>CM075346.1:89572500-92072500 GCA_037693485.1 Kitagawia praeruptora
AGTTCTTTGTGATTCTGATTGCAGGGTAAAAAGAAAAATGTGTTAGTCATGGATAGTGGATGCTCTGTGCACATGACTGGAGACAAAACCTTGCTATCAGAATTTGAGGAGAAGGCTGGCCCAACTGTGTCTTATGGAGATGGCAACATTGGACAAACTTTGGGATATGGCAGCATTGTAATTGGAAATGTCATCATTGAAAAAGTAGCTCTGGTGAAAGGACTCAAGCACAATCTGTTGAGTGTTAGTCAAATCACAGACAGAGGTTATCGTGTCAATTTTAATGATACTCATTTTGAAGTTATCAGCAAATCTTCAGGAAAGGTTGCATCAACAGGTCAAAGACATGGTAACATTTATGAAGCCAACATTCACACTAAAACTGAAAATCCAACTACATGTCTCATCAGTAAAGCGTCTGTAGATGAAAGTTGGAATTGGCATAAGAAGCTTTCTCATCTCAACTTCAACAATATAAATGAGTTGGTTAAGAAAGATTTGGTAAGAGGATTACCAAAGGCTCTATATACTCCTGATGGACTCTGTGATGCTTGTCAGAAGGCTAAACAGAGAAGGACATCATTCAAGAGTAAATCTGAATCCTCAATTAATGAACCATATCACATGCTTCACCTTGACTTGTTTGGACCAGTGAATATTATGTCCATCAGTAAGAAAAGGTATACTCTAGTCATTGTTGATGAATATACTAGATTTACCTGGGTTTATTTTCTTCACAGAAAAGATGAAACTGCTGAAATACTGCTGGACCATGTAAGATTTATTGAAACTGGCACGGAATACAAAGTCAAGATTCTGAGAAGTGATAATGGGACTGAATTCAAGAATTCAGCAATGGAAGAGTTCTGCAAATACAAAGGAATAGTTCAACAATTCTCTGCTCCTGGTACACCTCAGCAAAATGGAGTAGTTGAAAGAAAGAACAGGACTCTTATTGAAGCTGGCAGAACCATGTTGGAGGAAGCTAAACTACCCACATATTTCTGGGCAGAAGCAGTCAACACAGCATGTTACACTCAGAACATCACTCTAATCAACAGACATGGTGTAACTCCTTATCAGATGATTAAGGATAAGAAGCCAAGTTTGAAGCATTTACATGTGTTTGGCTGCAAGTGCTTTGTTCTAAGACCTCATCCAGAACAGCTAGGAAAATTTGAGACAAAAGCTGATGAGGCCATCTTTATTGGCTATCCAACAACAAGAGCCTTTAAAGTCTACAATCTGAGAACAAAGACAGTCATGGAGTCTATTAATGTATCTTTTGATGATAGAAAGATAATAGGAATAAAAGAAGACTCTCATGATAGTTTGACTTTTGCAAATGAAGCTACCAACAATTCTGATGAAGTCACGTCAGATACTGATATTCTGTTAGATCCTGACGATCGATCAATTCCTGATCGAACACCTGTTACTGATGATGACTCAAATAATGCAAATGTTGAGGGGGAGCAAGAGAGAGACATCACCAGTACTGATACAACTCAAACATCAAGTAGAGACTCATCAGAAACAGATTCAACTGACAATCATGACAGTATATCAGAAGGAGATAGCACTATCTCAGGGGGAGCTTCTAGCAATTCCAGTTCTTTTGAAGAAAACACCAATCCAGGGGGAGCATCCAGTTCAAGAAATGACTTACCATCAGCAAGGAAATGGACTAAAAGTCATACTCCTGATTTAATCATTGGGAATCCTGAAGCAGGTGTTAAGACAAGAAGTGCAATTCAAAATGAATGTTTATATAATAACTTTCTGTCAAAGGAGGAACCTAAGAAAGTTGAAGATGCACTTAAGGATGCTGATTGGGTGACAGCTATGCAAGAAGAACTGAATGAGTTTGAAAGAAATGAAGTCTGGAAACTTGTACCAAGGCCTAAGGGAAGGTCTATTGTGGGTACAAAGTGGGTATTTAGAAACAAGACTGATTCAGATGGCACAATTGTGAGGAATAAAGCAAGACTAGTAGCAAAGGGGTATTCTCAACAGGAAGGAATAGATTATGATGAGACTTTTGCTCCTGTTGCAAGACTAGAGGCCATCAGAATTTTTCTGGCATATGCAGCCCACAAGAAATTCAAAGTATTCCAGATGGACGTAAAAAGTGCATTTCTCAATGGAGAACTGGAAGAGGAGGTATATGTTGAGCAACCTCCTGGATTCATTGATCCCAAACATCCAGATCATGTCTATAGACTGGATAAAGCACTTTATGGACTAAAGCAAGCTCCAAGAGCCTGGTATGAAACCCTAGCTCAATTCTTACTGGAAAGTGGATTCAATAGAGGTACAATTGATAAAACCTTGTTTTATTTGAATCATGGTAAGGATTTGCTGTTAGTTCAAATATATGTTGATGATATCATTTTTGGGTCAACTAACACTAAGCTGTGTGAGAAGTTTTCAAAGCTAATGCAGTCTAGATATCAAATGAGCATGATGGGAGAAATGAGCTATTTCTTAGGTCTGCAAGTTAAACAGACTGATGATGGGATTTTTATCAATCAGTCAAAGTACACAAAGAATTTACTAAAAAGGTTTAACATGCAAGACAGCTCTACAGCTTCAACTCCTATAGCTACAGCTACAAAGCTTGATCCTGATCAAGGAACTGAGGTAGATGTAACCAACTACAGAGGAATGATTGGTTCACTCTTATATTTAACTGCTAGCAGACCAGATATCATGTATGCAACCTGTCTATGTGCAAGATTTCAAGCAAATCCTAAGGAACCACATCTCATTGCAGTGAAAAGGATTTTCAGATATCTAAAGGGCACTTCTTCTCTTGGCCTTTGGTATGCTAGAGAATCAGACTTTAGTTTATGTGGTTATTCAGATGCTGATTTTGCAGGATGCAAAATAGACAGGAAAAGTACTTCAGGCAGTTGTCAGTTTCTTGGAGGAAGACTAGTTTCTTGGTTTAGTAAAAAGCAAAAGTCTATCTCCACATCAACTGCAGAAGCTGAGTACATTGATGCTGGAAGCTGTTGTGCTCAGATCATGTGGATGAGAAATCAGCTAATGGACTATGGTTTGTCATTTTCAAAAATACCTATTTATTGTGATAACCAAAGTGCTATTGCTATGACAGGAAATCCAGTTCAACATTCTCTTACAAAGCACATCAGCATCAGGTATCACTTCATAAGAGAACAAGTACTGGAAGGAACAATTGAACTTCATTTTGTTCCTACTGATCAACAGTTAGCTGATATATTCACCAAGCCACTACCTGAGGCTACTTTTACAAAGTTGGTGAATGAACTTGGAATGGTAAACTATGGCAGTTCCTGAGAGAAAGAAGTTATCAGATACTGACAACTTGCAAATACTGATGGAAAGTCAATCCTGATAGTGGTCAACGTCGAATCCTGATGCAACGATTCGATCATCAGTATTTTGTTCAGAATCTAACTGTCTTCGTTTTATCTCAATTTCCTGATTCAAGCTATGATAAATGTTATTGAACTCCTGATAATGTGATCACTTTAATTAGTCCTCATATTTATTTTCAGTTAACATGATAAATCAGGAAAAACATTGAATAGAATAGAAAAACTAGATTTTTCATTGATAATAAAAAAGAGATTACATTCAAAGATTACATCTTTTGTGTTCTCTATCTACTAATCTATTCAACAGGAAATAAAAGACCAATCCACTCAATTGTTAATAGCCATCCCAGATCCCATCTTTGCCACTTTGTTTGGGTGGAAGTTGACAGGGATAAGGTTATTTTTGGTGACATATTCATTAAAAATGGTTGATGGAGTTGGATGAGGATGCCTTAGATGAAAGCCATGCTAATGCTGTTTGGAGGGCAGCATCGATGTAAGAACCCAAATTTTCGGTAGAATTAAAACTTTTATTAAGTGTTGAGAAAAGAAGGAGCAATGATTTCGACTCCAAGGTAGTAACAGTTCTAATGAATGAATGTTAAATGGATATAAATTCCAATGAGTATATGTCATGAAGAATGCAATAGGTTGACAACTTAGATTAGAATAATTTATCTCCTAGAGAGATAAGATATGAGAATTCCAAATAGGGGAAATATTCTCATGTCATCCAAATCGATATCTGTTAGTAGTCCAGAGGTTCCGAGTAAGGGCTAAGGAACGCCCCGAAAGAGAACAATGACATTTTTTTTTCTAAACACGTGGAATAAAGAAAGAATAAGTGATGAATAATGTTTTGATGGAAATTGGAATATTATTAGATGATACTATATAGAAGTATTCTGAACGGATTTCTGAGTTCGTATTAAGGATCCAAGGGGAAAATAAGTGTATGTAAACGATATCGGATTCTGAAAAACAACACTTTTATTTTCTCCAAGAATTTCCTGGTCATTGTAAGACCGAAGGATTTATTAAAAAGATTTAAGGATTTAATAAAAAGACTTGATGAATTTAAATTCAAGGATTATAAAGGAGGATTGAGAATGGTAGTATATTTATTAAGGCGGTTTCCGGTAAAACCCTAATTAGAAATCTTCGAGATATTTCTTCGAACGATCAATTAAATTGAGCAATAACCGGATAAAGAAACAAGCAGAGAGTCAAGGTGCATGTGCAAGTGGATATGGTCAAGTAACCAAGCTAGTTACAATGTTAACTAGTAACATTAGAAGCCAACCAAGTGCTTAGTTTACATTACATCATCCAACCACAAAAATGCAACACATGGCCACTTGAATTACATCATGGATGACCAAAGCACTTTATTAAAGTAGCTTTATACAAGATATTATTCACAATAATTCAGATTGTGCAAGATGAGAGCAAGAAGCAAGCAAAAACACAAACTCTCCCAAAACTGCTCAGCAGGAGCAACCATCAAAGAAAAATCCATAACTCCATTTCCAACCATGATAAAATCACCAAATTTTAACCACAGATTCTCCACTCCATGGGTAACCTTCGATCCAAATTTCATAGCAATCCAAGAAGTATAGCCTAGGCAAATCTCCTCCCCAATATGGATAACCAAACTGTCCAGATTTTGACAGTTTCTGTAACGAATTTCAAACAGCTATATCTCCTTCGTTTCTCAATGAAATGTTGCGTTCTATAGCTTTTTGGAAAGGTCTTGAGATACTCTACAATTCTTATTTAGGAGCCTCGTCCAAGAAACTAAGGTAAGGGCCTCGTTTTTGTAGATCTTTGAACTGATGAACAGTAAATTTTAAGAACTAACTTTAGTTTTATTGATTTTTTTGGATGTTCTAAGCTGGTTAAGGGTAGACATGGACTATACAAGGCTTATCAAGGTCTTTAACCACTTCATGTAAGGTATATCACTTGAAACCCTAGCTCTAGTTTTGAGATTAAAAGCATGTTCTTGGTAGATTTAGCTTAGTATGATTATAGTAATGTTATAAGCATGATTAGCTAGTGGTTTAAGTTGATCTAAGTATGATGATGATTATGATGTTAAAGTCATTGGTTCTTGATCTTGTAAGATGGATTATATGATTAGGAGATGTATGGTATGCCCGGTGTGGCTTGGTTTTGATGTTACGATTTTTGGAATATTCGATTTATAGCCGTCGTAATGCCGAAATTTCATTAACCTTAAGAAATCGTGTTTGACAGTAGCCTTAACTCACTGTACAGTTTCATATCCTACCATGATAGGATAGATTATGTCATAAGCTTAGTTTTGATATAAAGATCGTATGAAATGGACTTACAGATTAGGAGTTATGATTAATTTCGTAAAAGTGGTTCGAAACCGTAAATGAAAGTTTGTAACTGAAATTGGATTCCTTTAATACTACGAAATCAGTGGCGAATCTTGATAATTAAATATTAGAGGTAAAAAGTAAGGTGTGAGAGAAAACCTCATGTGAAACGGATAGTTTTCCGATTTTATAAAAATGTTTGAATCAAGGTTAAACGCGAACAAACCCCTAAAAAGCATACTTGGATATAACTTTGGTTAATGACTTAGAAAACGGACGATAAACTCGAGGTATAATCTTGGTTCGCAAATGACCGACCTTAGAACTTACACGACTTAGGTACATACCAAGTGTAAGTATATGGCATGTGGTAATAACGAACAAATGTCGGATCGTATCGGGAATAAAAAGAGTTACACTAAAAGTGTATAACGAGATAATTCGAAATCATGTTTCGACTTAAGTAAAGTTTATACTTAACCTTTTTAAAGGTGTCAAGTGGTTAATCCCTAATGCCTTGGCTATTTATAGATCACCAGGCTGACCCGGGACACGCTACCACTACCCTACCCGCGCTCGATTACCAGGCAAGTTTCAAATCCTTTTTAAAAGGCTATTGTTGTGAATATATATATATATATATGCTTTCTGTTATACATGTGCCATAGCATGCATGCCTATTTTCAAAGTCATATTGATATACTTGTTCCCTGAATTATTGTTGGCTTATAAGCTAGATAGTTAATATATCAGTTATAAGCCGGATATTACTAAGACCCTTAAGCGAAGGGCAGTTGAATCTCATTCTTTGATTATAGACCGGGAGTCGGTATTCCTTGATATATTGATATTATTTTTAGAGGAAAATAATTAAGTAAATATTTTCCATTTATTATTTGGCGAATATTATTGGAATATTCCTTGAAGATTATTTGATAAATATTATTTGGAATATTCATCCGATATTTATTTTTTCGATGAATATTATCTTTAATGTTCATCTAAAGTTAATTTAATATTCGAATATGATTTCGAACCCTCATTTAAGTTATTTACTTAAACAATATTTATTCGAGTTTATTTACTCAATAAATATTATTTTGAATATTCATTCGAGTTTATTTATTTAATGAATATTATTTTTAATATTCATTCAAGCTTTATTTATTTAAATGAATATTATTTCGAATATTCATTCGATCTCTATTTATTTTATAAATATTAGTTGAACATTGATTCGAACTCTAGTATTCGATAAATATTGTTTTGAATATTCCCTTGAGACGATGATTATCATCTTCGACATTCATTTAAAGTCGATTCAATTATTGAACATAATTTCAAATATTCATTCGATAATCATTTCTTCGATAAATATTATTAAGTTGAATATTCATTGTTTATTCAATGAATATTGTCTCGAATATTCAGTCGATAATTATTTCATCAATAAGTATCATCCTTAAGTTAAATATTCATTATTGATTCAATGAATATTATCTCAAATATCCATTTGACGATTATTTCATCAATAAATATTTTTATTAATTTGAATATTCATTATTCGTTCAATGAATATTATTCTAAATATTTATTCCAAGATTATTCCGAGCAAACCTTTTTTAATATCTGTGACTTAATAAATATTCTTGGAATATTTATTTAATTCTTCTAACTCGTCTCAAAGATGATTGACTTCATTCACATAGTCTCATCGACCTTCAAACATTATATAAATTAATTCAGAGTCTTACTATTAGTATTATATTATCAAGGAAGGTTCTATAACTCTATTCTTCGTTCAATCCTGTCTCTCAAATAATAAGGGAACCTTACTTGAGAAATGTTATTTATCTTGTGACTGCCCGGTCATAAATTATTTGTTTCACTCGCAACTCGGTTGCTATTATTCATGAAATTGTGTATACCCACTCATTATTCGAGGGGTAAGAATATTGGAACAAGTTGGTATCCATTAACAAGCAGCAGCTTGGGAAATATTGGTGAATTTTCCTTTCCAATTAGATACGACTACTTTGTGGAGTCTTATCAACAAGTATTATACTTGGGGAAAGGGGGCGAACTTTACGTTTCAAAGTATGGATGTGAAATGAACTAGGAGATGCGTAAGTGACCCAGTGGCGCCGGTCCAGCAAATGGCCCAACCGTTGGCCGAGGGGGTTCCAGAGGGCGGTAGATAAGTAAATCCGTCGGTGCTTCCTTCTACATGTAGTAAACAAGAGGTGGGGAGCATAACATGCGACTGATCATCGTGTAAATGCTATGTCTCCTGGCGCGTCAAACTCCAGTATTAGTTCATCACTCAATGTTGGAATTTTCTGCAACATCATCATGGTTGGCAGAGTTGAAAAGTACTTGAAACTGGAATTGCAATATCTTTCTTGCAAGTTCCTCTTTTATGAAAATGATGCTATCTTGCTTATCTTGACATAGCAGATATTTCCATGGAATATATATGTTTTGAGTTACCTTGTAACTTCATCCTTTATATTGATCAGGCACTCTTTTCGTTAATGCATGGCATATGGTTTCAAAATATACTTTTGAACTGTCATATATATCGCTATGCAGTTATGTTATTGTTGGTGGGCTATTGCTCACCCTTGCTTTATTTATTTATATCACAACAACAGCTAGACCAGAAGGCCGCGCAAGGCGCACTCAGCGTAGGCAGGTGTCAGCCGTCAGAAGATTAACCGCTGAGGTCATAGCTACCATTGCTGAGGATGCAGCTTCTGGTAGGCTAGTTGTTAGCATTTAAGTATCAAATGTATTTATAATATAGCATATACCAATGGATGGCAAAGAATATGTAATGGTAAAATTGTAATTCTTTGGGTTATAAGAACTCAAACTTGTGATTAAGAATATTGATGGTTACTCTGATTTCATCTCTGAGACTATAACGGGTGTGTTTTATGTTGTTGTTTTGGGTCACAAGGTTGTAATTTAAATTGTGTTGGTTTATGGATGGATATTGAGACCGTAACGACCAGATCCCTGACCCTGGATCTGGGGGTGTTACAGAAATGGTATCAGAGCGTTACGTTATAAATCCCAGAGATGATGCGACGTTAAAACAATAAATTCATTAAGATAATAAGAACTCTTGCCAATTTCATAGTCGGACTACGTAATGTAGTACTGACATATAAAACCCTTATGGGAACTTGTTGGGATTTATGGGTGATGGAATAGACAACTTAACTAGTTTTATTGGTATACTTAGTTTTTACTAAGTAGAACATACTGTCATAGCCTGAAATGTATTCTTGTAATTTAAATAAATACTGTCAAGTAATAAGTGTAATTCTTGGAAGAAGTTCGATTATGTTCAAGCCTCAAGAAATACATAAGTTCGACAGAAGGAATAAATGTTACTGTCAAACTCTGACAGTAAGGTTACAAGGAAACAACATGTTGCCTAGGTCGACAGCAAGTTTCACGAAGTCGACAGCAAGTTTCAACTTGACAGCAACATTGGCGGAGATTCTAATGACAGCAACTTTGATGTACAGTTTGCGACAGTAAGTTTGGAATTCCTGACAGCAATCTCTGCGGGAAAAACATGCTGTCAATCAAAGCACAACTCTTGACAGCAATCTCTGCGGGAATTCATACTGTCAACCAAAGCAAAATTCTTGACAGTAATATCTGCGGGGAATTCATACTGTCAACCAAAGCAAAATTCTTGACAGTAATATCTGCGGGAAATTCATACTGTCAACCAAAGTATAATCCATTGACAGCAAACTTTGTGGCAAACATACTGTCATATAGAATTAACCTGATTTAGGAATTTTCTAAGTCAAATTAAACGACAGAGTACATGTTCAAAAGAAGCAGGCGTGTTGTAATATTCAACCTTTACAGCAAGCTTGGAAAGTCTATAACTGAAGCTCGAGAGATCACATGGAACAACCTGTAAAGTCTAGAGCAGATAAAATTGAATACGGCTAGATCTGGGTGGCTCAAATGTGGAAAGTATCTTTAAATTACTTTGTGATGATCACATGGGAATAAATCATGGAATGAGCTGCAAAAGGAATATAACAGCAACTCAACAACCAATGATGATGATGATAGTACAGTAGATTATCACACTATAAATAGAGCACTCTATTTATACAATAGGTAGCTCAACAATTGTAATCTCTTGAGTATTTGTAGCTTGAGAATTATTTTGTTCTCAAGGTTGTAGCAAAACTTTGCAAAATAAATAAAACATTTATTTTGTGAAATCCTCGTATTTGATTTTACTTGTGTTTGCATTTCTTCTACTAGTAAATCACAAATTCTATTTAAGTTGTTGAAATAGTTTTTGAAATTTATTAGTATTGCATTCAACCCCCCCTTCTGCAATACTTTCCTAGACCAACAACTGGTATCAGAGCTATCAGATTAATACACATATCTGAGATCCAAATGGCAAGTATTCAAAGGTCAAGTAATATCAAGATTCCAGCTTTTGATAAAGAAAACTACAACATATGGAAAAAGAAGATTATGTTATTTATCAAAGCTCAGAATCCACTATTCCTAGGTATTCTGGAAAAGGCCCCTTCATTCCTCAAAAGGAAATCCCAGCTGCTACAGTGAATGATGTAGTAATCCCAGCTCATTGGGTTGCTAAGAAGCCTTCTGAGTATAATGACTCAGAAAAAGAAAAAGTAGCACTGGATGATCATCTGCAACTCATTCTACTAGATGCACTTACCCTGGACAAAGCTATGAGTGGAAATATAATAGCATGCAACTCTGCCAGGGATATGTGGAAAAAGATAGAACTGTTATGTGAAGGAAGTGAAGAGGTCAGAGAAAATCAAAAACAAATACTGGTGTCACAATATGAAGCGTTTATGGGAAAGCATGGAGAAGAGCTAACCCACATGTTTGAAAGATTTAGCAAACTGATAGCTGAGCTTCAAATTCATGGAAAGTTTTATGAAAAGAAGGAAGTCAATATCAAGTTTCTGCTAACTCTTCCAGAACATCTTGAGCACAGAGTAACAGCCATAAGAGAAGGGAGAGACTTAAATTTTGTTTCTCTTGAAACATTGTATGGAGTTCTAAAATCTTATGAACTTGAATATTATCAAAAGAAAGCTATACAAAGTGGATCCAAAGGATTGATGGCAAACATGGCTGGTGCTCTAGTTGCTCAAGGACCATCATATTTTCAAGCAAGTGAGCAAATTCAAAATGATCAACAACCTCAATTTTCATCTGTGAAAATAGAAGAGGTGGTTGAAGATGAAGAAAAGGTTGTCCTTCAACTAGAAGATGTTGAAGATGAAGAATTCTTCACTCTAGAAGAAATGGAGAAAATGGATAATCCAACCATGGCTTTTATGGCAAGAAAATTCAAAAATATAAGGTTCAGGAGGAACAAGCCATATAAGCCTCAAGGTCAATTTCCAAAATATAACCAAGGAAGCTCATCAAAACCTGCTACTGGCACCAAGGGAGGATACAAAACAGGAATGGTAGATAGGTCAAAGTTTAGATGCTACAATTGCAATGAACTTGGTCACTTTGCTACTGAATGCAAAAGACCAAAACAAATACAAAGAATGGAGAGAGGAACTGGGAGTCAATTTAAGAAAGGACAAGGAAAAGCCTATGTGGCTGAAGGAAAATGCTGGGATGAATCTGATAATGAAGAAGAAGAGGAATTTGTGAATTTAGCCTTGATGGCTAGAGAGGATGAAGAAGCATCAACCTCGTCAAGTCAGGTACCATCTCTAGTATTACTAGATATGTCTTTAAATGACTATAAGCAAACCATTGAGGAAATGAGTACTGAAATGTTTAATATTCATACTAGTTTATCTGCTGCAAATGAAGAAATTGCTAGATTAACTAAAGAAAATGAAGTACTCAGATCTAACAATGATGTGTTGTTGCTTAAGACCAGTTCTATTGATTCTTTAGCTCAGGAAAACGAAAGACTAAAAAATGATTTAATCTGTGCTAAAGAGATAGAGGATTATCTAAGAAAAGAAATTTCTGAGAATGAATTTAAGCTAAAGGCATTTAGAAATTCCTCTAAATTAGTTCAAGAGTATCATGAGAAACATACTGAAAGTAAGAAGATAGGCATAGGCTATGATTATAGCAGGAGACCTGGTAAAGAGGCTGTTATACAGAAAAATGATGATAATAATACTGTAAGACCTCACATCCTCAAAAATGTGAGTAACCCAATTTTCAAAAGTACAGAGTTTGAGGTTAATGAAAACTCCCTAATTATTAATCAAGAACTCTGTGATGAAGATGAGAGGATTGACAGTAAATCTAAGAAAGAAAAAGATTCTGTCATAATGTCTATGACAGAAACAGTCTTAAACAGTCCAACCAAGTGTTCAAAAGATACTGTCAAGAAGTCATCCAAGACAGTAACTTTCAAACCTACTGTCAAGACAGCAAGTACAAAAGATGCTGTCAAAAATAGTTCGACAGCATCTTCTGAACAGATTGTCAAGACAGTAGTCTCCAAGTCCAAAAACAGAAATGGGAAGCTAGGCATTGATAAAAAGAATAATTATGCATATGTTAAGCAGGCACCAAGGAAACTTTGCAATAATTGTGGCTCCTCACATCATTTAACTCATGTTTGTAAGAAATCAACTAGTAGCATATCTAATGCAACAGAGTTGAAAGGGAACTTACACAGAACCCCCATTATGCAAAGAAAATTGGTAGTTTGTAATAACATTGACTGTATGCCATGCAAAATTACTGCCATGAGTACATGTTTTAATTTGCAAATTTCATCTAATGAATTATGTTCTTATATGCAAACTGCAAAGACTTCTGAATCCACTAAAGAAAGTGAGAAGTCGATCTGCTCTCACTAAGAAAAAGTCAAAGTCAAAAACTAAGTGGATAATAAAAGAAGTCAAGGAACCATCTTCTGATAATATTGTTTCAAATATTGATAAAGTTTCTGATGATACTGAGTATGCAGGACCCAACAAGACTTGGGTACCAAATGCAAATTAAACTCATTCTGTCTTGCAGGGAAAGAAAGGTAAACAGGTCATGTGGATAATCGACAGTGGATGTTCCAAACACATGACTGGTGATATATCCCTGCTATCACAATATGTTGAGAAGGCTGGCCCAACAATAACCTTTGGAGACAACAGCAAAGGTTACACTGTGGGATATGGCTGTTTAAAAGCTGGAAATGTTGTCATTGAAGAAATCTCTCTTGTGGAAGGTTTGAAGCATAATCTGCTCAGTGTCAGTCAATTCACTGACAAAGGATTCAAAGTAAACTTTGGCATGATGGAATGTTCAATTCACCACAAGAAGGATAGAAGCCTATCTCTGAAAGGAGTAAGGAAAGGAAGCCTATTTGTTGCAGACTTAAACTCAACAAATGAGGAAAGAATATTTTGCTTCTACAGCAAAGCAAGTGTTGGAGATAGCATGCTTTGGCACAAGAAATTTTCTCATCTCAATTTCAAAACAATGAACATGCTGATGAAGAAGGAATTAGTGAGAGGACTACCTCAACAGGAATTCTGTCAAGAAGGACTGTGTGAAGATTGTCAAATGGGAAAATTGAGGAAAGCAATGCATAAATCAAAGCAAGTCAACACTAACACTGAAGCACTCAAGTTGATTCACATGGATTGTTACGACCAACTCAACACGCAAGTGCACGTGATCTCAAGTAATACAGATAGCAAATAAGGTTCGTTCCTACAGGGACTCGTTGTATTGTCTAGCTAATTCACTCACCAATGTATGATTGTTTTCCGATGCTAAAACAAATAATAAAGTGGATTGTTGTTATCACTAAGATTTATCTAAGAAATTATAACTAATTATCAACTGCTTAAACTGAGATTTATGTCGAATTACTTATGCAAATAAAACATGGGAATTTAGTTTCCTTAAACAATCCATCTATAGTCTCCAAATCCCTAGCCTTGTTCATGTGATTTATTAACACCTGATCGAACACACAAAACTGATATAAGCCAACTTCCGTTAAACAAATACCATCCTAAACAATATCCACAATAAAGATAGAAATCATTTAGTCTCCCGATTATGCCAAGTCTTCATATGTCTATAAAGAATAAAACATAATGGTTGAGGTGCAAGCATTCAATTGATCACATAGTTGTCATAAAACGATTAGAGTTACGACACTAATTACGAATGATAATTATCACGCATAAACCTACGCTAACATGGCAAGTTCTAAACTCTTGTGTTCCACTTTCGCTTCAACAAGAATTAACACACAATTACAGGAGTTAGCTACTCTCCTATAACGAATTAAATCAACCATGATAGGATATCACATCAATCACACTATAGGCATCGAGAAGATTCAACACATAGAATTCATGATTAAGTCCACTAAACCCCCATGACAACGAATTAGTTCATGATCGAACTAATCATCATCATGGGTACCAATGAAAACATGATAGAAAGAGATGAATAATGACTGAGATAAATATCAAAGGTTTTAAAGGATACACCAAGGTTAAGCATCCACAACTAGGAAGAATACAAGAATAATCTTGGGAACTATCTTCTTCCTTCCTCCTTTGTGCTAAACAAAACTACGTACATAAAACAAGCTGTCACCCCCTCTCTAGGGTTTTCTTTTCTTCCCTTATATGGGCCTCCAGGTGCTAGTAAAATAGAAGAATGTTTTTTTTTTTTAATTTTTAAATCACCCAAAACAAATCAGGAATCGGGTCAGACGAGACGGCGATGCGGCGCCGGCTTCAAGCACAATTCTAGCGACGCGGCGCCAGGACCCCCCAACACGGCGACGCGGCGCCATCCTCCAGTGCAATTACGGCGACGCGGCGCCGTGCCTTCTGTCCAGCAACATCATTTTTCCTTTTCTTGAATTTGACTCCGTTTTGCACTTCGATTGCTACGCTTCATTCCTCTAACACCTGTGATTGATTTCCCTGCACAATACCCTTAAAAGAGATCAAAAATACCACAACTCAAGTACAAACCATCGTTTTAAGCCAAATGGAAACGTTCTAAGTAGATAAAATACCCACTTATCACACCCCCAAACTTAAACCAATGCTTGTCCTCAAGCTTAACAAACAAAATATTTACAACTACCTAGTACCACTTCCGTAGGTGATCACGGTTGCATTTAGCATATGCAACAAGCCCTTTAAACCCCTAGGCAGCCCTAGTGGACGAGTAAGGTCTCGTGAGGGCCTATAGTGAATGTACCCACAAAATCCATCTAATAATGCAACTAACAATGCAACTAACTACATGAATGCAACTATATGAAAATGCAACAATCCCCTTTAAACTGACCAAAACCAACTAGCAACCAGCTGCCTCAAAGAATGCAACTAAATCCGAATAGAGCTCGACTAAGCCCCCGTATACTAACAATACATGAACAGAAACGTGTGTGTGTGCAATGCTCATCAGAAATGCTCACAACACTAGGTCAAAAATCATACCTATCCTTCGCCAAGACAATCACAGGTTTATAAACAGAATAGACTGTAGACGCTTCATAACCTAGGAACACCACCATCCTTATTCAAGTTAACCAAGAATTCATGCTTTATTACTACGACACTAAATACTATAAATACTACGCATGCTTATTTAACCGTGCAATGAGTGAGACCCCAAAAGGCTTATACAATAATACCCATGTAGCGAGTGTTAGGTCAGCAGGATCCCAGACTATAAAAGCCTTAGGTCACTAGGACTAAGTCCCCTCAGACTTAATAACTCGAGTATTAAAGAGCTCACTCTGGTTAATTTTGCATTTAACTTATTTACATGACTCTTTTTTTTTTCTTTTTCTTTCATTTTTTTTTTCACTTTTTTTTTCTTTTTCATTTTTTTTTAATGTATGCAATCTGGAACGAGAATTCTCAATTCCAACCCTAGACTACTCATATAAAAATGAGCCGGCTACTAGCCGTTTGACGCCTAGCCATTATTGACCAAAATTAACACTAGCATGAAATCCTTGGTGTCCCCCAAACTTAGACTTTATTGCTCCTACGTCATCAAGGGAATAACGAAAATTCTAAATATAATCAAGTGATTAAGTCTCAAACATCCAAACAGGCATGACCCTAACCTAGCCCAAAAGCACCTAATGAGACTAGTGAAAAGATTCTGTTTCCGTAACATGCAAGTCAATTCCATGGAAACTATAAATCAACCCTCTATTCATCATTACCACACCCAATTAGACATCTATCCACCAATCAGAATTAGCTCGTTCTAAGGGATCATGAAAAATGCATGCTATGCAATGCAAATGCAACTATCTGAACATAAATATCACAATAAACAGAATGTCCTATATGGCATACATAAAAACAAAACAAAAACGCTCTACACTAACATGCCATTATGCTCCATATTGCTCCTAACATGACATGCAACACATCTATTATACAACTAATACAAATGCACCTTTAATCCCCACCCCCAAACTTAAAAATTGCAATGTCCACATTGAAGGTAAGAATCAAAAGAGTGCAAGGCATACCTACTCGTCGTCCGCAGCACTCCCATCGGGAGTGTCCGGTGGCGGATAGACAGCGCCACCTCCACGTGGGTTGCCTCCCACAAAGCGCTCTTTTTACGTCATTAGCTTGACGTGGCCACGATTTTCATCTTGAAAATTTTCTGCACCGCATCTCTATAAGGCCATTTAATGATCTTTTCTGGAGCGACATCTTCAACAACAAGCTTTACCCGTATTCGCTCCTCACAAGATCTCTTAACAACATTCTCCCGCCTACCTGAAAAGTTAGCAGCAATAACAATAGCAAGCAAAGGAGATGAATTACAAGAAACATACCCCAGGTGAACTAGCAATGTTTTGAGCTCGAGTTCGGGAGCTCTTTCAATTGATGGCTTAAGGCGCACCTGAGAATTCCAGAGATCTTCCACTCCAAGCAACTTATGTGGAATACGTAACCCTATCAACCAAGGCACTGTAATCCTCAGTTGGCCATGCTTTGCCTTCTCCTCCGTGTCATACTTTTTACTCTGCCCTGCATCAACCAATTTCAAGCTAAAACACTCCTCATCCTCCGCCGTCAAATTCATGGCTAGAGTTTGCTTCTGAAGCCTCTGTGGATATGGAGGAGGAAAATCGATTTGGATGATCTCTGTAGTCTTCTCCGGAGTAGATTTGTCAACATGAGTGATGCTCTTTTCCTCTTCGGCCTCCAGCTGGTCGAAGTCAGATTGCAACGGAGCGGCATTCAACAACTGAACATGCTCTTCTAATTCATCATCTTCCACACTGAGACACTCTTCATCCTTCGAAGGAAATAACATAGCCGCTTGAGCCTTGGAATTTTCTTGATCTTGGGCTGATTCTTCAAAATTTTCAGATTGCAAAGGAAGTGGTTGCGGTTGATTATTCAGAATTGAATTTTCTGGACATTCTGAATTTTCTGATTGGTTTGCCTCCGACTCTGCTTCCTTATCAGCTTCATGTTCTGCTTCTTCCCCATCTTTGCCCTCAGACTCTCTTTCCTGAACTTCGATCATGGTCTCACCCGTGGCTAAGAAAGGCCAGTCAAGACTGATAGTAAGGTTCTTGTCCTCCTCCTCTACATCTAGGCCTTCTGTGTCACTTGCAATTTGATTCAATGTTTGTAATGCATTTGCAATTTGACCAATTTGATCTCCTATTCTCTGGAGAGACAATGCATTGCTTTTAGCCATCAACCTCAATTCTTCTAATTCAGCTTCTTCGGTCGACTGTTGGATAGACCAAGTCTGAAATTGCTGCTGCTGAAATTCAGGAGGTTGAAAGTGTTGATGCACTGGGGCATACTGATGCTGAAATTGTTGCCCCTGTTGCTGCTGAATTCCCCCTGGACTGTATGGCTCATCTTCAAACTGCTGATTTTGGAGCGGGTAGAATGGATATTGAGATTGCTCCATACCACTCTGATTGTAGTCCCAGCTGAAATTTGGCCGGTTTCTGTTATACTCACATTGATGAGTGTAATGTCCACCTGCACACAGCTCACAAACAATTACGAATTCCTGCTCCCAATAATCCATCAAATAAAAAGAAAAAAACGTCCGAGTCAGTGAATTTAACCCAAATTGATGACAAGATCATAAACTAAACAAACAATGAACCGAGTCCCCGGCAGCGGCGCCAAAAACTTGTTACGACCAACTCAACACGCAAGTGCACGTGATCTCAAGTAATACAGATAGCAAATAAGGTTCGTTCCTACAGGGACTCGTTGTATTGTCTAGCTAATTCACTCACCAATGTATGATTGTTTTCCGATGCTAAAACAAATAATAAAGTGGATTGTTGTTATCACTAAGATTTATCTAAGAAATTATAACTAATTATCAACTGCTTAAACTGAGATTTATGTCGAATTACTTATGCAAATAAAACATGGGAATTTAGTTTCCTTAAACAATCCATCTATAGTCTCCAAATCCCTAGCCTTGTTCATGTGATTTATTAACACCTGATCGAACACACAAAACTGATATAAGCCAACTTCCGTTAAACAAATACCATCCTAAACAATATCCACAATAAAGATAGAAATCATTTAGTCTCCCGATTATGCCAAGTCTTCATATGTCTATAAAGAATAAAACATAATGGTTGAGGTGCAAGCATTCAATTGATCACATAGTTGTCATAAAACGATTAGAGTTACGACACTAATTACGAATGATAATTATCACGCATAAACCTACGCTAACATGGCAAGTTCTAAACTCTTGTGTTCCACTTTCGCTTCAACAAGAATTAACACACAATTACAGGAGTTAGCTACTCTCCTATAACGAATTAAATCAACCATGATAGGATATCACATCAATCACACTATAGGCATCGAGAAGATTCAACACATAGAATTCATGATTAAGTCCACTAAACCCCCATGACAACGAATTAGTTCATGATCGAACTAATCATCATCATGGGTACCAATGAAAACATGATAGAAAGAGATGAATAATGACTGAGATAAATATCAAAGGTTTTAAAGGATACACCAAGGTTAAGCATCCACAACTAGGAAGAATACAAGAATAATCTTGGGAACTATCTTCTTCCTTCCTCCTTTGTGCTAAACAAAACTACGTACATAAAACAAGCTGTCACCCCCTCTCTAGGGTTTTCTTTTCTTCCCTTATATGGGCCTCCAGGTGCTAGTAAAATAGAAGAATGTTTTTTTTTTTTTATTTTTAAATCACCCAAAACAAATCAGGAATCGGGTCAGACGAGACGGCGATGCGGCGCCGGCTTCAAGCACAATTCTAGCGACGCGGCGCCAGGACCCCCCAACACGGCGACGCGGCGCCATCCTCCAGTGCAATTACGGCGACGCGGCGCCGTGCCTTCTGTCCAGCAACATCATTTTTCCTTTTCTTGAATTTGACTCCGTTTTGCACTTCGATTGCTACGCTTCATTCCTCTAACACCTGTGATTGATTTCCCTGCACAATACCCTTAAAAGAGATCAAAAATACCACAACTCAAGTACAAACCATCGTTTTAAGCCAAATGGAAACGTTCTAAGTAGATAAAATACCCACTTATCATGGATCTTTTTGGACCAGTGAATGTTCAATCACTATCCAGAAAAAGATATGCACTGGTCATGATAGATGACTATTCTAGGTACACTTGGGTGAAATTTTTAGAATCAAAGGATGAAGCTGCTCAAGAAATCATTGATCACATAAGGGTACTTGACAGGACCCCTGAAGCAAAAGTTCAATTTCTAAGAAGTGACAATGGAACTGAATTCAGAAATGCTACACTTGGAAACTTCTGCAAAGATCAAGGAATTGTTCAACAATTCTCTGCTGCAAGAACTCCACAGCAAAATGGAGTTGTAGAAAGGAAAAATAGGACTCTTATTGAAGCTGCAAGGACTATGTTGAGTAATGCTAAATTACCAACATATTTCTGGGCAGAAGCCATCAACACTGCTTGTTACACACAGAACAGAACACTAATCAACAAGGCTCATGGCAATACTCCTTACTATCTTTTGACAGGAAAGAAGCCTACTGTCAAGTACTTTCATATTTTTGGAAGCAAGTGCTTTTTGATGAAAGACAACCATGAAAGAAAAGGCAAGTTTGATACTAAAGCATATGAAGGCATTTTCATGGGATATGGGATAGAAAGGACTGCCTACAGAGTCTATATCATGGAGCACAAAACAATTGAAGAAAGTGTCAATGTCACATTTGATGAAACCAAGTTTCCAGGGCTACATGAGGATGGTCAAATGCAACCCTTCAGATTTGAGAATCAAGGATACTTGGAAAAAGAAGAATTTGTTGATGAAGAACCAAGTCTCATTCAATCAATGGGATATGAGAAAGAAACTGTCAATTCTCATAATCTAAATCAAACCTCAGCTCAATCACAGACAATTTCAGGCATCAATCAACAAGAATGTGAGACTGGAGAATTTGAGCAAAATGAGCAGAATAATGAAAATGGTGGAGAATCAAATCCTCATATTGATGAAAGACATTCTCATCAAACAAGTAGCTTGCCTCAATCAACAAAGTGGAACAGAGATCATACCAGTAATCTAATTATTGGAGATCCCACTACTGGTGTAAGGACAAGGAGGAATATCTCTGCTGAAAGCATGTTTTCATGTTTCTTATCTCAAATGGAACCAAAAATAGTTGAAGAAGCATTGTTGGATTCTGATTGGGTGATGGCCATGCAGGAGGAGCTCAATCAATTTGAAAGAAACAATGTTTGGAAACTAGTTCCAAGGCCAAAAGGAAAATCAGTCATTGAGACAAAATGGGTTTTCAGAAACAAGATAGATGAGAGTGGAAATGTGACAAGAAATAAGGCAAGGCTAGTGGCCAAAGGTTACTGTCAACAGGAAGGGATAGATTATGATGAAACATTTGCTCCTGTTGCCAGACTTGAAGCCATAAGAATTTTCTTAGCTTTTGCTGCACACTGCAAATTCAAGGTATTTCAAATGGATGTTAAAAGTGCCTTTCTAAATGGAGAATTAGAAGAAGAAGTGTATGTTGAACAGCCTCCTGGATTTGAAAATGACAAACTGCATAATTTTGTCTACAAGCTGTTCAAGGCTCTATATGGCTTAAAGCAAGCACCAAGAGCCTGGTATGACACTTTATCCACTTTTCTCCTGGAAAATCAATTTATAAGAGGTATGGTGGATAAAACTTTATTCTATAAATACCATGGCAAAGACATCATTCTTGTGCAGATATATGTTGATGACATAATCTTTGGCTCAACAAATGAAAAATTGTGTGAAAAGTTCTCATCTCTAATGAGAAACAAGTATGAAATGAGCATGATGGGAGAATTAGCATTCTTTCTTGGTCTTCAAATCTATCAGAAGAAGGAAGGAATCTTCATCTGTCAATCTAAGTATGTCAAAGAACTTCTCAAGAATTTTAACTTAGAAGATTCATCACCTGCCAAGACACCTATCTCAACAGCCACCAAATTAGAGTTAGATCCTAAAGGCAAGAAAGTGGATTCTAGTACCTACAGAGGCATGGTAGGATCATTGCTGTACTTAACAGCAAGCAGGCCAGATATAATGTTTGCTACATGTCTCTGTGCAAGATTTCAAGCTGATCCAAAAGAATCACACTTAGTTGCAATTAAAAGAATCTTTAGATATCTCAAAGGCACCCCAAATCTAGGTCTTTGGTACCCTAAGGAAACTGGATTTGATCTAATTGGATATTCTGATTCAGACTATGCTGGCTGCAAAATTGACAGAAAAAGTACTACAGGAAGCTGTCAATTTCTTGGGGGGAGATTGGTGTCATGGTTCAGTAAGAAGCAACACTCAGTTTCTACATCAACTGCAGAAGCTGAATATATTGTAGCTGGAAGTTGCTGTGCACAAATTCTTTGGATGAAGAATCAATTAATGGATTATGGACTAAAGTTGTCAAATATTCCTATCTACTGTGACAACACTAGTGCCATAGCCATATCAGACAATCCAGTTCAACACTCCAGAACAAAGCACATTGATATAAGGCATCATTTCATCAGGGAGCATGTTGAAAAAGGAGATGTAAAATTGGTTTATGTTCCAACAGATAAGCAACTTGCAGATATATTCACCAAGCCACTGGATGAAGCAACATTTACCAGGTTGGTGAGTGAATTAGGAATGCTAAATCAGGTATGATCATCTAACTGGTTTATCAATTATAAGAAGTCGAAGCTCATGACAGAAACTTTTAAAGGTACTGTCACTAGAAGGTACTGTCATGAGAAGTTAAGGTACATTGTGATACTTGTTCAGACAGCATGTTTGCTATGACTATGCTAAAAGGATTTTTAGATATCATGTTTGCAATGACTATGCTAAAAGGATTTTTAGATATCATGTTTGCTATGACTATGCTAAAAGGAGTTTTAGATATCATGCTTGCTATGACTATGCTAAAATAGTTTTACATGTCTGTCTTAAAATGATTTTAAGAAATCATGTGTCCTTAACTTAAGTTATGTGTGAACAGTGACAGCATGATCTTATGATAAGTTTACTGTCAGATAAAACTTACTGTCACTCATGAAGCTGATTGACAGAAATGTTGTTAGCGCACAAGTTGCTGTCAATGAAAGTTGCTGTCACAAGAAATTGCTGTCAGAATTGGTAGAGAAAGAAAAGCGCACAGGTTACTGTCAATGAAAGATGCTGTCACGAGAAGTTGCTGTCAAAGATAGTGGAAAGATATATATATATTAATTTATATATATATATATACGTATATTTCTTTTCACCAATCCACGATCTAATAGCAACTGCCACGTAATATAGCAAGTGGAGTTAATGGGTAATATCATTATCACACGTTCATTTAAGAGAGGTTAAATCGATTCATATTAGAAACTGAATCTACCGTTTAATCTACTATCACTTTCATTTGCAAAAACCTCTCAACCTTCTGCATCCAAAAACCGCATTTTCTCTCTCATTTTTCAAAGCATTCAACAATGGCACCTAAACAAAGTGTTGCTCAAACCAACTTTGCCGGTATCTTTTCTCCTAATGATGCTGGTGAAAACTTCAAAGGACTTATTTCCTTCTTAAATAAATCCTACCTAGGTCATGCAATAACCTCTTCCCCCAAAATTGATGCTGTTAGAATTGAAAAATTCTGGAAATCAGCAAGTGCTCAAGGAACTGGAGAGAATGAATCAATTAAGTTCAATATAGATGATGCAAGTCATTCTCTTTCAGTAAAGAATATCAATGAGGCTTTGGGTATTGTGTTGACAAGTGAAGAAAGCTTTAAGGAGCTAGCAACTGATGATACTCTGAAGAAGTTCTTTCTGAAGATTGGATATTCAGGATCTAAGATTGATGAAACTTCGGATAAGTGGTATCAAACAGGAGAAATGGACAGGAAATTTCTGAGAAAAGAGTGGAGTATGATTTTTGATGTAATGGTGAAGGTGTTCTCTACCAAGACTACAGGCTGGAATGGAATACCATCATATATCAAGAAGCTCACTCATTCATTAGTCCATGGATACAAGGTGAACATTGGAAAACTGATCATGGCACAGTTGAAAAGCGCAATAGGCAAGAAGGTATCTATCTATCCTCGCTTTTTAACTATGTGTATTAATAATATTTGTGGAAATATTGAGGATACTTCTGATTTTGAAGAATGTCCTGTTTTAAAGAAAAACACTCACACATCTCTTAACACACAAAATTTGAATGCACATATTCCACTATGTTTCACACAACACATGGTAAATCAAGTGCCCAACCTTGATTTTCCATTTCCAACAGGTTACACTGTTTTCACAATAGAGAATGAAGCTGAATTAGACCCAAATTCAGTTAACCCACATTCTACACCATACATTCCACCTAGGGACTCTAGACTACCAAAAGCCCTTAAAATTGCCAAACAGGAATCCAAGAAAAGATCCCTGGAGAGTGAAACTGGTGACAATGTGGTGAGTCAAGAGGGAGTTACTGCACCTAGTGCAGCAAATAAGGATGGTAGTAGAATAGAACCCACAGTAGCCCCTTCTGAGCCTAAGAAGAAGAGAGCTAGAAGGGCCAAGGTTACTGTCAGCCACCCTACAGTTTCCCAAAAGACTGTAGAGGATGATAGGGAAATGAACTCACCTCTAGGTGTCTCTTCTCAACAAGGGACATCTATTGAAATTGGCCTGTCTCCCAAGGCACCTTGTAAAGAGTCTGCACAAACTCAAGAACTCACTCTTGAAGAACCTGTATTTGAAGATACACACATTGAGATAGAGCACAGTGAGGAATTCACTCATACTATTGATGTTCCACAATCTTTTTCTGTGGAACAGCCAATTAATCAATCTGAAATTCAATCTTCTTCTTTCATTCCCACATCTGTTGTTTCTTCTAATCAACCTAGAGAGGGGGAAAGTACCAACCCCTCAGGTTTTGATCATCCATCTCAAATCATGGATGAGCCCCCATCAAGTGGTCCACAAGAACCCATTTCTCAAAGTGAAATGGATACCACCCCATCAAACACTGGATTAGATCAAGATGCAAATTTGCCAGAAATTGAAACAGCCAGCATCTTGATCGATTCCCTCAAAGCATCTTACCCTAGGGAAGTTGCTGTCACAGCCAAAGATGCTGTCAAAGACAAAACAGAAGGTGCTGTCAAACAATCAAGTGACAGTACCATTCTGACAAAAGATACTGTTCAACCACAACTACACGAAGGATTAGTGGAAGATATCTCTGATGATGACTTGCCCCTTTCAAAGGCCTTCAAGGTAAAATCTACTCTTTTGCATGTTAGTACTGCTCATACTACTGCATCTAGGATGAGTGAGGGAGTGAAAAATCAAAGAGAGATAAAAGAACAGAGAGGTGAGACTAAAAATGAGAGGCATCCAAATGTGCTGGCAAAAGGAGAGGGACTTGAGCATGTCCAGAGTGAACTTGAGGGAGCCAATAAACAAAAGGCATTAGGCCTTGAGGGAATTTTTGTGAGAGATGATGAGATCATCTATAAAAACACTGAGAGTGTGAGAACCCCAACAGCCTCCATGCCCCAGACTTATCCCTTACCTCCTAAAAGGCTTAGGTCTGGTGGTCCTTCTAAATCCACAAATGACAGGCTCCAAGCACTTGAAAATCGATGTGCTACAATGGAAAGCAAGCTGGACAACCTGTCATCTACTGTGAAGACTGGTTTTGCTGAAATTCAAGCCACACTACTGTCATTCTCTTCATTGATTCATGCTGCAAACTTAACTAAGGGGGAGAAAATAAAAGATCAGAAAGAGGTTGAGCAACCAGGAAGAAAGGTGGAGTTACAAGGGGAAGCTAGACAGGGGGAGCAAAAGAGTAAGGGGGAGCAAGAGAGAGTAAAAACTGCAATAGCCTCTGGAACTGAGGAGCTTTTTGAAGCTGAAGTAGATGGGGAACAAATGTTAGTATCTAAGGAGGTATTAAGACAAATACAAGGAAATAAAGCATCCTCAATCAAAATCAGTGAACCAGTTCCTGAGAAGAAAGAATCCACACTGGAGAGGCTATGGAGAGAAAAGGAGGAATCAAATATGATGGGTAAAGGCAAAGGCAAGTTGCCTGAATATGTGTTTTCTTCAGAGGTTGTCACTTGGACTGATGGAAGTACATATTCCCAAGAAGAAGCTGACTCAATAACAGTAAGTCATATGGAGAGCACCTTGAATAATAAGGATGAGGAATTCAACAATCTGGTGAATGAAGCAATCACAGTGAGTAAAGGAAAACCTGCTAAGTTGGCAGAAGCTTTGAAAGAAAAGATTGTAAATCTTTCTGTGAAGATTAGCTCAGAGAAGAGGTGGGCAGTTGAAGTGTACCTGAAGAGTGGACATTCAATATTCATAACAACTCAACTGTTGGAAACTTTCTCTGCCAGAGTGCAATACATTCTTGGGATTCTAGTGAAGAAAAACTCTACCATCTTTGATGAAAGTCTCTATATGCAACTGGGCACAATGGTCAACAACAAACTTCCAGAAGTAAGTCTCCAGCCATATGGTGTAAGCTTTAAACAGACAACAGCCAAAGGAACTAAAGGTCTTGGATTCTTAACTCTTGAAGGCAAAACATCTCTAAAAAGCAATGTCATCATGGATGTACTTAAGATATTGCTGAAAGCACCCATCACCAAGGAAAGGATTCAGGCAGTTAAAGATATTCACAAGATATTGGCAAAGAGAGACATGGAGTACAGTGCAAAAATTAAAAAGCTCATTGCCAAAGCAAATTCAAGCAGAAATGCTCAAGGTGGAAACTGCACTTTTGATGACACCTTGCAAAAAGATGATGATGACAATCAGGATGGAGGTGAAGCTGGAGGACCTAAGAGAACAGAACTGAGAGACTCTTCAAAAGAGCAAACTCAAGTCAAAGAAGCAGAATCAAAGGAAATTTCTGAAAATTCTAGCTCAAGCAAGAAAGTTGATGAAAAGAAAGAGGAAGAAGTACTTGAAGCATTGAAAGGAAATCAAGAAGAAATGAAAATTGACAGTATACATCTTGAAAAAGATACTGTCAACAAAGATGCTGTCAAGGATGTCAACAAAAATGCTGTCAGTCAGGATGAAGTAACAGTCATTGAAGATACTGTCAAAGAAGACATTGTCAGAAGCCCTATAAAAGAAACTATCAACGATCCTACTGTCAAATCATTCAAGACAGTAAGAATCAAGAGAAAATCAAAAAGACCAACAAAGGGAAAGACTGTCTACAAAGGAGAAGGAAAAGCTACAGGGTTGGGACTCAAGAAACCTATCATGAGGAGAAAAATGAATAGCTTTGAAATGATGCAGCTGAACGCCAAAGAAACAATCACCTCTGTATCCATAGAATTTGATGGACCAAAAGAAGAAGTTGCAAGATACATTCTATGGCAAAACAATGAAAAGTTGATTACAGTGGAATCTGACTTCACTCAGATAACAAAATCAAAGGTGATCTCCAAGAAACTCATTCAAACTTCTGAAACAGTAAAACGAAGAATTGATTTCTTCTATCTGGAAAGGATGGTTGAGCTACTGCAAACCTATGATAATGTTTCAAAGAAGATCATGGATCAAGTTCTCAAGTACTATGAAGCTAGACATGTTGAATTTATTGAGAAGTTTGATGATTGGACACTTCACAATGATGATGATGTCTATCAAATTCTTGGTTTGGAGTATGAAGAAGACAATCCTATTCCTGATTATAACTGGATTGAAATGCGAAAACCTTATTCAGAACATGAAATGAAGATGTATGAAGCAGAGCAAAGGTTCAAAGAAGAATTAGCATCAAGAAAAAAATCTCGTCAACAGATAGAAGATGAGATTGAAGCTGAAATGAAGAAAAGTTACAGTAAAATCAATAAGATCAACAGTGAAGAATCCAACTATCAGCCATGCGTACTGGACAATCCTTTGAGAATCAAGTATGGCAAAGAAGAAATTTATGTAGATAGTTTCTCTAAATTGAAGACCAGTGTGTTAAAAGAATTATACTGGCAAGTGGTTGGATCAACTAACAGTCTTGAAACACTGTGTTCTTGGGAGCTTGATATGATTCTTGATCAGAGGAGAGGAGAGGATCTCAGCTTGGACAAACAAAGAAGGGAAACTCTAAATCAGTTTCCTGGCAGGAGATTCAAGATGGAGGGAGATGTGCTAAAATTCAGATCAATTGTAAAGCAAAATGTTTACTGGATGGAACTCAGAGATGCATTAAACACTGCTTCCTCAATGATCAGAAAATACATTGTGGAAAATGAAGATGATGCACAGTCCCCTGAAGAAATAGAGTTAATTGAAAATCTCAGAAGATCTCTAAGGGAAAAGGAGCAAAGTGAAAAGTTCAAATCAAGATAAGTAAAGTTTTTTTTTGTGAACTTTTGTGATATATTGTTTGAAAACAATTCAGTTTAATCATTGGTCAGAAATGAAGAGTTTATTCTTTCTGATCTATGGTAGTTAAGTTGTCAGCATGATATTTGTAAATTTGTCCTTATTGTCCATAAAAACAAATTGGGGGAGATTGTTGGGATTTATGGGTGATGGAATAGACAACTTAACTAGTTTTATTGGTATACTTAGTTTTTACTAAGTAGAACATACTGTCATAGCCTGAAATGTATTCTTGTAATTTAAATAAATACTGTCAAGTAATAAGTGTAATTCTTGGAAGAAGTTCGATTATGTTCAAGCCTCAAGAAATACATAAGTTCGACAGAAGGAATAAATGTTACTGTCAAACTCTGACAGTAAGGTTACAAGGAAACAACATGTTGCCTAGGTCGACAGCAAGTTTCACGAAGTCGACAGCAAGTTTCAACTTGACAGCAACATTGGCGGAGATTCTAATGACAGCAACTTTGATGTACAGTTTGCGACAGTAAGTTTGGAATTCCTGACAGCAATCTCTGCGGGAAAAACATGCTGTCAATCAAAGCACAACTCTTGACAGCAATCTCTGCGGGAATTCATACTGTCAACCAAAGCAAAATTCTTGACAGTAATATCTGCGGGGAATTCATACTGTCAACCAAAGCAAAATTCTTGACAGTAATATCTGCGGGAAATTCATACTGTCAACCAAAGTATAATCCATTGACAGCAAACTTTGTGGCAAACATACTGTCATATAGAATTAACCTGATTTAGGAATTTTCTAAGTCAAATTAAACGACAGAGTACATGTTCAAAAGAAGCAGGCGTGTTGTAATATTCAACCTTTACAGCAAGCTTGGAAAGTCTATAACTGAAGCTCGAGAGATCACATGGAACAACCTGTAAAGTCTAGAGCAGATAAAATTGAATACGGCTAGATCTGGGTGGCTCAAATGTGGAAAGTATCTTTAAATTACTTTGTGATGATCACATGGGAATAAATCATGGAATGAGCTGCAAAAGGAATATAACAGCAACTCAACAACCAATGATGATGATGATAGTACAGTAGATTATCACACTATAAATAGAGCACTCTATTTATACAATAGGTAGCTCAACAATTGTAATCTCTTGAGTATTTGTAGCTTGAGAATTATTTTGTTCTCAAGGTTGTAGCAAAACTTTGCAAAATAAATAAAACATTTATTTTGTGAAATCCTCGTATTTGATTTTACTTGTGTTTGCATTTCTTCTACTAGTAAATCACAAATTCTATTTAAGTTGTTGAAATAGTTTTTGAAATTTATTAGTATTGCATTCAACCCCCCCTTCTGCAATACTTTCCTAGACCAACAGAACTATTAAGTATCATGATAGTAACTTAAGCTCATTCTCGTACCGACTAGTAAGGCGACAGACCTTGAGGCATACGAGCAGTAGCGCGATGATGCTTGACTATATGTTGACGATCGAATGGCAGATTCGATAGAATACCCTACAGAGAACCAGAAGGAGGTTTCAGCTAAAGAAGAGAATCATGTTGGGAATAAGGAATTTACCCTTGAGGGAATAAAGGCTGCAGCCAGAGAGACTGTAAAAGATAAGGTATAGTGCTCAGAAAAGTGAGCGTAAGGAACTGAGGTATTATTAAGAGAACTAAAGATGCGTATTGGATTCATAGCTGGACTGCCGGATGAAGTACCAGCAATTAAGACGAATTGGAAGGAATATGGGGATAGATAAAGATCCTTAGAGACCTACAGATTAATGAGAAAAGAGTTAGAGTGGTACATGATTATCAAAGATGAAGATAGAAGACAGGGAGCAGAGTCTTCAGGAGTAGTTGAGATAGAGGCAGCAAGTGCCATATCATGTGATAAATGGATTAGTGTGAATATTGTTAATGGTAATTCGCCATGAGAAGGCAGATTTCATAGGTTATAAAATCAAACTGGGATTGATGAGGTGGTTTGGTTCAGGGAAATGTTCATTTTATGAATGGATCAACTTAGAAAATAAAGACATTGGAAGGTGATGGTATGATTGGATAAAGTATATAAGGAAGTAGTAAGCGAGACAATGATCTCGGAACCTACAAGAGGAGAAGACCGGTGAGTCTATGATAAACTAGTAACGAGGCTATCGTCAGAAACCAAGTATAAGTTTAGTTCAATTCTGTGAATGATGAACCAGAAACATTAGATGCATGTGATTCAAAGGAATATTAAATTCTTTCTTTTCCTTGAATGGATTATGGTAGTTACCTTAAGTTTATTCTTACACTGAATCATAAAGGGATTAGGTAATGCGAGCAGTGGTTGAGATGTAATTGAAACCTGAGAGAATAGGTGTAGGCCATGTTCTCGAAGTAAGAGTTTTGACAAATGAAATCCAGATAATAGGACATATGATCAATAGGAAGTAGTGATTGATCGACCCCACCAAGTTAAAGATAGTTTCAAATGGCGATTGGCCAACCACACTGGTAAAGGTAAGAAATTTCATAAGATTCACGAGGTATTACCCAAGATTTGCTCAGGACTTTACAAAGAGTGTAGTCCCGTAACCCGACCTAATTGTAAGACTAAAAATTTGAATGTACAAGATAAATGGGGGGAAATCTCCCTGGAGTTGAAGATAAAATTGGTGATGACCCAGCATTGGCGTTATCTAATGGAGGAAGGAAAATTTTGGAAATTTATTAGGATGCACCTCGAACAGGTTTAGGTGATGTGCTTGTGCAACACGGTAGGGTGATTGCGGATGTATTCGGACAGCACGGTTCACCAGATTCGGATAGCCTTGATAGTGCCAATTTTGTGTAATGATTAATTCCGACGGTAGTGTTCCTTCTAAGACTAGTTGTTAGGTAGACTGGTATTCGGAAGCATCGGCTATTAGGATGAATATGTACCGGGAAGATGTGGCATGTTTCAGCGTGGAACTTTTATTTTCCTTCTATGGGATGTATATAATTAGTTCCTTTCCAATGGATAGACTCCCAACATTATGTCAATCATTTCGTTATTATAACTGTTTATGGTTCCACCCGCTTGGATGTTCCTAGAATTATTCTTCGGTTATCGAAATGGATCTTCTTAATTTTACCAGTGGGTGGATAGATTTACTGAAATTTCCCTGATTCTGAGAAGAACTTCAACAAATTTGGCAAACCTTGTCTTTCTGATTATCAGAAGACATCACCGAAAAGAGTGGAAATTGGAGCGAACCCTGTGGATGAGGTAAGGTAGCCGCTATACAGGTTGGTAGACAGACCCCGATTATTACAGTTGAATGTAGGGATAAAATTATGAAGTTGAGGTTTGACGGGAAAAAAAAAATGTAATTAAGAAACAAGCCGGACTGAGAAATTCTGGGACTGACTTAAATGAAAAGGTTGTTATGCCAGAAGTATTAAGCTTTTGTGGCACGTGAAATTGATAAGAATAGCTGAAAGAATAAAAGTAAAGGAAAGGTGATCGGAGACGGTACCGAGAAGTCGATTGAGACTTATATGGAGTAAAGTTTTGAAAGGATCAAAATGTATCAAAGTAGAAGGCAATATGCCAGCAATTGCTAGAAAAGTAATGCTATTAGCCGACCCCTAAACTCACATATTTTAGCATGGCCAATTGGGGCCAAGTCACTAAGGATTATCAAGTGACTAAACCAGCAATGTAAGGACAAAGCGGGGTGCTTCTAATCAAGTGCCAACCGCGAGGGCTTTTGATATAAAATGAATTGAGATACATGATGATGGATTTTATATACACCATGGACGTACTAGGATTGAGGATAGTGACCAATGAAAAGTTACGAAGATTGTCAAAGATGGTGCAGTATGATGCATAAATGCTATCTGAAACTTAGTGTCCTCAAGAGGAGCATTAGGCACTAAGAGATTCACGTTGAACACGACCAATATCTTCCAGAACATCCTTGCTACCATTACCAACTTCTGTAAGAAAGAGCAGATAGACATGTGTTGTCTTTTGGAAGATCGTATAGACTGACATTCGTTCAAAAGAAGAGGTTAGCATTAAGCTGCCTATAGATTATCAAGACGGGAATGATTGAAAAGAAACCCTTATTAAGGATATATGATTGGATTGCCAATTACATGATATAAGTATTCCTTAAAAATAGAATTGAGGATAGAATGTCCATATAGTAAGACAAACCCTGGGGGATGCACAAAGGATAGCATCACCCCTAATAAAGACATTGTGAATTCAGACGATATAAGTTAAAACGACCAAAGTATAAAGAACCTATAAGGATTTATGGAAAGGAGTCTTAAAAAGAACATAGACAAAATTGTTATAGAATTGATTGATGATGTTTGATATATCCTGTACCCAGAAGATACAGGAGGAATGATGAGGATGACCTAAGAAACCTTATAAGGGAAGAGGTAATATTCTGAACTTAAAAAGGGAAGTTTGGTAAGGAATGTATGACATAGTAACAATAAGGCCAGATGGAGCATGTGTGAAACCATGAAAAAGTATAGATCTAAAACAAGAAGGGAGTTAAGTAAGGAAATATCCTAGGTATGATTGGGAGTACCTGTGGTAAAGTTCACACCAGAAAGGTAGAAGCAATGACTTTTGGAAAAGACTGATATATGTTTTCTCTCATTCAGCAGAATTTAAGGGAAAATGCTTCCATTCTGAGTTGGGATAGATCCGAAAAACATTGATCTCAAGAAATTATTATATTCAAGAAAGGCCAATAAGGTGGCCGACACTTTAAGTATAAGGAAGTAAGTATATATATGCTCATACTAAAGAGATAGAGTGATAGTAAGAAGGACCTTGAAGGTCAGAATGTGATGAAGGAATTTACGTTCCTCTGATGATGGTACGAGGATTAACTATAAGGATAGTTTAAGTAAACATTCGATTCCTGATTTTTTTTTCTGCAGTACATTACCGACACTAGAAGGTTCTGCGACAGGCCAAACCAAGTTCCCCAAGCGACTCTCTTTTATTTTAGAAAGAGAAAGGAGAGATGAGGTAATAAGGGATGACTGAATACAGAAGATAGATTGGTACTGATATTGACAAGCTAATTAGCATGATGATGAATGACAAGCAAGTTTATGTTGGTGTACTTCTGTGCAAACAAGATAGAGAATTATGAGGTTGGCAAGTGATTAAGCAAATCGCTAAAGCTTCTAGTCTTCTACTGGAGATATATGATTAATAATCTCACCAGCCTGTTCCAGCTACGATGCTGGAAGCTTTCCTGTAATTTTATCCGCTTCATATAATATCTACGTCAAGTTCAGGAAGCGTTCCTTATGGATAGGGAATAGTGATTATTCTGTTGAGGATCTTGAATGGACGATTATGAAACCCGTATGTTAGTTATTAAAGCACTGCGTAAACGATAAATGATGGTGATAACGACTGTGGAAATGTCGAATTGAATTTAAGTTAGAGAAATCATCCAGGTTTATTTCGGATGGTTTAATTTTGGAACGACGGGATATTTGAAATAAATAATCAGGCTATGATGGTTCATAAATTGATTATAGTAGAAATGAAGACAAGTGACTGATAGAGATAAATATAGAGTTGAGGATCAATAAGGGAGTCAGATATGCGGACTCATGAGAAGCTCCAGTAATGAAGCGAGAAAAGTATGAGTTGATAGTGTAAGTATTGGTCACAATGCTATAATGGAAAGCATGAATGACATAAGGATTAGCTCCTTTTCAAGTTTGGAAAATTCGAGGAAATTTGGAATAGATCAGTTGAGTAATAAAGAGACTCATGGATCGAGGGAGTGAAAATCTAGATGGTTGAACAAAGGAAAGTTTAACCCCAAAAATGTGACCTTATTAAGTAAAGGTGATGGGTGTCTCGATAATGGCATGACGCTGGGTTAAATAATAGAAGTGAATGAGAATTTGTCAATAAGATGGATGTGATTGATAAAGAAAATATGGAGAAATAATTATAGAATGTGAAGCAATGGATGTTATGAATGGATTGATGAATGGGTTTTCCTAACGAGCCCTCGGAATGACAACCTGATAGTGTTAGTATTATGAATATGGAAGAGCCAGTGTCGTGGCGTGGAATGTCATTAATAATAATATTAAGCGAGAAATCCAAGATTTAACCTGAGAGGTTGAAGGATTCCTAAAAGTAAGTGATGCTAATATCGAACATGAGTATAGGTCCATAGAATGATGGACAGAGTAGCAAGGACATGTGACATGTGATTACGATAAAGTAGTATTTGATACGAATACAATTATTTTCTTCTCTATTAAACCTCTATAGTCCAGAGGTAAATTCTAAGTATGATATTTTGACAATCATGAAGATTTTTTTTTATTCTTTGAAATTCTTTTCTTTTCTTCTCCCTTAATTATCTTCTTCTAAATTGAGAAGAACAACCCTTTAAGGAGGGGAGGTACTGCTACGTGACTACCTGTCTATGTGATAGGAGTCTAAGTGGGATACCATAGCTTGTCTAAATTGCTTGTCAAGTACTAAAGGCTGGCCACCTTCTGTACTAACTATGCAATAGGACAAATGTTCATTGATCATAGTGACCTCTCAATAAATTCTTCTAATTCTATATATTGATCGAGATTGTGAATATTAAAGCGATCAGGGATTGCATAATTACGAGTGAGGTTATCTCCAAAATTCGCAGCGCGATAGTGATACCAAAGTCACTACCGATACCAATAAGGCAAGTAGTATATGACTGAGTAAGAGCATAACCTAGATAGTGTGTTGTACGAAAAGTAGCAAAGTTGATGAAAAAGGATAAAGGATATATTATAGCACTAGTAAGGTGTGCTGTAAGAGTATTGGAATGATTAAGGATTGACCGGGGAACTGGAAAGTGAAATGACCAACAAGTACCCCATTTGTCTTCTACCTGATTCCGGGACGGAATCCTTTTAAGGAGGGGAGACTGTAAGAACCCAAATTTTCGGTAGAAATAAAACTTTTATTAAGTGTTGAGAAAAGAAGGAGCAATGATTTCGACTCCAAGGTAGTAACAGTTCTAATGAATGAATGTTAAATGGATATAAATTCCAATGAGTATATGTCATGAAGAATGCAATAGGTTGACAACTTAGATTAGAATAATTTATCTCCTAGAGAGATAAGATATGAGAATTCCAAATAGGGGAAATATTCTCATGTCATCCAAATCGATATCTGTTAGTAGTCCAGAGGTTCCGAGTAAGGGCTAAGGAACGCCCGAAAGAGAACAATGACATTTTTTTTTCTAAACACATGGAATAAAGAAAGAATAAGTGATGAATAATGTTTTGATGGAAATTGGAATATTATTAGATGATACTATATAGAAGTATTCTGAACGGATTTCTGAGTTCGTATTAAGGATCCAAGGGGAAAATAAGTGTATGTAAACGATATCGGATTCTGAAAAACAACACTTTTATTTTCTCCAAGAATTTCCTGGTCATTGTAAGACCGAAGGATTTATTAAAAAGATTTAAGGATTTAATAAAAAGACTTGATGAATTTAAATTCAAGGATTATAAAGGAGGATTGAGAATGGTAGTATATTTATTAAGGCGGTTTCCGGTAAAACCCTAATTAGAAATCTTCGAGATATTTCTTCGAACGATCAATTAAATTGAGCAATAACCGGATAAAGAAACAAGCAGAGAGTCAAGGTGCATGTGCAAGTGGATATGGTCAAGTAACCAAGCTAGTTACAATGTTAACTAGTAACATTAGAAGCCAACCAAGTGCTTAGTTTACATTACATCATCCAACCACAAAAATGCAACACATGGCCACTTGAATTACATCATGGATGACCAAAGAACTTTATTAAAGTAGCTTTATACAAGATATTATTCACAATAATTCAGATTGTGCAAGATGAGAGCAAGAAGCAAGCAAAAACACAAACTCTCCCAAAACTGCTCAGCAGGAGCAACCATCAAAGAAAAATCCATAACTCCATTTCCAACCATGATAAAATCACCAAATTTTAACCACAGCTTCTCCACTCCATGGGTAACCTTCGATCCAAATTTCATAGCAATCCAAGAAGTATAGCCTAGGCAAATCTCCTCCCCAATATGGATAACCAAACTGTCCAGATTTTGACAGTTTCTGTAACGAATTTCAAACAGCTATATCTCCTTCGTTTCTCAATGAAATGTTGCGTTCTATAGCTTTTTGGAAAGGTCTTGAGATACTCTACAATTCTTATTTAGGAGCCTCGTCCAAGAAACTAAGGTAAGGGCCTCGTTTTTGTAGATCTTTGAACTGATGAACAGTAAATTTTAAGAACTAACTTTAGTTTTATTGATTTTTTTGGATGTTCTAAGCTGGTTAAGGGTAGACATGGACTATACAAGGCTTATCAAGGTCTTTAACCACTTCATGTAAGGTATATCACTTGAAACCCTAGCTCTAGTTTTGAGATTAAAAGCATGTTCTTGGTAGATTTAGCTTAGTATGATTATAGTAATGTTATAAGCATGATTAGCTAGTGGTTTAAGTTGATCTAAGTATGATGATGATTATGATGTTAAAGTCATTGGTTCTTGATCTTGTAAGATGGATTATATGATTAGGAGATGTATGGTATGCCCGGTGTGGCTTGGTTTTGATGTTACGATTTTTGGAATATTCGATTTATAGCCGTCGTAATGCCGAAATTTCATTAACCTTAAGAAATCGTGTTTGACAGTAGCCTTAACTCACTGTACAGTTTCATATCCTACCATGATAGGATAGATTATGTCATAAGCTTAGTTTTGATATAAAGATCGTATGAAATGGACTTACGGATTAGGAGTTATGATTAATTTCGTAAAAGTGGTTCGAAACCGTAAACGAAAGTTTGTAACTGAAATTGGATTCCTTTAATACTACGAAATCAGTGGCGAATCTTGATAATTAAATATTAGAGGTAAAAAGTAAGGTGTGAGAGAAAACCTCATGTGAAACGGATAGTTTTCCGATTTTATAAAAATGTTTGAATCAAGGTTAAACGCGAACAAACCCCTAAAAAGCATACTTGGATATAACTTTGGTTAATGACTTAGAAAATGGACGATAAACTCGAGGTATAATCTTGGTTCGCAAATGACCGACCTTAGAACTTACACGACTTAGGTACATACCAAGTGTAAGTATATGGCATGTGGTAATAACGAACAAATGTCGGATCGTATCGGGAATAAAAAGAGTTACACTAAAGGTGTATAACGAGATAATTCGAAATCATGTTTCGACTTAAGTAAAGTTTATACTTAACCTTTTTAAAGGTGTCAAGTGGTTAATCCCTAATGCCTTGGCTATTTATAGATCACCAGGCTGACCCGGGACACGCTACCACTACCCTACCCGCGCTCGATTACAGGCAAGTTTCAAATCCTTTTTAAAAGGCTATTGTTGTGAATATATATATATATGCTTTCTGTTATACATGTGCCATAGCATGCATGCCTATTTTCAAAGTCATATTGATATACTTGTTCCCTGAATTATTGTTGGCTTATAAGCTAGATAGTTAATATATCAGTTATAAGCCGGATATTACTAAGACCCTTAAGCGAAGGGCAGTTGAATCTCATTCTTTGATTATAGACCCGGAGTCGGTATTCCTTGATATATTGATATTATTTTTAGAGGAAAATAATTGAGTAAATATTTTCCATTTATTATTTGGCGAATATTATTGGAATATTCCTTGAAGATTATTTGATAAATATTATTTGGAATATTCATCCGATATTTATTTATTCGATGAATATTATCTTTAATGTTCATCTAAAGTTAATTTAATATTCGAATATGATTTCGAACCCTCATTTAAGTTATTTACTTAAAGAATATTTATTCGAGTTTATTTACTCAATAAATATTATTTTGAATATTCATTCGAGTTTATTTATTTAATGAATATTATTTTTAATATTCATTCGAGCCTTATTTATTTAAATGAATATTATTTCGAATATTCATTCGATCTCTATTTATTTTATAAATATTAGTTGAACATTGATTCGAACTCCAGTATTCGATAAATATTGTTTTGAATATTCCCTTGAGACGATAATTATCATCTTCGACATTCATTTAAAGTCGATTCAATTATTGAACATAATTTCAAATATTCATTCGATAATCATTTCTTCGATAAATATTATTAAGTTGAATATTCATTGTTTATTCAATGAATATTGTCTCGAATATTCAGTCGATAATTATTTCATCAATAAGTATCATCCTTAAGTTAAATATTCATTATTGATTCAATGAATATTATCTCAAATATCCATTTGACGATTATTTCATCAATAAATATTTTTATTAATTTGAATATTCATTATTCGTTCAATGAATATTATTCTAAATATTTATTCCAAGATTATTCCGAGCAAACCTTTTTTAATATCTGTGACTTAATAAATATTCTTGGAATATTTATTTAATTCTTCTAACTCGTTTCAAAGATGATTGACTTCATTCACATAGTCTCATCGACCTTCAAATATTATATAAATTAATTCAGAGTCTTACTATTAGTATTATATTATCAAGGAAAGTTCTATAACTCTATTCTTCGTTCAATCCTGTCTCTCAAATAATAAGGGAACCTTACTTGAGAAATGTTATTTATCTTGTGACTGCCCGGTCATAAATTATTTGTTTCACTCGCAACTCGGTTGCTATTATTCATGAAATTGTGTATACCCACTCATTATTCGAGGGGTAAGAATATTGGAACAAGTTGGTATCCATTAACAAGCAGCAGCTTGGGAAATATTGGTGAATTTTCCTTTCCAATTAGATACGACTACTTTGTGGAGTCTTATCAACAAGTATTATACTTGGGGAAAGGGGGACGAACTTTACGTTTCAAAGTATGGATGTGAAATGAACTAGGAGATGCGTAAGTGACCCAGTGGCGCCGGTCCAGCAAATGGCCCAACCGTTGGCCGAGGGGGTTCCAGAGGGCGGTAGATAAGTAAATCCGTCGGTGCTTCCTTCTACATGTAGTAAACAAGAGGTGGGGAGCATAACATGCGACTGATCATCGTGTAAATGCTATGTCTCCTGGCGCGTCAAACTCCAGTATTAGTTCATCACTCAATGTTGGAATTTTCTGCAACATCATCATGGTTGGCAGAGTTGAAAAGTACTTGAAACTGGAATTGCAATATCTTTCTTGCAAGTTCCTCTTTTATGAAAATGATGCTATCTTGCTTATCTTGACATAGCAGATATTTCCATGGAATATATATGTTTTGAGTTACCTTGTAACTTCATCCTTTATATTGATCAGGCACTCTTTTCGTTAATGCATGGCATATGGTTTCAAAATATACTTTTGAACTGTCATATATATCGCTATGCAGTTATGTTATTGTTGGTGGGCTATTGCTCACCCTTGCTTTATTTATTTATATCACAACAACAGCTAGACCAGAAGGCCGCGCAAGGCGCACTCAGCGTAGGCAGGTGTCAGCCGTCAGAAGATTAACCGCTGAGGTCATAGCTACCAGTGCTGAGGATGCAGCTTCTGGTAGGCTAGTTGTTAGCATTTAAGTATCAAATGTATTTATAATATAGCATATACCAATGGATGGCAAAGAATATGTAATGGTAAAATTGTAATTCTTTGGGTTATAAGAACTCAAACTTGTGATTAAGAATATTGATGGTTACTCTGATTTCATCTCTGAGACTATAACGGGTGTGTTTTATGTTGTTGTTTTGGGTCACAAGGTTGTAATTTAAATTGTGTTGGTTTATGGATGGATATTGAGACCGTAACGACCAGATCCCTGACCCTGGATCTGGGGGTATTACAATCGATGTCGATCGCTTTTGCAGGTTTTTCCTTCTCAATTTCTTCGAGACCTGCATCCATCTGCAACCAGAGAGTCTCCAGTTGTCTTTCCCGGTCGAAAGCATCAAACTCTTCACGAGTATAACTGAATATATCTCTTTTCTCTAAGAGATGGAGGTTCTTCTCTTTGATGGTAAGGTTCGACATGGTTAAAATTATTGCTGTGAAGGGTTTTTCTTACTTTTCTTTCAAGAGAGAATGAAGAGTTAATGAAGTAAGTGGACAAGTCTCTAAGGTTAAATAGAGAAGGATGGTACAAGAATATGAAACGATTCATATTACTGGTATTAGTACCAGGTATTATTCGATTGTGATGTTTTAAATTTCTTTATTTTAAAACAAAATTACCATGTTTTATTTTTATCACAATTTTATTTCTCGAATAATTCGAAGCGCGTGTGTTTCACTCAATTATTACATACAGTTACAGATGTAAGTCGTGACCCGTGTAATCCTCACCACTCTCTCACGTAATTTGGTCCATTACTTCAGCATAAACGAATGATTTACTGACACCTGTTTTTGAGAAATTACAAGTATTGTCCAAATATCAATTTAGTTTACTAATTGATTTATTATTCTCAAACCATTAGTAAAACATCGTCTCTCTCTGTCTTTGCACTCTCAAACCCTAATTTCAAAATTAACACATCTTTTGTGTTTGAAATTCCAATGGAGAATTTATTCATGAACAGCAAGGTGGTAATCAATGGAGTTACTTTTAATACTAATAACTTCACTGCAGTTCTAGATCATCAGGACTTGTCCAATGATTTCCACATTATTCAGGACTTTTTGGCCTCAAGCCCAATCAATTATGCTCTAACCCAACCTGCCAAGATATCTTTTAAGTCTGTTATGCAGGTTTGGAACACAAGTGTTTTTGGGAAAGGTCTTCCATCAGAAAAGCCTCAGATGAGCTTTGAATATGACAATGTTACATACTATGTGACTCCTGAGATTGTCACTGAAGCCCTACACTTACCATCAATCATTGATAAGCCTGTATTCAAAGTTCCTGATTCAAAACTTCTTGAGTATGTTGTAAGCTTGGGTTACAATGGTACGCCAAAGAAGTTTGGAGAGCTCTACAGGACAAAGCTCAAGAAGGAATGGAATTTCTTCTTTGACACTATCAGCAGATGTTTCTTGAATAAAGTGTAAACTTTGATGCCTTACCCACAGGTTCAGCCAAAATTGGGTACTCTCTAATTCTTGATCTCTCATTTGATTATGGTTCTTTTATACTAAAGGCATTAAGTGAAAGAAAAGCAGACAAATGTGGTTATGTTTGCTTTCTTAGATTTTTTCAATTAATTTTCTCTCACTTATGTCCTCATGCTGTTTTTGAGAATGATACAATGTTGCCTATATGTAAAATCTCAGAAAACAATATAAAGAGTCTAATTAATTCTGATAAGGCAAATAAGTTTGATGGAACTCCATACATTCCTGATGAAGTATGGTCTCTTTTAAGAGAGAGAATGCCTATTCAATATGGCCCAGCAACTGGTGCTATGGAACAGGACCTTACACATCCTATTCCTGACACAAGCACACAACCTAAACACTTATCTAAACAGTCAACCACCTCTGGTGTCTCATAAAAGGCATCAGTTGTAAAATCAAAGAAATCAGCTAGATCTGATGTGTCTAAGAGGCAATCAGGATCAAAGGATTTCTCCACTCCAACTCACTCTCAAATGAAGTCACAAGGGGGTGAACAAAGGGTTCTTGAAACATCTGGTCTGAATAAAGAAACAGGAGTGAAGAGGAAAGTTGATCAAAGAGTTATTTCTGATTCTGATTCTGATGATGACACAATGCCTATATCAGTCTTGCTGAAAAAGAAGGAGATTGATGTTGTTGATACAAGAGAAGTGGCTGTCTCTGAAATGCCAAAGAAAAGAAGAAGATTAATCAGCAAAGGCAAATTTGTTGATCACACAGAATTTCTGAATCTTACTGATGATATGGAAGGCAATCCTGATGTTGTTAATCAGGATGGATCATCAGTTCCTGACGCTACTGCTAATCCTGACATCTCTACTCCTGATAATTCACATATGAAGACTGTTGAGATTTCTGATTCTCCAGCATTTGCATCTCCAAAGAGAAGAATTATTGAGATGTCTGTCGATCAAGTAAATACTATTGCTGCTCAGCTGGGTGTTAAACCTTCACCTCTTGAAGGGAAAACTGCTGAAGCAAACGTCTTTCACAGACAGAAGAAACAGAGGACTACTATGTCATCTCTGAGAGGATCTGGCCCACAAGAACCTGAACTTCAAAGTAGTTCAGAAGCTATTGTAGATCCAGTCACACAAGAACCACCTACTCAAAGTGTAGGTGCAGACATTATTGAAGGAATAGTCACACAAGAACCATCTTCTCAAAGGGAAGGTGAAGACAAGAATATTCCTGCCCCACAAGAACCATCTTCTCAAAGTGAAGATGCTGGCAAAATCACATCAGCAGGGGAGTTTCCTGACAATGCTCGATCAAGGGGCTTCTGAAATTAAAATTGAACTTGCTAAAAGTCTGGCAGATAAATCTGCTCATGATTTGCACATTGCTGAATGTGATGAAGTGATTGCTAACACTGCATTTGAGGGAAGCACACAAGAACCTTTGACTCAAAGTGTTGAAGAAGCTTCAAAACCTCAGGCTACACAAGAACCATCAGTAGCAAATACTGATGCAAGTCATGCTATAGTTGCAGTGGTCAATCCTGATGAAAGTACTACTGATTCACATATTCCATTGCTTATTGAACCAATTTCAGCAAGGCCAATGGATTCTTTAACTACTTCATCAGGTAACATCTCTTTCTCTACTTCCTTTACTACTGATAGTATGATTACAGATAGACCTGATAACAGGGATACCTCTATTTGTATGACTTCAGATCACTCTTCTCAGCCACCTCTTATTTCTTCACATTTAATGAGCCAGAACCTTTCTTGTGAGATTGAGAGTGAACATTTAGAGAAAAAGAAGAATGATGAGAGGCAGTCTCCTGAACTGGCAAAAGGAGAGGTAGAAAAGAGTGAGAAGTTATTAACTTCTAGTGAGGTAGAAGTTGCTATTGAAAGTAACTTAGGTAACATTGTGAGAAGTGATGAGATCACTTTAAAAGAAAAGAGAGATTTAGGAAATGTTACTAATCTGTCTACAGGGCATCAGGATTCACCAACTGTATCTACTGGTGTTTTGAAAATGAAAGGTGTTATGCTTTCTGATGATAATGTTGATAATAAACTTCCTGAGGCTGGTGGTGGCTCAGATGATGATGATGATGATCATGTTGATCCTGAAACAATCCAAATGCAGGCGGCTATAAAAGCAAGTCTCCAATCTACTTATGGGTCTTCGAGTAGATACATGCAGTCAATGACTCAAGAAGAATTCAGAGGGGAGTACAGTTCAATTCTTCCTCCTGATACTCGAGCTGCAAGGGGATATGAATGGGATACTGAATGGAATGTACCGACTGCTGAGATGAATTTTCAAAATGCTCTTTTTCATTCCGGTCATATTGCCACGAGGATGCCAACTCCTGAACTCAAGGCTCTTCTCAAAACAAATGCTCTTCTAGCGAAGGGATTGAAGAGTGAGATTGACTCTATGAAGGCTATAACTGATAAATTTCAAGCGGGTATTCAAACATCTGTTTCTATATCTGCTACTTGTTAGTAGTATTTTTATGTGTTCGTTCGCAGGGAAGGACTGAATGTAATATCAAGTTCAAGTTTCTTATCTCTTTATGTCTAGAAGTGTGTGAGAAGAATTTTTGGGTTAGTGTATTAACTAAATTAACCAAGAACTAATTATGAGCACTAAGAATTGATTTTAAACTAAGATTCAAATATATGGGAAAACAATCTAAGAACTGAGGTTCTTCACTTGGTTTCAATGCACATTCAATATCTATGTGATGTCTACGTTCTTACTCTGTTGAAAACAATTCTTCTAAGGTTATAATGTTCTCTTCAAAGATACAATATAATGTCTACAACTATATCCTAATTGTCACTTCCGTGATACAATCAAAGACAATCATAAACTATTAAGCTCCAAGAATTATAAGTCTCACAACTCTCCTATTAATCTCCCAATCAAATATTCGAGTTATGTCTGTTAAATCATGTACTAAAATTGCAACTCCTCTTCCAAGTTATTACAATCCCTAAAATCCAATCAAAGGTTCATGACTCCCCTAATTGTGTTAAGCCCTCAATAACAGATCAGCAAAGCAAGAAAATCACATAATCAAGCATGCATGAATACCAAGGAATACTACCCAATCCTCAGATTAGAGAATTAGTTACACATAATTAAAGAAGAAAACAAAATAATAATGATAATGAATGAAAACATAATATTGAAGAAAGAATTGAAGATCGAAAGTACCTTGATACGATTAAAAGCTATGAATTGTTATCTATGAATTGTTCTATCTATGAATTGTTATGATTTACAATGGTAGGATGTGTTTAAATAGGCTCTACAAATCTTGCCCAGCAAGAAAATACCAAAACAGAATTATAATAGAATTTCTGCAAAATACGTTTCCTAAACTGATTCTGTTTTTAAGGAAAATTCGTAGCTGACTTTTATTCAGATATTCTGGAACGTTCCAATTGTAATTGGACCTCTGGACCACTTTATAATGATAGAGAATCTCGTTATCTTCGCGTGGACTGCTTACGGGCCCCAAACGGAGTTGTAGAACTCAAGATATGGCCAAAATAGTAAAAACTGTAATTTTTCAGGGGCAACTTGCGCCTAGCAGTCTGTTCTTCGCGCAAATTGCTCCTACCCGGCGCAATTTGCTTCTGGGAATCCTATCCCAAGTTGTAGAAAATCTCCCAGGCTTCGCGTGGGCAGTAAGATCGCTAAAAACGGACTTCTAGAACTCCAGATATGGCCAAAACAGTATAAGCTGCGCAGCCTTCCCGGAAAATCCGAATTTTAATCAATTAAATCTCCAAAAACGATAGAAGCATCAACTTTAATCAACATTCTCGTAAATCTGCACAACTAAGCAAAACACATCAAAACTACAACAACTTGAGTCCAAAACAATCAATTTAAGCCGAACGGAGGCATTCCAAGTGGATATAAAATCCACTTATCAAACCCCCAAACTTAAACTGATGCTTGTTCTCAAGCATAAACAATTACAACTACCTAATTAGTACCACTTCCGTAGGTGATCACGGTTACATTTGGCATATGCAACAAGCCCTTTAAACCCCTAGGTAGCCCTAGTGGACGAGTAAGGTCTCGTGAGGGCCTATAGCGAATGTACCCACAAAATCCAATGCAATGCAATGCATGAATGCAACTAAATATGCAAATGCAATTAATCTAGCCTACCATACCTTCAAATCCTCTCATGCCATATCAACTTAAGAATCAAAGTAAATACGCAATGTCTTGGTGTCGAAAGTGCAAGTATTCACATAGTCTACTCAATGAACATGCATAAGTTCTCACAAGTCCATGTCAAGTGTAAGAATAAGTTAGTAAATATGCTAAACCTACAAGAGTACATCTTTGAGACAAAACTCGGGATCTCATACGCAAAAACAAGTAAACACTCACAATCCACTTACAAAAGAATATTCACTCAAGATCAAGGGTAAGTGTATCACTCAATTCCAACAAAATCATAAACATGCTTGACATTTGGTATCAATCTAACTCTTAACACAACATACATCAATGCCGATAATCAAAAGGTCTTCATTCGGTTGTAACGTGGGCTAGGGACAAGGTATGTCAAATAAGCCAAAAACAGGTGAAGTGTCAAAAGCTAGTAAGTACCATAATGAACCATTCACAACACCCTATTTCCCCCCACATAAATTTTACTAAGAACACTCGACTAGTCGACTAAAGTAGGATCACAACAAACACAAACATGCTCTCATAATATATTTTTTTCTTTTTTTTTTTTTTTTCGAGAGCTAAATAAAACAGTAATATAAACAATAACAATGATCCCACAATTTATTACATATGCCGACTATCAAGTAAACAAACCCAATTTCAATATTTCCCCCAAAAGTACGACCAACAATAAACCCCTCCTTGCACACCTTATTACTCCCTTAAGCACTTTACTAGCCTTTGACAATGTGGGTTCAAATTAATGTAAGGCCAATACAAGAAAAAGGTCTAGGCAAGTAATGTGGTATGTCACCGAAAAATAGGATTAAGCTCAATGGGTTAACTAATTGATCATTTTAATATGGTGTGGTAATATGGGAAAATATGCGGTTATTCCTAATTGCCTTTATCATTTTAATCGTCAAATAATGTCATGCGTTTCAAGAAAGACCTCAAACAACTGCTAGCAATGCAAACAATCAGTGGACACTCAAGCAAACGAATAAATTGCAAAAAATATGCAATATGGCTCAAAAACTCACTTGGTGGAAAAACATACTCAATCCCAAGCAAAAATCTCTCTAACGCACCGACTTGTATTCAAAGCATGCAAACTAAATCATCTTGCACATATTCATGTCCTTCTAATTACTTACAACATTCAATAAGTCTACTAGCTTCAACTTACTAGTGTATGTGTGTGCACAAGAACAAAGCATATCACTTCTCAATCAAAAGCGTCAACAACACAAAATTCCTATCAAGCATGGGTGCAAATGCAAACTATTATGAACTCACATGATATACGAAAAAAATAAAAACAGAATGTCCTATATGAAACAAACGTAGATAACACAAACATAAATGCATAATTTATTACTACTAATATGCAAAGCATGAAATCCTACATGAACAAATAATACAACAACAACTACTAATCCCTCAAACCACCCCCAAACTTAAAATATTCAATGTCCTCATTGAATGGAAGTAAATACAAGGGATAATAGAAAACATACCTAAATAAAATTGCCGAAAAGCGTGGGTTGCCTCCCACGAAGCGCTTCTTTAACGTCAATAGCTTGACGTTACTTCTACCTGGAAACTTCAATGAGGAGAAAAAACAAATAGATACACATATCTACGAATTTCTAATATAAGTTTATTGTTCAAATAAACCTTAGATTCATTGAAAGGTACGAAAACTTTCAAGAACCTATCATGCTCAAGAGACTTGGAAACATCAAAATAGCTAGAAAAGTCGTCAGAATAATCATTATAAGTACGACTCATATACTCCTCCCAAATCGGATCCTTATACTCTAAATCAAGATTTTCAACTTCCTCAATCTTAACTTCCTTCTCTTTTATAATTGGACACTCATCAATTTTAATCTCGTCTACCAATGTATTAAGCTCAAAATTTTCTAGATTTGGTAGAATTTCAATTGCATCCAAATTATCATTAATGCGCATGGGACAATTATCAACTACACAAGTAAACTTATCAGACACAACATTATCATCAATTGCTAAACAAGAATCATGGCATAGAGGAAAATTGACACAAGGAGGAGTTCTATAACAACCTTCATACCACACTGCTCGAACTTCCCAAATAAAATTATTTAGTTTAGCATTCTCCTCGTACCAAGCTATTGAATCACATGGAATATCATTGTCACTAGCAATCTCTAAAGTTGGTTCATCAAAAACTCCCAAAGAAAGTAAAGGAGGATTAGACCGAGTTCCTTGAATCATTTTATTGAGCGCAATCTCCCAATCAGCAGGTAAAGAAGGATCATATTGAATTTCACTCGTATCAACATCATTGCACATATATGGATTAAGATCATCATGATATTGATTTTCAAACGAATATGAATAATCATTGCTAGGGGCATATGGAGCATAAAATGAGTTCTCAGAATAGAACGAATTCACCTGATATGCATTACAATCCTCATAAGCATTGAATTGTGGGTAAGGATTGAAGTCTTGATATCGTTCTTGACTGTTGTAGAAATTCTGAGCATTGTTCCAACCAAAGTTGTACTCCATCTAGTCTCTCTCCTCAAAACCTGTTTAAGTTGTCTACCTCAAAGAACCTGAAGACACACCAAAGAAAGAAATCCAAAAAGAAAGAAAAGAAAAATATATACAAAGATAAAATCCAACTACAAGAAACAATTAACTCAAACTCAACATTACTGCCTTCCCCGGCAGCGGCGCCAATTTGTTAGTAGTATTTTTATGTGTTCGTTCGCAGGGAAGGACTGAATGTAATATCAAGTTCAAGTTTCTTATCTCTTTATGTCTAGAAGTGTGTGAGAAGAATTTTTGGGTTTATGTATTAACTAAATTAACCAAGAACTAATTATGAGCACTAAGAATTGATTTTAAACTAAGATTCAAATATATGGGAAAACAATCTAAGAACTGGGGTTCTTCACTTGGTTTCAATGCACATTCAATATCTATGTGATGTCTACGTTCTTACTCTGCTGAAAACAATTCTTCTAAGGTTATAATGTTCTCTTCCAAGATACAATATAATGTCTACAACTATACCCTAATTGTCACTTCCGTGATACAATCAAAGACAATCATAAACTATTAAGCTCCAAGAATTATAAGTCTCACAACTATCCTATTAATCTCCCAATCAAATATTCGAGTTATGTCTGTTAAATCATGTACTAAAATTGCAACTCCTCTTCCAAGTTATTACAATCCCTAAAATCCAATCAAAGGTTCATGACTCCCCTAATTGTGTTAAGCCCTCAATAACAGATAAGCAAAGCAAGAAAATCACATAATCAAGCATGCATGAATACCAAGGAATATTACCCAATCCTCAGATTAGAGAATTAGTTACACATAATTAAAGAAGAAAACAAAATAATAATGATAATGAATGAAAACATAATATTGAAGAAAAAATTGAAGATCGAAAGTACCTTGATACGATTAAAAGCTGTGAATTGTTATCTATGAATTGTTCTATCTATGAATTGTTATGATTTACAATGGTAGGATGTGTTTAAATAGGCTCTACAAATCTTGCCCAGCAAGAAAATACCAAAACAGAATTATAATAGAATTTCTGCAAAATACGTTTCCTAAACTGATTCTGTTTTTAAGGAAAATTCGTAGCTGACTTTTCTTCAGATATTCTGGAACGTTCCAATCATAATTGGACCTCTGGACCACTTTAGAATGATAGAGAATCTCGTTATCTTCGCGTGGACTGCTTACGGGCCCCAAACGGAATTGTAGAACTCAAGATATGGCCAAAATAGTAAAAACTGTAATTTTTCAGGGGCAACTTGCGCCCAGCAGTCTGTTCTTCGCGCAAATTGCTCCTACCCGGCGCAATTTGCTCCTGGGAATCCTATCCCAAGTTGTAGAAAATCTCCCAGGCTTCGCGTGGGCAGTAAGATCGCTGAAAACGGACTTCTAGAACTCCAGATATGGCCAAAACAGTATAAGCTGCGCAGCCTTCCCGGAAAATCCGAATTTTAATCAATTAAATTTCCAAAAATGATAGAAGCATCAACTTTAATCAACATTCTCGTAAATATGCACAACTAAGCAAAACACATCAAAACTACAACAACTTGAGTCCAAAACAATCAATTTAAGCCGAACGGAGGCATTCCAAGTGGATATAAAATCCACTTATCACTACTGCTTCTCAAGCACGCCTTCTTGCTGATGATATTAAAGCACTTGACAAGAAAATGGATTCTATAATGACTGTCTTGGAATCAAAAGTTGATACTATTGATGAAACCCTCAAGCTTATTTTGTCCTTCTTCATTACGGAAGATACTGATGTCAAAAAGGGGGAGAAGATAGTCAAAAGAAAATGCTCACCTAATCCAGTTGTACAAAAGGATGATGATAATTCTGGAAATGATGGTGGTGATAAGTCACATCATAAAGTTGAAACCTCTGGTGCTGCTTTAGTAACAAAGAGAACTAATACTCAAACTAAGCAGTCAACTCACGTTTCTAGATCTAGAAAGAAGACAGTGACAACAATGATGCAATCTCAGAATCCAAAAGAAGAACAGTTTGTGACACCTGGTCAAACTCTGTCAACCATTCCTGAGGATGATGTGTATGTGGAACAGGATGAAGATGCTGCTAATCTGTTTCATGAACTTGACACTGGGGATGGTCGTGTTCTTAAACTATTTCATAAAGACAAAAGAGTTCAACAGTATCATGCTGAGAAAGCACTTATCTTATCTACTGGAGAAAATCCAAACATGACTACTGATGAGTTCTTAGAAGAACAGAACAGGATTATCCAACAAATGAGAAGAAGAAGAGTAAGAAAAAGGAGGAGAATAAGGTTGATTATAAGAAACCAGTTGTTTTCAAATCAGCTGGACTGATAACAGAGTCTTCTTTGATCAATGAATTACTGATTGTTAAATCAGAGTCTACTACATTTATTGCTGAAAGTTCACCAAAATGGGTGAGTATGCAATCTGGTTTGAGAGGATGGGAACCTGGCACAAGAGGAGGAATTGGGTATAGTCATGCACTGGTTATTTTCATTGCACAAACTGATCAACATGCTCTAGTTGACAAGATTGAGGATGAGTTGACTGTAGATCATCTCTGGAAACTTGAAGCTGTTGCTATCATTGCTGATTGTCATGCTGATGCAAAGAAAATAGAAAAGCTGGTGTACTTCATGAAAGATGGAAGTGTGAAGAAGATTCCTATTCATGAATTGTTGTGTAAATCTGCAAAAGAGCTTAAATATGTTCTGTATCTTCTCAGAAGTAAAAGAATAAATGTTAGTGAAAGAGAAGTTTACCACAATTGGTGTGTCATGATTTACAGGAAGATTAGACAGAGATTCATGGATGGAGGAACGAGGTATGATGGCAATTATATTCCCATGTACTTAAATTTAAGAGATATAGAGGTTGAAATGAAGAAAGGTACAGCTGTTAAAGAAGTGTATCTAGGCATGGAACAATTGTCTCTAAATCCAGATGGGAAGGAAATTGCTTATTTGTTGCTAGGTGACTTAGATCTTCCAAGAAACTCAATTCAGAATCTCAGGGCAGCTATCTATCAGATTAATGAGGAAGATGAAGAACTCAAAAATCTGAAGAAGAAACTGATTCAAGTTCTTGAAAGCAAGGAAGAAGAATTGTTATCTGAATTCTTGAGATTGAATCTGTTTTATCAAAGAATTTCTGAAACTGTCCCTGATGATTTTTAGAAGGTATTTTGTTTTGAGTTTTTGACATCTTGAATCAAGGAATTTGTGCTTTGTCTATAAAGAACAAATTGGGGGAGATTGTTAGATATTGATTCAAGTGATGATCAGGATCTGGCATTACTGATCGGATACTGATGCTGACGTCATCAGTAATACAACGTCAGTATTGGACTATCATCAGGATTAGAAGCTGATCAGTATTTCATGAAGATTCTCATCAGATCAGAGATCAAGGAAGATTGATATGTCGGTTCCTAATTTGTAGGAATGCAGCTATCATACAAGATATGCATTCAGAGATATATGTAATTGATTTAGAATATCTTGTAATTGATAGTGTAACTGTGTACTCAATATAAACACAGTTTAGGTTTTACATTATGAATTCGCTTACACGATTGATCTTGTAACCTAGCAGCTCTTAAGAACATAAGAATTTCTTAAGAGAGTTTTGTAACAGTTTTATATCAGAATTAATAAAGCTGTTATTGATTCATACTTGTGTTATTTGTTTTAAGTCGAAAATCTTATACAATTGTATTCAACCCCCCTTCTACAATTGTTATTTACTGGGCAACATGGATAATGGCGACGCAGCCTTGGACAAAATCTGTTGCAAATTGAAATTTTCGTGATTTTTTTTTTTTTGAACACTAAATTTTTTTCTCTTTTTTTTTTTACACTAATGCATGGGTTTCCTCCCACCAAGCGCTTTTGTTTAACGTCGTTGGCTCGACTCAGCTGGTTTAGATCTCCGTGGAGGGGTTGTCGAGATAAATCACTTCCATCTTTCCTACGAATGCACCATCCACATATAATTTAAGGCATTGACCGTTGACCTTAAATTTTGTTCCATCTCGTCCCATAATTTCAATAGCACCATAAAATTTGACTTCGGTAACAGTAAAAGGTCCGGACCATCTTGATTTGAGTTTCCCCGGAAAAAGTCGAAGTCTGGAATTGAACAACAATACCTTATCACCAACCTGAAAATCTCTTCTATGAATCATTTTATCATGCATCCTCTTCGTTCTCTCCTTGTAAAGCCGAGAATTGTCATAAGCATCCAATCGAAGCTCATCTAACTCATTAAGTTGAAGAAGTCTTGCTTGCCCCGCAGCCTTCAAATCCATGTTGAGTTCTTTTATAGCCCAAAAAGCGCGATGTTCCAATTCCACTGGCAAGTGATAGTTGCATAATTTTGTATATTTTTACCCATATTTTATTGCTTGTCTTCGAATTTTTAATTAGTTAATTGTCTTATTTCAGGAAATTGTAACGAAATAAAGAAAAGAGGAGAAAAGATGATTAAATGGAGCAAAAAAGGAGAAAAAGAGAAAGAAGGAAAAAGAAGGAAGAAGAAAAGGCAAAAAGAAAAGAAAATGAAGATTACCCTTCTACCCCTAAAACCCTAGCTTGTGCCTATTTAAGCATCTTATTCTCATTCCTTAGCCCCCAACTTAGTTTAGACCTTAGTTTTTAGTTTACCCTAGTTTTTAGAGTAGCCACCATCTTTATTTTGTAGTAGCTTTCATATTTCGTAAACACCTTTTTTCATATTAATGCAAGCTTTCATTTCATCTTTACATCTTGTTCCTCTCTTTACATTTTGGCTATGAAATCTTTCTCTATTACAAAGAAATTATTATTTCTTGTATGAAAGGAGCCCTTTAATTTAATGTTTTTACATCCATACTTTATCTTGTTTTGTTTCTTTTTCCGGCTTCATTTATCTTTTCCAGTGAACTTATTCCGGCACGACTTCATTTTGTGTTGGGGTTTGATTTGCTCAGTCACGATAAATACAAATCTTCTTTTTCACGTACTCATGCTGTCATTATTTTAGTTTTAGAGCATTTCATATTTATATCTTTGTTCACAGTAGAAATTTTCTCCGACTTAAACCTTCCGATCTTTGTTTAGCCTGCTTTCTTGTAAACTTTGATATGTTTCACTTTTTTTTGCTAAATCCCATTTTCATTCTCCTGATCCATTTTCATGTTAATTACCATGTTTAAGCTGCAGTTTATGTTTCTAAATTTCGTTTTCTTTTAAGCTGCTTTCTTTTAGTTTAATTAATTGTTATTTCCATAAATCTCACTCGCTTTATTTTTGTAAATAATTACTTGCTGTTAAGGATAGGGGAATAGATATATATTTCGGCCGTTAATAAATTTCAGTTTTGTTTTGTTTTTTTTTTTTGTCATTAATTGTTTGCTTTTTATTTATGTCTCGGTTATTGCTTCTGTAGTTAAGTTTCATCACTTAATTTAAATACTTTGTTTTAGGCTCTTATTCATCTGTTAGTTTTGCATTTTCCTTAAGTTAGTCCATTTGTTAACTAGATTGTAGTTCATTTGATTTTATGATAATTTGCCTACTTAGATTTCTAGCCCATGTTTACTTTAGTAGCCCATATGTTTTGATTCTCAGCCCAACTTTGTTTTGTTCCACCCGCATGCTTTCAAATGTACATACTTTACTTTTTTTTTTGCAAAATGAAATAAATTCATTTATCAATGACTGAGATTACACATTCCAAAAAGGAATGGAAAAAAGAGACATTCTTTCATCCACGAAAGCTTATTATCTAACCGAAAGGTATGCTTAACCACTCCATGGGTCGTAATATAAATTACGACTGACATGAGAGAGAGATTCCTCCGGACGTTCAGATAATAAAACATTCATATCAAAGAAGAAGACTCACAATACAAGTAGGCCTCATTAAAACCCCGCATGAGCAAAACCCTATGGGAAAAAAACTCAAGGGGGAAAAAGAGTACCCACACTACAACGATCGACAAAACCTATAACCAAACATCTAGGACTACTTGATATCCATGCAAAGCCCAAGATTCCGTCTCCCTCCTTCTTCTCTTTATACTTGCTCTCACAATAATCCAAAGATCACCTTCGCTTTTTCTCTGCATCTTGAATTTCCATTAATTACTTCCTTTTGAAAATCAAAATTGAGTCATTTTGAGACTTCTTTATTCTTGTTAAATCTGCAGTTCACCAAAAACCCAACAAGAAAAGAATAAGTCAATGAATCACTTCTAATCAAAATATAAACTTAAATATATATAATTTTTGAATTTTGACAAAAGGATGCTCATTTCTAACCAAAGGGGATCCCTTTGGTTAGGCATCTAAAAATATAAAGTAATAGATAGTTTATTAAAAATATGAAAAATATTTTTTAAGAGTATATATATATATAATTTACATATATTTAAATATATATATATATATATACATATAAAAATCTATAATTTAGTTAATAAATTTTAAAATTATAAAATTACCAAATTAGCTAAAAAATAAAATTCTACAAATTAATTATTAAATAGACAAACCATCTAAATGGCACATCGAAACCTCTTAAATGCCCAAAAAATAAGCCATCAATCATGGCCACCCAAAATAAAATTTGTAAAATAAGTAAAGATTCGTTATTATTACATTTAGAAAAACTAAAAAACTAAAATTGAATAGATTGCAATACTTTTTTGAAAACAAAATTAATAAATAAGATAGATAAAAATTGCAGCCAAATATAAAATAAAACTACGTTAGATAACATATAAAATATAAAAATTCGTCAAACGGACGACCGATAATATTCGTCAAACGGACGACCGATAAATAATTCGTCAAACGGACGACCGATAACAACTCATTCAAGAAGCCTACTCCATAATTAGCACAAAAAATCCATATAAAATGGAACAACTAGAAACCACGATTCCTTTACTTCTAAACACTAGTCAAAAAGAGATTATCTCGAATCATAACTACCTTAAATTAACAATTAATTCATATGGTACATGCTAAATTAAAGCCCATATTAAAGCTAATTTACAAATGGCAGCTAGCACATTATAAACAAAACTTAACCTCTAATTGACCACAATAAAATCACAAATTGACCACTAATTGATCACTACGGAGTATCAATTAACAATCAAATTTTTGTAACTGAAAATTAAATATAACAATCAATCTTCATCAATAGCAAATTAAAAATAATAAACCTGACAAAATTAAAGTATGAACCTGGACAGAAAGTATGAACCTGGACAACATCCCAATTTAACTTAACCGAATTATTAAAAATCCAAGCTACAACGAACCAGTGAGTCGACTCAGCAGATAAGAACTCATAAACAAGAACAGTGACTTAGCAACTCCATTACAAACACAGCAAAATTCAAATTCGTTGTAACTCAGAAACTCAGAAACCAAACCATCACACAACTCGGAAAAACAATTCAAAACATGAAAGACAAACACAACAAGAGCCAGAGATTAATTGAACCGAAACAACGAGGAAGAAAGTTACCCCTAAAACAAGTTACGAGGAAGAAAGTCCACGGTCCAGAGTCTCTGTGGAATACTGGAATGGGGCAACACATTTACCTTTTAATTTGGCCGGTGTTACATTTTTTATGTACATACTTTACTTTAGTTATTAAATAATCTTTACATCTAGTAATTAATTACATAGCATTAAATAATTGTTTTAATTCTTGTCACTAATTATCTTATTTGTTGCTTTCGTTTTCTAGTTTTTTTATCTCTCGGCCCATTCTAGTTAATGTAGCTATCCATGTTCTGCCTCATTATTTTCCTTGAAATATTTATGTCATTTTTACTTTTGCTTAGTTGCTATTTTAGACAAATCATTACTCTATTCAAACTCACTTTTTCTAATTCGCCTAAATTAAGAGTTAAGGAATGCGAAAAATATATAGTCTCTGTGGATCGAATCATAAATATTAAAACGATGATCGTGCGCTTGCGATATATAAATGTTTATTTTTAGCACATCAAGTTTTTGGCGCCGCTGCCGGGGACTAATTATTTTTCTCGCCTTAATTTTTAGTTTTTCGGATTAGTTTTATTTCTTGCCTTATTTTTGTCTCGTTTTTTTAGGAAAGTTTAAAATTCGGGAATCTCTCATGGAGCTTGGAACAAATTGGAATTTTTAGAAGCGTGCTTCGGTAACCCGTACCTCACTCTTTTCGCCTTTCTATTTTTAAGAAAATCACAAAAAAAAATAAAAAATCACAAAAAAAATTGAAAATTATCAAAAATCCAAAAAAAAAATTAGTTGTAAATACATAATTGTTGCATCATGCATTCATCACGTAGGTGCACATCATGCTAGATTTTATTTTTTGTTTTTAATTTTTCGTACCTATTAATTGTGGTGATCGCTGGAGGACCCAAAGGTACGCTTAATTTCTTTCTTTCTTTAGATTAGAACACGTAGAGTAAGCATCCATATTTGTTTATAATTTTTGTATATATCATTGTTTGTTGCATCATTTTGTAAATAAACTTTACGGGCAAAACCATTACAAGATAAGGGAAGGGATTTCATCACTCTTTCCTTAGCCCAAAAACAATAAATCCTCATTTTGCATTCCCTAGCCTTTAATAAAATTAATTAGACGTTTGCCCCTAGGAATTCGCGCTCAATTAGGAAGGTACCTAAGAAACGAAGTAATCATTAATTATTCCGACTCTTTGGTGTCTAGGCAAGCGAGAGCTTACCTGGCCAATTAAGATTTGGTGTCTAAGTGACGAGTTTGGCCTCTTGGCAATGCCTGCTCTAATCTGGTCAAATCGGTCCGAATAAATTCTGATTTACCGAGTTTTTGGTGGTCCTTACGGTTAGGAGCAATGTCTAGCTATTTTATTAGGGAACCTAGGTTTAGAATTTTTCTTTTAATTTTATACCCTTTCTTTTTGTTTGTTTAAATTTTTCGCACTTACTTGCTACATGTTTCCTTTTGTGGTTTATGCGAACTACGTGGATTAGGGATAAATCTGAAAATGCACCCTAGAAGGGGTTGAATAGGTGTCAATGGCTAACTATATTCAACTAAGTCCGATTTTAAAAATTACCAGAAACAGCTTACTGATTTCGTTTTATGCAGAGACAAATGGTATGCTGAATGCAAACAGTAAGCAAAATATAAGCAGAAAATAAAGAACAGAAAATAAATAACACAGAGACTTTTAGCCAGGTTCGACCCCTAACCCCTATGGTCTACGTCCTGGTCCCTTACCAACCCGGTAAGAGAATATATTATTGATCAACGAAATAAACCAATTACAAGATACAATAATATATCTCCCTTTTATCCCAGCTGCTGACAAATGGCTTGCTGAACACCTGTTTCTGAACTTGCTCTCTAAGCTATACTTCCCAAGTATACTTCTCTAGCAACGTCCACCAAACCCTTGTTCCCTAGCCAATATGCCCAGCAACTAATCCTTACCAATCCTGCTGACAAATGGCTTGCTGTTTGCTGTGCTGAACCAACTCTCTAAGCAATACTTCCAAAGTATCCTTCTCTAGTCTAGTTCGACCCACCCAAAACTATAAGCCAAACTTGTACAGCAACTATTCAATACAAATTGAACAATACAATGTTTGAATCAATACAACTCAACCTAATGAACTCTCTAAGATATAGCACGTATATGATATATTAAGAGCTCGAGAGAATCGAAAGGATATAGCAATGCAAAACTGAGTTGTTTGTAATCTTCTGTGCTTGAATATTTTTCTCTGAATTCTTAGAAACGAATGAACACAAGAACAGGTTTATAAAGCTTCACACCAACGTTCAGAAAATCAATCACCAATTTATTCGAACTATTAGAATCAATTTCCAACGTTCAATTGGTTAGGGATTTTACAAACGTTCTTGTGAACGTTAGACAGAGGGTTTGGAAGAAAGAAATCGATGAGAACATAACCCTTCTGATTTGTATAGATATAAAACGCGTATAGGAGATTTTGTAGAAAGAAATCTTTTAAATAAGGAAACTCCTATAAGTTTTATAAAATAATTTAAATAAGGATATTTGAAAAGATTTGAGCTCTAGAATATATTGTGTACGTATTATATAATAAAGAGTCCTCACAATATATTTCCTGAATTACATCCATGAGAATTTGTCTTGATAAATATCTTCAGGATTTCTGGCAGTTTGCAAATGGCTTGCTGTTTGTGTCTGTCAGTGCAAATGGCTTGCCAAACTGTCTCTTTTGTAACACCAAATGGCTTGCTGACAAAACCAAGTTAATACAACCATAACACAATGTTTTATATCAAACTACAAGAAAATAGCTTGCTGAATGTGATCATCAAAACCATAGGAGTATCAAAATCTTCTAGACTAGTGAGATCATTTGAGATTTCTTCCTCGTTTGATTCCGAGTCTTTAGATAATTCCGAACCATTAGCAAACATGGCCATGTCTCTTAAGGACCGTTACTATCCTACCCGTTCTGCTCAACCCTCGTGTATCACTCTTCCTTCCGTTAATGGTAATAACTTCGAAATTAAAGCCCATCAAATTAGCATGTTACATAATTTTCGCGGGAGTGAAGGTGAGGACCCTTATCTTTTTCTACATGAATTCGAGGAGGTTTGCGCTTTGCAAAAACTCCGACATCTTTACGAGGACTCCATTAGGCTAAGACTTATCAACTTCGCTTTAAAAGAAAATGCTAAAAAATGGTTGTATAGTTTACCCGTCAATTCGATTTCCACTTGGGAGGGTTTCGTAGTCATCATTCTTAAAAAATTCTTTCCTAACCACAAGACTACGAAACTCACGAATGAGATTAATCAATTTCGTCAAAAACACAACGAACCATTTTGGACGTGTTTTGACCGCTTTAAAAATCTTTTATCTCAATGTCCCCACCACGGAATCGAAAAATGGAGGCTCTGTAAGATTGTGTACGAGGCCTTAGATGGTTCAACAACCGCATTGTTGGAATCTATGTGCCAAGGGAAATTCATGAAGAAAAACGAGGACGAGGGTTGGGAATTTTTTTAGGATCTAGCGGAGAAAACCATGTTGTGGGAGTCTACTCGAGAGCCGAGTAAATCTATCGAGTCATCTTCTAGGAGTGTGCATTCTATTGGAAACAATGTAGCAACCGATGCTAAGCTCGCCACCCTTGCTAGGCGTCTCGAAGCCTTAGAAACTTGTAGTAGTCCCCCGCACATGCCCATGTATTCGAATCAAGGGATGCAAAATCCCCATAATTTCCAACAAGTCAATGCAATGTTTCAAAGAAATGACCCTTTCTCTCCTACCTACAATCCCGGGTGGAAAAATCACCCAAATTTTTCATGGAATCAAGGTGGACAATCTCCACCACCATCTTTCCCAAATCATCAAACTCAACCCCCAACTTTTCATAAGGCCAACTCTAACTCTTTCTCGCTTCAACATCATGCTCCTTATCCGACTCAAGCTCCCACCCGCCCACCCGGCTTTCAAGAATCGGATAAGAGAATTTCATCCTTAGAAAAGAGTCTTGATGCGCTTCTCAAATCCACAACTAATTTAGCTCAATCTCAAAACACTTTCATGCAAACCATGACTCAAGATAGGCAAATCTTAAATGCTAGCACCCAAGCCCTATCTAAGTTAGAGGTTCAAGTGAGCCAATTAGCCAACGCCATCCATGAGCGGGAGAAAAATAAATTTCTAAGTCAAACTGAGGTCAATCCTAAGTTTCCTCTCAACCAACACCCTCATGCGAATGTGAATGCCATCATCTCTTTAAGATCGGGAAATCAAGTTAATAATCGAGTAGGATTCAAGTCCTCCGAAGAGGAAAGAGAAGAATCGAACGATGAACCGACCCCTATTCTCGATCCTTCAAACCATATTTCAGATCCCGAACCTTTCAAGTTGTCTAGTCCCGCACCTTTAACTCTTGAACCCTGATCTCCCAAATCCATTCCCGAGTCATCAGACTCCTCTCATAAATCTCTTTCACCGAATGAATCTTCGCCTTTGAGCAAACAACCTTCAATATCATTTCTCGAAGAACCTAGCGAACGAGTCTTTAAGCCAAAAGCTCCTTATCCTCAACGACTCGTTCCTCCTAAACAAACGGCTCAAATGGAGAAGATTTTGGAAGTCTTTAGTCAAGTCAAAATAAACATTCCTCTTTTAGATGCCATTCAACAAGTCCCTTCTTATGCCAAGTGACTAAAAGATTTATGTTCTCATAAACGTTCCACACATGTGCCCAAGAAAGCCTTTTTGACCTCTCATGTTAGTTCAATTCTTTCGAATCAGATTCCCGTGAAATATAAGGACCCCGGTTGTCCTACAATTTCATGCATCATAGGCAATACTTTTGTGGACAAGGCATTACTTGACTTAGGCGCTAGTGTGAATCTTCTTCCATTTTCGGTCTATCAAGCCCTAGATTTAGGCGACCTTAAGCAAATGAACATGACAATTCAATTAGCCGATCGTTCTGTTAAAATGCCTAAGGGAATAATTGAAGATGTCCTAATTAAGGTCGGGGAATTCATCTTTCTGGTTGATTTTGTTGTCCTCGAGACTCAACCCATCACAAATCCAAAGAACCAAATTCCTGTTATCTTAGGAAGGCCTTTTCTTGCTACATCTAATGCCTTAATTAATTGTAGGAATGGTTCGATGAAACTCACTTTTGGCAACATGACCATAGACCTTAACATTTTCAATGTAGGGAAAGCACCCAATGAGCTTTATGAACCATCCATAGGGGTTAACGTGGTCAACAAGTTTGCCACATGGTCTAGTTTTGAGGATAGTGAGATTGAGTCTCTTCTCAAAGAGGATTTCAAAGTCAACCATGAGTCTAATCGAGCATATTCTGATTCGTTGAGAGATATGACTTCGGAAGAGATGTTGAGAGAGTTAGATGCAATTTGTTCTCCGTGGGAGACCCTACCTGAGATTGTTAGTAGTGAGCCCATTGTTAAGAGTCCCATTGGACCACCGCCACCTGCATTTGACTTGATTGTTTATCATCCCGAGTTTGATCAACAGCCTTTAGGAGGAACCGGGCCCTCATCTTTTGTCATTCCTAGTGATTCGACCTTTAACCAAACTTTCATTGTCTCTAATTTGCTTAAACAAAATAAAGAAGCCTTAAGTTGGTTTAGGGAGAACATTAGTGACACTTGTTCTATAGGGTTGACTGATTTTATATTGCTTGAGAAAATCTTTTCTAATGAAAATTTTCAAAAATTTCTTGATATTTTCTCAAAGTTGCACCCCAATTTTCCTACCGGCATCGGCTAATTCAGCTTTATTCTTTTACCTCCCCTCGTGTAAGATAGGAATGAGGGAGGATTTGTGTGCGTGTGTGAGTTGTTTTTCTTTAGTAATTTTTAGAAATTTTCAGTCTCCGTCATCCCTTATCAGGTATTTCCTCAACTTTATCCTTTCTCCTTGTAACTTGACTTTTACCATCTCCTGTGTCTGAATCGAGGGGGGAGGTGAATGAGAAGTTGCAGTTATGGAGATCCACTTTGGAGCCCCAAGGCTTACGCATGAGCAGGTCTAAAACCGAATATCTCTGGTGTAACTTCAGTGGTGAGGCCAACGAGGAAGGGGTGGAGGTTAGGATTGAAGATCAGATCGTCCCCCGTACGGATAAGTTCAAGTATTTGGGTTCGATCATCCAAAAGGAAGGTGAGATTGAAGACGATGTCACGCATCGTATCAAGGCGGGGTGGCTACGGTGGAGGGCAGCGTCAGGGGTGATGTGTGATAAGAAAGTCCCGTTAAAGTTGAAAGGGAAGTTCTATAGAGCGGCAATTCGTCCCGCGATGTTATATGGTTCGGAGTGTTTGGCGGCAAAGAAGGCCCTCGAGAGCAAGTTGGAAGCAGCTGAAATGAGGATGTTGCGGTGGTCCTGTGGCCGCACGATGTTAGAAAGAATCCCGAATGTGGTTTTCAGGAGCGAGTTGGAGGTGGCGCCTCTTTCTGCGAAAGTAAAGGAAGGGAGGTTGAGATGGTTCGGCCACGTCCGTAGGAGGCTGCCGGAAGCCCCGGTGAGGAGGGTCGAGAGTCTTTCGGTTGTTGGTGTGAGGAGGAGAGGCAGATCGAGGAGGTCGTGGGAAGAGCAGCTTAGGATGGATCTGAAGGCCTTAAACCTGAATGAGACCTTGACCGCCGATAGGAGTTCTTGGAGGCGCCAGATTAGAGTTGTGGATTCACTTCTAGGGAGCGGTTCTGTGGCTAAGAGCCTCAGAGTTGGGTTTTCTCGGTTAGCACTATCTTAGAAGTTTGGCTTTTCGTTTTCATATTGTCTTCTATTTTCCGGTTTTGCAGGAGCAGGGAGCTTGGCCAGAGGTCATTCTAGATCAGGAGAGGACTACCCCTTGCCCGCTTAGGTAAGTCCCATGAGGTCCAAGCCATGGGCCCAGGTTCGGTTGAATACTTTTCTCATCCCTATCATCCCTGTCTTGTGTGCACTAAGCCGGGGGTCTTCACGGAAACAACCTCCCTACTGTAAAAAGTAGGGGCATGGTCTGCGTACATCTTACCCTCCCCAGACCCAGCTTTGAGCGGGATATACTAGGTATGTTTGGTTTGGTTTAGTTTAAAATCTCATGGAACCTTAAGTTGTTTAGTTTCAAATAGGACAATAGCGAACTCAGAACTTACCTGGCCTTGAATCAGAAGGCTTTCGAGGAATAGCTAAAAATCTTGGCATAGCACGACGCAAAGCAAAAGACTCCACAGTCGACAATCTTAACAACAGTGAACTTTCCGGTGTCTGGATCAGAAGGCCTTGAAGGAATAGCTAAAATCTTGTTGTAGCACGAGGCGCAACAAAAGACCCCACAAGATGCGGTGTTTGCTTCCTCCATTCCTCGTAAAAAATGACAACATGTGTACTCAGGCAGATTATTGGTACAGTTTACTACTGCCCGGAAAAATGGGTTCGGATCCGAATAACCGAACCGAAATCATGAAACCGAATCCGATTTTGTATCTGAATTGGAAAATCCGATAATTATCCGAAAACCAATTTGATCCGATCTAAAAAATATCTGAACCGAAAATCATCAGAAATACTAGACTCGGTTACGATCGAGAATCGATCAAAATCGAATAAAAAAGTATCTGAATCGAATATTACTCGAAATCCTGGAGCTAATTTATATCCGAATTCCAAAAATTAAGTAAATTAAGTAGCTGTTTTAATTTTAACAGGTTATAACGAATATGTTACTGCATATTTCATTCAATTTTATCCATTCATAAGTAAAATGCACATTTAAAATAATTTTATATCTAATATATCATAATTATTTAACCATTTTTTAAACAGAAGTACATAATTTTACACTAGAAAAATAATATTCAATAATAAGGTACTTTTTAAAATTTCATAAATTAAAATAACGAATGAATGATAAGCCGAAAGGATATGAACCAATTCTGATCCGAACCGAATTTCATCCGATCTTAATCCGAATTTCATCCGATGTTAATTCAAATTAGATTTGAACTGAATCAGATGCGATCTGATCCGATCCAATCTGAATTCTGTTCAAATTATTCATAACTAAAAATTGATTCAATCCGAGATTGATCCGATCCAAAACCGATCCGATTATCCGAATTACCAAATATTTAAACCGTGTGGCTTTGAAGACAAACTATATGAACTACCCTTTGCCTTTTGACTTAAGAATAGCATAAGACTGACTAAAAAAATAAATGATGTCTACTTAGAGCATCTCCAAGTGCATTAGCTATAATAGTTAACTAAAATAATATATATTAACTATTAGCTAAAATTTGCTGAACCTGTAAGGGGTTGTGCTCCAAAAATGTTAGTTATAATGGTTAGTTATATTTCAAAAATATTATTTTATTATTATTTTCAAATTCCAACGACTATATTCTGATGTGTTAAATTATGTCTAACCGCAAGCGCACGGTATCTATTGTAGTAGATATTAGCAAATACGGGTCGATTCCTCAAGGAGACAGTTTCAATTTCAATTCAACTATTATCAATTGTTTCTAGTCACAAACGATTATTAGAGAATTTTATTAACTACTAAAACAAATTTAACAAAGGTTTTAAATCAATTAATTAAGGGATCTAGGGCAATTCAGGTTCACCATGCTTACACCAAACAAATCACAAAAGTATAGCTTTTCAATGGGATAAAGTAATTAAAGCAATGGTTAATCTTTTTCAAGCATTAACACTCTCAGAATATCTAATGATGTTTTCACACTCACCTTCAATTCCTCTAATTGTATGTAAGCCTCTAGTAGTAAAATCTTTCGATCTATTACTCCTATTGCAATCGATCAATCCATGATATTGCGCAATTACACAAATTAAGAATTAGAACATATCAATCAGAATTACTCTTTACCCATCAATTTACTAATCAAATTAAGCCCAAATCATGGTGCAAACATGGCTCCCCTTAATACCCTAGAATTAAACTACTCATTCATACTAGAAGTAAGAGCAATAAGAATAATGAAAGAAACCATATAAAACATATACTAATAAACAATATGAGATAAAGAATACCTTAAACTTTGTATTAACGAAGAACAATGAAGATCCAAATTAAAACAAGTGCTTACAATGGAATAGAGATGAAGAACAAACCCTAGCTTTATAAAAAGTAAAAAGTGTATCCCTCTTTTTCTCCCCACGTTCTAACAAATAAAACTAATGATAAAATCTGATTTCTATCTCCTAATAAAGGTATTTTTAATATTCTAATAAATTTACAAAAAGATATCCATAATTGAATAGGATTTTCTTGTAAAATTCGTAACTAATTTTGCTCCTCTGTTTCTGGATCTTCCAACTGGATTTTGCTTACTGGATCACCTCTGAATTAAATATAATTCCACAAGCTTCGCGTGGACAGTAAGATCGTCAAATTCTGACTTCTGGAACTCAAGATACGGCCCAAACAGTGTTAGACAGCCCGTGTAGCCCAATAATACGAATTTTCTCCTATTTTATCTCCAAAATAGCTCTTTTTGCTCCAAATCCTTCCAAGTCATGAATTCTTTATTTCCTACAATAAAACAATCAAATATATTAAATAAAAATCCAAATCAATGCAAAACACAATAAATATGAGAATAAAATCATCTAGAATATATATAAAAATATACTCTATCAAACATCCCCACACTTAGCATTTGCACATCCTCGGGCAAATAAGTGAAATAAAAACTAAGTCCTAACAAACATCACTTTCGTAGATGACACGATTGCATTGAGCATATGCAACAAGCCGTTAAACCCCTAGGCAGCCCTAGTAGGACGAGTGTTGTCTCGTGAGGGTTTATAGTGAATATACCCACAAAATTCATCTAACCATGCAAAAGATCAATGCTAACACAACACCACACACACAAGTCCTCTCATGCCACATCAACTTAAGAATCAAAGCAAACATACGATGTCTTGGTGTCGAAAGTGCAAGTATTCACGTAGTCTACTCAACCAACATGCAGAAGGTCATAAAAATTCATGTCAAGTGTAAAAATCGTTGGTAATCATGCTAAGACCACAAGAAACACATCTTTAAGTCTAAACCCGGGATCTCCTATGCCAAAACAAGAAATAACTCACTTTTCACTCAAAAACGAATATTCACTCAAGAACAAGGTTAAGTGTATCACTCAATTCCAACAAAATCATAAACACAACTTGACACTCGCAATCAATCTCACTCTCAACACAACATACATCACTGATGATAATCAAAAGGTCTTTATTCGGGTTGTAGCGTGGGCTAGGGACCAGGTATGTCAAGTAAAGCTAAAACAGGTTAAATGTCAAAAGCTAGTACCCAATAATAATCATTATTCAATTCCCTTTCTATTAAAACAAATACTTCCCCACACTTGGATTTTTCAATAACCCTTACATAATAACTAGACTAGTCGAATGAAGAAGGATCATACAACGTAAGAATGCACTCAAATTTTTTTTTTTTTCTTTTTTCTTTTTTTTCTTTCTATTTTTTTTTTAGAGCTAAGGAATAAACACAATGATCCATAGATATTTTTATGAATTTCGATTAACAAGCATCGACCAAAAATCAGTATTCCCCAAAAGTATGATCATCAATAAACCCCCCCCCCCTTTTTCACACCTTATTACTCCCTTAAGCACGATACTAGCCCTTGACAATTTAGGATCAAAAATTACTGTAAGGCCAATAGAATAAAAAGGATAATGGCAAGTAATGTGGTGTGTCACCGAAAGAATAGGATTAAGCTCAACGGGTTAACTAATTGATCATGTTTAAAAGGTGTGGAAATATGGGAAATACGAGGTTATACCTAATTGCCTTTATCATCTTATCATCAATTAATGTCATGCATTTCAAGAAAGATCTCAAGTAAGTGCTAGCAATGTAAACAACATGTGGACACTCAAGCAAACGAAAAATCATGCAAAAGATATGCATATAGGCTCAAAACTCACTTGGTGTGACAAAACATAATCAATCCCAAGTAACAAGACTCTCTAACGCACCTACTTGTACTCAAAGCATGTAAACCAAGTCATCTTGCACATATTCATGTCATTCTAATCACTTACAACATCCAATTAAGTCTACCAGCTTCAACTTGCTAGTGTAAGTGTGTGCACAAGAACAAAGCACGTCACTTCTCATACAAAACCGTCAAGAACACAAGAATTCTACGCATGCATGGGTGTATCAAGCAAAATACAACAACTAATCAAATTGCATGGCTAGAAATATTTTTTGTATTTTTAATTTTTTAATTTTTTTTTTTTAAAAAAATCTCTTAACAATTGAGAACCCTTCCCCACACTTAAGCGGTTCATTGTCCCCAATGAACTAATGAACAAGATACAAAACTACAACTAAAAATAAAATAAAACTACACTAAAAATAAAAGAAAGAAAACTCCCCTAGAATCCCCTTCCTGCAAGACGTCTTACATATCCTTCCCCATCTTTTCCAACATGCTTGTTCAGCTAAAATCCCCTTTCTGTAGCAATTTCCCAACACTAGCACCACCTCTCCCACACTTAGGAGCCATAAGAATCAATACCCAATTCACAAGAAGCTCCACCAATAATTTTCAAGCAATATCACACCAAAAATAGCCCAAATTCCAAGAATAATACAAAATCCCAATTTACAAGAACACAAATTCGTAATAAAAATAAGATTAGAGAAAAAGATTTACCCAATACGAATCGGAGAGGTGAACTTGCAATTAAATCCTCTTTAGAATTGAATTTTTAGAGATTTAAATAAATAGAAGAGGAATTGGATTTGTATGTATAAGTGGGTATATATAGATAATGGAGTGATAGGATGAATATAAATTTTAATGAAAAAAGATTTTTTTTTTTTGAGAATGTATGTTAATAATAATAATAATAATAATAATAAATAAATAAATAAATAAATAAATAAATAAATAATAATAATATTAATAAATAATAATAAAAAAATATTAATAATAATAAATATGAATTAGAATAAAAATAGATTTAGAATTTTTAAGGAGAGATGGGGGGTTTTGGATTTGAAATAGGAAAAGAATTAGGAATTAGGGATTGGGGTTATAATAAGAGTGTTTTTGATAAATATTTTATTAAAAATAAAATTTTGCATTTTTACTTTCTCTAAAAAGAGTCATTTGCAAAAATACTGTATTAAATGCAATTATACCATATCTACAAAAAAGTTTGCAAAAATACGGTAGTTCAGTTATTTGTCGCTGTGGTCGTTATTTTAGTTGTTTCATAACCAAACTCTGATCTCAACTATTTTTCTATCAAATCATCACCGAAACGACTGGATTCTGCACCATTCAAATACGATTCTTTCAAATTTCTAAAAAGGTATGCTCGATTCGCTAATCTGTATGTATTTACTGAGTTGAGAAAGTGAGATACAGATTTGAAAGTTCAAATTTAGTTTTGTGTTTAATTTATATATATTTGATGTTGATTTGAGTTGATTGATCTGTAAAAACAAATTGAGCAGATTCTCTAATTTGTGTGCTCTAAATTGTGTGCTTGATTTGTACGATTCTTTTGAAATCGTAGACATACTATCATTGAAAACATGTAGAACTGGCTGTTTTCAGTTGTTTTGAGTTGATTGAAGTGAATTTTTTTAACGATTCTAGTTGTTTTCAGTTGTTTTGAGTTTATTGAAGTGAATTTTTTTAAAATGACTGATATAATATAATTGAAAACATGTAGAGCTGGTTGTTTACAGTTGTTTTGAGTTGATTGAAGTGGCAAATCGAGTAGGTGAGAGTCCTGTAAATTTTCTTTGTAATTTGTACATGTTTTTTGAATTGTTTTGAAAGCATTGAGATAATGTGATTTAAAACATCTAGAACAGGTTGCTTTCAGTTGTATTGAGTTGACTGAACTGGCAAATTTAGTTGTGGAGAGTTGTGTAAATTGCCTCTGTAATTTGTAACTGTTTTTAAAACTTTTTTGAAAGCATTGAGATAATGTGATTGAAAACATCTATAACAGGTTGCTTTCAGTTGTATTGAGTTGACTGAACTGGCAAATCGAGTTGCGGAGAGTCATGTAAATTGCCTCTGTAAATTGTAACTATTTTTAAAACTTTTTTGAAATGGTTGAGATATTGTGATTGAAAACATGTAGAATAGGTTGCTTTTAGTTGTATTGAGTTGATTCAACTACCAATTCCAGTTGCAGATAGCCTTGTTAATTGCCTTTGTAATTGTACCTATTTTAGAAATTTTTTGAAATGCTTGAGATAATGTGATTCCAAACGTGTAGAACAGGTATCTGTGTTTGTTTTGTTGATTAAAATACAAAATCAAGTTGCAATTATCTGAAATATATTTAAAATTTTAAAATGTTACCCTTCTTCAGAAATTTCAGCTATTTTTGAATGAATGGATGAACGAACCAGGGAAGAGTTATCTGTCTCTCAGTGCGAAACTGGAATATACTTTTGGGATATCTCAAATCCTCTATATTTCACAGTTCTGATGCATCTACAGCAACCATTTAACATGAATATGGATATTATAGAAATTCAGATTCGTTTTAACAGCAAACTTCGAAGATCTCTAAGATTACATAAATGTTGGATAAATTTCAAAATTTGGACGACTTTGACACCATCATCGGAAGGTTTTAAATCTAGATTTAAGTTTCATGTAATGTATTATTTAGATAATTTGGGTGTTATTTCAATTAACAATGTAATTAGGGCAGTTCAATATTTTTGTTCTAGATTTGAAGAACATATTGTACAAGTTGAGCAAAAAGAATCAATACAGTTTTTACTTTATTAAATATGCCAATTGTTGAGTTGTTTTTTGTTGATTTATGTAACAAATTGAGTTACATATTGTCTTTTTTGTATTAATTAGTTAATGTGCATTAGTTGCTTCTCTAGTTGCTTTTAGTTGCTTTTAGTTACTTTTAGTGTATTAATTAGATAATGTGCATTAGTTGCTTTTAGTTGTTTTTAGTTGCTTTTAGTTGCTTTTAGTGTATTTCTAAAAGGTGTCTTGAATTTTTTAGTTGCTTTCAGTTGATTTTAGTTGCTTTTATTGTATTAATTAGTTAATGTACATTAGTTGCTTTTAGTTGCTTTTAGTTGCTTTTAGTGTATTTCTAAAAGGTTTCTTGAATTTTTTAGTTGCTTTCAGTTGATTTTAGTTGCTTTTATTGTATTAATTAGTTAATGTACATTAGTTGCTTTTAGTGTTTTAGTGTATTTCTAAAAGGTGTCTTGAATTTTTTAGTGTATTTCTAAAACTAAGTATTCTTCATTGGTTAAATTGTAGGAATGGATAACATTGCTGTGATAGTGCAACACAGTGGTCATTGGGATGAGAATTCAACATATTTAAACTTTCAAGCTTTTGGGATTCTAATTCCAACCAATTGCAACTATACTACCTTGGAGTCTATCATATGCAATGAACTAAAGCTGCAACCAGATACAACATCAGTGAATATTGAATATCAAGTTAAACATGGTTACCCAGCTTTTAAAATAATTGATGATCACCATGTGAGCTTCTATATTCAGCTCAAAAAAACTGATGCAGACTTCACTACGTACCCTCTCTGTCTGACTGTTACAAACAAAGATATGCAACCATATTCAGTTTCAAATCGTAGTGGATTAACAGGTAGTGATGTTGGTTTCGAAGTTGCAAATACAGAAATAGTGTCATCTAATATTGTTGATAACAACAGTGAGGAAGCAAGCAAAGATAATATTGAAGATTACGTTGATTTTGCTGAAGAAGTTTCTAGACAAGTGATTGACATGTCTCCTGAATCAAGGACAGAGGATGAAATAATAGAAATTAGCAGCGATGAGGTAATCACAAGCAACCAGAATCGGGAGATATCTGTGAATCAAATATATAAAGATAAAGAAACCTTGCAGATGGTTCTCAGTTTCTATGCAATCAAGAACAATTTTCAGTTTAAAGTCAAGAAGTCTTGCAAAAGAGAATATTTACTTAAATGCGTTGATGAGGATTGCAAATGGTTGTTGCGCGCTTCCAGTAATGGCAACACAAGTCAGTTTATTGTTCGAAGGTTGGTTAATATTCATACTTGTTCTCTTGAGATAAGGTTTAAAGACAAACGCCAAGCTACCACAAGTCTTATAGCAGATGTCATCAAGCACAAATTTACAAATATTAAAACAAAATACAGTGTTGCAGATGTAATCAGAGATATGAAGCACGATCACAATGTGGAAGTGAAGTACAACAAAGCTTGGAGATCTAAAGAAAAAGCTGTAGAACTTATAAGAGGAAATGCAAATGAATCATTTACCGAGCTTTACAGTTATTTGTATATGCTATACACTACAAATGCAGGATCGATAATAGAGCTGCAACTAACTGAAAATAGTTGCTTCCTCTATGTTTTTGTTGCATTGCATTCGTCGATAAAAGGTTGGAATTACTGCCTTCCAGTTGTAGTTGTCGATGGAACTTTTTTAAAATCGACATACGGAGGAACATTGTTGGTTGCAGCAACTCAAGATGCAGGTGGGAAAATTTTTCCATTAGCATTTGCTGTAGTAGATTCAGAGAATGATCTGTCATGGGATTGGTTTTTTCAGAAATTTAGAAAAGCTTATGGCGGAAGGGAAGACATGGTAATAGTATCAGATCGTCATGAAAGCATCATCAAAGCAGCAAATAAAATTTACCCAGAAGTACCAAATGTGTTCTGCATCTTTCATCTATTTGGCAACATTAAGAGTAAGTTTAAGAAGAATTTGAAAAAGGTAAAAGACAAATTCTTCTTTGCTGCAAATGCTTATACATTGAAGAAGTTTGAATATCATATGAAAGAATTACAGAAAGTTGACCAGAGAGTTAAGCTGTTTCTAGAAGAGGTGGGATATGACAAATGGGCCAAGGTTTATTCAGTGAATAATAGATATTCAAACATGACGTCAAATATTGCAGAATCTTTAAATTCAGTAACCATGGCAATCAGAGAGTTACCAATATGTACGTTATTGGAAAGTATGCGAGCTTTGATACAAAAATGGAGCTGGAGAAACAGGAATGAAGCACATTCAACCTGCACAAGATTAACTAGGAAATACGAAGAACTTCTGAGGAAAAACTATACCTTCTCTGTTGATTTCAATGTAAATTCTTCATACTCTACTACAAATTTAGTTTCTACTCTTTTATATTTGTTTAACTTAATTGCAAAGAAATTGATAGGTGAACCCCACAAACCACATATTATTTGAAGTGCAAAAAGGTGACACAAAGAATGTGGTTGATATTGCTAAAAGAAGTTGCTCATGCAACAGGTTTGTGTCATTTCTTTTAATTATGTATATCTGAATGTCCATTTTAGTGCATTTTTTAATAGATTTTCTTGATCACTTTATTAATAAGCAGGTTGCAAATGGACCAAATTCCTTGTGCCCATGCAATTGCAGTTTTTAAAAAATGTAAGCTGGATCCTTATGATTTTTGTTCAGCCTATTACCAAAAAGAAACTATGGTTGCAGCTTATAAAGAAATTGTGTATCCTGTTGGGAACAAAGACACGTGGCAAATACCTGAATCTGTGAAATCAGTGATAGTACTCCCTCCTGAAGGAAGAATTCGAGTTGGAAGACCAAAGAAAAGGAGACGTAAGTCTAATTGGGAAAGAAATGCACACACATTCAAAGCAATAAAATGTAGCCAATGCAAGCAAATTGGACATAACAAAAGGAGTTGCAGAAATCCAATGAAGAACAATTAGTTGTTATAGCAAATAAATGTGGCATACATTGATGTATATGAAATTGAGTTGAAGTATAACTTTGATTTATGTGGATTAAATTTGGCATACTTCATTTATAGTTATTTCAAAATTTATGTGGAGGTTACATTTTTGGTTAAACATTGCTTAAACAAAGATGCAACTAATTTCAACCAAAGATGCAACTATGTTCAACCCTATTCAACTATGGTCAAACATTTCACTGTAAAAAGGACAACCCTTAAAATGTAAACTTAAAACAAAGTCTGAAACACTGGATTCAACTAAATTCAACCATAGATGCAACTATATTCAACCCAACATTAAAAGATGCAACTAAATTTAACAAAAGATGAAAGTAATTTCAACCAAATATGCAACTATGTTCAACCCCATTCAACTAGGGTGAAAAACCTAAATGTAAAAAGGACAACCCTTAAAAAATAAACTTAAAACAAAGTCTTACCACTGCATTCAACTAAATTCAACCATAGATGCAACTATATTCAACCATAGATGCAACTATTGTCAAACCAACATTCAACTACGAAAAAAAAATTGAGTAATAAACAAAAAATTGAAAAAACAAGGATCATATATAGTGCAATGCATAAGATGAGTTATAATTTTAAACTAGTAAGATGTAAGTAAGAATTTTCCAACCATAAGCAAAAACATAAAACTAAATCCATAGCTCATAAATTTAAAATTAATACAATGTTCAAGCAAAGACAGTACTGATAGGCTTGAATACATTTAAAAGTGGTCCACATAAAACTTATATTGTTCTAATAAATCAAAGAAACTACATTGCCTATTTCTTCCTTTCCTTCTTGGTCTTTGGCAAATCATTTGCAACCTTTCTCTTTCTTCCTTCAACTCTTCCAGTCTTTTTCTTCTTTGGTACAGAAGCTTCATCTCGAGCATGAAAATACTCAGGATCACTTTCATATGCATAAATCTGCTTCGCCATTCCATAAGCATAAAATGAAAACGAAATCCTACTTCTATGGGAACAAACATCAAACGAATTTCTGGGGAAATCCTTTTGCAAAACCAAATAATCAGCAACTGAGATCATCGCCACTCCACTGTCACTGAATGGAATAAAGTAAAAAAAACATAAGGTCAAAGAGTTTTCAAAACCAACAAACCAAAAATTAGATATTTATATAATAGTACTCACATTGATTCTTCAGAAATACATTCATTGTACATCATCGTTTGGAAACAATCAGTCTTAGACTTTTCCTTATAGCACTTTGCTGTAAATTTGATATCAGTCCTAGAGTAAAACTCGGTAAGCAACAAGTAATGAGGTACTAGCGTAGACAATGCACTACGCCATAGATTGCTTATAGCAACCCCCAAACTGTGTTACCATAGACCCCTGTTTGAAGTTACCATAGGCCAAAATAGGGCTATGGTAACACTTTAGCTGTGTTAGGTTCTCAGCAGTAACTATAGATATCTAAGGTAACATCAAAACACACCCTAAGGTAACATAGCAAATGTGGTTACTAAAAACCTCTACAGCAACATCTTAAACACTCTACAGCAACATAGTTTGTGTGTTACAATAGAGGATATAATTTTGCACATGGACAACTGTGGGGCCCACATCTAGGTGGGGTCCATAATCTATTGTAACACCATCTTTTACCAATTGTAACACATTGAGTGTTACATAATTAAAATCATTTATAACTAATTTTAATAACAAAAAAATTATGACATTTAAATATTCAAGAACCAAATTAATTACATTTCAATAATATCATCCAACATCATTTCAATAACATCATCTAGTACAAAACCAACCAAATCACAAAATAATTTCAAAAGATAACCGGTGTCCAAGAGCTAATAACAAAAAAAATATAAATAAAAAGATGCATCCAAGAAGACCTATACAAGAAAAAATAATTCTAGTTTTGATTCCTCATGGCCACCATTGGCAACTCCATGAGTAGGCAATGACCCTTCTCTTGCATTTGTTATCAGGTTTGGCTGCATGTCTACTTTTACCTTCCTGCATGACATGAAACAGGACTAGTAAGAAGCTAGCAACAAAAAATACCTTGCATAATTGAAGTATACTGAAGGATAGTATTGCAAGTTTAAAATGTGGAAATTGAGATTATTTGAAAAATGTGCAAATGTGGAAAGTGGAGATGAACCAATGTGCATGTAACAACTGTTACTTCCAAAAGGCAATCTATCAAAATTTAGATAACTCAATACTGGTCATAGATGACCAGGACAATGCAGTTGCTATAGAATGCCAATCAATCAAGAAGCTGCTATGACATAAGCTACTTTTGGAATTGTTACTAAAGACTCCGCTGTATTTGTAGCCAATATTACCTGCGGCAGGATGAACGTACTAAGAAATATAAGAAACCAGACATGAAATAATTCCATCTGGTGAAAAATATACAGGACTATTATCCATAGAAGATAACTCTTAGGAAGTAGGCCAAACAAGTAGGAGCTAAAAAGTACTTTAGTCTTTAATCTGACTTCTCCAAACATGCATTTGCATTCATGTAAGGTTTAAACTCAATAAAGATAATAGGAAATACGTATTTCTGGAAATCTTGACCAAATATAAAAAATTTATAAATAGCCAGACAATTAAATTCAACCCATATTTAATCTCTTCTCCGGAGATCAAAACAATGATAAATCACCTTTGACTTGAATAAAAAGATATACCGCTAGCTGATCTGTCTCCTGGACTAGCTGCTTTAAAGTCCAATTAGGTTGTCTTTCAAAAAGCTTAAACATGATATCCTCTAATTCACTACGATCCCTTCTGGTTCTTTTGACATCTAGAGCCTTTACTGGCACTACTGGCTTCTTACCCTGAACAGAATAGATTTTTACAAAGAAGAAATTATTAGACATTCCAAGCACCTACCAAGAGTAAGAATAACATATGGCATGTATCAATCTACGACAAGCGAATACAGACTTGATTACCATGCATAATAAAAATAATATTGCCTCCATTTCTCTATCTATCAAGACTTGGCTGTTCCAGTGTTATTGGTGTGGGAAGATATGGCACAGTTTAAAGAAGTGTAAGAATCTAACTAAAATGTTTAACAATTTATTTTTCAGTTAAGCACTTCTTGTTATTTAAAGCATTTTTTTCTGGAAATGAGGGTGAAATTCAAGTAGATTCTTCTGAGAGCGGAACTGAATAGACTAGAAACATTTGTTAATTTTTGGGGGTTTTAAAAAGGAAATTACAAGGAAGGAATCTTATATTCTCGAATAAATAGTGAGGGAAGAATATAGGACATGATTGCGATCGGAAGAAGTAAAACTCTAGATCTTACGAAAACAAAGATAATAATCAAAAAGTAGGAGAGAATTATTTTTGTCCAAGAAAACTTTTCACAGAAGTTGTGGTTACCTTGGCGCTTAAATTGGAAGCAATAAATCTAGTCATTCCAGGCATGAGCCTCACAAGTACTCCACGATCATTGTCAATTACCTAATGATTGACGATATAGGAGATACAATTAGTTATCACACAATTTGCAGAAGTAATAGGTGAACAGTAACTACACTAACCTGTATTTGCCTATTCTTAATCATTGACTTAATTTTCCTCTCACGGCACATTTTACATAACAATTAAACAAAGGAAATAGAAGGCTCTGCAGTGTTAAACTGGTTTTCAAGGAGAAAAAGGGTACAAAAAGTATAGCTCACTTTAAGAAAACATGGCATACATAAAAAAATAATCAGATAAGCAACTGCTAAATCACAGATCATCAAAATCATTTCATACCTAATTAGGGATTATTTTAATTGCAACCCATCATCCAAGACCAAATTAACGACGTACTTAGAATCCACTTCGGCATGCTTATGCAAAGAAATCATTCGATCTTCGCTCATGTTATCTGTAAACAAATACCTTACCGAAAATAAAATGGTGTAAAATGGCTTTAGTAGTGTAAAATGGTGTAAAACAACAAGAGAAATGAACTGAGAACCTTAAATACTTGAACTCGTCCGAGTCCGACCGTCAGACTCACTGTGTTCCAGTGAGTCACCGCCGATTTGAATTCAAAAAGCTTTGAATCTTCTATAAATTTAAAGCAAACTATAAATTTTTACTTGTTTCTCTATTCAGTTGCTCCCCAAAGGCAATGCCGGGAAGAGCGGAAGCAAAGAAGATATAAGTTGTTGGTGCCAATATGCTGAAGTCAAAGATAAGTTTATATCAAAATGAGTTTCACTGAATATCGAGGTGATAGAGATTTTTTTTCGTTCTGAAATACAAAAAGAAGGCATACCTTGCACCTGTACCAAGTGCACTAGTCCAATCATATCTGTAACATGATTTTCTTCCCCGGAAATCACTAATCATCCCCTTACAAGGGGATTTCAGACTATCATTGCTGAGGCTATGATCTGAGACACTCAAATCATTAAGATACTAATCCAGTTACTTCCCAATATTGATAGCATGAACAATAAAATTGGTACAAAATACTGAGAACAACAGATTTTTAATTCACAATCAAATGAATATGACCCATAGACAAGTCAGTGTATGGAAGTCCACAAGACACATAATCGTGATTTAAATATTCATCAAAGCATGCATCTTATGTGAATAATGTCTTAATTGCAAGCATCTTATGTAAAAAATGTCCCATGCATTGAACACACTACCAACTTTCTAAGAATATCAAAGTTGTGATTTCCAGGCTTGTCACTTTACGAAGCAAAAACAGAACATTAGCCTTCAGTTAAAGGTCTCAACACACTCGATAAATTTATTAAGTTCCAAGGTCAATTTACCTCACATATATTGGACAGCCTCCAACTGAGCGAGCTACAGCATGATAATCAGCAGCTGGATGAAGACTCTGCAATCAAAACAAATTTTTAATTTTTTTTGCCAAACTACTAGCCTTAATCTTCTTTCCATGAACAACAAAGTAATTCGCAATACTAACCTAATTGCAGGTACTTTAAGTGGCTGCAGTGCAAGAAATACATTTGCCAGTGCTATCAACACCTGAACACAACAAACTTATTCAGTATTTGTGGCCAGAAAACAAAACTAAAGAGACAAGGATGGTAAAAAAGTGCCATATATCTCCCCTATAAATTTGCACCATCAGACACCGGTTCCAAGGTATTCAGGTCTTTTCTACCAGACTGCAAAACATATACACGAGAAATTATTATTTATAACTTGTAAATGCCAGCAAAGAGTCAGCAAGTTCAGAAGATGTCTAAGCTCAGAACTTACATTAGCTCGAGTAAGCTGTGTACTTCAGTGGTCGGCAAACTATGATTTAACTTGCTTATAAAGCCACAAACATATATAACCAAGTAAACTTCCCTCTCATATGCATTAATGACTATAACGTACAGAAACAAGATAAAGGAAGAATTGCAGAGAAAAAACAATTACATTACATGTGTTAGGGCGGATAAAATTAAGTACTACATGTCTCAAACAAAGTTGCATTCAGCAAGATTGGTGTGACAAGATAACTACTTGGAAGTCATCTCCAAGCTGAAATCCCACAGTTTCTTGGCCAGTTCTTCATCCTTAGCTAAAGGGCTTGGTTCAGCTTGGTTGCTGTCCATAAAAATCTGCCCGAAACACCGTTAACTTTCGGATTCAATGCCAAATAGCATGATGTTGTTGCACCCTGTAACCAACATATGTAGGTTAGTTAGTGAACTAAGCTATAAATACACAAATTGAAGCATAAAAAGAAAGATTGATACCTTAATTGAACGCATCTCAAAAAGCCCCAATTAGATACACTAGAAACACTATAAACATATTTAACATCTTAAACATACAAAAAGCCCCAATTAGATACAAACAAAAAGCCCCAATTTTAAAGAAAGATAAAAAAAATCCCCAATTTGTATGTATGCATCCAGATAAAATAAAAAAAAACCCCAATTTTACCTTAGTCAAGGCTTTAAACACTAACCTCCAATCAAATAGAGAGACATGAAGATGTTCGAGAGTGTACGAAAGTTCTGAGTACGATGGAGAGAGTTTAGGTGAATGAGTGATTGAGGGGAAAAGTTTAAGTCCACAAAATTTTGTTTGGGGGGAAGTTTGAGTTTTCATTCAGAGGGAAGTTTTTTCACTGAAAAAAAAAACCGCTGCTTTTAAATTTTCAATTTTTGATTTAATTTTTTGTTCCAAGTTTACAATTCAATTATTATAATTATACTTTATTAACTTAAAAATAATAAATAAATAATTACTTTATATATTTAAATATAAAAAATATTCTAAAATTTTTATTATTTTTTTAAATTATATTTTAAGGATATTTCGAAAATTTTAATATGCAGATGTTAATATATATCTAATTAAGTGATATTTTGAAAATTTTAAAAATTAAAAAATTAATTTGAATAGTAAAATTAGAAGTCAACTTTTGATTTGACTAATACTAATAATAATTTAATTATTTGATGGAATATTACGTTTTAAAATGATTACTTCAACGATTTTGTTTAAATTAATTATTTTTAAAGTCAAATAATTATTAAATCATTAATTTTAAATTAAAAAAAATTGTTAATGAATACTCTATGGTAACACACCTTATGGTGTTAGCCCACTGTAACACCTTTTATAACTAAAGTAACATACTTTTGTACCTATGGTAACACCACAATCAAAAGGTTGCGATAGGTCAAAATTTTCATAGCTATGGTAACACCCATAGTGGTAACACCCATGCCAAAAGGTTGCTATAGGCCATCTATAGTGTAGTGATGGCAGCACTACATTCTTGACAATCAGTATAATGCCTTCACAAGACAATGTATTATGAACACGGACCATCCTGTCTTTGAAGCTTACTACAGCAAGAACCCAATGCTTTTTCTCATCCAACCAAATTGGGATTAGCACATTATCAACCAAATACCAAGGAGTAGGGAAAGGTAGGGATTTTCCATTAATAACATCAAAGATATCTTTCTTTGCAGTAATTATGCTTTCAATATTTGTAGATTCAGCAACTTTTGAATATATAGAAGAAAGTTTTTTCTGGAACTGGCAGTCAGATGTAGTAAAGCTCAGCTTACAATCAGGATTGTACTTTGAAAACTTTCTCAGGTAATACAAAAACACATCAACATGCTACAAAAAAACAAAAAAAAATCACTTACATGAACAAGTAGACAGAAAAAAAATGTAGCAACTGAAATAAACTACTTATGACATACTCCATAATCCATAAGGAACGACATTAAAATATTTAAACCACAAACAACTAAATAACGATAGCACTCACAGAATTTGAGAGATTGCTGCTACCATATTCCACGGTGTGAAACCAACTTTTTTCCGAGATTAAAGCTGAGCCCAACTTTAGTGGAGGAGAAATAACATTAGCTTCTTTTGAATAAAACTTTTTCCTGAAATCAAAATAATAAAATAAGTCACACATATCTAAGTAAAGTAGAAAAAGTAAATATTAAATATAAACATTTATATTACTTATTCTTCTTCATCAACAATCCTTTGTCTAGCCAATTGTAGTACTCTTCGCTTATATCCATGTCTGGTAACTTCCCAAGTTTGCCATCCAATGGGCAAATAGATTTCAAATTATCAAAATCTTTCGGATCACTAGTTTGTTTTGAACTAGATCCAAAATGTTGCAAAAATGGAGAACGCAAATATGCAGGCAGCTTCACAGATCTTTTTGGCAAAGCAGGAGTCAATTTGCCCAACTTAGTCGTACTACTTCCACCAACATTCCGCAACACAACAACTTTTGATTTGTACTGAAAAAACATGAATTTTTTTTGAAAATTATGTAGTTATATGATATGAAAATCCACAAAAAAGAGGAACTAGAAACAAGTTAAACTACAGGGAACAAAAATAACTGTAAAATGGAAAATATGAATTTACCACTCCTGCATCTTTCTTCTCAACATCCATTGATTTTTCGAATGCATTTGCAATATCATCAATCTTGTCATCATAAACATTAGCCTCGCTAATCTCACGTGCAACCTGTAACACAAAATGTTCAGCACTTTCTGCACCTATATTAAAATCTGGTGCAATCACTTCGTCAACCCTAAAATTTGGCTTTGCAACGTCTGGATCAAATAAATCTAAACTATTAAAAACTGGTTCAATGACCTCTGGAGGTACTTCAACTTCTTTTCTATTATATTCAGCTGTGTCTGAAATATTTCTGTCATGATCTTCAACTACAAAAACCTTCTCACGATTTAGCCCTGAATTCTCCACAATTTTTGTAACCAAAACATCAATTTCATCCTCTGTAGCATTTGTTTGAACAGTAGGTGCAACCTCTACAACCTGTATCACATGTACATGTCAGAATGTAATCAATAAAATAATAAAGCTAAAAAATGAAGACAAAAAGTTTATAAAGAATTAATGAATCTGTTTTTTCCTTATTTGGATCTGTCTCTAATGTCTTCATCATACTTTCAACTTTTTCCATCGTTACTGGAGAAAAATCATCTTCCAAAATTCGATCATTCCCGCATTGTTCATCAATTCCCTCATTGGATAATTCTTCATTAACTGCAACATTTGGAGAATTGATTCTATTTGGAGAAAAATCATCATCCAAAATTCGATCATTCTCGTATTGTTCATCAATTCCATCATGCTCAAATACTTCATCAACTACAACATGTGGAGATTTGGAATTACCCCTAGGGGACACCTGTGTTGATTCAAGGGGGAAAAAATTAATTCTTAAACTACAAAGGGGGAAAAAAACTAGAACACCACTGAATAGCTCTAAATTTAAAAGCTGAAAGGATAATAATCAAACCTCCTCTGCAATGACATCATTATGTTCACTATTTACTTTCTCACAATCATCATTAACACCGCCATCCTGAAAAATATAATAACATCTTGATGCGAACATAAAGCGAAAAACAAAACAATTAAAAAATAGAGAGAAACATAAGGAAAATGTACTTGCAACTGAAATCAATCAAAATCAACCACATGTGCAACTTCCTATAATAAAACAATTAAAATTTTTGAATCTGAATGGGTGCCCCTGCGGGGCCTATAGTTTCCAATATTTATAATACTTGCAACTGGAATCAATCAAAAGCAACCATATATGCAACTAGAATCAATCAAAAGCAACCATATATGCAACTGGAATCAATCACAAGCAACCACATATGCAACTGGAATCAATCACAAGCAACCACATATGCAACTGGAATCAATCAGAAGCAACCACATATGCAACTGGAATCAATCAGAAGCAACCACATATGCAACTTCCAATTCTAAATCAATTAAAAGGTTTGAATCTGAATAGGTGCCCCTGCGGAATCAATCAGAAGCAACCACATATGCAACTTCCAATTCTAAATCAATTAAAAGGTTTGAATCTGATTAGGTGCCCCTGCGGGGCCTGTATTTAACAAAAGCATTGCAACACTATATAAAAAGACGCGACCCTCAGTAGTTTCATAACACCGTATAACTTTTTAAAAAAAATTAGAAAACTGCATATACAAGAAAGGCTAATTTATACCTTCTTCGGCAATAGATCACGAAGTTTTGACAATTCAATGTCAAAATAAGAACGTTGATCAGTGACAATACTTTTTAAATCCTTAACTGTATCTTCTAAAATTTTCTGAGTTGCTTCAAGTTTTCGCAGGCGGCTTCGAATTCTCTGCAAGGACATGTCATTTTTAGAAACCCCTGATGATGAACCAGCACCAGCAGCAGAGGGGGGAGCATGGGAAACAAAATCATCATCACTTTCATTGAAAGCGATATTCAAAGAAGAAGGCTTAGCTAACAACTCCTTCAACCTAAACTCCTCAATTTCTTCAGCAGTAGGAGTAAACTTGACAAGTTGCAACTACAAATGCAAATAAAAACAAAAATTCATCAGGCTTGCAACATAACATTGAAAAAAAGGAGGGAAAAGTTCATGTTAGTAGTATTTTTGTGTGTTCGTTCTCAGGGAAGGACTAAATTTAATACAAAGTTCAGGTTTCTTATCTCTTTTCGTATAGAAGTGTGTGAGAAGAATTTTTTGGTTTGTGTATTAACTAAATTAACCAAGAACTAATTATAAGCACTAATAATTGATTTTAAACTGAGATTCAAATATATGGGAAAACAATCTAAGAACTGGGGTTCTTCACTTGGTCTCAATACATGCTCAATATTAATGTGATATCTGTGTTCCTACCTTGCTGAAAACAATTCTTCTAAAGTTATATTGCACCCTCCCAGGTTACAATATAGTGCCTACAGCTACACCCTAATTGTCACTCCCGTGATACAATCAAAGTATATCTATAAACTGTTAAGTGCCAAGAATTATATGTCTCACAATTCTCCTATTAATCTCCCGATCTAATATTCAAATTATGTCTATTAAATCATGTACTAAGATTGCAACTTCTCTCCCAAGCTTATTACAATCCCTAGAATACAATCAAAGGTTCATGACTCCCATAATTGTGTTAAGATCTCATTAACAGATCAGCAAAGCAGAAAATCACGTAATCAAGCATGCATGAATACCAAGGAATACTACCCAATCCTCAGATTAGAGAATTAGTTACGCATAATTAAAGAAGAAAACAAAATAATAATGATAATGAATGAAAACATAATATTGAAGAAAGAATTGAAGATCGAAAGTACCTTGATACGATTAAAAGCTATGAATTGTTATAATTTAAAATGGTAGGATGTGTTTATATAGGCTCTACAAATCTTTCCTAGCAAGAAATTGCCTTCTATTACAATTAGGATTTAAAGAAGGTACCCAAAACTGCCCAGAAGACAATTAGAATTAGAAAAATGGGCAAAACAGTAAATTCCCAGCCTTCTTTAACAAGATCACGTGCGCGACTTTATTCAGCATATTTCTTGCACTTGTTTCCTATCCCAGGTTGTAGAAAATCTCTCAAGCTTCGCGTGGGCAGTAAGATCGCTGAAAACGGACTTCTAGAACTCCAGATATGGCCAAAACAGTATAAGCTGCGCAGCCTTCCCGGAAAAATCCGAATTTTAATCAATTAAATCTCCAAAAACGACAAAAGCTTAGATATTCTTGCAAACCTGCACAACTACACAAAACACATCAAAACTACACAAACTTGAGTCCAAAACAATCAATTTAAGCCGATATAGAATGTTCCAAGTGGATATAAAATCCACTTATCAAACACCCCCAAACTTAAACCGATGCTTGTCCTCAAGCATAAACAATTACAACTAACTAACTAACTAGTACCACTTCCGTAGGTGATCACGGTTGCATTTGGCATATGCAACAAGCCCTTTAAACCCCTAGGTAGCCCTAGTGGACGAGTAAGGTCTCGTGAGGGCCTATAGCGAATGTACCCACAAAATCCATTTAACCTAATGCATGCAATGCATGAATGCAACTAAATGAAAATGCAATTAATCTAGCCTACCATACCTTCAAATCCTCTCATGCCATATCAACTTAAGAATCAAAGTAAATACGCAATGTCTTGGTGTCGAAAGTGCAAGTATTCACATAGTCTACTCAATGAACATGCATAAGTTCTCACAAGTCCATGTCAAGTGTAAGAATAAGTTAGTAAACATGCTAAGCCTACAAGAGTACATCTTTGAGACAAAACTCGGGATCTCATACGCAAAAACAAGCAAACACTCACAATCCACTCACAAAAGAATTTTCACTCAAGAACAAGGGTAAGTGTATCACTCAATTCCAACAAAATCATAAACATGCTTGACATTTGGTATCAATCTAACTCTTAACACAACATACATCAATGACGATAATCAAAAGGTCTTTAATTGGGTTGTAACGGGGCTAGGGACAAGGTATGTCAAATAAGCCAAAACAGGTGAAGTGTCAAAAGCTAATAAGTACCATAATGAACCATTCACAACACCCTATTTTCCTCCCACATAAATTTTACTAAGAACACTCGACTAGTCGACTAAAGTAGGATCACAACAAACACAAACATGCTCTCATAATATATTTTTTTTCTTCTCTCTTTTTTTTTTCTTTTTTTTTTCTTTTTTTTTCTTTTTTTTTCTTTTTTTTCGAGAGCTAAATAAAACAATAATATAAATAATAACAATGATCCCACCATTTATTACATATGCCGACTATCAAGTAAACAAACCCAATTTCAATATTTTCCCAAAAAGTATGACCAACAATAAACCCCTCCTTGCACACCTTATTACTCCCTTAAGCACTTTACTAGCCTTTGACAACGTGGGTTCAAATTAATGTAAGGCCAATACAAGAAAAAGGTCTAGGCAAGTAATGTGGTATGTCACCGAAAAATAGGATTAAGCTCAATGGGTTAACTAATTGATCATGTAAATATGGTGTGGTAATATTGGAAAATATGTGGTTATTCCTAATTGCCTTTATCATTTTAATCGTCAAATAATGTCATGCGTTTCAAGAAAGACCTCAAACAACTGCTAGCAATGCAAACAATCCGTGGACACTCAAGCAAACGAATAAATTGCAAAAAATATGCAATATGGCTCAAAAACTCACTTGGTGGAAAAAACATACTCAATCCCAAGCAAACATCTCTCTAACGCACCGACTTGTATTCAAAGCATGCAAACTAAATCATCTTGCACATATTCATGTCCTTCTAATTACTTACAACATTCAATAAGTCTACTAGCTTCAACTTACTAGTGTATGTGTGTGCACAAGAACAAGCATATCACTTCTCAATCAAAAGCGTCAACAACACAAAATTCCTATCAAGCATGGGTGCAAATGCAAACTATTATGAACTCACATGATATACGAAAAAATAAAAACAGAATGTCCTATATGAAACAAACGTAGATAACACAAACATAAATGCATAATTTACTACTACTAATATGCACAGCATGAAATCCTACATGTACAAATAATACAACAACAACTTACTAATCCCTCAAACCACCCCCAAACTTAAAATATTCAATGCCCTCATTGAATGGAAGTAAATACAAGGGATATCAGAAAACATACCTAATCGTCCTCATCCTCGGAGGAATCTGAATCTGGCGGTGGATACTGCGTACGAGCTCCATAGACTGGCCACCTTGCCTGAATACTACAAAATCCAATTGACAAGAACACAAATTCGTAATAAAAATAAGATTAGAGAGAAAGATTTACCCAATACGAATCAAAGAGGTGAACTTGCAATTAATTCCTCTTTAGAATTGAATTTTTGAGATTTAAATAAATAGAAGAGGAATTGGATTTGTATGTATAGGTGGGTATATACAAAAAATAATAAGAATAATAAATAAAAATAATAAAGATAATAATAAATAAGAAAATAATAATAATAATAAATAATAAATAATAACTATAATAATAATAATAATAAATAATAATAATAATAATTAGAATATAAATAGGTTTAGAATTTTTGAAGAAAAGATGGGGTTTTGGAATTGAAATAGAAATAGGATATGAGAATGAATAAAAGAAGTGAAGAAAATTGGGGTTCAAAGTACAAAAATTCGCACAGTTCAGGGAGGGAAGGCGCTGACTGCGCTGGAAAGCCTGTTGCGCCATTTGAATCAGCGTGTTAGGGCGCTGACAGCGCTGGGGCGCTAGATGCGCGGGTTGAAACCGCGTGTTAGAGCGCTGGGAGCTCTGCGGCGCTAGTTGCGTAGCACGGTCCTGCGTGTTAGAGCGCTGACAGCGCTAGGACGCTAGTTGCGCCGTCCTGATCTGCGTGACATGTTGGCGCTGACAGCTTTGTGGCGCAGTCAGCGCTGCACTGGTCTGTCTATATATATATTTTTTTTTTAAAAGAAAGAAATAAAAATCCTATGCTACACCAAGGTACAAAAATGCTTGGGTTACCTCCCAAGAAGCGCTTCTTTAACGTCAATAGCTTGACGTATTTCTACCTGCAAACTTCAATGAACAGAAAAAGCAAACAGATGCACATATCTACGAATTTTTAATATAAGCATATTGTGCAAATAAACCTTAGATTCATTGAAAGGTACGAAAACTTTCAAGAACCTATCATGCTCAAGAGACTTGGAAACATCAAAATAGCTAGAAAAGTCGTCAGAATAATCATTATAAGTACGACTCATATACTCCTCCCAAATCGGATCCTTATACTCTAAAGCAAGATTTTGAACTTCATCAATCTTAACTTCCTTCTCTTCTATAATTGGACACTCATCAATTTTAATCTCGTCTACCAATGTATTAAGCTCAAAATTTTCTAGATTTGGTAGAATTTCAATTGCATCCAAATTATCATTATTACGCATGGGACAATTATCAACTACACAAGTAGACTCATCAGACACAACATTATCATCAATTGCTAAACAAGAATCATGGCATAGAGGAAAATTGACACAAGGAGGAGTTCTATAACAACCTTCATACCACACTGCTCGAACTTCCCAAATAAAATTATTTAGTTTAGCATTCTCCTCGTACCAAGCTATTGAATCACATGGAATATCACTGTCACTAGCAATCTCTAAAGTTGGTTCATCAAAAACTCCCAAAGAAAGTAAAGGAGGATTAGACTGAGTTCCTTGAATCATTTTATTGAGCGCAATCTCCCAATCAGCAGGTAAAGAAGGATTAGACTGAGTTAAACTCGTATCAACATCATTACACATATATGGATAAACATCATCATGATATTGATTTTCAAACGAATATGAATAATCATTGCTAGGGGCATATGGAGCATAAAATGAGTTCTCAGAATAGAACAAATTCACCTGATATGCATTACAATCCTCATAAGCATTGAATTGTGGGTAAGGATTGAAGTCTTGATATCGTTCTTGACTGTTGTAGAAATTCTGAGCGTTGTTCCAACCAAAATTGTACTCCATCTAGTCTCTCTCCTCAAAACCTGTTTAAGTTGTCTACCTCAAAGAACCTGTAGACACTCCAAAGAAAGAAATACAAAAAGAAAGAAAAGAAAAATATATACAAAGATAAAATCTAAACAATAAGAAACAATTAACCTAAACTAAACTATACTGCCTTCCCCGGCAGCGGCGCCAATTTGTTAGTAGTATTTTTGTGTGTTCGTTCTCAGGGAAGGACTAAATTTAATACAAAGTTCAGGTTTCTTATCTCTTTTCGTATAGAAGTGTGTGAGAAGAATTTTTGGGTTTGTGTATTAACTAAATTAACCAAGAACTAATTATAAGCACTAAGTTTAAACTGAGATTCAAATATATGGGAAAACAATCTAAGAACTGGGGTTCTTCACTTGGTCTCAATACATGCTCAATATTAATGTGATATCTGTGTTCCTACCTTGCTGAAAACAATTCTTCTAAAGTTATACTGCACCCTCCCAGGTTACAATATAGTGCCTACAGCTACACCCTAATTGTCACTCCCGTGATACAATCAAAGTATATCTATAAACTGTTAAGTGCCAAGAATTATATGTCTCACAATTCTCCTATTAATCTCCCGATCTAATATTCAAATTATGTCTATTAAATCATGTACTAAGATTGCAACTTCTCTCCCAAGCTTATTACAATCCCTAGAATACAATCAAAGGTTCATGACTCCCCTAATTGTGTTAAGATCTCATTAACAGATCAGCAAAGCAGAAAATCACGTAATCAAGCATGCATGAATACCAAGGAATACTACCCAATCCTCAGATTAGAGAATTAGTTACGCATAATTAAAGAAGAAAACAAAATAATAATGATAATGAATGAAAACATAATATTGAAGAAAGAATTGAAGATCGAAAGTACCTTGATACGATTAAAAGCTATGAATTGTTATAATTTACAAAGGTAGGATGTGTTTATATAGGCTCTACAAATCTTGCCTAGCAAGAAATTGCCTTCTATTACAATTAGGATTTAAAGAAGGTACCCAAAACTGCCCAGAATACAATTAGAATTAGAAAAATGGGCAAAACAGTAAATTCCCAGCCTTCTTTAACAAGATCACGTGCGCGACTTAATTCAGCATATTTCTTGCACTTGTTTCCTATCCCAGGTTGTAGAAAATCTCTCAAGCTTCGCGTGGGCAGTAAGATCGCTGAAAACGGACTTCTAGAACTCCAGATATGGCCAAAACAGTATAAGCTGCGCAGACTTCCCGGAAAATCCGAATTTTAATCAATTAAATCTCCAAAAACGACAAAAGCTTAGATATTCTTGCAAACCTGCACAACTACACAAAACACATCAAAACTACACAAACTTGAGTCCAAAACAATCAATTTAAGCCGATATTGAATGTTCCAAGTGGATATAAAATCCACTTATCAGTTCAAAATCATACCTCTTTTGCATTCAATGAAAAAAGTGTATAAACTTCTCCATACTTAGCATGGTATTCAGTTGTCCAGTTCAAAAGGCGTGGAATGGACACAGTCTTACGGTCACAGTACCTTCCATTCAAATATGGACAACACTCATAAAACCAGACTTGAAGGGCATAAGGAAACCCGATTAGTCTATAAAAATTGTCCTTAGAAGTAGTGTTTACATTACTTCTTAATGACTCAATAGTTAATTTAAAAACTTCTTTCCCCCACGGATATTTATCGAAGTCCTCACCACTTAACAGATCAAGATCACCTTTGGGAATTAGACAATCCGTGTTTGACGTAAGAAGAAAATGATGCAATAAATATAATTTTGCGATCTTCACTGCATCACTATCAGTCTTCCACTTTTTAGACAAAAACAATTCCTTAACAGAAGCTTTGGACACAGAACTGCTACCTTCATAGTAGGTATTGATAAAACTGTTATCAGACTTCGAATAACCCATTTTATCAATTTTTCCAACACAGAGAAGTCCAGTGACGGTAGCGAATTCCTCTATACCAAATTTCATTTTAATGCCACCAACACCAATATACAGCTCATTCGGATCAGGGTGTTGTAGTTGTCTAATAAGAAGATTGTGAATAAGCTGGTGCTGGACCTTAAAATGTGGCATTTTTATAAAATGACCAAAGCAACTCTTAGAGAAAGCCGATAGTTGTTCAGCAGACAACAACGCCATTAGCTCTGAAATTGGCTCGTACTTGTTAAGGGTGCTAACTTTCGCAGACTTATGATTATCAATAGGAATATCATACTTCATTCCCTATACAAATGAAAAATGGCAGAGAATATTATTATTCTAAGCAAACCAAATAGATATGAAACCATTTTTAAAAAACTGATCCATAGCAACTGGAGTATAAATGAATTTTACATCATAAACCCAATGCACATATGTAATATACTATAACACACTTTAACTATCACAATTGCAACTAAAATGAAAAAAAACCCTAAAGAAACTAGTAATTACAGTACAAACAGAGTTAAATTTCTAACAAACCTCAAATACCAAAAACAGACTACACACTATTTGAACACTCTCACAATAAAAACTGTAAATAGACTTATAAACATAATAAAAAATGAACCAAACCCTTAAAATTAAAATCAGATTATAAAGTTAAATCAACCACACATGCAAGTAAAATACAAAACTAACAATACACAAACACATTTATATATATATATATAACTAACAATAGATTTATAAACACATTAGTAACATGGTAATTCACAAGAATGTACCTGAGGAGGTGGGAATAAATCAGCCCCAAACATCAATTTTGACTTCTTATACTTTAATGGTGATTTTTTATAATTTCTGCACTTCGACTTCATTGGGGATGCTTTGGCCTTCAATTTTTTTGGGGGAAGCTTCAGTTTGCGTTTGGCATGAGATGCAGATGACTCCGAAACAGATCCAGAAGAGAATCGCGTATGAACCATGTCGATTCTATACAAAAAACTTCAATTAACTACACATAAACGACAACCAAAACATGATATAAATTACATGCAAGAGCAAAAGCGTAAGCTGCATATATATTCATAGAGAAAGCTTAATCATACATTCGAAATCAAAAACCTAGAAATTACCTGAATAAATCATAAGATGAGAATAGAGAGATGAAACACGAAGAAAACACAGCTCGAAACGGAGAGAGATATAATCGTAACGGATAGAGATTGATAGAGAGAGTACAGAGAGAGAAAGAGTGAAGGATGGGGGAATAAAGGAGTGGGTGGTTAGTCCGTATAAATGCAAAGTGAACTTGCCTATTTTAAAAAAACCGTAATATTGCAATTAATGTGTAAAGATGGTAAATTTGCAAAAACATACTCTAGGTATAGTATTTTTGGCAAATTCTCTTAAAAATTTTGGTACCAATTTTTTGATATATGTTTTTTGGTATTTCGTGAATTTACTTATTTACCCTTCATTATAAAGAAAATTATATATGATATTTATATTATTAAAACACAAAAATAAAAAATAACATAATACAATTTTTTTTTGAAGAATAACATAATACAATTAAATGTAATTAGTCGATTGCCTTTTTCACATTTACTTTTAGTTGAAGATATTATCTTTTATAAACACCTAAAAACCTCAATAATATCATATTTTCCAATCAATTCGTATCTAGCAATAATTAACCAAAAATAAATAATAATATAATACAATTAAAGGTAATTAGTCAATTGCCTTTTTAACATTACTTTTAGTTGAAGATATTACCTTTTATAAACACCTAAAAACCTCAATCATATCATATTTTCCAATCAATTCATATCTAGCAATAATTAATATATACTCAAAAATATCACATCATATCATATAATCAGTAACAAAATATAATAGAAATTCGTATTACGAATAATGACCATTAATTTTTTAGTAAAAAAATTAGAATCATTAGATCTAATTATTAAATATATTATATTATTAAATTAATTTACTAAAATTTCAAGTTTCAAATTTTATCAATAACTTATTTATTTTAAAATTTTATAATATAAGTTTTAAACCATGCATATCATTAACTAACTTTATATTAAATTATTAATATTAAAATTAAAATAAAATATTTTAAATAACGATTATATAAAAATATAATTATGACATAAAATAAAATTTATTACATATTAACAAAAATTCGTGCATCGCACGGGTTATAAGCTAGTATATATTAATGATTGTATGTAAGATTATATTTTAAATGAAAAGGTAAGAAAGATTAATGATTTGAAGATACCATATTTTAGGTGTTTGTAAAGGGTAATATTTTTAAATTAAAAAATAAGGTGTTTTAATTAGAAAAGAAATATTAATGATTGGAAGATATGATATTTAAGGTATTTATAAAAGATAATATCTTCAATTGAAAGTATACTTCTTTTAATTAAAAAAGGCAATCAGCTAATTATTATTAATTACATTGTTTTATTAAAAACAAAAAAAATCAACTTTATTCACTATTTATCCACTTTATTTATTTATCTTAATTCACTTTATTGTTCACTATCTATCAACTTTTTCACATATTTTTAGCCTTATTTATTATTAGACACAAATATTAAAAATAGATTGTAACGATTAAATGAATATTAAAAATTGTTCTCTATAATATTCTTAAAACGTTAGTATTTGATTTAAAAAAATTCGAGAATTTAAGAACATGGAAGTGGTAGCCAATGAAAGTAAATAAAACATATAGAACAGATTTGAGATTACTAGAGTGGTAGGAAACTTGGGCAGGTACATGAAACGAAATCTCGTGTATAGAAAAACAAGTGTAGTGCTAGTAGGGATGGGCATTCATTCCGGCCCGCCCGATCCCGATCCGATCCCCGCATCGAACGGGGCGGGGATTCGGGGATTTTTTCGGGTACGGGCCGGGGAGCGGGGACAGTTTTCAAAAAAAATCGGGGAGCGGGCCGGGGCCGGGGCCGGGTTTTTATGTGTCCCCAGCCCGATCCCCGACCCCCGCCCCGATTTTCTCTACCCGACCATATTTTCAATCCCGATTCGATTCCACCACACTTTAATACATACACACACACATATATATATTAATAATCATATATTAATATAAACGAATTTCCAATACTTCATATTGGAAACAAAATGATATTTAAATTTTAAATGTTTGTCTTTCTAATAGTTAAATAACTTCATTTCCATATTATTTATAATTGTTTCTTTAAGTAATATTTTTTTATCTTAATTTAGTACATTTGAGCCCACTAGTTAGTGTTTCAAATTATTTAATATTATTTTTTGTTTTAAATAAAATTCCCCGATTCCCCGCGGGGATCCCCGTTACCCGTTTGGGCCGGGGACGGGGAATGAAAAATAGTCCCCGACGGGGATCGGGCCGGGGACGGAGATCGGGTTTGAATTCGGGGATGGGGACGGGGATAGCACTCCCCGGCCCCGAAGTGCCCCGACGCCCATCCCTAAGTGCTAGGGACCCCAAATTTAGTCCCCAAAAAAGTTCCCAAATGACATGGCATGAGTGATTTGGCAAATTGTAATGTTTTAATTAGATGGTCCTGGCGTGCCCATTATAATTATAACCAATCACATTCATTTGATAACAATTTTTGGTACCAATTTGGTACCTCTAGCATTTTTCGAAAAACAATGGTAACAAAATCATGAACATATCTTTCATCTCTGAAATATAGGGGGGTTGTTATCATTACTGTAATATTCACACACAGCACATAGTCAGCATCCGTACGTAAATTATTTTTCTCAACTTATTTTTTTTAGGGCAATTATTTTTTTTAAATAACGATTATATAAAAATATAATTATGACATAAAATAAAATTTATTACATATTAACAAAAATTCGTGCATCGCACGTGATATGGGCTAAAAGTAAGCCCAAAGGACACATTTAATATGACATTAATTAGACCCGGAATGGTCCAAACGTGGGGCCCACCAGATGGGCCCAATCCCTAATTAAAATATTAATTTCGTAATTAATATTAGGGGTAATAAACAGCTCAGCAAATAAGAGTCAAACAAGAAAATGATTCTTGCCTGACTTAGCCTCCAAGATACATATTCTAACATGGAAACTGATTCATACATGGAAGGAGACTAGAACCTTCTTCTAGTCTGTGACTTGCCCACCAAGTCACCTAACCCTACTACGATTTTAGGGCTTCTCAGCCTATATAAAGGGTCAGACCCCTCAACCTAGAACTACGTTTTATTGGCTTGATTCTCTAATACAGAGATACGTAGGCATTCTGTGAGGACCGTTTAGTCTCGAACGCAGAAGCAGCCATTAAAGCTCGAAGCTCACAAACCCTAGCCGTCATAATCGTAACCTAGTTTTTATTCCAAAACATTTGGCGTCGTCTGTGGGAAGAGGACATCAACCATGGTTCAAACACGAAGAACTACACCAAGCACTACAGAGCCAATTGCTACTGAGGCTCTACCTCTTAGCTCTGCTCCGCCCCTTACTGAACAAGTACTTCCGACATCTGAGCAAGTACCTCCGGCATCCGGGACTATCGTTCCGTATCAAGTTTCTCAACCCTTAGGGACGACTACCCATGTTGAGAGTACGCTACCTCCGATCGTCCACACAGTTCCAGGGACTAACCCCCTTCAAGGGTCCCTGATTGTAGACCCCAATAACCCTACACGAGGGGTTCAGATCCACACTACGGATCTCCCCATAAGCACCAATCCAATGTATGGGATGCCCAATTACGGAGCTGGACCGAGTGGACATGCCCTGTATATTCGAGATCGAGATTATCGCGATTTTTCTGGTCCTTATTCAGATGAATCATCTTCTGGCGATGATTACGAGCGTGATGAAGCTCCGAGGAGGCGACGTGCAAGTAAAGAGCCTATGGGGAGAACTCGAACTATCCATGATGGACTCCCTTCAACAGTTGCTGAGAGGATTAAGGCTTATGAAGCCGAGATCCTAAAATTAAAAGAGGATATGGCCAGGGAGCAAGCCAGATCAAATCAGACTTTACCACCTCCCACGTCAGGACCGATTCCCTTTATAGATCTGGAGAGGCCTCCAAGGAGGCAAAGAAGGGCTACCGTCCCAACTGGAAGAACTACAAGGGTGGAAACCCCTAAGAGCAACCCCAAGGATCTGATGCCACTTGGGGACCCTGATGATCCCACACCTCCGTTTACTGAGGACGTGATGAATGCTCGTATCTCGAAGAAGTTTAAGATGCCAACTATCAAGGCTTATGATGGAATGGGTGATCCTGCAAACCACGTTAGAACGTTCTCAAACGCACTGCTGTTGCAGCCTGCAAGCGACGCTTTCAAATGTAGGGCTTTCCCTCAAACTTTGTCAGGCATGGCTCAAAGATGGTATAGCCGGCTGCCTGCAAACTCAATTGGCTCCTTTAAGGAGTTAAGTGCTGCTTTCGTTAGTCAGTTTATCAGCGGAAGAGTTCATGAGAAAGGTTCTGCATCCCTTATGTATGTGGTACAAGGGAAGAATGAAAATCTGAGAGACTACCTTAAGAGGTTCACCAAGGAGACGTTGAACATCACTGATTTGGAGAATAAGGTGGCCATGGTAGCCCTAGAACACGGAACCACTGACGAGTTCTTTAAAAGGCCATTGGCCAAGCATCCTCCTGAAAACATGGCTGAGCTCCAGCGAAGGGCTGACAAGTATATCAAGGCTGAGGATAGCATGAAGAAAGAAGCTGTTGGAGGCAATGACAAGGGCTCCAATGACTTTAAGAAACGAAAGCAAGAACAAGAGTATGATGCTAGGGACAAGTATTACCGGACTAGCAAGGATTCTGAATCATCACCGAAGAAGAGTTTGGGACCAAGATTCAACGACTATGCAAGACTGAATGCTCCTAGGAGTCAGATCTTGTTAGATATTGAGAAAGACAAAGATTTTCGATGGCCGAAGCCACTTAGGGGTGATCCCGCAAAGAGAAACAAGGATCAGTACTGTAGATTCCACCGCGATGTGGGGCATGATACAGATGATTGCAAGCAACTCAAAGATGAGATCGAGTTCTTGATCCGTAGAGGGAAATTGAGCAACTTCACTAAGGGTGAAGATCGTGTTAATCAAATTAGAGATTATAACAGAAGGGATGACGATCAAGATCGTAACCTACAGCCCCGAGGGCCAATAATCAACATGATCTCAGGAGGCCCTACTACAGCCGGCACAACAAGGAATTCTCGGAAGGCTTATGCCAGAGAAGTGATACACATAGTGGGAGAGGCCCCGAAGCGGGCTAGGACTGAAATCACACTTGGTTTTGATGATTCTGATCTTGAAGGGGTGAAGTTCCCCCATGACGACCCGTTGGTCATAACTCCTGTAATTGGAAACTCAGAAGTGAAGCGAGTCTTGATAGATAATGGAGCTTCCGTTGACGTTCTATTTCATGATGCATTTGTGAAGATGGGTTACAATGATTCTCAGTTGACCCCCAATAACATGCCTATATATGGATTTAATGGAGTAGGATCTAAAGTTGAAGGGACTATTCAATTACCTATGACTATTGGACAGGAGCCCAAGAAGGCCACTCAGATGTTGAACTTCCTGGTAATCAAGGCGGTTTCAACGTACAACGCTATCCTTGGAAGGGCTGGACTTCATGCATTCAAGGCTGTTGCCTCAACTTATCATATGAAGATCAAGTTCCCAACCCAGAATGGTGTTGGAGAACATAAAGGCAATCAAAAGATGGCACGAAGCTGTTATGTAGCCGCGTTAAGGCCTGACGGAGTCGGGGGGCAGGTCCTTCCGATTGAAGACATGGACATCCGCAGTGATAAGGAACACAAAGAAAGTCCAGAAGAGGACATCACACATAATCCTCGAACAGCCATCAAGGCTAAGGCGTCAACTGACTTCGTGGTTGAATGTAACTTTGGCAACCAAGAAGTCGGGGGGCAGGAGATAGTACCCCAAGAAGAAAGTGAACTTCAGAAGAAGAATGAGGAGACTAGAAGGAGTAGTAGGTGCTCTATTTTGATGGAGCATCAAAAACAAAATCAAGCCATGCAGGCCTAGTCTTGCAAAGTTGGACTTAGCTTCATATTTATCTAGTAGAAGTAGAAATAAGGTTCGATGAAACCATGCAGAGCATGTCGCTCTGAGTAGGACAGTAGTACTCTATATAAGGGTTGAACCCATTTATGTTATTAATGCAAGTTTGCTTTTCGTTCTATGATTCTATTTATGTACCAAGCACCTGATGTGTGTAAGTCAAAGATGACCAAGTACCGAAAATAAAAGAATATACAAATGGAAACAAACAAACGCATAAATAAAACTCTGAAGGGTCGAGAGTTAGGTTACAGCACAACCAAATAAGTGTTTCAAGTCCTTGAAGGATCCGGGATAAAAGACATCTGGCAATCAAAGCCATGCAAGGCTGTGGAGGATAAAGCCTAGCCACTTTTTAATGTTTTCAAAAAAGACTTGGATGGAGAATCTAAGGTAGAAGACCAATAGAGAACCTTAAACAATGATCAAGAAGTTCAAGCAAACTCTCGTTTTAAAGAGTTTAAAAGGCGAGAAGCCCACATGATTGTTTAATTTGAAATCTAAATCGAGGAATCAACCTTGAATCCTTGACCTAGAATCAAGAAAAACAAAAAAAAATAAAAAAAAATGATGGAACCAAGACAAACGTTGAAGTCCTGATGGACCACCCGTTGAAGAAACATATTGCATAGCCCGAAAGCCAATTGAAGGAACCCCTTGAAGGGCAAGTTGACAGCATTCTTACAAGAGAACAGTGATGTGTTTGCTTGGACAGTAGCTGATATGCCAGGGATTGATCCCCAGCTCATAACTCACAAATTGAATGTCGATCCTAAACGAACGTCAGTAAAGCAGAAGAAGAGGAATTTCGCTCTAGAAAGGCAAGATGCCATTAAACAAGAAGTTGGCATGCTCTTATAAGCTGGGTTTATTGAAGAGATTCAGTTCCTCGAGTGGTTGGCTAACCCTGTGATGGTCAAGAAGGCAAATGGGAAGTGGAGGATGTGTATAGACTTCACTGACTTGAATGATGCATGTCCTAAGGATTGTTTCCCTCTATCAAGGATAGATACGTTGATAGATGCCACAGTTGGGCACGAGATGCTGAGTTTCATGGATGGTTTCAGTGGATACAACCAGATCAACCAGATCAAGATGCATAATGACGACATCCCTAAGGTATCTTTCATAACCGACTTTGGTGTTTTCTGTTATCTTGCTATGGCATTTGTGCTAAAGAATGCAGGAGCTACTTACCAACGATTGGTGAATAAAATATTTGCCCATCTAATTGGAAAAACCATGGAGGTCTATGTTGATGATATGTTAGTCAAGAGCCTATTCACGGCAGATCATATTAAGCACCTCGGAGATGCATTTGAAGTGCTGAGGCACCACAAGATGATGTTGAATCCAGCCAAGTGTGCCTTTGGCGTTGGATCTGGGAAGTTTTTAGGACTGATGGTTTCAAAAAGAGGCATTGAGGCCAACCCTGACAAGATCAAGGAGATCTTATACATGAAGCCACCACGCTCTATAAGAGATGTGTAGAAATTGATAGGCCGAGTTGCGGCCTTGGGGAGATTCAACTCCAAATCTGGTGATAAATGTTTGCCGTTTTTTCAAGCATTGAAGAAAGTGAAAAATTTTGAGTGGACACCTTAGAGCCAGGAGGTCTTTGAACAATTGAAGAAGTACATGGCCGAAGCCCCGTTGTTGGATAAACTAGTCCCGGAGAGACTCTCTACCTATACTTGGCAGTATCTGAGCAAGCACTGAGTGCCGTTCTCGTTCGAGAAGAAAGCAAGGTTCGGAAACCCATCTACTATGTAAGCAAGGTGTTGCATGGGGCTGAGTTAAATTACTCTACCATCGAGAAGTTTGCCTTGGCATTGATAACGGCCTCGAGGAAGCTACGACCGTACTTCCAGGCGCACAAAATTGAAGTCCGGACGGACCAGCAGCTGAGGAACATATTGCATACCCTAAGGCCAGTGGAAGGCTAATCAAGTGGGCCATAGAACTTGGAGAGTTTGATATCAAGTATAAGCCTCGGACAGCCGTCAAGGCTCAGGCATTGGCTGACTTCGTGGTTGAATGCACCATTAACAACCAAGAAGTCGGGGGGCAGGAGATAGTAACCACCCCTAAAAGTGGAGATAAAGATGAAGAACTTGTAGCTGATCAGAAGGGATATTGGGTGTTCTATTTTGATGGAGCATCAAAAACAAAATCTAGTGGTGCAGGATTAGAAATCTAATGAGGGTCATGAACCTCAAGGTCTGCGGAGACTCAAGGCTTCTAGTATTACAAGTGAATGGCGAGTTTGAGGCCAAGGATGAAACCATGGCAAAGTATCTAAAGATTGTAAAGGGTGTTATAACCCAATTTGAGGAGTGCTATGTGGAGCACATTCCAAGAAATGAAAACGTTAAGGCTGATGCCCCAGGAGGTCTATGTTGTCATCCCGTACCTAAAATGTCTAAGGCCCCAAGAGGCAAAGGAAGCACTGGAGGAAATTCATGGAGGGATCTGTGGGCAACACTTGGGGGGCAGAGCCCTCGCTCCCAAGATCACCCGCTTGGGATTCTATTGGCCAGAGATGCTGGCTGATGTACAGAGCTATGTCAAGAGATGCGGTAGATGCCAAGAGCACGCACCGGTTGTGAGGCAGGCACCTGAGATGTTAACATCGATTAACTCTCCTATCCCATTTGCAATGTGGGGAATGGACATGCTTGGTCCCTTTCCCGTAGCTTCAGCACAAAGGAAGTTTCTGATAGTGGCCATCGACTACTTCACTAAGTGGATTGAGGCTAAGCCCTTAGCCAAGATAACCACCAAACAAATTTCCCAGTTCTTTTGGGAGAGCATCATCTGCAGATAGAGAATCCCCCGAATCCTTGTGACGGATAATGGGACAAAATTCAACAACGAAGAGTTTAAGAAGTACTGCAAGGAGAATGTTATTGAACTTCGCTTTTCTTCAGTAGCTTACCCTGAGGCTAATGGACAAGCTGAAGTAGTAAATTGAATTATCCTTGATGGACTGAAGAAGAGGGTCGGACGCTCAAGAAACACTTAGGTGGATGAGTTGCTGCCTATACTTTGGGTATACCACACCACCTACAAAGTGATAACTGAAGCAACCCCATTTTTGCTGGCTTATAGAGCCGAGGCAGTTGTGCCCCCTAGAGATTACACATGCATCGCCAAGAGTGGAAGCATATGATCCCAAGACCAATGAAAAAGGCGTGAGGCTCGCCCCCGATCTGATTAACGAGGTTAGGGATGAAGCGAATGCTAGAAACGCAGAGCGTCCGAAGAGAGCATCTTTTCACTGCAACCAAAGGGTTAAGGAGAAGTTCTTTCGACAAGACAACTTGACTCTGAGGAAGATAGAGGCCTCCAGAGTTGGCCAGAAGGGAAGACTATCCCCCAATTGGGAAGGGTCGTATCGAGTCAGGAAGACACCAGGACGAGGATTCTACAGGTTAGAAATCTGGGATGATGAACACATTCCAAGATTAAGGATTGAATCCTTGAACTTCCAATCTCAACACAACATTAATTAAGCCTCGATGGCCAACAAGGCTGTCTGCCTCCAATTGAGCTTGTCGTTTGAGTTTAAGGACTCGAACCAAGAGTTGTCAATCAAGTTGAGACCTAAGAAAGGTTATATGAGCATAAGAAAATAAGGTTGGAAACCTAGAATCAAGCTAAAGGGTTGAAAACCAACAAAGGCATACCAGGCCTAAAGTCAAGTGCTAAGGAGCAAGTGAACTACCTGAATGATCAACCGAGAAGGAAGACCTCCTCCATGAGAAACAAAGATGAGGTAAGAACTACAAAACTTCATCACAAGGATGAGAGTCAAGGGTTGATGATAACCAACAACTATGAATGAACTCAAGGTTCAAGACCAAGCTCCGAGGAGGGCGTCAGCCGACCAAGACTGATTTTCAGTCCTACACGGACTGTTGACGTTGTTTGGGCCATATCTTTAGCTCCGGGTATCAGATTTGGACGATCTTACTGTCCACGCGAAGATCTCTGAGTTTTCTATAGTCTTAGAGACCCCGGCCGACCAGGTCTTGGCCGACCAGCTCCTTTTAAGGGGGTCCAGCCGACCAAGACTGATTTTCAGTCCTACACGGACTGTTGACGCTGTTTGGGCCATATCTTTAGCTCCGGGTATCAGATTTGGACGATCTTACTGTCCACGCGAAGATCTCTGAGTTTTCTATAGTCTTGGAGACCCCGGTCGACCAGGTCTTGGCCGACCAGCTCCTTTTAAGGGGGTCCAGCCGACCAAGACTGATTTTCATTCCTACACGGACTGTTGACCATTGTTTGGGCCATATCTTGAGCTCCGGGTATCAGATTTGGACGATCTTACTGTCCACGCGAAGATCTCTGAGTTTTCTATAGTCTTAGAGACCCCGGCCGACCAGGTCTTGGCCGACCAGCTCCTTTTAAGGGGGTCCAGCCGACCAAGACTGATTTTCAGTCCTACACGGACTGTTGACCATTGTTTGGGCCATATCTTGAGCTCCGGGTATCAGATTTGGACGATCTTACTGTCCACGCGAAGATCTCTGAGTTTTCTATAGTCTTGGAGACCCCGGCCGACCAGGTCCCGGCCGACCAGCTCCTTTTAAGGAGGTCCAGCCGACCAGCTCCTGAACCTGGATCCGACCGGTCTAGGTTCAGTACTTGGTCCTGGATCCCAACTTTTTCAGTGAACTTTGAATAGTTTTCAAACCTAAATCTCGACTTTTTCAGCAAATCTCGGATTATTGCCAATGCTAAAGGGAGGCCAAGGTTAGCCATGAAGGCCAAGATTAGCCATTAAGGCCAAGGTTAGCCATGAAGTCACGAATGACCAAACTAACGACTCGTGATCAAGATCAAGATTCTTGATCCTTAGGATCACGGACAGTTTTAGATCCTAGATCCATGATAAAAGTTTAAGATCAAGGTCAAGTTTCTTGATCCTTAAGATAACAAAGTCACGAATGACCAAAATGGTGATTTGAGATCAAGATCAAGGTTCTAGATCCTTAGGACCACGGATGATTCTTGATCCTAGATCCATGCTCTCTTTTAAAATCACGAAGGGGTCTAGGTTCAGGTTTTTAAGGCCAGCTTCCGACTGACCAGCCCCGGAAGAGGGTTTTCAGCCGACCAGGTCCCGGAAGACCAGGTCCCGGCCGACCAGCCCATTTTAAGGAGGATCAGCCGACCAGGTCCCGGAAGACCAGGTCCCGGCCGACCAGCCCATTTTAAGGAGGCTTAGCCGACCAGGTCCCGGAAGACCAGGTCCCGGCCGACCAGCCCATTCTAAGGAGGCTCAGCCGACCAGGTCCCGGAAGACCAGGTCCCGGCCGACCAAGTCATTTTAAAGGGGTTCAGCCGACCAACTTCTGAACCTGGATCCAGCCGGTCCAGGTTCAGTTCTTGGTCCTGGATCTCAACTTTTTCAGCAAATGATTTCGGACATGGTTCTCGACTTTTTCAGCAAATCTCGGATGATTATCAATGTTAAAGAGAGGCCAAGGTTAGCCATGAAGGCCAAGATGAGTCATGAAGGCCAAAGTTAGCCATGAAGTCACAAACGACCAAACTGACGATTCATAATCAAGATCAAGATTCTGGATCCTTAGGACCATGGATGGTTTCTGATCCTAGATCCACACTCTCTTTTAAAATCAAGAAGGAGTCTAGGTTCAAGTTTTTTTTTTTTAGGCCAACTACTGACTAGTTAGCCCTAGAAGAGGAATTTCAGCCGACCAGGTCCCGGAGGACCAGGTCCCGGCCGACCAGCTCCCCCGGAGGAGGGCCAGCCGACCAGCTTCTGGCCGACCAGGTCCCGGCCGACCAGGTCATTTTCTGGGGGTCCAGCCGACCAGCTTCTGAACCTGGATCCCCCCGGTCCAGGTTCAGTTCTTGGTCCTGGATCCCTACTTTTTCAGTGAACTTTTTAAACCTAAATCTCGACTTTTTCAGCGAATCTCGGATGATTGTTAATGATAAAAAGAGGTCGAGATTAGCACAGATTAGTGCCTATTAGCACAGATTAGTGCAGATTAGCACAGATTAGTGCCGATTAGCACCGTTTAGTGCTGTTTAAGCACTGTTTAGTGCCTGTTATCACAGATTAGTGCCGATTAGCACCGTTTAGCACCGATTAGTGCCGTTAGTGCCATTTTATGCCATTTAACATTGTTTAAACGCTGTTTAAACGTTGTTTAAGGCTTATTAGCGCTGTCTAGTGCCATTTAACACCATTTAGTGTCGTTCAACATCGTCGTAAATGCGTCGGTCGCTCCACGCTTTACATTAAGATGATATTGTTGAAAATGCTCGCTCAAGAGTAATAAACCCTGACCCGAGTCTCGAATAGGCCGTTATAACTTCAACGAAAACCTGATCAGTTTTCCTAGAAGTTGGGGGGCAAATGATATGGGCTAAAAGTAAGCCCAAAGGACACATTTAATATGACATTAATTAGACCCGGAATGGTCCAAACGTGGGGCCCACCAGATGGGCCCAATCCCTAATTAAAATATTAATTTCGTAATTAATATTAGGGGTAATAAACAGCTCAGCAAATAAGAGTCAAACAAGAAAATGATTCTTGCCTGACTTAGCCTCCAAGATACATATTCTAACATGGAAACTGATTCATACATGGAAGGAGACTAGAACCTTCTTCTAGTCTGTGACTTGCCCACCAAGTCACCTAACCCTACTACGATTTTAGGGCTTCTCAGCCTATATAAAGGGTCAGACCCCTCAACCTAGAACTACGTTTTATTGGCTTGATTCTCTAATACAGAGATACGTAGGCATTCTGTGAGGACCGTTTAGTCTCGAACGCAGAAGCAGCCATTAAAGCTCGAAGCTCACAAACCCTAGCCGTCATAATCGTAACCTAGTTTTTATTCCACAACAGCACGGGTTATAAGCTAGTATATATTAATGATTGTATGTAAGATTATATTTTAAATGAAAAGGTAAGAAAGATTAATGATTTGAAGATACCATATTTTAGGTATTTGTAAAGGGTAATATTTTTAAATTAAAAAATAAGGTGTTTTAATTAGAAAAGAAATATTAATGATTGGAAGATACGATATTTTAGGTATTTATAAAAGATAATATCTTCAATTGAAAGTATACTTCTTTTAATTAAAAAAGGCAATCAGCTAATTATTATTAATTACATTGTTTTATTAAAAACAAAAAAAAAATCAACTTTATTCACTATTTATCCACTTTATTTATTTATCTTAATTCACTTTATTGTTCACTATCTATCAACTTTTTCACATATTTTTAGCCTTATTTATTATTAGACAAAAATATTAAAAATAGATTGTAACGATTAAATGAATATTAAAAATTGTTCTCTATAATATTCTTAAAACGTTAGTATTTGATTTAAAAAAATTCGAGAATTTAAGAACATGGAAGTGGTAGCCAATGAAAGTAAATAAAACATATAGAACAGATTTGAGATTACTAGAGTGGTAGGAAACTTGGGCAGGTACATGAAACGAAATCTCGTGTATAGAAAAACAATGGTAACAAAATCATGAACATATCTTTCATCTCTGAAATATAGGGGGATTGTTATCATTACTGTAATATTCACACACAGCACATAGTCAGCATCCGTACATAAATTATTTTTCTCAACTTATTTTTTTTAGGGCAATTATTTTTCTCAACTGACCTCTAGAACCAAACATGAAAGGATCCAAACCCTGGAAACCCTTTGCATCAAACTGCTGTTCAGTTGATGATAAAACAATTTTCACTAGACATCGAAAGTCACAATCTGATGTTTCGAACAATGGTGCTCCATTGCCTTTGCTTCGTCGAATTTCGATATCTGATATTAGTACTTCTTCTTCGAATGGGATTAGTGAGGAGTTGATGCAGAATTTTTGTCGTGATTTGTTTGATTTTAAACTAAGCGAATTGCGACATGTAACGCAGAATTTTGCGAGGGGTTTTTTGCTAGGGGAAGGAGGGTTTGGGAAGGTTTATAAAGGATATTTAGAGGAAAATATCAAGGGAGGATTCAAGGCTCAAGCTGTTGCTGTTAAGTTTCTTAATATTCAAGGACAACAAGGTCACAGGGAATGGCTTGTAAGCTTGGTTATGTTTATTACAGAAATACGTTCAGAATTATTTCTATCATGCATGCAATTCTTGTCTGTCCTTTTTTCCTTTTCTGTTAAATCTCTGTTGATTTTAATGTTAACTGGGAATAAGCTTCTGGCAGTAGGTTATCCTCAGATCCTCTGTGTTTCGATTTTTAATATTTCCTCATCAATACTACAATCATCATGAATCTAATACTGTTTTGCAGCCGAAATGTCAATAGGTTATGGTACTAAAATTGGAAGAAAAATTAGTATTGAACTAGTTAAGTATTTTGAAATGTCTATACTCTATACATATCTTGTTTAGCCTCTGCAATTTCTTTTAGGTTAGTATGAGCAAATGCTCGGATCTGGCTTGGGGATACTGCTTACCACTCATCTAATTTCTTTTTGTGTCCAAGGATCATCTTGATTTCCTTTTATTATTATCGCTTAACACTTGCTAATCAAAGTACATAAAAATTTACTTTGATATTGCTTGTGGCCAAGTCGGAGATAATAATACATAGATACAGGGCTGCCTTCTACCCTCAACTTCATCCGAAAATATTAGTTATATTGATTCTAATGTCTTAAGAGTTATAAAATGGAAAAAAATGCGTTTGATCAAATGGCAGAAACTTGACTTCACTTGTGGAAAAGATTGAGTCTTCCTGCAGCTCGATCGCATATAAAAAGTTTTCTCTTTGTTATAGGCGGAGGTGATATTTCTGGGACAGCTGAGGCACCCAAACTTGGTCAAATTGATTGGATACTGTTGCGAAGATGAAGAACGACTTCTTGTTTATGAGTTCATGCCGCGTGGAAGCTTGGAAAATCATCTGTTCAAGAGTTAGTGTACTTTTCATCACATCATTACTTAATATGCTTTCGTTTTAAATATTATGTAAAAGATTTTGATGGAAAAATGATGTAGGGATATCTAATGTTTCATTGACATGGGGCACAAGATTGAAGATTAGCATTGGAGCAGCCAAAGGGCTGGCTTTCTTGCATGGTGCTGAGAAACCTGTTATATACCGTGACTTCAAAACTTCGAATATCCTCCTTGATTCTGTACGCTCATTTGTGTTTTTTTCGCGGTTTGCGAACATGTGTGTGTTTGTGTGTCTAGTTAAATTATACAATGGCGGATCCATTTCTCTTTGTTTCGCCATTGTATGTCTGTATGCGTCAAATGACGATGATACATAATGCATGTCCAACGAAGTTGTGTTTTTGATTTTATGCACAGGAGTACAATGCAAAATTATCGGATTTCGGACTTGCAAAATTGGGACCTCAAGGAACTGATACACATGTCACTACACGGGTTATGGGTACTCATGGATATGCAGCTCCCGAATATGTCAGCACAGGTAACTAGTCTTTGAATATATTAGCACCGTATTTAGAAAACAGAAGGAATTACATTGTTCTATGCGTCTGATTTATTTTCAAATATTTTATTTCAATCAACACCTATTATGCAGGGCACTTGACAACCAGTAGCGATATCTATAGCTTTGGAGTTGTTCTACTTGAACTACTAACAGGACGAAGAGCATTGGAGAGAACGAGAGCAGGAAAGCACTACCTGGTCGATTGGTCTAAAGCATACTTAACTAGCAGTCAGAGGCTACATTACATCGTAGATCCACAGCTTTCAGGACAATATTCGGTCAAAGGAGCAAAAAAAATGGCAAATTTGGCACTACAGTGTGTGAGTTCAAATCCGAAAGATAGGCCAAAGATGCTTCAAATCATTGAAACACTTGAAGCATTGCAGCCGCTAGAAGACATGGCTGTGACTTGTGGCCACTGGCCAGTTTCTCCGAAAATAGCAAGAAATACTAACAGTGGAAACAATGTAACGAAGAGGAAAGAGTATCCTGTTTTTGCTAATCCCAGGGCATAATCTGGATGTGCAACAACAATGACTAAAATAGGCAGTACTGGAGCTCCTTCATCAGTAAGGTCACTCCAAATACACAACCTCCTTATCCTTCTTTTTAATAGAAAGACTTCGATAGTTATTAGACAATTGATTATGGCGACAAACTTGCAAGGCATACTAGTATTACTAGAAGCATGTGATGGAAATGTAAAAACATGTCTAGTTCACATATTGTTTAGCTGCCTGCATAAATTACAATGTGGATACGTATGATCTGCTCTTATATGCAGTTTTATTTTAAACGAAGCTCCCTCGAAGATTATTATACAAATTGTCCAAAGTACCCAAGAATCATTCACAGATCACTTAAAATAATTGAAATCCCATAGAGGGAAAAACCTGCACAGGGTACATGTTTATGGTGTGTGTGTGTGTTTGTCAAAGGTTGTACTAGTGGCACAAGATTTTTACTTAACTTTCAAATAGAGGCTTTTTAATACAGGCACTTGGGAGTTGGGACTGGTAGGTCACAGCCAACCCAACGCCTGAATGGCTGAACTTACCCCATAACCATAAGCTGGCCAACCAACTCACCATAGAGATATATTTACATGCATTTTTTTTTTTGGCCAACTGAGAAATTTCAATTTTGTGTGAAATATGAATGTTTGTATCTTTACAAAGATAGAAAATGTAACAAATTTATCATTATTTACTATTTGTCTATTTAGACAAGAAACACAATATACGATAGTAGTTTCAGAAGGTTACTAACATCATTGTTCAACAAAGTATGTTATGTTATAGTAACAATAAGTAACACCTCATTCAAGTAATCTCTCCTCTTTTAGTTCAAGTACTTCCATCTTTTTTAAGAGACTCATGCATGAAAAAATTCCAGATATGTAATGAGAACTGGACCACAAGATTTACTGTAAAATAGCTATTACATATCTCAGCAAATTTAAATGTGTAAGTACATTTATGTAAGCTTTCAGCTCCTATAATCAGACATGGAATGGCACAAACTGTTGACTCTATACACCTTGAACCATGTTCCGGGATCTTGTTAATACAAACTGTAAGTTGTGAAAGACTGGTGTTAATACAGCTCCGAAGATCTTCTGTTCTTTTCAAATCGATCGTAAGCTGTTCGAGTTCTCACAAACAAAAGAGCACTTGACGCTAGCCCCAAAACAGATACACATCCCCACCATACGAATGTCAAGAAATAGCATTTTCTTCCCATGCACACCAATGAGTTGGGCAGCATAATGTTAGCACTTGCATTGGCATCATAAACAAGAGCAGATAGAAGACCATATAAAAGTGATCCAACAGGTATATTGGTTATGAGAATGTTATGGTTGACAGCCACACTGTTAGGTCCGAAAAGCTCGGATGTTATTGAAACAGCAGCTGCAAATATGAACCCGGAGCTTAAGCCAATTAGTGCTGTGCTTACTTGCAAGGCAATCTCACTGCCTGTTGCGGCAAGCAAGAAGAATGCAACTGGTGTTGGTAAGAGCGCAAGGGCTAGCCATCCGGTCCTGGCAAAATAAAACTTCCTGCAACAATAATAATGTTGTATTAGTAATGTACAAGCACTTGCATACATTAAATTACAAAACTATTAAAAGAAACTGAGGTACTGTACTTACGTTCGCACGATATCTGGAGCTGCTGACAGTAAGCGACCGAAGAATGAGAAAGCTGAATATAGTGTGATAAGAGTTGAGGTTGTTGAACTCAGTCCAAGTGATTGCGATATCTGTCCTAAATTGTTGCTATACACTAGTCCAATTGTACCCCCAAAAAAGTAAGCAAAGTAGTATAGCCAAAAATCCAACCTACGAATAAGCATGTTTGCCTTGTGCTCTTCTCCGAGCATTACCAAGCGATCTCTTTCTATTACCGCCACACCATACCCTTCACTAGATCTTGTGACTTGTTCAATAATATGATTAAAAGATGCATCATTACTACCTGCATAAGATACTCCATTAAGTGCTGGACTATTCTCCTGACTGATCAACCCTTTATGAAGTTCAAGATCATCATGACTAACAAGTATGAAACTTGAGCCCTCAACACGAAAGCTTGAGTAAATTGTACGGTTAAACCAATCACGAGCATAAACAACGCCAGGGATACCTAAAGGAACAATAAGAAGGATAATGGCACCACAGAAGAGGAGACGAGCTGATGATGGATCCCTTGAAGGGAGTACGAGAAGATAAAGGCCAGTGGTGACAGCAAGGAAATTTAGCAGCAAAAATATTAGCTGGTCGCGTTTAACAGCATCAGTAGGAAGAGGGTCTAGTGGGGGTTGTCGTAAAATTGGAATAAGAGCTGCTATGGATGTTATAAGGGGTATAAATGCATTAAGAAGAAGGTATAAATCATTCGATGATGAATCAAATGATTTCGCAGCAAGGTTGTACAAGGCCGCGCTTACACCATTAAAGCTTACAGTGAGAGATAATGCTAAAGGTCGATTAACTGGGAAATTTCTGATGCAGAGAACAAAACACACCGTGTTGAACCAACAGATGCTACATCCAGCTAGCAAACACAGCATGAATACCTGAAACAAGTTACAGGAAGAATATGCAACCAAATGAGGTGAGTCTAGAGAGAGTCTTGCATACATTACAATGCTATGATTCCTGAAAATGTCATAACTACTTATTCGACAAATGTGGGTTTGGGGGGGGGGGGGGGGGATGATAATGAAAAAACGCAATAGCTTTGGCAACTATCTAGACTAGTTAAACACACAGCAGCAGAGTTCAAGGTCCAACACACTTTGTCAGTTGGGGAAGATTCAGTTTAGGTGAGGTACAGGAGCATCACTGTTCATTCTGATAGATGATAATGAAAAAAAAGCAATAGCTTTGGCAACTATCTAGACTAGTTAAACACACAGCAGCAGAGTTCAAAGTGTATACATCGCCAACTACTAGATAAAGAATGTAGTTAACGCACCTCATTCAACAACCTTTTGACAAATAAAGTGTAATGCCAATGGAATTTACGCGTGTTCTGGGTACTGTGACATACCGTAGTCCAGAAATTAATAGTTCAAACAGAGGCTTAACTAGTGACAGCAGAGTCACTTGACCCTAACTGAATTTGCAATTACATATTGTTCTTATTTTATTAAAAATCCCCTTTTGAATCTCTCCTTTGGATGATAAATAGAGTACTACAATTTTTTCCAGTACTAAAAGTCTAAAATAGAGGAAACAGAGCCTTTAAAACTTGTGTGGCCACTGGCCAATGTCTTGACTTGGTGAAAAGATCAGAATATCCTAAAGAGATGGACAGTTTAATTTTGCATGAAAAAATGTTCAAGAAAATAAAGAAAGTGACAGTACATTGCCCCTCGAACATACAAACATAAAACTAATTCAATCACAACAGATACAGATATATAACAACAATCCAGCCCCACTTAGACAGAACAAAACCATCATTCCATAATATCACGAAACTGGTCACATTCAAGTTTACTCTTCCCCCAAATTAAGAAACTTCTTATATTCTGGTAAGTTTCTCCTTATTCCCCACTCCTGTTTTACTAGATAAAGATTTTTGGTTCCTGAAAAATGTTCATAAACACGTCAACCTTTCTTCGTTCTAAAATCTTTTGTAATTTGATAACAAATTTATTAGCTTAGAGAAAACAATTTTTCATAAAGGAATAATTTCGAATCATATTCATGTTAATCAAATTGTGTTTATGTCATTATAAATCGGGTCGACAATCGAATTGTATCACCTAACATAGTTTATGAAGCACATTGTATGCACGTTTCATGCAACCATTCCACACATACAAAAACTAATACAGGAGAGAGAGGGAGAGAGAGAGAGAGAGGGAGAGAGAGGGAGGGAGAGAGAGAGAGGGAGGGAGAGGGAGGGAGAGAGAGAGAGAGAGAGAGAGGGAAACATGCAGTGGAATCAACTAAAACGTAGAAGAAAGAAAACCAACTAACCGCAAAATAAGGAAGAGTGATGACATCAGTGATGACAAGCCATTGAAGACCATAACCAAAAAAACCCATAAAAGCAGAAACAAACAACACGACCCACAAAGGCAAATACATCAAAGCAAGCCCAGAGGACCATCCAACAGCTTTACCAAGATCAGAAGCCACTGCTAAATAGTTAAGTTGCACCTGTGAAACTCCCAAAACTGATTTATACTCTGATGAATACGCCGAGAAATCAAAGTTGGTCCCTGTAAATGCTTGAATCCAAATTGTTGCAACAAGAATCATCCATTTTCTTGATTGTCCGGCCATTTTGTACGGCGCCGGTGGGATTCTCCGGCGGAGGAATGAGGAGAGAAAAGGGTGGTGAGTGTGGTGTAATGCGAGATTAGTACGTGGCTTCATTTATATACAAGTCTTGGGAATTTTTTTCATTGATTATGACTTTGGGTTATGAATTATGATTGATGCGTTACTATTGTCACTCACTCCTCATTTTTCTACTTAATTACTAGTATTTTTTTTTTTCAATTTTGTTTTATGAGAGTAATGAGCAAGGTTAACATGTCAAAATAGTACTGAGTATTAACAAAAAATAATACCAAATTTTAATATCTAAAAGCCATAAATAATTAGCCATCTTGAAGTAGAGTACCTCAAAAAGAAAAACTATGGGAAATTATTAATAATTATAAAATATTTTCTAATTAGTAAATGAATAATATTAATTATGTTGGGAGTTGTTCCACATATTTTGTGGGAGGTATAGATTGCGAGTTAATAAATAGTTAGTTAATTCCATTAATACGAGCCGTTTCCAGATTTGTCCAAAAACAAATTCATGCGAGTTTGGTTTAAAACGGATAATATTATACTAATGTGAAGCATGACTATTTAGAAACCCAACAAATGGTATAACAACTATATTTATAATGATCCATAACAATCTCAGTGTGTGTTTTCAGAATAGATCTATGAAGAGGCAGATGAATTATTCCAGAATGGGTTATTCCAGAATGGGTTTAAGAAGAAATAAGTAGGCCATTCAACATGAATCTAGGGAGAGTCAAATAGTGCTGAACTTTCAATATGAATCGAGTAGGAGCCAAATCACTCGGGATGAGACATATTCGGTAGTTATCAAACCCAATATGTGAAGGGATCTAGGGAGAGCCAAATAGTGCTGAACTTTTAATATGAATCGAGTAGGAGCCAAATCACTCAGGATGAGACATATTCAATAGTTATCAAACTCAATATGTGAAGGTGAAGATTGTTGAAAGTTTTTCACAGAAGGACATATTGTTAATTACTAAGCAAATCACAAAAAATTAGTTAATGGCATAAATTCGTTAAATGATTTTCTAGTATTACTTTTGAACACAAATATAATTATCAACACAAAAAAATAATGAAATTTAATTTATAAGTTTTTTGTCAGCCAAACACGAAAAAATTGTTATATCAAACTATATTCAATTATTAAGAGAGTTTAGTCAAGTACTTTTTTCTTAAGGCTGGCGTTCTTTAGCATATGTTTGCTAAAATACTTTTAGTTAATATATGATTTTTATATCGTTGGATCAACCACCCAACAATTGGAATTTAAAAAAAAATCGTACCGTATCATAGAATTTTTCCACGGTACGGACAAATTACCAATATGTTCCTTTATTTTCACATAAAAAATCGATTGTTCATCATGTCACAGAAACTTTCCGCGATACGAGCAAATTATCAAAATGCCCATACTTTTACATTAAAAATCTACTGTAGGCGGGAATATTTTGATAATTTGCCCGTATTGCGAAAGTTTATGCAGTACGATGCATATTTTTTTTAAATCAAAACCGTTGGATCAACCATCCAACGATTGAGAGAACATATGCTAAGTAACAGTACTTTAACATATGTTTGCTAAATAACGTACAACTTTTCTTAATAGGTCTTCAAACGTTTTCCAGTTTCAGCATCTGAACGTTTCTGACTAGAAGATTGAAGAGATACTCGTCTTAGCTTACACTTTGATATCTCACTTACGAGAAGCAAATTTGACTAAATTTTAAGTTGTAGATGCAGAACTCTCTGTGTGTAGATGTTGAAATCTCGAAAAATACGTGATTTTTATCGAATTGGAAATTCATATTTCATATAACAATTTCGATTCGATCATGAACACTTTTTTTTTATTTGTGAAATGATTTATATAATTTTTATCACATAGATTATAGTCACGAGTTTATTGGAAATATGAATTATGTATTCATATTTATAAATTAAAAATGATAAATTTACGAGTGGATGACAACAGAAATAAAGTCATCAATAAATCAGGTAATTGGTTTGTGCTCCTAACTATTAACTAACAATAATAAATAGTAGTGCTTAACTTAGCCAAACTCGTATCCAAATTTGTCAAATTGTCGATGTCAACATATGCATAAGCAAACATACAATGGTGATAAACTTGTCAAAATGTGCTTGCATGTCAACTTTGTAATCCTAACAAATTTTAGAACAAGAGAAGATATAGTCATTTTTTTTTTGAATAATTAGATTTATAATCTTACAAATTGAGTATTTGTTTTAAAGAAAATTGACTTTTCCTAATTGGTAAAAGAATTCAAAAACTCGAATTTCCGGAGAGAGATATGACTTATCCAAAGACGTTGAAATATCACTTTTTGAAGAAAAAACCCTTATTTTCCAAGTTTATACTCCCTCAGTTCCTTAATGTTTTTCTTGTTTTGACTGGACACGTTTGCCAACGCACACTTTTGATCGTTAATATCTTGAATTTCGTATTAGTATTAAATATAAAAACTTCACTGTATTAAAGTACTCATAAATACGAATCCAACAAGATCACTCATGAATATATTTGGTCTTATAGATTAGACGTAAATTAGTAATCTGTCTCATGTTATGAACAATCCCGACATTTCAAACAAGAATAACAAAAAGAGACAGAGGGAGTATCAACTATAGTAGGTGGAATGGCTGTACGGAAATGGGCCGTTTGCTCGGAGGCCCTTTTAAAAAGCTGGGCCAAGTCCACTGATTTATTTCGAAAAATAAAGCAGTCAAACAATTCTTCTTCAAAATTTACACTAATTAAAAAAAAAGAGGCTTTCTTCTCCCCAAGAATCAAGAAACAAACATGAGGTAAATTTGCAATTCTTTTGTTTTGTATTTCCTCAGTGTTGTTAGCTATAGACACAAAACATGTATCCAAAATCATGCAATTCTCTACTCAATAAAACCATCTTCAAATCAATTCAAATTTCATCTTTTTTACACCAAAGTTCCAATCTTTATTGCATTTCAAGACCGAGATTTTCAACATCATCACTAGCTAACATTAATGATTCTCAACCCACTTCACTTTCAAATTCATTGTACACATTTCTACCAGATACCCAAAATCCCAGTAATTTAGTTAATCTTATTTGCTCAAATTTTGAAAATGGGAAAAAACCCAATTTTTCAATTCTTGAAAAAGACTTAAAATGGGTAATTTCTCACTTGGGTACTCAAGAAATTTCAAGGGTTTTGCTGAGATGCCAATCTGATTCATATACAGCTTTGTGTTTCTTCAATTGGGTAAGAAATGATCTTTGTATTGGGCCAAATGTTCATAATTATTGTGTTCTTGTTCATATATTAGCTTGGTCTAAGAACTTTTCGAAAGCAATGGCATTGTTGTTGGAAGTCATAGAATTGAGTAGAAGTGGTTCTGGTGATTCGGATGTTTTTAAAGTTTTGGTCTTGTGTACTGATGAATGTAGTTGGGAGCCTGTTATTTTCGAAATGCTTGTTAAGGCTTATGTTAAGAAGGGTATGGTTAAAGAAGGCTTTAGTGTTTTTAGGAAGATGGTGGGATTTGGGATTGTTCCGAATGTTGTTACAGTTAATTGTCTTTTGAATGGGCTTTCGAATTTTAATTATGTCGATAGGTGTTGGTATTTGTTTGAAGAGATGGGAAAGATTGGCGTTCGTGCAAATTGTTTTACATTTAATATATTGACTCATGTGTTGTGTAAAGGTGAGGATGTTGATAAGGTGAATAAGTTCTTGGATGAGATGGAAGAAGAAGGATTTATTCCCGATGTTGTGACTTATAATACATTGATTGATAGTTATTGCAAGAAGCGGAGATTAAAAGATGCAATCTATTTATTTAATATTATGTATCGAAGAGGTGTGCTGCCAGACTTGGTTACTTATACTGCTTTGATGAATGGTTACTGCAAGGACATGAACATGAGAGAGGCTCATAAGCTCTTTCACTGCATGATTCAGGAAGGGATTTGTCCGGATGTTACGTCTTATAACACTCTTATATGTGGTTATTGCAAAGAGGGAATGATGCAAGAGGCTAGGACTTTGTTGCGTGACATGATTGGCAATGGGGTTTTGCCTGATAATTTTTGCTGTTGGATACTTGTCAAAGGTTATGAAAAGCAGGACAGGTTGCTTTCAGCACTAAATTTGCTTGTGGAGCTTCAAAGATTTAATGTTCCGATTCCTAAAGATATATACAATTACTTAATTGTTGCTCTGTGTAAAGATAATAGGGCATTGGCTGCAAAGAATCTTTTGGAACGAATGTCTGTAGATGGCCATGAGACAACCGAGAAAATATTCAACGAGATCATAATTTGTCTTTGTAAGCGTGATTATGCCGAGGAGGCATTGATTCTAAAAGCTGATATGGTTTATAAAGGTTTAAAACCCTCCTTAGTCACATATAGAGCTGTCATTTGTTGCTTGTGTAGATCAACTAGAAACGTAGAAGGTGAATCCTTGATGAGAGAGATGATTAAATCTGGTTTCTCGCCTGATGTGGAAATTTTAAGAGCTTTAATTAATGGGTTTTGTGCTGAAAGAAATGTTTATAAAGCGGAATTGTTGTTGAGCTTCTTTGCTGTAGAATTTCATATATGTGATACGGAATGTTGCAATGCACTTTTAAAGGTTCTTTGTGAGGATGGTGACATTGCAAAGTTGTTGGGCTTTCAAGATAGTATGGTGAAGCTCGGTATTTCTCCAAATGCGATGACTTTCAGGCATATGATTGATGCATTGTCGAGGAATATGGGATCTGACACGAACATTTTATGTAAAGCTTGTGTTGTGTGATGGGTGTAGAAAATTCTTGAATGTAGCTAACAGGGTGTTAATTGTTTTGTATCCATGGCATACAAATACAGGGGCTAGTGGCTTCTAGAAGTCAATGATGTGGTTGGTGCCTTTATAAAGATAATGATGAGATGCAGAAACTCATGACAGAATAGGAGGATGACACTGTCAGTAGTTTTACAGTAGTTTAAGTTCTGGAGACTGTATGTATATATGAGTGATCTTTCAGTGTGACACCTACTCGTGCAATCGGATGCAATATTAGTGATGGGAATGCATCTGAAAAGTGGCGGGCAACAATGTGTCCAATGATTGATGGATGTTAGGACATTAAAAGAGGTCTTGTTGCATGCTGTGTAGGTTTTCTACTTCTGCCCTCCGAACACGCCTTAAAACTCATTAGGTAATGATGATCGACCATGTATGACACTGCTAAAACTTTAGGTATCATGGGATTTAAACCCATTTAACAGGAATGGGAATGAGATTTCAATAGAAAAATGTATTAGAACCTCATTACCATTCCGGTCAACTGGTTGTAATCCCACGATCCGTAAGTGTCTATACCTGTCAGAGCTTATGTTTCTTGCAAAAGTTGTGGTGACTCTTTCAGTTATATTCAAGTTGCGGTGACTGTTCAGTTATATTCTTTAGTTGGAAACATGCTGTATTTATAGAGGTGGTGTATTTATACACAGTTTACATTATGATATCACCTTAATATATATTGCCTGAAGGCTTTTATGCCGTTAAATGTCCAAACTGCCCTCCCAATATATGCATAAATTACAGTATTTTGCCATTACATTTTTGTACAATACCTATTATAACTGTTTATACCGTATATGTAATAACGGTGTCTTTCAAATCAGTTTGTAAATTACTACTACTACTAAATTGTGAATCATCTTTCCATTCAAAATTTGAATCACCTTTTTCTCTCTTTTTGCTATACAAGTAGTACGGTACTATTTTAGATTTTGAATTTTATTCTCCTCTCTCCTATTTTTATGTACTCAAAGTTGTCAAAATTTCTTTTACTTTTAGATTGTTTCATTCTTTGTTCTTCAAATTTGTTTTTTATTTTGGTGTTAATTAATTGTTTATATGATAATCAATATTGCAACTAATCAATTTTAAATGTTGTATTTGTCAGATTTGTAGCTGAAAATCAGGTGTTTGATGATTTACTTGCAAAAAAATTGTAGCTGAAAATCAGGCATTTAATGATGTTGATGACTGATTAAAATGTTCGTTAACATGATCTTGATGGATGTTGTACTATTGCAATAATGGAAATATATGTGAATCTTAGTTAGTGGTGAAAACTTAAGAATTGCATATCAAGTGTTTGATTATAGTTATGAAAGAGTGTTTAATTTATTGAAGTGTTTAAATCTTTGATAAATAATATGTCTAATTGCATTCATTAAATGTTGTAGGTGGATTTAAATCACGTATACGACTCCTTCTCCATTTCATTTTTTATGAGGTATTTTGTATTTTGTTCAAATTTCAAAGTTCATTATGAATTCTATTCTTTCTTTCAAAATCAAAAAGTATTATCCCTCTCAACTCTGTTAAAACCTCTGATAAATGATATATTTTTATACTGATTCTGTGAAATTGGTCATGACATTATTCAATATGTATTTTTACCACCCGTGCAGCAAATTGGTTGATCTACCAAAGCCAAGCATACTATGATCCATACCATGTGTTTTACATTCCATTCAAACATGTCTATGTGTTACATGCTATGTTCTATTAACCTTTAACTTTAAACTTGGTAAGGTTGTATAGCCATGAATCATTTTGAAGTACAAACGTTGTGCTCTTGATTCTATAAATGATGAATATAGCAATGACTTATGTAGTTGCAGACCAACAATTTGATTATATTTTGGAGAGAAGTTTGAAATCTCTAATAAATCGTATGTTTTATATCCGTTTCTTGCCCAGTCTTTTCAGTGATTTTAGGCTTCTTATTGTGTTTTTTTGGGATAATGATGATTATTCTGTTAATTGAGTTTGAGTGTTTGATATATTTGATGTTTTGATTAGTAGCTGAGATTTAATGAGTATTTTTGCACTGGATTTTAGTGGGAATGATTGGCACTACAAGTGAAGAGTCTGAAATTGGAAGGTTGTTGGAGGGAATATCAGTTGCACAACTGCTTTTTAGTGTTTCAACTTATGATAACAAATTTGTTTTATACCAAAATATTCCAATTGAACCTTTCACACAGCGAATGCGAAGAATTATAATAGCCTTCCCTTATTATGGAACGTCCTCCTCCATGGTAATGCTCTGTCCAATATGCATACATTATCCTCTATGATAATTCTTTCTATAAAGTATAGATTTCAGTTTTCTCATTCTTTGGTGTTTATCCTAACCTTTTAAAAACGTAAACGTTCTTTGTTTACAAATCATGCTTTTGAAGTTGCTTATGATAATTGAGATTTAAGAGGACGTAATAGTGTCAATGTTTTTTTGCTTGACCGACTGACATTACTTTTTGGACTTCCAATCTCATAAAATATATGGGCTCCAATTCACAGGCGTACTTACTTTATGACTAGCATCAAACAAGGCGAAAAATGTTAACACTACTAAGGTAAATAGTCAGAATTCTTGATTTTATTTCCTCAACTGGAACTCTTCGTTGTGTTGTATTATATACCCTTAAAATCTTTCAAACTGCAACTACTAAGAAAGATTTGTAATATCCGATTTCAGAGGGCAACAGACCTGTAACATGTATGATATTGTTTCCGGAGGACATGAAATGCAATATTTAGTATAATGAGGAGGGTGAATGTTCTTTGTCTATAAATCTTGCTTTTGAAGTTGCTTATGATAATTGAGATTTAAGAGGACGTAATAGTGTCAATGTTTTTTTGCTTGACCGATTGACATTATTTTTTGGACTTCCAATCTCATAAAATATATTGGCTCCAATTCACAGCGTACTTACTTTATGACCAGCATCAAACAAGGCGAAAAATGTTAACACTACTAAGGTAAATAGTCAGAATTCTTGATTTTATTTCCTCAACTGGAACTCTTGGTTGTGCTGTATTATATACCCTTAAAATCTTTCAAACTGCAACTACTAAGAAAGATTTGTAATATCCGATTTCAGAGGGCAACAGACCTGTACCTATAAGATTTGTATGACTTTGTTACTACTTTCATATGTAGTAATTAGCTCTTGATTTTTATCTATTATAATATTATATGTAATTTTTTTTATAACTTTTATACTTTTCTTTTCTTTTATACTTTTATGATTTATCTACTTTCATGTATGACTTTTCTTTTATAATATTATATCTATTATGTAATTTCTTTTCTTTTATACTTTTCTTATAATTTTATAATATTAAAAGTAATTAGCTTTATAATATTATACTTTTCTGTTATTGATTCTTTTATATTTTTTTACATTATGAGTGAACTGATCCTATTTTTTTTTTATAACTTTTATACTTTTCTTTTTCAGGTTGTGATGAAGTAAGAAACAATTTCATGAGGGAAGGATGTACTATGAAGAAAAGCAAAGCAAATCAGGTTAGTAGTTAGGCCCGTAAAATATCATCTGTTGCGGACTTTAATTTGGTCCAACAAAGTGAAATCCAAATCTAGATGTTGTCTAAGTCATAGATGTTCAAAATTGTAGTCGTGAATATGTTTCTTATAAGCCTTCTTGAATTGCAAACTTTAGGATTTTATCTAACTTTGTGGCCATTGTTACAGGGTTTGATTGTCTGACCAATAACAGTTATTATTTTGTGTCCGAATTTGTATAGTTTTCATCAATAATGTTACTTTTTTGCTCTTTGTTTATAATTCTTGCATGTGAAGTTGCATATGATAATTGAGTTTAAAGTATGACGTAGTACTAAGGGCTCTCCACTTCAAAACTTGACCCTTAAGTCTTGAAAGTGTACTGAATTAACACTGATATTTAAAGGATTTTATAAATGTTTTTTTTCTTTTAAATCATATTTGTAAAATTATGATTTTTTATTAGTATTAGCCTTAAATTTAACTATTTTATAACTTCAGGATATTAATTTGATTGATGAATATATATTAAAATAGCCATTTAGATATAAAATTAAAGTATTTATTAATATAAATTTATATTAGGATGTTAGTATTAGAGCATCTCTAATGGTATTGCCTAAAATGGTTGGCTAAAATTATATAAAATAGCGATTATGTAAAATTTGTTGAATCTGTAAGGAATTATACTTCAATGGAGTTGCTATAATGATTGGCTTTATTTTAAAAATAGTATGTTATAAATATTTCAGTTGTTAAATATAGAATATATTTTTTCAAATATGGTAATAGATGATGTGGAGTTTTCTTACAGGTCTCTAGCGATTCGACAAATATAGCGAATATATAGGGGTTATCTATAATTTTAGATAATAGGCATTGGAGATGTAATTATTTTACATATTCTTTAAAATATTTAATTATGGTATGTAATACACACTTTTAGCTAAGGGTTTTCATCGATTGGAGATGCTCTTAATTATGAAATATTTGAGAAACGAGGGATGGCCGAAGGCCATGCCGAGAAGTCGTCACAAATAAACAATTTTTGTAAATTTTTATTAGATACCATTCATTAGAAAAATCGAATATCATCATTTTTAATAATATTTAACAATTTTCCCACGTGCTGCTCTCCTTCAGACCACATACGGGACTATCGAGGCTTCCACAGTCTACTTCTTCTATTCAACCGGTTGTAGTCATTTTTTTATCTCCCCTTCCCTCATAATGAAGTTAGCTGTTGGTTTTAAAAAGTGTGGGAGTTCAATTTCTTCCGATAATTGCGTGCTTATGAATTGTGATCAACCCTTTATCAAAGCTAATTTCAAATTTGAATTTGAAATCAAGAAAATCAAGAAGAGGTACGTTAATCCAATTTCAAATTGTTAATTCTTTGTTTTATTAATTATGTGTTTAGTTGTTTTTAACTTTTTATATGATTATAAAATTTCTGATTACCTTTTTGAAGAAGAAATGGAGCAATCGAAAAGGAGAAAATCAGTTGCAGCTGATGAAAATAGACAAAGAACAGAGTCTTTACTTTATAACGTTTGTGAGTTTTTCGATAAGTTAATGTGGAAATTTTAGATTGATTTTACACCTCAATGTTTGCTTAAATAGTTTTAATGTTTAGATACAATTAATTATGATCTTGGTATGAAGAAAGAAAATTTTGAACCAAGAGAAAGTTACACTTCCTCCTCCCCAATCACACTTGATTTAGAGTTGTGTTGTTTTAAGCACCTTGGTATTTTTCTACAACCAAGTAGACTTAATTTGTTACATTATTATTGTATGATCAATTGTATGATCTTTGTAATTTGTATTTGAAAAGGAGTATAGTATGGTGTAACATAATGTTGATTATGATCACGTCGTTCCTCATGTTCCTACATCATCAACTAATGATGTATTTCAAAGTAAATCATTTCAAGTTACTGAAATTAAGTGCAATTTCTGAACCAAAGGATCGGCAAAACGTTACAATATAATTTCAAGAAAAAGTATAAAAAGTTAATATCAACTTTATTACAAAAAAACAATATAAAAACATTCTTTAACATTTTCATTCAATTTTTTTATATAAACAAAATCATAAATAAAAAAATTATCAATTTATCCCGTGCGTTAGCGGGCAAGACATCCTAGTTTGAAGAAAGACTGAGGCACTTAGATACCTAAGGAGCTATTAGCCTATTACACAAAAGAAAGAAAAGAAGCATGAGATGATTAATTTTAATTAGGGTTACGGTCAATTGCAAACGTTTGCCAACTATTGTTACTAATCATATGGTTTCCGCAGTACGGTGGGATTAGCATACGGACAGCAAACGTTTGCACATGACCGAGCCACTTTTAATTATTGTTAGTTGTTACTTGTAATGATTATTCCGTAAAGATATTTTTTTCCCTAAGCCCTTAAAATGTTAGCATACAAATTTATGAGCTATCTGCCAAAAAAATCGTTGAACTTTTCTAAATTTTATAGTTTAACCATTAAAGTTTTTTTGTTGCTAATTTAACCAACCACCTTTCCAAAATTATGCAAATACAAAATCGAAACAATACAACAATATGTGAATAAAGACTTATTAACAACATAATTTGAAACCCCCAAATCGAAACAATACATTGCAAACACAAAACCCCCCAAATCGAAACATATAAGCATTTCAAACTCAGGAAAAACCCTAATCGAAACATATAAGCATTGCAAATTCAGAAAAGGCCCTAATCGAAACACATAAGCATTGCAATCAGGTGACATCTTGTTGCCACGTCAATTTTTTTGTTAATCATGATTAAATTTTGCATAATTTTGGAAAGGTGGTTGGTTAAATTAGCAACAAAAAACTTTAATGGTTAAACTGCAAAATTTGGAAAAGTTCAATGGGTTTTTTGGTAGACAGCTCCAAATTTATCTACTAAGTTTCTCTCGTCTCTCCATATATGTCTTTAATCTGTATAGTTAATTGCTAGTTGTTATGCCATAATTTTGGCATGTCTAATAATCTACCAAATTTCTAATCATAATTAATTATTAATTTAGATTAATAATTATTACTTAACCGCTAAGTTTTATCCTCTCTCTGAAATGAGGAAAGAATAAATCTTAAACAATAAATAACGGAAAATATCTCCAAACGATATTCTTCAAATCAGGAATATATCACAACGCCAAGATTAAATCAGATAAAATCAGTAATTACCACATTAACGACGTTTATCCCTAAAGTCTCTAAGGGATAGACACAATTGCACAGAACTACGTGGGCTTGATCCAATATAAATTGGTACGTAGGCATCATCTTGGCAAAGGGACCGATACACGAGATAAATCGAGACACCTGCCGAGTCCAGCCCCTCTTTTTTCATAAATCCTAATCCCCTAAAACAGTAATATTCATACACAGTCGCTCTACTATTTCAGCAAACCTCCGATTTCGTGTTGTTACGAAAATCCTCCAACAACATTTGTCGCTAGAAGGAAGGGCTAATTTTTCTTTTGTGCAGGACAAACGAATACCAAAAAATTCACGGGGGTTTTGGGGTTGATCCGTATGGGCACAAAACAAGAGGACATCGACTGCAACAAAACGGCGGCAACTAAGGAATCGACTGAAAATTGCACGATGTGAAGACGGCAGATGCAGGACAGAAGGAAGCACAGCAGCGGTAAATAAAAAAAATATAATACTCGCAATTGTTAACAAGGCCCGAAGCGAAACTGGAAGTAGGATAAAAAAAAGGAACAAGTATGACAATTGCAGTTTGTTTGCATGGATACATGGTCAGATCCATGTTAATAAAATAAGAAGATCAATTAAGAGAAGCACGCACACGAGCTAAGGTTGGCAACAAAAAAATGGCAGGGGACTTTTAAACGAAAGAATGACACAATTAACCCATTTATTACTCCCTTCGTCCCTTATTTCTTTTCCTACTTTCCTTTTAAGGATATTCAAAATACTTTAAAAAATACTCCCTCCGTCTCTAAATATGTTGCCTGTTTCTTCTGGACACGTTTGCCAACGCACACTTTTAATCGTTAATATCTTCAATTTCGTATTAGTTTTCAATATAAAAACTTCATTGTATTAATGTACTAATAAATACGAATCCAATAAGATCACTCATGACTATATTTGGTCTTATAGATTATGCGTGAATTAGTAATTTATCTCATGTTATGAACAGTCCCGACATATCAAATGAGCAACTTATAAAGAGACAGAGGGAGTAATATTCAATACCTACTACTCCACCCACTACTCCTTAAAAATAATATTCAATACCCACTACTCCACACACTAATCATTACAAATAATATTCAATACCCACTATTCCACCCACTACTTTTTAAAAATAATGTTCAATATCCACCACTCCACCCACTACTACTTAAAAATAATATTTAATACCCACTATTCCACCCACTACTCCAAAAAAACAATATTCAATATCCACTACTCCTTAAAAACAATATTTAATATCCACTACTGCATAAAAAATCAATATTCATTCTCTACTATCTTAAAACCCGTGAAATTCAGCAAACAAGAAAAGAAATAAGGTACGGAGGGAGTACAAAATATACGGAAATAACCGGTTTGAAAAAGGTGACCAATTTTGCCGGTTCAGACCTGCCTTTGTAAAATGCGTATTAAACTACTTTAGAAGACTCACCAGACTCTGCCTATGGAGTTGTGCCAGCATTCAATTTAGTGCAGGTTATACTCTACCGACACATGCGTAATATCCAAAATAAATTAACATATCACTCACCTGATGAATGTATATTATTGGTTACCCATTTATAGAATGCGTATAAGCAATTTTAACTGTATTTTTTTAGGGATTCAATAATTCTATTTTTGGTTTTAGAAATATTTAATTTTTTAATTAAAATTTTTAAATTAACGCATTTTAAAATGAAGCTGATGAGAAATAGAATAAGGTCCATAAACAGTTGGACTTATTATTAATAAACTAAATAATTAGAACTCGTTTAACTAATACCTATAATATATTTTCTGAATACTAGATAGGAATAAAGTATATAGAACCTCTATATTACTTCCACTTCTATTCCTCATCAGAAGCGGTCGGATTCAATTTTTTAATTAAAATTTTTAAATTTAGAAAATAAAATTTTAATTAAATTTAGTGGTTAAACAATTAATTTTTTGGGTTCAATGTTTCTATATTTGGTTTTAGAAATATTCGGAACGACGAATAAATCGTATACGAAGTTAGGGTTTGGGGTTTACAACCCTAAATCCTAGACCTTAAACCCTAACGTATCCTGATTTTTAAACGCGTTAGCGTTTAAAAATCAGGCCGCCGGATTTAATTTTTTAATTAAAATTTTTAAATTAACACGTTTAAAAATCAAGCTGTCGGATTCAATTTTTTAATTAAAATTTTTAAATTTAGAAAATACAATTTTAATTAAATTTAGGGGTTAAACAATTAATTTTTTGGGTTCAATGTTTCTATATTGGGTTTTAAAAATATTCGGAACGACGAATAAATTGTATACGAAGTTAGGGTTTAGGGTTTGAGGTTTAGGGAACCCTAGATCCTAAACCCTAATGTATCCTGATTTTTAAACGCGTTAGCGTTTAAAAATAAGGCCGCCGGATTCAATTTTTTAATTAACAATTTTAAATTAACGCGTTTAAAAATCAAGTTGTCTTAATTAAAATTTTTAAATTTAGAAAATACAATTTTAATTAAATTTACGGGTTCAACATTTAACGTTTTCATTTTGGATTTCAGAAATATCGGAAGGAAAAATAAACAATAAATTTTTAAAAATAAACAATAAATCAGCATGGGACAGATGTGTGCCAACAAAGAAGAGATACGCATACTACAAATGCTTATTCCATAAAGTAATATTAAAAACTGGTAATGCTCTTTGTCAAAAAAAAAACTGGTAATACTCCACAGCAATATGCGTAACACTGAATACTCCATTTTGAATTGCGTAATAGCTGACAATACTCTGGAACCAAATGCGTATTCTCTTATACCCTTTTGCCGAATGCGTAACCAGCCGGGTATTTTTGTCATGCTTTTTAAAATTGGTTATTTTTGTCATCCATCTTATCAAAAGCGGGTATTCTTGTCCATTGTCCCTTTTAAACCGGCCGATCCAAATATTAAAAGATAAGTTTTTTCTTTTATCTTTTAATTTTATTTTAGTTCTGCAATTATATTTAATATTATGTCATGCATGCATAATTATGTTTTTTTAATATTTTTTGAGAAAAAAATATTTATTATTCAAAAATTCGCGCGAGCAAGATATTTTTATGCTTGTAAAATTATTGTGATTTAGAAAATATCGTACGAGATATTTATGTTGATGAATTGTGCATATTTATGTTGATTGATTGTGGATATTTTACAATATCGTACGAGCTGCATGCTTTGGGGAAAAAAAATTACATTTGCATGCGAGATGCATAATTTGAAAAAGATTTTCTACAAAAAAGGAGCATTATTTTCGGGAAAAAATGTTGCGACATTCTTAAACGAGCATATTTATTATTGCATATGGATTTGTAAAATATTTTTCATATATTATCGCGATAGTACATATATGTAAAAAATATTTTCAAACTTGCAAATAAATTGTCAAGTAGGGTAGCCTGAAGGCTATAAATCTCGCAATGCTACATGCTTAGTAAAGTGCAGCACCCTCTGGATTATTGAAGGCTATGAGATTTCTCTATATCGAATGGGTGGAGGCATCCGATGCATACTATCTTTAAGACTTCATATCACAGCTAACCCAACAAGGGACGCGTGCGAAGTTCGCCAGAACTACATCTACATCTACATCTCTTATTAACAGTCCCGCCAGAAACGAAGACACATCCTTATGTGGTTGCATCAGACACTTGAAAAGCGTGTATGCCAATTCGGGATATAAACAAACGCCAAGGTCCTAACTAGACAACAAGGATCGCAAAGGATTTCAAACGAATTATTTATGCTCGCACTTTTGAAACCTTGACAAAAATATATCTATCTTATAATGGTCATCGCATGCTATCACACTTACATCCGCATACGCCGAAGGAGTACAGTGGTGCTCTAAGTGTTTTTCTAATCATCTATTTTCAGTTTTTTCAGCGACTCAAGAAATTTGGAATCTTGAAGAATTTAGTTCTCCACTGCAGCAAGCTACACTGAAGAACTGAGGACTAGTTGTTATGCCATAATTTTGGCATGTCTAATAATCTCCCAAATTTCTAATCATTATTAATTACTAATTCAGATTTATAATTATCACTCCCTTCGTCCCGTAAAGGATGACACGGTTAAATTTGCACAAACTTTAAGAAAACTAAGTTTGACTTGCTAGGTGGCAATATTTGATTGGTTAATTGTAAAAGTGGGTGTATAAAAAATGGGTTAGGTGAGAAAATAGTGGGTGTGATAGTGCTTATTTAATAAAAAGAGAGTATAAAATAGAGAAGTAGTGGGTGTAATAGTGAAAAGTAGTGTTCAAAAATAGTAAGTATAGTAGGTTCATTCTTTTTGGGACGTCCCAAAAAGGAATGAGGGTCTTATAAAATGGGACGGAGGGAGTACTTAACCACTAAGTTTCATCCTCTCTCCGAAATGAGGAAAGAATCAATCTTAAATAATAAATAACGGAAAACATCTCCAAAATGATATTCTTCAAATCAGGAAGATATCACAACGCCAAGATTAAATCAGATAAAATCAGTAATTACCACATTAACGACGTTTATCCCTAAGTCTCTAAGGGATAGACATAATTGCGCAGAACTATGTGGGCTTGATCCATTATAAACTGGTACGTAGGCATCTTGGCAAAGAGACCGATACAAGAGACAAATCGAGACACCTGTCGAGTCCAGCCCGTCTTTTTTCATAAATCCTAATCCCCTAAAACAGTCATATTCATACACAGTCGCTCTACTATTTCAGCAAACCTCCGATTTCGTGTTGTTACGAAATTCCTCCAACAACACTAGCCATTTACTATTAGAAAAATTATCAACAAATAAACTCATCAGCTTTCTGTGTAAGGTACTATGTAGGTTCTTGTTATGCCAAAATATTGGCATAATCCCTAAGCAGACCTAATGGGCTTTAATAGAGGTCCACAACTCATAATGGGCCTAGAGATGAAGATTGGGTCACTAAAACCCACCACCAGGAGTTAGTCCAATATATTATCAAGCAAAATGTGGAAGTTTGCGACCCCAAGCTGCGGGTCAAGTGCGCCAGCAAAGTCCCTAGTATGGGATATCATCTATCATGCACGTCTCTCTACAAGGTCCAGCGTGGCCTAGAGGTCCAGCGTGGCCTAGAGGTCCAGCGAGGCCTAGAATACTCTCTCTGCAGGGTCTAGCGAGGCCTAGAATACTCTTATGAAGGCTAGAGGTCCAGCGAGGCCTAGAGCATATGTATTATGAAGGCTTACGGTCAGGCCCAGCGAGGTCGCGTGAGTGTGATTATCTCCGTACCCTAGCCCGTCTAGATAACTTCTTCTCCAAGAACTACGTATGGCTTGATCCCTATAAATAGGGTATGTAGGCATCTTGTAAAGATGATTGACAGTTCACCCCTGGAATATCAACAAACAAGATCAGCCACAAAAATCACCAATCTCCTTCCGTGTTCTAGCGAAATATCTGTATTTTGCTCCATGATTCCAGCAAACCTCCAAAATATTGTTATGCAATATTCTCCCTATAACATTTGGCACTAGAAGGAGGGGAGTCATCAGATTGGGAGAAGCGATGACGAAACCGAACAAGAAGAAGAATGGAGGGCACAACAACGGGGAGACCCCGGGGTCACACAAGATACCCAAAGGCGATCCCACCAGGAGCGAGGACGAAGATGATCCCGAGAAGGTGTCAACAGTGCAAGAAAGGATGATTAGAGTGGAGAAGCTATATAACTCAAGGAGCGCGAAGAGGAATACCAGGAAGAGGCCCAAGTCCTATCAGGAGGAGAGCAGTAAAGGTCCCATCAAGAAACTCTTGGATAAAGTTGATGATGTTGTTACGGATCAAACAAACCCTTACTTCTGTGAAGTCCTCGAGTGGGAGGAGGATATAGAGGCTACTAAGACAAAGGAGGGGTCGCAGAACGAGGCCGCCTCATCTAAGGGGAGCTGACAAGAAGGATAAGCGATCCCAGGCTAGGAGCCAAGGTTCAGAACGACCCCCTCTCCTCGTAAAGAGCGTGAGCGGTCACCTCGTCGCGATGGACGACCCCCTCTCCTCTTAGAGAGCGTGAGCGGTCACATCGTCGCGATGAACGACCCCCCTCCTCATCGAGAGCGCGAGCGGTCCCATAAGTACAAACCTGAGCCCCTAAACCGAAAAAAGAAGAATCGCAAGGAGGATCAAGAGGAGTCTAGTGCTCCCAAGAACACCCAATCCCACCATGACAGCACTGCAAAGGGAAAGAAAAAAGTTGAAGATAAGAAGACCAAGGTTGAAGACTACAAGCTAAAGGAGCAAAAGAAGGCCTTGGATAAGAAGAATGCAGATAAGGGGATCCTTAACCCCATGGGTCCGGCCTCGCCTTTCACTCAAGAGATCAGGACCACTCCGCTTCCCACTAAATTCCGGAATAGTAACACAGACATGACTTATAATGGGGACACTGGCCCTACAGAGTTTGTTATTCGATTCAACAATGATATGGATGTGTACTGGGTCTCGCTATTGGCTAGGTGCAGGTTATTTGCAGCCTCATTGAGGGGTAGTGCCCAGCAATGGTTCTCTAAGCTAGGGGCTCACATCACTATAGACTCCTGACAGCAGTTCGTGTACATTTTCATTAAGCATTTTCAATCCTCCAAGCTCTATGTACCTCATGTACCCATCATGGTATACATAAAGCAGAAGGAGGGTGAGACCCTACAGGACTACTTCAAGAGGTTTAACGCCGAGGACCCTAGGGTGCGAGGAGCGAATGATGAGGCCATTAAAATTTTCTTATTGCTGGGCTGAGAGAGGGCACCAAGTTCTGGAAGAAGTTGCAGGCATAGACACCTGGCACTCTCTTTGAGTTCTACAAGGAGGTTGAGCCTTACAAAAGGATTGAAAAGTCGATGGAGGACCTCAAGAAGAATAATGAGGCTAGCAACAGTGGAAGTAAGAGCAAGGGAGTGAAAATGAAGGACTCTTGGAGCCCTAGCGAAGACGAGATTGCAGTGAGAGCCCAAAGAGTAGGGGGTGAGGTCCGCTTAGGAGGTCACCACCGCGAGCTCAAAATGGAAGGAATGAGGGTCAGTCCACACCTTTAGTGGCCTTCATTGATCACATCTATGCAGTTAATGCTGACTAGAGGATGTTTAAGAAGCCCTCACCCATGAATAGTCGGGCAACCAGGGATACTCGTAAATATTGTGTCTTTAATGAACAGACATGGCATGATACTGCAAATTGTAGGCAGCTCAAGAAGCAAATTGAAGAGCTAATTTGCAATGGCCCAGCTAACTGAATGGGTAGTTCGTGAGGAGAAAAAGCATGGCACTAAGCCAGGTCTTGGTTTCAATAATGTCCCACCGTTTGGGCAAAAAGAAAAGTCCCACAAAGAAAGAGAGGAGCGAGCTGGGAGTATTCATGTCATTATGGGGGGGCCCATACTGGAGGAGATAACAACAAGGCCAAAGAGAGGTATGCTCGTGAGCCCAAGAAGCGGCCCCTCACCAATGTACATCACCTTCAGGAGAGACCCCAAAGCTCTTCAAACGGGAGAGTACAAATATCATGTTCACCGAAGAGGATGCAAAGTGGGTTCATTATCCCTACTCTGAATCTCTGGCTGTTCGGGCTCGCATAGGATCTCAAAATATCTACAGGGTCCTCGTGGATAATGGGAGCGCAGTCAGTGTCCTTACATATGAAGTCTATAGGAAGATGAGATTTATGGACAAGGTGACACCTAGCTTTGCGAGGTCGCAAACCCGTTATCTTGCAATGTGAGGCCTCTTGGCCCCATTGGCGATAATGGATCAGTCCATAAATCTACACAACGTGTAGCTATCTCTATGCATGCATTAAAGTCAGTCTATAAGCAAAGGAGAGCATGTAAAGACTCAACGAGACCCCTATACGGTGTGGCTATCGAGATCAATGAGACGCCTCTACATGAGATACTTCTTGGTGAAATACCTCTACGTCGAGGAGAGGGGGGACGCTCCCGATCCTTGGGGAGAGGGGGGACGCCCCCAATCCTTGGCGGCAATGAGGAGGTCCTCAACTCCCTTAGTACACCAGGAAGAGCATATATAAAACAAGCCCCCTGCTTGGTATGGACTTCACTAATATCAACATACATTGCCCCAATCTAAATGAGAACTCATAGCGGGGCCACATCAAAATTCACTTCATTACAAATGTTGTTAACTCCAAACAATACAAGAAGATTGCTGAAACACTTTGATTCCTCATCATATCAACGATGATAATGAGGACTCGGGGGGTAGTGCCATTACATAAACACTTATTTTAGTGGGACATTTGAAGAATTATAAGACAAAGCCAGCACCTAGCGTTGCGAGGCCGCACATAGCGTTGCAAGGTCGCAAGCCCGATATCTTGCGATGTGAGGCCACTTGACCCCAGTGGCGATGATGGGGGAGCACATGAAGACTCAATCAGGTATCCCAAAGCACTTGGAGAAATTCAAAATTATCAGTTTTCAAATATTCATGGCCCGCCAGCTAGCATGTGCGAGCCGGGGCTAGAGCCCAGCAACATGATGGATGCAATCTATCTACAAGGCTATAAAAGAAAGTGGAATACGAGGCCACAGAATCAAGGATCAAAAGGAAGTTAAAAAGCGGGGCAGCATGATCAACTAAAATGAAAAAGACGAATAAGGGTCCGCGTGTGGACTAACAGGAGCACATGTGGCTTATTAAAAAAAGAAACAAGGTGTCCTCGCATATACATGTATAGAGGAGTCCTCCTATTCTATCAGCAAGGAGGCCTCGTAACATATGAGGCTGCAAGGAGGCCTCGCAACATATGAGGCTGCAAGGAGGCCTCACAACATATTAGACTACAAGGAGTCCTCTCAGCTTATGAAGAGGCCTCTCATCATAATAACAAGGAGCAGAGGAGAGTCCTCTCATCATACTTTAAGAAGACCTAAAGATATTGGTGAGAGCCCGAGCTCACATATCAGCTGGATAGAAGATTTAATTATAACAATTTATGACTGCAAGGTCTTAGGGGGTCGCCTCTCAAGGTCCCTGCAGGACCACATTGCGCTTGGAAGGACCCTTTGAAGTCACCATACATGGCTTCGCATTAATTGAAAGACACATAACACATGTCATCATCTTAGCGACTGAGAGCAGATCTTGAGACACGACAGTTGTCTGAAACCATTCAAATTCATAGGGATCACGATGCAATCCCAAGGCACTAGAGATAGTTATGCTTTCATCTACAGTAATCTATAGCGAGCACAGGCCTCACATCGAAGTTTTGACAAAGCAGTTTTTGAGTCCACATCGCATCTTCAATGACAATATGGACTCGGGGGTAGTTGTTATGCCCAAATATTGGCATAATCCCTAAGCATGCCTAATGGGCTTGAATAGAGGTCCACAACTCATAATGGGCCTAGAGATGAAGATTGGGTCACTAAAATCCACCACCAGGAGTCAGTCCAATATACTATCAAGCAAAATGTGGAAGTTTGCGACCCCAAGCTGCGGGTCGAGTGCGCCAGCAAAGTCCCTAGTATGGGATAATATCTATCATGCACGTTTCTCTACAAGATCCAACGTGGCCTAGAGGTCCAGCGTGGCCTAGAGGTCCAGCGAGGCCTAGAATACTCTTATGAAGGCTAGAGGTCCAGCGAGGCCTAGAGCATATGTATTATGAAGGCTTACGGTCAGGCCCAACGAGGTCGCGTGATTGTGATTATCTCCGTACAGCGTGGACCACCTCGCATGACTAGCCCAGCGAGGTCGCATGCGAGGCCACATAGCTTCTCCATCAGCCTCGCCAGTAAGGCCACCTGATTCGAGCATCATGTTAGCCATAGGTAACCTTTAATGGGCCATCGGTCATGAGCAGGATAAATGGGTAAAATATATCAGCCCAAGAAGACGCCTAGTGGATTTGGGCCAAGCCGAGCCCATATAAATCCTAGCCCGTCTAGATAATTTCTTCTCCAAGAACTACGTATGACTTGATCCATATAAATAGGGTACGTAGGCATCTTGTAAAGATGATTGACAGTTCACCCCTGGAATATCAACAAACAAGATCAGCCACAAAAATCACCAATCTCCTTCCGTGTTCTTCGTGTTCTAGCGAAATATCCGTATTTTGCTCCATGATTCCAGCAAACCTCCAAAATATTGTTATACAATATTCTTCCTATAACATTTGGTGCTAGAAGGAGGGGAGTCATCAGATTGGGAGAAACGATGACGAAACCGAACAAGAAGAAGAATGGAGGGCACAACAACGGGGAGACCCCGGGGTCACACAAGATAACCAAAGGCGATCCCACCAGGAGCGAGGACGAGGATGAGTCCGAGAAGGTGTCAGAAGTGCAAGAAAGGATGATTAGAGTGAAGAAGGTATATAGCTCAAGGAGCGCGAAGAGGAATACCAGGAAGAGACCCAAGTCCTATCAGGAGGAGAGCAGTAAAGGTCCCATCAAGAAACTCTTGGATAAAGTTGATGGTGTTGTTATGGATCAAATAAACCCTTACTTCTGTGAAGTCCTCGAGTGGGAGGAGGATATAGAGGCTACTAAGACAAAGGAGGGGTCGCAGAACCCGATTTTTCGGTAACTGCAAGTTGCAAATAAACTTATAATAATTAATAATATACAAAAATAAGTTCCTTTTATTCGGAACTATATGGTGTGCATATATATTAAGGGGGTGTTTGGGGGAACTTTTTTTCAGAATAAATCAACTTATTTTAAGATAAAGTTAGAGATTTCTAACATTCCAATTTATTTTCCAACTTATTTTCCAACTTATTGAATCTCAAACATACATTAAATACTTGTATAATTTTTTTTTTTATCAAAATATAAAATTTTTACCCGAAAATAAGTCCATAATTCCTTAAAAAAAGTTTTGCCAAACGGGTAAGATGCAACTTATAAAGCTATAAACTTATAATAATAATTAATAATATACAAAAAGCATGCTTGATTAGTAGTACTATATCCATCACTAGTGGTAATTCAGTACTGGCTTATAACTGTAGACGATTATTACTGATTATGCACAATAGGCCAATGCTTGTTCTTTTTTTCTTTTTGGTCGCAGTGAACTAACACATCAGCATGGTGGTGTACTTTCTTTGGCAATCCCAATAAAGACTGACAGTAAATCTAGTAGAGTAGTAGTTTTTTTGTTTGATGGCCGATATCCTGGTTTTCAAAAATTTAAAACACTGTGCTATTATTAGATTTAGAGCATATGCACCGGCTGGGAGATTTAAAAAATTACTTTTTTAATGGACTTCAAAAAGAATTGCATGCAGCGGTGCCAAATCAAAAATTGATGCTCCTTTGATTCATTAACCTGGCCTTTGATTTTCCAAGGACTAAGCAACGGACGGCAATTTGTAGGGCCCAGTATTTTTCACCCTTCATTTTACCCCGCAGTTTTTTTTTTCATTTTTAATATTCCTTTCGTCTTTTTAGTTATCATATATTTAGAAAGAAGAAAAATTTAATGTTATAAATTATTTACATATATTGTTCTTAATTATTATATTAAATGATAAGAATAGTGTTGTAAAGTCAACCATTGGAATTAGGAATAACGGGATATATCACTACTAGAAACAGGTCAATACACATCGGCTAAAAATCGATGTCTGGCCATTTTTCAACCGATGTCTATGTGGGTGTAGAGAAATGTCCAACCCCTTTCACATCGGTTTTAAACCGATGTCAAAGAGTATCTATCACATTGTTCCCAGGCTTTTCACATCGGTTTTAAACCGATGTCAAAGAGTATCTATCACATCGTTCACTGGAAACTGACTGATGTTAGATACTATCTGTAACATCGGTTACAAGCAAGAGTACTTCAGACATCGTTTACTGTAATATAACCAATGTGTATCATACATATTAACATCGGTTTCATTGAGTTTAACTGATGTGTTAGTGTTATAACAATACTAGCCAAAACAAAACAATAACATGCAACCAAAACTATTCCAAAACGAAAAACAAGCAATAATGGTTCAAACAAACTTCATTATCATTATCAAACAAATTCAATATATACATCAATGACTATCCGCAAAACTAACAAACTAACTACATTTCAAGTCAAATGCCTCTTCCAAACCAAAAAACATACTCTCTCCGTCCCACCGGTTTGTTAACATTTCAAAATAGGGTATTTGGCACGCATTTTAAGGTGAATTTTAATGATAGTTCCATAACTTATTTTTAAAATTTTCTTTTTTTGTATAAAAATAGAACAATCCTATTTTTAAACAAAAAAAGAAAATTTAAAAAATAAGTTATGGAACTATACTTAAAATTTACCTTAAAATGCGTGCCAGAAAGTGACAAAAAAAGTATTAAGAATTGGGTGGGACAGAGGGAGTAATTGACAAACTACTCCATGTAAAAACAAACTATACCGCTCTATAACTACCATAGTTAAAACAACCTAATTAAAACAACCTATATCTTGGCCATCAATGGAGTGCTCGGAAGGTGAGTGCCAATGACATTATCCTTCCAAGCATCGAACAAAAATTCTTTTTCAAATTTCATCCTACTCATCGCTACCTAGTCATGACAGTGTATCTAGAGTAGTTAAGGTCTGACGATTCAAGTCTTCAACATGTTCCTGTACAATCAATAACCAACATATTACTTTATTTTAACAAGGAAAACCATAATTGTGTACAGACACACTTGCATGAATGGATAAAGAAATAAATACAATACAGTGTGCACACTTGAAACATAATAAACGATACAGACGTACATCTCTATACTAATCTTACCAGAGCATTATCCAGATAAATGATAAATCTATACCACTGCATCAACAAAAGCCGCAGGGTCCAGAGAAGCACCAATTTTCCATTTGCAGGTCTTAATCTACGTACGAATAGAACAACAGAAAATATGAACCAAAGTAATATGGAGCACTCTACAAATATGGAGCACAAGTATGGAGCACTCTACAAATATCTGTGAGGCTTCTAGATATCTGTAGCATCACAAGGGACTTTACGTTGCGGATAAAAGAACATGTTGTGGATCTTCAATCTGCGATAAGAAGAAAAAAGGGATACTTGACCCTTAATTACGAGCAGCATATAAAAATTCAATTCATTTAGGAGAAAAATGAAAAAATAATTAAGATAAAAAATTGATTGTGGAATTAAAGCAGATTGAACTTAAAAATTGACAACATTCCAGCATTTCCAAAACCGTGGAACATTTACTCTTCTTTAGATTCTATCATTTCATTTTACAGATGTGTTTCATGAAAAATCTCGGCATGTAGACTACGTAGTATTGTACTTATTGTTATTGCAGTACAAAATACAGACTTGTTACAGTTATGCAAAAGGATCAGAAGCAAGAAAAACTACGAGATGAAGTTAAAAAAACACGCGTAAACCAACCCATATATATACCAATTTTTCAGGTCACCAAACCATATCCAGATTCATATGTATTGGTTTGTGCTCCATAAAAACTAGAAACTTATCACAACCCTTATTACATAGAAATAGAATTCACATAAACTTAAACTAACATAAAAAACGGACTCCATAAAAAATAGAACATGAATATTAGTACAACCAAGCAAACACTACTCCATAAAAAACTTAAAGTAGTACGTAACAAGTACGTTTTGATTCATAAATCTTAAAACACACTTAAACTCACAAAAGAGAATTATATACTGGAGTTAAGACCACATGAATATTAGAATCTTTATTATTATCACCAAACTGTTGTTTGCAACTTCCAAGGAAATTTAGTGTATCCGAAATAACTACTTCTGGCAGAAGCAACAAAGTTTTTTACTTTTATTCAGGTAATAGTCATTTTGGGACTATATATATAGTCCCTTCTTGTTTCATAGTATGCTATGTTAGATTCACGAATAGTACGTACTAACTAAACTAGATATATGTAAGAAAAAATCTACCAAAATTATATTATAATATATAATAGATGTTAAAACACGCATTTTAAGTATTAAAATTGATGTAATATGCATATTCAAGTAAGCCATTAGCATTTAGCTAACTAATTAAACTCTAGAGTTCTATTTCACTAGTCACATATATTGGTACTAAGATTGGACTGTTTAGAATTTAGACTTTAGAGGATGTCATTACACTTAAAACTAAAGCTAAACCACAACTCAACCTTTCTCATAAATAGTTGAATCGCCAAACCCCTCTCGAGCCAACGTAGAGATGCACAAAAAGCCCGAGCCCGAAAATCTGGCCCTGCCCGATCCGGCAAAACCCGGTCAAAGCCCGTCCCGGTCAAAGCCCGGCCCGGTCAAGCCCGGCCCGAGGGCCTTAAACGGTCCCTATATTTTTGGGTAAAGCCCGGCCCGGCCCGGCCCGGCAAAAGCCCGGTCTTAGCCCAGTCTTTTAAAAAGCCCGGTCTTCGGCCTGGCCCGATTAATAGCCCGGTTCAGCCCGGGTAAAATTCGATTATTCAAGTATACTTACATAAATATTTATGTATTTACACTTCCAACAAATGTAAAAATTATTTAAGTACATATATATTTACATATTCATTATTAATAATAAGATTATTTATATGCATATATTACGATACATGAACGAAAACAAGTTAAGTACACGTGTAATCAATTAATCTATCATCAAATCAAAAAGTAAATCGATAAATGTAATATTTGTATCGGCAAAATAGATTGTTTAACACAAGTCTGTCATTATTACATAAAGAACATTCTTATGTAACATAAAATCTCGATCCGATTTGATCCCGGAAAAGCCCGATCCGGCCCGGCCCGCTTCAGGCCCGGAAAAAAACCCACCGCGGCCCGCTTCGAGGGCCTAAACGGGCTCACATTTTTCACAGAAGTCCGGCCCGGCCCGGCCCGGCCCGGTCAAAGTCAAAGCCCGGGCCGGGCTTTGACCAAAAAGCCCGGATTTTTCAAAGTCCGGTCAAAGCCCGGCCCGATGGACCTTTTGTGCATCTCTAAGCCAATGTCAGTTGGTAACCCAATCTATGCTCTGCATAAAACTGTATCCAATCTGATGTCCACGTGTTACTCTGCGGGGTACTACAAAATGAAATAAGTTCAGTAACTCATTATTAAGATAAATAGTACTTCCTCCGTCCCGTCCATTTGTTATCGTTTCAAAATGGGGTGTCGACACGCATTTTAAGGTGGATTTTAAAGATAGTTCCATAACTAATTTTTGAAAGTTTCTTTTTTTGTATAAAAATAGAACAATCCTATTTTTATACAAAAAAAGAAAATTTAAAAAAAAAGTTATGGAACTATCCTTAAAATCCACCTTAAAATGCGTGCCAGAAAGTTACAAAAAAGTATAAACAAATGGATGAGACAGAGGGAGTAGAGAACTATTTTAGACGCAACTCGATTAACTCGCAGTGTGTGCATTGCCTCTCTCTCTCTAACCAGCAAGAGTGTGTGTAGAGAAACGAAGAGAAACATGAGGATAATAGTCAGATCTGCTAAATAGATATGTACCTTCCATTTGTATTAACTAACTTGCAATTAATAGACACTAGAAAAACCTATTATAATAAGCTGAATACAGAACAGTACAACGGAACAGGCAACATTATACAGAAAAGGCAATCCGGCAATTACCATCTTCCAGTTTTTCGAATTGTAGATATTGGTTGCGTACTAACCCTTCATCTGTTTCCGGAAAGTAAAAAATATATTGAAATAAGAGTGAGACAACTATTTACGGACAATTTTTTTTCCCAAATATAACAACTAAAAAAAGGGACGAGGGAGTAAAACACAACGCCTACATAATCGTTGACGAGTAACAACGGTAATAAAATTGGCAACCATCATATATCTATCTATAAATATTCATTTTTTGTGTTTATTTCTCACACAAAGTTTATAAACACCCATATTTCTATCTTCTCGATCTCATTTTTTCTCTCATATTTTATACATATAAATATATAATGGGTACATATAAATATATAATGGGTACTAATTGTCTTCCTTCCGAAAAATTATAATTATGTATTTCGTGAGTTCGACAATCTATTGATCCGAGAATCCTCATGCCAAACCTCGTTAAAAAATTTAAATTTATCCACAAGCTTATCAAAAATCTAAACTTATCCGACAATCTATAATTGGATATTATTTGTGGGATCATTAAATAATAGAGACGAATTTAAATTTATGATAAAATATAATTATTTATTTGATGAATAGTAACCGATGAATTGATGAAATTGTATGGGTGCATAAAAAATAACAAAAACAATTGATTTATCATAAATAATAATCAACTCCATCAATTATATCTATGAATTGATGAATCAAAGCTCAACATGGGTGCATAAGCTCTTAATGAAAAGGTTCTAGACCAAATAATAGTAGGTAGATCTGTGAACAGTTCATAATTTCTACTCCCTCCGTCTCTAAATATGTTTCCTGTTTCCTCTGGACACGTTTGTCAATGCACACTTTTAATCATTAATATCTTCAATTTCGTATTAGTTTTAAATATAAAAACTTTAGTGTATTAAAGTAATCATAAATACGAATCCAACAAGATCACTCATGACTATATTTTATCTTATAAATTATGCGTAAATTAGTAGTCAACCGCTTATAATGAACAGTATACAAAGTCAAAGTAGGAAACACAAAATGATACAGAGGGAGTACAATGTTCTAGGGCTCTCCATACACACTGTATATCTTTTTCCATACAGTTTGTTGGTGGGGGTGAGAATCTACGCCAAGTTGAGTGCATGCTAACAAAATTTTCAAGCTTTAAATCCCAAAACGACCCTTGAAAAATCTCAATAAAACAGAGTTCATCTGTTCATGTACCAAATTACATTAATCATCTAATCGGTAGTTATGTAATGTGAGCTGTGTAAGCTCAATATGACATTTGTCTGATATGGTCCTATGGACCTATTGTTTAAGGATATGCTTAGGGATGGACATCGGGTCACTTCGGGGTCAGGGAGTGCTTTCCCCGCTCTCACTCCCGATTCCCGAATCCATATCCGATCCACGAACCCGCCCCAATCCCCGAATGGAAAATGGTTTGTTCCCCGATCCCCGTCCCGAACAGGGAACGAGAATCCCCGTTGAAAATTGGGGAATTTTTATATTTTTAAAAAAATAAAAATTTTACATTCTCTAATAAATTTCATAATAAAATTAATTTGTTAAATCTTAAATATAATATATATTTTAAATTTAACAACTTATTCTAAAAAATATTCCAAATAAATATTTGTTTATATTAAAAGAAATAATTTAATTATTATAATTTAATTAAATTTTACTAATAAAATTTTGAATCTATAAAAGTAATTAAAAAATTTAAACACTAATAATATATCTAAATACATTTACTTATAATAATTTAATTATATACATATATAAATATATTTTTAAAAAATATTAAAATCGGGGATCGGGGCGGGGATCCCTAATCCCCGACCCCACCACGATCCCTGATTTTTTTACCAAATACTACCCACTCCCCGCCCCGAATTCAAAAAATTTCACTTTCTCTCCCTGTATCACTTACATTCTCTAAAACGTTGTCAATTTTTCTGCAAACTTATCACAATACCAAGGGCCAAGAATGGCCATCTTTAAAATACTCAACTTACTCTTCCTGTTCTTCATCTTAATTTGTGCAACACAAATTACACAAGGTCATACTTATAGTTATAGAGTTACCTTTATCTTCTACATGTAAATGTGTGTGTGTACATAAATATAACCATGTGCAAGTTCAACCTTGCTTAGTTGCTAACTGCACTTGCATAATGTAGCTAAGCAGGTATTTCCATTCACCTGTGCATTGAAAAACAATGAAGACTAATCACATTGTTATTAGTTGAGCTCTCATTTAATATATTTCTAGATGCCAAGTCTTGAGGATTTTTCCACAAGTGTGCCGATATATTTGCTTTAGACAGTAATTTATCTTAATTATTTCAATTATTTATAACAGGGTTCAGTACTCGTGTAGTTAATCCGCATACTCAATATGTTCACATTTCAGCAGCACTGGAAAATGACTTGCAGGTGAGGCGCAAATATTTAACTTTTGTTTAGAAATTTAAGGCTCATTGCAGTTTAAATACTATTGTTATAAACTGTAATGATTATGTGTTTTTCTACTATATATTCTCTCTTCGTGCACAGTGTTTAATATACTTTTACTACATATATTTTCGTTCTTCATCGAATTCATAGGTTCATGGAAAAGAGTGGATTCACAGTAATGCGAGGAGGTTGATGATTGGTTCAGTAGCTCCAACTTGCACTTACAATGAATGCAGAGGATGCAGGTTCCGGTGCAGAGCGGAGCAAGTTCCAGTTGAAGGGAATGATCCTATGAACAGCGCGTACCATTACAAATGTATTTGCCATAGGTAATTGCTATGTTTGTGGTTGCAGAATTTTTAGTGAAAGTTTTGTTATTGAACCTATGTAGTAAGAATTTGTTAGTACAAGTAGACAAGTAGCTCATCAGTGATAACTCTGAAACTTGATCAGGTACTTCCTCGCCAACTCCTGTCTCGGAAGTGGTGTAGCTGTAGTGGGGTGTCTGCAAAACAACACCGGAGGGGGGTTTGGCCCCGAGGTGCCTCCGGCGTGAGAATGAGAGTTGGCTTTGGAAGATAATAATCAAGTAGAGTATCACAATAGTAATAAATGTGTGTAGGTGTGTAATAATGTCTAACCCCTAAACCCTACATTCTAGGGGTATTTATAGCCCTAGGGTTAGGATTTAGGGGTCTGTTACCTTTACTCCTAGCCGTCGGATCCGGGGGACAAGATGCTGAACTCCCGGGATGTAGGACACGTGTCCTTATTTGTGGGGACCGTTGACTGGAGTGTGACAGTGTTGTTGAGTACATGATTTGACACATGTTGTCGTTTGGACTTTAATGCTGGTCAGCGCCACGTGTGGGGATATCGGCCGAGCTGGGCTGCCACGTGTCCCAGGTGTCATCACTCTGAGGTCCATTAATCCGGGGTCGGGGCTCCGGGCCCGGGGTCCGCTGGCTGGGGCTGGATTGCTCTCATTCTTATAAGTTGGATTATTTGTTATTTTTGGGCCTGAGGTTGGGCCTAATTGGGCCTGGGCTATTTTCTAGCCTATTAATTGGCCCCCGCTCCCTTATGCGGATTCTCCGGATGAGGGAGTAGCTTAGGATTTGTTGCCTGTTTGAAGAATTTTTTGCTTTGGTTGCCCCCCAGGACCGGGGTGTGTGCTGGGTTACGCATCCCGGGGCTGATGATATCGTAACTTGAAGCTTTGTTGCCTTGAAGAGAGATTTTGCTTTGATTGCCCCACAGGTCCGGGGTGTGCACTGAGGTAGATACGCCCGGGGCTAAGGGTTGTTTGGAGGCTGGGTGTGTATGCATATATATATATATATTCGTAAATATATATATTGCATATGTAAATATTCTGCATATGTGCATTTTTTTTATTTTTTATTTTTTTTTGGAAAATAGCTGTCATCCACTATCTCCGGGTTTTGGAGATAGTGGGCCGAAACTTTGGGCCGCCACGTGTCTCTGGTGGTTGAGATTCAGGGCTTGCCTATAAATAGTGGCCGTCTTCCTCACTTTTGTCTTTTACAAGTTTCTGATTTGCTACCGTTATTCTGCTTCTCTGAGGACTTAATCTCCGGGCTATCGTCGCTTCAGTTTTTCTTGCTTTCTCTATTCCGGCTTCTTTACTCTTTGTAAGTCTTCTCTATCCGGACTTTTGTCAATTTTACCGTTTTTATTTTCCGGGGTTCTGGTACTCCTATAGGTAGTTTGCCCTTTTGTAGCTCCTTATTATCATTTTCTTAGTGTTGGGTAGCCCGGGGTAGTGTACTTGTATGGTTAAGCGACGTGTTACTGCCAACCGAGTGCTAACCCCTCTTTCCGAGCCCAGTACTTCTGCTAGTGTTAGCTCTTCAGATAGTAGCATAGATTGGATAGACGTAGAGTGGTGTATAATGGGGAAGAAGAAAAGTAGCATGCCCGTACTTACTAATATCGCAACCAAGGATATGGGCCCGGGGTATAGCCTCAGTGAGGCAGATGGTAGTTGGAGTCATAGTAAATATTATTTCGTTAAAAAGGACCCAGGGATCCCCCAAGCTTTCTTCTTTAGGGATCTCAGCACGGAGTTCTCTCAGAATCCTGATGTGGCGGATATGACGGAGTATAATAAAGCTTTCCTGGATTCTAAGTTCGGGGATAAGCCAGGTTCCGGGATGGACGTTGGTCCATTCCGAAGTAAGTATGTAAAGGAGCCGGTCGATTGGGATCCCATTTTCCGGGCCACATTTCATTTGGATAACGATGTGGAGTGGAGATGGCCGGAGCACGGCGAAAAGATTTATCACAGACCGGAGGGCAGTTGGGTTGGAGTGTGGTTGGAGCATCTGAGGTCGGGGTACGGGCCTAGGTGTCACCAATTTGTTAAATCTTTATGCTTGTTCGAGTATGGGATTCCTATCACCCAGTTGACCCCGAACGCGGTGAAGTGGATTTCTTATTTTCTTGGTTGTTGTGAGAAAGCTGGGGTGCTGCCCACTTTTAAACTTTTTCACCATGTCTTTCAATTGGTGCACTCCAACAACGTACCCATGTTCGAGTTTAGGTTCCGGGGTAAAGCATGTGGGTATCCCTCCTCGGCGTCAAAGCCTCTTGTTATGCTCCCCACTTTAAAGGGTTGGAACGGGGAGTTTGCCTTCCTCCGGGGCGTTGACATCCGGTTCATGCCCACCTTTAAGGAGAAGCCTATTGCCATGAACTTTGAGGTGTTCGATCTTCAGGATGCGGCAATGGACCGGGTTCACGCTTTTTGCCGAGGTCTTGGGAGGCAAGTGACTCGGGAGGATCTTATGAGTCATGAATATCTTTTTGGGATAGGATGTAAGTTCGGGTTATATCTTGCTTTTAATTTTGCTCTTAATGTTTCCTTTACTCCGGACTAATGTTTTACTTTCATGATCTCAGGCCTTCCCGGATACAGCCCGGAATTTGAAAGGATTTTGCAGATGAGCAAAGCTCTTGGTGCTGCTCTCCGGGGTATTGGTCATGTTCGTGACAATACCAAGGCTCCCGGAGATACTAGCGGCTCCCAAGCCAATCAAGAGGGGGCTTCTGAGAATAGGGCGGCGCGCCCTGAGGCTGCGGATACGGAGACCGGGGTTGAGGATTCCAGCCTGGTCCCCAGGAAGAGGCCGAGGGTGACCTCAGCTCAAACTGAGCTATTTGGGACTATGCTCTCCGACTGCGAGATTGTGCAGGAGGGCTCGGCTGCTGGTGGCCCGAAGAGGGAAAACTTTCGTCCTCATGAGCCGACCCCCGTGTCTCCGGAGGAAAGAAATTTCATTGGCTTCCTAGCTGACCTTCCCAGCAAATCGGAGTGGGAAGAGATGAGCAAATCCACCTCCACCGAGTTGCTCCAGGAGATGATGGGGGTCTTCGGCCAGGTATATGTTTCCCCGGTCTCTTTCTGTCTGCTTATTGATTCTGGATTTTCTAACTTTCGTTTCTACCTTCGCAGCTTGGGGTCCGGGTTGCTGGAGCTGCTGCTAAGGCATGTAGGGAGTTGAAGGAGGCCCAAGTTACTTTGAGCTCAGCCTCGGAGAAAGATAAAGAAATTGCTGATCTAAAGCAGCAACTTGAGGAGCTGAAGGAGCGAACGGATGCCCAGATCGAGAAGTTCAAGGGTGGAATCAAGCAAGCAGTCGACGAGAGGGACGCGGCCAAGGCTAAGCTGACTGATTATAAGGCTGAGGTGAAGAGGCTCCGGGATGAGCTGAAGGCCAAGAAGCCCGAGGAGCAGGTAATTGCTGAGTTTCGGGGGTCGGAAGCCTATGATGATGATCTGGCACTCGTGGCTTCGAAAAAGATCCACCGCTGTTGGGTGATCTCCGAAAAGATGATCAAGACCGATCCCCATACTGCTACCTGGGAGAACTTCATCACAGAGTACCTTGCTGCCGAGGATGCATTGGCCCGGGGTGAAGGCGAACCTGTTCCTTACAAAGCTCCCAACTCCTCTCCTCCTCCTAAAGAATGATTTCTTCCAGAAGAGTGCCTCTGCAGACTGGCTGCGTCCAGAGTCCGGGCTATGCCCAAGTAATCTTTTAATCCTCTGAAAAACTCGCTGTATAACTTTGAATTTTGCTGTTGTATTGCTGTAACTTTATAACTACCGGGTGTTTTGGGCTATTGGTCAGCCCGGCCCGTTTCTTTGTCTATGGATCTTCCTTGTTTTTCATTCGCAAGTTTAAGTTTTGCCATGCTCCTTTGTTGCTGTTTGTATTGCCCCCCACTCTTTAATTCGGGTATCCCGGATTGGGGAGTAGTGGTTTGTCCTCGGGCCAAAGCATTGCTAAGGTCCCGGGCTTGTGCCTACTTGGAAAGGATGAAAACTTTTCCAAGTAGGAATTTGGATGCCTATGGCTTCCCGGGCTGAAGCATTGCTAAGGTCCCGGGCTTGTGCCTACTTGGAAAGGATGAAAACTTTTCCAAGTAGGAATTTGGATGCCTATGGCTTCCCGGGCCAAAGCATTGCTAAGGTCCCGGTCTTGGGCCTACTTGGAAAGGATGAAAACTTTTCCAAGTAGGAATTTGGATGCTTATGGCTTCCCGGGCCGAAGCATTGCTAAGGTCCCGGGCTTGGGCCTACTTGGAAAGGATGAAAACTTTTCCAAGTAGGAATTTTGGTACTAATTGTTGGATTGAAATACCAGGTGAGGAATAGAGCTCTTTTTCATTGATAATAAAATGATTACATGATTTTCAATTACAATTCAAAAAATGTCCATGTACGAGCTGGAGCTATCTTCCTTTACTGGTAGTACTTTCTTAGCCTGAGGTCGTGCCAGGTGTTGGGGACCTCAGTGTTGTCCATGTGGCTGAGCTTATAAGTTCCGGGACGGAGTACTTCTTTGATTCTGTAGGGACCTTCCCACTTAGGCATAAGCTTTCCTGTGTTCGTGGGGTCTGAAGCTTCGGTGTCCCGGAGTACTAGGTCCCCGATTTGGAAGTTTTTGACCCTCGATTTCTTCCCGAAGTACTCTCTTGTTTTTTTTATACTTCTCCATTCTTTCCACTGCCTTGTCTCTGACCTCATCAATTATGTCCAGATTAACCCGTAGCCCTTCTTCATTTTCGATTTCATCGAATTTAATTACTCTGTGGGAGGGGGAGCCCACTTCAATTGGCAACATCGCTTCAGTTCCATATGATAGCTTGAATGGGGTTTCCCCTGTTCCGGACCTCGGGCTAGTTCTGTATGCCCATAGCACATGTGGTAGCTCTTCGGGCCATTTGTTCTTGCTTTCCTTTAACCTTTTTTCAATTCCTCTTAGCAAAATTATGTTTGTCACTTCAACTTGTCCATTGCCCTGGGGATAGGCCACCGAAGATTTCTTGTGCTTGATTCCCCTTTCCTTCAGATAATTTTCGAAGTTTGAGCCGATGAATTGAGGACCATTATTTGAGACTAAGACCATGGGTACGCCGAACCGCATTAAGATGTTGTCCATAAACTTGATGCAGTCTTGTTGATTTATGGTTCTCATTGTCTTTGCTTCGGCCCACTTCGTCATATAGTCGATGGCAACTAAGAGGTATCTCAGATCGCCTTTAGCCCGGGGGAAGGGTCCCACTATATCAATTCCCCATACAGCAAAGGGGATGGGTGACAAGACTGAGGATGGCAGGACCGGGCTTTGCCTTGGGACATTGCTGAACAACTGGCAGTTTCTGCATTTCTTTACAAATTCTATTGCGTGTGAGTGGATTGTTGGCCAGTAGTAGCCTTGTCTTATGATTTTGTATGCAAGGGCCTTTGCGGACATGTGGTCTCCACAAATCCCTTCATGAATCTCTTGCAAACAGTAGTTGGCTTCCTCCGGGCCTACACACTTGAGTATTGGAGATGAGAAAGTTCGGCGGTAGAGCTGGTCATCTTCAATGAAATATTTCGAAGCCTTGTTTTTCAGCCTTCTGGCTTCATTCTTGTCTTCGGGCAACTTCCCTTCCTCCAGATATAGGATGAAAGGAGTCATCCAATTCGGGGTATCGTCTATTTCCATTATCTCTTCTTGGTCAATGGCCGGGGTTCCCAATTCTTCAAAATAGACCGAACTGTCTAGCTCGGCTGAGTTCTGAACTAGCTTGGATAACTCATCAGCTTCGGAATTTTCTTCTCTGTTGATTTGGTTGATTTGGTACTCCGGAATGATGGCTAAGTAGCTTTTGACAAGTGCTTGGTATTGGGCTAGTTTGGGATCTTTGGCCACATATTCGCCCTTGGTTTGCCGTACCACGATCTGGGAATCACTATGGATGCTCAGACTGTGGATTTTCAGAGTTCGTGCCAACCTTAGCCCGGCAAGGAGAGCCTCATATTCAGCTTGATTGTTTGTTGCTTGAAATTTGAAGGTGATTGCTTGTCTGATCTGGAAGCCTTCCGGGCTTTTCATGATGATACCAGCCCCGGACCTTTCTGCTGTTGAGGATCCATCTACGTGAAGTGTCCATGACTCTGGGTTTTGGTCCGGGGTTTTCACAAGTTCAGTTGCTATGGAAAGTTACTGTGGTTCTGGGAAGGAGCATTCTACTATGAAGTCGGCCAGAGCCTGTGCTTTGATGGCAGTCCGGGGTATAAAAGTTAAGTGAAATTGGCTTAACTCGATTGCCCAATTTATCAATCTTCCTGATGCGTCCAGCTTATGGATTATTCGTCTTAGTGGCTGATCTGTTATAACCTTGATTTCTCTACCCTGGAAGTAGTGTCTGAGTTTTCTTGAAGCCGTGACTAAGGCAAAGGCAAACTTCTCCAGATTGGGATACCTGGTTTCTGCATCTTTTAGCACTTGGCTCACATAGTATACCGGTTTCTGAGTCCCACCTTCTTCCCGGACCAAAGCAGCTGCTACGGCTTACGGTCCGGCGGAGAGGTAGAGAAGCAAAGGTTCTCCAGGCTCGGGCTTTGTTAACAGAGGTGGTGATGAGAGGTATTCCTTGATTGTGTCTAGGGAGGCTTGGCACTCCGGACCCCACGCGACTTCTTTTTTGTTGCTTGCTCCCTTGAGCAAGTTGAAGAAAGGCAAACATTTTTCTGCTAGTTTGGAGATAAACCTTCGCAAGGCTGCCAATGACCCGGCTAATTTTTGGATGTCCTTCTGGGTTCGGGGCGGTTGCATGTCTAGGATTGCCTTGATTTTCTCTGGGTTGGCCTCAATTCCCCTCTGACTGATCATGAAGCCCAAGAATTTTCCTGCTGCCACCCCGAAGGTGCACTTCTCCGGGTTAAGTTTCATTTGGTTCTTCCTTAGATTTTCAAAACATTCCCTTAGATCCGGGACGTGCTTCTCAACGGTTTTGGACTTGGCGATGATGTCGTCAACATAGGATTCCAAATTCCGTCCTATTTGGTCCTGGAAGACCTCAACCATGGCTCTTTGATATGTAGCCCCGGCGTTCCGGAGCCCGAAGGGCATGAATTTGAAGGCATACACCGCCCTATGGGTGATGAAGGCTGTCTTGGCTATGTCTGCAGGGTTCATCTTGATCTAGTTGTATCCGGAGAAGGCGTCCATGAAGCTTAACATTACATGTCCCGAAGTGGCGTCGATGAGCTGGTCTATGTTGGGTAACGGGTATGGATCCTTGGGACAAGCATCATTGAGGTCGGTGTAATCAACACACATCCTCCATTTTCCGCTAGATTTCTTGACTAGAACCACATTGGCCAGCCACTCCGGATATTTGATCTCACAAATTATATCTGCCTTGATGAGTTTATCTACCTCTTCGTTTATGGCCCTTTGTCTTTCCGGGGCAACATTCCTTCTTTTTTGTTTCACCGGTTTTTTCCTGGGGTCAACATCCAGGCTATGCATGGCCAAGGATTCCTGGAGTCCGGGCATATCCGCCGGGCTCCAGGCGAATACATCAGCATATTCCCGGAGTAGAGACACTAATTCCTCTTTGAAGGCTACCTCTAACCCCGCCCCAATCTTGATTTTTCTTTCAGAGTCTCCGGGTATCAGTTCAACTGTCTCAGTTTCTACTTCGGGCTCGACCTTGGCTTGATTTTTCATCGTGGATGATTTTTGGATCCGGGCCTGGGAGTTTGAAGCCAGGTACTCCCGGGCTGTGGAAGTTTCTGCTTCTTGGGTAGGGATCTCGAGGTTTTCGATATTTTGAACCTCCTTCCCGGGGTTCTTATAAGTTGAGTTTCTGTGTTTCTTTCTGCTTTGGTTCTTATGATAAGTGGAGGCTTTGCGCTTGTTTTCTGGATCTGTTTCGGCCATGACCAGGGCTTGGCCGTAGCATCGACTAGCTGTTTCCGTATCACCTCTTACCTCTCCGACCCCGGAGGGTGTGGGAAATTTGAATTTAAGGTGTGGAGTCGAGGTTACGGCTCGGAGCTTAGTCAGGGCTGGGCGCCCCAGGATCACATTGTAGGAAGAAGGACTGTTTATTACATAGAACTTGATCATGTGGGTTATCTGCTTCGGGGTGGTGCCAAATTGGACAGGCAAGTAAAGGGTTCCTTGGATGGGGACCAAGTTGTGGCCGAAGCCGTACAGTGGGTCTTCCCGGCACTCATTCATTCTGATGCTTCTGAGCTGCATTCTGTCCATGGTATGCTTGAATAGTATGTTGACGGAGGAGCCATTGTCAACAAGGATTCTCTTTACCTCGTTTTCGGCGATGTCCAGGGTCACTACTAGGGCCTCATTGTGGTTAGGATCTACTCCTTCAAAGTCAGCATTACTAAATGATATGATTTGCTCCGGGGCCGAGTCTATCATCATCACCTCATCTCCGGAGTCTGGACTCCTTGGCGGGGAAGTGGAACCTCCCAAAACTACATGTACCACGTTCTTTGTTTTTTGGGCTCCATGCCCTTCTCCTCTTTCTGCTGTTTTCCGGGCTATGTATTGGCCCATGTTCCTTTTCTTGACCTGGTCCTCGATGAAGAACTTAAGGGAGACGCAGCTTTCTGTCTCGTGCCCGTGTGTTGCGTGATAGTCGCAGTGTTTGTCCCGGGGCCTATTCTCCGGGGCTGATACCAAGGGTTTGGGAGGATAAAAGAAGGGTTTGTTCCGGACCTCTTTTAGTATATCGGCCCGTGGCCGGTTCAAAGGTGTCCATTCTGGTTCCGGCCTTGGTTTGGCTCTCCCTGGTCTCGGGGGCCTGGCTTCGGATTTGGCCCTGGAGGGGTGGTCTTTGTCCGGGACTGTCAGTTGATGACTTGGGATATAGTTATACTGTTTGTTGGGCTTAAATTTCTTGTCTGGTTGGTGGTCGTTTCTGGAGCGATCATCTTTGTTTCTCCCCGAGGAGGTGCCTTTCCGGGTCATCCTTATTGCATGTAGGATGTCAGTTTCTTTGATGAACTTGGCGGCCATGGAATAGGCCGCGGCCAGGCTTTGGGGTTCTTTGTTCACCAATTCTATTACATAGCGCTCACTACGCTCCGGGTCTAGGTTCTTCCGGAATATGCTCAAGGCTTCTCTTTCATCCAGGTTCGTGACTTGGTTTATGGCTTCTTGGAATCGTTTCATAAAGGCTGAAAGTGTTTCGTTGTCATCTTGCCTGATTGTTTCAAGGTGGCACATGTGATACTCCGGGGTTTTGTTGGCTCGAAACCTCCGAAGGAAGGCCTCCCTGAACTCCTTCCAGCTGTGTATGCTCCGGGATGGGATTCGGCTAAACCACCTCTGGGCTGCCCCCTTCAGCGTGGAAGCGAAGAACCTACACTTGGTTAGGTCGTTGTAGAAATATATCATGGCTATTTGTTCAAAGTAGTTGAGATGTTCTTCTGGGTCTTCTAACCCATTAAAGGAGTCGAAGTTGTAATGTTTGAGGTTCTTTTGCCGGGGTATGGCTTCAAGGGAGTGGCTAAAGGGGGTGAGTGTGTCTTGGATCTCGAATCTGGAATCATTATTGACTTTTCTTTGTAACTCATGAATCATTTGTACCAGATTATTCGGATGTTCTTCATCAACCGAGACCATTACCGGGCTTGATTCTCTCCGGGTTCTTTTGGATTTAGACTTTCTTATTCTTTCCTCCTCTTGGAGCCTCTTTTGGACTCTAAGTTCCAACTTATCCTGTTCTTCCTGCTTTATTCTTTCCCGAAGTCTTTCCATCCGTTTTAGCTCGTCAGCCTCATCATCTCTGACTTTACTCTGGACAGGATGGTCCCTTTTGTTTCTTTTGCCCTGGTCCCCGAGGCGATCGAAGACCGAGGCTCGAGAGTGGTGGGAGTTGGCTGATCCTTCGGAGTTTTCCGCCTGGTCGGGTTCAGGTTCCGGGATGGGACGGTTTCGGAAGTTTCGGATTGCCTGGGCTAGTTCTTCCGGGGTCAGGTTCTCCATTTGTGCAGACTCAAGAGGTACGTCTGTATATTTGTATCGGTTCACTTCGACCGTGACCCGGGCGTCATTCGGACCGATCCCGAGCCTCTCCTGGACTAGGACCTGGTTTTGCGGGATCTGCTCCGGGATCGGAACCAGGGGCTCTTCTCTCGGGGCGCTGTTGGCTGGGCGTTGGGTGGATTTTCTTGGTCGAGGCATGGTCGCTGGTAGATTCGGGTTAGCTGGGTTCGGCTGTTTGGTTTGGGTTCGGAGGTTCGAGCCCTCCTTCTAGCGCCAATGATAACTCTGAAACTTGATCAGGTACTTCCTCGCCAACTCCTGCCTCGGAAGTGGTGTAGCTGTAATGGGGTGTCTGCAAAACAACACCGGAGGGGGGGTTTGGCCCCGAGGTGCCTCCGGCGTGAGAATGAGAGTTGGCTTTGGAAGATAATAATCAAGTAGAGTATCACAATAGTAATAAATGTGTGTAGGTGTGTAATAATGTCTAACCCCTAAACCCTACATTCTAGGGGTATTTATAGCCCTAGGGTTAGGATTTAGGGGTCTGTTACCTTTACTCCTAGCCGTCGGATCCGGGGGACAAGATGCTGAACTCCCGGGATGTAGGACACGTGTCCTTATTTGTGGGGACCGTTGACTGGAGTGTGGCAGTGTTGTTGAGTACATGATTTGATACATGTTGTCGTTTGGACTTTAATGCTGGTCAGCGCCACGTGTGGGGATATCGGCCGAGCTGGGCTGCCACGTGTCCCAGGTGTCATCACTCTGAGGTCCATTAATCCGGGGTCGAGGCTCCGGGCCCGGGGTCCGCTGGCTGGGGCTGGATTGCTCTCATTCTCATAAGTTGGATTATTTGTTATTTTTGGGCCTGAGGTTGGGCCTAATTGGGTCTGGGCTATTTTCTAGCCTATCAATCAGTGTTTAAGTTTAGCTAAAATATATTTATCCTGAACTTGTAATGTTTTGGCATTCTTTTATGAGAGGTTATGGATTTGAATCGTTTTCATCTACGTGTTTGCAAAAGCCTTCCTTCCATTCTTTGGGGTGGAGGTAATTGGTAAGTTATGCATACATCTTATTTTACCTTAAGAGCTAGCGGAATATACTTGGTATGTTTGATTTGGCTTGGTTTATCATTGCATTTACTGCAAAAATCATTGTTCACAGTTTAGTTCTGAGAAAAAGGAACCGGTTACTACTACAAAATTTTTAGAAAAAAAAAGACTGTTGGTAACAGTTAGTGAGGTAACTTTAGCTTGCAAATACACCATTCAAGGATTGGATGAGCATTGGAAAAGAGCAAAGATAAATGTTGTCTGGGGGTTTACCTCTGTGCTTTGTTTCTTCTTTCTTAGTAAGCCAAAATAAAATGACTAAAAAGTTAAAAAAACAAAGAATAATGTCTGATAACGTGATAATCCTGGCCATTTGAAATTGCACTGCAAGCTGCACATGTAAAAATGGTCCCAAATTTTATGTACAATGTGTCACATGGATTTTTTTGTTTAAATTCACTAGAAAGTGGCAGACTAGATGCATCTTTGAACTAGGAGAGGACCCAATTTCATATGGTCCATTCCATTGAACAAAATTTCTTGTTCTCTTTTATACAACATGCATGCTGAAACTTTTGTGTATAGAATATATAAAGTGAAACCATTTATTTAAAATATAAAAGCTGGACTTAATTTAAATATTTGAAAGGTTTTGGGCCTCTGCAATGAAGCTACCTTTTGGTGGATTCTTGGGTTGTCCTTTCACAAGCTGACTTATTCTTCCCTCTTCTGCTACCATATAATTTAACAAAGAATGGTACACTGACATTCTTTGATCCTTCATGGGAATTGGACATAGTACATAGAGTATTATTTGTTAACATCTTCATTAGGCCTTATTTTAAGGCCACAAAGGCCTATTCCTTCCGGACTTTTTTTTTACTAATTGATTGATGTATATTAAAGACAAAAAGTACATAAGCTAGGGGCATATCCCGCGGAAAAGAAAGAGCATAAGCTAATCAGACAAAGAAAGCCACTGGCTTACAAAAAATTACACACAACTAAGCCAGCTAACAGAGCAAAGATATTAGGGATGGATCCTTAGTCACTTGCTTTTGAAAGCATTTACAAGTAAAAAGTTTCTCACGGACCGTATTTTTTATAACTAACGATAGCTGGATTGTAGGTCTGGGTTGACCTCTCCCATGCATTCAGTGGTGGACGCAGAAAACAAATTTAGGGGGGGCGATTTTACATGATAATTTAGAAATAAAAATAATATAGATTTTAACTGTAAATTGCATTAAGAAGTAAAAAAATAAGTATTAAAGAATGTATACAATTTACAAGATTAAGCAAAAGCGCTTAAAAGCTATGTTACCCGGACTCGGCTAAAAGTGTCCAACATGGATACGTGTCCGAGTGTCGAACTCAGCAATATTTTGAAAATTTTACATGTTTATGGCCTAAAATAAGTGTCGGGTGTCCATACCCATGTCCCAGTGTAGAGTGTCCGACACGGGTACTCGAGAGAAAATGAAGGGTCAGGGTAACATTTACCCTAGCTTAAAAGTACAGCTGCGGCCCCAAAGCGGAATTGAGACACTACCGTGAGTCCGTGAGAGTTGTGAAACAAAGAAAAAGACAAAGAAAACAGATCAATACAAAGCAAAACAAGAGTGAGGAGTCGAACCCTGATATCCAGGGAATGAGCCAAAGGCATCAACCAACTATGCTACAAATATTACACGTCTAAAGTACATACTACTTGGTACTCCCTCTGTCTCTAAATATGTTGCATGTTTCCTCTGGACACGTTTGCCAATGCACACTTTTAATCGTTAATATCTTCAATTTCGTATTAGTTTTCAATATAAAAACTTCACTGTATTAATGTACTCATAAATACGAATCCAATAAGATCACTTATGACTATATTTGTTGTAGTGATTGCGACAAAGTCTCCGTTCTGCTAATCAGTCCAGTTGCAACATAGAGGAACTGGTCTGCAGCTTAGTATGAGGGCCGCGAAAGGACAGGATGTGAAGAGGTGGCTCGCAGTCTCAACACTGCACTGACAGAGCCTTCCGGACTTTTTGCCTTATCTCTAGTTTAAAACGGTACAATGTCTCTGACCGAACAGTAATGGCTATCCCAATCTGTATTTCTATATTCAAAGATTCAAAGTAATGTGTTTTTTCGTAGTTTCGACAATATCTAATATTTACAACGGAGAGTATAATGTATACGTGAATATTTAAATTTCGCTACATACTTACGGCATATACGAACAAACATCAACTATATAATAACACGTCAATTAGTAAAAAACTACTAATAATCTAAACGACTATTCCACTTAGAGCCGACAATTTCGTACACGACATGAAAACGATACGAAAATTACGGATTTGGATTAACTTTTGCGGTACACGAACACGAAATTACACGAAATAAATAAATATTTTAAATTATATAAATATATATTATAAATAAATGTTACATATTTAACATTTTTATAAAATAAATAGAAAGTACACGGAAAGTACATGAAAAGTACACGGTTTTTGTTTCGTTTTCGTGTAAACGGAAAGTACACAAAATATTTCGTGTTTACAAAAAATGTTTCGTTTCATGTTCATTTTAGAATTTGAATACACGAATTTATTTCGTTTCGCTTTTATTTTAATCTTTTGGTACACGAAATACGAAAATACACGACACGAAGTACACAACACGACACGACACGACACGAATTGCCAACTCCGTCTCCACTTGTCAATGTAGCCATTGCTGAATATTAAGGTTTTTTTCTATGGACATTGACACAAAGATATGAACCTTTGTATCTCAATAAATAGAAGCCATCTATCTTATATTAACGACTTTGAAACGCAACCAAGAACAGTAATTCAAAATTTTTGGTTGGTTAAATATTTATGAGATGTCTTTTTCTTTTTTTTTTGTCAGATGAGATGTCTTTTTCAAGTTCTAAGAAATAGAGTAGTTTCACATTTTCTTCTATTCTCTGATCAATAAGAGCATCTCTAAGGGTGTTATGTATATTTTTTAGCTATAATATAATATATTGATAATTATCTAAAATTATAGCTAAGAGGTTCTAGGTTTACTCCAATGATATTATGTATAATTATATTATCTAAAAGTATACCTAATAGATTTAGAGGTTTTACAAATGTAGCTAGCCCAATTTTAGTTATCTATATTTTTTTGCTAAGGGATAATGGTTGGAGTATTGAATTTTTACTTAATATCTAAAATGTGCCACATAGATGCCATGTAGGTGACACATAGATGAATTTAACTAACAAATTTTACCATTGGAGATTCTCTAAGAGCATCTCCAATAAGAAGTTGCTTTAAGGGTTGCCAACCAATGCCAAATCAACATTTATATTATATTTTATTTTCACTTACATCCATGTAATTGTTAGCAACTTTTATTAAAATTTTACTCCAATAGTTGGCAACTCCAAAAGTTGTTAATGTGGTCCCCATATACACTTTATTTTAAAAATTAAAAATATCAAAAACATAAAAGTGGATAGAGGTAAATATGTTTTTGAATTGTTTAATTAGTTTTATTCAAATTAGGAAGTTGCCAAATTTTGGCAACCTTGCTAGGCAACCAAGAGGCAACCTCCCAACTCCAATAGGTTGACAACTAAGGTTGCCTTGCCATGTAGGCTTGGCAACCTTCTTAGCAACCCCTATTGGAGTTGCTCTAAGAGCCCATGTTAGGCAAATGTGTGGTATATATACATACAATTATATGTGAACCTTCGTGACATTCGTTAGTTTTAAAATCTGAAATGTACAAGAGGTTGGATAAATATAGTTGACGGTCCGAGTATGGGATATTTTTGCACTCACGACAAGAAATGAAAAATAATGGAATCATACCTACAAAGTGTAACACTGATGTTAAGTAACCGGTTCATCTAAAATTTTAGGATGTTTAGAGAAAGATCTAACCAGAATTTTATATTAATATTCTAACACTCCCCCTCACTAAAAAGTTTATTTTTTTGGTCAAGAGTGCATCACGGGTGTCCATCTTGAGAATATTGAAGATCGCATAGAATCGAACCTGAGATCTCTGCGTGTTTGAGTTCTTATATCATTTTAAATAATCAATTCATGTAAATTTTTGAGATGTTTACAGGAAGGTCTTACCAGGATCTTGTATTGATATTCTAACAAGTGGTCTTATATTTTTTCGTGTCAATTCATCTTCATCATGATCAATCATTAGTGGAAGCAGATTTGTAATACTGAATTTAAGTATTATTATTATAAAATCGATGTGAGAGTAACAATATCTTATATAGCATATATATGACCTGATTAAATTTATATTTTAGAGGTCGTTTGGTTGACAGGTAAATATATGGGAACTTGATCTTTCTAGGAAGTAGGAAATTATAAACTTGTTTGGTTAACATTCATATAGGAAGTAGAAGTTACTGGGTAATTGTAATTCTCATAAAATGTAGGAAGTTACTTACCCACCCTCCCCTTGGTAACTTACACTTCCGATGATTTATAAATTCCAACATATAACCAAACATAATTTTCAACTTCCCAGGAACCTGATACAAGGAAATAATTGCCAAGATATTAAAACTTCCCCAGGAAGTGAATACCCATAAGCAACCAAATGAACTCTTAGTCATCTTTTAAGAGATTTCCACCTGATCAATTGATGAATGCTTTTGAATTGTTAATTTCATCATTCAAACAAGCAAATCGCCGCACAATATTATCAAAAATAAATTTTATTAAAAAGAATGCAACTCTCTTTTAAGTCAACTTGAATTCCTGAATATATTGACCTCACTTAGAGCAGAGCTTTCAACATATGATAGTTGAGTGCATAAATAAAGAGTTCAAATCCTCTACACCATTTAGGTGTGCCACTCCATGTGCCACCTTAGGTAGTTGTTCTTGATTGACTCATCTCTTATTAATATAAATGGGACCCCCCTGCATTCACACCAACTACCCAATAAAAAACAACCACCTAAGGTGGCACATGGAATGGCACACCTAAAGTGGTGTAGAAGATTTGGACTCATAAATTATAGTATCACATTTTATTTCGTTAGTGTAACTTTTTTTATAAAATTAAATATTATCCACCGAGTCACTTACAATAGTCTTGATCAAAGCGAATAAGCATCACATGTCTCACAAATCATAAGCGAAGCATACCAGATAATAGGGAATCCGTGGTGTTGACCGACACGTGTCATTTTCCATATAAAGAATGCTGGTGGGTGGATTATGACAAATGTGCTGTAAAAAAAAAAGATTATGACAAATGACCAGTGTTACCGGTAAACATTCCTCTCGAACATCAAGTATATATAATACTTCCTCCATCCCACAATACAAGTCTTTTTAAAAAAAAATTAAGCATCTTAAGAAAACATTAATTAAAAAATTAAGCATCTTAAGAAAACATTAATTAGATGATACATTTCCTCTTATACTCATTATAAATACATTGACTTTTAAGAATATGAGCTATTTTATATTCTTGGTCATTCCTCATTAATTGCTATACAATTTTTAAAAAGGGTAATTTAGGAAAGATGATCATAAATTTACATTGAAAATTGAAATGGACATGTATTATGAAAAAAAAAATTCTCTCAAAAGAGACTACTATTGTGGGACCGAGGGAGTAACAGAGTACCAGAGCAAGATAACAGAAAGTAGAAGATAAAACATTTTATTGTTTTCTGGTCTGTCCTGAGTTTCTACTAGTTTGTTATAGAAGCAATATTAGCTAAGATGAGTGGAGTTACAGAAGGTGAAGGAAGTATGTCACTTGATCTCTCTCCTCAAGAAGATCGAAAATGACTGACTTTGCTAAGGAGATTGAGAGACTGGGAACGATTTCACAGCCCAAGAAACCTTGTTTTAGCTATGGTAATCTTATTATTTCATACTGCTAGCTGTTTCTTTTTCAATGGTTTTTTAGTTCGGATACTTGTAAACTCATGGAAGCTCCAATCTGTTATAGTTACAAAATCAATCCAGTACTTTCTTTGATCAAATTCATGTTGTATTCAATTTTTTGATGACCACTTTTTCTGATCCAGATGGCTGTTCGTATTTAGATACTTAAATGCTACACCAAAAGGATCAATAACCTGTTGAGAAAAGATTATCTAGTCAAGTAATTATTGTTTAGAAATTCTTCATCACATTGCTTAAGACCCAAGTTATAGTTATATTAATATATATATATTATCTCCAATTTGATATGAAGGATCTTCTCTCTTGCTTTTAGAAATCTGGATGAATGGTCAAAGTTTACTGTAAGGAACAACAAGACTATGTTTAGTCATTGTCACGCAACTGTTCTCACCAAGTTACCGACCCTCTTGTTTTTGCTTTTCTGTCGGTGTTGAATACATATTTGCCAGCACCACCAACAGAGACCACGGAAAACACCAAATTACAGAGCCTACCTTATGCAATGGCCATAAATTTCCACCTTACCCAACCCTACACGATTAGTCAAGGTGAGTCAAGTTAGATTAGTCCATGCGTGAGCAATTTAGCCCTCACCCGGTATAACAAAAAAAAAATCCCCTCAAACTACGGCCTGCTACAAACTCTACTCTATTGCTTATAACTTATAGTCGAGGTGTAGCAAATATAAACGGGATAGAGGGAATAATATATAATTTACGAATCCCGCTTAAAGTTTGTAAAGTTCTAATTGTTTACAACAATTTTAATTAATTAATGTCAATATTGTACTCAAAGGTTCACCTTCACCGTAAGACATACTAGCGATTGATGATAGTTCCGCAATATTAAACATCATGAATCATGGTATAAACCAATCGACACTCACCAACGGGTAGTACAGTAGAACCTGCATAGTCTCAAAAGATCACTACACCACTCCACCAATATTTATACTGTTGGCAACGGAAATTGAACTTACGATTAACCTCTTAAAACTCAAGAGGAGGTATATTATTATTAGGCAACCTACCTAATCTACCATTTCTTGCCAAACTCCCCACTCCACCTACCACCACCTACTATACCTACCACATTTTTATCATCTATAAATACCCCTCTCCTCCTTCATTATCAAATACATCAAAATTCTCTCTTCTCTCTATATAGCTACTAGATAGTCCGTCTAGTAGGGAGCCGGTTTAGCCCGTTTTCAGGAAGTGTCGGGATAGAAGGTCCTCGTACCTAAACTATTCCTTAGAGTACTTGGGTCTGACTGCAGCCATCGGAGGTGGTCCCGCTGCAGGGGTCTTTCTATCAGGTTGTGTGGCACTGGCCGGGTTGGGAGAGGTAGAGAAGGAAAGGTTGTCGGGAAACAGTGATAGGGGAGGTTTTGAGATAAACACTTCAGTGAGTTAGGGATATACATAATAGGTATTGTAGGGCTGAATTTGTGTATAAAATTCAGGGGCCAGATACCCGGATATTGTAATCTCTTTTATCTAGTGTGAAGTTGTTGCTCTTGTGGATGTAGGCTGGGCCGAACCACGTTAAATTTCTTGTCTCTTTTACTGTATTGTTGGTTTGTTGCTTCATTACTATCACGTATATTTGTGGGATCTAAGCACACATATTTACCAAATCGTTTCCGCATCCGCCGGGAATCGGGCAGATTCCTAACAGTTGGCATCGGAGCTAGTTGTGTCTAAATTATTGGTGCCGAAGGAAAGTCGTTAAGAAAAGTGGTTGTCTAATTTGGCGCCGTTTTGATGGAAGTGCTCCCACTGTTTCTTACACTTACCTGGCCATTTGATTTAGTTGCTTGGATTGGTTTGTGTGTGCAAACGGAGATCATGGCAAGTATTGGAGGATTCAAGGTGACTCCATATGATGGTAAAGGAAGTTTTATTCTTTGGCAGAGAAGGGTAAAGGATATCCTAACCCAACAGAAGCTAGCAAGGGCTTTGAAGGGGAAGGAGGGAAAACCAATAAAGATGAGCGATGAAGATTGGGAGGATGCTGAGTCGCAATGCATGAGTACGATCAGACTATGCATTGCTGATAACATTATCAATAATGTTGTTGACGAAAGCACGTCGAAGGAATTATGGTCAAAGTTGGAGACATTGTATCTCGGGAAGAACTTGACTACAAAGTTAAATCTAAAACGCGAGTTATACAAGCTGAAGATGGTAGCTCAAGGCAATGTTATTGAGCACATGTTTAATGGTATTGTTGATCAACTTGAAAAGATTGATGTAAAATTGGAGGAAGAAGATAAGGCCCTTATTCTTCTTACTTTGCTTTCGGAGTCATTGGATCATTTGGTCACAACCATTTTATACGGAAAGGACACGTTAAAAATGGAGGAGGTTCAGTCAGCACTTTTGTCAAATGCTGGAAGGAAGAACCAGGATGGTAACAAGTACGGAATGACAGTTTTGGCTTTGTGTAGTCAAAATAATAGAGGAATGGGTGTTGTGAGAGGATCTACCAATAGCAGGGGTAAATCCAGATACAGTGAAAAGGGCATGCAGTGTTTTGGTTGCAAGGAGTGGGGTCATATTAGGCCGAATTGTCCGTTTAATAAGAATGATCCAGATGCATCATTGGCTGTGGTTACTCTCGATTGTGAAGATGTTTGCACCATATTCAATCGAGGCACTAGTTCTCCAGGAGAATGGATATTAGACTCATGGTCATCTTACCATGTATGTTCCGAGAGGGAGCATTTTGACAAATTCCAAGATACAAAGAATGAAACAGTTTCTTTGGCTGATGGAATAGTTCACAGCTTGAACGAGGTAAGATATGTGCCTAAGCTGAGGAAGAATCTAATATCTATCGGTCGGTTAGCTTCAGAAGGCTACAGATGCTCTGTAGTAAGGGGAACTATGAATATCAAAAGAGGTCGTGTGGTTCGGATGAAGGGAGAGCTACGTGGGGGAATATATCGTCTGATTAGTACATGGCCAGAACGTACTAGAACTTCGAAAATCTGGTTATCTCGTGCACGAGGGAAGAATGACTTGAAGGATACTGCTGCGGTTGTATTGTCTTCCAGTCTAGACGATGGTGCAAAGATTGCTGGGATGGATGCTTGGTCGAAGGGCTTCCATGACATCAACGAGTAGTTGGTGTATTGCAGCTGCATATGGGCATCGATCAACATGAATCAAGTGAGCAGTGAACCATGCAACAGATTGATTTGTTTGATATGCAGTTGGGGAGTAAATGAAAGATCGATGGTCACACTTGCGTGTGTGATGGACTACATATGGGATTGGCCGACGTGAATCAAATGAGTATGTGTGTATACAACAGATTGCTTCACATGTATGCAGTTGGACAAATAGAAGTCAATAGTGCACTTATGCATATAGCAAGTGGGCATTCGAGAATGAATGTGCAAACTAGGGTATAGTTTGGAGTCTTGGACTCGGGGGGAGTTTTGTCGTAGGGAATGATACGGATCGAGGAAAAGTTGGAGTTGTGCCAACAGGGCGCATGTATGGAGTGCAAGTGATTAGTTGTGAGTTTGGAAAGAGGGGGAGATTGTTAGGCAGCCTACCTACCATACCATTTCTTGCCAAACTCCACACTCCACCTACCACCACCTACTATACCTACCACATTTCTATCACCTATAAATACCCCTCTCCTCCTTCATTATCAAATACACCAAAATTCTCTCTTCTCTCTATATATATATAGCTACTAGATAGTCCGTCTAGTAGGGGAGCCGGTTTAGGCCGCTTTCAGGAAGTGTTGGGATAGAAGGTCCTCGTGCCTAAACTATTACTTAGGGTACTTGGGTTTGACATATAAGGACGGAGGAGTATGTATGCTCTGTTCTAAAAGTCATCGATTAATCGCTGTTCGGTAGGTCACCGTACTGATTTTATAAAAATCGGCTAAAAAAATCATTTTTTCGAAAATCGGGATTAATCGGGATTAATCGGTCAAAAAACGGATTAATCGGTCAAAAATCGGCATAATTGGTAAAAATTGAAAAATGTGTAAAAAAATTTAAAAAATTCAAAAAGTATAAAATTGAATAAATTTTAAGAAAAATATTATTCCCATATACAAAATTAATATTTTGAACGGTTAAATCATGAATTTTATCAATTTTTCTCTCATATTGATCTCAATTCAAAAATTAGATCTTAAAATTTATATTTACTTTAATAATGCTATATATTTTAATTATATTTGTATTAATATATGATAATTATTCATGTATAATTAAAATAATAAAATAATTATGTATATTAATTATAATTACATTTCAAAATAGTATTAAATTAGTTTCGATTAATGATCCGATTAATCATTCCAATTAATCCCCGATTAATCTCTGGACGGTGCCTCCACCGATTAAGTCCAATTCCCGCTTTTTACAACTCTTGTATTAAGTTAATTCAAACAAAAATATGTAAGAGCATCTCCAAGGCCAGTGAGCCCTTACCTATATTGCCTCCACCTGGACTGATTTAGGAATTTGGCTTCAAAATTGTTCCTCCAACCACCCTCCCCCTTACCAATAATTTTTAGGGGAGAGAAACTATATCCCTATATGTGGGAAGCAATTTTGCTCCCCTATATTTGCCACCTCAACTTCTGGTACCTTCATCCTCCATTCTTACTAATTAAATATAATATATTGTCCCAACCATCCTCCATACTTCATTATACTTATTAATTAAATATTATTTTTAAAATATGAGTAATTGAAATAGTGAACACCATTGGAGTGAAATAATTTTTTCATTTCCTATATTTTAAATAATCATTATTTTATAATATTTTAGGGATCCAATATAAGTAACTCCATTCGAGTTGGTCTAAGTATGTATTGAGTAATTGCATGTGATCTTGTAGGTGAAGGTTGTGAATAAGGGATCAGAATCATTTTGAAAAACGCTCTCAGCAAAAAATAGCCGTTTAACGGTTTTTTCCGACAGATCGACACACACTGACCGGCGTATCGCCGGAACTCCAATCAAATTCACAGTCTAGCCATACATTTTCATCCTGTACTTAATTAATCTTCTCTTGTTAATCCTTTTTGTTCTAACCGTAGTAGGACTTCATTGCTTTCCTCCCCTTCCTCTTTTTTTTGCATAAACATCTCCACCCTCCCCTGTTATCTTTCTCTTCTCTTCTTCTTCGTTTATTTCAAAATCAAGCACCTCTCATCTCTTGCGTTGTTGTGTCTTCGCTGTTAGTGTTTGGTTTTTCCGAGTTTGTGTTTTGTTCCTCTCCCCTGTTTTTACGAATTAAGACTCCTCCTTCCCTCCTCTTTTTCGTTTGTCTCCGGTTACAACACATCAACCCATTCTCTTTTCATTCGAATACCTCGGTTTCTTTTTCTCTGCATCTTTCATCCTCCTTCGAACAAGCCTCAAGCACCACTCCTGTGATCTTCCTCATGTTTACAAACTCTTGCTATTTGTTAATCAAACATTGTTAGATCTACTTTTCCCGTTTGGTTTCTTCAAGTAGCCACAACCGACGGCATCTTATCGGAACCAATTTTTCTACGCTTATTAAATCCATTCCGTTATTATTATTATTATTATTACTATTATTATTATTATTATTATTATTATTATTATTATTAGTATTATTATTACTATTATTATTATTACTATTACTAATAATTAATTTAAATTCTTATAATACTATCATTATTAGTAGTAAAAGTACTAATTATTATTATTACTATTCAATTTTTATTTTATTTCATCTTCTCGTTTGTTTTATTGATGTCGCATTTTTTACGTATTGGCAGTTTGAATTTAGGTACCCTAACGGGCAAATTTTTGAAGCTCGTGGATGTATTGAAGAAGCGTAGAGTGGATGTGACATGTATTCAAGAAACTAGGTGGAAGGGGGCTCAGTCTAGAGAAGCGAACGGGTATAAATTGTGGTACTCAGGTCTTGCCAACTCGAGGAACGGAGTGGGTATTCTTCTGGCGAAGGATCTCTTAGACAACATAGTGGATGTGAAGAGGTGTAACGACAGGATCATGTCCGTCAGAGTGGTGGTTGGGGAGAAGGTGGTGAATGTGGTGTGCGCGTATGCCCCTCAAGTCGGTTTGGGCGACTCGGAGAAGGAGGCTTTCTGGGTCTGTTTAGATGAGTTGGTCGGAAGTATCCCTGAGGATCAACTTTTAGTGTTGGGCGGCGATTTTAATGGCCACATTGGTGAGAGGTCGGATGGCTATCCCAGCGCACATGGGGGTTTCGGCTTCGGGATCAGGAACGTTGGTGGGTCAGCGCTGTTGGAGTTTGCTACTGCCCAGGAGTTGGTAATTGTGAATTCTATTTTTCAGAAGAGGGCTGAGCACCTCATTACCTTTAGTAGTGGGGGTCTCAACACCCAAATAGATTACCTTCTTATGCGCAGGCGGGATGCTAGGGCGTGTGTAGATTGCAAGGTGTTCCGGAGTGAGGCGTGTGCTTCCCAGCACCGTCTGTTGGCCATGGATCTATCCATGGGGGGCCGAGTCGTCAGTAGATCGAGAGAGTCCAGACCAAGAATTCTTTGGAAAGACTTGAAGGGCGAGAAGGCGGTCGATTTCAGGGAGTCTCTGCTAAAAGAAGGTTGTTTTGATCTTAGTGGAGATGCTAACTGTAGGTGCCCTTCAAAAGATGGCTAGAGGGAAGGCTGTTGGTCCGGATCAGATCCCTATCGAGGTGTGGCTTTGTCTTGGTGAGGTTGGCATACAATGGCTAGCAGATCTGTTCAATGATCTCCTCTTAGGCGCTAAGATGCCAGATGAATGGAGGCGCAGTATTGTCGTCCCATTTTTCAAGAACAAAGGCGATGCTCAGAACTGTAGTAACTATCGGGGTATTAAATTACTCAGTCATACTATGAAACTTTGGGAGAGAGTGGTTGAATTTCGGATTAGAAGAGAAGTTGTAATCTCAGAGAACCAATTTGGTTTTATGTCTGGGAGGTCGACGACCGAGACCATCCATCTCGTCGGACGCCTTATGGAGAAGTTCAAAGAGCGTCGCAAAGACCTCCATATGTTGTTCATCGATCTTGAGAAGGCGTATGATAGCATCCCCCGTGAAGCTATTTGGAAGAGCCTTCAGGAGAGGAGAGTGTCGTCGGCGTACGTCAGGGCGATTCAAGACATGTACGCTCAAGCTACTTCCTGCGTCCGGACCCCAATTGGTGACGCACGTTACTTCCCTGTTGAGATTGGGCTACACCAGGGGTCGGCCCTTAGTCCTCTTCTTTTCGCCCTTATCCTGGATGTCATGTCGCGACGGATTCAAGATGTCGTCCCTTGGTGCATGCTTTTCGCAGATGATATCGTGCTAGTGGCGGAATCGAGGGGGGAGGTGAACGAGAAGTTGGAGTTATGGAGATCCACTTTGGAGCCCCAAGGCTTGCGTGTGAGCAGGTCTAAAACAGAATATCTCTGGTGTAACTTCTGTGGTGAGGCCAACGAGGAAGGGGTGGAGGTCAGGATGGAAGATCAGATCGTCCCCCATACGGATAAGTTCAAGTATTTGGGTTCGATCATCCAGAAGGAAGGTGAGATTGAAGATGATGTCACACATCGTATCAAGGCGGGGTGGCTAAAGTGGAGGGCAGCGTCAGGGGTGATGTGCGATAAGAAAGTCCCGTTGAAGCTGAAAGGTAAGTTCTATAGAGCGACAATCCGTCCTGCGATGTTATATGGTTCGGAGTGTTGGGCGGCGAAGAAGTCCTCGAGAACAAGTTGGAAGCAGCAGAAATGAGGATGTTGCGGTGGTCCTGTGGCCGCACGATGTTAGAAAGAATCCCGAATGTGGTTTTCAGGAGCGAGTTGGAGGTGGCGCCTCTTTCTGAGAAAGTTAGGGAAGGGAGGTTGAGATGGTTCGGCCACGTTCGTAGGAGGCTGCCGGAAGCCCCGGTGAGGAGGGTCGAGAGTCTTTCGGTTGATGGGGTGCGGAGGAGAGGCAGACCGAGGAGAACCTGGGAAGAGCAGCTTAGGTTGGATTTGAAGGCCTTAAACTTAACTGAGACCATGACCGCTGATAGGTGTGCTTGGAGACGCAAGATCAGAGTGGAGGATTCTCTTTTAGGGGACGGATCTGTTGTTGAGAGCCTCAGAGTTGGGTTATCTCGGTTAGCTTTATCTTAGAAGTTTGTCTTTTCGTTCTCTTTTCTATGTTTTTTCTGTTGTTTGTCTTGGTTCTGTTGTTTTTGTCTTCTGTTTTCTGGTTTTGCAGTTGCAGGGAGCTTGGCCAGGTCCCATAGTAGTGTGTCCAAAGCCATGGGCGCAGGGATCTGTGCGAGGAGACATCCTAGAGCAGAGTGTTTCGAGAACGGAGTGGACAACCCCACGTAGGTAAGTCCCATGTGATCAAAGCCATGGGCCCAGGTATGACGGCGACCTTTACAAAAATTCATGAAGCCTTTGTAAATATCACACACTATTTTTCTGTTGTGCACTAAGCTGGGGGTCTTCACGGAAACAGCCTCCCTACCGTTAGAAGTAGGGGCATGGTCTGCGTACATCTCACCCTCCCCAGACCCTGCTCTGTGCGGGATATACTGGGTATGTTTGGTTTGGTTTGGTTTCATGTGATCTTGTGAGTGTCACTTGAATATATAAACAAGCTGTCACATCACGTGGGCGGACCATCGTTACGGACTTACGGCTGAGGTGGGCTAAACCCGGGTGAAATTTTTAATTTTTTAAAACTTGTTAGTTTTTTTTTTTTTTTTTGAAAGTACTTGTTAGTTGTTACTAGCATTTCTTGTATTTTGAGCTCTAGGCCTCTAGCCCGGGGCAATTTCTTTTTTAAAATATTTTTTTTGCTTTAGCTTTAAAACTTCTTACTAAATTTATCTGGTTCAAACTAAGAAAATTAGTCAGTTAATTAAATTTAAAAAAGAATCATGAACCTATTTGATTTCTTAAAACAGTCCATCTATATCTATAGCAATTAATTTACCATAAGTGGTATGTTTAAACATTATCATTTCATGAAAGTTGTTACTTAAGTTACAGTTTAAGTATATAACTAGCTTTGTAGCCCGTACAAGGCACGGACATGCTCTAAATTATAAATTTATGAATTATTCGTAATCACGTAGGATTGATTTGTTGATATCTTCGATTGTTCATATCTTTGTAGCAATTGTTCTGAGTAAATAGAATTTATGCAATACCCGATCGTGACATGCAAATTATAATTCTGGTTAAATTAAATCTATTTTATATTTTACGCTATGTTGTTTTGTTAAAATAAACTTGAACGATATGTAATAAATTGGTCAATGTTAAGATCAAAACCGTACTTCGAAATATAAATATATAGAGTTAACATGGAAGGATACAGAGATACATTCAAGTATTAATTACATAATAATAAATGCATATTAGTTCATATCAGTTATTATATATGTAATAAATATGTTAGTGTTGCAATACCTAAATAGTCCCCGGAAATATAACATAGATATAATTAGTAGAGGTAAATATGACTTTTTATATGAATAAATTTGCTCATGGAACCCCCAATTTGCTCTATTATATATATATATATATATTTGTTATATTGTTTTATGCGTTTACGTATTAAAGATGTGATTGATGAGTTTTACGATAGTTAATGTTAATACAAGTTTGTATTATACTTACATAGGCATGAAGGTTTTTTTTGTATTGGGATATTTTTTGTAATATTTAATTCGTAAATAATTAAAGTAGATCTAAAATGATTAATAAGATATGGTATATGTTAGTGAATATTATAGTACATTATAACATATCCACATAAATTTATATATGTATTTATGTTTGTACAAGTTTATGTATGTATAATTATGCAGTAATTAATATATTATAAATAATGAAATATTAATAGATTATACAACATAAATGTATATATGTATGTATGTATGTATGTATGCTATATAGTATGTATGTATATATGTATATAATGTTATAGTAGATTATTATATATGCACATAAATTTATATATGTATGTATTTATGTTTGTACATGTGTATGTATGTATAAATATGCATATTAATTATACAACAATTAATAGATTACAAATAATGAAATATTAATAGATTATACAACATAAATGTATGTATATATTATATGTATGTATGTATGTATGTATGTATGCATGTACGTATGCATGTATAATTAATAGTTATGTTGTATGTATAAATGTATGTATGCATATATACATACATACATATATACATACAACATAACTATGCATGCATATATGTATGTATGTATGTATGTATATATGTATGTATGCATGTATGTATGTAACTATGTATGTATGAATGTATGTATGTATATATGTATATATGTATGTATGCATGTACGTATGCATGTATAATTAATAGTTATGTATGTATGTACGTACGTATGCATGTATAATTAATAATTATCTACAAATATACATTCTAATTAATAATTATACATTATCTGAGTTAAGCCAACTGAGATTTATCTACAAATTAATACATATAAACAAAAATATGTAGTATGTGTATGTATATAATATTATAGTACATTGTTATATATCCACAAAAATTTATATATGTATGTATTTATGTTTGTACATGTGTATGTATGTATAAATATGCATATTAATTATACAACAATTAATAGATTACAAATAATGAAATATTAATAGATTATACAATATAATGTATCTATGTATGTATGTATGTATGCATGCATGCATGTATGTATGTATGTATGTATGAATGTATGTATGTATGTATGTTATATAGTATACATGCATGTATGTATGTATGTATGTATGTATATAATATTATAGTATATTATTATATATATATATATCCACATAAATTTATATATGTATGTATTTATGTTTGTACATGTGTTTGTATATGCATATTAATTATACAACAATTAATATATTACATATAATGAAATATTAATAGATTATACAACATAGATGTATGTATGTATGTATGTATGTATGTATATAGTACTTATGCATGTATAATTAATAATTATGTATGTATGTATGTATGTATGTATGTATGTGTGTATGTACATATGCATGTATAATTATTTATGTTTATGTATAATTAATAATTATGTATGTAGTGTATGTATGTATGTGTGTATGTACGTATACATGTATATTTATTTATGTATGTGTAATATAATTAATAATTATGTATGTATGTATACATGTGTTTATGTATGTAGATAATGATTTTTAATATAAGCTCAAATGTTCAAATAGCTCAACTGGTTATGGTGTTGCATTAGTTATGCAAGGTCATGGGTTCGAATCCTTTGAATAACATTATTTTTACAAATATTTAGAGTTAGGTTTAGAGTGAGGTTCGGAGGGTCCGAGCCTATGAATAAATTTGCTCAGAAAACCCCTTGGTGTATTAGATATATAATAGATTAACTTTGTATACTTAATTATACAAAAAAAGTATATAATTAACTTTGTGTAATAAAAACTGAAATGTAACTTCTAATTAATAATTACATTCTTGATATTATTTAATTATACCTTTAAAATCGAGTAAACTAATCTTTTATATAAAATAATAAGTAATCACTCTCATTTTTTATTTGATATGGAACTTCTACTATTTTTTTAATTTTTTTTTCATTTTGAATCTTTGTATTGAGAACGTGTATTTTTAATATATATTTATACAGTTAGATATTGTATTTCATAGTTTTGGTTTGAATTTTTACATTTTATCCTATTATATTTAGTTAAATAAAAAAGTTTTATTTATTTCCTAATACTAAAATTACGTAAATTCCACTTACAAAATTTGAACAAAAAATATTGCAAGTCATCTAAATTTTAACAAAGGCAATTTTTCGTATAAGAAAAAATAACGCTATTTCAGTTTAAAAATCAAAAACATATAAAATAATATTGCATAAATTAAAATTTTAATGCACTCTTTGTAATTTATTTTGTGGAGCAAAACATTAGTATAACGTTTTATTATATCAAGTTTTATTATATCAAGTTTTGTAATTAAAATACTCACTCAAATTTTCCAAGCACGCACACTATGACTGGAAGTTTCTATCCAGTAAGTTATACTGTAGCAACCCATAGTAAATAAAAGAGTAATTAGCATTTTGTACCCTTTATCTTTGGGCATTTTTTCAATTTGGTCTCAAACTATGTTTTTTGGCAGATTGCATTTCTATGGTTTCAAAATCGCTTCAATTTGCACCCTTTTGATCAAATTTGGTCCACTTTGACCGCTACTATTAGGCTAATCAAGGGTAAATTGACCGTTTCTTGAATAATTCTTTGTATTTTTACCCTCGCTCATCCTAATAATAGCGGTCAAAGTGGACGAAATTTGGTCAAAAGGGTGCAAACTGAAGCGAGTTTGAAATCATAGTGGTGCAATCTGTCAAGAAACATAGTTTGAGACCAAATTGAAAAAGCGCCCAAAGAAAAGGGGTGCAAAGTGCTGATTACTCTAAATAAAATATTGTTCTGAAAACACTGGTCGTTGATTGTACTTGTTAAAATTGTATCTTTAGATAGTATTGCTAAAGTATTGTATTTCATTGTTGTCCGAAAAAAGTTTGAATTGAGATAGTTTGCATTTAACCCCCTCCTTTTGCAAATTTTTAGGACATAACGTAACTTCATATGGCCATTGTTCCATGGAGAACCATCTTACGTGGAGAACCGTGGAGAACCACTTAAAATACATTATAATTGCTTTATATATAAGGGCCCCGTAGGGGCATCTTCACAAAAAAGTCTTATAATTCTATATTCTATCTATTTATAAAAAAAAATTACAAAAATTTTTTTTTTTTTTAAATTTTCAAAAAATGATGACGTGGCAACATTGTTTAAAATTTTTTTAAAAGTTTTTTTTAAAAATTTTTTTTTTGATGAATGGATAGAGGGTAGAATTATAAGACTTTTATGTGAAGGGGCCCCGCCAGGGGCCTTATATAAAGGACTATTTTAATGCATTTTAAGTGGTTCTCCACGGTTCTCCACGTAAGATGGTTCTCCCTAGAGTGGGACTCTAGGGAGAACCATCTTACGTGGAGAACACCCTCCTTTTAGGATATTCAAAACTTCATTTATAAATCTTTAAGACCCTCCTTTTATAAATCTTCATAACTTTTGCATTTAACACCCTCCTTTTATAAATCTTTAAGACATAACAGTCGTGTTTGGAAGTTAGAGATTTGAGACAAAATTGGAGGTTTGAGGCAAAATAAAGATTTGACCATATGAATCCTCTAATGAGTGTTTGATAGTTAGCGGATTGGACTCGGTAAGCTAATTTTAAAAAAGTTATTTGGAAAAGCTTTTTCAATTAGAAGTTTTTGATGTGTCATAAACAGCTAATTCAAACAGTTAATTACCAAACAGTTTCAAACATAACAACTAATTCAATCCGATAGTCAAAACATCTAATTCAATCCGCTACCGCTAGGGCTGAGCATTCGGTTCGGTTAACCGAATACCGAAATAATCGAAATAATTCGGTTCGGTTAACCGAACCGAAATAATTCGGTTTTAATTCGGATATGGTTTTTTGTGTTATTCGGTATTTCGGTTATTTCAGTTTTTTTACCGAAATTACCGAAATATATAAAATATTATATATATATATATATATATATATATAATTTATAATATTATAACAGTAACTGCAGCAGTTACATTCGTAATTGTAGCAGTACTATTTTATTGCTATTATAGAGTTTGTGGGACTCGGCCAAGGGCTGGACAGAATGATGAGGGGCGCCCTCTTCTCCGCATAAGCTTAAGCAATTATTCTATTGGTAATCTTTCAGACTCTCGAGACAAGTCTTATGTTTCAGAAAACTCAATAAACAAGCACATGCCTGGTAATCTTTCATTCAATAACTCGAGTCATTATATTGACTCTGGTGTTCTTGGTACTACGAAACTAGGAAGTCCTCTAAAAATGCTCCCGGTGTTCACATGCCCACTTACGAGGACTCTTCTCAGAAATACTGTTCTTCAGAATCTGCAGCCTCTGAACTTTATCACACTTAAGTGTTTGTAGCCCTGGTATATATCTGCTGGCATGAATGGACAGAGACCGTCCTGATCAAACCCCTAGCCATCAAGTCTTTGATTTCTAGAAAAGTCATTTTCTTTTTATAATTGGGTTATTTAATTCGGTATTCGGTTTTAACCAAAATAAAAATTTCTGTTCGGTAAAATAACCGAAATTATTTCGGTTCTTGATTCAGTTATGATTTTTGGCTTATTCGGTATTTCGGTTATTTCGATTCGGTTATAATCGAATAATCAGCCCTAGCTACCGCTACCGCTACCCGCTAATTGTCAAACATGACCAACATAACTTCACACATTTTTTCTACTATACACATTCGAAAACACATAAACTTGAAACTATCTTGCTCCGTTTACCATAAATTCGAAAACACATAAACTTGAAAATATCTTGCTCCGTTTAATTGAAATTCCATTCACTATTCTTACATTTTGTCGGTTTATAATTGCATGAACATAGGGTTGTAAACGAACCGGTATGTTTGTTAAGCTCGACATGTTCGGTTCGAGTTCGATAAGTTCGTCTGATAAGCTTACCGAACTCGAGTTCTGACAAGAAAAAGTGTCCAATAAGCTTACCGAACATGTTCGGTTCGTTAAAAATTTCGTCCGAGTTCGTTAAAAGTTCGTCCGAGTTCGGTTCGAGTTCAGTTCGTTCGATAAAAACAATAATATTTACAATTTTTTTTTGAAATTATTATTATATATATAATTACCGAACTGTTCATGTTCGGTTCGTTCGGTATGTTTGCGAACAGTTCGTGTTCAGTTCAGTTCATTACTGAACTCGAGTTCGGACAAGAAAAAACGTCCGATAAGCTTACCGAACATGTTCGGTTCGTTAAGAATTTTGTCCAAGTTCATTAACAGTTCGTCCGAGTTCGGTTCGTTTACAGCTCTACATAAACATGATATTTTGTCTAATAATTTCAGGTGGACGACATATTACAAGGATCTATTAGTCGGGTGGTTATATTTGATAACCGGAATATTTGGACTATACACTATTTAATTAACCAACTGAAGATGATAAGCCAGTTCTATCTCTAAAATTTTAATAATCAACTGAACTTTATGTTAGCAGTTTCAACTAAATCCCTCTTAGTTCTGTATCATAGATACGTGACTAATGTATTTCACTTTTCCTATGCTTATGCACTTCTACATATAGAGTTTATATCAAGTGGGAACGGCTAACTTAATAATTTTCACGCTAAGAGAGAGTTTAGATCTATTAGTATAAGAAGATTCATATGTTTGCCATCAGTATCTATTTTTTCTGCTAATCAAACAGGGAGGATGATACAAAATTCAAGGTCTTGGACAAGTGACTGCCAAAATTTTATTTTATTTTTTGCTAAAGTGACTGCCAAAATATTTGAAAAGCTGCATAACTTGAAGTTACAACATTCCAACCTGAGACATGTTTTAATTAAGAAAGTTTACACATCAACCATTCCAAACCCAGAATTCCAACATAGAGATAATTTCAATAAAGTAACTAGCAAAACACAATAACATATAGTATCCTTGAAATGAAATGTGAACATCATCTCTATTGGCAGGCTGCAAAAGATCTCACTTCAGAGGAATGAACCTTGAGAACTCTGTATATCGCGCTTCAAAGTAGAGAAGACCAGTATGTCGCACTACAAATTATAAAGGCAAAGATATTAACATTTATGCTCGAATTCTTAATAAACATATAACTATATCAGTCTCAATAAACAGGACAAATATATTTATCGGGGGACTTGAGTTGCAATATTTGATCCCAACTTGACAAAAAAAAATGTATAGGACAAAAAAAGTGACTCGAATTAGCACATGCGCCGGCTAGAATCATAGAGAGCCCAACTATCATGTTGTAAGCATTTCTCAAGTACATACATGGGAAAATGATATAACTAGAAAGCAATGATAATCACAAGAACTATACAATGATGATGATGTTTTCACACAAGAAGCAAGAAAGAAACTAACATCTGCCTCAAAAAAAAATTTGGCCCAAGTTCCCTAATTTTACTATGGACTCTGGGCTACTATCCAACTAGCAGATTGCCAACTAAGATATAACAAATAACCTTGCAGCTTTAAAATATATATTAAAAAAAAAAATATTATTGAAAACCACCAACTTTGTTCTTCTCCAGAACCGACTCAAAACATTTAACATACTGATTGCATGAATTGGATTTATAACAAGGTCACGAAAAGTTTGTGTTTCCCCTTAAAATATTATTGGTATACATTATCCAATCAATTGTTCTAAAATACTGTCATCTACTTAATGTGCAACTAAAGTAGAGGGTGGGAGCAATGTCCAGGTGTGCAGGAACTGCATGAATCCCTGTTTGTGTACATTCAACAAAAAACACCGGAGTAAATATAAAAAAATTAAAATGCTGATTCGTATACAGGTGAACATCCTTGCACCTGTTTTGAGTAATGGTCTAATGGGAAATGCTCGAGCCTTGCGCTCCCCAATACTTATTTGCTTTCTAGTAATAACCAGGGAAATTTCATTACCAAATAGTAAAAACTCTTAATGTATACTTGCTTCCAAAATAACCCCAAACGTTATATAATCAACAAGAATATAATTAACTAATAACAATCACATATATATATAGGCCTTTGTTCTAGAGAGAACCATTTTATGTAGAGTTACATAGCATACCCTTTTATTTTTATTTTATTTTTAAAAAAATCTTTAAAAAAAATTAAAAAAATATATATTCTGCTGCTGCCGCTGAGACGTCAGCACACTATCACGTGTCACTGCCACGTCAACAGTGATGATGTGACTGACGTGGCAGTGCCATATGGCAGCGCCAGGTCATCACTGTTGACGTGGCAATGACACATGGAAGTGCCACATCATCATTGCTGATGTGGCAGTGATGTCGTGACATCAATTTTCCCGAAATTTTTAAAAAAAAAATATTTTTTTTGGCCCCACTGCCACATCAACATAGAATCAGAAAATAAAATTTTAATTCTATAGAATCAGAAAATTGAACTTTGATTCTATTATAGAATCAAAAATTGAACTTTGATTCTATTATAGAATCAAAAATTAAAGTTTGATTCTACTGTAGAATCAGAAAATTGGTGGTGTGCTGTGTAACTCTATATAACGGGTTCTCCCTTGAATGTTACTCTATATCTATACTAAACTATAATAAGCAAAACATGGTATAATTTGTAGTTTGGTTAACCCCTTTTTTTGGTTATCCTTTTCCATCACAGTCGTTAAATCTTTCAAATTAAATTGATAACAACTGTTAGATATAATACATATAAAAATACTATTAGTGCTTTCAGGTTCGATTCTCACGGACAACATATAAAATTAAACATATTTTAATATTAAAAAGCAAAATACTACTAAAGGTCTCATGTTCGATTCTTGCCAACATATTAAACACAAATTATTTTATTTGATTTCAGTTAGATATTAAACAGATTCAAAATAAGATTATATTTATATGATAATTATGTTTTTACTAACATTATAATTTATTATTTACATTGAAGTTGGACTTGAATTATGATTTATTATATACATCATATTTTAATAAAATTAAATTTATTATAATATATATAAAATATAAAAAATATTAATAGAAACCCGTGCATCGCACGGGATGTAAGCTAGTATATATAAAGAGAGAATAAAAGGGTTTTATATCAATCACATGATTCACTGTGTCCCAATATATGAGTTCGGCAAATACACAAAATATGGGCTCGAAGTGCTCATTCACTTTTTACTAATGTACATTCCGTCGAAGTCAACTCAAAGGTTAGTCAAAATGTTTACGTATCACAATGAGTTGACGATAATCTCGGACAAGTGGACGATGAGTGCTTAGTTGAGTTTACAACATTAACTTGAGTTTACAACATTAACTTGAAAAAAACACAAAGACTCTACACATGGAATCCAACCTCATTCCTTCAAGGAAATCGAACTAGCTACATTGTTAACAATTTGTTTCAATTTGTTTGAGTCTTAAGAAGTGAATGAACACTTTGAGACCAAATTTTGTGTATTGACCAAAGTGATATACCGGGGCACACTGAATTATATAATAGATATTAAATCCAAAATTAAAATTGCAATAAAGATTCACAACACCAATTCATGTTAAAAGCATAGAAGCAGTGTACTTGAGAAACTGCAACCCCGTACTTGAGAAACTGCAACCCCGCCCCATCCACCCCTAAAGCTTTAAAGAATGACACACCAAGTTCTAAACATCTCTCTTGTATGAAAATGAAAATATCAACCATGTGATATTGGTGATCTAAGAGGGGACTAGTTGTAGCCATTGTGTCGAAATTGGTAAGGGTGAAGGAACTAAGGTTTATATAGAGGGTTGTTGATGCAAGACAAGAAATTGAAAATAAATAAAAATATAAACTTGGGTGAATTACTGCAGAAAATCCACTACCCGAAGGGTTTCCCAAACCACATAAGAGAGAAACTATGGATCGCAACCCATAAACAAGAGAAAACTATCAATTTTCAATAATCCAATAATTCAAGTCTAATACAATAATATGTGGGGATTACATCATATCATATATAAAGAGAATGAAACCCTACTAATAAAACCTAACGGACTCAGGCCCAATATAATTGGGCTTATCATAAAAATCTACGTATTTAATAAAATTCAAGCCCCACATTCAAAACAAATAAATAAATACATTTTCAACAACCATTTTTGTGTGTTTTTTTAGGTTGTTAAAGGGCAGATTTGTCAAAATCAAAAGTGAAAGTGATAGGGGCTGAACTGTCAGAATTCAGAATTACATGGGCTAAACTGTCAAGTTTGTAAGATCTGGAACCTTCAGGGGCCTTTTTGTAAATTATGGAAACTTCAGGGACTGTTTTGAAATTTTCTGAAAGTTAAGGAACTGGTTTGATATTTCAAAAAGTCAAGGCACTGATTTGAAATTTTCAGAAACTTTGAGGTGCCAAAGTGAAATTTTCCAGAAAATACAAAGAAAAAGATTAGGGTTACCGACTTTTTTTATGAGAGTAGCTGCACTTTCCTTCCTCTTTCTTCTTTTTTGAATCTGATTTTTTTTCCCTCGGATGAACCGTAACTCTGGCGGAGAAGTGGCGATGAATAGTATTTTTTTTTTTTGGCACAAAAACTAGATGTCCCACCAATTTAGAAATTGATAGAGAAACCTAAGCTCTTGATACCAATTGATGCAGGACAAGAATAGAAAAACAAGAAAGATATAAATTTGGGTGAATTAACCGCAGAAAATCCACTACCCCGGTGGTTTCTCAACCACAAAAGGTAGAAAACTATGGATCGCAACCAATAAACAAAGAGAAAACTCTCAATTTTCAATAATATACCAAAATCCAATAATCAAGTCTTATAATTATGTGGGGGTTACATCATATAGATAAGCTAACCCTAATAATAATAACTTAACGGACTAAGGCCTATAAACAATTGGCCTTATTATAACTAATCTAATTAAATATCTACTAAATACCTACCTAGCCCTACATACAAAACATATAAATAAATACATTAATCCTATTAACATAATAAATTTTAAAACTATTTAACAATAAATATAAATACTTGTTTACTTTGACGGTAATTGATGCAGGACAAGATTAAGAAAATAATAAAAAGATAAACTTGGATGAATTAACCGCATAAAATCCACTACCCCAAGGGTTTCCCAACCGCGGAAGAAAGGAAAGTTATGTATCACACCCATGAGACACCCAATTTAAAATTTCGTAATATTCCAATAATCAAGTCTAATAAAATGTGAAAATTACAATGTTTATATAGGGAATGGAAACCCTAATAAAATATCCTAATGGACTAAGTCCGTAAACAATTGGGCTTATTTAAAATAACCTACATATCTAATAAACTATTAACCCCACATATAAACATAAAATTTAATTCTCTCTAAACTAAATACATATAAACTAATTAATAACATATATATAAGTTCTTCACTTTCGTTCCCCATCAGTAATGAATCTGAATTTCACATTTCTGTCAGGAACAGTGCTTATGTGAATGTATTTGTGACTGTTTTTGTATTTTCTGTGTATTTGAGTGCAGAAATGTAAGATAAACAAGTAGATTTTGTAGAGAAACATGAGAGAAACAAAGATTAGAGGTAGAGATTGAGACTGAGCTCGGAGATAGAATCAGATAGAGAGAAATCAGATAGGGAGAGATCAGATTTTAGAGAGAGAAGAATGGGACTGAACCCTAGAGAGAGGGAGAGAATCAGTTAGAAGAGAGAGAAAGAGGTTGGTGGAAAACATTCCATTTTCATATTTAAATCGTAATCCTCATAATTAATACAAATATTGAGTCTATTTATAGACTTCTACTACAATTGTGAAAAAGACACAACTACCCTTGACTACTAATAAAGCCTACACAGCTCACACACTATTACTCTGGACTACACAATACAGATTATTACTTCTCATTCCTAACAATTTCACAAAAGGCCAAATTTAAATTTTATAGGTAGCTAGCATATCGATTTTAAAATCATTTGATTCAAAAAAAAATAATTTAAAACGATTTTAGAATTTTTTTGGGATATTCTATATGGTACCATTGTGGTTTTGGCTTTTCTACATGGTACCATCACATTACTTACTCCTATCCATGGTACCCTCGTACATTTGGTTTTACATATATAATAATATCCTTCTGTTAAGTAAAAAGTAATAGAATTGATTTCACACCGTAAAACAAATTGTATATTTGAAATCTTTACGAAAAGTTATATAAAATAGACCCTTAAATCATGTAAAACAGAGTCAAAATGAGTGAGATATTTATTGTCAAAGTTTGGTTATGGAGTTTGAATATATCTCACTCATTTTAATTCCGTTTTACATGATTCAATAGTCTAATTCATGTATTTTTTCGCAACGATTTCAAATATACAATTTGTTTTACAATTTGAAATCAATTCTATTACTTTGTACTTAACAGAAGGGTATTATATATGAAAAACCAAATGTACGATGGTACCATGGATAGGAGTAAATAATGTGATGGTACCATGTAGAAAAGCCAAAACCACAATGGTACCATATAGAATTTCCCAATTTTTTTTTCCCCGTTACGTTAATTGTGTAACTGTTACACGAAAATCTTAGTGAAGTGAAAGAGGAATGTGGTCAATGAGATCAACAAATCGTACACACAATTTGTGTTGTGGTTCTCATTTTGCTTGCTCAGTTGCTATGTTGGTGTTTGGATGGCCTGCTTGCTATTTGATATTTGATAGTGCCAAATATACTTCCTTTAAAAAGAAATTATGATAACAAATAAGAATTTTACTATGTTGACATAAATATGATCTTTCCAAACTGAGCACAAAGTAGAAAGTAGAACTACAAGTTTCCCAAGAAAGGATAAAGGGGTCAACAACCAGCACATTATATATACATAATCGAGTATTCAGGCGCACCAATCCCCTCAGGGTTGGATTGTAATTGTACGATAAGGTATTATTGTATTAAGATTAAAGTAACACTAAACATACGCAATAGTAGAAGTCATACAACATCATTACAACTGCATCTATAAACACTATCTGATTTAATTGTGTATGTGTATTTAGCACAACCCTAAGTAAGCGTTAATACCATTTAAGCACTCAACGTTTGGTGGGAAATACACATCAACCCTCAATGTTCAAAATCGTATATCGCGACCCTCAGAGTTTGTCATTTATACATTTCGACCCTATTATAGCCTTAATTTTAAGAAATGGTTATATCGGTGATTTCGGTGAGTCAATTCGATGCACTAACTTGCCTCCACCTGAATTTAAATACAAGTTTCACCCTACCAAGGTTCTCCTAAATATATTCACTCCCGACAACAACATAACTTTAAATTTTTAACAGATATGAGCAATGAAACTTCAATACAAAGTACAACTTCAACAAAAAACAGAAGATGGGGTCGGAATGTATAAATGACAAACTTTGAGGGTCGGCATATACGATTTTGAACTTTAAGGGTTGATGTGTATTTTCGGCTAAACTGTAAGGCTCAAATTGGTATTTACGTGTGAATTCCTATAGAAGTACAACTTAGGGGTGTCAAATTTTGACACGACCCGAAACCCGACCCGAACCCGACCCGGAAAAGTACGAATTTGGGTCGAGTATTTTGAGTTTCGGGTCGGGTTGGGTAAAAATTTACCCGAAATATTCGGGTCGGGTTCGGGTTGACCCAAAATACCCGAATTCAACCCGAAAATTTAATATATATAATAAATTATATAAATTTACCATATAATTAAATATATATATATGAAATATTTTCATATTATTCAAATAATTTAATTTTATATGTCATATAATAAATTACTAATACATATTTTAATATTATATATATATAAATTAATTAATTTAAATAAAATTAATTATTTTTAATTATTTTCGGGTCAAAATGGGTCATTTTCGGGTTGATTGGGTACTAACAGGTCGGGTTCGGGTTGAAAATTTTCAACCCATTTCGGGTTCGGGTCAACCCAAAAATAGGACCGGGTACAGCAAATCTGACCCGAACCCGACCCATTACCCGAAATTGACACCCCTAGTACAACTCATAGATGCATTATTATATATATATATATATATATATATATATATATATATATATATATATATATATATATATATAAAGACAATTTTAGAGATAGTAGAGTGAGTACCTAAGTAAGAGGGACCATGTGATACATGTAACTAGTGCGCGGAAGGATAAAGGAGTAGGCCGATAGGAGAACGAGGCTAATGGTTGAATCTGTTCGTTCACTTCTGAACTTGAAGAAATTAACACCGCACCCAGAAGCAGGATCAGAAATGGATTTAGAGTTGGGGAATACAATACGGGCACTGGACAAGCAAAAAGTGTTGTCACCCAAAGAGAGCAATTTCTTAAAGCGCTCGTGTAATAAACGAGTTATATCCCAACCATTAATAACAGTCTTGGACCAACACACTTCCAGCCACTTGAGGTTTTTCAAATCATAAGCGCAAAAGAGATTGGGATGTTTGTGTTGATGAAAGTAGATGACGTCATCAGCAATTGCTGCGAGCAGGCTCCAGTCGAAAAAATCGTGAACAATAACTTTCCAGTGACCAAGCGTAGGATAAAAAGCAACGATGGAAGGTGATAAAAGTGGGATTTTTTTTTTCAAGTGAAGGATGATACGATTGGCAGAAGGGTCCGGGAGCACATTCATAGACACGCTGCGACCTTGGAACTCTGAAGACAAAGGGATTAAGTCCCAGGAATCAGTGGTGGGATCATACACTTGGGGATACAAGTGGGAATCTCCGAAGCTGTAAATCTTTCCATCGAGGACAGTGCAGGCATACGGGTACATAGAACAAGGAACCTGCATGGGAATTGGGCACCATAGTCCTGATCCTTTCCCATTGTCCTCATTGACAATTTGTAACCGAGCTGCGCCCCTGTAAAAGGTACCATCCTCCTCCGGGCTTTGGAAATTGACATCATCTATAGTATCATTTATAGAATCAGTGCCGCCCAATATATAGACAGAGTTGTCACCCAAACTCAACATTGTACCGATTCCGGAACTACATAACAACGTAGGTGAGATACGGTGATAAATTTTGCCCCGCTCTAGATCCACTAGGTGAAACTCTTGATGAACAAATCTTCTCTTAATGCCTTTTGGTGCACAAGAAATGGTCATCACCAGAATTCTCGTTAACATCTTCTTCTATCCTCCTTTTATTAATACAAACAAACAAATGGAATTAGTATCAATAAACTTAAAAATTCATCAATTGGAAATCCATCCAAGTATTATACTGAGATCACTAAGATTATAAAACAAAATCAAATAATTAACCTACAAAATAAAGCAGTAAGAGTTAAGAAATTAACCAGATTGATTGAATTGTTGTAAACCCTTTGTATTCCCTTTCAATTTGGGGGCGACGAAGCTGCGTTATGTAGGGTTAGCACTTAGCTGCTTTACAGATACATATATAATCCTATAACATGATTTCTAAATGCAGGTCAAAATTGCCAAATGCAATTTAGTGTAATTACAATAATATCCTTAACTTGCATGATTTCTAAATGCAGGTCAAAATTGCCAAATGTAATTTAGTGTAATTACAATAATTGCGTTTAGAAAAGATGAACTGCATTTAGCACCACCCTAGAAAAAAAAAATAGTCCCTCCGTCCCACAACCCATAATACATGTCCATTTCAATTTTCAATCTAAGTTTATGATCATTTTTTCATATTCTTAAAAGTCAATGCATTTATAATGGGCATAAAAGAAAATGTATCATCTAATTAATGTTTTCTTAAGATGCGTAATTTTTTAAAAAAAGACTTGTATTATGGGACGGAGGGAGTATCTCTTTTTTTTTTAAACCATTAAAAAAAACTTAATTACACATATATTTATCTTGGCCATGAACCATTTTATATGGAGAACCATGGAGAACCCTCTCCATTAATCTGGATCGTTTGATCTAAATCCCATCTAACGGTTAGTAATATTTCAAATTTAAAATTAATTTTTTAATTGAAACAATTGTTAGTTATTGAAACAGTTGTTAGTTAGGATCGGGTTTTCTGGGTTTTCTGATCTTTCCATTCTCTCTCATTCAATCTCTCTCTCTCACGTGTCTGAATCTCTCTCTCACGCGTATCTCTCTCATCCGAGCTCTCTCTTTCTCGATCTCTCTCACTCTTCCTATTTTAACCATTACGAGATGGCGTCTTCCTCAAATCAGGCTCAATGTTCTTCAAATCAACCTCAGATGTGTCAATATATTGAAATTCAGTCGTCATCAGGTTCGATTTAACAAACATCTATCAATTTTTAGTTGTTAACACTTTAAGATTCAATTTTGTTTAGTTTTTTACTCATATAGTTATAATTTTGTTGTTTTGTGCCAATTCCAGTTGTTAGTAATGTCTTCTTTACGATTTTCATTGCAGAAGTTATGAACACTTTGATTTTACATCCAACAATAACCTTGTTATTTGTAGTATAAATTGTGTATTTTCGTTGGTTCTATTATGGAATCAAGACATTAAATTACTTAAATACCTATTTTTCTTACGTAATTCTGTTTTCAGTTTTAGTTCTATTATAGAACCAGAATTAGTTACATTAGAAGAATATTTGATTAGTAACTATGTTAATTTTTAAATTACAAAATTTATTTTAGTTTTGGTTCTGTTACTAAATCAAAAAACATTCAATGTCTTAAAAAAAATTGCTCCACAGTTTGTGTGGTATATTTTTTGGTTCTACTGTAGCATCACACTAGTTTTAGTTCTGTTATAGAACCATAATTAGTTAAATTAGAAGAATATCTGATTGGAAACCATGCCAACTTTTAAATTACAAAATTTATTTTAGTTTTGGTTCTGTTACTGAATCAAAACATTCAATATCTTTAAAAAAAAAAAAATCTCCACAACTGTGTGGTATATGTTTTGGTTCTATTGTAGCATCACAATAGTTGCATAGTCAGTAGTCGTTATTACACTCTCCTGGACAACTTTACAGCTTGCAGTTGGATTTCCCTTGAATCAATTAGGACAGGAAGTGACCCTGCCTAAAGGCTTTTTTGGATACCAAAACTTACAGAGATGACAAAAGAATCTTGTTAAATTGGAAAACATATTGAACATAATGGCATCTAAAGGAATTAGTATCCAATTTTTTAGTTAGTGCTACATTTTCCTGGCTATTATTTTAGCATTGTAATGTCTAGTTTGTAATCATTTGTACGGTCTGTATATGCAAATATAATCAGCTCTATTTTAAGCAAGTTTAAACCTGATGTACACTAACACTAATTGCATCTCTTCCTTTTGTTACTCATTTTTAAATTGGTTCTGTTACATAATCATACTATTGAATTTATGATTTTGAAATATATGTTCCTGCCTAACATTTTTTAATGGTTTGTTTTCAACTTTTATTCAGTAAATGTTTTGTTTCTTATACTGAGAATAGTGATGTTGTTGAACTTGCATCTGATTCCATTGGTAATGATATGGTTGAAGATTTGTTAGAAGGCTTTGATGATTCTTTTAGTAGAAGCAGCAAGTTGTGGATTCCCAAAGTCTTTGATGACAAAGTTAAACCATACCCTGGTCTTCAATTTACCGATATTGAATCTTGTTTTCAGTTCTACACTGAGTATGGAAGGAAGGGTGGATTTGAGGTTCAGAAGTCAACACAAAAAGTCAGGCAAGGCATTATTGTCACAAAATATATAGTTTTTTCAAAAGCAGGACACCATGAAACTTCTATGTTAAAAAATTTGGATGGTAAATCAGCTTCGTCTCATTCGTCCACTACTATTGTCGTGCAAGCTAAAATGAGGAGGATTGTCACTAAGAAATGTGAATGCAATGCAAAGATAATTCTCAAGTACATGGGCTTGAATTGCTAATTCAAATAGTGGACAAGAAGAAGATTAAGGATGCTGTCTAGAAGATGCATGTATGATAGTCAGACCAAGAAGGTTAACACATTGATCAGGCCCGATATGAAGATATGGTACTGTTGCAAACAAGATTGGTATCATCTAAGCGATTTATTGCAATCAGAAACAGTTGTATGGTATTTTGCTAGATTTATATTTCATTCTTGAGTATGTGATGAGAGATCATTTCCCGCATGTATCTTGGATGTTGCAAACAAGATTGGTATCATTTAAGTGATTTATTGCAATCAGAAACAGTTGCTGGATGTTGCAAACAAGATTGGTATATCTAAGCGATTTATTGCAATCAGAAACAGTTGTATGGTATTTTGCTAGATTTATATTTCGTTCCAATCAGAAATAGTTGTAAGGTATTTTGCTAGATTTATATTTCGTTCTTGAGTATGTGTAATGAGTCTTTTTGTGATACACCACACTACTATGTTTGCATGCTATTGTAGGTGTCGGAGGACATGGAGGTGGAAAGGTACATGGAAGCAAGGAGGGAAGCCATTAACTTAGTTAGGCCTACATGTGATCTAATAGCCAACAATCATTGATGTGGTTGTTGGTTAATAGATCAACTTTTAGGGGTTGTTAACTGTGGGGATTAGTTAGGGCTTTTGTTAGGACTTTTGTATGTATCCGATTTTTGTATCCCCAAACTTCTAATTAACTGTTGTATGAATTAACTTTTAGAATGTATAAATTTGTATGAATTAACTTTTAGAATGTATAAATTTGTATGAATTATCCAAATTCTTCCTCTCTAAAAGCATCAGTATCAGTAAAAAAAATCATATATTAAGCACCATATACAAATTGCTATTTTCGAATCTAATATTATACTATTAGATTCGTTACGAAGAATCTGATAATCTGTTAATCAAGTAATGTGGACACTATATTGCCTTCTACAAGGAGCATGATGTCAATTTTTCCCTCAACTTACAATAAACAAGACAAACTAGAAATGAAGGACTTGTAACATTATTCGAAAAGTGTATAGTAAGTGAACAAATACCCGTAGCTCTTGTAGAACTGGGAGAAAATCACTTATATTTGTGAATCGGTGTATATATATTCAATAGTAATCAATATCAATATATTCCTAATGTCTGTTAGTATTGCATTTTGAAAATTACTGCTTTTATCCTTCATTTTTTTAATCTTCTTTATTTCTTTAATGCCCTTTTTTGTCATTACACAGGAAAATTACTGCTTTTATCCTTTATTTTTTTTAATCTTCTTTATTTCTTTGATGTCCCTTTTTGTCATTACACTGCATTTGGAGCGACCCAATTTAGATTGGATCGACCCAAATCTAAATCTAAACTATTTTTTATCATTACACAACATTCGGATCGACCCAATTGGATTGACCCAAATCTAAACCTCTACTATTATCCTTCATTTTTTTATTAATAATATAATTAATGATGATTAGCCAATTGCCCTTTTCAATTAAAGATGTTTACTTATAATTTATATGATATTACCTTTTATAAATACCTAAAATATCATATCTTCCAATCGATAATTTTTTTCTCTCTAATCAACATTTGGAGCGATCCAATTGGATCAACCCAAATAATTAGCTGATTGTCTTTTTCAATTAAAAGGTGTTTACTTATAATTGATGATATTACCTTTTATAAATACCTAAAATATCATATCATCCAATCAATAATTTTTTTCTCACTAATTAAAACACGTTGACTTTTAATTTAAACATAATATTGCAATAATTAATACATACCCAAAAATATGACATCATATCTTCTAACCACTAACAAAATATAATAAAAATTTGTATATAACGAATAATATCCGTTAGATTTTTAGTTAAAAATTAGAATTGTTAGATCTAATGATTAAATTTATTACATGATTAAATTCATTTGCTAAATACATACCCAAAAATATGACATCATATCTTCTAACCACTAACAAAATATAATAAAAATTCCTATACAACGAATAATATCCGTTAGATTTTTAATTAAAAATTAGAATAGTTAGATCTAATGATTAAATATATTACATGATTAAATTTATTTACTAAAATTTCAAGGTTCGAATTTTTATAAATACCTAAAATATCATATATTCCAATCAATAATTTTTTTTTCTCTCTAATTAAAATACGCTGACTTTCAATTTAAAACAAAATATTGCAATAATTAATACATACACAAAAATATGACATCATATCTTCTAACCACTAACAAAATTTAATAAAAATTCGTATACAACGAATAATATCAGTTAGATTTTTAGTTAAAAATTAGAATTGTTAGATCTAATGATTAAATATATTACATGATTAAATTTATTTACTAAAATTTCAAGGTTCAAATTTTTATAAATACTTAAATATCATATCTTTCAATCAATAATTTCTTCTCTCTAATTAAAACACGTTGACTTTTAATTTAAAACATAATATTGTAATAATTAATACATACCCAAAAATATGACGTCATATCTTCTAACCACTAATAAAATCTATACTATATTATAAAAGTCGAAACATTAAAAGTTTGACCAGTCGGTCGGTACGGTACCTATTGATTTTACTTATTTACCCTTACTCAAATAAAATCCATCATACTAACTAATTAATTTCTTTTTTCAGGTCAAACATATTATCTTCTCTATTTTTCAATAAATAAATAATTTCCTTTTTCAGGTAAATTCAATATCTTTTATATTTTATCTAACTAAAATTTACATCCTACTAACAAATTAATTTCCCTTTTCAGGTTAAACATATTATCTTTTCTATTTTTCAAAAACTAAATAATTTCATTTTTCAGGTAAAATACAATATTTTTATATTTTATCTAACTAAAATTTCTCCTTTATTAATCAATTTACTTTTTCAGGTTAAACATATTACCTTTTCTATTTTTCAATAACTAAATAATTTTCTTCTTAGGTAAAATACAATATCTTTTACATTTTATCTAACTAAAATTTCTCCTTTTTTAAAAACTACGATCAATTTTGTATAATAAAATAACATAATTATATTATAATTAGTATTAACTAATCAATTACCTTTTTGAGCCAAAATACGTTACCTTTTCTCTTTTCTCTAACTAAAATCCCTTTTTTTCCAATTGTATCATGGACGGTTACCTTTTTCAAACACGTTACCTTTTTTTCTTTCTCTTATGAAAATCTCTTTTTTTCCAATTATATCACGGGCGATTCTATTTAATAAAAATAAAATAATAATATTATAGTACTAATAATTAACTACACTTTTCAGATTTGAAAGCTGGGTTTTTCACCAAATTAACATCTCAACCCCCTGAAGTAGGGTTAAGGTATGTGTACTAGACCTCCTTAGGGGTCATATATGTTTGGTTTCGGTTTTTAGTTTGGCCATAAGAGTTAAATTTTTATTGATTTCACAGTATTAAAAATTAGACAGGATAATATTTGTTTGGTTTTGATTTTGGTTTGGAATTTAATAATTAAAGTTTTAATGAATTACCCGATGTTATAATAATATACAGGACACCAGAAAGGTACCTTTAAGATATTTGCTTGGCCTTTCAATTTTCGATTTTACATGTCATAATAACAAAGGTAGTTGGAAAGATTACCAGTTAATAAGACTGACACAGTACAGACCATGTTATTTGTAAATAATCTTGGGATTCAATTTGATACTTATAGACATTATTTTGTTTTCAAGCAAGTTTATGTTCTTTATGGATTTTTTCAACTTAAGGTTCATGGGGTAGACATGCTACGTACCAGAAGGTCTTATGGAATAGCATACTTTTTATCGGATGTCTCCGAAGGGACTATGGAATAGCATACTTGGAAGTTCAGACCCATGTCACAAGCCTCACCCTCTGGGTCAGGCAACATTGCTCTTATTTATGCTCTAAATATCTTCTTTACTCGCGTTCAATTTCACTTCATATATGATCTCATATTTAGCACTTTCACTTGAGCTCCATATTAAAATATAAAAGCACTAACTTTTCCCTTTTTCAGTTTAGTTGGCTTTTTGAGAGAGAATAGGTAGTGGAAAATGTGATTGTTATAATTTGTAATCATACATTATTTGAAAATAAAAGTGAATAAGTGAGTTTGGTAAACAGTATTATCCTTCATTTTTTTAATCTTCTTTATTTCTTTAATGAAGCGACCCAATTTAGATTGGAACAAAAAAAATTCTATTATGATATTGTACTTATTTTCAGTAATGTTGTAGTACTACGATTGCACCTCCAGCCTTTCTCTTCTCCTCCGGCTCCAGCTACATAATTTTAAATATTGAAAACAAAATACAATACAAGAAGAAGTTTGCATTTATAAATATAGATTACAAGCAGAGAGAGATGTTTAGTTACAGATAGACTACATAGCAACAACATAAGTGATAAAAAGAAAGATGTTAGTTACAGATAGACTACATAGCAGCAACATAAGTGATAAAAAGAAAGATGTTAGTTACAGATAGACTACATAGCAGCAACATAAGTGATAAAAAGAAAGATGGTCCACATGATGATCAAGCTAATGAAGTAATGAAGTAATTAACAAGCCTGAACAACATAAGCAACTTCCATTTTATAGTTATTGTTTATCATAACGTGGGTAATGAGTTTATGTATTCCCATTAATTTTATTTTTGGTCACCCCTCTAAGTTGATCACAAAAATATTAACAACCCATCAAAATAAGTAGTTTAAAAATATATTCAAATTCAAATTATTATATTCGTTTCAATAAGAACATACTTTTAATATAATAAAGTCAATAAAAAAAATCAACAATTTCAGAAAGCGAGAGCCAGAGCCATGGTGAAAGACCTTAATTTGAACATAAACTATAAATCTACTAGGATATTTATCTGATATTTTGGCTTGCTTATTTAATTGTATAATTTAATTATTTTTAATAAAAGAATCTATATTAATAATATATATATACATTGTATTTTCATACATGAATTTAATAATACAGTTTAATGGTCACGTTCTGGTGAGAATGAGAACAGTGAGAACACACATATTCACTACATTTCAAGCTATTTTAAAGGGTCCCGCTAGGGGCATCTTCACAAAAAAGGTCTTATAAATCTATCCTCTATCCAATCATAAAAAAAAATTAACAAAAAAAAAATTAAAATGAGAACAGTGAGAACACACATATTCGCTACATTTCAAGTTATTTTAAAAGGCCCCGCTAGGGGCATCTTCACACAAAAATCTTATAATTCTACCCTCTTTCCATTCATAAAAAAATTAACAAAAAAAATTAAAAATTGCTTGAAATGTGGTCTCATTGTTCTCTAACATTTACATATTATATTAACTATGAGGTCTCATAGTTAATATAATATGTTCTTGATATTATATGAGGTTTAATGTTTTGGAGCTATTTAATGTTTTGGAGCCATTGAGGGTGAAGGGATTATTATTTCCGCATTTGAATAATGAAGACAATTTATTATTGTTTTCAATTAGAGAACAATATTTGTAAAAATATTTATTACTTTTATTGCAAATTTTTATGGATTAAATAAATTTTCAACATTGTTAAAATATAATTGTATGCTACTTTTTTATATAAATTTTAGCATATAATTATTTTATTAAATACTTATATAACTGTATATAATATCTTTCTAAGAATTGATTATTTATATAATTGCATACAATATCTTTTTAAGAAATCAATCAAATTAATTTGTTAAATTTTTGGTATTGTCAATTTAAATTAAATAAGATGTTTTAAGAAATCAATCAAATCATCTTCTATATATAATAGGAGAACAAGGGGTTTTTTTAGGGGTTTTTTGAGCCAATAAACCCCCCGTGAATTTACTATTTCACCCTTGTATTTTACAAAATTACATTAATTGACACTCCATTATTTTGAAGATAAAAATTAAGTTATTTTTGTGTTTGTGGGGAATTGAACCAACAACCTCCTCTATATAAATATTCCTCCAAACCATTGTGCTACTTATGTTTTTTTAGTAAGAAGTGAAAACTTTTTTTACATAACTTCGACCTCTTTATCAATTTCTGGAAAATCTCTCTATCAATTTTTGGAAAATGACCCGTGCCTCGCACGGGTTCTAAAAACCCGAACATCGATTGTTGCTTTAATAATTTAAGCTCTAAACGACTTCACTTCTGACTTGTTCCCTGGCTGATTCCTATTTTCCTTTCCATTCTCATGTACACCTTACAAATCTCTTTACACTTTACATGCACTGACATATATGAACGTAATGTATATTAATGTACCATTTGTTCACGTCCAAACTTGTTAGAATAGAGGTGTGAAACAATAGAGATGTGTCGGCTTAGTATTTTTACACAGTTTTGACATCAATTATACCTCAATTAAATTATATTTCTGTGAATTTCACATTTAACTATACAAACTGATAGGATACGATCAATATTAAAATTGATGGCGGCAACTAATAAAGTTTTCAAATATTTGTTGTTTAATTTTTCTGCCCATAAATTTTAAAATATTTTCTTCACATATTTAGAATAATTATTTTTTAATTATATTTTTTCAAATTATTGTATTCATTAAATAAATTTATTCATAAAGAAATATTAGAAAATAATCTTAACTAATCAACGCGTTTTATAAATTAAAATATATGCAAAAAATCATGTGTTAAATAATAAAAACAAAGATAGATAAAACAACAAAAAGAACTTAATGGTAGAAAATTAAGTACTCAAACACACATATAATTCAAAACAATGATTAAAAACAAACCATAATCAAAACACTTATAAATAGTAGTAACAAAGTATAAGATAATACAAATGTAATCAATAGAACTACCCAGAATTAACATGCATTTTAAGAAATCAATCAAATTTGTTAAATTTTTGGTATTATCATTTTAAATTAAATAAGATGCCGTGTACGAAGTACGGGAAAAATGCTAGTTAACTTTTAATGTTTCCTCACATTGTTGGATTCAGTTTTGCTTTATATTTAGGTGATTGGTGATATGGTCTTTGCAAAGTTCTATCTTCTGATGCAGAAGGTCTCAGGATTATTTTACCTTTAATATGCATGGTGTTCCTGGCCAATAAGTCTTCCTTGTCTTTTCAAGATTATTATACTTTGATAAAAGCATATACAGAAATAGAAGTAAATAAGCAAAAAATAATATATATTGTTAATCTAGGTATTGTTCATGTATTAATATATATTGTTAATCTAGGTATTGTTCATGATGATATTGTTCAGAACATTTCCGATACCCGAGGGGCGAAAGAGAATGCTTTTAAACTTTAAGGGTTTATGAGTATAATGATCCAAACTTGAAGGGCTAAAAGGTCATTAAGCCTAATATCTATACTATTATATTAAAGCCAAAACATTGAAAGCTTGTCGGTTTGGTTTTCAGTATATACTAATTATATAAAATTTATAATATATATGTATAATTTCGGATATTATCGGATACGGGTGTGCTTGCATATATCCATCGAGTGATGTGATAGAGTGTATATTTATATATATTTTATATGATTATATTCCTCATATTTATTGTATTTTGCATTTAATTGGATTTTTATTTAATAGATTTTAATGTTTTATTGTAGGAAGCAAGGAAATTCTAAACTTGGAAGGATTGGAAAATAAGAGCTTAATTTGGAGATTTATTAGAAGGAAATTCGGATTTGTTGGGCTGCACGCGCGCAATTCACTATTTTGGCCATATCTCGAGTTCTACAAGTCAGAATTGGGTGATTCAACTGCCCACGCGAAGATAATTAAATTTTCTATCATTCTAAGATGGTCCAGAAGTCATATTACAACTGGAGCGGCCCAGAACTACAGGAGAAAAGTCAACCACGAATTTTCCTTGAAAATCTATTCAGTTTAGGAAACGTACTTTTAATTTCCTCAAGGATTAAAATACCTTTTTTATTAGAGACATATATAATATCAGAGATGATTATTATTAGGGATATAGATAGTTACAGATAGATAGTTACGTATACATACATACGTACGTATAGACATATACAGAGAGAGATTGGAGATAGCTTTTCACTTTTCTTTGAAGATTGAAGGTTTTTCTCTATTCTTTATAATATTATGTGTTCATATTATATCTCTTGTTTTATTAGTTTAATTATGTATGAGTAGATAATTAATCTAGGGTTAAGTAGAACCCTAGTTATGATTGATGTGTGATTTTCCCAATTCCCCCAATTTGATTGTTTAATTGCTCTTGCTTATTGAGTTGTTTTAATTAGCAATTACAAATCAGACGTGATTATGTGTATTGTTTGAACCAGTATCTATTTATCAACGAGAGTTGGATTTAGATGGTTGTGATTTATCCAATGAGGACATGAACTTCTCCATGAGAATAGGTAGAACGGATTGTTAGGAAGTTAGGGTGCTGTGATTAATGTCTCTAAATTGCATGATACCATGAGAATAGGCTTGATTGTATTTTAGAGAAGCCATTAATACTCGAGAGAGGTTATTGGTAATTTATAGGGCGCACCTTTCCTGTTGAGTATTATACGATTGATTGGGGAGGGAATTCACGATTGCATTAATTCATGCTAGTGGGGATACTTAATTCTGGATATTTTAGTTAATTGATTAATTGCATTAGTATAAAATTAGTTTAATAATCTTTGATATTTTATTGTGTTACTTGCTTGGCTGAATTGAATCGAGAACAACTGGTGATTGACACGTTTGTCTCTGTGGGATCGACTCTGACTTACCCTACTACATAGTTAGAAGGATTTGTTAGATATTATTATTTGATAGGCACGCGACAGCCTTGTCAAATTTTTGGCGCCGCTGCCGGGGACAAAGCAGTGTTAGATTAGTTAATTTTGAATTGATTTAGCTAAGTATTTTAGTTGAGTTGCTTCGGCTATTATTCCCTTGTTAATTGATCATCGTTTCTAGTTCTCTTGTTGCATGAACACTCGAAGTTCAGGTACTGAAAACTTAATTGAAATTGATCCTGAAATTGAAGCTACAGCAAGAAGGCAAGCAGGCAAGCGAAGGAAAAACAAGGATAAGGAAATTATGACTGATACAACAGCTAAAGCTCTCAGGGAGCATGGTATGCCAGATGCTACAGGTGTACTCTCCAGTATTGTCAGACCAGCAGTCACAGCTACACACTTTGAGCTCAAGCCTCAGTTCATCCAATTCATCTCCAATGATTCTTTCGCGGGATTGTCCACTGAAAATCCTGTGGATCATCTTGAGAGTTTTCTTGAAAAGTGTGATACAATAAAGCTGACCAATGTTAGTGATGATGCTATAAAGCTACGCTTATTTCCATTCTCTCTTCGTGATACAGCAAAAGATTGGTTGAAAGATGAAGGACCAAATACATTCACTACTTGGGATAGTCTTGCGAAGGCTTTTCTACTAAAATTCTTCAGTCAGAAGAAGACCTCTAAGCTCCGGAATGAGATCTCTAATTTCCGTCAAGATGATGACGAGTCACTTCATGATGCTTGGAGAAAATTTAAGCGACTTCAAAGACAATGCCCTCACCATGGAATTCCTGACTGGTTGTTGATCCAAACATTCTATAATGGGTTGACACAAGAGTTTCGAAACTTTGTTGATGCTTCATCTGGTGGTTCTATTATGAAGAAGAGTACTGAGGATGCGAAAGTTTTGTTAGACGAGATAGCGTCTAATGATAATTATCCATACAGTGATCGAAATCATCCTAAGAAAGGTGGTAAGTATGATGTTGATGCTCTAACCATGTTGAATACTACTATGCAGGCTATGGTCAAAAAGATTGAGCAATTGGATTCCAGAAGTTCTTCATCTACTGTTGCTTCATGTGAGATATGTGGTGTTGTTGGACACACCAAACTTGCTTGTCAATACAATCCTTCTGGAATGGCAGTTGAGCAAGCTAATGCTCTTTACAATCAGAATCAGAGGCCGCAGTATAATCCTTACTCCAACACGTACAATCCAGGTTGGAGAGATCATCCAAATTTCTCTTACAGGAACAATCAGGGTCAAGCTCAATCTTCACAAAATAATTTTTCTCAGCCTCCTGGTTTTCAGCAAGCTCAGCCACAGAAATCTAACTTGGAAAGTCTTATGGAAGGATTTATCTCTACTCAATCAAAGAAGAATGAGCACTTCGATTCAAGCATCAATGAGATAAAGGCTCACAACAAAATGATGGAGAACACGATCACTCAAATTTCTCAACAGTTGAGCCAACTTAATAAGTCTTCAGGCCAACTTCCTGGCCAAACTGAGCAACCGTCAAGGGGCCATATCAATGCTATAACTTTGAGAAGTGGTAAAGAATTGAAGGAGCCGGAATTGAATGTGAGCAAAAATGTTGTGAATGCTAAGGAAGGTGAAGAGGAGATTGCAACTGAGAAACTGATAGAACCAGAGATCGTGGAAAAAGAAAAGAAAGAATCAGAAGTTGTTCCTCTCAAACCATATGTGCCGCCTGTTCCTTTTCCACAAAGGTTGGCACAAGCGAAGCTAGAGAAGAAGTATGGTAAGTTTCTTGAAATTTTGCAGAAGCTACATATCAATATCCCATTCATGGATGCTATCACTGAGATGCCATCTTATGCAAAATTCCTGAAAGATATTTTGTCAAGGAAGAGAAAAATTGAAGAAAGCTCTACCATCTCATTAACGGCAGAGTGCAGTGCCATCTTGCAAAACGATCTTCCAAAGAAGTTAGCGGATCCAGGTAGCTATTCTATTCCAGTTCAGCTTGGGGATGTCGAAATAAAAAGGGCTTTGTGTGATCTTGGAGCAAGTGTCAGTTTGATGCCTTTGTCGATTTGTGAAAAACTTCAGATGGGTGAACTAAAACCCACACGTATCTCTCTACAACTGGCAGATAGAAGTGTGAAGTTTCCATTGGGAATTCTTGAAGATGTGCCCCTTAAGGTAGGAAAGTTTTATATTCCATGTGATTTTGTTGTCATGGAAATGGAAGAAGATGCAAATATTCCTATCATTCTTGGGAGGCCTTTCTTAGCAACAGCTGGAGCTATCATTGACATGAAAAATGGAAGAATTTCTTTCGAAGTAGGCGAAGAGAAGATGGAATTCAAACTGCAAAGTACAATGGGACATCCTTCTACGGATGAGTTTGTAAATAGGGTGGATGCACTAGAGGAAGTGATCGACATGAAAGCCAAAATTCTATTATCTGAGGATCCACTTCAAGCTGTTCTTGAGGGTAATGTTGATGAAGAAAATGGAGAGTGTCAGGGTTACGAGAAGCTTTTAGATGCAGCACCTACATATAAGCATGAACATTCTAATGTGCTACATCATGAGGAAGTTAAGGAGAGTTCCACGCCTCCTAAGGTAGAACTGAAACCATTACCTGCATCTTTGAAATATGTGTTTATGGGCCCTAATGAATCATATCCTATCATTGTTAATTCTGAGCTTGATGACATTCAAATTGAGCAGTTGCTCACAGTCTTGAGAAAATATAAAAATGTTATTGGGTATTCCATTGATGATATCAAGGGCATTAATCCATCATTCTGCATGCATAAGATTATTCTGGAAGATGAGCAAGCTTCTTCTATTGAGCCTCAACGGAGACTTAATCCTAATATGATGGAGGTGGTCAAAAAGGAGGTTCTAAAACTTCTTGATGCAGGTATAATCTATCCTATCTCTGACAGCAAGTGGGTTAGTCCTGTGCATGTTGTTCCAAAGAAAGGAGGAATGACCGTGGTGAAGAATGATAAGGGTGAGATGATTTCTACTAGAACTGTTACAGGGTGGCGCATGTGCATTGATTATCGAAAATTGAATAAGGCCACAAGGAAAGATCATTTTCCTCTCCCTTTTATTGATCAAATGCTTGAAAGGTTGGCGAAACATTCTTACTTCTGCTTCTTAGATGGATATTCAGGTTTTTTCCAGATTCCTATCCATCCGAATGATCAAGAAAAGACGACTTTCACATGTCCCTATGGTACATTTGCGTACCGCAGAATGCCGTTTGGTCTATGTTGTGCTCCTCCCACTTTTCAGAGATGTATGATGGCAATTTTCTCAGATTTCATTGAAGACATTATGGAGGTTTTTATGGATGACTTCTCAGTTGGTGGAACTTCTTTTGATGCATGTTTACATAATTTGGAGAAGGTGCTTCATAGATGTCAAGAAGTTAATCTCATTCTTAATTGGGAAAAGTGCCACTTTATGGTACAAGAGGGAGTTGTTCTGGGTCATGTTGTTTCGAAGAGAGGCATTGAAGTTGATAAAGCCAAGGTCGAGGTTGTTGAGCGCTTGCCACCCCCTACTTCAGTCAAGGGGATAAGAAGTTTTCTTGGTCATGCGGGATTCTATCGCCGTTTCATCAAAGATTTTTCGAAGATTGCTCGACCTCTTACTGAGCTCTTGGGTAAGGAGGTACCTTTTGTGTTCACTGATGCTTGTGCTGAGGCTTTTGAAACATTGAAGAAAGCTCTTGTCTCTGCTCCAATTATACAACCACCGGATTGGAGTCTACCTTTTGAGATCATGTGTGATGCTAGTGATCAAGCTATTGGTGCAGTCCTAGGACAAAGGAAAGATGGAAAGCTTCATGCTATCTACTATACAAGCAAGACCTTGGATGGGGCTCAGATTAATTATGCAACAACGGAGAAAGAATTGCTAGCAGTGGTGTATTCTATGGAAAAATTTCGATCTTATCTCGTTGGTTCGAAAGTTATTGTTCACACTGATCATGCAGCTTTGAGATATTTGATGAGTAAGAAGGATGATAAACCTCGCCTGATTCGTTGGATTTTGCTTCTCCAAGAATTTGACTTAGAGATTAAAGATAAGAAAGGGGCTGAGAACGTGGTTGCTGATCATCTTTCACGCCTTACTCTTGATGAGGAAGATGGTAAATCTACTCCAATTGATGATTCTTTTCCTGACGATCATCTACTTTCTCTTGCAAGTCTAGAGGTTCCTTGGTATGCTGACATAGCTAATTTCTTAGCTAGTGGAACTGTTCCTCATGGTTACTCGTCGCAGCAAAAGAAGAAATTTTTCTATGATGTGAGAAAGCACTTTTGGGATGATCCTTTTCTTTATAAATCATGTGCTGATGGAGTCATTAGAAGATGTGTTCCGTATAATGAGATTGCCTCTATAATCTCACATTGTCACGATTTGCCAAGTGGTGGTCATGCAAGTACTACAAAAACTGCTGCAAAGATTCTTCAGTGCGGTTTTTATTGGCCAACTCTTTTTAAAGATGTCCACCAATATGTTCATTCTTGTGATCGTTGTCAAAGAACTGGAAATATTTCAAGACGCAATGAGATGCCCCTCAATGGCATTCTTGAAGTGGAGCTTTTTGATGTTTGGGGAGTAGATTTCATGGGACCATTCCCTCCATCTTTTAAGAACAGGTATATCTTGGTAGCTGTGGATTACGTCTCAAAATGGGTTGAAGCCATTGCATCACCCACTAATGATGCTCGTGTTGTGAGCAAATTCTTTAAGAAGACGATTTTTCCTAGATTTGGAGTGCCAAGGATTTTAATTAGCGATGGAGGAAAGCATTTTCTTGAAAATCGTTTTGAAGCTATGTTGAAGAAATATGGAGTTTATCATAAGGTGGGACTTTCTTATCATCCCCAAACCAGTGGTCAGGTGGAGATCTCTAACCGTGAAATAAAGAATATCTTGGAAAAGACAGTCGCAAAATCAAGGAAGGATTGGTCTATGAAGCTTGATGATGCACTTTGGGCTTATAGAACTGCGTTTAAGACACCTATTGGGACAACTCCGTATAGATTGGTTTATGGAAAAGCATGTCATCTTCCCGTTGAGTTAGAGCACCGTGCATTTTGGGCTATCAAAGGTCTGAATTTTGATATGTTAGCAGCAGGTGAGAAGAGACTTCTACAACTTAATGAGCTAGATGAGCTTCGTTTTGAGGCTTATGAAAGTTCTAAGCTTTACAAGGAGAAAACAAAGAGGTGGCATGACAAAGGGTTATTACGAAGAGAATTCAAGGAAGGGGAGCTAGTTCTTCTGTTTAATTCAAGGTTGAGACTTTTTCCCGGAAAACTTCGTTCTAGGTGGTCGGGTCCGTTCAAGGTACGCAAGGTTTTTCCATATGGTGCAGTTGAATTGATGAATAGCCATGGAGAGTCATTCAAGGTGAATGGGCAAAGAGTGAAACATTATAGAGCTGGTGAACCAATTAACGAGGAGGTGAATATTCAGTTATCTTCCCCTTCTACAGAATGATTGATGAGACGGTGTCGGGCTAACGACATTAAACAAATGCGCTTCGTGGGAGGCAACCCATGCATTAGTGTAAAAAAAAAAAAAAAAAAAAAAAAAAAAAAAAATTGTTGTTGTGAAAAAAAAAAAAAAAAAATTGAAATTGAGCAGATTGCAGGTCTGTAACGCAGGTTGCACCTGCGTTACTGGTAATAAGGCAGACTGCGGGAGAGTAACGCAGGCAGCGCCTGCGTTACTGAAGGAATGGCAGGTTGCGGCTTGGACGCGCAGGCTGCGCCTGCGTGTCTGTGAGCGGGGCAGTCTGCATCACTTTCTTGCAGCGTGCGCGTGGTTCCTGCTGGTGAGAAAATTTTCGACCTTGTCACTGTAAGCTTTTTGTCCGTGTATTTGCTTATATATAAAAAAAAAAAAAATTCTTTCACCCCAATTTCTTTTTATACCCCCATCTTTCTCCCTAAATCTTTTCCTATTTTAATTCCAAAAACCCCTCATCTCTCCTAAAAAATTTCAAATTCCTATTTCTTTTCTAAATCTTTTTCTTTTATCCATTAAATATTTTTTCTATCCCATATCAAATTCCAATTTCCACCAAATTTTTTCATTTTCACATTAAAATTCTTATATTCATCCTATCACTCCATGGCCTATATATACCCATACATACACACCCAATTCATTATCTACCTCCTCTACATCTTTAAAAAATTTAAGTTTGGGGGAAAATTAGTACAAGTTCACCTCTTTGATTCGTAGTGGGAATTCTTTTCTCTATTTTATTTTATTACGAATTTGTGTTCTTGTAAATTGGGGTTTTTGTATTATTCTTGTTACTTGGGTATTTTTGGTGTGATTCTGCTTGGTGGTTTTTGGTGGGATATTTTGAGGTGGTTATTGGTGGAGCTTCTTTTGAGTTGGGAATTGATTCTTATGGCTTCTAAGCGACTGAGGGGTGGTTTTGCACACTCGACACCTTGATTCCAGGGGAGTTTTCTTTCTTTTCTTTTTAGTGTAGTTTTATTTTATTTTTAGTTGTAGTTTTGTATCTTGTTCATTGGGGACAATGAACCGCTTAAGTGTGGGGAGGTGTTCTCAACGTAGTGTATTACTTGTTTAAAAAAAAAATTCCAAAAAAATTAAAAAAAATTAAAAATACCAAAAATAATTCTAGCCATGCAATTTGATTAGTTGTTGTATTTTGCTTGATACACCCATGCATGCGTAGAATTCTTGTGTTTATTGACGCTTTTGATTGAGAAGTGACGTGCTTTGTTCTTGTGCACACACTTACACTAGCAAGTTGAAACTGGTAGACTTAATTGAATGTGGTAAGTGATTAGAATGACATGAATATGTGCAAGATGACTTGGTTTCCATGCTTTGAGTACAAGTAGGTGCGTTAGAGAGTCTTGTTACCTGGGATTGATTATGTTTTGTCACACCAAGTGAGTTTTGAGCCTATATGCATATCTTTTGCATGATTTTTCGTTTGCTTGAGTGTCCACATGTTGTTTACATTGCTAGCACTTACTTGAGATCTTTCTTGAAATGCATGACATTACTTGATGATGAGATGATAAAGGCACTTAGGTATAACCTCGTATTTCCCATATTTCCACACCTTTTATACATGATCAATTAGTTAACCCTTTGAGCTTAATCCTATTCTTTCGGTGACACACTACATTACTTGCCATTATCCTTTTTATTCTATTGGCCTTACATTGAATTTGAACCTAAATTGTCAAAGGCTAGTATCGTGCTTAAGGGAGTAATAAGGTGTTCATAAAAAGGGGGGGTTATTGATGATCATACTTTTGGGGAATATTAATTTTGGGTTGATGCTTGCTAGTCGAAATTCATAAAATATCTTTGGATCATTGTGTTTATTCTTTAGCTCTCAAGAAAAAAAAAACAAAAAAAAAAAAAAAAAAAAAAATTTGAGAGCATTCTTATGTTTGTATGATCCTTTTTCATTCGACTAGTCAAGTTATTATAAGGGATATTGAAAAATCCAAGTGTGGGGAAGTATTTGTTTTAATAGAAAGGGAATTGAATAATGATTATTGTTGGGTACTAGCTTTTGACATTAACCTGTTTTAGCTTTACTTGACATACCTGGTCCCTAGCCCACGCTACAACCCGAATAAAGACCTTTTGATTGTCATCAGTGATGTATGTTGTGTTGAGAGTGAGATTGATTGCGAGTGTTAAGTTGTGTTTATGATTTTGTTGGAATTGAGTGAATATTTGTTTTTGAGTGAAAGGTGAGTTATTACTTGTTTTGGCATAGGAGATCCCAGGTTTAGACTTAAAGATGTGTTTCTTGTGGGCTTAGCATGATTACCAACGATTTTTACACTTGACATGAATTTTTATGACCTTCTGCATGTTGGTTGAGTAGACTACGTGAATACTTGCACTTTCGACACCAAGACATCGTATGTTTGCTTTGATTCTTAAGTTGATGTGGCATGAGAGGACTTGTGTGTGTGGTGTTGTGTTAGCATTGATCTTTTGCATGGTTAGATGAATTTTGTGGGTACATTCACTATAAACCCTCACGAGACAACACTCGTCCTACTAGGGCTACCTAGGGGTTTAACGGCTTGTTGCATATGCTCAATGCAATCGTGTCATCTACGAAAGTGATGTTTGTTAGTTAGTTAGGATAATTTTTATTTCTTTATTTGCCCGAGGACGTGCAAATGCTAAGTGTGGGGATGTTTGATAGAGTGTATATTTATATATATTTTATATGATTATATTCCTCATATTTATTGTATTTTGCATTTAATTGGATTTTTATTTAATAGATTTTAATGTTTTATTGTAGGAAGCAAGGAAATTCTAAACTTGGAAGGATTGGAAAATAAGAGCTTAATTTGGAGATTTATTAGAAGGAAATTCGGATTTGTTGGGCTGCACGCGCGCAATTCACTATTTTGGCCATATCTCGAGTTCTACAAGTCAGAATTGGGTGATTCAACTGCCCACGCGAAGATAATTAAATTTTCTATCATTCTAAGATGGTCCAGAAGTCATATTACAACTGGAGCGGCCCAGAACTACAGGAGAAAAGTCAACCACGAATTTTCCTTGAAAATCTATTCAGTTTAGGAAACGTACTTGTAATTTCCTCAAGGATTAAAATACCTTTTTTATTAGAGACATATATAATATCAGAGATGATTATTATTAGGGATATAGATAGTTACAGATAGATAGTTACGTATACATACATACGTACGTATAGACATATACAGAGAGAGATTGGAGATAGCTTTTCACTTTTCTTTGAAGATTGAAGGTTTTTCTCTATTCTTTATAATATTATGTGTTCATATTATATCTCTTGTTTTATTAGTTTAATTATGTATGAGTAGATAATTAATCTAGGGTTAAGTAGAACCCTAGTTATGATTGATGTGTGATTTTCCCAATTCCCCCAATTTGATTGTTTAATTGCTCTTGCTTATTGAGTTGTTTTAATTAGCAATTACAAATCAGACGTGATTATGTGTATTGTTTGAACCAGTATCTATTTATCAACGAGAGTTGGATTTAGATGGTTGTGATTTATCCAATGAGGACATGAACTTCTCCATGAGAATAGGTAGAACGGATTGTTAGGAAGTTAGGGTGCTGTGATTAATGTCTCTAAATTGCATGATACCATGAGAATAGGCTTGATTGTATTTTAGAGAAGCCATTAATACTCGAGAGAGGTTATTGGTAATTTATAGGGCGCACCTTTCCTGTTGAGTATTATACGATTGATTGGGGAGGGAATTCACGATTGCATTAATTCATGCTAGTGGGGATACTTAATTCTGGATATTTTAGTTAATTGATTAATTGCATTAGTATAAAATTAGTTTAATAATCTTTGATATTTTATTGTGTTACTTGCTTGGCTGAATTGAATCGAGAACAACTGGTGATTGACACGTTTGTCTCTGTGGGATCGACTCTGACTTACCCTACTACATAGTTAGAAGGATTTGTTAGATATTATTATTTGATAGGCACGCGACAGCCTTGTCATGATGCTACGTACCCCAAATTGGTACCCAAAAATTACTCCCAAATGATGTGGCAAAGCTTACATGCCATAGTAAATTTTTTTGATTGGGTGGTTGGTGTGAATGCGGGGGGGTCCATTATTATTATAACCAATTGAATTGCTACACTTGCCATTTGGGAAATTTTTTGGGAACTAATTTGGGGTACCTACGTTTTCCATATCCATATCCGTATCCGAAATTGTCGGATCCGAATACGGATAATATCCAATTTATATCGAATATGGATAATATCCGATTTATTTCGAATACGAATACATATATTTCGAACGGATATCGAATTTTTCAAATGTTTTTGACAGCCCTATCCAAAAATAATAATTCAGGCTCTCTCTAACGTATGCTCCTCTTAACCTTAACCAAGCCAACTACCATTAGGAAGTGTAAATAAGTACTTATGGCCAGTCAGGAACTAAGGTTTCATGTTCATATAAGTTGGGATTGTTTCCTTGTTACCTTATTTTAGTTTGATTGGGTTTCTGTTTACAACCTAAGCTATTCTTATAGAATGATTTGTTCTGTTAGCGATTAAAGTTGATGAATCATGTTTATGTGCCTAACTTTAGTCTTTACTCTTTAGTTTACTAGTTCAAACAGATAGTATTTCTTTGTCCATTCTTCTTACAGTATATACAATAAGTGGTTAATGCATTTAATTCTGATGTAGAACTTCCATCTCTATACTATACAAGAGGTCCAAGGACAATTATGATATTCGGTCTGTAGGTGGCATTGTGGAGTGGAGAATTAGCTTCTCTGAGAGGGAACCATGCACACAAACGAAAAAAGAAAAAGAAATTCATATAGGTTTTTGAGTCGGGCAACCAGTAAACCATGTGTTTTTCTGGACCCCAGCCCTGCCCGTTCTGATATTGTCTTTCTGTGTGTAAACTATACTACCCAGCATTTGAGGCTTGGGAAAATTTGTCTGGATGGGATTTCAGGATTGGCCTCTCTTTTTTTATTGTGAAAAAGCAAGGGTTAGAAGCTCTTTTGCCAGAACTGAAAAGTTCAGTTGAGCAGGGTATCAAGTTTGCTAACCAGAATTTAACAGTGCTGCTGCTAATTCCAAACTTCTAGCCTTCAGGATTAGTGAAAGTCGTAATTTAGTTTTTAAAGGATCTCTGCAAAGATGCTTGTAACCTTGTGATATAACTGGAAAAATTGAGGAAAATTTGAGAAGAGATCACAGATTCTAATGGAAGATCGACATCTGCAAAGAGCAAGAGAGTAGAGACATCACTGGCAGTAGTTTCGAAGATTCAGAGATTTTATGTACAAGTGAGAGGTCTTCAATTGACCTCTCACTTGTGACACGTACCTGTGCACTCAGTTGCAAGATAGTGATGCAGATGCATTGGAAAAGCGGGGAAACAGTATGTCTGATGATTCATGGATGTGACTGATACAAAAAGAGGTCTTGCCGCCTGCTGCGCATGTTTTCTACTTCTGTCTCAAAACATGCCATATCTTGCTGTTAAAACTCATTAGGTAATGATGATCTTCCAGGCGTGTCACTGCTGAACTTAAATGTCAATACCTGTCAGAGCTGATGTTTATCAAAAACGTAGTTGTTACTGTTCACATATTTTACTTCGTTGGATACATCCTGACTTTTTAGGATTTATGTGCTCTAAAAGTGTGATAATAGAAAGTGCTATACTTATAAGAATGTGAGCAGTAAGATACCTAAAATGCTACTCCCTCCCTCCCTTAATACTTTTTCCACTTTCCTTTTAAGGAAATTCACAATACTTTTCCCCTTACTATTTTTTTGGCCATAAAAAATAATATTCAATACCCACTACTCCATCCACTACTCCTTAAAAAATATTATTCAATATCCATTATTCCACCCACTAATCATTACTCCCTCCGTGCCAAAATGTGTTTCTCATTTGATGAAAAACACGGGTTTTAAGAAAAAGTGGGTATTGAATATTGTTTTTAAGGAGTAGTGGGTATTGAATATTATTTTTTATGGAGTAGTGTGTATTGAATATTATTTTTAAGGAGTAGTGGGTGGAGTAGTGGGTATTGAATATTGTTTTTAATGAGTAGTGGGTGGGGTAGTGGGTATTGAATATTATTGTTTATGGCTTAAAATAGAAACAGGAAGGATATTTTGATTTTCCCGATTTAGTAAACAGGAAACATATTAAGAGACGGAGGGAGTACAAATAATATTCAACACCCACTACTCCAAAAAAACAATATTAAATACCCACTATTCCACCCACTACTCCTTAAAAATAATATTCAATACCCACTACTCCACCCACTACTCCAAAAAAACAATAGAGTAAAGTGCACTTTGTGTACTTGCAATTTGCCTGTCAGACCACTTGGGATACTGGACTTCAGAAAGTACCACGGGCTATACTGCACTTCACTTTTCGTTACGAGTTGCCCCTTTCCGTTAAATGACTCTAACGCCGTCTGCCAGCCTGGGATAAAAATGACATTTCATATTTAATAAATATTTCTATTTCCCCCAATTCATAAATCCCTAAACTGACTATGTTTTTCCCCACAATTCATTTTTGGCAGCTGGGTTAGTCGAGAAACCTCTAGAATTCTCTTTCAATCTCTCTCGTTCTCCTCTCCGTCTCGTTTCATCTCACTACCTCACCTCTCTACTCACATACGTATAGATACATATATATATATATATATATATATATATATATATTCGTGTTTGAGTGCTGCAGCTTCTGGGTACTATGCGTGTAGAGGCCCAGTTCATGGGTATGGATAGTCGAATAATTATGATAAACCAGTTGGGGTGTTCTTGTGGTTGGTTCGCTGTGTGGCCCAGTTAATGACTGAATTCCTGATCTCTGTTTCTCACGGAGAGGGTGTGGTTAAGTTGAGATGCTGTTCTTTGGTTAAGAGTTAGCATTTTATTATAGGAGAGCTTTGATTTGTTGTATTCTGAGGGAACAAAAGAGTTCTTTACATAATGTTCAGGGCGTACCATGTCCATTGTTGCAGAATAAATTTAAGATACTTTCAGGGTATTAGTGTACAGTTATAGTTGTATTTACTTTCTTGTCATCCGTTGTGCGCGGATTGGATATCCTTTTTGTATTCCCTGACAGATTTCAAAAATTCTAATTCATTCTTTCTAGAGAAGCCTCGATGGATAAAGAACACCGCCCAAGTGTCACTAAGAAAGATTTTGGTTTCCAACACCCGTATTTGTACCAGAGAAAACATAATTATGGAAGTTATAGTAATGTTGCTTTGCAATATATCAACATGTGATATATCAATGATTACATCGTCTATATCACCAGTTTTTGTTCAAGCACCTCAGGAGAAAGGCATTAAAGGGTTTGTCACTGATTTTTTTATTGGTGGAGTCTCCGCAGCTGTATCTAAGACTGCTACTGTGCCAATTGAATGTGTGAAACTTCTGATACAGATCATATGAAGCTCATATTTTGAAAGTTAATTTTTGTTATTCAAAATTGATATCATATTGTAGAGGCGAAAGAGACGATCTTAATGCAATTTAAATGAGCTGATTTGGTTAGGAAACGAATTAAATAAACAAGCTCCAAGTTATAAATAAATTGTTAATGGTGGAAAGGGTGTTGATGAAGAAGATGATGATAAAAGGACGATTTTACCCCTGCATTTTCTAACGAAGTTTAACAGATTTGACGGCGATACACATTATGTAACGAAAAGTGAAGTGCAGTATAGCCCGTGGTACTTTCTAAACTCCAGTATCCCAAGTGGTCTGACAGGCAAACTACAAGTACACAAAATGCACTTTACTCCAAACAATATTCAATACTCACTATCCCTTAAAAATAATATTTAATACCCACTACTTCATACAAAAACAATATTCATTCCCCACTATCTTAAAATCCGTGAAATTCAGCAAATGGGCAAAGTAATATGGGACGGAGGGAGTATTATGCAAAAGAATAAAGAGAAGCATGATATAACGAGTTTTCATAATATAACTATTCTTTGAAGACTAAGAGAAATGGCTGCTCATGAATCATGATTCATGTCATGTAATCATGAAACATGCAATCAAAATTACATGACTAGATACAGAACCCAAGTGAAGAAAAAGAGAGTTGGGAAGGATAATGTATGCAATTGTGATAAAAATAGGGGTGCCTCAGCTACGACTATATTTATCTCGCCATGCCATATGTTCCGTAGGCCTGTCAACGGGTCATCGGATCGACCTAAATCCATATCCATGTCCATTTATTTTTATCGGATTCGAATCGGATTATGACGTTGAACTTTGGAGGCCGGAACCGTGCATGGAAAAGCAAGGAAATATTAGATTGGGTATAACATTTAGGGTTTTCAATAACTAACTTATTATAATATAAAATATTTTGAAAATATTTATCAAAAGAAAAATATTTTGAAAATAATATTATATATGTATAATATATTTTATAAAGTTCTATGGAGTACTCTTTTTATTGGAGTACTGGAGTACATACACGTTCTGCATTCAAAATATTTTAAAATTTATTATTTTGCAAACCTTATTATATGGATATGATAATTTCATTGATAATCTTGGAAATAATGTATGTTTTGCAATATGTTCATCTTGAAAATCCTTTATGTTTTGCAATCAGAACATATATGTTTTGCAATCCAAATATGTTTTGCAGAACAATTCGTTTTGCAATATTTTGTTAGCAAAATATACAAAATTTGCAAGATTTTCAATGAAATAGTGATATTCATGTAATAAATTTTGCAAAATAATAAAGTTTGCAATATTTTGAATGCAAAATGTATATGTACTCCAAGTACTCCAATTAAATGAGTACTTCATAGAACTTTACTCTATTAATATATTATTATATAATTAAATGGATCGGGTCGTGGATAATCGGATCGGATCAATCTAAATCCATATCCGATCCATTTATTATTCGAATCCTTCTTATCGGATCGGGTTCCGGATCGGATTTTTTTCAGACCAATCCATATCCATTTAAATCAGTGCGGATCAGATCGGGTCGGATATCCAATCCATTGACAGGGCAGTCGTGTATGACTGACTCTAGATAAGGCTCTATTCTGTTGTCTGGAATAGTACGTATGTGACAGAAATGGATATATGATCAAGCTTGTTCTTTTAGTCAATTATAAATTGTATGTTTTAAAATTATATTTAAGACAGATATGGTACAGCTGATAATGAGAGTTCAGGGTCTGGATTCTACTCCATTAAAATGTATGTAGAGAGGTATTTATATATGAACCCTTATGCATATTGTTGATACAAAATATGGACCCGATCCTGAATGGATATTCGACTAAACCCAATATAATTGGGAATATAATAAACGAGGAAACTTAACATCTATAGGTAACTTGCTCCTAAAGAATAGGAGTATGGGCCTAAACCAGATCCGATACCGAAAAGAACTACGTGGGCTTGATTCCTTATAAAAGGATACGTAGGCACCTTGAGAAGGGATCCCCGAAATTCTATTCTCTCTTAGAATTAACTCTCTCAAGCTCAGTCCCAAAATTACATAAACCCTAATTCTTCCCCTAAATCACCATGGATATCAAATCCCTAAATTTATAGCTCTATACGAATACCCGATTATAAATCTAATATTGAAGCTTAGTCCGTGACGAAAATTGGCTTCAACATTTGGCGCCGTCTGTGGGAATCGTATAGAGAAACGATAATCGTTACATCATCACGGTCAAGGAGATTATGACAAATTATTATCTAATACTCATACAGTAGCTCAAGATAAGTTTTCTTTTTAACGTGCTGTATTTTTCCGGTATTTGGGCAATTGGCTATCTTTTGTCCACGTACTAAAATATTATTAATTATTTATATTCTTTAGGCGTGACAATAGTAGATAAATCATGCTACTAGACCTTTTTAAATACATGCATACACGTACATAACAAAGTTGTTATTTGACAAGGATGACACTTTCACATTGATTTTTTAATTTGTTGTTAGTAATCTTTTACAGCAGAAAAGAAGTCAAAACAATGATCATCAACCATATATAAAGAAGTCATCCGAAGGCCTAGAATATTTTGTAAATGGCATCAAAAAAGTAGCCGCTATCTTCAAAGAAGTGAGATCATGATCTTGCTGTAAGACTGCAACAATGCAAGGTTCGTCGAAAAAATGAAGAAGATGAGTCAAAGCAGTACCAATTTTCGACAATCTACAACTTGATAGATAAGCATCCATTCTGGAGGTGGTTCTTACAGCACGTAGAAATTAATTACAAAGTGCCACTGGTGAAGGCTTGGACAGTGTGTAAATATCAAGATGGAAATCCAAGATGAATCAACTCCTCGAAAACTGGTCACTCTTGGTACTGGCATAACTCAGTAGGACTTTGACCAAAAAGGGTCTGAAACTCACAGGAAAAGCTATTCCTGGATTGTGAGCTGGCTCGAACGGTGCCATGATCCAATTTCTCTAAATTTGTATGAGGTTCTTTGCTCGTAGCTTCTGTCAACAGAAAGAAGAATTCCAAGCAACACGGAAATCACCGCCATGTTCTTTCCCCTCATTGCATACTAAGTTCCAAAATTCCATGGTCTGAAGAGCAAAAATAGAAGCTCAGATAAGTTATTTGAAGCTCTTGGGGAAGCAAAGCCGAAAGCATGGAAGGGAAGTAAACTTGGCACAAAAAATTGAAAATCTGGAGAAAACAAATAGCTTAACTTTGCAGAATTAACTGATCTTGTCTAAAAAATCTTGGGGCAGGGAATCTTATACCATTAGAAAGATTTTGAAGCTTCTTATGCAAAAATCGGTTCTCGAATAAAAATATCTACAAAGTTATGGATGTTTGAGTGGCATGGTGTCAAGCTGTCCAGACTTGGAACGATTAATCGATTGTGCATGTTTCTTCTTCATTAGGGCGTTATGATTTGCATCATCATCCTCATATTGGTGTAGTTTTGAGCTTCTAGTAGTGGCGAACTATGTTTTTGTTTACAGGGGCTGCGGTTGTTGGTGAGCTGACTACTAGTATACCATCACTGCCCACATCAATCTAACAATGTTGAAATTTAAAAATCCCATCCAACCTGTTGCGCAAGACCAAATTGTTGCCGGTGTTGTTTGAAGCCATACATCTATTTCCATTGTTGATTAGTATCTGATAGTATGCCAGCCTTGTTGCTTACTGGATTGTCATATTGTCAATGTGTAACTCCCACTTCTTGGCATCAACAACTAGAATATTTCTGGTGTCATCGAGTCGTAAGAAGCACATAAGATGGCACATCGAGACAAACCTAGTTAGAATTTGAGATAGAAGTATGGCGCACATGGTCCATGTAGAAAGACAAAGAAAATAGACAAGCAAAATATTGCATCTAATATTTTCTAAGTCTATACAATAGTGACTAGCGCCTGCAATTGGAAATTCTCCTACAATCAATCAACAAAAAAAAAACATGAATGGACTAGTTTAACGATGGAGCTGTACCTGGACAATTATCGAAAGATAAGCATTGAAAATTTACAGAGCATCAGATGCAAGACAACTATACTTCAATTGCTTCTACAGAAAAATCATATTGGAGGTGAATACAAAATTGTGCCAAAAATTGCTAAGCGGGTCTGGATAACAACCTCGGTAGTAGCAGAAATTGAAACATAAAGCATCAGACACCATCTTTTCACTTTCCGCGGAGATTGCTCACTCTGCATCTATTTATCTCTGGAGAACTAAGCGAATACATTTACTTCTCATGGGTATCTTGAATCTTAACATCTAGGGTTCTCACATTTATTTCTATGAGTTACCTAATTGCTTAAAAAATAAAATTCCCAGACTAGTGATTTGTGTCTTTCCTCTAGGGAAAACAAATTACTAGGGGGCGGACTTAACAATTCTAGTGATCTACTAACTTCATCAATTTTGAGGGCGATAAATTACACAAGTCCTCGACTTGTGATCCATCTAACCCTCATTTGTGGGCAAAAGTTGATCGAATCTTGAATCTGCAGCCCATCGAAGAGCACTCAGAGATACTAAACAAACTTATGACCATAGAAGCCGAAGGGAAAAGATAGTGCAGTGAGTTGGAGGCATTGTGCATCAAATTCTGTGCTGGAAAAGAGCACAATGAAAAACATGTTACTGGAAAAGCCGAAGGCAGTCTGATGCTACATGAAATAAAGAAAAATGCAGCCGAATGCAAGCCATTCTGCAGCATATTTAGTATAAATAAATATATTAAACAACTAAGACCTGCCAGACAAATTCAAGCTCCCAAGCTTGACCAGATTGACGAATAACAGATAAGTGTTTTTCTTGGTACTTCATATCTATTCATGTTTTAAATATTTTTGCAAATATCTGAAATTGGTGATCTATATATAGTACGAATGTGTCTTTTATTAAAAGGCACCACAATCTGATGCTAACACCAGTGACAAGTTTTTTTTTATAAGGGCACTAAATCACTAGGAGCTGCTTCATACTCATGTGAATACTCATGTGATTACTATCCTTATCAACGCAAAACTATATCTGAGGCGAGTATGTGAGCCCCTGACTTGTGATTCGCCAGTGGTCAGACGGAGGTAAAACATGGATCGAATCCTAAGATTCATCCATGATCACTCTAATGATGTACAACTTCGATATCAATTTTGAAGTAATAAATCACTTGGGGCATAATTCATCCATGATCACTCTAATGATGTACAACTTCGATATCAATTTTGAAGTAATAAATCACTTGGGGCATAATTCATCCATGATCACTCTAATGATGTACAACTTCGATATCAATTTTGAAGTAATAAATCACTTGGGGCATAATACATATATTTTAGTGCGCAATCTGAATCAAATGTATTGTACTACACCTTGAGGATTGGAAGCACAAATTGAACCAAAAAATTGCAATTAATGCTCCGATGGTTCGTATACCGGGGATTTTGAACCGGGAGATGAGAAATTGGTAAGCAGAGTCCTCGGACAATTTTGTGACTTACAGACAACCTCTCATCAATGCGCAAGCAGAGTCAAGTATGATTTTTGATTTATCGAAATACATGACACTTGGAAGCATACAATGCGCAAGCAGACTCAAGCATGATTTGGGCTCAAATCGAATTGTTTGGTGCTTGGAAGCAAGGGCTTAACCATAAAACCTCTCACGGAAGTTAACTTGTGGAAAGGCTTACAGGAGAAATATCGAAAAATATAAAAGATATATCCTCATCTCTATATGCTTAAATCATTTAAGTATCCGATTCAGGAGTTGGTCTCTGGATCAGGAGAAGGGAATGTGGGCATAAAAAGGCAGATTTCCAATATCTATATGCTTGAACCATATAAATACCATAGAACTGGGGACTAATCCCTAGAGGTTCCACGGAAAATATGTATAGGCATAAAATAGAAAATCTACAAAGCCTAAGGTCAAAGACCTTTGTACAGGTTGACCTAAATCTAAAGATTGAGGGAATGAGCACCCTCAAATGACTAGCTACCATGATAAGTTAGAAAACTATGCTAGCTTATAGACATAGAAAAGCAAATCAAAGTCAATGTAAAAAATTGTGAAAACATACTTATTGATGGAAAAATACTTGAATAGTATTCACTTAAGGAAACCTTCAGTAAATACTGGGGACTTGTTGATACAAAATATGGACCCGATCCTGAATGGATATTCGACTAAACCCAATATAATTGGGAATATAATAAACGAGGAAACTTAACATCTATAGGTAACTTGCTCCTAAAGAATAGGAGTATGGGCCTAAACCAGATCCGATACCGAAAAGAACTACGTGGGCTTGATTCCTTATAAAAGGATACGTAGGCACCTTGAGAAGGGATCCCCGAAATTCTATTCTCTCTTAGAATTAACTCTCTCAAGCTCAGTCCCAAAATTACATAAACCCTAATTCTTCCCCTAAATCACCATGGATATCAAATCCCTAAATTTATAGCTCTATACGAATACCCGATTATAAATCTAATATTGAAGCTTAGTCCGTGACGAAAATTGGCTTCAACACATATGATTGATTAAAGGGTCCTGTTAACAACAGTTCTTAGGGCTATTTTTAAGGACTAATTTTTGCCATGTGGTGGATTTTTATTGGATGATTTATGTGAATGCATGGGACACATACTTTTTTGCAAGTGAGGCACAACCTTGAGCCAATTAAAAACTAGCACATAACACCTTAACCATAGCCCTAAGAGCTGTGTTAACATTTTCCTTAATTAAATATATGTAATCGCTTGAGTAGTTGATGATTTTTAGGAAATCTGTACGATTTTATTTCCGCTTTTGAATAATCTGTGAAATCTATCGGTCCCCTAAATCATTGTATTACTAAAAAAAGCCACTTAATAGTTTTTAAATTCTCATGTAATATAAAAGAATTTGACAAATTCAGATTTGAATTACATGCATTCGTCTCTATACTTTTCTCAAAATCTTGTGTAGTTGTGTTCCTCAGTTACATGGTGGCACTTGAATTACATGCAATGTACATGGTGGCACTTGAATTACATGCAATCGTTTCACAGGATTTACCAATGACTTGTAGGGATGGCAATCGGGTCGGTCGAAACGGGTTTGGCCAAATCCAAACCCGAACCCTTTCGCCGAACCCAAATCCGAACTCGAACCCGGAAAAACCCGAAATATTGAAACCGAAACCGAACCCATCGGGTTTCAATCGGGTTCAGGTTTTACCGAAACCCGCAAACATCACATTCGGTGGTTGGTGGCCTAAGTAAAGGGGAGATGGCTGTGGTTGAAAATGGATGGAGGATGGGGTGAGAGACGGTGGTGACGCGATGGGGGTGGGTTAAGGTGTGATTTTGGAGTTACAACAGACGCCGCTAGAGAAAAGGGAGAAATTAAGTAAATTCAGTCTGGTAATAAAAAAGAAAAGAGAAAAGGGAGAAAGAGACGAGAGAGCGACGAGAGAGATGAATTGACGGGACGATGAAATCCCTTTTGAAAAGGAAGCTATCAATCCTTTTTTGGTAATACCCACTCTATGTATACATACGTGTTTGTGTGTATACACATTTATCCTATTCTTAGATCTACCCCTACTATTACCCTCTTCCTTAATTACCACTTTTATTATATATTTAATTATTACTTAACTTTACTCTACTTCGCTACCAATTAAGTACTGAACAAATGTGTTGATTATATTTTATTATTTATAATATATATGCACACTAATATAAATATTATATTATATTATTATTTATATACACACTAATATAAATATATTATATTATTTATATTTAATTCGGGTTTTCGGATCGGGTTCGGGTTTGATCGGGTTTGAAACGGGTTTCGGGTTTTCGGGTCGGGTTCGATACGGTAAGGCCAAAACCCAAACCCAACCCAGAAATAGTTCGGGTTTGAAAAATAAACCCAAACCCAAACCCAAACCCAAATATTCGGGTTCGATAAAATCCAATCGGATCGGTATGGATCGGATATTCATCGGGTCGGTAAAAATTGTCATCCCTAATAATGACGTGGTGGGTGCATCATTCATGAATCAGTAACATATTTACACATATTTTTTGTAACATGTAGTCCTATATGATATGATATGGGCAGTTTTGTTATTTTTATATGATATGGGCAGTTTTGTTATTTTGTAATCTATTTTATTTCCAATCAATAATTGTTGATAAATTGGAGGAAACTAAAATGCTCAATATTTTGATGAAATAACCAAATAATTAGTGTACCCATGGGTTGATTAACCCTATTCCAGGTTAGGTTGGTGGTGATATACCTTATTCTCTATTTAGGTGTTACGCTTAGGGCCGTTTGAGAAATCTTATTTTTCAGAAATAAGTTACTTATTTTGGAAAAAAGTTAGGAAATATGTACTTTTTTCTGAAATAAGTAACTTATTTTTGCAACCATACACATTTTTCTCTAAAAAAAGTATGTAAATACAAATTTTTTTCCGAAATAAGTTACTTATAAGTTGGGCAGCGGATTTGCCAAACAGGCCCTTAATGTTATGTATAATATACATGCATGTTTGTCAATTTGCTTATTTTTATTGTGATTGTGATTTGTGCATTCTTCTTTTAAGTGAGACTTTGGGAAATTGGTCTGGAAGGGATTTTAGGATTGGCTTTGTTTTTTATATTATGAAGAAAAGCAAGGGTTCGCCAGAACTGAAATGTTCAATTGACAGGTATTAGGTTTGCCGACCATAATTTAGCAGTGATGCTGCTAAATTCCAAACTTTCTAGCCTTGAGGATGATAAAGATGTAATTTAGTACATCAAGGATCTCTGCGGAAGCAAATTTCTGAAGTGGGGAAAGAAAATATGAAAGATGGTCGTAACCTAGCTTGTGATGAAGAGATGACAGATCCTAAAAGAAGAGCAACATCTGCAAAGGGCAAGAGAGTAGAGACATGGCTGGCAGTAGTTTCGAAGATTCAGAGATTTTCCGTACAAGTGAGAGATCTTCCATTGTGACACGTAAGGTTGCAGGATAGTGATACAGAAGCATGGGATGGATACCTAGAAAGCTATTAAGCAAAAAATACGAAAAAGGAAAAGAGGAGCATGAAGCATGAAATGATCAGTTGTTGTTAGATAAAGATAATTCTTTGAAGACTAAGAGAATTGATTACTCGGGATTTATGTAATCGTCTATCATGCAATCAAATTAAAGACTAGATGCAGTAGTACACAAGTGTTAAAAAAAGGACATGGGAAGGATAATACTAAAAATATAGAGTCGATTAATAGAATCGTTTATTGAGAAGAAGAATAATTCTCATATATCTTTCTGTGATCTTTACAATGTATATATAGAGTATGTTACACCGACATCCTATACAAACCTAAAGTATTTATGGTAATACAATCAAACAATATCAAGAAGATATTCTAACTGTACAATATATTTTAGAGTATATTCAGGGATTTTGATTTGATTTCTGACACCCTCCCTCAAGGTGGAGCATAGATATCATGGATGCCCAGCTTGACAAGAGAATCTGCAAAATCTGAATTCGACAAGGCCTTGGTTAACATGTCCGCAACCTGCCCTTTTGTACTAACATATGGTACTTCAATTTCCTTGCTTTCTAGCTTCTCATATATGAAGTTCCTATCAAGTTCCACATGCTTCGTTCGATCATGTTGAACAGGATTTTCAGCAATTTTAATTGCCGACTGATTATCACAAAACAATCTCATAGGACTTTGTGAAGAGTAACCTAGCTCCTCCATAAGACCTTTCAACCATAGCAATTCACATATACCTTTTACCATTGCTCGATACTCTGCCTCTGCACTCGACAATGAAACCACCTTCTGTTTCTTACTTTTCCAAGTCACAAGATTCCCCCCAACAAATGTAAGATAACCAGAAGTTGACTTTCTATCTCCTTTATCAGCCCACGAAGCATCTGAGTACCCTAGAATATCTGTATGACCATGTTTCGAGAACAACAGACCCTTCCCCGGTGCTGACTTTAAATATCGCAGAATTCTCACAACTGCATCCATATGTTGCTTACCCGGATTATGCATGAATCTACTCACCACACTTACAGCATATGCAATATCTGGCCTAGTATGTGACAAATAAATTAGTCGACCCACTAGCCTTTGATACCTCCCTTTATTTGCTGGAATCTGGTCAGAACACTCTTCTAGGCCATGATTTTGTTCCATTGGAGACTTAATTGGCTCACAATCAAGCATACCTGTATCTTTCAATAAGTCCAGCACATATTTACGTTGTGACAGAAATATACCTTGATTGGAACGATTAACTTCAATGCCTAAAAAATACTTTAGGTTCCCCAAATCCTTCATGTTGAACTCCTGGGAGAGATAACACTTCAATTTCTCCATCTCTGCTAGATCATTCCCTGTCACTATTATATCGTCCACATATACAATAAGAGCTGTAATTTTATCACCCACTTTCCTTAAGAACAGAGTATGATCAGCATTACTATGTTTATATCCATACTTTCTCATAACAGAACGAAATTTACCAAACCATTCTCTTGGAGATTGCCGTAAGCCATATATAGTCTTCTTCAGCCTACAAACCAACTGAACAGAACTGTTAGGAACACAATATCCTGGTGGCACTGACATGTACACTTCCTCCTTCAAATCTCCGTGAAGAAACGCATTTTTCACATCATATTGATGTAAATGCCAATCACGATTCGCTGCCAGAGATAATAAAACCCGTATAGTATTGAGTTTTGCAACAGGAGCGAAGGTCTCCTCGTAATCAACCCCATAGGTCTGGGTAAATCCTTGAGCAACAAGTCTTGCCTTCCTTCTATTGATCGAGCCATCTGGATTCTGTTTAATGGTGTACACCCATCTACAACCAACAGTTTTCTTTCCTTCTGGCAACGGAACCAATTCCCATGTCTCGTTCTCCTGCAATGCTGTCATCTCTTCTCTCATAGCTTCTGCCCATCTCACATCCGATAATGCTTCACTGACTTTACTCGGAATATGTATTGCAGAAATATTATTAGCAAAAGTTACAGATGATTCTGCTAGCCTGTGAGTAGATACATAGTTAGCAATCGGATATTTGGATCTTTTAACTGGTTCCGGGGAAAATCTCTCTGCTGGTACCCCACGGTTACTTCTTGGTGGTAAATGATATCTGTCACAATTAGCATGCTCAGAAATATTGTTAGTATTATCTTCCAAATTTTTACTTACCTCAGAATAATCAGCTTGAGGAGAATCAGGTGTGGGTACTATAGATGAGAGAGAGAGTTCTTCAGCACTAGTAGTATTCTGTCCATGCTCTACTGGAACACTGTCAAGTACAGTGCCTGTGTCTGTAACTTGTTCTAAAACACTTTCTGGAACACTTTCTGGAACACTTTCTGGAACACTTTCTGGAACAAAATTATCTGGAAATAACTCCATCCAATTCACTTCTTCAACACTATTACTCCCTCCTGGAAGATGTGAATCAAGTACTGATGAGTCATAAAACATCTCCTGTTCAGAAAAGGTCACATCCATGGACACATAAAATTTACGGGTAGGAGGATGGTAACAACGATATCCCTTTTGAAAAGGATGATAACCCACAAAAACACATTTCAAAGCACACGGGTCAAGCTTGCTACGTAGATGTTTCTGTAAATTGACAAATGCAACACACCCAAAAACACGTGAAGGGATAGTAAGACAAGATGGAATATCTACGAAGGAAGCAAGTTTATCCAATGGTGTTTTAAATTGCAGAACACTTGTTGGAACACGATTGAGAAGATGAACAGCAGTAGTAATAGCTTCTTCCCACCACTGTGGTTTCATATTTGCACCAATTAAACTTGCACGTGTAATTTCAAGTAATTGCCTATTTTTTCTTTCAGCCACACCGTTCTGCTGTGGGGTATCAACACAAGTAGTCTCATGAAGAATTCCATGTTCCTTAAAATATTCTTTCAAAAATTTGTTTATGAATTCTCCACCATTATCAGAACGGAGAACTTGTAAATTTCCAGAAAATTGGGTTTTGATCATTTTATGAAAATTCTGAAAAAGTTGAGCTACTTCACTTTTCTGTTTCATTAAATAGAGCCAAGTCATGCGAGTACAATCGTCAACAAATATGACAAACCAACGAAATCCTGAAGTTGTTGTAGTGGGAGATGGCCCCCAAACATCTGAATGAATCAATGAAAAAGGTGTACTCTTTTTATTATGACTTGGTAGATACGAAACACGGTGACTTTTTGCCAAAATACATGTTTGACAATGAAAATCTGAAGGTTTACTTTCAGAAAATAATGCAGGAAACAAATACTCTAGATAGCCAAAAGACACATGACCCAAACGTCGATGCCACAACCAAATTTGATCTTTTTTATTAGAGGAAGTAGAACCTTTTGCAGACATGGCAAGACTTGCACAAACATCATCAACGTAGTATAAACCCTCTCTCTTAGTACCACGCCCAATTATCTCCCCGCTGCTGATATCCTGGAGAAGACAAAAATTGGGATATATTAATACTAAACATTTTAATTGTGAAGTGACTTGTGGCACAGATAACAAATTATTAGAGAGATTAGGAATCAACAAAGTGTGTTCCAAAGATAGTGATGATGTTAAATCAACTCTTCCAGCTCCAGTAACAGGGTATGAAACACCATTTGCATTGACAATAGTGGAACACTTAGGCAAACAATGATCACGTAAAAGAGACGAATCAAAAGTCATATGATTCGTAGCACCGGAGTCAAGAATCCAGCCATTATCCCTTGCTAAATTAGTAACAACTAATGCCTTACCTTGACTACCTGACTGTTGTGCAAGAGCGGAATCAACTATAGAATGAGAGGCTGGTATTTCCACCGGCTGAGGAGATGATTCCATCGACTGTGAAGATGCCGTACATAAAGCCACCTTCCCCTTGCCTCTGGACCTCAACCTTTCTTTATGCTCATTCCACCATTCTGGGTATCCATTCTTCTTGAAACACGTCTCAATGAGATGTCTGTTACTGCCACAATAAGAACACTTTCCACTTGCTGCTGTTGAAGAATTTTGTTGAGAAAGAGAAGGCTGAACATATCTTTTAGCCACCATTGCGACCTGAGATACATCTCCTTGACTCAGCATTGTATTACGACGCTGCTCTTCCCGTCGTAGTGTTGAAAATACAACTTCAGTGCTAGGAAGCGGATCAGTACGTAAGATTTCTCCTCGGATGTGATCATATGTGTCATCCAATCCTGCAAGAAACACATAAACACGTTCTTCTTCAATTTCAGCCAATCGTACCTTAATAACATCTGCCTGAGTAAACGTGATGGGTTTACGATGATCAAGTTCCTGCCAAATAAACTTCAAATCTGAATAGTAATTTGAAATAGGTCTTCCTCCCTGCTTCATAGACATTGCTTTTCGAGACAAATCATAAATTATAGATTTATCAGCACCCTCAAAAAAGGTGCGACTAGCAGCATCCCAAACCTCCTTTGAAGTGGATAGACGAATAAACAACATCATGACATCAGTTTCCATAGAATTAATAAGTCATCCCTTTACGATAGCATCATCCATGATCCATTTATCATAAGTTGTATCACCAACATCAGGTTGCTTTGTAGTACCGGTAATAAACCCCTTTTTACCTCTCCCAACAATGAACATAGTCACAAACTGGGACCAAACATCATAATTAGAACCTCCTTTCAATTTAATTCCGCCTGGAATTGACATTGGTTCTGAAGCTATCATCATGTTCATTGTTGGAGTACTCATCGAGGAGATAGTAGATCCACCCGTTGAAGAATCAAGAGAAGAATCGGTACTGGTATTCACCATGGTAACAGGTGTAGAGCGATCGATTATAGAGAGCAGTAGGCTCTGATACCAACTAAAAATATAGAGTCGATTAATAGAATCGTTTATTGAGAAGAAGAATAATTCTCATATATCTTTCTGTGATCTTTACAATGTATATATAGAGTATGTTACACCGACATCCTATACAAACCTAAAGTATTTATGGTAATACAATCAAACAATATCAAGAAGATATTCTAACTGTACAATATATTTTAGAGTATATTCAGGGATTTTGATTTGATTTCTGACAATAATCAATGTAATTGTGATAAAAACAGGGTTGCCTTGAGCGACGACTCTAGATATCTCGCCATGCCGTATGTTCCTTTAGGCAGTCGTGTATGACTAACTCTAGATAAGGTTATATTCTTCTGTTGGGTGGAGTAGAATGAGAAAATGTTGAGTTGGACGGAATAGAACGAGATATAAATTGAAACATGATTGAGCTTGTGTTGTTTTGAATCAAATGAAAATTTTATGTATTAAGACTATATGTTCAAGACAGATGATGATAATCTGCCAATGAGGGCGTTTCTTTTTCTTCATTTCTATCTGAGCTTACCCTAATGCTGTATTCTCTGCATACTATATTTTCGAATTGTTTAAATTGTCTCACCGTTGCCATTCTCCAAGTTAAACCCAAGTAGAAAAGTATTTTGTTTGCTCTCTCAAGTGCTTACATTTTCTTTAAATTTTGTGTAGATAATAACTATGAATCCCAGGTCATTGTCAAGGTGATATAGAGTTGCAGGTGGTGGACTGGCATTTAGCAAACTGGCCTTCTCTGGCAACAGCTACCATTCACATGAACTTTGTGTTTGGTATGGAGGGAATTAAATTTGGTGGGAATAGAATGAGATTTCCGTTAGCATGTATTCATAATTTTTGTACCGACTTCCAATTTTTAGTCGAGTAGTGCTACATACCCCAAAACGGTTCCCAAAAGTATTCCCAAATAACACGTGGCGTGATGTTATTTGTGGGATTCATATGTATGCATGGGGGGTCCATTTCATTTATGAGAAAATAGCCAATAACATTGTGACAACTCAGCATTTGGGAATTTTTTTGGGAACGGTTTTGGGGACTCTAGCATTACTCTTTTTAGTCACACACTTGAACCAAATTTAAATCTCATCAATTTCGGCATCAATGCTCGTTATTCCACCACCGCATTGCTTTGAAGGATCTTTGAAAGACCGTTTTGCATCTATCTCGTTTATTTTTCACTCTTTATTCTTTAAATTTCTTCACGTTTTCTCGTCTCATCGATATTACATTTCATTCCATCCAACCAAACGGAACGGTTAGAAACTAGTAGAAGGCAGTCATTAAGGCTGTGGTCATTCAGCTGGTAGTTAGGAGTTCATTATCAGCCCCACAGTAGATGTACTTGACCAGAAAGACAAGTCAGTTTATGGCTTGTAAATTTACCAAAATCATAAGTGACTTCGTCCCAAAGCAATAAAGGCCATGTTATTTGTTTAATTGCAATCAATTGATTTGTTGAGAAAGAAGTAGAATACTCCATACCAAACACAAAGTTCATGTGAATGGTAGATAGTTGAGTCTGCAATGAGATGAAAAATGTTAGAGCATCTCCAATGGAGAAGATCCCTTAGCTAAAATCATAAATATATTATCATAAATAAATTTTGTAGAAATTAGAGTTATTTGCAATTTGCATTCCCAAACTATTGTTCAAAATCAATTCTGTACCAGGATTTTGAGATAAACAATCTGCACCCCTTAACTTTCAATCTTGATTGCAATGTGCACCCCTTGACCATTTTCTTTGATTTTATGAAGGGTAAAATAGATATTTCAGTATAAAATTTAAGTAATATAAATTTCAAATTTTCAAAATTATTTTTAAAATCGAAATCTTTTTTTAAAATTATAAAATAATAATTTTTAATATCCAAATCATACTAATAATTAGAATTACATTTCTTATGACAAAATATTAATTCCAAAATTTATGTTTTACTAATATTAAATTTTAAATAAATTTAACATTAACTTGAATTATACATTAAATTTAAATACAAAATTTGCTTTACAAATTTTTATTTGAAGTTGTTATCAATGTAGCAGGAAAATCATAATTTAATACAAATATTTATTATAAAAGAATTTATTAGTATAATTTTTTTAATTTATTTGAAATTTTAAATATAAATGTCATTGAAAGTTGATACGAAAGTTCCAATTTTACCCCTCATTAATTTAACAATAAAGGTTAATAATAATAATAATAATTTATTAAAGGGGTGCACATTGCAATTAAGATTGAAAGTTAAGGGGTGCAGATAGTTTATCTCAAAATCTTGGTACAGAATTGATTTTGAACAATAGTTTGAGGGTGCAAATTGCAAATAACTCTAGAAATTATGTAAAAAAAAACATCACTCCAATGGAACATTACTGTTAGCAAAAAATTTACATAATCTCTTTTCGTTGGCTATATTTTGCCAACCTCTAGAGACCTGTAAGGAAGATTTTACATGATCTATAACCTTAAAAAAAATAGATTTTATTAATAACAACCTGAAATAATAATAACATACTATATTTACAATATATACAACATTATAGCCAATATACCATTGGAGCACAACTTCTTACAGGTTCGGCAAATTTTACATAATCAATATTTTATCTGATTTAGCCAACCATTTTTAGTTAATACCATTGGAGATGCTCTTAGGTATCCAAAACGGTTTCTAAATGCTAATACGATGGGATTTCGCGTGTATTCATATGCATTTACAATATGCATTAACAGATTAAAAATAGGAAAATGCTAGGTACCCCAAATTGGATCCAAATTTTTTTCCCAAATTACACGTGTCGTTATCTGAATGGTTATAATTACAATGGGCCCGCAAGGGCCATATAAATTTCACCAATTAAAATCCTCCATACATCCAACTCATCAATGCCACATCATTTGGGAGCATTTTTTGGGTACCAATTTGGGGTACCTAGCATTACTCAATTAGTGTTATGCCATGTAATTCGGGAATTATTTTGGGAAAAAATTGGGGGTACGTAACACTACTCGATTGAGATTGGTAAAAAAAAAGTAAGAAAAATGTTAGGTATCCTAAATTGGTTCCCAAATTTTTTTCCAAATGCTAAGTATATCAATTAATTGATTATAATAATATATATCCCCTGTATTCACAACAATCATTCCAATAAAAAATTTCCATTATGCAATGTAATTTTTTGATACATTATTTGGGAGCAATTTTTTGATACCAATTTAGATTATCTAACATTACTCAAAAAGTAATTCTAGAATAAGTGTTGTACCAAAAGTGATGGAATTTGGTCAGGAGATAATGATTTTTTTTAAATCGAACTTCAACCAACAAAAAATTAAATCTATTGGTATTTTCTCGTTTTTTATTTTGGCAAACTACTTTGTTTATTTATTTATTTTATTCGAAATAATTTGCTTAGTTTGGTCTTGATGGGTGTTGGAAAGTGCCCGTAATATAGTTTTAATTGAAAAATCAGATGCTTTAGGCTGAAATTAAATGGTATCCTATATTGTTTGGGAATTATTCTACTACGTATTATCATCAATATATCTATCAATATTCAATATCAATATATCAATATCTATCTATCTATCTATCAATATATATATATATAAAGGAGGATATACGGGAGTTTAGGTGGCGCTCTAAAAGCGTCTTATAAAGAATATAAAGAATAAAATATTTATAAAGAATAAAGAATATGTGGGAGATGCTTGGACATGTATCCATGTTGGACACTTTAATCGAGTCTGGGCAGGTAACATAGGATGTTTGAATATATAGAGCAGACATATAATTAAATATTTTATAGAAAGTACGATCTTCTTAAATTATTTATTTTTTACAAAAGTTAATTATACTTCTATTAGGAAAATTTATTCATAAATCCATTATTATTATCATAAAAAAAGTCATCGTATTTAAAAAGAAAATAATTGATATGTTAAAATAATAAAAAAACATTATCATGCAAGAATCCTAAATAAATACAGGAGTATCCATAATATAAAGAAAAAAAATAAGACGTGTTTTCATTTTCTAAAACTACATAAATTTTAGAAAGTCTAGAGAAAATATAAATTGGAATTCACTCTATTTTTTAGGTTTTGATTTAAAGGAAAAAAGTTGTCATGTAAGATTGTAAGATAAGTATCATCAATAATATGTATAGTTGAAATTTCGATGTCAAACAAGAGCGGCTCGAAACGTGTTTAACTGAAAGACGGTTCACTATAAAAGATTGTATTAGCTATTAAATATCATATTAATGTTATAAATTTTATTTTATTTTAGGATTTGATTTTTATGGATAAAAATTATCATACAAGTGATATATGTAAAAGTTAGGTTTTTGATATTAACGAGAGTGGATCAATAGTAATAATAGTGTTTAACGAGAAAGCGATTCATTAGAGAAAACCCGTATAAAGATGTTTGAATATATAAAATAAAATGTTTTTTTGGAAGTAAGATACGAGGACGGTGGAGACGTCTTATACGATTTTTGAAAATTATATTTTTTTTTCCCTAGAAATCCTTTATTTTAACTTTTTTTTATACAAGTTAATTATACCTTCATTAGAAAAATATATCCATAAATTTAATATAATTTCCGTAACAAAAAGTCTTTGTATTTAATTTTTTTTATATATGTTAACATAACAGAAAGACATTCCCATGCGGAAGCCGTAAATAAATACATGAATATCTATAATATACAGAAAATATAAGATGTTTTTTCATCTTTTAAAACTCCGTAAATATTCAAAAGTTTAAATAATATAAAAAATTGGAATTTACTCTTTTTATATAATGAAGTTAGAATTTCGTTTCCAAATAATAGCTATTCGAAACGTATTTAACGGGAAAACGGCTTAATAGAAAAAATTGTATTAGCTATTAGAATTTGATATTGATGTCATAATTTTTATTTTTATTTGTATGGTTCGATTTAATGGATAAAAATTATTATATAAGTCTTTATGATATATGTTAAAGTTGAGATTTCGGTTTTAACGAGAGAGCGGCTCAATTGAAAAAAATCGTGTTTAACAAGAAATCGATTCATTAAAAAAGATTATTTAATTATTAAAATTTAATATTAATATTAAAACGTAAATGTATTTAATTTTTTAAAAATATTATAACGCCGCCGCGAAGCGCGGCTTTATCAACTAGTTATATATATAAAGGAGGGTACGCGGGAGTTTAGGTGGCGCTCTAAGATCGTCTCAATCTATTTTTCTAATTTTATAGAATTTTAGAATTTTAAACACTTATAAATATAAAAATATCATTTAACATATTAGAAGGTGTTCGAATTTATAGTGGTGAAGAGTTCGAATTTATAGGAAGACATATGATTAGAAGTTCTATTGTAAGTAGAATAAGTATTTATAAAGCATATGATTAAAAGTTCTATTGAAAGTAGAATATAGGAGTTCGAATTTATAGAGATAAGAGTTCAAATTTATAGAAAAAACATGTAAATAAAAGTTTCTATTGGAAGTAGAATAAGTATTTATAAAGCATACGATTAAAAGTTCTATTGAAAGTAGAATAGGAGTTTGAATTTATAGAGAATAAGAGTTCGAATTTATAGAAAAACATATAAATAAAAGTTCTATTAGAAGTAGAATATGTGTTTGAATATATAGAGCATCCATATAACTAAATATTTTATAGAAAGTACAATCTTCTTAAATTATATATTTTTTATATAAGTTAATTATACTTCTATTAGGAAAATTTATTCATAAATCCAATACTATTATCATAAAAAAGTCATTGTATTTAAAAGAAAAGAATTGATGTGTTAACATTATAAAAGAACATTCTCATGCAGGAATCCTAAATAAAAATAGGAGTATCTATAATATAAAGAGAAAATAAGATGTGCTTTCATTTTCTAAAACTCCATAAATTTTAAAAAGTCTAGATAAAGTATAAATTGGAATTCACTCTATTTTTTAGGTTTTAATTTTAAGGAAAAAAGTTATTGTGTAAGATAAGTATCAATAATAATATGTAATGAATTTGGAATTTCGACCAAACGAGAGCGGCTCGAAACGTGTTTAACGGGAAGACGGCTCACTATAAAAGATTGTATTAGCTATTAAAATATCATTTTGATTTTATAAATTTTATTTTATTTTTAGGATTTGATTTTTATGGATAAACATTATCATACAAGTGATACATGTAAAAGTTAGGTTTTTGGTCTTAACTAGGGAGCAGATAAATAGTAATAATCGTGTTTAACGAGAAAGCGATTCATTAGAGAAGACCGTATAAAGATGTTTGAATATATAAAGAATACATAAAATAAAAATGTTTTATTAGAAGTAGAATACGAGGACGGTGGAGACGTCTTACACGATTTTTAAAATTATATATCTTTTTTCCTAGAAATTCTTTATTTTATCTTTTTTATACAAGTTAATTATACTTGCATTAGAAAAATATATCCATAAATTTAATATTATTCCCGTAACGAAAAGTCTTCGAATTTAATTTTTTTATATGTTAACATAACAGAATGACATTCTCATGCAGAAGTTGTAAATAAGTACATGAATATCTATAATATACAAAAAATATAAGATGTATTTTCATTTTTAAAACTCTATAAATATTAGAAAGTTTAAAGAATATAAAAATTGGAATTTACTTTCTTTATATAATTAGTTAGAATTTCGGTTCCAAATAAGAGCGACTCAAAACGTATTTAACGAGAAGACGACTCACTAGAAAAGATTGTATTAGCTATTAGAATTTGATATTAATGTCATAATTTTTTTTATTGTTCGATTTTATGGATAAAAAATATTATATAAGTCTTTATAATATATGTTAAAGTTGAGATTTTGATTTTAATGAGAGAGCGACTCAATCGAAAGAATCGTGTTTAACAAGAAATCGATTCATTAGAAAAGGATATTTAATTATTAAAATTTAAAATTAATATTATAATATAACGTAAATGTATTAATTTTTAAAAAAAAATATTATAACGCCGCCGCGAAGCGCGGCTTTATCGACTAGTTATATATAAAGGAGGATACGCGAGAGTTTAGGTGGCGCTCTAAAATCGTCTCAATCTATTTTTCTAATTTTCTAGAATTTTAGAATTTTAAACACTTATAAATATAAAAATATCATTTAACATATTAGAAGTAGAATAAGTGTTCGAATTTATAGAAGAGAAGAGTTCGAATTTATAGGAAGACATATGATTAGAAGTTCTATTGGAAGTAGAATAAGTATTTATAATGCATATGATTAAAAGTTCTATTGGAAGTAGAATAGGAGTTCGAATTTATAGAAAAAATATATAAATAAAAGTTCTATTAGAAGTAGAAAAATGTCATTTAACATATTAGAAATAGAATAGGTGTTCAAATTTATAGAGGAGAAGAGTTCGAATTTATAGAGGAGACATATGATTAGAAGTTCTATTGGAATTAGAATAAGTATAAATAACGCATATGATTAAAAGTTTTATTGGAAGTAGAATAGGAGTTCGAATTTATAGAGAATAAGAGTTCGAATTTATAGAAAAAACATATAACTAAAAGTTCTATTAAAAGTAGAATAGGTTCGTAAATCCAATGCTATTGTCATAAAAAAATCATCGTATTTAAAAAGAAAAGAATTGACGTGTTAACATAATAAAAGAACACTCTCATGCAGGAATCCTTTATAAATACAGGACTATCTATAATATAAAGAGAAAATAAGATGTGTTTTCATTTCTAAAGCTTCATAAATTTTAGAAAGTATAAATTGGAATTCATTCTATTTTTTAGGTTTTGATTTTAAGGAAAAAAGTAGTTGTGTAAGATAAGTATCATTAATAATATGTAATGAAGTTAAAATTTCAATCCCAGATGAGGGCGGCTCGAAACGTGTTTAACGGTAAGACGGCTCATTATAAAAGATTATATTAGCTATTAAAATATCATATTGATGTTATAAATTTTATTTTATTTTTAGGATTTGATTTTTATGGATAAACATTATCATACAAGTGATATATGTAAAAATTAGGTTTTTGGTATTAACAAAAGAGCGGATCAATAGTAATAATCATATTTAACGAGAAAGTGGTTCATTAGAGAATATCGTAAAAAAGATGTTTGAATATATAAGAAATACATAAAATAAAATGTTTAATTGGAAGTAGAATACGAGAACGGTGCATGATGATGTATTATACGATTTTTTAAAACTAAATATCTTTTTTCTTAGAAATCCCTCTTTATTTTAATTTTTTTATTCAAATTAATTATATTGACATTAGAAAATATATCCATAAAAATATTATTCCCGTAACGAAAATTCTTCATATTTTTTTTTTGATATTTTAACATAATAGAAAGACATTCCCATGCGAAAACTGTAAATAAATACAAGAATATCTGTAATATACAGAAAATATAAGATGTATTTTTATCTTTTAAAACTCCATAAATATTAGAAAGTTTAAAGAATATAAAAATTGGAATCGACTCTCTTTAAATAATGAAGTTAGAATTTCGGTTCCAAATGAAAGCGGCTCCAAACGTATTTAACGGGAAGACGGCTCAATAGAAAAGATTGTATTAACTATTAGAATTTGATACTACCGTAATAATATTTTCATTTTTATTTTTACGATTCGATTTTATGGATAAAAATTATTATATAAGTCTTTATAATATATGTTAAAGTTGAAAATTCGGTTTTAACGAGAGAGCGGCTCAATCAAAAAAATCGTACGATTCATTAGAGAAGACTATTTAATTATTAAAATTTAATATTAATATTATAATATAACGTAAATGTATTGAATTTTTTAAAAAATATTGTAATGCTGTCGCGAAGCGCGGCTTTATCGACTAGTTTTAGAATAGAGAAGAGAACTCAATGGATGTCGTCGCGCCGCAAATATAAGTGCTGGCCCCATTTTCAGTATTATGTTTTCACAAAAGGTTACTTCTAATAAAATATTTGTTGTGTATTGCACTGTCCAACTGTAAATCTGTTTACTTGCTTGCAATAAAATATTAGAAAACCATATCGAAAACAGTTGAGATGAAATTTATACAAACAAATATTAAACCTCTTGAATTTAAAATGATATAAACAACTAATTATTAAAAAATTTTGAATATTTTTTTAATAAATAGACTTATATATCCTACAAATTACAAAAAAATCGGTTGGATAAGCCAGAATCGAATCTAGATCTAGATGATAAGCAATTTTATTATTGTAAAAGCGGGTTCCTTGGTGTTTTCTTCACTTTTCTCATTGTTAAGCCCTTGTGTTCTTCAATTACATGGTTTCATTTGAATTACATGCCATGGTTTCACAAGATTTAGCATTGAGCTGGTGGTGCACCATTCATGAAGCACCAACATACACATTATTTTGCCAGTCTTCTATAATAATATGGGCTAGTCTCGTATAGATCATAGCTCAATCCCTCTGTATATTCCCCTCTTTTTTTATTTATATATACATACAGTTTAGCACAAAAAAAATGGGCTATTGACATTGCAAAATTTTCTAATTTGTATTTCATTTCATTTATCAGCAAAAATTACGGTAATCAAATTTTTTAGGTTGATAAATTGGAGAAGACTAACATTGTACAAAATCTCGATAAATTAACTTAATTACTACAATTTGGTATGATCAAAATAAATTGGAAAGATGAAATCTGTTTAATTTCCATCGCAAAAAGCGGTAGAGAATTATTTGATTAGTCTGTTTTTGCTACTAAATTTTTAAAACTAAAATTCTTTTATTTTAACTTCGAAATGATAAATGGAATAGAAAATCCCGAGTACTTACAAATCTAAGAATCATGTATTTTTTTTAAAAAACAAAGAATCATATTTTTATTTATTAATTCATATTTCTGTTCCAAAGTAACATGTAAAACATGGCTCATTGTGCTATAAAAATAGTTTAACAAATAAATAAACATTAAATAGTTTACCATTTATTTAATTGATCCTATTTTATTTTTATTTTGCTAAATCCCAGGTTTATTCTTGATGTAAAGAAAAACAGCAGATATTAAGGAGGGAGTGAATGAGTGTCGGTCGTTTCTCGGCTTCTGTGTGCATCTATACATACATAATCTATGTATCTATATACAATGTATGTCTTTCTCTCATTCGTCCATTCTGTAATAAAAAAAACCCACTCTCACCAAAAGCCATTTGGGTGCTTCTTCCACAATCTTTACACACACACATATTATATGTGTGTGTGTTTTCGAAGTTAAGTGAGCTGCTAGCTTTCCCATTTCTCCTTTGAGGTAGTATTTCTTTTTATCTTATTTTATATATACATGTATCTATCTGTTTTATTTACCCTTTTCTTTTTCTTGAAATATTACTGCCCATGTTAGTGAAATGTTGATTCTTTGATGATATGTAGTAGAAATTTAAACAATGTCATTCAAAAGGGTCAATTCTAAAATGGTAAAAGTTTTAATTTCTAGATTTTGTAAGTATTTTTGAAAATGATACTTAAGGTTATGTTGTTTGTTTGTATGAATGGAAATGTATGGAACATAATGACAATTGACAACTCTACAAGAATGGGAAAAAAAATTAAAAATAATCCATTTTGAGTAGTTGTTTATTTCTTGGATCAGATAGATGTTGTACTGATAGTACATGCTGCTTTTGCCTTTGTTGCTGGATATAGACATGTTCTTTTGCTAATATTTGTAACTGATCAAGTTTGTTAAGCATTAGACTATCATAAGAATGCACATTTTGGATTTTGCTTGGTTTTAAGCCACGGTTCTCCCGAGTATGGTAGATGCAGAAGTTGCGTAATTTGTTGAACATATATTTACCATCAATAATAGGGTATGACAGTTATTCTTTTAGTTTGGAGTAAAGTTTTAGGCAGATAGTGTTTCTAAAGACTTATGGTATTATGACTTGTATATAGACTTAGTTATCACTTTTAGTTTGATATGTCTTGAAACGTGTTTCAGATATTATGCCATTACTTATTCTATTACGGATCTTGAATTTGGATGTTGATAGCATCATAGTACTCTAATGTATCTTGGTTTATGCTTAATTTTTATTAGTAGTATCATTTTTCTAATAATTCTCATATTTCATTCACAATTTTAGCTACGAGGAGAATGGTGAAAGCGAGACTATGCCAGTTTTTACACACATTTGTTGCTGCCCTGATTCTGCTTAAAGTTGATAGCCTCTTTGTTAATATAACTTATCTACAGAGTGCTGTAGCAAAAGGAGCAGGTGAAACAAACTAAAATGTATTATGTTTATTTCGTACTTGCTAATATCTGATGATGGATGAGTTTGGTTGATTGCAATTTTTATAACATATGTGTATATTACTACATTTACAGTATGCTTGGACGGTAGCCCACCAGCTTATCATATGGAGAAGGGGTTTGGAACTGGAATTAACAATTGGCTGGTCCACATAGAGGTTTGGAAATTCTTTTGTGACTTTTATTTCAATTTTTATAATTATGAAGAAAAACACTACACCATAAACTATAATTCACTAAACGAACTTTGACAGAGAACAGACTGATTTAAGATAAAATTTTCATGTTGAGGAATCTATCAGGATTCAAAAAATAAAAAAAAAATTATCAAAAAATCTAAGCAAGTGTATATGGAGTTTCCAGGGAGGAGGATGGTGCAACAATATGACAACTTGCCTTGCTCGTAAGAACAACCACTTGGGTTCTTCCAAGCAAATGTCTAAATTGGTTGCATTCTCAGGAATTCTTAACAATAGAGCTAGTCTTAATCCAGGTTCAAACATCTATTTTTCTGAAATCGATGATATTTTATCTGAAGTGCACATTCTCGCTGATAAACTTTCCTTCTTTGTTTAGATTTCTACAACTGGAACAAAATCAAGGTTAGGTATTGTGATGGAGCATCATTTACTGGAGATGTGGCTGCCGTTAATCCTGTACGTTGTTTAATTTTCATCATTCACTACATCTCTTGTTCCTGTGGTCTGTGGAGAGCAATTCGATGCACAAAAATATGCATGCACATGCATCTGTGTGTATTTTATGCATCATCGTACATGAGGGTACATATAATTTTTTTTATTTAGGCTACTAATCTTCACTTCAGAGGGCATAGGATTTTTCTTGCTGTTATTGAGGAATTACTAGCAAAAGGGATGAAGAATGCTAAAAATGTATGCACCAGATAACATGTAATTCCTTCGTTCCCCTGCCCCTTTAATTTTTTTAAAATTCTCTTTGAATCTTCAAGTCTTTAATGGTAGGCAATACTCTCTGGCTGTTCGGCTGGTGGATTGACTTCTATTTTGCATTGTGATACATTCCGAGCTCTTGTACCGATGAGTGCTAAAGTAAAATGCCTAGCTGATGCTGGTTATTTCATTAATGCGTAAGAATTCCTCGACAACCTTGTTTTATCCTTTAATTTGATTGTTTCTTAGAATGCAAATATCTCACATCTATTTTTTCCTCTTTGAACAATTTGTACTCTACACAGCAAGGATATTTCTGGAGTACCACACATTGAAACTTTCTATGATGACGTTGTCAGGACACATGTATGATTTTCTCTTTTGCATATGTGATTGTTTTTTTGAAATTAACATGACTCTAGTGCTTGGGGTTGTTAACCTACACATTCTGTCAATGAAAAGATTTATCCGGAGATGTCTCATAAATTACCCATTTTATTTGCCAACTGATTTTTTCTCTATTTGTTATACTCCTCCATATGTGTGGTTGCCTGGTTGGTGGCAGATACTTCGTGTTATAATTCTGATTGTATATTGTCTTTGCTGCAGGGATCCGCAAAGCACTTGCCTACATCTTGCACTTCACGAGGCAAACCTGGTTTGGTAAGTGTAGTCATTTTCAAATGTTTGTCTACCTCTTTGCTTGCTACCATTGCTTAGCAAAATATTAAATTGAAATCTGCAGTGCTTTTTCCCTCAATATACAGTTCAACAAATCAGAACACCAATATTTTTTGTCAATGCAGCCTATGATTCATGGCAGGTTAGATATCTTATGGTTATAATACAGATATAGTAATTGCAATATTTACAACACACATGCATCAGCTCTTCTGTTTGAAATTTGTTTACTAATTCACCTGATTCTTGTTGTGTTTGTCACTTGATTGTTGTTTATTGAGTAATCCTTAGCTCTTACTTTCATTTCAAACATTCAGATAAAGAACATTTTGGTTCCTGGTGTTGCTGATCCCCATGGCACCTGGCAGAAATGCAAGCTTAATATTAATAATTGCTCCCCTGCCCAACTTAAATCCATGCAGGGTAAATTACTATGAATTAATTGTACTTCTTGTGCTACATAAAGATCTTTTGTCCATGATCTTGGCCAAATTTCAAGAAATGAGGAGGCCTCCCCCCCCCCCCCTCTCCTCTTTTCCCCATCCCCTCGGTTCTGGTCCAAATTTTCCTAAATGGAATTACTGTTGTGCCTAAAACAAATGACATTCAATCCTGTTCTTTCAGAATATAGGTTGCAATTCTTGCATGCTGTGCCTCCGGTAGGTAGCTCTACATCTAGAGGGATGTTTTTAAACTCTTGCTATTCCCACTGCCAAACTGAGCTGCAGGAGACATGGCTTATGTATAAATCTCCTATGTTATATAATAAGGTAATGGTCTCTACTTTGATTCTGTCTTTTATTGTTTGCAACATATAAAGTGACTTCTTTTTCGTTTATGAACCTGATAATGCAGACAATCGCAAAGGCAGTTGGGGACTGGCATTTTGATCGAAGTCCATTTCAAAAGGTTGATTGTCCATACCCTTGTGATAAAACTTGTCACAATTCGATTTTTGATCCAGCTGAGCAGCCAAATATATAGATACATATTGCATCAAAAGGTATAGTTCTTGGGTAAAAAATTATTTATAAATTGAAGTATAATCTGGATAATAAAATGGGGGAGGGGGTAGGAAAAGAAGATATACAATTAATCAAGATTATAAAATGATCAACAAAAAATCACAAATTGTGATTTGTTCCTTGTTTTCTCTTAGGTGGCGTTTGGGAACTACAATTTCATTTGAAATCCAAGATTTCAATTCCAAAATTTGAAATCCATGATTTCAATTCCAAATTCTTTGTTTGGTAAGTATGAGAATTTCAAATTCAGAAATTTTAAAATTTGAAAATTTTTTGCGTAAAAAATTTCTGTTTCCGAGAAATTTTTCTCGGGAAAAAATTTCACGAGAATTTTTTACGGGAAAAAAATTTCTCGAGAAAATTTTCCCGGGAAAAAATTCCTCGAGAAATTTTTCCCGAAAAAAAAATTCTCGAGAAAATTTTCCCGGAAAAAAATTTCTCGAGAAAATTTTCCCGAAAAAAAAATTCTCGAGAAAAATTTCCCGGAAAAAAATTCTCTAGAAAATTTTCCCGAAAAAAAAATTCTCGAGAAAATTTTCCGGGAAAAAATTTCTCGAGAAAATTTTCCCGAAAAAAAATTTCTCGAGAAAATTTTCCCGAAAAAAAAAATCTCGAGAAAATTTTCCCAGAAAAAAATTTCTCGAGAAAATTTTCCCGAAAAAAAAATTCTCGAGAAAAATTTCCCGAAAAAAAATTTACCAGAAAAAATTTCTCGAGAAAATTTTTCCGGAAAAAAATTTCTCGAGAAAAATTTACCGGGAAAAATTTCTCGAGAACATTTTCCCGGGAAAAGAAAAAATTCTCTAAAAATGTTTCCCGGAAAAATAATTTCTAAAAATTTCACGAGAAAATTTTCCTCGAAAATAATTTTTCAAAGAAAAAATTTCCCGAGAAAAACTATTTCTCTAAAAAAAATCCAAAAAAAAAAGTGATGCTCATGTATTTTGGTGGAGAAGAATTTCAAATGACAATCTTTCACTTGTAATTTGAAATTACAAAAAAATAGTTAATATTGAATTGATATGGAATTCATCAAATTCAATTCCAAATTTTTTTAATCTTACCAAACACTAAATTTGGTCAATTCCAGGAATTCAAATGAATTCCAAGTTACCAAACAAGCCATTATATAATTCAGTGGATTGATTCTGACAATCAGTTACAATTGTATTAAACTTTTATAGTAGTCTTTTATTCAGTACAGATGTGCCACAATCATACTGTTTTCAGATAATATATACAACAATGAATTTTTTTGCAACTCTTGCCTCATAGACATGTTAAGAACTTAAGCATTGTATTAATCCAGATCAAATGGAATGTATCAACCTCAGAAGTTTGGATGAGCAAGTCCTCGTGATTTCAGAAAAACCGACTTATTGCCTCTCAATTGATATATTAATATCAAATTAACGAGAGATTTAATTTTTCCCCATAAACTTTTTTGTTTATTTGTATATAATCTGATAAGAATGTTCTGCAGTACAAAGGTATTGCTTTAAAATGCTCCAAATTACAAAGTTGGAACTTTAAAACGCCTCAAAGTACAGAGTTAGTGCTTTTGAATGCAGATAGCAGAATGCAGTACCTGCACAACATTTAGACATCCGCATAGAAAATAGGTACATCTGCCGGGCATTGAGGAACCAGTTTTGACCCCCGGTTAATCTCATCTAGCAGATACCACCGATACAGTATTGGGACAACTGATGGTAGGCAGGTACCTTTGCTGGGCATTGAGGAACCAAGCTCAACTTCCTCAAAATCTCTTCAGCCATTGCGAATTTTGAGAGAATTAGGTTTGTACCACGGAAAGTAAAGTGATTGTTCCAGTGAGGCTCTTCTGGATTGTATTCACAAACCAGAGGGTTTTGGGTTCTGTTATCTACCTTTCGGATTGTAGCATCATTAATAAACCATTCTCCGACTGCCTCTCCAACTCCTTGCAAAGATCCAGACTAAAAGAAACAAGATTACCATTTTAAGAATTAAACATACTGGTTGTATGAAAATCAGTGTATTTCCGTCACAAATTTGCTAAAATGCCAATAGTAAAACAGCATTTCACCGATCATAAAACAAATTGATCGACTGATTGATATTAAGTACAAGAGAAAATGACGGACTTGTTATGCAGAGGAGCTTAGTCTGTGAACTTACAGTGCTGTCACGTAGCTTTGAAATTGTACCCTTTCCGAACCATGTTTCTTGCTTTTGAGTTTGACAGTGGCTAGCGCAAGCATTAATAAACATCCCATTACTATTGGAACTATTCAATTGTGCTAGCGCCTGATAAAACTGACTCTGAAAACCTGAAGATCAAAGCGAACACATGAACAATGTAGCTGTCCATGTAACTGGATAACATCAAGGACATATATTGAGCCTTTGTATAAGTGTGCAATTCTTTGTTACAAATATACTGCTTACGTACTTACCTCGCCAAAGTTCCACCTGATCACAAGAGCAGGTCTCTATATCATGACCACATGGAGCAAATTCATCATGGACAGCAACCTGATCCTTATTCATTGGCATCAGGATGTTCTCTATCTGAACAATTATTATAAAAAACAATTTATACAACTAAACCGAAAGCTTGATCTTATAATAAAAGGAAAAGAATGCAGCAAGCGAGCAGAAGTGCTATGGTCATTTACTACACAGATAATGTGTTTGCTGCTAGAATGGAAAAAGACGTAAACCACATGACAGCATTGATTGAATTTGAGTTGAATATCAATAACTCTTTTACAGGAGATTTGGTAAGTGGATGATGCTTCTATGTTACGATAATAATGATGACAATGACGATGACTGGATATACACAAAGCATGTCCGTTTTTGAAACTACACTCTTACATAAACAGAACAACCCCAAAAAGTAAACTTTCATAAATGCTTGTATAAATGAGCGGGCTTCTACAAAATTCATGTTTTGAAGCTTAAACGTAGTTTCAAATACGTGGTCAATATATGAACTGGACTCGCAACAGTCTAGAGAACTTAGTATATGTTATGACTTAAAAATCATTATGCTATAATGTGTCGAAAGTTTTTGATATCCAAGCACAAACTGGAACTGGTAAAAAAAGAAACATGTATATAGGAAAACGGGAGTATCAACTACTAAAGAAAATCTATTCACAACAACGTATGAAAATGCTCACCTGCCAAGTATCATAGACTGAATTTACGACGAAAAGTGGTGTCTGAATTTCAGCTACAAAGTTTTGTGGGAGCATGCACTGCAGTAATATTTTGAGGAATTAGGGGATATCAAATTATTACTATCAGCTAATACACATTATATGTTCTTACCAAACTCGCATTCATCTTTGATGTACACGACTTCGGCAAATTCTTTTGTGATTGCTGCAATACAAGGAATTCAGTTTTGATTGATTTAGTAGAGAATAATATTATGACCCAGCTAATGAAGTTAGTTTTTTGGTTATTACGTGATTGTATCTCACAGTGGTTGCTATATGATTGTATTTTAAGTTTTTTGGTTAGTTCGATACATTCTGTTTCGGAGTTTTTTGATGGGGAAACAAGTTAAAAAAAAAAAAAACTTATAATAGGTTTATGTTGGTGAATGATTAGGATTATACAAGATTTTCTTGAGTCATAATAAAATCCCTCAAACTTCCGAGTTCAGGCTGCTAAGATTTGGAAATTTGAATACAACGTTAATTTAGCAGTTGGTACTATTAAGATAAAGCAATAGAAAGAAACGAGTTAGTACGTGTGTCTGAACTATTTGTGCAAAGTGTTCTCTATGCGAGTGTCCTCCATATATATCAGTCCTGTTTCAAGAAGATAGCACCAAAAAAGTTAAGGTCAGCGTAAAAGGGTAAAAAAGAACTAGGAGCAAGATGAGATTTGCAGCTTACCCGTCAATGAAAAAACCAGCATCTGCAGCACATTTAACCTTGGCACTTCCAGGAAGGAGAGATCGGAAGTTATCACACTGTAGCAGAGCACCCAATCCACCAGCTGAACAGCCGGTTAAAAGAGCCTGCACTCGCAAGTAACAAGAAGTTGTTATTTAGATACCAGCTACTAATTAACAGGAGAATGAGCAAGTTTACTCTAAGATTGATTGGGAGGGGCAGGGACATACATTTGATGCACTTTTCATCCCTCTTGCTAATAGGTCTTCCATTATAGCATTGAAAACTCTTGCACCTCTAAAGTAAACGGTAGTGTTATTCCCCTTTACATAGAAGAAAAATAAAATTTGTCACCACATTTAATCTTTAGAAAAAACAAAACTACATGGTTGATAATTATAAATGGATTTAAGAATATTCACAGAAAGTGTTCAAAAGTAATGACAACGTACAACAAAAGGTTCCTCGCGATCTCCAACATATGAACTGCCATCGCAGTATCTTACATAGACCCTGTTCCATTTGTAAAAATCTAAAGCACAAATAAATAGACCATGCATTAGTTCTAAAATTAATTGACTTTTATTATCTGAGTTAGAAATGAAAAGAAACAATGCCAGTTGAAGGCTCCATCTGTTCCACGTGATTTCATCTAGAAATTAGATACTGTGAGGACAATGTTTACTTATATATTTGACCCTGAATTAATGAGTGTTTGTTAAGTAATAATGAGATACTAATGCGAATATGATAAAAACACGACAATGTCGTCACACTATAACCAGAGAAAGTATGTAAGACATACATGGATTTTCAAATTCGTTGTCACTCAGCATGGCAACGAGACTACTCCTTTCTTTTTGCCATCTTTTAGAGGAACCGACATCCTTAGTTGTACGGAAAAGGCACTCCGCCTCTGTAGCACACCATCCTCCACCCTGAAATCAAGAGAACAAATACAATCATAAATATATATCTCTCTAAGATCATATGATTTTTATGATCCTGATACAATGTAGTTACAGTTGGTAACTTGGAAGAGTACTGATTTGCAGATAGCAGCAGGAAAAGTTAACAAGTTCATCGAAAGTTAAGAAGTTGTGTGAAGTATGCATCCTGCTTTTGCGAAATTAAATAAAGGGAAATCAGTTGGAAAGGCTCTTTTTCTTTCCATCTTATGTGTGGGTAAACTACAAATGACAGTTTAAATTTTGCTGATTAAACGTAAATTTAGTAAAACAAGTTGCACACCTCTAGGTAAATCACCCAGTTGTTTGCTGCTTCTCCACTTCCTCTATGTAAAGCATATGCTGGTGGAGTACCATCTAAACAAACTGCAAAATTTTAAATAACAATCCTTGTTATTGTGTTGAACTGCGACAACACTTGGAACTGAAACTAGAATAGGAGCTCAGCGTAAAATTAAATAAATATTTTCATTTCAGAAACAAACTCGTTTGAAAAATGTTGTATATATAATTGCAAGAATATAATAAGTTCTTTAGCCATCTCTACATCATGTCGAATTAATACAGAACAAATTACCTGCTCCTTTTTCTACGGCATTCTCGACAATGGTATTAGTGACATCTACACTCTCCGTTTTGAGCACAGAAAGCATACATACAAGAAGACACGCCCAAGGGGCTAGCCTTGCACTAGCCATTCTGGAAATTAACAAATTCTTTTGATCAGAAAGGAATCACTATTAATCAACTGATAATAAACAATACATGCAGCTGGTTATATTTGAAAATAAGCAAAAGTTACTTATCTTTCTTTTGTTTTTACTAAAGAAATGCAATTTAGTCAGACTTTCTCTACACAACATAATCTTTGTCACTGTGATGCAGTGGTGGTCCTGGTGGAACAATCTATTCTGCTTATATTTTCTTTTTTGGTGCATATCTGTTCTAATTTTGTCGAAATTTACGACATTTAGAAATCAAGCATGCATCAGCCACTGTATGCATGCATGTACTGCCATTTCAAATGTGCATTTTACTTTGAATAAATGATAGAAACAACAGAAATACTGCAATGCATATAAATAAAGAAAAAAATATACCTGATGATTGAATGAAAAGAAGGTTATAGATATAGCCCACATGAAAAGCCCCACTGGAAGGTGGTCGGGCGTGAGGGTTGGGTTGTAAAAAATAAGCCCCAACAACAAACAAAATAGAGGGCATGGTGATATATAAAGAAAGATACAAGGGGTGGCCGGAAAAGATGGGACTTTGCTGAAGGTGATGATGATATTTCGGAATGCACTGGCTTGTGATAAACTTTAAAATATGTGGTAAAAATTATAGATACATTCTATATACATGTAGGCCATAAATTTAGACATGATAACCACTAGATTTGTTCAAATTGCAATTTACATAGAATCATAATTAGAGTTTTCTTGAAATATGCCTTTCAGACAAGTTACACAACTTATTATCCTCTTGGCTTCAATTTTTTCTTTTATTCCATGTACTGAAAGAATTATAAATTATAATTATGATTTTTCTACAGAGTGCGCAGGAAAGAAGAAGAAATATTCGAAACCATTGCTGGAATTACGCTGGGTGCAACTTTACCTTTCACATTCCTTAGGTTTTACAGCTAACCAGAAGCTTTAGTTTTCTAGCATAGCTATCAGTGAAATTTGCTTTGGCCAAGCATTGGTGCCACAAGAAGACAAATTCCCAGCTTTCTTATACCATCGTATTGTATAGTTACTGTTGTGACTCTATTCTCTTGCTAAAAAGGATATACTTATCAGAACAAGTAAGCTAGGTTTTTCCCAGAAGATATACAGAATCAAACATAAAACTTAAATTGTGTGTGTGTGTGTGTGTTTCCTGCAGAACCACTACAATGAAGATGGCCAAAACTTCACTAGAAGGTTGAGCCAGATGTTGGCTTTAAGTGTTGCAAGATCAAATACTGCAGAAGCCCGTTAACAAATAACAGTAATTGGACTCTATCAAATATGGTATATTAAAGAAATATCATATTCCCTCCAATAAACATTGTACCGGTTCTGGACAGCTACAAAACCATCTAAAGTACAACAATAGTTTACACCCTTCACCAGGTAAAATGAGACCACTTAACGGTCACTCAGCCCATAAATAGTTAGATACCTATAGGTCCAATGTCGTAAGAATGCAATGTCTAGCTTTTAACCCCCTGCTGATGCTAGCTACCTCTGTCATATGAGGAACAGATGACCCTTTTTTTGATCAACTGAATATCTCAAATCTCTGGGAGCCTAGAGCTTAACAGTGCTTTGCCAGAGTCATATTCAAGAATGTCATTGTCTGACCAAACCAGTCTGATATTATCTGGTGAATGATAATCTTTTTTATTTCTGAGAATCACAATATTGAGGATATGCGCATTGACAAGGTCCTTTCCTGACCTACACAAATGTGGAAAACACACATATTCAAATTTAACAAATCCAAATTACAAGAATCAAGCTCAGATAATGTGGAGGCTCCACCCAAAACACATGGGCATGAAAGAAAAAGAAATAGATACTTAAATATGTTGCATATCAATAGTCAGCATCAACAGGGGGAACAAGTAATAATGAAAGTTTTCTGCTGTATGCCTGTATGTATCAGTGGCTAGGTTTCTAGCATGGAAACTATAGTTGAAAAGCCAAATGTTTGTTATACCTTCCGAATTGTGAAGGATACTCGCCTTGAAGCCCTTCTGATTACGGAGTCATTCACCAAATCAATCTGTGGACATAATCAGGCCAGTAAATAATATTTAAACTTTCAGTCACCCACTAATTTTCTAGCCTGGAAATCCGAATGATTACCAACCACGAGACATGTGGTATAACAAACTCCATGGATTATTTCTACACAAATTGCGACTCTTACTCCCGCATCTAGATAAGTGATTAGTCTTTGCATAAAATCTTTTCATTCAATTAGGAGTTCCTTGATTAATTCTGATAGAAAAGTAAACTGCATATGCGAGAACAAAAATATATAACAAATACCTTGTGATGAGGAATGTAATGGTGCCAAGCATATCGTGCCTCCCCAGATAACAAAAGGATTGATCGAGGGGGAAGATAAATAGCTCTTTTTAAACAACTTGAGCTACTATCAGATTCGACCTCCCTATCAAATGATGCTGATTTTGCTCTCCAATCGCCATCTGTATACTTCCTGAACTCCATGATGCATGGCCCTGCTAGTGAAAGACTAAAAATTGATCCCTCAAATGCTGAATGAGTGTCTATGTGCGGAGACAAACCAACGCCAGGCGGATACTCATTAACCTGCACAGAAACAATGCCAGATGCATCATAAACTAAAAAGAGCTTGCACTATCATCACTGATACTTAAGCAACATGAAAGAAAAGTATAATAGTAGCAATCCTAAACCGTGCACAGAAAATAAGGACATCCAGAAAGAAACCAAACAGAAATATATTAAAAAGGAAAAAAAAAAATTAATGACATACCGTCAGTTGATCCAAACTCTTTTCTAATGTGTTGCTAAGCTCCTCAAATGAAGATATTCTATCAAGCACAGGAGAAAAGAATGACGGAAGTTCACCAAGATACTGATTTGTGTTAACATTTCTTGTCTACATCCAAAAAGAAAGGAATAAACTTGTGGTTTAGAAAGACCACATTTGTGCATGGGAAGGTTAGCTTATTCTCTTTATCTTTTTGTGTTATGTAATTATGTTTAATTTCCATAAGTTTTCCATCCACCTTCCAAGTTTGTCATCTAAGCATGGAGTTCATTTCTAGTTAAACCAATTAAATTGGGAATCAAAAAATTCATTTGAAGTGATATCCTACACTTGTAGTAATAAAGTTGAAGTAAAAACAAATGGTAATTCTTTTTGTACCTCGTAGCAAAACTCATAACCATAATGCTGGACTCTTCTTTTTGCAAGACTTTTCCAAGGTCTACTATCCACTGCTGCAAGAAGCTCCTGAGAACGTCAGGAGCAAACCATAAATTGCATAAGTGAATGAGCCTATATAATATTAAAAACTTAAAGAAGCCTATTATAGCAACTTTTTTACAATAACAACAATAATACTATTTTTTAGTTTGTGATGTTTTCTGAAGAGATATAAAATAAAACAAGAAAGCAAAGCACCATTTCAACCGAAGCACCAACCTTCTCTTCTTCAATAGTGATAAAGTCATGAATTAAGCAAATGCCAGGGATGTTCATATCTGAAGTCGTTAAACATACAGGAACTGTGTCATTAATCTGAACCTAAACACAAAAGCACAAACACAACTCTCAAAAACGAAAGTACAGCAGTAAAACAAAAATCAACTTAATACTTAAACATTGTATCATGAATAACTCGGTCACTATACAACATATTCCAATAGAAACATTACTTTTTCCAGATATAATGAAGACTAACATGGCATGATGAAGACATTACTCATGCACACAATAATATCACCAATACAAGATAAACAAACATCACTTGAGACCCAGCAACATATTCTATAATACAATGAGCAAACTAAAGAAGCTCAATTAGCTGTATGACACATAACTAGAGCAAACAATTAGCTAATCCAAACCAAAGTAGCTCAATTAGATCAAACAATATAATCAAATTATCTAATTCAAAGAACAATTAGATTAATGAGCAAACAACTCTGCAAAAAATATTACCTATAATCCAAATTTAAAGTAAAATAAAGTAGCACAATTAGGGCACACTATTCCGAGTAATACAATTTTACAAACAATATCATGGATAATCCAAATTACGCTATTTACACATACTTAAAACACAATGCAGAAGTAATTCAAGCAATTAACCATCATTCCACTACCTTGTCAACACGCGGTTGAAACACCGAGTACTTAATATGCAAAATACGCCCTCCAAGCTCCTCACAAGCTCGTCGATCCAACGCCACCAAAGCTGCTTTGGCAGACGAGTTTTCGACAAATGACACAACGACACGAGTCCCACTGTCATCAGCTGAATAAACACCATTCACTACACCAAACTTGCTAAATGATGATTTAATGGTATCGAAATCGAGACCAACAGCAGGTCCACAATTGGCAACATAAAGATTGGAACTTGACTCATTTGTTGCCTTTGGTTTTGTAAATCTTGGCAACCCCATTAATTATTTCTAATCAAAACAGATAAAAATTTGATCAGTGCAAGAAATTTATACATACATGTTTATAATGAAGGCAAGAAAAGTAAAGAGATTGATGAGGTAAGAAAGTGAACCTGAGATGAGATTTAAGTGAAGCTTTCTAGTTCAATATGTATTGATTTGTTCTATCATCTATGTGATTTTATGATTCCCCCATTTTGCAGGGCAGGTTTGAATGAACCCTAATTCCCCTTTTTAAGAGAAGATTTCAAAATAAAATAAATAATATATTTTATGAACCCTAATTCCCCTTTTTAACAGAATTAATCAAATTTCAAAAATTGAATCAATTAATTACCTTATAGAGATTAATCGACTTAATCGGTGATTTTTAGAACCATGATTTTAAGTGCTATTTTATAATAGAAAATTAAAGTATTTATGTCGTAGAGAAAATGCATATTTTGAACTTTTTTATAAAAAAGTTTATAAAGAATTTTTTTGAAAATAAACTAAAGCATACACATTCGATATCTGATAAAATTGGCATATTTTTGAATTGGTGGGAATTTCAAAATTGTAAAACAAAATGATAAAAGCTATACGATTTTAATTTGGGGTTTTTTTTAAAATACAAATACAACCCTAACTTATTTTAAAAATACGGTGGTTAAAAAAAGTTTTTATATATATACCGATAACTACTTTTCAGTTTTCAACAGATTTGGTTTCAACACGCGTTTACGGCGCCAAATCTTCCGATTCAGTATCATTTTCTCCGATGTCTTCGCTTCATTCCTTCTCCTCCTCCTCCTTCTCCTCCTCCTCCGTAATCACCGACCATCATCTTCATAACCACCGATCACCACATACCGACTTCAACATCGTCAACTTCAATCACGATTGCTATGGTCTGCTTAGAACTGGCCCCGCAGGGGCACCTTCTCAATCGTAGTAGCGGAGGTGAGTTCTCTGGCAGCGACCCAAACACCTTAATTAAATCTTTAATTAAATCTTTGCTTGTTAGTTTAGCTTAAATTTATATGTTTATGTATATGCATGTGTATACGTATGTTTATGTATATGTAATTTGTTAGTTTCAAAAACCTAGATGCCTTAATTTCATACAAGATTGCTTGAATTTAGAATGTTACAAAGTGTTTGATAAAATGTCACAGTGGATTATGAAGTTGTAAATTCTGAATTTTGGTTTCTTTTGAAGTTGCAAATAGTTGGTTTGTATTGCGCAGCAAGTTGACAACTTACGTAACCTGTTATGCAACTTACACAACTTCAATCAACATTTCAATCTAAAATAGAATAAATGTTGCATTTTAGATTACAAAAGTTCCAGACCGTTGTTAGGAATAAGTGATGATGTAATGATGTAAATAGTCTATTAGTTCCTAGTAGTCCCTGAACAGGTGATTACATCACATGGCACGTAGACAAATTCAAAGTGGTTTATGTCGTTACCAACCATGTTTGCAACTTCTGCAACCTTGTTTGCAACTTCTCTAATCTTGTTTGCAAAGGTTGCAACCATGGTTGCAGCCATGATTGCAACTTCTGCAACCATAGCTGCAAAGGTTGCAAACATGGTTACAGAAGTTGCAAACATGGTTGTAACTTATTTGTATCAGTTGCAACTTATGAAAATTCACATTAGACATATTATTAAAATACACTCATACCCATTAAACATATAATTAAAATTGTACATGTTCCATGTAAAATAATTATACAATATGACACATGATTTTATGGTAATATGAAGACAATATGATTTTATGTGGAACAGGCCCCGCAGGGGAACCCATCTCAAGAGTCAGAGTTAACTATTTTTATCAGTTCCAACATTTGCAACAATGTTTGTAACTTCTGCAACAATGTTTGCAAAGGTTGCAACCATGTTCTCAACTTCTGCAATTGTTGTTTTCAAATAATATGTCATACATTATAACATGGTTGTTTTCAAATAATTGTTGTATTTTTGAAGTTACAATTGAGGTTCAATTACATAGGTTTTGATTTCGAGCTCATGTACTTACTATGTTCGATTTTTGTTGTGTTTAGTTCTAATTAAGGTTTATTACGACAAAATCACCATTGGTCTTGAGTTTCGTGACTTTTAGATCCAAGCAACATGTTAATTCAGCGTTTGTTTATGATTTCGAGCTCGTCTAATTGTTTTGGTTGATTTCGGTTGTTTTTAGTTGCAATTAAGGTGTATTATAAATCAATCATAAAATTTTGACGCATAGAAGCAACATAATTGTTAATATTTGTGGCATGTTGTAAGTATTTTGACATCGAATTGTTCATTTTTATCTATTTGTTAAAATCTTTTTAATTTTGTGTGTGATGTATTGTTTAGGTCGGGAAAGCTGTGAGTTTATTGTTTAATTTTGATTAGTTATATGATGTTCATTTGAACTGCGGAATTTTGTATTGATTTTTTGTTTTCATTTGTGTTCCAAGTTTTGTGGCTACGGAGAATTCGAGAATTGAAGCTCTAATGGTTGACGCAAAGAAGCAACAGAAGAAGAACATTTTAGTGTCTATAACTGGTGTTCATATGGCTAAACAAGAAAACAATAAGTTCAAACATGGGAGTGATAGAGGATGGGGTAATCTCAAGGATGGCCAGGGGACTGTGAACATTCCATTTGCTGGGCAGCTTATACATCCTCTCATTTCATTGCTGGGCAGCTATAATGGCTGATACAAATAAGTTGCAACCATGTTTGCAACCTTTGCAAACTTGGTTGCAGAAGTTGCAAACTAGATTGCAAATGTTGCAAACATGGTTGCAAATGTTGCAATTGATAGAATTTGTTAAATATGACAAGTATGCAAACAACCATGTGTCAATCTGAATTTTTAGAAAAGTGCCCCTGCGGGACCTACTCTACGGAGAATCATATTGTCTTTTGAAATACAATCTGTTAAAAGTACTATTTTCTTTAACTGACAAGTACTATATTGAAAGACATAAGTTGTAAATAGGGTTGCATAAGTTGAAACTGATATTGATAAGTTGTAAATAGTGTTGCAACTGATATTGATAAGTTGCAACTACAACTGGATAATAAACACAATGTGCAACAATGTCCTCAAAGAATGACGAGACAAAGATTACAGTCACAACAGACAGTAGAATGTAGCATACTAAAACAAAAACTGTAAAATATATATGCAATAAGTACTTCTGCAACCATTTACATTCCTCAAAGAATGTAACATTAGACATTAAACAAGCGACCAACATTTTCTCTCTTTTTTGGGTAAATGGGGATACTAAAACAAAAATTTAAAGATACTTATAAAATGAATCATTCTCTAATAACTGTAAATTTTTGGCAAACGCAGTTTTAAGAATCATATTAGTGTAATAGTTCAAAGAAGCAACCATGTTTGCAACCTTTGCAACCATGGTTGCAAAGGTTGCAACTGATAGAAATAATTGAATCTGACAATTAAGATGGGTGCCCCTGCGGAGCCTGTTCTTTGCGAAAAAATTGGTAGCTTTATGTGTGATATGTGGATTTTTTTTTTTACAGAAAATAACAATATGAAAGGTATTCAATCTACTTACCAAGCACAAAGCATAATACTAAAGAGTTTTGTGTTGTCCAAGCTTTTTCACAAAGACATAATCACAATTTTCATATATCAAGCAACGAGAGAATTGTTTACAAGTTACGAGTAATAACACATGTTGCATAAATATTTTAGTATAAAAAGCCATAAGTTTTAATACTATTCATTCTATAATCTATGTTTATTGTTCTTCTCAGCAGCAATAACCGGCAAACTTCAAACACCCCGAGTCCAGAAATTGTGCTCCTTCTCATTACTACATTCGAATTCAACCACTCCACGTTATACTGAGCGTAAAGTATCTCTTGTTTTAAAAATTATTAGGAAGAGTTCAAGTGTGAAGATCGAATCTATAGAGAGGGAAGAACTTGCATGAAACACGAACACATATTGCACTTAAAACTAACAGTGGATGAGGTTTTACTAATTGAATTAGGAATCTATTACTAATAAAATTGAACTTTTTGAATTTTTTTTTTTTATAAACTTGAATAGATGTATTAATAAAACAGGCCTTAGCCATGAGATTTTGGATTACAAAGCACTTGACCACTAAACAAAGAAAACAACTATCACTAAACAAAAAAAGATAATCTAGACCCTGCCTCAAGATTTCTAGATCAGACATGACAAAAGGAGGCTCAACATGAAGTTCATACATGTAATAATACTCCTAAATACTTCTAATAATACTTCTAATACTTAAGACCCAAATGAGATGACAACATGGCACACATTTTCAACTGTAGATTTTATTGTGTCGACAACCTCAAATCCCCTGGCAGAATTAACGTTTGGAGCTGCTCTTTTCTCTCCTGTCAATGTAGATGTGTCATTGAGGAAAATTGATCCATCACATCCTTGCAGAAAGTTCAAAGTAATAATTAAATCCAACAGTTCAATCAGGGACCATTTCAATTCTCACTTTTAATTTCAATTTTAACTTGATTTTAATCACTTTTAATAGGACAATCTATATGATTTGAACTTGTACCTAAATGGAGTTTGCACTTAGCCACTTACCAAGAAACTGAGGATTCACGTGAGTTGAATTTGTAACTTTATAAGCAACCAAAATTCAGAATTTGCAACTTTATAAGCAACCAAAATTCAGAATTTGTAACTTTATAAGCAACCATAATTCAGAAGTTGCAACTTTATAAGCAACCAAAATTCAGAATTTGCAACTTTAATTATAAGCAACCAAAATTCAGAATTTGCAACTTTATAAGCAACCAAAATTCAGAATTTGCAACTTCATTATTCACTGTAGCATTTAATCAAACACTTAGTAAACATTCTAAATAAACTACTTCATTCAAGCAATTCAACACACAAATTAACATATGAAACAGGCGCAATTTCACACAGCTGAAGTAATTGAAAAACTCAAGTATCCAATAAAACTCACCATATAAATTAAACCTCGGTGTAATCTCCATGTTACACTATGAAAACAAAACAATTGTAAAAGAGAGAGAGATAGAGAGAGATGACGAATTTTTGAGAATCAAAAAACATAAAATACCCTTCAATTTTTGAGCTTCGAGCTCATCTTTTGGCCTGCGGCCTCGGCTGAAAGGAGAGTAGGCGGTGGGGGTGCGACGTCGTAGAAGCGGGGCGGAGACGGCCGGAGGTGTAGAACGGCAACGCCATCGTCGTGGCGGCGCAGCGAAGGAGCTCGTATCAACGAAGGAGAAGGGAGATGGGTCTCAATTACATAATCGCATATGGTGAGAGACAAGTGAAATCAACCCCCAACGCCCAACTATGGTGATTACTGAAACCGTATATTTGAAAATTTTGAAAAGTATTTACATAGTGAATCGTATTTTTGAAAATTTAAAAGTATAAAACTGAAATAAAAATAGGATGGCAGTAAATATGGGATAAAGAAGAAAAAAGTAGTATTTGAGGCAAATTCCCTTTTAATTTTATCAAATTTTAAGATGTATTTTTCGGTAAAAATGATTTTTGGTTTTTGTTATAATTTTTGGATAACAATATCAAAATAATTTAAATACAAGTTGATATGGGTTAAAGATAAACCCTAAAGACATATTTAATGTGGCATTAATTAGGCCCAATATGGTCAAAATGTGGGGCCCATTATATGGGCCCAAACCCTATTTATGATATTAATTTCGTAATTAGTATTAGGGGTAATAACCAGCTCAGCAATAAGAGTCAAATAAGGATATTACTCCTGCTTGACTTAGCCTCCAAGGCACCTACTTCAACAAGGAAACTGGTTCCTACAAGGAAGGAGTCTAGAACCTTCCTCAAGGCGGTGACTTGCCTACCAAGTCACCTAATTCTACCACGATTCTAGGGCTTCTCAGCCCATATAAAGGGTCTGACCCCTCATCCTAGAACTACGTTTTTGGCTTGATCTTTGATACACATCAAAGTACGTAGGCATCTTGTGAGGGCAGATTCAGCCACGAGCACGAGAGCAGCCATTAAAGCACGAAGCTCACACACCCTAGCATTAAATACAGCAAACCCTAGCCGCAATCTAATAACCTAGCTTTTATTCCACAATATTTGGCGCCGTCTGTGGGAAGAAGACATCAACCATGGTTCAAAAACGAAGGACACCAACAATTACCGAGCGTCTACCACTCAGTTCTGCACCGCCCACTATGGATCCGGTGCCCCCGATGACCGGGGCGATTATTCAACATCAAGTTTCTCAACCTCTAGGGACAACTTCCCATGTTGAGAGTACGTTACCTCCGATCGTCCACACAAATCAAGGGACCAATCCTCTTCAGGTGGTGGTTTCTCCCTTGGTTGTCGATCCTAACAACCCCCCACATGGGATCCAGATCCATACTACGGATCTCCCCGTGAACACCAACCCAATGTATGGGCTGCCTAACTACCCTCCTACTCAAGGAGCTGGACCAAGTGGTCATGCTTTGCAGATCCGAGATCGAGAGTATCATGACTACTCTGGTCCATATACTGATGAATCGTCCTCTGATGATGATGATCGTGATGAAGCCCCGAGGAGGCGACGTGCTAGCAGGGAACCTCGAAGGAGGCGTCAAACTGTCCATGATGGACCCCCTTCGACAACTGCTGAAAGGATCAAGGCTCACGAAGCCGAGATCTTAAGGTTGGAGGAAGATATGGCGAGAGAACAAGCTAGGTTGAATCAGACTCAACCTCCCCCAACCTCGGGACCGATTCCCATCATAGACTTAGAAAGGTCTTCAAGAAGGCAGAGAAGGGCTGACGCCCCAACTGGAAGAACAACAAGTGTGGAAACCCCCATGGGCAACCCTAAGGATCTGATGCCACTTGGGGATCCTGATGATCCCACGCCCTCGTTTACTGAGGAGGTGATGAATGCTCATATCTCAAAGAAGTTTAAGATGCCAACAATTAAGGCTTATGATGGAACGGGTGATCCCGCAAACCATGTTAGGACGTTCTCGAATGCACTGCTGCTGCAACCTGCGAGTGACGCCTTAAAGTGTAGGGCGTTCCCTCAAACTTTATCGGGCATGGCTCAAAGATGGTACAGCTGATTGCCTGCAAACTTGATTGCCTCTTTCAAGGAGTTAAGTGCTACCTTTGTTAGCCAGTTTATCAGCGGGAGAGTGCATGAAAAAAGCTCTGCATCTCTCATGTACGTGGTGCAAGGGAAGAATGAAAATTTGAGAGACTACCTCAAGAGGTTCACTAAGGAGACATTGAACATCACTGTTTGGAAAATAAGGTGGCCATGGTAGCCCTGGAACATGGAACCACTGATGAATTCTTTAAAAGGTCATTGGCAAAGCATCCTCCTAAAAATATGGCCGAACTCCAACGAAGGGCTGATAAGTATATCAAGGCTAAGGATAGCATGAAGAAAGAGGCCACGGGAGGTAATGACAAAGGTAACAACGACTCCAAAAAGCGAAAGCAAGACCAGGAGTATAATGCTAGGGACAAGTATCCCCGTACAAGCAAAGACTCTGAGTCAACACCAAAGAAGAATTTGGGACCGAGGTTTTCTGATTATGCAAGGTTAAATGCACCTAGGAGTCAAATCTTGTTAGAAATTGAGAAGGATAAGGACTTTCGATGGTCGAAGCCACTCAGGGGTGATCCCGCCAAGAGGAACAAGGATCAATATTGTAGGTTCCACCGAGATGTAGGACATGATACGGATGATTGCAGACAGTTGAAAGACGAGATTCAATTCTTGATTCGCAAAGGGAAACTGAATAAGTTCACCAAGGGTGAAGATCGTGGAGCCCAAAGAAGGGATTACGACAGGAGAGACAATGATAGAAGGGATAATGATCGTGATCGTAACACACAGCCCCGAGGGCCAGTTATCAACATGATATGGGGAGGCCCGACAGTGGCCGGTACAACTCGAAACTCTAGAAAGGCATATGCCAGGGAGGTGATGCACATAGTGGGAGAGGCCCCGAAGCGTGCTAGAACTGAAATCGTAATTGATTTTGAAGATTCTGATCTTGAAGGGGTGAAGTTTCCCCATGACGACCCGTTGGTCATAACCCCTGTGATTAAGAACTCAGAAGTGAAGCGAGTCTTGATAGACAATGGAGCTTCTGTTGATATTCTGTTTCATGATGCGTTTGTAAAGATGGGGTACACCGACTCTCAGTTGACCCCAACCAACATGCCAATTCACGGATTTAATGGAGTGGAGTCCAAAGTTGAGGGGACTATTCAGTTACCCAATTTAAATGACGCATGCCCAAAGGATTGTTTCCCTCTACCAAGGATTGACACCTTGATTGATGCCACAGCTGGGCATGAGATGTTGAGCTTCATGGATGGATTCAGTGGCTACAATCAAATTAAGATGCACAAGAATGACATCCCTAAGGTATCTTTCATAACTGACTTTGGTGTTTTCTGTTATCTCGTTATGGCTTTTGGTCTAAAGAATGCAGGAGCTACTTACCAACGACTGGTGAATAAGATATTCGCCCATCTGATTGGAAAAACCATGGAGGTCTATGTTGATGATATGTTAGTCAAGAGCCTTTCCAAGGCAAACCACATTAAGCACCTCAAAGAGGCATTCGAAGTGCTGAGGAACCGCAAGATGATGTTGAATCCAGCCAAGTGTGCTTTTGGTGTTGGATCAGGAAAGTTTTTGGGATTGATGGTTTCGAAGAGAGGCATAGAGGCCAACCCTGATAAGATCAAAGCGATCTTGGACATGGAACCACCCCATTCTATACGAGATGTACAGAAGCTAACTAGCCGAGTTGTAGCCCTAGGGAGATTCATCTCCAAGTCTAGCGACAAGTGTTTGCCTTTCTTTTAGGCTTTAAAGAAAGTGAAAAATTTTGAGTGGACTCCTGAGAACCAAGAAGCCTTTGAATAGCTGAAGAAGTACATGGTTGAAGCCCCGTTGCTGGCCAAACCAAGTCCTGGGGAAACTCTTTATCTATACCTGGCGGTATCCGAACAAGCACTAAGTGATGTTCTCATTCGAGAAGATAACAAGGTTCAGAAGCTTATCTACTATGTGAGCAAGGTTTTGCATGGGGCTGAGTTGAATTACTCGACCATAGAGAAGTTTGCATTGGCATTGATAACGGCCTCGAGGAAGCTACGACCGTACTTCCAGTCGCACAAAATTGAAGTCCTGACAAACCAGCAGTTAAGGAACATATTGCATAGCCCAAAGGCTAGTGGAAGGCTAATCAAATGGGCCATTGAGCTTGGGGAATTTGATATCAAGTATAAGCCTCGGATAGCCATCAAGGCTCAGACATTGGCTGACTTCGTGGTTGAATGCACCATTAACAACCAAGAAGTCGGGGGGTAGGAGATAGTAACCACCCCTGAAAGTGGAGATAAAGATGAAGAACTTGTAGCCGATAAGAAGGAATATTGGGTGCTCTATTTTGATGGAGTATCAAAAACAAAATCTAGTGGTGCAGGTTTGGTTTTGCAAAGCCCCGATGGGTTCACAGTTGAGTATGCTTTGAAGTTGGATTTTCCTACTACTAACAATGAAGCTGAGTATGAGGCATTGATAGCTGGATTGGGCTTGGCTAGAATCATGAGGGTCAAGAACCTCAAAGTGTGTGGAGATTCAAGACTGGTAGTCTCGCAAGTGAATGGTGAATTTGAGGCCAAGGATAAAACTATGGCAAAATACCTGAGAGTCGTGAAAGCTGTTATGACTCAGTTTGAGGAGTTCTATGTTGAACATATTCCGAGAGAAGAGAACGTTAAGGCCGATGCCTTGTCAAAATTCGCTTCTTCTGAAATCGAAAACTGTGCAAGGAGTGTTTACTTCCAGGTCCTGAAGGCCCCGACCATAAACTCTAAGTTGGTAGCACCGATTGATGAAGGAAGCTGCTGGATGGATCCTATCAAAGCTCACTTAAAAACCGGATGGCTCCCTGACAATGCCTCGGAGGCACGAAAGCTGTCAGTGAGAGCATTGAGATACGCCTTGATCGAAGGCATCCTTTATAAAAGATCGTTCGCCATCCCATATTTGAAGTGTTTGAGGCCCTAAGAGGCTAAGGAAGCCTTGGAAGAAGTTCATGAAGGGATCTGCGGGCAACACTTGGGGGGTAGAGCCTTAGCCCCCAAGATCAACCGTCTGGGATTCTATTGGCCAGAGATGCTGGCAGATGCGCAGAATTATGTCAAAAAGTGTGACAGATGCCAAAAGCACGCCCCTATTGTAAGGCAGCCACCTGAGATGTTAACGTTAGTTAACTCTCCTATCCCGTTTGCAATGCGGGGAATGGACATACTTGGTCCTTTCCCTATGGCTTCAGCACAAAGGAAGTTTTTGATAGTGGCCATCGACTACTTCACCAAATGGATTGAAGCTAAACCTCTAGCCAAGATAACCACCAAGCAAGTTGCCCAGTTCTTTTGGGAGAACGTCATTTGCAGGTACGGAATTCCTCGAATCCTTGTAACGGATAATGGGACACAGTTCAGCAATGAAGAGTTTAAGAAGTACTGCGAGGAAAATGCAATTGAGCTTCGTTTTACTTCAGTAGCACATCCACAAGCTAATGGACATGCAGAGGTAGCTAATCGAATTATCCTTGATGGACTGAAAAAGAGAGTTGAACGCTCAAGAAACAGTTGGGTGGATGAGTTACTGCCTATACTCTGGGCATACCGCACCACTTGTAAGGTGACAACTGGAGCAACCCCATTCTTGCTGGCTTACGGAGCCGAGGCAGTTGTGCCCTTGGAGATTATGCACGCATCACCTCGAGTTGAGGCATACGAGCAAGAGACTAATGAAGAAGGCATGAGGCTCGCACTTGATCTAATTGATGAAATCAGGGATGAGGCAAACGCCAGGAATGTAGAGTATCAGAAGAAGGCATCCTTTTACTACAACCATAGGGTTAAGGAGAGCTTCTTCCAGCAAGGCGACTTGGTTCTGAGAAAGATAGAGGCTTCAGGAGTTGGGCAAAAAGGAAAACTAGCCCCTAATTGGGAAGGACCATATTGAGTCAGGAAGACACTAGGACGAGGATCCTACAAGTTGGAGACATTAGATGGGAACGAAGTGCCACGTACTTGGCATGCTTTGAACCTGAAGATTTATTATGTTTGAGTTGTAAGGACTTAACTCATTATCTATTTATTAGGAGAAGTAGAAATAAGGTTCGATGAAACCATTCCAGGGTCTAGTACCCCGAGTAGGAACATAGTAGCTGTGTAAGGGTTGAACCCTCTTTTAAGTTATCCATGCAAATCTATTTTCCATTCCATGATTCTATGTTTTATTTATGTACCGAGCACCTGTTGAGTGTAAGTCTAGAAAGATCAAGTACTGAAAATAAATGAGCATATGTGATAAGTGCATATTTTTGCATATTTTTATTACCTATTTATTGCTTGAACTCATAATTTAATAATTTATTTTGTTTCATTTCATGAAATTCGTGAATAAATAAAGAAATGGCAAAATAAAGAAATAAAGTGCAAGGAAGGGAAAAAGAGGAAGAAAAAGGACCAAAAAGAAAAAGAGGAAAAAGAATTAGGAGTTTGGTGGAAAGGGAATCTTGGAGGACACATGGAAGGTGGAGATCATCCCAACACACTTAAAAAGTGTATGGCCAAGAGCAACTCTACCAAAGCTTAATGGGGAAGGAATCTTTTAATGGCTAGGATTACACCACCACACAAACCAAATGTAGGGCCAGGATTTGCCCACAACCCCCCTAAACCCTAATTCCCATCCTATAAATACCCCCTCATTCCCCTTGTATAAATCATCTTAGGAGTAGTGTAGGGTAGTTTTAGGGTAGATTTAATTTCTTGCTTTGTAGTTCTAAATTTTGTAAACACTCCCTTTTATTTTAATGCAATTTTATTTCCTTTAAATTCTTGTCTTGCACTTTCCTTTATTGTTGCCTTGTTTCGTTACTTTCGTAAATCCGTTTAGTGGACAAAGTAGCGAAATGCTAACCACTAGGGATTGAGAGTAACGAAATTTTAAATTCGTGTTCGAAGTTTAATTCGTAGTTTTGCCCCTTTAAAAATCAATTTTATTGTGGGCCATTTAATAATAAATCGGTGTAGTTTACTTTTAATTCCGTATCTGATCTTTTAATTTTCGTATTAAAAAAAACCACAAAAATATTAGTTTTAAAATTTTTCAGTACATTTTTACTCGTTTTTAGTTGTTAAAATTCGAAGCCTTAAGTCTCTTTTACTCTGTTTTTCCATCATACCCATCTCTCGTCTGTTTCATTTTTTTTGCAAATATTACACACAACCCCTCTCCCCTTCTTTCTTCTCAAATCCTCCAACCCATCTCCCCTGTCTTTTTTATTCGAATACCATCAACAAATCTCAAAATCATCCTCCTTTCTTCACCCTTCTTCTTCGTTTTACTTTGTTTTTGGTCAAGTTTCTTTGTTTTTGTTACTGTGATTCGCTCTGGTTTCGCTAAGTCTGTTTTAACCGAGTTCATTGCAGCTGTGTAGTGCTAAATTTTGAGTTTTCTGTTTTTGTTGATACAGTCCAGATCGTATTATTGTAAATTGTTGTTCTCGTGAGTTCTTGTGAATTTTGAGTCGAGTTCTATCAAGTTGTGTTCCTGCTGTTTTCGTTTGATTCGTTTGTGGTGAATTTTATGTTGAGTTCGAAGCTGTTTTATTTGGTTCGATTGCTTGCTGTAAATCGTAATGCTGTCGTGTTGAGAGCTTTCTGCTGAGTGTTAGAGTTTGCGTTTTATTCTCTACGTTTTGGTGATTTGCTGGGTTTTAGTTGTAATGAATCTGGCGTGTCTCTAAATTCTGTAAATTGGGGTTCCTGTGTTCGGATTCATTAGTTGGTTTAAGTTGTAAGATGTTCTTATTATCGGATTGTGAGGATGAGCTATTTGGTGTCAATTTTTAGTATTGTAGCTGGGTCTCGTTTTAACTTGAGGTCGTTGAATTTTTTGTTCAAGGGCAGTTTTTAGTTTGTAGTATTGTTTGTAGTTGAATTGTTTGTTTTAGTATTGTGCTGTTAATGTCGAATTCTGGGTATAGTTCGATGTGTTGGTTTCCGAGTAGACTCTGAGCTGCTTGTCGAGTTGGCCTGTCATCGAATTCCCTGTCTGTTTTATGCCGAGTTTTTTTTGCTGGTTTCCTAGTCTCTATCGATTCGATTCTGTTCTAAATATATTCTGAATTTTGCTGCTGCGAGTTTTGACTTTTGTAATCTTCCTGGTTTTCTGCTGGTATTGTAGCGATTTAATATCTTGTCTTGGTAAGTCTTGTATAGTTGCGTTAGTTGTTTCTGGTCTAGCCTTATTTATGAGTCATTCACGCCAAATTTCTAAAAATTCTGTAATGTTTCTAATTTAGTTTAATTTCGTTTTTAGGTTAATTTAGTTTTATTTTTCTCACCTTTAATTAATTAGCTTAAAATTAGAATAGTTTTAAAAATCATTTTTCTTTAAACATTTGTTAATGCCAATTAGCTTTTAAATATTAATTAGTTAGAAAACCATAAAAATTCTCCAAAAAAACCCAATTTCCTTGTCCTAATTCGATTAAATTGAAAATTAAGTGTTTGCGAAAATATTAGTCCCTGAGGAACGAATCTCAAATTTTACAACAAAACGAATTGTGCGCTTGCGATTCAATTATTTAAACATTTATTTTTAGCACAACAAGTTTTTGGCGCCGCTGCCGGGGACTAATTATTTTTCGCGCCTTAATTTTTAATTTTTCGGATTAGTTTTATTTCTTGTCTTATTTTTACTTCGTTCTTTTTAGGAAAGCTTGAGATTTCGGAATCTCTCACGGAGCGTGGAAAAATTGGAATATTTTGGAAAGCTTGCTTCGGTAACCGTATCTCACTCTTTTCGGCCTTTTTATTTTTAGAAAATCACAAAAAAATCAAAAAAATCAAAAATCACAAAAAAATTGAAAATTGAAAAAAAAAATCAAAAATCCAAAAAAAATTAGTTGTAAATACATAATTGTTGCATCATGCATTTAATCACCTAGGGCACATCATCTAGATTTTGATTTTCTTGTTTTTAATTTTTCGTACCTATTAAATTGTGGTGATCGCTGGAGGACCCCAAGGTACGTTTAATTTCTTTCTTTCTTTAGATTAAATCACGTAGTGTAAGCATCCATATTTGTTTATAATTTTTGTATATATAATTGTTTGTTGCATCATTTTGTAAATAAACTTTAAGGGCAAAACCACTACAAGATAAGGGAAGGGATTTCATCACTCTTTCCTTAGCCCAAAAACAATAAATTCCTCATTTTGCATACCCTAGCCATTAATAAAATTAATTAGACGTTTTCCCCTAGGAATTCGCGCTCAATTAGGAAGGTACCTAAGAAACGAAGTAATCATTATTTATTCCGACTTTTTGGTGTCTAGGCAAGCGAGAGCTTACCTGGAAAATTTAGGTTCGGTGTCTAAGTGACGAGTTTGGCCTCTTGGCAATGCCTGCTCTAATCTGGCCGAATCGGTCCGAATAAATTCTGATTTATCGAGTTTTTGGTGGTCCTTACGGTTAGGAGCAAGGTCTAGTTATTTTATTAGGGAGCCTAGGTTTAGAATTTTCTTTTAATTTTACACCTTTTCTTTTTGTGTGTTTAAATTTTTCGCACTTACTTGCTACGTGTTTCCTTTTGTGGTCTATGCGAACTACGTGGATTAGGGATAAATCTTCCAGACTAGTGAGATCATTTGAGATTTCTTCCTCGTCTGATTCCGAGTCTTTAGATAATTCCGAACCATTAGTAACCATGGCCATGTCTCTTAAGGATCGTTGCTATCCCACTCGTTCTGCTCAACCTTCGTGTATCACTCTTCCTTCCGTTAATGGTAATAACTTCGAAATTAAAGTCCATCAAATTAACATGTTACCTAATTTTCGCGGGAGTGAAGGTGAGGATCCTTATCTTTTTCTACATGAATTCGAGGAGGTTTGCGCTTTGCAAAAACTCCGACATCTTTCCGAGGACTCCATTAGGCTAAGACTTATCAACTTCGCTTTAAAAGAAAATGCAAAAAAATGGTTGTATAGTCTACCCGTCAATTCGATTTCCACTTGGGAGGGTTTCGTAGTCATCTTTCTTAAAAAATTCTTTCCAAACCACAAGACTACGAAACTCACGAATGAGATTAATCAATTTCGTCAAAAACACAACGAACCATTTTGGACGTGTTTTGACCGCTTTAAAAATCTTTTATCTCAATGTCCCCACCACGGAATCGAAAAATGGAGGCTCTGTAAGATTGTGTACGAGGCCTTAGATGGTTCAACAACCGCATTGTTGGAATCTATGTGCCAAGGGAAATTCATGGAGAAAAACGAGGACGAGGGTTGGGAATTTTTTGAGGATCTAGCGGAGAAAACCATGTTGTGGGAGTCTACTCGAGAGCCGAGTAAATCTATCGAGTCATCTTCTAGGAGTGTGCATTCTATTGGAAACAATGTAGCAACCGATGCTAAGCTCGCCACCCTTTCTAGGCGTCTCGAAGCCTTAGAAACTTGTAGTAGTCCCCCGCACATGCCCATGTACTCGAATCAAGGGATGCAAAATCCCCATGATTTCCAACAAGTCAATGCAACGTTTCAAAGAAATGACCCTTTCTCTCCTACCTACAATCCCGGGTGGAAAAATCACCCAAATTTTTCATGGAATCAAGGTGAACAATCTCCACCTCCCCAATTCCAATCTCAACCTCCTTCGTTCCAAAACTTTCAATCTCCACCACCATCTTTCCCAAATCATCAAACTCAACCCCCGACTTTTCATAAGGCCAACTCTAACTCTTTCTCGCTTCAACATCATGTTCCTTATCCGACTCAAGCTCCCACCCGCCCACCCGGCTTTCAAGAGTCGGATAAGAGAATTTCTTCCTTAGAAAAGAGTCTTGATGCGCTTCTCAAATCCACAACTAATTTGGCTCAATCTCAAAACACTTTCATGCAAACCATGACTCAAGATAGGCAAATCTTAAATGCTAGCACCCAAGCCCTATCTAAGTTAGAGGTTCAAGTGAGCCAATTAGCCAACGCCATCCATGAGCGGGAGAAAAATAAATTTCCGAGTCAAACTGAGGTCAATCCTAAGTTTCCTCTCAACCAACACCCTCATGCGAATGTGAATGCCATCATCTCTTTAAGGTCGGGCAAACAAGTTGATACCCAAGTTGGAATCGAGTCTCCCGAAGATGAGGAAGACGAGTCGAATGTTGAATCAAATCCTAAACTCGATCCTTCAAACCATATTTCAGATCCCGAACCTTTCAAGTCGTCTAGTCCCGCACCTTTAACTCTTGCACCTTCTTCTTCCAAATCCATTCCCGAGTCATCAGACTCCTCTCATAAATCTCTTTCACCGATTGAATCTTCGCCTTTGAGCAAACAACCTTCAATATCTATTCCCGAAGAACCTAGCGAACGAGTCTTTAAGCCAAAAGCTCCTTATCATCAATGACTCGTTCCTCCTAAACAAACGGCTCAAATGGAGAAGATTTTGGAAGTTTTTAGTCAAGTCAAAATAAACATTCCTCTTTTAGATGCCATTCAACAAGTCCCTTCTTATGCTAAGTGTCTAAAAGATTTATGTTCTCACAAACGTTCCACTCACGTTCCCAAGAAAGCCTTTTTGACATCTCATGTTAGCTCAATTCTTTCGAATCAAATTCCCGTGAAATATAAGGACCCCGGTTGTCCTACAATTTCATGTGTCATAGGCAATACTTTTGTGGACAAAGCGTTACTTGACTTAGGCGCTAGTGTGAATCTTCTTCCATTTTCGGTCTATCAAGCCCTAGATTTAGGCGACCTTAAGCAAACGAACATGACAATTCAATTAGCCGATCGTTCTATCAAAATGCCTAAGGGAATAATTGAAGATGTCTTAATTAAGGTCGGTGAATTCATCTTTCCTGTTGATTTTGTTGTCCTCGAGACTCAACCCATCACGAATCCTAAGAACCAAATCCCGATCATTCTTGGTCGACCTTTTCTTGCTACATCCAATGCCTTGATCAATTGTAGGGATGGTTCGATGAAACTCACGTTCGGTAATATGACCATTAACCTTAATATCTTTAATGTCGGAAAAGAACCCAACGAGCTTTATGAACAATCCATAGGGGTCAATCTTGTTGATGACATTGTTAATTGGTCAAACCTTAAGGATAGTGAGATTGAGTCTCTTCTCGTTGAGGATTTCAAAGTCAACCATGAGTCTAATCGAGAGTATTCTGATTCGTTAAGGGATATGACTTCGGAAGAGATGTTGAGAGAATTGGATGCCATTTGTTCCCCGTGGGAGACCAAACCCAAGGATGCTATTGTTGAGCCCGTTGTCAAAACTCCCGTTGGTGAACCACCTACATTTGGTGAGTTCTTAGGGGATTTATTAGAAATTCGTTCCAAGTGTGAGACCCCTTCCGAGATTGTTAGTAGTGAGCCCGTTCTTCACACTTCCGTTGTTCACACTCCCGTGGCTACACCTCCCGCATTTGATTTAATTCTTTATCATCCCGAATTTGATCAACAGCCTTTAGGGAAAGCTGAACCCTTGTCTTATGTCCTTCCTAGTGATTCTAACCCTAGCCAAACTTTCATTATCTCTAATTTGCTTAATCAAAATAAAGAAGCATTAAATTGGTTTAGGGAGAACATTAGTGACAATTTCTCTTTAGGGTTGAATGATTCAATGTTAATTGAGAAAATCTGTTCTAATAAAAATGTTCACAAATTCCTTGTTATTTTCTCAAAGTTACACCCTAATTTTCCTACCGGCATCGGCTAATTCGTTTTTATTGTTTTGCCCCCCCCCCCGTGTAAAATAGGTATGGGGGAGGATTTGTGTGCGTGTGTGTGTTATTTTCTTTCGTAGTTTTGTAGAAGTTTTTCAGTCTCCGTCATCCCTTATCAGGTATTTTCTCAACTGTCTCCTTTCTCATTTCTCATTTTCTCTTGCATTCGCATACATTGAGGACAATGCATGATCTAGGTATGGGGGAGGGTTTTTAGTGTAAATATAAAAATTTGAAAAATCCAAAAAAAAAATTAAAAAATCAAAAAAATCAAAAAGAGTTCTTTTTCTAGTTTTGTTAATTGATTGCTAGTTGCTTGATGCACCCTTGCATGCTATGATAATCTTTTGATCCATTAACTTTTGTTTGAGAAGTGATTTGCTAAAGTTCTTGTCCACACACTTACACTAGCAAGGTGAAGCTAGTAGACTTATTTGAATTGTGCATGAAATTAGAAGGTCATGATTAGGTGTAAGATGATTTGGTCTTTATGCTTTGAGTACAAGTAGGTGCATTGAGGAAACCATTTCTTGAGATTGATTATGTTTTACTACACCAAGTGAGATTTTGAGCCTATATGCACATCTTTTGCATTTATATTCTTTTGCTTGAGTGTCCACTTGTCATTTGCATTGCTAGCCCTTGTTTGAGTTCTATCTTGAAATACATGACATTGATTGATGATAAAATGATAAAGGCACTTAGGAATAACCTGTATTTCCAAAAATATCCACACCATTCTTACATGATCAATTAGTTAACCCTTTGAGCTTAATCAAATTCTTTCGGTGACACACCACATTACTCGCCTAAGACCTTTTTCTTGTATAGCCTTACGTATTCTTGAGCCCAATTTGTCAAAGGCTAGTAGGAACTTGGTGGAGCAATAAGGTGTGTAAAAAGGGTTTACTTTTGTTCATAACTTTTGAGGAAATATTTGGTGTTACCTTGTTAGTCGATTTTCAAATCAAATATAAAGGAGGATTATTGTTACATTTATTTTAGCTCTAAATAAAAAAAAAAGAAAAGAAGAAGAAAAAAAGAAAAAAGAAAAAAAGAGAGAAAAAAAAATTGCATATGAGAGCATACTTATGTTTTTTGTAATCCTCCTTCATTTCGACTAGTCAAGGCTTTTTGTTGAAATAAAAATAGAATTGTGTGGGGAGGTGTTGTGCATGATATTCATAGTGACTACTAGCTTTTGACACTTCACCTTATTTTGGCCTTTCTTGACATACCTTGTCCCTAGCCCCATTACAACCCTAATAAAGACCTTTTGATTGTCATTATTAATGTATGTTGTGATTTAAGTTGGGATGATACCAAGTGTCAAGCATGCATTTGATTTTGTTGGAATTGAGTGATACACTTACCCTTGTTCTTGAGTGAATATTCTTTTGTGAGTAAAAGGTGAGGTATTGCTTGTTTTTTTTTTTTTTTTTGCATAAGAGATCTCAAGTTTTGACTCTAAGGTGTGCCCTTGTAGACTTAGCATGGTTACCAATAATTTTTGCACTTGACATGAACTTAGAATCACTCTTGCATGGTTCTTTAAGTAGACTATGTGAATCCTTGCACTTTCCACACCAAGACTTTGCAGATTCATTTTGATTCTTAAGTTGATGTGTCATGAGAGGACATGTATGTGTGGTGTGCATTGCCATGTGATCTTTTACACAAAATAGATGGATTTTGTGGGTACATTCACAATAGGCCCTCACGAGACCTTACTCGTCCACTAGGGCTGCCTAGGGGTTTAAAGGGCTTGTTGCATATGCCAAATGCAACCGTCACACCTACGAAAAGGAGTATAGGACTTTTATCTAGATTTTCTTTTTGTTTTTGTTTTACTCGAGGACGAGCAAAAGATAGGTATGGGGGCATTTGATAAGTGCATATTTTAGCATATTTTTATTACCTATTTATTGCTTGAACTCATAATTTAATAATTTATTTTGTTGCATTTCAGGAAATTCGTGAATAAATAAAGAAATGGCAAAATAAAGAAATAAAGTGCAAGGAAGGGAAAAAGAGGAAGAAAAAGGACCAAAAAGAAAAAGAGGAAAAAGAATTAGGAGTTTGGTGGAAAGGGAATCTTGGAGGACACATGGAAGGTGGAGATCATCCCAACACACTTAAAAAGTGTATGTCCAAGATCAACTCTACCAAAGCTTAATGGGGAAGGAATCTTTTAATGGCTAGGATTACACCACCACACAAACCAAATGTAGGGCCAGGATTTGCCCACAACCCCCCTAAACCCTAATTCCCATCCTATAAATACCCCCTCATTCCCCTTGTATAAATCATCTTAGGAGTAGTGTAGGGTAGTTTTAGGGTAGATTTAATTTCTTGCTTTGTGTTGTGCCCAAAATCTCCATGGGCTAGATTTAGGCCCATTAATCGATAGGGTCCGATCCATACAAGCTAAAGGAATGATCCAGTACGAGTTATGAAGATCAAATAGAAGAAATGAATAAGGAAGTATGAGTATTAGGAGGTTCCCAATGGTCAGGAAGCTGAGTTGAGCACTCGAAGACCAGGTTCCTCCCAGCAGAAGAGTTCGAATTAGCACAGCAACAGCCATAGAGGTAATAAAAGCATATGAAGAGTTATCCAATCTAACCAGTTTGTTATTCGTGCAGGTATTGACACAAAAAGGGAGGTCCCTAAGTGATATGTCCCGAAATAAGGAGGTCCCTGAGAAACAGGCTCCTGAAATGTAGGTTCCTGAGCACCAGGTTCCTACGAGTTGCCAACAGAAAGTTCTAGAAGCCATCTAGAACAGATAAACGAATTGGTATCTGAGTATGATTCTAGGGCGCAGATGATCCTAGAATAACTCTAACCAATGAGAGAATCATAAGTGGGGTACGAACTCGAGTTCTACTCTACTTAGCCAAACTAGTTCGTGAAAGGCTCTAAAGGAACCTGAGTCCTACACGAACTAGGTGACCGAACAACAGCTATTCCAGTAAGAGACAGAATCATACTAGAACTACGTGAGCTTGATCCCTATAAATACAAGGGTACGTAGGCACCTCAGGGTACGACGCATTAAGTTCTCTAGTTTTCTCTAAAGGCACCTGAGATTATTGGAGATACCCTCGAGCTCAGCTCAACCCCCACAAACACAACCCAAACCTTTCGTAGAACAGTTGATCGCTAGCCTATACAACTACCTGTAAACCTCACATAAGTTGATTACGAAATCCACTCATCAACATTGGCGCTAGAAGGAGGGGAGTTAATATCTTAAGAGTGGAAAAGATGTCAGGCAACACGGATAGCGAAGCAACTGGTTCTGAACGACAGATTCATGAGGGGAACACATCTCCTCCCAGAGCACCGAAGGTTACTAAAGCAGCCATGATGGAAATCTTAAAGACTGTGGGAGAACGTTTGTCGACTTTGGAGCAGGCTTCAAGCAAAAAGAAGAAAAAGAAGGCAAAGAAAAGCAAGAAGTCGAAGGTTACTCCGAAGCAGTTGAATTTTGAAGAATCTGAGAATGGAGAGGAGGTTCCTGACGATGGTGAAGAACCGAAAGAAGGTAATGATGATGAAGATATGGAGAATCCTGAGAAGAGTAAAACTGGTAGCAAGGACCGTACAGGGTCCAAGAAGAAGAAGAAAACCAAGACTGGAGGTTCCTCAAAGAAAAAGAAGAACGATAAAGACCCATCTGTCGAGATAATTGAAGAAAAAAGCACGGATTCAGATGAGGATACTGAAGAATCAAGTGCTACAGGGTCGCAAGAGGAAGAAGGGACGAGTAAGAAGACAAAGGCGGAAGCTGTTGGGGAGGTGACGGCAGAAGATGTCAAGAAAATTTTGGCTCAACTCAAGGACGAAAAGAATCTTGCTGTGAACCCTATAACAGCTTCTCCTTTCACCAAGAAGGTTCGAAAGTCGGCTTTGCCTAGGTCTTACAGGCCCTCAAATGAGTTGAAATTCGATGGGACTACTGACCCCATTGAGTACCTTAGTCGTTTTGACACAGAGATGGATGTTTATCAAGTGAAGGAAGCCACCAGGTGCAGGTTACTGGCTGCAACTCTACAGGGCGGAGCCCATCAGTGGTTCAAAAGGTTACCTGCAGATTCGATTGGTTCTTGGGCAAGCATGGGGAAGCTCTTTGTCACTCAATTCAGAGCATCTGTTGCATTTGCCCCACCGACCAATACCTTAGCCAATATCAAGCAAAGACCTAGTGAGACATTGACAGAATATTTCAAGAGGTTTAATGCAGAGGTTCCTAAAGTTAGGAAGGCATCTGAGGAAACAATAAAGAATTTCTTAATCGCTGGAGTCAAAGGAGGCTCAGATTTTTGGAAAGCACTGCAGGGAAAAGAACCAGAGACGTTAGCAGATTTTTATGCCCAGGCAGAACCCTTTCGACTGGTGGAAGAGTCTCTAGCTGAATTAAGGAAGGATCCAGATTTTGTAAGGCAAAGTGGAAGCAAGAGGTCGAGACAAAAGAGCCCCAATGGTCGTGACAATAAGAAGGTGGTTAGTCGCACATCCCAGGTGAAGCCTGAAGCTGTGAATCCTACTAAACCTGTCATGAGTCAGGTACCGCCACCAGCTTCCTATAACAGCAATAGACCAGAGAGACCCGTCTATGAAACTTTCACCCCTTTGGTAGCTCCGATTGATCATATTTACGCAGTGAATGAGAAGTCCTCATGGTTTAAGAAGCCTTTCAGAACCGGTCCCCCAGGAAATAAGAATGAACGCCCCTACTGTGACTTCCATGATAATAATGGGCATAATACTGCAGATTGTCGTCACCTCAGAGATCTAATTGAAACCCTAATCAGACAAGGGCAATTGAGTGAATGGGTGGCTCAGGAAGGAAAAAAGTATAGAGATGAGAAGACTCAGAAGACACAGACACAGGAATCTGTCGTGATGGAGGGACCACCTAAGGCTGGGTGCATACGCACAATTATAGGAGGTCCCCATATTGGAGGAAGCAGCAGGAATGCCATGGAGAGGTATACTCGTGAGGCTAAAGAACGTCCTTTAACCAGTATTTACAATCTGTCCCAGAGGTCCCCAAAGCTGTTTGAAGGAGAGGATGCAGATATTACTTTCACTGAAGAAGATGCTTCCTGGGTACATCATCCCCATACTGACGCTTTGGTTGTTGAGGCAGGAATTGGATCTTATGAGGTTCATCGAGTGCTAGTTGATAATGGAAGCTCTGTAAACTTGCTATCTTACTCAGCTTTCAAGAAGATGCATTTTCTGGATAAGGACTTAACTCCAACAAATGACACCTTGTACGGATTCACCAATAATCAGGTTCCTATCAAAGGTAAGATTCGTTTGCCAGTAACCTTAGGTGATAAACCATGTTGCATTACACAGTTGGCAGAATTCATTGTTATAGAAGAGAATATGAATTACAATGCTATTTTGGGAAGACCCATTTTGAAGGAGATGAGGGTAATAACCTCCATTTACCACCTCACTATGAAGTTCCCGACGCCAAATGGAGTTGGCATAGTTCGAGGATGTCAGTATGAGTCTAGAGAGTGTTACACCAAGGCTTTGCAGCATGCTGCTAGAGCTGCTAAATTGCCTGAGCCTATGGACGAGGTTCCTGATAGTTTTCCAGGAAAGAACCCAGACAAGATAACGGCCGACCTGCGCAGTACGCCCTTGGAAGGTTTTGTGTCAGCATCCTGTAGAGCTATAAGGATTGAAGAGATCATAGAAGAGGAACCTCATGATGAGATTCCCGTTTTTCGGGGACCAGATACCCCCTACTTACTGATAGAAAGTGCACCCCCTACGGACAAGGATGGTGATGTGTGTATGGTAGAAGGGTTGGATGAAGAAAAATCCCGGAAACTGAAGCATAATGGATGCAATGAAGACAGTCAGCCAGCATCAAAGAGAAGGAATGTCATGCACGAAGTGCAGGAACCGTCTACCGTCCAGGAACCTCAAGAGGACTCAACCGCAAGGATGGAGGTAGACTTAGATCCTCGAATGCCAGAAACCATGGTAAAGGCTGGACCAGCTGGTGAAACTCTGGATGTGAAGATCAATGACAAAGATGGTATGAAGGTGTTGAAGATTGGAGCTCAGCTTGATCCAACCTTAAAGGAATCTCTCATTACCTTTTTGGGCAAAAACCTGGATGTGTTTGCCTGGTGTCACGCAGATATGGAAGGGATAGATCCAAGAGTCATGTGTCATAAGTTGAATATTGATCCAGAAAAGAAAGGAGTGAGACAGAAGCGAAGACCAGTTAGTGGTGAGAGAGCTCAGGCATTGAAAGAAGAGGTTGACAGGTTGTTGGATGCAGGATTAGTTAAAGAATCTTTTTACCCAATATGGTTGGCAAATCCTGTTTTGGTAAAGAAACCTAATGGAAAATGGAGAACCTGTGTGGACTTCACAGATCTCAACAAAGCATGTCCGAAGGACAGCTTCCCACTGCCACGGATTGATCAGTTAGTAGATGCAACAGCTGGACATGCCCTCCTTAGCTTCATGGATGCCTATTCAGGTTATAATCAAATCCCTATGTATGAACCTGACCAAGAGCATACTTCTTTTATTACGGACAGAGGTCTTTATTGCTATATATGCATGCCATTTGGGTTGATTAATGCTGGAGCTACATATCAACGGTTAGTGAATATGATGTTTAAAGACCAAATTGGCCATACTATGGAGGTATATGTGGATGATATGTTAGTTAAGTCTAAGGAAGCTGTTGACCATGTAAAGCACTTAGAAGAAATGTTTGGAATCTTGCGGAAGTACAGAATGAAGCTGAACCCTCAAAAATGTGTGTTTGGGGTAGAATCAGGAAAGTTTCTGGGTTTCATGGTAAACCACAGAGGTATCGAAGCCAACCCAGCCAAGATTAAAGCATTGATTGATATGAGGTCTCCGAGAACTGTGAGAGAGGTTCAATCTCTTACAGGAAGAGTTGCAGCTTTGAATAGATTCATTTCGAGGTCCACTGATAAGTGTCAGGAGTTCTTTAAAGCCATAAAGAAAGGGAACAAATTCGAGTGGACTGCAGAATGTGAGATAGCGTTTGGAAAGCTAAAGGAGCATTTGGGGAGCCCCCCACTGTTAGCCAAACCTGTGGATGGAGAAACATTGATACTTTATTTGGCTGTTTCAGAGTATTCCATTAGTGCAGTTCTGGTTCGAGAAGAGAATGGACAGCAGAGCCCGGTTTACTATGTTAGTAAAAGGTTACTTGACGCAGAAACGAGGTACACAGGAATGGAGAAGTTGGTTTTCGCATTGATTCTGGCTTCCAGGAAGCTGCGACCTTATTTCCAAGCTCACAAGATTGAAGTAAGAACCTCATATCCACTTAAGCAAGTGATGCATAGGCCAGAAACCTCGGGAAGAATGTTAAAATGGGCTGTGGAGCTAGGACAGTTCGACATAGAATATAAGCCAAAGACAGCAATCAAAGCTCAAGCTTTAGCAGATTTCTTAATCGAGTTTCCACCTCATGAAGAGGTTACTGGCCAAGAGGGGCCAAAAGAAGTGGTGGAAAAACAGGCAGACAATGACAACTGTGCACCTTGGTGGACACTGTATGTGGATGGAGCTGCTAACAGTGGTGGAGCAGGTGCAGGCATAGAATTAGTTAGTCCAGAAGGGCACCAACTCTATAGCTCGATTCATTTTGCTTTTAAAGCCACGAACAATGATGCAGAATATGAGGCATTGATTGCAGGACTCAAGTTGGCTTTGGAGATGAAAGTAGAAAATATCAGGGTGTTTAGTGATTCAATGTTAGTAGTTTGGCAGATTCGTGGTGGTTTTCAGGCGAGAGGGCCGAGAACAGACTTATATTTGAGATATTCCCAGGAGTTGATCGCAAGGTTCAGAGAGGTGAAGCTGGATCAAGTACCTCGAGGAAAAAATACCAAAGCGGATGCATTGGCCAAGCTAGGGTCACAGAGAGAATCCACATTATTGGGGGTAATTCCACTCCAAATCCAGGAGCAACCAAGTGTTTTTAAGGAAGAGGTAATGGACATTGAATTTCCAGTTGAAGATTCCTGGATGACCCCGATATATCGTTACCTGGACAAAGGGGAGCTACCTCCCGATCAAAGTGATATCAGGAAGCTGAGGTATCGAGCAGCCAGGTATGTAATTTATGATGGAGTTCTGTATAAGCGAGGATTCAATCAGCCTTTGCTCAAGTGTGTAGCTGGAGAACAATGCAAGTATATCCTCGAGGAAATTCATGAAGGAGTATGTGGAAATCACTCGGGGGGTAATTCTCTAGCCATGAAAGTCCTTAGACAAGGATATTATTGGCCAACCATCAAAGCAGATGCTACGAAGTTTGTGCAGGCATGCAGTAATTGTCAGAGGTTTGCAAATTTTGATAGTCGTCCTGTAGCCCCTATTAAACCGATTGTTAGCCCCTGGCCATTCGCTGTTTGGGGGATAGACCTCATTGGAGAGCTCCCGAAAGGAAAAGGAGGAGTGAAATACGCAGTGGTCGCAGTCGATTACTTTACAAAGTGGGCGGAAGCAGAACCACTTGCTAAGATTACAGCGTCAAAATTGACTGAGTTTGTGTTTCGAGCCATTGTATGCAGGTTTGGCATTCCACAGAAGCTGATTTCTGACAATGGGAAGCAGTTTGATAGTAGAGGGCTTAGAGGATTGTGTGAGCAGTTTGGAATCCAAAAAGCATTTTCAGCAGTGTATTATCCGCAGAGTAATGGACAGACTGAAGCAGTGAATAAGATTATCAAGCACACTTTGAAGACAAGGCTTGAAGATAAGAAGGGAAGCTGGCCAGAGGAGCTTCCTGGAGTCTTGTGGTCGTATAATACCACGCCCAGAACTACGACTGGTGAGTCTCCTTTTACCCTCACTTATGGTTGTGAAGCTATGGTACCTGTGGAAGTTGGAACAGGTTCCTTGAGAAGAAAGTATTTTGATCCCGAGAGCAATGAGGTCAATCATAGACTGTATTTGGACATGGTTGAAGAGTTGAGAGCAGATTCACAAGTGAAGTTAGCAGCATATCAACAGAGAGTTCGAAGGTATTACGACAAAAAGGTGAAGGCAAGACCTTTTAAAGTTGGAGACCTAGTTCTGAGAAAAGTCATGCCAAATACCAGGGTTCTGGCACATGGAGCTTTTGGAGCAAATTGGGAAGGGCCTTACCAGATAAAGTCAGCCATTTGGGAAGGAACCTACCACTTGATGGATATGGATGGGAACCTCATTCCGAGAGCTTGGAATGCAGAACATCTCAAGAAGTATTATCAGTAACTCTTTTATGCGTTTTTCTTAGGAAAAGTAAGGCTCTTTCAGCCCAAGAATAAAGGCAGCTTATTAGTTATAGCTGACCAGTATTTTGATTCCAGTATTCAATTATGCATGTACTCGGGGGGTACTTAATGTGAACCTCTCTACTTGCAAGACGATTTTGTTTTAAGTATTGAGCGATGTATAGCTCTACGTTGAATATTTTGAGTGCATTATTCGCAGCTATAGCTCCTTAATAGTTCTTTTACGTAATAATCATTACCCAAAAGAACTGGGGGGTAGTATTCCTACTTAGACAGTATTGCACATGCTATGATTTGATATTTCATATGCCAGTTTGAAATTTTTGAAACAGGTTACCTAGATTAATAGGTTCCTGTAGCATTGTGTTGCATTTTGCAGGTTACCTAAGCTGACAGGTTCCTGTAGCATTGACAGTATGTGTGAAGTATGAATATGAATTGACAGAATGTGCAGACTACGATTGATTGATCAGAATTAGCTTGTAGACAGATTGTATTGAGAAAAGTATTAAGCCTTGGGTAGCTTCCCGGGCATTGAGCAAAGTCCCAGGTAGCTTCCTGGGCATTGAGCAAAGTCCCAGGTAGCTTCCTGGGCATCGAGAAAAGTCCCAGGTAGCTTCCTGGGCATCGAGAAAAGTCCCAGGTAGCTTCCTGGGCATTGAGAAAAATCCCAGGTAGCTTCCTGGGCATCGAGAAAAAGTCCCAGGTAGCTTCCTGGGCACGAATTAAGCCTCAGGCAGCTTCCTGAGCAAGAGTTAAGTCTCAGGCAGCTTCCTGAGCATGAATTAAGCCTTGGGTAGCTTCCCGAGCATGCATTGAGAAAGCCTCGGGTAGCTTCCTGAGAAAATGTGATTGAAAAGCCTCAGTTGACTGAGCACGACATTGTTGCCAAAAGCCTCAAGTTCTTTGAGCACGTGAATTAAAGTCCTGACAAAAGGCATCTAAAGTCCTGACAAAAGGCACCTTAAAGAGAGGCCTAATAAGCTCTCCCTCATGTGGAACCGCCTTGGATGTATAAGCTTATCCCACATAAGCTTGGATGTATAAGTATGGACACTAATTAGTTTTTAAGATGCATGATGATAAGGTATTCTACGAGTTTTTTAAAAAAAGGGTGTGCAGTATTAAGTAGTACAGATGCAGGTTAAGAAGCTAGGCGTGAATAAGTAAGAGCAAGAGATATACCAAGAGTAGATAATAGTCATTAGAAACATAAAGAGTTATAGGGCACGAAGGCCATCAAAACCAAGTTAAATTACATCCCGCGAGGCACTACGAGGGGCCCGCAACCTCAAGAAAAGTTATGGAAAGTTCAGAAAATTTATGAAACTCTAGGCAGGAGATACTTTACTAGATTCTTCGATAGCTGAGGAAGGTGGAAGGGTGGTTGGAGTAACGTCAGGAGCAGGAACCTCTGCAGTCTCAAGGGTGGCACCCGGAGACCTCTCAACCGTTTTCACGGGAGGTACAGAGTTTGCAGCAGCAGCTTTCTCCTCAAAATCTTTGATCATCCCTACTACGTCTTCACCCAAGAGGGACCAGTCTATATTGGGCATCTTCTCCCATGTGGAACGTATGTAGTCATTAATACCTTCATCATAGCCTTCATCATATCTGGCCTTCTCCTTGACCAGTATGGATGATTTCACAACTTCAGCAGCAGCATTCAGGGCATCCACCTGGGCTTCCAGTTCATTGGTTCTTTCTAACATCGACAGTTTCTCGTCCCTAAGGATTTTAACCTGACCTTGAAGTCCGATTTTCTCATCTTTTAAAGAGGTCTCCACAATCTTGGCATTTCTGACAGCCGCAGTGGCAATGTTTGCCTTATCCTCACTAGCAGCTAGTTCTGTTTTGAGTTTGCGAATCTCTCCTTGAAGTTGAAGGTCATATTGGGTCTTTACAGCAAACTCGTCACAGTATCTGAGAGCAAAGAAAGCAGATTGAGCAGTAGCAAACCTCATGGCGTGCATGGCTTCAGTAGAACTCATCTTACTCCAGGCAGCTATCGTCTCTGTAGGAACATGGGTGTCAATCATGTCTTTGAACAGATTGGAGGTTTGATCAGGATCGGTTTTTACTGCTTTGCTTTTCCTTGACGAGCGGGTCTGGGGAGCTGCTGAAAGGTCAAGAGTTGTCTGAGCAAACTTCCTCTTTGAAGAACCAGAATGAGTAGTTTGGGAAGCAGGAGTGCCAGGAATTTGATTAACGGGAGTTGCATTCAGCGGAACCTCCTTAGTTTCAGTCTTGAAGATCTCATCCACGTTCTTGGACCTCTTGATAAACGATGGGGCTTTTGGAGCCATATCTGCGAAAGAAAGTACAAGAAAGTATCAGAGATTTATATACAGAATAAGCAGGTAAATGTGCAGATGTATAACAATAGAAAAGAAAGGACAACAACAGGGGAACTCATACCAGAAGCTGAGGGTATAAAACCTAGGGTAGATAAATTATCAGGGGTCAATAGGATCATACAATCTCTTATGGCCGAAGAATGCTTCAAAGCCTCTTTAGCTCTCATTAAGCAAGCTCCAGTAAGAATAGTCTGTTTTGGAATTAATGGGCGGCAATTGAATTCAAAGCGGATGGAGGGACAATCAAAGCAGTAAAGGAACTGCTCTTGCCATTGATCAAAGTTCTGTTTAACACCTTTTATACATTGGCCTTGATGACTAGGCCAGGCAGTCAGATAGAAGCAACCAGAACCCTTCCCAGTGTCCTTCAATCTGAAGAAGTAACCTAATTCATGTGCAGATAGTGGGGTTGTAAACATGCTAGTGTACAGAATGTAGGTACTAATGGCTAACCTATATGAGTTAGGTGTCAATTGGAGAGGGGCCAAACCATAGAAGTCAAGAACCTCTCTCAGGAAAGGATGCAGAGGGAAATATACACCAACTTTGAAGAAGGCAGCCGAGGTTACAACATTTGGAATACCTCGATCAGGTATCTTGGTATCAAACTTATGAGCTCTCTCACCTGGTTTAGGGATAACAATGGAGCAGGATGGACGAACACATTCCTCATACAATTTCTCTAACCTAGTCACGGTCATAAGAGAATCCATTCTATCACAGAAAGGTACGATTTCTTGCTTATACAACTCTCTTTCGACGGACACTTCGTTATCAAAATCAGGATCCGGGATCAGACTATGATCAGGCTTAGACACTTCCTCTCCGTCAGAGGGGCAATCATCCCCCAAATCTACAAAGGAAGGGGTAGGAAGATTTGTAGAGGGTAAGGTCGAAGGTTTGAGAAGGATATTTCCAGGTTCATCAATGTCTGGAACAACAACCCTAGACCTAGTTCTTTCCCCTATTGGCATCATAGAAGGTTGAATAGAAGACAAGTGGTCAGAGTGTGTAGAATCAGAGGACATCTGCAAAAGACAGACGGAGAAAAATCAGGTTTTGAGTCTTTTAAAAGAGAAATAGTGGTTCTAAAGTTCTGGGACGGACATAGCTATGAGACACATGGTAGTCAGCGAATTACACAAAAGCTACGCACCATTGAAACGACTCATATCGATTACAGTATAAGTCGAAAACATGTGTGTACAGAATGTGAATAAATAATATCGAATCCCAGGGAAACCAGGATTACAAAACTGTAAATCGATGACCAAACAAACAAGGTGTGGTGAACAAGTTGTATGAAAAGCATGGAATGTGAAAGATAGATACGAACGCATACATACAAAGACCATAAACAAAGAACATCGACATGCAAGATACGACAGTGCAGACAGTACGAAATGAAGTCAAAAGAGCAGAAAGAAAGCAAATCATACCTTAATTAGAAGAAAGCGGTGACGGAGAGCTTGGATTGAGTAAGCGACCGTCGGACTTTTTTTTTCCTTCTTCTCTCTCTCTAAGGGTTTTGGAAGATATTTGGTAAAGGTAAAAACTAGACTTGGAGTTAGAAGTGTGTTTATATAATCAAGACAGTTCCGTACACGCGTCAGAGCATTAGTGGAGCGGTAAAAACGAAGAGGTATATGTGTGAAAGGCGTGTGAACCTTGGGAACTCATGCATTAACTACAGCTTTGGTAAGTGATAAGTTCAATTCGAACTTTAAATTATCTCCAGCTGCCAACCATTATCTCTTCCTATAAATCTTTAAATTATTAAATTTAAAGAGACGTGGAGTTAAGGGGCTAATTAGATTCCTAGAGGAGCTAAATGCAAGCATCGAGTTGACTTCGAGAACAGCTATCTAAAGAAGAAAATAGCAAGATAACAGGTTCCTAAATGCAAAGGAAGCTTACTCAAAATTGTATTAAGCTGAAAATATTTTATGTCCTGTTTCCTACGCCGAGTAAACTCATGTAGGCTTGGATATAAAATGTTGAAGCGAGGTATTGTTACTAGAATGGATTAGCATTGAACTTTCGATCGTAGAATTAGAATAGGTTCCTTTCACATTTACATGATTTCAAGGAACCGGGGGGTACTTGTTGTGCCCAAAATCTCCATGGGCTAGATTTAGGCCCATTAATCGATAGGGTCCGATCCATACAAGCTAAAGGAATGATCCAGTACGAGTTATGAAGATCAAATAGAAGAAATGAATAAGGAAGTATGAGTATTAGGAGGTTCCCAATGGTCAGGAAGCTGAGTTGAGCACTCGAAGACCAGGTTCCTCCCAGCAGAAGAGTTCGAATTAGCACAGCAACAGCCATAGAGGTAATAAAAGCATATGAAGAGTTATCCAATCTAACCAGTTTGTTATTCGTGCAGGTATTGACACAAAAAGGGAGGTCCCTAAGTGATATGTCCCGAAATAAGGAGGTCCCTGAGAAACAGGCTCCTGAAATGTAGGTTCCTGAGCACCAGGTTCCTACGAGTTGCCAACAGAAAGTTCTAGAAGCCATCTAGAACAGATAAACGAATTGGTATCTGAGTATGATTCTAGGGCGCAGATGATCCTAGAATAACTCTAACCAATGAGAGAATCATAAGTGGGGTACGAACTCGAGTTCTACTCTACTTAGCCAAACTAGTTCGTGAAAGGCTCTAAAGGAACCTGAGTCCTACACGAACTAGGTGACCGAACAACAGCTATTCCAGTAAGAGACAGAATCATACTAGAACTACGTGAGCTTGATCCCTATAAATACAAGGGTACGTAGGCACCTCAGGGTACGACGCATTAAGTTCTCTAGTTTTCTCTAAAGGCACCTGAGATTATTGGAGATACCCTCGAGCTCAGCTCAACCCCCACAAACACAACCCAAACCTTTCGTAGAACAGTTGATCGCTAGCCTATACAACTACCTGTAAACCTCACATAAGTTGATTACGAAATCCACTCATCAACACTTTGTAGTTCTAAATTTTGTAAACACTCCCTTTTATTTTAATGCAATTTTATTTCCTTTAAATTCTTGTCTTGCACTTTCCTTTATTGTTGCCTTGTTTCGTTACTTTCGTAAATCCGTTTAGTGGACAAAGTAGCGAAATGCTAACCACTAGGGATTGAGAGTAACGAAATTTTAAATTCGTGTTCGAAGTTTAATTCGTAGTTTTGCCCCTTTAAAAATGAATTTTATTGTGGGCCATTTAATAATAAATCGGTGTAGTTTACTTTTAATTCCGTATCTGATCTTTTAATTTTCGTATTAAAAAAAAACCACAAAAATATTAGTTTTAAAATTTTTCAGTACATTTTTACTCGTTTTTAGTTGTTAAAATTCGAAGCCTTAAGTCTCTTTTACTCTGTTTTTCAATCATACCCATCTCTCGTCTGTTTCATTTTTTTTGCAAATATTACACACAACCCCTCTCCCCTTCTTTCTTCTCAAATCCTCCAACCCATCTCCCCTGTCTTTTTTATTTGAATACCATCAACAAATCTCAAAATCATCCCCCTTCCTTCACCCTTCTTCTTCGTTTTACTTTGTTTTTGGTCAAGTTTCTTTGTTTTTGTTACTGTGATTCGCTCTGGTTTCGCTAAGTCTGTTTTAACCGAGTTCATTGTAGCTGTGTAGTGCTAAATTTTGAGTTTTCTGTTTTTGTTGATAGAGTCCAGATCGTATTATTGTAAATTGTTGTTCTCGTGAGTTCTTGTGAATTTTGAGTCGAGTTCTATCAAGTTGTGTTCCTGCTGTTTTCGTTTGATTCGTTTGTGGTGAATTTTATGTTGAGTTCGAAGCTGTTTTATTTGGTTCGATTGCTTGCTGTAAATCGTAATGCTGTCGTGTTGAGAGCTTTCTGCTGAGTGTTAGAGTTTGCGTTTTATTCTCTGCGTTTTGGTGATTTGCTGGGTTTTAGTTGTAATGAATCTGGCGTGTCTCTAAATTCTGTGAATTGGGTTCCTGTGTTCGGATTCATTAGTTGGTTTAAGTTGTAAGATGTTCTTATTATCGGATTGTGAGGATGAGCTATTTGGTGTCAATTTTTAGTATTGTAGCTGGGTCTCGTTTTAACTTGAGGTCGTTGAATTGTTTGTTCAAGGGCAGTTTTTAGTTTGTAGTATTGTTTGTAGTTGAATTGTTTGTTTTAGTATTGTGCTGTTAATGTCGAATTCTGGGTATAGTTCGATGTGTTGGTTTCCGAGTAGACTCTGAGCTGCTTGTCGAGTTGGTCTGTCATCGAATTCCCTGTCTGTTTTATGCTGAGTTTTTTTTGCTGGTTTCCTAGTCTCTATCGATTCGATTCTGTTCTAAGTATATTCTGAATTTTGTTGCTGCGAGTTCTGACTTTTGTAATCTTCCTGGTTTTCTGCTGGTATTGTAGCGATTTAATATCTTGTCTTGGTAAGTCTTGTATAGCTGCGTTAGTTGTTTCTGGTCTAGCCTTATTTATGAGTCATTCACGCCAAATTTCTAAAAATTCTGTAATGTTTCTAATTTAGTTTAATTTCGTTTTTAGGTTAATTTAGTTTTGTTTTTCTCACCTTTAATTAATTAGCTTAAAATTAGAATAGTTTTAAAAATCATTTTTCTTTAAACATTTGTTAATGCCAATTAGCTTTTAAATATTAATTAGTTAGAAAACCCTAAAAATTCTCAAAAAAACCCAATTTCCTTGTCCTAATTCGATTAAATTGAAAATTAAGTGCTTGCAAAAATATTAGTCCCTGAGGAACGAATCTCAAATTTTACAACAAAACGAATTGTGCGTTTGCGATTCAATTATTTAAACATTTATTTTTAGCACAACAATATGAATAAAGGAAACAGATGCATAAATAAAACGCTCCGAAGGGCCATGGTTCGAGTTAAGTTACAACGAACAAATAAAAGTTAAGTCCTGAAGGACATTGATTGAAAGCTAAGTAAATAAAGCCACATGTGGCTAAACAGGGCCATGCAAGGCCATGAAGTGATCCCAACCTACTTAGCCGGGGATTCTTCCTCGCCCGACTCCTCTTCATCTGAATCCTCCTCCGAATCTTCATCTGAAGTTTCTTCCTCAGCACCGCCTTGTTCAACAACCACCATTGGCTGGGCAGTAGTTTCCACATCCTCAATTTCTTCCTCTCCGGAAGATGAGCTTGAACTGCCTTCATTTCGGATCATCCTCTTGCCAGGGATCGGTTGTCGAACTACTCCAACTTTCCTGGCAGGCGGGAGCTTCTTTCCACGGGATCCCGAAGAGCTTGAGTCTTGACTAGCAGCTGGGGGATGCCTTTTGGATCCCGAACCAGAAGATCTATGTCTGCCTCTAGAACCAGAACCTGATGCTTGAGGAACAATTTTGGTCCGCGAGCTGGAAGCAAGGTTTACACGGTTCTCACCACCCGTAGTCCAGTTAGGGCAAGGAAAGTCAGATGGGATGACAACTGAGGGATGCTTGTTACTCACAGCACTGATTGCCTTGTCCCAACCAATAGACATGTTGAAAGGGCGCACCTCATCATCATGTTCATCCAGGAATTCCAGAAACTCTTCAGTCTTATGATAGGCTTTAATCACCTTGTTAGCGTCATCCATTCTCTTTCGGGCCAAAGAAGCAAGTTTCTTTTGGGAGGATAAAGCGTTCGCTTCGACGCGGGCAACTTGAGAATGCAGATCATCAATTTCTTCCTTGAACCTTGCTGAATCAGTCTTTAAGGATATATTCTCATCCCTGAAGGCCCGGCCTTGGGTAGAAACAGCCTGGAAGTAGGCATTAGCCTGCAATAGAAAGGTTGACAAGGCATAAGGAATTTATAAGGTCAAAATCAGCAAACCACACCGAACTTACTAAAAGGAGTGTCATACCTGATATAAGGCTTGAGCACCCAGAAGCTGATTTTCATCCATCTTGTCGCCAGCATGTAAAGTCATTCTATCAGGAGGAGTGATTGAAAGGTTGGACCAGTCTAGAGCTAGGTGAGGACTCCCACAGACTGAATCTTGTTCACATATACCCCATAACAGTATAAAAGGGGTCCTAATACCCCCGTCAGCATTTCGGGATCTTTTCCCGCCTTGGGAGCAACCTTCCAAGAAGTGAGGGACTCGAGGCTTAGTGGGATTCAGTAGCTCCGCAGCCTTTTTCTTCATTCTTTGAGTCACAGTCGGTTGATTCTGAGGACGACTGTCAATCTCCTCAGCAGCTGAAATGCAACATGAAAAACATCGGAATAAGAACAAATATAGTTCATAATATGGCTAAGTAAGAAAGTTACCCTCAATAGAAAGAAAGCTAAGGCCAGTCTCAATAAGATTATTTTCATTTAGAAAAGTCTTATAATGGGTACGGCCATCTTCAGCTAGGAGCCAATCTCGATCTAGTAGCTCTGAATCCTTAAGTTCACACACAAAATGTGAAATATCTTCTACATGCCCGAATCTCTTCACAAAGAATTGGCCCCAATCACCACCTTCCCATTCAAGGACTACAAACTCCCTTTCCCAAAAATGTTGTGAATCAGGGAAGGAAAAGGGATTCACCATGTGTGGTATTTTGGCTCGGTGTTGAAGGCTGACCCATCCTTTCTTGCAGTCAGTAGAGTTTCTGGCTCCAAAAATACTCCGAAACATTGTAGTAGACAATGGGATTTTCAGCTGACGGCACCTTATTATGAAAATAATGATGTACCTCCAGGCATTGGGATACAATTGACAAGGGTGGATTTGATACTCCGCCAGAAATCTGATGATAAAATTATCAACCGGGAATCTGAACCCAGCTTCTAGGGCACCCCAGGGAACATAAATCCTCTCAGGATGCCAGTTGCAAGTTCTGTCTGTTGGATTTGGAAGACGAACCCTGATAGCATCTGGAAAGTAATATGTTCTCCTGGTTTCTTCTACATCTTTCTCCTTAAACTTGTATGGACTATTAAATGAGTCTAAGCTTGCACTATTGGGGAATGCATCCCTCATGATGTTTAGTAGATCTAGTAGGGATTGAAATTTATGCTCAACATATGAAGGGGGTTTTATTTTTTCTTTACCTTTGGTTGTCCTCATCTTGCTCCTCTTGGCTAATGCTTCCATCATGGAGACTGGAGGAGCGACTAGGCATCTGTCTTCTGACATCTTGATCTCGAAACTTGAACTTGATCTTTAAATTGGAAAGTTGATCTTGAAACTTGATCCCCGATTGGGACTAGAAATCTTTAGAGCTTGAGAACTTGAAAAACTTTGAAATGAAGAAGTGAATGAAATGAAGGCTACCACTCTTCTTTTATAGAATCAACATAACCTGCTGTTTCAGGTTGAAGTTCAGCTTGGTTCGCGTTTACAGGTCATCTATCGTTTGAAGATGAAAAAAAGGACGGAAATTGCTCGTTTCATACAGAAAGGATCGTTATAATTCGTACAAGCTATAGGAGAAATAGCTGACATAATTGCTAAAGCTGCAGAACAAATGACCTCTAAAAGGCTAATTAGGCTTAAGGAGTTAATTAAGGAGATCAGCCGTAAGTACAAGGTTAACAATGCTAATTGTTAATTAAGGAGTAATATTGCTAGAAGTCAGGAATGACCAAAAGAATGACTTGAGATCAAGACCAAGATTCTTGATCCTTAAGATAAAGAATGACTTGAAATCAAGATCAAGCTTCTTGATCCTTAAGATAAAGAATGGCTTGAAATCAAGATCAAGCTTCTTGATCCTTAAGATAACGAATGACTTGAGATCAAGATCGAGATTCTTGATCCTCAAGACCACGGAGGGGTTTTAGGTCCGGGTTTCCTAACCAACCACGAGGTGGCCGACCACGACACCCGGAGGGCCATAGCCGACCACCAAGCGGCCGACCACGGTGCACGAGGAGCCGCAGCCAACCACCGTGCAACCGACCATGGCGTTTTGGGAAGTCCCAGCCGACCATGGAGTGACCGACCACGGAGCAGCCGACCACCGTGCCCGAAGGAACAGCAGCCGACCACGAGGTGGCCGACCACCATGCCCCGGGAGCTCCAGCCGATCACCACTCGGCCGACCACGGTGAAACAAGGCCCTCCGGCCGATCATGGGGTAGCCGACCATGAGCTACCCGTTGATCCGGCCGATTACGGGTAGTTTGTGGTCCCAGAACTTGACTTTTTTCAGCAAATCTCGGATGCTTTCCAGCCCCAGAACTCGACTTTTTCGGCGAGTCTCGGATGATTTTCAGTACTGAAATAAAGCACAGATTAGTGCCGTTTAAGCACAGATTAGTGCCGATTAGCACCAAATAGTGCCGATTAGCACAGATTAGTGCCGATTAGCACCGAATAGTGCCGATTAGCATAGATTAGTGCCGTTTAAGCACATATTAGTGCCGAATAGTGCCAATTAGCACATATTAGTGCCGAATAGTGCCAATTAGCACATATTAGTGCCGTTTAAGCACAGATTAGTGCCGACTAGCACCTAATAGTGCCGATTAGCGCCGATTAATGTCGTATTATGCCGTTTAACATCGTTTAACATTGTTTAAACGTTGTTTAAGGTTGTTTAGCGTTGTTCAGTGCCGTATAACACCGTTTAGTGTCATTCAACATCGTCGTAAACGCGTCGTTCGCTCCATGCTTTACATTAAGATGATGTTGTTGAAAATGCTTGCATATGAGCAATAAACCCTGACCCAAGTCTCGAATAAGGCCGTTAAAACTTCAAGAAAAACCTAATCAGTTTTCCTAGAAGTTGGGGGGCAAATGATATGGGTTAAAGATAAGCCCTAAAGACATATTTAATGTGGCATTAATTAGGCCCAATATGGTCAAAACGTGGGGCCCATTATATGGGCCCAAACCCTATTTATGATATTAATTTCGTAATTAGTATTAGGGGTAATAACCAGCTCAGCAATAAGAGTCAAATAAGGATATTACTCCTGCTTGACTTAGCCTCCAAGGCACCTACTTCAACAAGGAAACTGGTTCCTACAAGGAAGGAGTCTAGAACCTTCCTCAAGGCGGTGACTTGCCCACCAAGTCACTTAATTCTACCACGATTTTAGGGCTTCTCAACCTATATAAAGGGTCTGACCCCTCATCCTAGAACTACGTTTTTTGCTTGATCTTTGATACACATCAAAGTACGTAGGCATCTTGTGAGGGCAGATTCATCCACGAGCACGAGAGCAGCCATTAAAGCACGAAGCTCACGCACCCTAGCATTAAATACAGCAAACCCTAGCCGCAATCTAATAACCTAGCTTTTATTCCACAACACAAGTCTAACCTTGAGCGGTTGAGCCCACATGCAGTGCAGTGAAAGGCAAAGGGTAGTTCATATAGTTTGTCTTCAAAGCCACACGATTTAAATACCTGTTAACTCGGATAATCAAATTCGTTTTGGATCGGATTAATCTCAAATTGGATCAAATTTCGGTTATGATTAATTTGAATAGAATTCAAATCAGATCGAATTCGGTTCGGATCTAATTCAAATTAAAATCGGATAAAATTTGTATTAAGATCGGATGAAATTCAGTTCAGATCAGAATTGGATCATCATTCATTCGTTATTTTAATTTATGAAATTTTAAAAAGTACCTTATTATTGAATATTATTTTTCTAATATAAAATTATGTACTTCTTCAAAAAATAATGATTAAATAATTATGATGTATTAGATATAAATTATTTTAAATGTACATTTTACTTATGAAGGGATAAATGTTGAATGAAATGTGAAGGAACATATTCATTATAACCTGTTAAAATTATAACAACTACTTAATTTATCATTTTTGGAATTCGGATTAAAATTAGCTCTAGTATTTCGAATCATATTCGATTTGGATAATTTTTATTCAATTTTGATCGTTCCCGATCGTAATCGGGTCTAGTATTTTTGATGATTTTTGATTAAATTTTCGGTTCAGATATTTTTCGGATTGGATCAAATTGGTTTCGGATAATTATCGGATTTTCCAATTCTGATACAAAATCAGATTTGGTTCACGAATTTCGGTTCGATTATTCGGATCCAACTGTACCAATAATCTGCCTGAGTACCTGTTGTATTTTTTACGAGGAATGGAGGAAGGCAGGAAGCAAACACCGCATCTTGTGGGGTCTTTTGTTGCACGTCGTGCTACAACAAGATTTTAACTACTCCTTCAAGGCCTTCTGATCCAGACACCGGTAAGTTCACTGCTGTAAACCCGATTGTCGATTGTGGAGTCTTTTGCTTTGCATCGTGCCATGCCAAGATTTTTAGCTATTCCTCAAAAGCCTTCTGATTCAAGGCCAGCTAAGTCCTGAGTTCACTACTGTCGTATTTGAATGAATAAACAGGTTCCATGAGATCTTAAACTATTAGGATTCATTGCATTTCTACTCTGCCACTGTTGTGCATATATGCTGTTTAACTAAACAACTTAAGGCAGCTTCGACATTAACTTGAATTCAATACCATCAGTATGATAAGTCCTCTTCTCCCTTGACGCGCGCATCTCTGTATAAAATTCATTTTTTTGTTCTATGATGCCAGAAGTAAAATTTAAAAAATGCAGCAATCGGGCCTTTAACAAATTAGCCAAAGAAACAGAAACTGAGCCTTTAACATACAAAGAACTTCTGTAATACATGAAGCATGTAATATGTATGTACAACATCTACCATTGGCACATCAGGGGGAACTTGTTGGGGAGAGACTGCCACAACCCTCTCTGCCAATGCACCATACTCTGCTTCGGCCTGGTGTTCCCATCACAGAACTTGTTTTGGGTTCATCGCCTGAAGATTCACATTCACTGTACTTAACTATATTTGGTTCACGAAACTGTCCATCAACGAGATTCATCTGATCAATGAGTGAGTGTCTCACTCGCAGACTTGGCATCCTATGATCGGATCTATTAAGGTTTACTCCTGGAAAGTTGCATGTTGCAGCAGGGGAATTTGGATTACTTAAAACTTCTTCCTGCAGAATATCTCCTATCCTGGAGAGTATGCTGAATGCCAAGTTTGCAAGTACCCGGGAATAGGCTTCTAAAATTGAATGACCAATATCCTATAAAATAAAGATACGGTAAATAAGACTATTAGTGCATGTCTTCCTTTTACATACCAGACTAATGTTATATGAGAATGAGAAATGAAGACTGGTAATCAAGGTTTGAAACTGCAGCACTTGTGCAATATAAGTGACAGTTTATTATATACATCATACCTTGCCATATTGGACTTTTGTGACATCGAGGAATGTTTGTGGAAGTTTTGGAAATTTTGTTTTGATTTCCTGTATAAGACTTTCAGTTTGGTTCAATAAAAACTCCACCTTATCCATTTCGGATAATGAATCCTTCATCAAAGACCATGATGTTCTGACCGGAGATTTATTGTTACATCGTTCTAACATCATCTCTTTCCATGCAAATGCTGCCGCTTCCAACCTGTTAATGACTTCAAGGGCCCTATGTTCAGATTTTAAGTTAAGGGAATGAAGCACTTCTTCCACTGTGGGTGATTCTGCAGTTAAGTTCCTATAAAGTTCTTCCCCAAGATTTGCCTTTCCAGACTGCAAGCACAATAAACATGAATATTGGCTATTGTATTGAGAACTTGAAATATTCAATTGCTTGCCTTAGGAAGTGCCTCTTGAATGATTTCAGGAACAGGCATCTCAAGCAAGACATTTTTGTTAATAGCTTTTGCAGCTTTGAAAACTTGGTGAACAACTTTGCCCTGGTTTAGCAATTTCTTCCTCTCAGTATCTGAGAGCCCTGCCATGGGAACCTGTGGCGAGGGAAGCCACCATCTCATGCCTTGTCTAGCACCACTACTCCTTCCTTCTGCTCGGCTACCTCCTTCAGCGTACCAGAATTCAGTGTCAACCATCGAATCCAGTGTTTCCTGTCAATTTATAAGCACAAAATTGAGTCGGTGCGGGGGCCGTATAGGTGATTATTATGATAGGCAAGAGACAACTTACAATAAGCATGGAGTCCAACTTCTGAAGTGCTGGAAGATTCATTTGGATGTCAGCTCGAGCTTTTGGTGTCATTATCTACTCCAACAACAGCAATATGTTAAACTTCAACAAATATATTGAATTATCTATAGAAACAAGATATATACCTCCATGGTGTGGCCATCGACACCATGTTGCTTAGTTGGAACCAACTCAATCATAAAGTTGGTAGGGGATAGCAGCCAGTCCATCTCTCTTCGCCATTTACTTTTTCTTTCCTCTGACAGAGGTTCAAGTTTCCACAGCTCTCCAAAAACCGATGCTGTAAATTTAACTCATCATTTTAAGTTTGAAAAAAAGCGTAAATATTACTCTGTAATCCCAGTATTTACCAGCAAGATTTGTTATGGCATTTGACAATGCTAAAGCAGTTGAGACACCCTTCCGTCCTCCTGTGAGATCATCACCAAGCAACAGCTTCGAAAACTTTTCTTTCATTGTTTCAACATCCACAATTTCAACGTCATGAGCTGCCTTTTCCTTAGCATAAACCTTCTGGGGGGTGTCAGAGAGTTCCCGTTCGTCCTGCCCTTGCTCGTCTCTCTTCATCGTTGTCCAGTGAGAATAAATTGATCCCGAGGCATTGGTGCTGGAAGAACAGCTCGAGCCATCTTCATCAAGGGAATCGGTTATGCATCCATCTCCCCTACTAGTTCCGCTATCGTTCTCATAAGATTGATTGTTGATAATGCAGCTCTGGAGCCCATTATATGTCACTATACCTGATTGACATAAAAATTCATACTCAAGAATATTACTCAAGTGTAACTTGCACACAAGAGAGCACATGCAAATGCAAATGCTAGTGTCATTATATTATGCTTGACCGAACAAGCAAACGAAATATTCAAATTTTGTTAAAAAGATGGAAACGGTCAGATTTAAAATATGCAGACACATGTATACACACTGTGTGCATGTCTATCTGAACTGATCAGCAGGTTTTTACAAGTTAAAATAATTTTAGGGACATAAAATTCTCAAAAAGAACCTGAACTAAGCATAATTTTAAAAATCCCGGAAAAAAATGCATGATTATAAAAAATGCATTTAATTTTTCAAAATAGTCGGGACTAAAAAGAATTTATCAACTTTATTTTTCGAGATCAGTTCTGCCTACAAGCTCCCCCTTGATTGTTTCCATTTATTTTATCCTAGACCAAATAGTATTTCCATTTGAAACACTCATTTTGTACCAAAAAAGCAAGGGGACACGGAGGAAGGGGACAGAGGATCCAGACCCTTGTTTTTGGGTGTACCTCTGTGACCGACTAACAGGAGTCAAACTTATGACAATAATTTAGCATACATTGCGGCAGATCCAACTGATCACAGAGCTCTAATTTGTGTGAATGGTACCAAATTTGTATGTTTCTGTATGTGTGTGTAGGCAAGAGAGTGAAAATAAAGAACTTACTTTCTGGTTGATCAAAATCAATGCTAATTTTTTGGTCTCTGGTACAGCAAGCCAGTCTTCTTGTCATGATCATCATCTTACTTCACTTGGTACTTAGACCTTGCAACAATATAAAGTCACCAAATACCCAACACTCTCCTGAAATCATAAATGTACAGATAAAATGCACTTAATCTCTTCAATTGATTAGAAGATTTTTTATAATAAAAAAAAAAGATCAAAGACTTTTGAGACAATGAAGGTGGGCCACCCATAAAAAAGGTTGGCAATCTTTTAAAAATTCTTTTTTCCCTATCCCTAGTATTAAAAGGTTCCACTTTACAGCTTCAAATTTGAAAAATACAAATTGCATAGATAAAACAAATATTTTGCAGCTAAAATTCAAAAAGACACAGGCAGTTTATAGTTGTATTATACAAGTAGAAAATAAAAATACTTTTAAATAGTTGATGAGTAACTTCATACAAACTTTAAAGTATGAGGATTTGAACCTAAAAAGCTTTTTACATTAATCAAGCGCCTTTTCAGAAAAAAGTGTAAAGCAAAATTGACTATTTCTATCTATCCATATACAGTATTTTTATTAATCCAGAAGTAAAAGTGCATGTAAGACAGTGTCATTTAATAATATTATAAGTATTTGTCTGTATATAAAAACTTAAATAATTCACCTTTTTGCTGTAAATTTAGAGAGCAGTAATTAACTGTGAGAAACAAAGTTAACAAGATAAGAGTATTAAAATTATTATAGGAAGAAAGCAGAGCTTTTAGTCTTTGTACAACATAACAGCAAATGGGAAAAGAAAGAATGCAGAGCTTGGGAAAAAAGAATAAGAACAAATTAAAGAAGCTGCTATATAGAAACAAAGATCTGACTTGATAAGCTTCAAGCTCAGAAGGATGGATGACACACAAAAATACAAAATAAGTCGTCTTTATTTGCATATTTACTTTTTTCTTTAACAACTTACAGAAAACAGAGATACATATACATGGACTCCATGAGTGCATCCTAGAATTGATGAATGTTAATGCTAAATTTGGTGAGATGTTTAGGAACTGAAAGTATTGAAAATGCAACTTTATAATTAATCAAGAACTGTAGAATGGAGAACATAAAAAGAAAGGAGAGAATGAGTATATAGAAGAAAATACCTTTGATGAAACGGCAGAAACTTGAGTTAGCTTGTGGAAAAGATTGAGTCTTTCTTCAGTAGTAGCATTGTTGATAAGATGCTCTTCAGTTCAGCTGCCAGTCAATGTGAAGTTGCACACACATATGAGAGAGAGAGAGAGAGAGAGAGAGATGTTAGTAAAAAAAAGTGCAGGTGAATCTAGTAAAGAAAAAAGTAAACTCACATTGATTTCTTATGGCAGAGAGTGGACAGGAAATGTGGGTAGTGAGTAGTAACTAGTGAGAAACAAAGAGAAGACTCGAGTGAAGATGGGTTCTTCAATTAATTTAGAAATTGCTTTACATATTTTTATTGAGAATGTGCATGTTGATGGCTGATGGGGTAGTTGTGAACTGTCTGGGCTTTATATATATCAATCTTAAGATTTTAAGCAAACTCAAATCTTTTCATGAGTTTTCAAAATTTTACAACTTTATTATGGGGATTCTAGTTTCGGTGCTACTTTGGTAAGGCTCTCACGTAAGGCTCCCACCATTTGTGTTTTTATGTGGGATCCTGACAAATTATTATTACTCCCTCCGTTCCTAAAAGATTTTCCTGTTTGCTTTATCACGTTTGCCAACGCACACTTTTGATCGTTAATATTTTCAATTTCGTGTTAGTTTTAAATATAAAAACTTCACTGTATTAAAGTACTCACAAATACGAATCAAACAAGATCACTCATGAATATATTTTATCATATAAATTATACATAAATTAGTAGTCAAGAGCTTATAATGAACAGGAACAAAAGTCAAAACCAGAAAAACATTCAGAAACAGAGGGAGTATTAAAGTAGGGGTAGTATTTATCTTTTCTTTTGCTAAATATAGGAGTATTTATCTTTTTAATGATTTTTCTTTGATAAGTGTACTAGGGTCAGTTTGATGGAGTATATCTTTAAATCATTTTTCTTTAAAATATTTTTATATAATGTCTTAAATAAGAAAAATGCTAGAGGTACCAAATTGGGGTACCAAAAATTATTACCAAATGACATGACATTGATTTGATTGGCTATAATTATAATGGGTCCGCTAGGGCCAACCAATTAAAACATTTCAAAATGACAAATAGTTAGTGCCATGTCATTTTGTAACAAAATTTGGTACCATTACTCCTTAAATAAATTCAGTTGGGATTGTACTCTATAGCTCCTGCACAGTTGCAGTAATGATAGCATATGTAACAGTACAGTACACGGAAGAGAAAAAAAAAATAAAGTTTGACTGACTTGTTGGGTCAGTTGAATCAAGAACTTGACTTCATGATTTCATGAATAGAAATCAAGTCACTTTATGCAGGATCTTTACTAGACAAGAAAAGAGTTTCAAAAAATACACAAATCCAAAGTATACGTTATTTATCGAAGTATCTATATATATTATATTCCCTCTGTCTCTTTTTATGTTACTCAATTGATATGTCGGACTGTTCATAACATGAGATACATTACTAATTCACGCATAATTTATAAAACCAAATATAGTCATGAGTGATTTTATTGGATTCGTATTTATGAGTACATTAATGCAGTGAAATTTTTATATTGAAAACTAATACGAAATTGAAGATATTAACGATTAAAAGTGTGCGTTGGCAAATGTGTTCAGAGGAAACAGGCAACATATTTAGAGAAGGAGGGAGTAATAGCAGGAGATCGGATAGGCTTTCACTCAGAAGTTTCAAAATAGTTTTCTTGAATTTTCACATTTTTTATATTTTTATTTAAATAATTTTCTTGAATTTAATTAATCATTAATTGTACCTATTAAATATATGTTAAATGCACTTTATTTCATATTTAATATAAAAGTTTAGCAATCTATATTAGGATATTATAATTATTATTTTAATATAAAATATCTATATCTATATATATTATAATAGCAGGAGGAGATCGGAGAGGCTTTCACTTAAGCTTCAAAATAGTTTTCTTGAATTTTAACATTTTTGATTTTTTTATTTAAATAATTTTCTTGAATTTAATTAATCATTAATTGTACCTATTAAATATATGTTAAATACACTTTATTTCATATTTAATATAAAAGTTTAGCAATCTATATTAGGACATTATAATTATTATTTTAATATAAAATATCATTATTTATATAAAGTAGCATTATTTTAAGGTAAAACAATAAAATAAATTTTTTATATCGTGTTATTTCAATCGTATTCAAAATCATTGCAATTTTTTTCGATAACAATAAATAAATGATTTTACCTTTTTAATAAATTCGTAATGAGTGACCATGAGATATTGAAGTATATATTTTTCGATTAACATCCACAATTTAAATAGAAGATATCGTAGAAATTACTTTTGTACATGAACAAATTATACACGAGGTGTGACCAACTCGATTAAATTGAATCAAACTAATTTGATCGATTAAATCAATAAAAAAATTATACATTCGTTGTTTCATTATTTTGTGTTAGAATAAATTAATATTCTAACAATTAAGCACATTCTTATACTATTACTAATCAATTAATGAATTAATCATGCATGTATGTTATGAGACGGGAGACCGGATATAAGAACGTTAATTAGTTTTATTTATATTTATAAATATTTATTATAAGAAATATGTTGACATTATACTTTGGTATATGAAAAAAGTAAAATGACTTTAAAGAGTTAAAAGTTGATAATATGTAAGAGGATCTTCATTTTGTTTATATTCTAATTCTTTTCATCACACAGTCAAATTTAATAACAAATTAAGCAATCACGTATTTTATGATGTCAACAATAATAAAAAAAGATTCACAAATGTTAAATTTACTTATCCAATGTCAAACTTTGCAAATGCCTGTCAATATTGAATTTCAAAAGCAAATTTTTATGCGACGGAATAGGGTGTCATCATTATCTTCGAAATTAATATTATTGAATGTCAAACTTTGCAAATGTCTGTTAATATTGAATTTCAAAAGCAAATTCTTATGGAACGGAATAGGTGTCAATAATATCTTCGAAATTAATATTATTAATATTCAAGAGTTTAACTGAAAGATATTATTTTCTACTAATATTAATCTCTTTAATTTTAAATATTCAAATTTAATTACAATTCACACAATTTTTAATTTATCATACCCACTTACAAATAATAAAATTTAACACATAATGATGTTTTGTATACGATTTTTTGTTTTTTTGACAATCATTCTGTATACGATTTTTAAAAATATTTTCGTGCCGCGCGTAGCGCGGTTTTGTTACCTAGTTCTTTTAATAAGAGGCGAAGAGCATCTCCAACCATGCTAATCCCTAGTTAAAAATATGTTAAATATGCCTTAAATAAAAATTATAAAGATTGTGCAAAAAAAATTCATCTTCAATGGGACATTACTGTTATCTAAAATTTTAGATAATTCCATCATATTGGCTATATTTGTCGAACATCTAGAGACCTGTAATGAAACTCCACATCATCAATTACCATATTAAAATAATAGATTTTATTTTTAACAACTTGAAATAATAATAACATACTATTTTTAAAATTTAACTAATCATTATAGCCAACTCCATTGGAGTACACTACCTTACAGATTCAATAAATTTTACATAATCATTATTTTATATCATTTTAGCCAATACCATTGGAGATGCTCTAATGTTGTTATTATTTATAGTCAGTGTTGCAGATTTCGGAAACTGGAACTATACGGTTGAGATACCGATTTACGATTTATCGGGTGATTCGGTTGACAAATCGGCGATTTTTGTAAAATTTGCCGAATCGGTTCCAAAATTTTGACCAATTTTTGGCCGATTTATCAGTGATTTTTCAGAAATCTGCCGATTTCAATAACAGAGTTTATAGTTGATTGGCTAAATTTCAAAAAAGTAATAGTTGGGTTAAAATTTATTGAACTTGTAGGGTATGATTTGCTTTAATGAGAATTGACTATAATGATTGGTTATATTTCAAATATTATAATTATTATAATTATTATTATTAATATTTTGTCAAATTATGGGAAGAAAACGGGCGGGAAATGACATTACATTTACTACAAATCTATAGAATTTCAACAAATATGATCAATATTGAAAAAATATAAAAATTGACTAAAATTTTAGAATAGAGGAATTTCTCGTTGGAGTGATAAATTTTTAACAATATTATGTATAATTTCCAATTTTGATAAATTATTTAAAAATTTAGCTAAAAGGTTTGTCCATGGAGATGCTCTAAGGACGAATTTAATTAAAAATATACGAAAATGAATCATTTTCCAGTAAAAAATGTTATATCCATTAAAAAAAGTAAGCGTTTATATAATATTTGTATTGATGTGATCCGAAATGAAGATAGGATGGTCGGGAAACCAAATTTTTATCTTTCTTATATAAAAATATGTAAATTGATATTGAGAAGCATTAAAAAAGAAAAGTGATCTCGGGTCTCGGCAACAATCAAATATACAAATTGTCACATAACTTTCTTTTATATATAGTGTTCCCACTGGTAAAAATCCGGAGCTGCATCGGAAGCTCAACAGGATTATGAAGAGAGAAAAAAGGTCCTGAGGTTAGCTCAGGAGAGTTACCTGAGGTAGCAGTGTAAATATTTGTGGTATTTTTATAAATATTGAATTTTTTTAAAAAAATCCTGTAATTACAATTATACCCTCGTGCATTAATATGGAAAATCTATGTTATCTCAGGTAATTTTCTGAGGTTACCTCAGGAACATGAAACCCTTATGAAGAAGTGGTTTTTTTTAGTTTCGAGTGATAAGATCGTTTAAATTTATTTAAAATTGGCTCATTTTAGATACAGTAAAATCTTGTTAAATTAATACTCGATATCACGATAAATTAATATTTTCAATGCAATTTTTTGGTTCTAACATAATAGCAACACTATAAATTTTATCTTTCCTAGGCTCGGTTCCTCCGAACCTCACTCCGAACCTAATTCCAATTATCCTAATTCCAATTATTTGTAAAAATAATGTTATATAGAGGATTCGAACCCATGACCTTGGGAACTAATTTCACTACCAAAACCAATTGATCTATCTTAACATTTGAGTCTATATTAAAAATCATTAACTACATACATAAATATTTGTATAATGTATAATCCCAATAATTATACATACATAAACACATACATACATACATACGTACATAATTATTAATTATACATACAGATACATAAATAATTATACATGCATGCATACATACATACATACATACATACATACATGCATACATATATACATACATACATACATTACATACATAATTATTAATTATACATACACATACATAAATAATTATACATGCATATATACATACACACATACATACATGCATACATACATACATACATACATACATAATTATTAATTATACGTGCATACCTACTATATACATACATATATACATACATACATACATTTATGTTGTACAATCTATTAATATTTCATTATTTGTAATATATTAATTGTTGTATAATTAATATGCATATTTATATATACATACACATGTACAAACATAAATACATACATATTTAAATTTATGTGGATACATAATAATATACTATAATATTATATACATACATACATACATACTATATAACATACATACATGCATGCATACATGCATACATACATACATACATACATACATACATACATACATACATACATATATACATACAACATAACTATTAATTATACATGCATACGTACATACATACATACATACATGCATGCATGCATACATACATATATATAATATATACATACATTTATGTTGTATAATCTATTAATATTTCATTATTTGTAATCTATTAATTATTGTATATTTAATATGCATATTTAAACATACATACATACATATACTATAATATTATATACATATATACATACATACTATATAGCATACATACATACATACATACATACATACATTTTTGTTGTATAATCTATTAATATTTCATTATTTGTAATATATTAATTACTGTATAATTAATATTCATATTTATACATACATACACTTGTACAAACATAAATACATATATAAATTTATGTGGATATGTTATAATTACTATAATATTCATTAATCACTAACATATACCATATCTTATTAATCATTTTAGATCTATTGTAATTATTTACGAATTAAATATTATAAAAAATATCTCAATACAAAAAAAGAACCTTCATCCGTATATAAGAATAATAGAAACTTGTATTAACATTAACTATCATAAAACTCTTCAATCACATCTTTAATACGTAAACGCACAAAACAATATAACACACACACACACACATATAAATGGGTGGTTCCATGAGCAAATTTATTCATATAAAAAGTCATATTTACCCCTACTAATTATATTTATGTTATATTTCCGGGGGTATTGCAACACCAACATATTTATTACATAATAATAACTGATATGGACTAATATGTATTTATTATTATGTAATTAATATTTGTAATAACTGATATGGACTAATATGTATTTTTTTTTTTTGCTAAATTTATATACATTAAAAGAGGCCAAAATAGCCCATGAAGAGAACAAACAAAGCGAAACTAGCAAACAAAAACTGTGAAAACAGTTTGGGAAAGCCAGCAACGAAAAAACAACATTAGACTCTTAAGTCGGGCCTATTACAAATAATATTTTCGAACCACCTCGATGTCTCAAGCTTTGCTCTAGTATCTGTAACAATACCCTTCCACAGAATATGTGGGGGAATGAGACCTCTATCGTGTTTCCTGGCATTCCTTTCTCTCCAAATGAAATAAGTGAAGATCTGGACCATTAGTAGAATCAGTTTCCTTTTTTCTCCGTCTTGAATATTAAGGATGCTCTGCTGAAATTCGTTCCAAGTGTGGCCAATAATGCCCAGGTTATACGTGGAGAGGATGAGATGAAGGACATATCTGCTATATGAACAATGCAAGAATAGGTGTGTGTCGGTTTCACGACCTCCCACACAAAGAAAGCATTGTTGATCTAACATAATACCAAATCTCGCAAGACGATTCAGAGTATTGAGCCTCCCATGGCTTAAAAGCCATTGATGATGAGCATACCGTTCAATTTTTAGCTTGTGCCACACAGCGTGAAACCAGACCACCTGCTGACTACGATGTCTCAGACTTTCCCAAATGTGCCAGGTCTTTACCTTTCGAGTATCCACCCCGTTCCATAATATTACATCACGGTTGATTAAGTTAAAACCTGGGAAAGAAAAATTTTGCAACCAGGCTACCAAGACAGGGTCAATGTGATGGTGTCTGTCATTAGGACGAGGAAGACACCATGATCCCGAACTGATAATGTCATGGACGGTGGCTGTAGCAGTCATACCACACTGATGTATGATAGGATCATATGGCATTTGAGCTAGACAGGAGCTATTCCACCAGGGATCAAACCAGAGAGAGATAGTCGTCCCATCTCCAATCGAAAAATTAATAAACTGAAGAACCAGAGGGCGAAGTCTCAAAACTTTCTTCCAAATCCAAGAACAGTCCGACGGGATGGGCATAGTCCAGAAATGTTTTCGTTTGAGGATGGTTTGATTAATCCAATGGGCCCACAACGTAGGAGAAAGGTTGATAATTTTTAGGAGGTGCCGAATAATCTGAGATTTATTCCATTCTAGAGTATCCTTTAAACCTAGACCACCCTCATTTCTGGGCAAGCAAATAGTATTCCAACCTATCTTTGCCCCCCCTTATCATCTAAATTCCCTTTCCATATGAATCTAGTGAGCATAGATTGAACCGTTTCATGTATTGAAGTTGGAAGAATGAAATGGTTGGACCAGAAAGCTTGCATGGCAAAGAGAACGGACTTTACCAGTTGAACCCGTCCTGCAAAAGACAGAAAACGAGCCGTCCAGATAGAGATTCTGCTAGTGAGCCTTTCAATGAGAGGCATACAGTCATTTACGCACAACTGAGAGGAGATTAGAGGCACACCTAAGAATCGAACAGGGAGGGTGCCTCTAGGAAACCCATACCTGTCATCAAACCAACTTACAATAGAAGTCGAGCAATCAGAGAAAAAGCTAAAACTTTTCTGAGGGCCCGGAGATAGACCACTCATCCGAGAGAAACTGTGAACAGATTCCATAATGTGCATGATGGAAGTTTTGTCTCCATGACTAAAAAGAAGGACGTCATCCGCGAAAAATAAGTGGGTTAGATCAAGATCTTTACATCTCCAATGGTGTTTAAATCCACTAGGCTTTGGCTTCAATATTTGAGATAGGACATTCATGCATAAAACAAAAATGTAAGGGGACATCGGGTCTCTTTGACGGATGCCTCCTGTTCCCTTAAAATAACCATGGATCGTACCATTTAGTTTGACAGAGTACATTGGTCCAGTAATGCATAGACGGATCCAACTAATAAACCGAGGAGGGAATTGCATTCTATGAAGGACATCGAAAATGAAATCCCATCGGACAGTGTCAAAAGCCTTGTGAAGATCCAATTTCAAAGCACATCTTGATGACCCTGATTGTCTATCATAGCCACGAAACAACTCCTGTGCTAGCATGATATTGTCAGAAATATTTCTACCCGGGATAAACGCTGACTGGGAAATATCGATGATACTAGGAAGAACAGATTTTAGACGACCCGCAATGATCTTGGAGATACACTTATAGGCAACAGTGCAAAGAGATATAGGTCTGAAATCGGTAATATAAGCAGGTGTAGGAACTTTCGGAATGAGACCAATATTTGTGGAGTTTACACCTTGATGCATATTAAGATCGTTAAACAAGGATAGCACCGCATCATAAAAACAATCACCAACAATAGTCCAGGTTGCCAAGAAGAATTCTGCATTAAAACCATCGGGACCTGGTGCCTTGTTCTTCCCCATTTTCTTTAAGGTTACAAAAATAAGTTCCCTGTTGATAGGAGCTAATAGACTCGCTGCTTGTGCTTGAGAGATAGCTGGGCAATCCACACCCTGGAGGTGGGTACCCGAGGAGGAAGGAGCCATTGGAGGTCCCAAAAAATCTGAGTAATAGTCGACAGCCACTTTTGCACAGTTCCTTTGGCCATGCAACAACTGACCAGACTGATTAAATAAAGCTAACACCTTGTTATGGTTCCAATTGGATTTGCATTGTTTGTGAAAGAAACTGTTATTTCCATCTCCCTTAGAGAGCCATTTCACCCTGGATTTTTGAAGAAGAAACGACTCTTCCTCTGAGAGAGCCTGATTAAGGTTACGAATGGAATCAACCTCACTAGCATGTAGATCATCCGAAGGGGCAACAGTAAGACTATACTGAATTTTGGCTAGGGCATCTCGAGCTAAATGGACATTGGATTGCAAATTTCCGTTTCGTTTGTTCAGAGTGACTAATGCTTGTTTAACACCCTTTAACTTCCTGCACAATATAGCCATAGGATCACCATACAAAATAGTGTCGTTCCAAGACTGTGACACAGTGTCAAGGAATTCGGGGTGATCAATCATAAAGTTGTAAAATTGGAACGGCTTACTGAAACGATCAAGATGCATCGGCACAGTCATGAGCAGGGGATTGTGATCCATAATGCTTCTATTCTTAACTAAAGCATAGCCCTCTGTATGCGTAGAGATCCAAGAACAATTACCAAGTACTCTATCAAGGCGCTTTAGAATAGTATCAGGAGAACGTTTATTCGTCCAGGTAAAGAGGTCACCCACTGTCCTTATGAAATCGAGGCCAGCAGCAGAAATACAGTCTTTAAAATCTTGCATCCCAGGGGTAAAAAGTTCTCTACCTCCACTCACTTCTTGTAAACTGATCGTGCAATTGAAATCCCCTAGACAGCACCAAGGCAAATTTGTAGAGTTGAGAGATTTGATATCATTCCAGAGGCTTACACGATCCTGGGCCTCGTTATAAGCATAAACAAATGTAGCCAAAAACGAAATACTCTTCTCAATAAAGGTAACAGAACAAGTAATTTGTTGAGCAGATTTATTACACAGGGAGATATGCCAGATCGAAGGATCCCAGCCTATCCAAACACGACCATTGTAATGGTGATCATAATTAAATAACCACTGCCACGAGCTTTTGATTTTTTTTGAAACCACAATCGAATGTTTCTCTTTTACTTTTGTTTCTAACAAACCAATAAATGAAAGAGAATTTACAGAAATAAAATTTTGGAGCTCACGCTGATGTGTGATTTTATTTAGACCCCTCACGTTCTAAGATGCAAAGTTCATTGGAGACCTTTAGAATTTGTTGGCAAGCCAGCCAACCTGGGGCTACGTTTGTAGGAAACCTGCGTAAATCCATCATTATCAATAGTTGCTTTGTCTTTCTTATTTTGCGTCCTAGGAATTGCAGGGATTGGAGGTCTTCTAGGAGCTCTAAGATCAATGACCAAGGAGTGTGAAGCTGTTTCTGAATCCCTTCCATACTGTGGTGAAGTTTGTGATGCAGTTTTCTTCCGTTTATTATCCAGATTAGTCGAAGCATTAGTCTTTTGCTTAGGCAAGTCAGAGAGGGGCTCAAACACATTAACAATTGTGAGTGGTTCCACCTGTTCAGCCATATCGTCCCCATCCTGTTCCGCCACGTTATTCCCAGCAAAACCTTCGTGTAAGACAATTGACTTCATAGATAATTTGTCAAATTCTTCAAGATTGTCACATTTTTCCAGCTCCTTTAGGATATCATCATCATCCATAACTACATCACAACCACAGAACTGCCCTAAGGTATATGACACCATCTCCAAATTTTTTAAGAACTCTTCTTTTGTAGGCGATGTAGTCGGCACATGTGTCTGTCCACTTTTGTTGTCACTATGATCCATTCTTTGTTTTTTCCTAACTCTGTTAGGGTTTTTTATGCACCTAGCCAAAGAGTGACCAAAGGCTTCACACAAACTACAGGAGTATGGTAGTTGTGAGTATTGGACTTCAATGCGCTCTTGTTCTTCGACACCATCAATATTAAGGACATTAACCCATAGAAAATCAGGTCTTGGAGATGAGTATGAAAGCTCGACCTGGACATTTGCATATTTTAAAGGCTGAAACTTAGCCGTAGCATCATCAAACCTGAGAGGACGTCCGATAGCACGAGCAACAGAGGACAAACTTTTCTTGGACCATAGTGAGTAGGGAACATCAACTAGGCGTATCCAACATGGGACTTTATCCACCACGTTTCTTCTAAACTTTGAGCCTTCCATCCAAGGCATCAGATATAAGGTTTTCCCCCCATCTGTACAACATTTAGATTCAAAGCCCTGTTCCTTTCATCCATTGAGTTAAAACGAAAGGTATAATAACCTTTGGAGCTATAAAAAACACCAGTTAGTCCCTTATCTTTCCAAATTTTTTGAGCCTGTTCACGGACAAATTTAAAAGCAAAATTGCCCCCAATGAAATGACCGATGATACTAGTTTCCCATTTTTTCTGAGCTTGGACCAAGTAATCTCGAGAGAATTTAATCGAGGCCGATCCATCCTCATGGTAAGAAATGATCGCCTCATCATCAACTTCGTTGCTAGGAGTAGTATTAACAACATTCTTTGCAACAACCGAGCTCCAGGTTGGTTTTGTCGGATTTGTTTGTATAGGAACTTGGACTTCCCCTTCCTCTAAAATAGTATTATCTTTAGTAACAAAGGGATAATGAGCATTACCATTTGTATTAGCAGCTTGATTTGAATTCGTTTCCAGGTGAGCCATTCCAGAGTTGACTTCCACAGGAGATTCAGTTTTCCCAGTAGATCCACCTTGAGATGCTAGAGATGAGGCTACAAGGATAGGTCCTGTAATGTTCTGTACCATGCCATCATTTAAAATGAGTTGAGTGTGTTCTCTCACCCGTTGCAGAGTTGTAGGAGATAGTGGTAGACCCATAACATCATCTGTATGAAGGGAAACTGAATCCTCTTCAAAACGAGGTAGTAAATCAGCAGGCCAAGCTGGAGCAACATAATTGTATCCTATGAATTGAGAAAATTCCTCAGAGTTCATAGAACCCGAGTTTTCCGAGTTAACAGACCCCATCAGAAAAGAAGTAATCAAATCTGAGAAAAGGTTGATATGAATAGAAAGAGGAGAGCAAGGAGACAATGGATTTGCAGAGCGTGAGAGCCGTGGATTAGAAGAAAGGGTTGGTCAAAGCAGATTAAGAGACGAGCTCTGGTGGTCGGAAAGAAAGATTAGAGAGAAGCATCTCTTTCAACAGATTTATCCCTCGTGCATTTTTGACTAATATGTATTTATTATTATGTAATTAATATTTGTATGTATCTCTGTATCCATCCATGTTAACTCTATATATTTATATTTCGAAGTACGATTTTGATTATATCATTGACCAATTTATTACATATCGTTCAAGTTTTTTTGAACAAAACAAAATATAGCGTAAAATATAAAATAGATTTAATTTAACCAGAATTATAATTTGCATGTCACGATCGGGTATTGCATAAATTCTATTTACTCATAACAATTGTTGCGAAGATATGAACAATCGAAAATATCAACAATTCAATCCTACGTAATTACGCTAATACATAAATATTTGTAATCTAGAGCATGCTCGTGCCTTGCACGGGTTACGAAGCTAGTTGTAACCAGTGTTCCAGAAATCGCTAGGCGGCCCAGGGCGGTCGGGGTACCGCCTAGCGCCTAATCGGGTAGGCGGGGATTAATCGGACGGATTAATCGGAGCATTAATCGGATATTATAATAATATTTAATATATTAGTCTAATTTACAATTAAACATATCATTTTAAATAAATTAAAAGGATTAATCGGATTTCAAAAATCGAATCGGTTGGTTATCTTCCAGAAGATTAATCGGGGATTAATCGGCTGAATCGGGGATTTTTAGAACAGAGGTTGTAACTAAAGGAAGAAAATCAACAAATAATTTTATTTCCGGCCGTGTAAACATTTTCTATTCCATTGCCGCTCACATGAGTGCATACCAAGATGGGAAGAATATACGTAAAACATGGCACTAAAAAGGCAATACTTTACACAGCCATCAAAAGAATTAATCGAGCATTACAATCTTATAAATAAATAAGTAGCGCCTGTTTAAAACGAAAAGGAATGTCGCACTCGTCTTATGCGCCAGGATACGTGCCGGCGATCAGGAGCTGTTTCTGCAGAATACATAAGCAGTCATTCCCCCTCTAAACACTAAATAGCGAGTTTTCATATTTTTTTGCAATTAAATATTTTCAGAATGCTAGTACATGTTATTCTTCTAATAGTTTTGCAATTCTGTCCTTTCTAGAAATGATCTTCCATCCCAAGAAATATTGGGTAAATTTAAAAACACAAATAAGTATCGAGCCCCCTGGTATAACTTAGTGACAAAGATTTTTCCATTATCGTGTACTGGGGTTCCATAAGAAAATGGACTTGACCATTTTCAATGATGCTAGCTAAAAATGATTGACAAAATTACATAAAATATTGATTATGTAAAATTTGTCGAACCTGTAAGACATTGTGTTCATAGGGTATTGACTATATTGATTGGTTATATTTTAAAAATGGTATGTTATTAATATTTCAAGTTGTTATTAATGGAATATATAATTTTAATATAGAAATAAGTGATGTGGCAATTCACTACAGGTCTTTAGGGGTTCGACAAATATAGCCAACATTAAGAGATTATTTATAATTATAGACAATGGTTTTGTCCCATTGGAGTGCAAATTTTTTTACACATTTTTTATAATTTTTTATTTATGATAATTAATTTTAAATTTTAACTAAGAGGTCTCTCCCATTGGAGATGCTCATAAGCCAGATTCGGGGGCAAAAAAAGTATCAAACTATGTGCAACATTCTAGTAGCTACCTAAGAAGTCGCAAGTCGCAACCATCATTAGTGTGATTTTGATTGGAGCGGTTTGTCTCTGAGGCGCTTAGCCCAATAGCCCTGCGCTCCTAATAACAAATCATGATCAATTGATCATGACAAACTATACGTTATGCTAGAAAACGAAAATGCCCACTAAGAAGAAAACAAACAAGGAAAATGCACGCATTTTGTCCCCACCTTTGGTAGTGTGCTTTGCACTTGATAATGAGAATATTATGGGGTAGCTTCTTTTTCTTGGTCTTTTTCATGTGAAGAGAATTAGGCTTGTCAATGGATCACGAATCCGATTCGATCCGATCCGATCCGATCCGAAATTAGCGGGTATGGATCCTTCAAAAAAATATCCGATCCGATAAAGATCCGATCCGATAAGGATCCGATCTGATAAGGAGCGGGTATGGATTTAGCATGATCCGATCCGTTAACAATCCGATCCGAATATATTTATATATTAAATATTTTTTATATTTTTTATATATTATATATAATATATTTTTATATAATATATAATATAAAAAATATATCTACATATCTATACTATATTATATATATAATATATGTTATATTTATTATTTATATGTATTATATAATATATAATATAATATATTTATTATTTAGTTTATATTATATATTTTTTATTTATCATTTATAATATAAAAATTATAAAAAAAATAAATAGACATTTCGATTAACATCTAAAAATTTGAATACAAATCAAAGTACTAATCAAAATACTAGTTAACCGTTAAATTACCAAATCAAATGAATTTATTTTTTTCTAAAATTTTGGCAATAACATTAAAAATGATGGATCTTGACATCCGTATGGTTGGATCGTAGAAAAATATTTTGAAAAAAATCGAAACACGAATCAGAAAAATATTTTGAAAAAAATCGAAACACGAATCAGGGACGAAACCATGTTTAGGGGTACTAGTCAAAGTACTAGTTGACCGTTAAATTACTAAATCAAATGAATTAATTTTTTTCTAAAATATTTGCAATAACATTAAAAATGATAGATGTTGACATCTGTACGGTTGGATTGTCGAGAAATATTTTGAAAAAAATCGAAACACGAATCAAGGGCGAAACCATGTTTATGGGTACTAGTCAAAAAACTAATTGACCTTTAAATTACTAATTAAATTACTAAATCAAATGAATTTATTTTTTTCTAAAATATTGGCAATAACATTAAAAATGATAGATGTTGACATCCGTACGGTTAGATCGTCGATAAATATTTTTTTAAAAAATGAAACACGAATCAAGGACGAAACCGTGTTAGGGATACTAGTCAAAGTACTAGTTGATCGTTAAATTACCAAATCAAATGAATATAATTTTTTCTAAAATTTTGGCAATAACATTAAAAATGATGGATTTTGACATTGGTACGATTGGATCGTTGAGAAATATTTTGAAAAATATCGACACCCTTTAGGGTTGGGTTTAGGGTTTTAAATAGATAAAAATTTCCAGTAAAAAATATTTTAAAATAGATACTAAAAAAATTTTGTCAATTTTTTTTAAACGGGTCGGACCTCCGATCCGAAAACCCGAAACCCGAACGGATCGGGTATGGATCGGACTAAAAAATATCCGTCCTGATCCGATCCGAATCCGAACCCGAAAAATCTTAATGGATTCGGATATGGATTTAGGATAATCCGATCCGAATCCGACCCATTGACAGGCCTAAAGAGAATACCAAGTTTGGGAATGGTCTTCCCATGTTACCTTTCACTCCATTGCCAAGATAGTTTGTTTTCCAAAATTTACGTTTGTGTGTTAAAATATAACTAGCTTTATAGCCCGTGCGAGGCACGGACATGTTCTAGATGTGTTTAATGACTTTGCGTATTGTTGTGCCCAAAATCCGCCTTGGGCTTGATTTAAGGCCCACTAAGGTTACGGACTCGTATCAGGTGGATATGGACGGATAGATTGGACTAAGGGGTAAGTATGATAATCTAGTATGCCTTATAAATAAACTGGAGGATAGGATTCTGGCATCTAGTTCAAGGTATGTTCATACAGGGGTGCGTGCATGTGAACCCCGGGTAAGGGTAAAGCTGCGTGAAGGCCAGACAGGGGTTCAACTGGGTAGCAGATTGCCAGGTTAGGGGTACGCGCATGAACCCCGAAGGTTTCCAGGAAATATACCAGCGGGCTCATAATCGCCTATATTGTAGGAGATTGGATAATGTACGTTGTAACAACCTTCAGGATATCTCCTAAACAATAGGAACGGTTTATCAGTAGCAGTTATCAGGGATTAATATCATATATATATGGAATATATATATATATATATATATATATATATATATATATATATATATATATATGCGTGTATGTATGGATATATCACGATAAAAAGCGGGAATTATCATGAGGCAACAACTGGATAACTAGGTCAGCTGAGATATGGATCGAAGGGGGTCTGTTACAGAGGATAGGGCAGAGGGAAACGGAGGATAATCATAAAGAACTACATGAGGACTTGATCTCTTATATAAATAAGAGTATGTAGGCACTTTGCAAGGGGTTGAAGGCACATATACACACCTCTAACACTTACTCCCGCTGTGAACACTAGATTGAATAGGACATATTCGATCATCATAGCCTGGGATACCTTGCAAACTCAGTCCATATAATAACTATTCTCCCTCTCGGATTAGGGTTTTTGAAACTAGGGTTTTGGCTTGTAATTCGATTTATTTAATCATTATTTTTGGATTTTCTTGGTTGATTCTTGTAATTCTTTCATTGAAGTGTTGTACCAATTTTCCCTCACAACATTTGTGGCGCTAGAAGGAGGGGAGGTTTTATCTCTTGAGGGAAGAGATGTCTCGAAAATCTGGTGATGATTACACACCGGAAGATGGACGAAGTGGTGATGATGAGGAGCGGGACGAGGAGAAAACGAATCAGGAGCTGAAGGATAAGATTAAGAGGATGGAGAAGAAAATCGCTACTTTGGAAAAGAAATCTGAAAAGCTAAAGAAATGGAAGCAAATGCATGGTTCCATGGATCGAAAGGTTAAAAAAAAGGTGGTCACACCTGTTCGGTTAGATTTTGACAGTGATGGGGGGTCAAAAAAAGAGGCCTCACAGAAGGGATTTTCTGATGTGGAGACTGACCAAACAGATCCAGACTGGACTGAAGGAGAAGAAGAGGTACGACAGTCACGGGGTTCACCCACCCGTAGCTTGAGTGTCTTTGACAGGTTGGGCAACAAGGTGGACGTCAAGGATCTGCGTCACAAACTTGATGGGAAGAAGGAAAAACAGACCAGGAAAGCCCCAGAGGCAAAATCACAAGGGTCTCAGAGTTATAGAAAGGATAAATCTGCTATCCAAAGGGGTTGAAGCTGAGCGAAGCTGTAGTTCTCGGCATAACCCCAAAAATAATGATGATGGCCATGATTTAAATGAAATTTCTAGCGATGATGGCAGCAAATTCACAGATGAAGAGAATGAGCACTACAAGGTAAAGGATCTGCGTGAAGCATTAAGGAAGTTAAAGGTGGAAAAACAATCGCTGGAAGGCTTGACAGTGGCTTCACCCTTTACCAAGAAGGTGAGGGATTCGCCACTCCCACCAAAATACCGGGGGGTGGGAGACCTAAAATTCAGTGGAACCACTGATCCAGTGGAATACCTTAGCCGATTTGATACGGAAATGGAAGTATACTAGGTGAATGACCTAACGAAGTGTCGCTTATTGGCTGCTACACTAAGGGACAGTGCTCATCAATGGTTCAAGAGGCTACGGCCAAACTCTATCCAATCTTGGAGGCAAATGAGTGAAATGTTCGTGACCCAATTTCGGGCTTCGGTTGCGTTCGCACCCCCAGCTAACACTTTGGCGAACATCAAGCAGGAAAGGAATGAAACCCTCACCGAATATTTCAAACGGTTTAATGCAGAGGTCCCTAAGGTGAGGAAGACCACAGATGAAACCTATAAGAATTTCTTGATTGCGGGCGTACGCCCAGGCACTGATTTCTGGAAAGAGCTACAAGGGGCGGAGCCCAAGACTTTGGCAGACTTCTACGCCAAGGTAGAAACTCACAAGGTAGTTGAAGAGTCAATGGCTAAACTTGAGAAGAGTCGAAGTTCAAAGGAATGGAGCGGGAGCAAGAGGCGTAGGTCATACAGCCCGAAAGATAGGGGGTACCATAAACGAACCTCCTATGGTGGAAGCTCCTCTACCAGAAGCACCCATCGTGATGAAAAGACAGCCCCTATAACGGTGAATGCAACTAACACAGGAAGGACAGTAAATTACAAATATCCCACTAGGAAGGACTCTCAGGGTTCAAGCAGGTACACTGAGTACACCCCGCTCACGGCTTCCATTGAACAGGTGTATGAAGTAGGGAACAAGGCAGGAATGTTTAGAAAGCCAGTAAGAAATGGGCCTCCGGGAAATAAAAATGAAGGACGATATTGTGCTTTTCATGATATCAATGGACACGAAACGGCAGAATGTCGTCATCTGAAGGACCACGTTGAAGATCTCATAAGAAGGGGTTACCTCACTGAGTTCGTGGCTCCAGAAGCTAAAGGGGTCAAGAATGACAGAATTATCAAAGAGACTGAAAAGGCGAACCCTGAACGCCTTACAAGAGCCAACAGTATCCGTACTATTATTGGTGGACCTTATATCGGGGGTACGAGTAGGAATGCCAAGAAAAATTATGCCCGGGAAGCAAGGGGCATACCCCTCACGAATGTGTACAACCTGTCTGAAAGGCCGCCCAAACTCTTTAAGGGTGAGGCAGTTGACATAACGTTCACCGAGGAGGATGCCAGGCACGTGCACCACCCGCATAACGATGCTTTGGTAATTAAAGCTGCAATCGGAGGTTTGAACGTACACCGAGTATTGGTGGATAATGGAAGTTCAGTGAATATCTTGGCGTACAGCACTTACCAGAAAATGGGGTTACTTGACAAAGAAATGGCTCCTTCTTACAATGAATTGTACGGATTTACTGGAAACCCTGTACAAATTGTGGGACGAGTGAAACTCCCTCTCACTTTGGGAGAGGAACCCCGGTCAGCCACACGGGTGGTAGAATTCATGGTGGTAAATGAAGACATTTCCTATAATGGGATACTTGGAAGGCCGATGTTAAAGGAAATGCGAGTAGTGACGTCCATTTATCACCTGTCAATGAAATTCCCAACTCCCGGAGGAATTGGGTGTGTTCAAGAATGTCAATCAGATTCAAGGGAGTGCTATAGTAAAGCCCTGCATACAGCTGAACAAGCTTGTAAACATCTATTGTTAGTGGATGGGGGTACCTCGGAACAATGCTATCGTTACCTGGACTCCGGCACTGGGAAGGGAGATGAATCTTAACGTCGAAAGGAAGCAAGACCAGAAAGAGACATGTGTAATGTTGTCATGATTGTACAACATCCAGGCGAGGAGCCCTATACAGATGTTGCACCTTTTCGGGGGGTAGGTACCCCTAACGGGATACTAATGCTGGAAGCTCCTGAGGAGCCATTGATCGAAGGCATAGTTGAAGAAGTTCGTGACAGTGATTTTGAAAGTGTAGATAATGAAAACGATATGAAGGAGTCAATGAAGTCCGATGGTCAGTTGGTGGAACCCCATCAGGGTGCGAAACAGGTGAACCCAATGGAAATTGATCTTGATCCTCGAATGCCCAAAATAAAGGAAAAGACTGGGGCGGCCGAAGACACCTTATCTATCCGGGTGGATGCAGCTGATCCTACTAAGGAATTGAGGGTTGGTAAACAGTTGAACCCTGAAGTCAAGAAAGCACTGGTTGTATTTCTAAGAAACGACTTAGACGTATTTGCATGGAGCCATGAGGACATGGTGGGAATAGATCCAAGGGTGATGTGTCACCATTTGAACATTGATCCAGACATGAAGGCTGTAAGGCAGAAAAGGAGAGCAATAAGTGGGGAAAGGGCCGTCGCCCTGAAAGAAGAGGTAGACAGACTGTTGAAGGCCAAGCTAGTAAAGGAATCATTCTACCCCATGTGGTTGGCAAATCCGGTCTTGGTAAAGAAACCCAATGGCAAATGGCGTACGTGCGTTGATTTCACTGACTTGAATAAAGCATGTCCCAAGGATAGCTTTCCGCTCCCGCGTATTGATCAACTAGTCGATGCTACGGCCGGTCATGCCTTGCTAAGTTTCATGGATGCATATTCAGGTTACAATCAAATTCCGATGTATGAACCCGATCATGAGCATATTTCCTTCATCACAGACAGAGGACTCTACTGCTATATCGGGATGCCTTTCGGGCTATTGAACGCTGGAGCAACCTACCAAAGGCTGGTCAACAAGATGTTTAAAGACCAGGTTGGAAAAACTATGGAAGTATACGTGGACGATATGCTGGTAAAATCCAAGGTAGCAGGCGACCATGTTGCTCACCTCACTGAAATGTTTGGCATCCTAAGGAAATATAGGATGAAGTTGAACCCCCAAAAATGTGTGTTTGGGGTGGAGTCTGGAAAATTCTTGGGTTTCATTGTGAATCATCGAGGAATTGAAGCCAATCCTGCTAAAATAAAGGCACTAGTTGAAATGAGATCCCCCCCGAAGTGTGAAGGAAGTTCAAAGCCTTACCGGACGGGTGGCAGCCTTGAACAGGTTTATCTCTAAGTCCTCTGACAGATGTCGAGAATTCTTTGCAACTATCAAGAAGAGAAAAGGCTTTGAGTGGACGCCTGAATGTGAAGCTGCCTTCACTAAATTGAAGGAACAATTAGGAAGCCCTCCATTGCTGGCGAAGCCAATAGAGGGTGAAACCCTGATTTTGTATTTGGCGGTTTCTGAGCACTCTATTAGTTCCGTTTTGGTTCGTGAGGAAGATCAAACCCAGTACCCTGTGTATTATGTGAGCAAGAGGCTTCTGGATGCTGAAACCAGATATACAAACATGGAGAAGCTAGCCTACGCGTTGATTCTGACATCAAGAAAGTTAAGGCCATACTTCCAGGCACACACGATAGAGGTACGAACCTCATTCCCACTGAGGCAGGTCCTGCACAAACCTGAAGCCTCAGGAAGGTTGATGAAATGGGCTGTGGAGTTAGGCCAATTTGATGTTGAATTCAAGCCAAGAACAGCTATCAAGGGACAGGCACTTGCTGATTTCTTATTAGAATTCCCACCATCCTTTGAGGTTCAAACCAAGGAAACCGTGAGGGAACCTCTGGAGAAGGAAGCCCCAATAGAAAATTGCGCATCATGGTGGACCCTATATGTGGATGGAGCCGTGAATGGAAATGGGGCAGGTGCTGGTATAGTCCTGATAAGCCCCGAAGGCCACAAGCTACAGAGTTCAATTCATTTTACATTCAAGGCTACAAACAACGATGCCGAATATGAAGCCCTGATTGCGGGGCTAAAACTGGCACTTGAAATGAAAGTGGCGAATATGACTGTGTATAGTGACTCCATGTTGGTAGTGGGACATATCAAAAGCAACTTTCAAGCTAGGGGTCCACGCACTGATCTGTACATGAGGTACGCTCAAGAGCTGATGAGCAAGTTTGGGGAAATCAATCTGGTGCAAATTCCAAGGACGGAAAACTCAAGTGCAGATGCCTTAGCAAAAATGGGTTCTAATAGGGAAGCGACTATGCTAGGGGTGATACCGTTGGAGATACAACAACAACCTAGCATTCCAAGGTTCGATTGTATGGATATTGAGGTTCAAGTAGAGGACACATGGATTACTCCCATCCTGGAATACATAACAAAAGGGGTTCTGCCAGCTGAAAAAGATGAAGCCCGGAGAATGAAGTATAAGGCTACGCGTTACGCCCTGTATGATGGAAAGCTATACAAGAGGGGCTTCAAAAAACTACTTCTACGATGTATAGCAGGCAGTGAATGTGAATATATTATGAGGGAGGTGCATGAAGGCATATGTGGAAACCACTCTGGAGGAACCTCATTGGCCCACAAAATACTTCGACAAGGGTACTACTGGCCAACCCTACAGCAGGATGCGCACAAATTCTCAAAGGCATGTGATCGATGCCAAAGGTATGCCAACTCAAATAGGAATCCTGCTGTGCCATTAAAGCCACTCTCTAGCCCATGGCCTTTTGCTGTTTGGGGAATTGACTTGATTGGAGAACTCCCTAGGGGGAAGGGAGGAGTAAAGTACGCCGTTGTAGCCGTGGATTATTTTACATAGTGGGCGGAGGCTGAACCCCTAGCTACGATCACTGCGGCCAAATTAAAGGAGTTCGTATTTCGAGCAATTATATGCCGATATGGGATTCCCTATAAGTTGATATCTGACAATGGCAAGAAATTTGATAGCAAGGAAATGAGAGGTTTATGTGAAGACCTCGGAATTGTCAAGGGTTTCTCTGTAGTCTGCCACCCCCAAAGCAATGGTCAGACTGAAGCCATCAATAAAATCATTAAACATACTTTAAAAGCAAAGTTGGAAGATAAGAAGGGTTGCTGGCCAGAGGAACTTCCCATGGTGTTATGGTCTTACAACACAACACCTAGGACTACAACTGGTGAATCCCCATTCACACTAACTTATGGGTGCGAAGCAATGGTACCCGTGGAGATTGGTGCCGGTTCATTTAGGAGAGATAACTTTGATCCCATGGAAAATGAAGTTAATCATCGTTTGTACTTGGATTTGGTGGAAGAGGTTCCTACAACCTCTCAGCTGAAGCTTGCAGCCTATCAACAAAGGACTCACAAGTACTTTGATGGCAAGGTTCGAGCACGACCTTTAAAGGTTGGTGATCTGGTTTTAAGGAAGATGATGCCTAACATGAGGACTCCAGGATATGGGGCCTTTGAGGCAAATTGGGAAGGCCCATATGTGATCAAATCGGTCTTATGGGAAGGAACTTATCATTTGGAGGATTTGGACGGGAAGCTAATCCCGAGGGCGTGGAACGCCGAACACCTTAAGAAATATTACCAGTAGTTGAACCCAGGTAACGTTTCTTGTAGACCTCTTTCAGGTGTAGGAAAATAAAAGTGGCTTATTAGTTGTAGCTACCATGATATTAGGATCAGTCGGCCAGGAATTTTTTTTTTTATGTTAATAAAGTGCTTGGGGGGTTGTGAATGTACGCCTACCTGTTGAACACCAATTATGATATGATTTAATGGAATTGAAATCGACTTGTTTTTTCTCTCATTTCTGTTTTATGTATAAAAATATATGGATTTATGTGGATGAATGCATGCTATGTGTAACCTGTTTTGTCTATGTAAAAAAAAAGGGATACGACTGTTGAACCTAGTTCTTCATTATAAGTTTAATTATATTAAAGAACTCGGGGGGTAATAGGTATACATCGATTAATGGAAGGATAGTTTAACTTAAAAATGGATAAAATTTTAAAATAAAGATTATATAATGGATGGAAGCATATGGATTATATGAACATGGATGGAAAACATATGGAATGTATGTTAATGGATTACATGGGTTATATAAATATGGATTATATGGATACATGGATGGAAACATACGGGGATTATGTGCACATGGATTGGGACATGTATGGCTCATGCATGAAAGGGGATGGAATCCCATAGTAGGAAGGTTCTAGGGTAACTAGGATCACAAGGTTCTCGCATGGGGAGGTTCAACTGTTCGAACCCCAAAATACCGTGTAATCAGTATGGTGGATGACTGGCTTCATTGGAGGATTTGGGCACGGCTATGGAAGCCAAGTGCACAAGGGAAAAATAACCCCGCTACGATCCCATGGAAACTGGGTGAGTGAGGCTTTATCTTTTGGGAAAGTGGAATGGCTAAGGAAAATGTTCTTGTGAGGAAATCACATGGAAATGGTCTGATTTAGGGGCACGATCAGTGGAACACCGATCGCCCGGGGATTTATGGTTAAGTAAGGACTGGTTGCTGATTGAGGACTTGGGATGGAAATGGCAAACTCATGAAGGATTTCGTTTGGCCTACGGATCTGAAAATCCCCAAAACCATGATAGGAATGTAGCAGGTGGAATACCTATTGATCTTAAGGAAGGGATATTAACATCCAGGGGTATAACAGGTGAACCCCGAATGCAACGAATGCCTAACTATCTTAAGACGAAACACGACATCAACTCCCAACAAGGCAACTCGTGACATGGTTGTCACACAGGACACGGCATATCAAGCAAAAGACGCTAGGTATGGGATTAAATAAAGGTGTGTGCATGCGCAATTTAACTGCATGGCAAGCATATACTGATCAAAAGCAGATAAAGCATTGAAAACCTTAGCAAGAATCCGAGAAAAAACCAAGTTAAAGAAATTACATCTTGCGAGACCTTCGGAGGAGTCCGCACCCTCAAAATATCAAGTTTAAGGCAATTAATGCCAGAAAAGGATTCATTAAAGTCTGCTTAAAAGGGCTGATGATAAAATTACTGGTCTGATTCGGGCGAAAAGGTGGAGGGGTCCTCGTTGACTGGAGAAGCCTTCGGGATTTCAGGATTGGATGAGGGGGCTTCCACCTGGGGTTCCTCGGTTGGACCCCCATCTGTAGCTTCCCCTGGTTGGATCTCTATAGCTTCAATTGCATCCACTGCAATAGCATCGGTAGGAACCTCCACAGCCACTTCCTGGGGGGCTTCCTCCATACGCACCTCAGGGGGGTTCACTTGCATGGCAGCAACAGCCTGCTCCTCCTTGATTGATTCTATGGCCTCAACTGCATCCTGGCCCAGAATACTTCACTCCAAGTTTGGAAAAGCCTCATATGTGGAAGTCATGTAGTCTTTGATCCCAGCCTTGTAACCCAGGTTGCATTCCTTGTCACCTTGCCTGGACATGGTAGCTTTATACTTAGCGACTGCACCCTGGAGGGTTCGGACCTTCAACTCAAGTTTTTCCTTCTCCTTTTTGCTGGTGGCATTTGCATCTTCCTTCTTCTTATCCATCTTGAGGATGATGGCATCCATGGACTCTCTCTCCTTCAGCAATTTATCCCTCTCCTGGATCAGAGTACCCTCACTCTCATAAAGCTTCTTGTTCGAAGCCAGTAGTTTCTTCTTATCATTCTGGAAGGTTTTCAGCTCTGAACGTACCCTATCGAGCTCTTCAATAGCCTTGGAAGCCCCAAGAATCTGGTTGCTATACTTCAGAGATAGGAAGAGGCTTTCAGCATTCACTAGGGATATCCTGTTTGCAGCTTCCTCAAAACTCAGGCTGTCCCACTCTGAGATAGAACGTACAGGGAATCTATCCTTGATAGCACCTATGAAAGTAGTAAGGGGAGCAGGAGAAATGGTGTCAGAAGGACTTAGTTCAATCTCATGTCTGGAACGTTTACTCCCACGGGAACCAGATGCCCCAGATACCTCAGGAGTGTACTGTGTGGGCCTCTTCCTTAAGGAAACATTCTTCTCTATGGAAGCTGGGTTGATTTTTGTAGATGGAACAGGGGTTCTCTCAACAGAAGACGGGGGTACGGGTGATCTGGGAACATTCTTTTGTGCTGAACGTTTGGTGATGAAGGAAGGCACTGAAAAAGACATACCTGCATTACCACGTAAAGGGTTAGTAAAGTCAAAACAAAAGTAAAGATGGTACTCATATAGAAATCAAGTAAATCATGTGTGCAAAAATTATGGAAAGCATGCTGCATCAAATAAAGGAAAATAAATGGAACGGTGGGTGTATGCTACTAAGGATATGAGTGTGGACCTGGCTCAAGTAGGGTTCCATCAGTGAGATTTTCCTCAACAGGGGTACGAGAGTCCCCTGGAGACTTGGAGCTGACTTTCTTGGAAAAACCCAAACGAAGTAATTTTTTCTTAGAAAGCAGGCTAGCACCATCTCCTAGCCCTGCACTTTTTCTCAAGACTTTTTCGGCCCTTTCCAACTCTTCCCCCACTAGAACGGTTTGAGTAGGCATGTCTGGATAGGGGTTAAATTCCTTTCGGTACTCTGGGCAATCGTAGCAATATAGGAATTGCTTGTGCCACCCTGACATTCCTTTCTTATTGCCTTTTATGCACTTCCCTTGATGGATGTTCCAGGTAGTAAGATAGAAGAATCCAGAGGTTTTTCCAGTTTCTTTGAGTTGGTAAAAGAAACCCAACTCACGAGCAGTCAGTTCGACTTGGAACATGGAGTCATAAAGGATATATATACATATGGCCATACGATATGAATTCGGAGTTAGTTGCAAAGGAGCAAGCTTGTAAGTATCGAGGATATCAAGAATAAAAGGGTGAAGAGGTAGTGACAACCCTAGCCTAAAAAACTGGGCAGATAACACAGCACAGGGAATGACTTGGTCTGTTTCAAAGTTAGAGAAATCATGACATCTCTCTTCTGGCTGAGGTACAACCAGTGAACACCCAGGGTTGCAAGCTTCAAGGAGGTTTCCCAATTTTTGGGCGGTCATAGAGGTCTGTGTTTTGGCACAAGATAACTGGGGGGTGGCGACACTAGAAGTTTTGATAGGGGTAGTCCTGTCTGGGCTTGTGCTATTTTCAAGCTGATCATCGAAGGGTTCAACTGCTATAGATATGTGCCCTAATGAATCAATCTCTTCCTCAGACACATGGGAATCAGAACTAACGGCAGTAGGTACAAGTGAAGAAAGGTCTAAAGAGTGAGATTTAAGTGAGATTTGGGCAGTAGTGGGGTCAAGAACTTTGACTTTGGAGCGAGTACGGCCACTCACTGTGGAAGCTATGGGAGGGGATCTGGATATGGGATTGGGTGAGGAAAATGAGTCACCTTCGGAGGCTTCTGCCATCTGAGAAATCTCTTTGGCAATGGAAGCCGGGGACTTACCAGCTGTGGATTGACTCGACATCTGCACACAGAAAAGCAGTGTGAGTTCCAAGTCTCTGGAGAAATTTTTGAGGAATGGCAGTTGTCATGTTAAGAAAAAGATAGTGGAGGAGTATTATAGGGGTTCAAGGATGGAAACCCCCAATTGCTCCAGGATCGTTTCCTCTCATTTCAACAAAGGGAAGTAGCTGTAGGCATCCAAATTCACCCTGGGGTTCATATAAGTGAAACCCACAAAACGGGCTTTATTTAAAAGAAGATAAAAAAAAGGTGAAAGGTCTGGAGCAACTCCTAATAGGTCTTGGACAAAGGCCTAAATCAGGTAGGGTATATGCAGGGGTCAATTGACATAAATTTCAAAGACACTATCAAAACAACAATTAAGGACAGAATATGAGGGATGAACAAGGGGAAAAGTTAAACCAGCATACAATTGATGAGTGTACGCATGCATACTTGAGAAATTGAACAGACAAGGGTTAAAAAAACTCAACACAGGACAAGGGTATTTACCTGGGTAAACATGCATCTACAGATGATGGGCAAGTCATAGAAGAAGTGATGAACAAAGTAAATCAAATACACAGTGGGCATAAATATGGAATGTAGATACCGATTGGTACACAATGATACGTTTGTAAATCGATTAAGCATGGGAAAATATGAAGATAAATATGAGAGGAGAAAGAAGAAATACCTTTGGATCGAAGAGGGTGGTCGGAAAATGGAAGCCTTCGTCGGGATGGAGGTCTGAGAAGATGAACCGCTTGGAGCAAAGGAGAGAAAAAGGTTTTGCTATAGAAAAGAGTGAAAATAAGAAAATAGTGCAAAGAGGTGTACATATAAGGGCATGAGGATATGAACAAGCAGGCCACGTGTCTTCATCTAATCAGGCCCGTGTATGAGATTTAAAAAAAAAAGGTATTAGGAGTGTTTTGGAAAATGAAGGAGAATGAATGTAGACAAGTGGAAGGCTAAATACATTGGGTTTCTTGGGGAAGTAGAGTGGTTTTATGGAATTCAAATTTTGAAATGTTAGAGTTGTTATGGGATTTGGAATTCAGGCAATTAAAGATCAACTAGGACTTTGTTTACTTCAGGAGTTATCGTCTAAAAGGAAATAATTATCTTAGGTGATTCATTAAATCCTCAAGGAAGTCCGCGTTTATACGGTGGGTGATAAATTTAGGAGGTTCAGCGGTTGCATCCATAAATTGGGGGACAGTGGATCTCAAGGTACAAACGGAGGGGTACGGTTGCGAGCATGAATACTTCCTGGTTGAATCCCTTGTTTCCTACAATGAGTACGCTTGCGTAGGCTTAGGGATTCACATGGAATGAAAGGGTGATGGGGGTATAAATGACGTTAGGTTCCTTTTGCATTCAAATGGCTACAAGGAACCGGGGGGTAGTTGTTGTGCCCAAAATCCGCCTTGGGCTTGATTTAAGGCCCACTAAGGTTACGGAATCGTATCAGGTGGATATGGACGGATAGATTGGGCTAAGGGGTAAGTATGGTAATCTAGTATGCCTTATAAATAAACTGGAGGATAGGATTCTGGCATCTAGTTCAAGGTATGTTCATACAGGGGTGCGTGCATGTGAACCCCGGGTAAGGGTAAAGCTGCGTGAAGGCCAGGCAGGGGTTCAACTGGGTAGCAGATTGCCAGGTTAGGGGTACGCGCATGAACCCCGAAGGTTTCCAGGAAATATACCAGCGGGCTCATAATCGCCTATATTGTAGGAGATTGGATAATGTACGTTGTAACAACCTTCAGGATATCTCCTAAACAATAGGAACGGTTTATCAGTAGCAGTTATCAGGGATTAATATCATATATATATGGAATATATATATATGCGTGTATGTATGGATATATCACGATAAAAAGCGGGAATTATCATGAGGCAACAACTGGATAACTAGGTCAGCTGAGATATGGATCGAAGGGGGTCTGTTACAGAGGATAGGGCAGAGGGAAACGGAGGATAATCATAAAGAACTACATGAGGACTTGATCTCTTATATAAATAAGAGTATGTAGGCACTTTGCAAGGGGTTGAAGGCACATATACACACCTCTAACACTTACTCCCGCTGTGAACACTAGATTGAATAGGACATATTCGATCATCATAGCCTGGGATACCTTGCAAACTCAGTCCATATAATAACTCTTCTCCCTCTCGGATTAGGGTTTTTGAAACTAGGGTTTTGGCTTGTAATTCGATTTATTTAATCATTATTTTTGGTTTTTCTTGGTTGATTCTTGTAATTCTTTCATTGAAGTGTTGTACCAATTTTCCCTCACAACACGTATATTTGAATATTAGCTTGGTAATGCAATATATGTTGTGTCTGTGAGCGCGAGATTTCTCCATTATTTATTGCTTAGTATCAATCTCGAGTAGGCATGAATCTCTTACATGTACCATTTAAGCGATAGTAAATTTTGCAAGGCATGGGCTTGTTAGCAAAATTATGTTAATATGTATTTGTGTTGCTCTATATTCAAATAATCAAATAGTATTTTCAATGTGTTGATGCTCAGAATGTAAATAAGTCCAAAAGGGATTATGTGTTCACGGTGTATATCAAATATATAGCTAAAAAAAGGTATCATTTGCAATGTGCTAATCTCATTTCAAGGATTACTAATTGCCCGAGTTAGGAGTATTAAAGTATTTACATAAATAGTGACTGTTCTGAACTTGCATATTAGCGAAAGATCGATACGACTGAAGAATTTATACGAGAGACTGGTTCCAAATTGCTTGGGGATCAACCGTGTGATCCAAACACCATGAAACCTAGTGCTTAAATTAGTGCTTCAGTTTTTTGTTTGAGCTGATATTACCAAAATGGGTTGAACCTAAATTTATAAAATGGAGAGAGCAAGCAGAAGAACTTCCCAAACCCATATTATCATAAGAAAGAGATAATGGATCGATGCGTTTTCTGTTCCACTATAATTAAATATGTTAATTTATATGTGGTTAATGTGCATGCAATTTACCGCTCGAGCTTCGCTAGTAAAATCATGTTATTATGTATTTATATTGTTTTGTAATTAAATGGTGCTTATAACATGTAAATGCTTAGTGTGCAAAATTATCTAAGAAATTATCTATTCATGATGATTGATGTATGTACCACTAAAAATAAGTAAATTTTAATGTGCTAGTCTATTTGAATGAATGCTCAAATGATTGAGTTATGAGCATATAAGAATTTATATTAGTAGTGACTGCCTGATCATCTACAACCGATTTGTGCATTTTGACCCGGATTAAGAGATATGCGTAAGATATCAATTAATACACAAATTATAGTATCTATCTTCTAAATCCAAGTAACTTGTTTCTACTAAAAAATAAAAAAATGCTTCATAACTATGTACTATTCGAAATATTCTCAAAGTTTTATAATATAATCAAAACTAATATTAGCATAGTGATAAGGAATCTCACTTCTAAGTTAGAGGGCAATGATAAAATTTCCATAAAAAAACAATTTTGGTATCGTTAATATAATATAGGAGGGGTAATTTAGTAATTTCATGATAATTAAATTGTCTCACGATATATTGATAATGAGTTTTATAATATATCCAAAATTGATGTCTAGTATAGTGGTAAGAAATCTTTTTTCTAAGTTAGAGGTCAAGGGTTCAATTCTCTCTAGGAACAATTTTTTTAGCATTAATATAATATATGAGGGGTTTCTCATGATATTTTAATAATGAGTTTTATAATAAATTCAAAACTAATGTCTAGCATAGTGGTAAGGATTCTCACTTACAAGTTAAAGGTCATGGGTTCAATTCTCACTAGAAACAATTTTTTTCATTAATATAATATAGGATGGGTAGATTAGTAATTTCACGTTGAATAAATTGTCTCATAAAACCTCATGTTGTGCTATTAATAATACTAGCGTAATAACCCGTGTGAGGCACGGGCCATTCTCTAACAATTGTTATAAATTCTGTATAGTGTTACGATTTAAGGATATTTTTTAATATAATTGCATCTTTTCTGTTCATACATATTATAATGTCAGTATTCTAATCTATGTATTATTTTATTTATGTATAGATCATATGAGCACTAAAAATAGGATGTTTTGTAGCATATAAATATATTGTATAGGTTATAACACAATTTCTTTTAGAACAATGATAAAAAGACATATCATCGATGTGAATAATACTCGTCATACAATACTTTCCAGATAAAATTAGTACGCTCCTTAATATTTATTTTTTTAAATATCTCATCAAGATATAAGTCGCATAGAATTATACTCCGAAATTACGAGAGGGTTGATTCCCAACACTAACATAATTTCATATATTTTTTGCATAAATATTAAAGGGATGGTGATTTTGTAATTTTTAAACATATAGGGATATTATAGTAAGTTCACAAACATTAAAATGACACTTTTTTGCACTTGTGTTGTGGTTTAATATATAGTGATAGATAGATCGTGTATCATATTATGAAACCTAAAATATAATATTTTTAAAATAATGCGAATCACCATTATTTTTACTCAAAAATTAAAATAATAGTAAAAATAAGATAATGGAGATGTCGGGTTTATGTAAAAGGTTTTTTAACTCAAAACTAAAAAGTCAATATAGCACAGTGGTCGGTAGGATAACTTGTGTAAAGGAGGTTCTAGGTTCGATTCCCCACAAAAACTCATTTTTTTCATTTAAATAAAAGAGTGGCATTTCATGTAATTTTATAACTTGTAAGGGTATAACTGTAATTTCACAAGGGAATTATTGGCTCAAATTATATCCTTGTTGCTCTATTATATATACTGTTAACGGAGGATTTTGGTATTAACAAAATTTGGAGGACTTCTTGCTGAAATCAAGACGTGGGATGATGATTTTAGGGTTTTTGGTGGCTGAGATTGTAAGGATGAGGCTGTTGGTAGAGATCTCAACTTCTTCCCCTACAATGTGCCTACGTACCCCGAATATACAGGGGATCAAGCCTTACGTAGTTCTTGGAGAGCAAGAAACCTTTACGGGCTAGGGTTTAGTTAGCCCAAAATTCGTAGAAGTAGGCCTGTAGGATATGGCTAGAAGCCCAGTTAGGAGTGTCCTTTTCCCCCCGATGAGGATAACCCACCAGAATATAGGGAAAGTACTTTTAATCATGGAAACTAGAGAAATGATCACCTCGATCCCCCGATGAGGATAACCCATCAGAATACAGGATCTAGGATTGTAGATCATCGTCGGATAACCTCCGAGTGGCCTTCAAAATAGGTAAATAATAACCCAAGACTCCCTGAAGGGGATACCCCATCGAAATACGGAGTTGGGCCTTCAACATATAATTCAATGATTCCCCGATGAGGACAACTCATCAGAATACAGAATCGGATCTTCAAATATAAATCTTATCTTCAATTAATACGTATTTAATGTCTTCAAGATGTGTTCCCGTAATTATAGTAAAAGTCATCAATTTTGGTATTATTAGCGCTAAAACAACCATTAATTGCCAAGTCATTCGGGCGAATAAATTACCAGGCCCGTTCTTCGCTTAGTCAAATTTTGGGTATAACATATACCACTAGCATAAAAGCCCGTGTAAGGCACGGGCCGGTTCCTTAAATATATTTATAAATCAAATTATGTATTATTAATGTCGTTAGTTAAGTATGTGTAAGTTTATAATTTGAAATTTGATACGAGTAGTACTGATAGCACTCATAACATTTTTTTTAATTTGTTGTGGATCATAGAACGTAATTGGAGTATTCGGTGGGTGCTTTCTAATTAAGATGACTTTTCAGAATACTTAAAATTCTAACCATTGGTTCTTCAAAAATGGTGTGATAAGTGGATTTTATATCCACTTGGATCATTCCATTTCGGCTTAAATTGGTGTCTTGGTCTCAAGTAATCGTGTGTTTCAACGAGTTTTTGTGTAGAATTATGTAGGCCATCAATTGCAGGCTTCCCAATGATTATATGGTGTTTTTGAAGTCAAGGGAACAAGTGTCAGAAGCTGCGTTCGAAAATGGAGAAGAAATCAGCAAAAGGAAAAATCAGTGTGCCTGAACAGTGGCTGAGCGCGGGCGCGCCCAGCTTGTACTACAGATGCGCGCGGGCGCGCGTGGCAGGATTCTGCAAATTGGAGCAGCGCGGGCACGCTGGAGTTATGCATAAAACGCGCGCGGGCGTGCCTGACCCCGACAGAACTTCCTGGAATTCAATGAGGGTGCAAGATCAGAATGTCACCTTTAATGTGTTCAAGGTTGATAAGTGGAGTTTATATCCACTTGGAATATTCTAAATCGGCTTAAATTGATTGTCTTGGACTCAAGTTTCTGGTAGTTTTGATGTGTTTTGTTTAGTTGTGCAGATTTACGAGAATGTTGATTAAGGTTGATGCTTCTAGCGTTTTTGGAGAATTAATTGTGTAAAATTCGGATTTTCTGGATAGGTTGCGCAGTCTACACTGTTTTGGACATATCTCGAGTTCTAGAAGTCCGTTTTCAGCGATCTTACTGCCCACGCGAAGCTTGGGAGATTTTCTATAATATGGGATAGGTGTTGCATGAGCAGGTTTCTATTTTGGCCATATCTTGAGTTCTAGAAGTCCGTTTGAGGCCCGTAAACAGTCCACGCGAAGATAACGAGATTTTCTATCATTCTAAAGTGGTCCAGAGGCCCAATTGCAGCTGGAACATTCCAGAATTAATGAAGGAAAGACAGCTGCGAATTTCCCTTTAAATCAGAATCAGTTTAGGAAACGTACTTCTATTATAATTCTGATTTGGTATTTTCTTGTTGGGGAAGATGTCTAGAGCCTATATAAACACATCCAACCCTTGTAAAATTAGATCATTATCATTAGGAGTAGAACAATTACATATCAATTACTTAGGTTTATTTGTATATTTTCATACTTTGTTTTTATCATGGTTTCATCAGATCCCATGATGACGAGAGGTTCGATTATGAGCTAATCGTTGTCATGGGATTCTAACGGATTTATTTATGGAGCTTTAGTATCTTGATGCTTTAGAGATCTGTGTGTGATGTATATCTTGATATCCTCGTATGGTTATGCTTAATTGATAGATGCGTCATGAACATCTAATTTGTTAATCTCTTACGAAACGAGAGTGGATCTTGAGATTTAGAACTTGCCATGCTAGCATAGGATAGGTTGATGTTTTAACATCATGATTTGTGGCATGATTAGAGATAATATGCTACCCTATGTGATCAATGTGGATAACTTGTTCTTCAATCGTTATGTTTTCAAATTCTATAGAGATATAGGGTCTAAGCATAATTGGTGTCTATTCATCTTCTATCTCTTTTGTGGATGTATGTTTAGTTTGGTATTCGTATACTGAGAAGTAGCGTATACTTGTTTCGTGTTATTCGATCAGATATCATAACCATTGCATATAGTGATTAAAGGCGTCAGATCTAAGCGAAGTATTTAATGAAGTTAGGATTCCATGGTTTTTCTTGCAGAAGTAATTAGATTTCAATTCTTGCTAGTTAGTTAATTTGTAGTTTTGTTAATTTGCTTTTTAGTTAATTTATATAGTTAAAATCCATATTTGTTATTTGTCTTAGCAGTGCATAATAACCATACACTGTTGCATAGGTGCGTTTACTGAATTAAAACCATAACCAGATCTCTGTGGGAACGAACTTGACTTATATCTGTATTACTTGTGACCACGTACGCTTGCGTGATTTAGTGCAAACAAGTTTTTGGTGCCGCTGCCGGGGATCATCGGTGTTTTATTTTTGGTTTATGTGCTTGTCAATAGTGGTCATTAGAGTTCACTGACTCGGATTTTTTTTTCTTATCTATCTTGTTTAGTTTGGTGTGTTTCAGGTACTTGAGTGTGTGAAGATGGCATGCGAGGAGTTGCCATGGTGGGCATATTCGAGTACATCCATGCCTCAGCAATGTGAGCGGTGTTTGGGCGTTCATGATCCCTCGCAATATTGTTACTACGGAGGAGTTGATCCATATTTCAGTTATGAGGAGCAACCATATTTTCAATATCATCCTCAACAGTACCAGCAAGATGTTCCGGATATGTCATATTTCTTTGGTAGTGAAGATTTTCAACATCAGCAACCTACTCCTACTTTTCAGTCAGATGAAGTTCCTACTAGGGAGGAGATTAGGATGCTTGTGAAGAGTAATGAGGAGTCTCTCAAATCTTTGGAGATTCTAGTTGCTCAAGCTGTGAGAGCCTTGGAACAAGAGAAACAACAATTCATACCAGAAGCAATTCCAGAAAATAACGATGACTTGGAGCAAGGTACTGCATGCATAATTGAAGAAGACAAATTCCAAGAGGAAGAGAGTGTTCACAAGCCATGTGAGGAATTTGATCAAGCTAGTGAGGTGGATGATTTGGAAAGGGCACAATTTGAGACAGACACTGATGAGCTACGCAAATTTCAAGAATTGGTATGTGCGTACCAAGAGGACACTGATGAGCTACGCAAATTTCAAGAATTGGTATGTGCGAACCAAGAGGATGAAGAACATGGGAAAGATGCAGGTCTTCTACTTGTCTCAGAGTATAAAGATGGAGGTAGCGCATTAGAGCCAATGGAGGAAGTTCTCGTTGAGGAACCAAAGGCTTCAGCAATTTACATTTACCCTCCTCCATTATATTCAAGCGAAGCCCGTGTGTTGTTCTACAAATTGACAGATTTTGGGTCAACAGATGAAGGCATTGGAAGAGGATATAGTTGCTACATGAATATGCCAATCAAGGAGAAGGAGCAAAAAGTCTGCCGCCGAGATGATGATGAAGTATTGCGAAGAAGTATTGCGAAGAAAGGACCAGGCGAACTATTATCATCCTTAGTGGAGGCTTGAAAGTAACGTCAAGCTATTGACGTTAAAGAAGCGCTTAGTGGGAGGCAACCCATGCATTAGTGTAGAAAAAAAAAATCGGATTTTTGGTGTGTAACGCAGGAGGAGCCTGCGTTTCAGAGCAGATTGCGCGCCTGTTGCGCAACTTGAGGATGCGTTACTGGACTGGCGGCAGATTGCGCGCCTGTCGCGCAACTTGCGCATGCGCGTCTGTACTTGGGGCAAATTGCTGTCAACGCGCGCAAGCTGCGCGTGGTTCAGATGGTCATAATTTTTTTTTCCAGCCGTTGTCCTGTGTTGTGCGAGTGGTCAGTTGTTATAAAAAAAAAAAAAAATCCTTCCCACCCATTCTATTTATACTCATATTTAATCATCTCTACCCCTAATTCTTTTCCTATTTCAATTCCAAAACTTCCCATCTTTTCCTCCAAAATTCTAAACCTATTTCTATTCTAATTCATATTTATTATTATTATTAATATTAATATTTATTTATTAATATTATTATTATTATTAATATTTATTATTATTATTATTATAATTATTATTATTTATTATTATTATTATTATTATTATTGTTATTATATACCCACCTTTTCATACAATTCCAATTCCTCTTCTATTTTATTTAAATCTCTAAAAATTCAATTCTAAAGAGGAATTTATTGCAAGTTCACCTCTTTGATTCGTATTGGGTAAATCTTTTTCTCTAATCTTATTTTTATTACGAATTTGTGTTCTTGTCAATTGGGGTTTTGTAGTATTCAGGTAAGGTGGCTAGTCTATGGAGCTCGTACGCAATATCCTCCACCAGATTCATCCGAGGAGGGTGAGGACTCAGATGACGAGGTATGTTTCTGCTATCCCTTGTATTTACTTCCATTCAATGAGGACATTGAATATTGTAAGTTTGGGGGTTGTTTGAGGGATTAGTAGTTGTTGTTGTATTATTTGTTCATGTAGGATTTCATGCTTTGCATATTAGTAGTAGTAAATTATGCATTTATGTTCGTGTTATCTACGTTTGTTTCATATAGGACATTCTGTTTTTATGTTGTATATCATGTGAGTTCATAATAGTTGCATTTGCACCCATGCTTGATAGGAATTTTGTGTTGTTGACGCTTTTGATTGAGAAGTGATATGCTTTGTTCTTGTGCACACACATACACTAGTAAGTTGAAGCTAGTAGACTTATTGAATGTTGTAAGTGATTAGAAGGACATGAATATGTGCAAGATGATTTAGTTTGCATGCTTTGAATACAAGTCGGTGCATTAGAGAGATTTTTTGCTTGGGATTGAGTATGTTTTTCCACCAAGTGAGATTTTGAGCCATATTGCATATTTTTTGCAATTTATTCGTTTGCTTGAGTGTCCACGGATTGTTTACATTGCTAGCAGTTGTTTGAGGTCTTTCTTGAAACGCATGACATTATTTGACGATTAAAATGATAAAGGCATTTAGGGATAACCACATATTTTTCCATATTACCACACCATGTTTACATGATCAATTAGTTAACCCGTTGAGCTTAATCCTATTTTTCGGTGATATACCACATTACTTGCCTAGACCTTTTTCTTGTATTAGCCTTACATTAATTTGAACCCACATTGTCAAAGGCTAGTAGAGTGCTTAAGGGAGTAATAAGGTGTGCAAAGAAGGGTTTATTGTTGGTCTTACTTTTGGGGGAAATATTGAAAACTGGGTTTGTTGTGTACTTGATAGTCGGCATATGTAATAAATTCATGGGATCATTGTTATTGTTTATATTATTGTTTTATCTAGCTCTCGAAAAAAAAAAGAAAAAAAATAAGACAAGAAAAAAAAGAAAGAAAAAGAGAAAAATATATATTATGAGAGCATGTTTGTGTTTGTTGCGATCCTATTTCAGTCGACTAATCGAGTGTTTGTTTTAGTAAAAATTATGTGGGGGGGGAAATAGGGTGTTGTGTATGATATATTATGGTACTTACTAGCTTTTGACACTTCACCTGTTTTGGATTATTTGACATACCTTGTCTCTAGCCCCGTTACAACCCAAATAAAGACCTTTTGATTATCGTCATTGATGTATGTTGTGTTAAGAGTTAGATTGATACCAAATGTCAAGCATGCTTATGATTTTTGTTGGAGTTGAGTGATACACTTACCCTTGTTCTTGAGTGAAAATTCTTTTGTGAGTGGATTGTGAGTGTTTGCTTGTTTTTGCGTATGAGATCCCGAGTTTTGTCTCAAAGATGTACTCTTGTAGGCTTAGCATGTTTACTAACTTATTCTTACATTTGACATGGGCTTGTGAGAACTTATGCATGTTCATTGAGTAGACTATGTGAATACTTGCACTTTCGACACCAAGACATTGCGTATTTACTTTGATTCTTAAGTTGATATGGCATGAGAGGATTTGAAGGTATGGTAGGCTAGATTAGTTGCATTTTTTCCATGTTAGTTGTATTCATGCATTGCATTGCATTAGGTAAATGGATTTTGTGGGTACATTCGTTATAGGCCCTCACGAGACCTTACTCGTCCACTAGGGCTGCCTAGGGGTTTAAAGGGCTTGTTGCATATGCCAAATGCAACCGTGATCACCTACGGAAGTGGTACTAGTTAGTTAGTTGTAATTGTTTATGCTTGAGGACAAGCATCGGTTTAAGTTTGGGGGTGTGATAAGTGGAGTTTATATCCACTTGGAGCATTCTAAATCGGCTTAAATTGATTGTCTTGGACTCAAGTTTCTGGTAGTTTTGATGTGTTTTGTTTAGTTGTGCAGATTTACGAGAATGTTGATTAAGGTTGATGCTTCTAGCGTTTTTGGAGAATTAATTGTGTAAAATTCGGATTTTCTGGATAGGTTGCGCAGTCTACACTGTTTTGGACATATCTCGAGTTCTAGAAGTCCGTTTTCAGCGATCTTACTGCCCACGCGAAGCTTGGGAGATTTTCTATAATATGGGACAGGTGTTGCATGAGCAGGTTGCGCGTGGTGGGCGTAGGCTGCGCGACAAACAGACTGATGGGCGCAGGTTGCACGCGCGCGGTGCTGAAAAATTACAGTTTTTACTATTTTGGCCATATCTTGAGTTCTAGAAGTCCATTTGAGGCCCGTAAGCAGTCCACGTGAAGATAACGAGCTTTTCTATCATTCTAAAGTGGTCCAGAGGCCCAATTGCAGCTGGAAAGTTCCAGAATTAAGGAAGGAAAGACAGCTGCGAATTTCCCTTTAAATCAGAATCAGTTTAGGAAACGTACTTCTATTATAATTCTGATTTGGTATTTTCTTGTTGGGCAAGATGTCTAGAGCCTATATAAACACATCCAACCCTTGTAAAATTAGATCATTATCATTAGGAGTAGAACAATTACATATCAATTACTTAGGTTTATTTGTATATTTTCATACTTTGTTTTTATCATGGTTTCATCAGATCCCATGATGACGAGAGGTTCGATTATGAGCTAATCGTTGTCATGGGATTCTAACGGATTTATTTATGGAGCTTTAGTATCTTGATGCTTTAGAGATCTGTGTGTGATGTATATCTTGATATCCTCGTATGGTTATGCTTAATTGATAGATGCGTCATGAACATCTAATTTGTTAATCTCTTGCGAAACGAGAGTGGATCTTGAGATTTAGAACTTGCCATGCTAGCATAGGATAGGTTGATGTTTTAACATCATGATTTGTGGCATGATTAGAGATAATATGCTACCCTATGTGATCAATGTGGATAACTTGTTCTTCAATCGTTATGTTTTCAAATTCTATAGAGATATAGGGTCTAAGCATAATTGGTGTCTATTCATCTTCTATCTCTTTTATGGATGTATGTTTAGTTTGGTATTCATATACTGAGAAGTAGCGTATACTTGTTTCGTGTTATTCGATCAGATATCATAACCATTGCATATAGTGATTAAAGGCGTCAGATCTAAGCGAAGTATTTAATGAAGTTAGGATTCCATGGTTTTTCTTGCAGAAGTAATTAGATTTCAATTCTTGCTAGTTAGTTAATTTGTAGTTTTGTTAATTTGCTTTTTAGTTAATTTAGATAGTTAAAACCCATATTTGTTATTTGTCTTAGCAGTGCATAATAACCATACACTGTTGCATAGGTGCGTTTACTGAATTAAAACCATAACCAGATCTCTATGGGAACGAACTTGACTTATATCTGTATTACTTGTGACCACGTACGCTTGCGTGATTTAGTGCAAACAAAGGCCATGAAATTTTCGACAAAGGATGAAGAGTGTTGCAGTATGGAAATAGTTGATACGGGTCAGAGGAAGAAGTTTGATCAGTTATTGGGTGCAAAATCGGACACACACATGCTCAAGCATCACATCAGTGATTCCATTGACAGTTCTTGAGTTCGAGATCTCTCGAATGTCAAGCTCGGAAAACTTCCATCCCATTTGAAGTATGTCCTTCTGAATGATGAGTTGGTTATTTTTAAAGTATGTCCAGATAATGTATTAAGAAGGTGGATCATGGATGATGAGGTTGAAGAGTGTTCTTATCAATCAACTGTAAATCATAAACACCTTAGAGGTGTGAAGAAGAAGAAGAAGAAAAAAATCGATTGGTGGTAGAGTCAAAGTGAAGTTTGATTTAGAAAAGATGTGGGAAGATAACAAGAAGGTTGTCAAAAATGGGTGAATGGTCTTTCTGCTAAGGACAAGTCGAATGCGATCTTTGTGCCGCCATGATTGGAATCATATTTGTCCGGCTAAATGACGTTAACGACAGCGCTTCATGGGAGGCAACCCATGTGTTTCGATGATTAGGTATGTTTACTGTTATCCCTTGTATTACTTTCCATTCAATGCGGACATTGAATATTTTAAGTTTGGGGGTGGTTTGAGGGATAAGTAGTGTTTATTAGTTATTTGTGTGTCATTGTGTTCATATAGATATCATGTTTTGCATATTAGTAGTAATTCATACATGTATGTTCGTGTTATTTATGTTTGTTTCATATAGGACATTTTTTTTATTTTGTTTTCGTAAACCATGTGAGTTCATTTTAGTTGCATTTCATGGCATGCATTTTTCATGATCCCTTAGGACGAGCTGATTCTGATTGGTAGGTAGATGTCTAATTGAGTGTGATAATGATGAGTAGAGGGTTGATTTGTAGTTCCTACGAAATTGACTTGCATGTTGCGGAAACAAAATTTTTACACAGACTCATTGGGTGCTTTTGGGCTAGGTTAGGGTCATACTTGTTTGGATGTTTTGAGATATAATCACCTGATTATATTTAGAATTTTCGTTATTCCCTTGATGGCGTAGGAGCACTAAAGTCTAAGTTTGGGGGAAAATAGGAATTTCATGCTAGTTGTTAATAATTGTCAATAATGGCTAGGCGTCATCAAATGGCTAGTAGCAGGCTCATATTTATATGAGTAGTCTAGGGTTGGAAATGAGAATTCTCATTCCACATTGCATATGAAAAAAAAATTTGAAAAAAAGGAAAAAAAAAGTAAAAAGTTCAATTGTTTAATGCAAAATTAACCACGAGTGAGCTCTTTCATACTCGAGTAATTAAGTCTGAGGGGACTTAGTCCTAGTAACCTAAAGCCCTTGTGGTTTGGGATTGCTGACCTAACAATCGCTACATGGATATTATTGTATAAGCCTTTTTTGGTCTCATTCATTGCACGGTTAAATAAGCATGCGTATTGTATATAGTGTCTTAGTTTAGTAATAAAGTGTTAGTCACAGAGGCATGCCTGTTTACATCAAATAACAAGCCTAATTATTTGTAATGCTTTGCATTACTTACATTACCTCTTAACTGAGGGAACCTCTACTTGTAGAGTCTCTACTTGTTCTGTACCTGTAATAGGCACCAAATCCTAGTTGTGTAATTGTACTTATATAGTCAAGAATAATGCTTGAAAGAAGTTCGAAGGTTAATGCCTCAAGCAAGGAGATAAAGACTGTCAAATAATCATAGTTGGGATTTGAAGAAAGTGAAGAATTTGCCTAAGTACCAATTCGAGAAGTAGTTTTGTCTATTCGAGAAGTCCAGCATTCGAGAAGTCAGGGATTCTATATCTCAAGACACTATTCGATATCTCTGAATACACTGTTCGATATCTCAGAGATTCGATATGTCTACTACTCTATTCGAGAACTCAAGAAGTCAACAAGTCAAAATTGTATTCGAGTTCTCAAAGAGTCAACCAGTCAAAGTTCCATTCGATATCTCAAGGACTCAGAAAGCTATTCGAGATCTCAGGGATTCGACAAGTCACAATGCTCTATTCGAGAACTCAAGGATTCCCAGAGAAAAGAGCTATTCGAGAAGTGGTTCGATATGTCAATATAACAGTATTCGAGAACTCAGAGTTATCGATCAAGTCAATTCTAGTTCTCGAATCACTTACTTAGTCACTTCTCGAATACATTCTTGGAGACAAAATACTGAAGAAATTGTACAAGTCAGAATCCTGCAACAAGCCAATGCACTTTATGGATCTCAATCTGTAACGTGCTCTGGAAAGCCTACAAAGAAGCTTGGAGAGATATAGAAGAGACAAAGGGCTAAAGAAGTGGATCTGAACAGGCTTTGCAAAGTCAAATCTGTAACCGTTTGGACTCTTACTCAAATAGGATAGACAGACTAGAAAGTAATTTGTTTAGCTACCTTATTTGTAGTAAGTAGGTTGTATCCATACTCTATAAGGATACAGCCTCACTTCCTTAGCAATTAACTTTTGGAGAGTCAAGTTTTTCATATTCATTGTAAGTAATATCTCTATGAGAAAAACGAAGCTGAGAATACTATCATTTGTATTCACAGATTGTAGCAACCTTTATCTAATAATACATTAGATTAAAGTGATATTGTGTCTTGTGTTGTTTGTTATGCAAAATCACGCAAGCGCACGTTGTCACAAGTAATATATGATTAAATCTAGTTCGTTCCCACAGAGATCTAGAATGGTGTTCAATTCAATTAATGTACCTATGCACCGATGTATGGTTTTTATCCACTGCTAAGACAAATAACAAATTGGATTTTTATTAATTATCAAACTAAAGATTAACTAATTAAAGAGATTAAAATCGAATTACTAATATGAGAATAAAACATGGAATCCTAGTTTCATTATCTACTTCACTTAGAGTTGCAGCCTTTAATTAAAACATGCGATGGGTTTTGATATCTGATCGAATAACATGAAAAGAGTAAAAGTTACCTCTCGGTATACTAGTACCAATGTTAGGTCGAATACACAATAGGTAATCAAATACTGTATGAGTAACTTAACAAGAACACACTGTTTAATACTTAAGAACTGTTTGAAATTAACAATTCCTCTCTCAGTGATGTAAAATATCACAGAGAGCTGCTTAGGTTACAATCAATGAATTTCTCAATGTTCGATACCCTTCTAGGGTTAACCTAACTGTATTTATAAAACATACAGCTTCGTACAATCAGTAATTGATTCTCCTATAATTAAGCTATACAATTGATATCAATCACGATTGCTTCAAGTCTTCCAAGTCAACTCAATCTCTTTGACAGCTTTCCAATCTTCAAAGATATTGCTTCCATATTTATCTTGTATCAATCTTCAAACACTGTTGACTCTTCAGACATTACCGCTACAGAGTTTAACAATCTCTGTTGCGCTTCCAGTCAGTGTTTAACTAAACTCTGACTGCTTCCAGCTAAACTCTGTTTTGTTACTTTAGCTTCCAAACACTGTTCTCATCAATCATTTCTAACAATCTCCCCCAACTTGTTCATTAGCAAGAATGTACAAGTTTACAGTAAATGATGATGTCAAAACAAATACAAAGTCTACAGTGTTTAACAAACAGAGTTTAAGCTTTTACTTAACAAATTCTACAGAAAATAAGAAAATTCTTACAGACTTCAAATTCTAATCTCTTGAAGATCTGGCATTGTTCTGAGATAGTCTATAAGCAATCTTCTTTCAGCATTTTCAAGCTCTATCTGCATAGCTTCCTTGATTTCTCTCAACTGAGGATCATTCTCATCAGTCTGATAGATAGCAGCTCTAAGATCGTAGATTTTGTTTCTCCTCATTTCATTTCCCAACCTGATATATTTCACTTCCTCAGACTTCACATTAAAATCCAGAACAGTAATTCCAAGATCTGTCTTCAGCTTTGTAGTCCCCTTCTCCATTTCTATCAGATTCCCATTCCAGTCTCTGTACTTTGGAACATACTTGCTGTTGTACTTCATATTTCTCCTGGCAAGATTTTGAATCATCTTTTGTCTGAGTACATTTGCAACTGACTGAGCTCTTTGATTTCTTACTCTGAAAAGATACAGAACATATTCTAATTCTTCCCAGTATTTTAAATCAATATCCTTCTCATCAACTTTAAACACTGTTCCATCAGCCATGAAATATAGCAGAAAATCCTTCTCTAAACTCTTTTGATTAACAAGCTGTACTGACTCCAGTCTGTCTAAACTCTCTTGAGTGACACCACGACCTGGAACAGCCAATGAAGAAGGATCTCTGGGACCAACATATTGTCTTGTGTCTCTGTGTGAGCCTATGCCTCCTTTGTTGTATCCGATTTTACCAGATAAGGCTCTACCATCAGTGAAATCCATTGGAACTGTAGCTTCTAGCCTTAAATCATGAAGAACACCTTTTCCAAATGTTGATTTCAACTGAGAAGACAATAATGGTGTGGTCACAACTTGTGCAGTAACAGAGGTTGTGTCTTCATTCTTCTGTACAACATGTGTATCAACAGAGGTTGTAACAATACTTTTCAGCTTTTGCTTAGCTTCTGCATCTGTTGGTTTTCTGAACACTTGCATCCTTTGATTTGTACCAACTGGTTCTTTGATTTGAATACCTTTAAGAACAGGCTTTGCAGCTTTAACAACTTTCACATTCTTCTTTAATTTATCAGACTTTAAAGCCTTCAAATGCTTTTCTTGCAGACTCTTCTCTTCAGCTTTAGCATCTTCTATAGTAACTCCTTCTGCATTCTCTTCCATGAAAAGCTTAACAGCTAACTCCTCATCAGTCTTTGGATTTGATATTAATTCCAAACTCTTGGTTTTTGAAGTACCTTGAGTTTCAGTGTTTATTCCAACAGACTGTGACTTAAGAGATTTGCCAGATCTCAGAGTTAGTGTTTCAGAGTTTAAAGCCTTACTCTTATCACTTGCCCCTCCATCTCCAGCATCATCCTTCTTTTCAAGCAGAGTTTGAGAAATTTTACATTTAGACTTAGCAACTCTCTCCCCCTTTTTGACATCATCAGGAATGAGTATAGATGTAATGAGCTCCAAAGAGTTAGCAATGGAATCAACCTTAGCAAACAAGGCAGTTTGATTTTCTTCAACCTTTCCTAGCCTGGTAAAGAGAGTATCTTGAACTCTAGAAAGCTGTGCAGCTTTGATTTTTGACTCTCTTTCCATTGTCATTTCTCTAGTCTGTATCTCAGTTTTCAAAGAAGCAATTTGTTGTTTTGTTTCAGCAAAATTTCCATCCAGAGTTTTGACTTGTACCACAGTTGCCTTTAAACAGGATAAAATCTCTGGATTTGAAATTTGACTAGCAGTCTGCTTAACAAAATCAGCTGCTCTCCCTTTTGGAAAAATACAGTCTTGTTTATACCAATTAGCAGCAGATTTAGCAAGGTGCTCTTCTTCAATTGCATGAGATGGACAAGGCTGATCAAAAGGTTTATGTTTATTATCAGTCTGTGCTGGTGCACTCATAAAAGAATCAGAGTTTGCACTGTTTTCAGATTCATCTTCAACACTTGCATCATTTGCTTGAGCATCTTGTAAAGAACCACTGTGCTGAGCTGTGTCAGCCACAGTTTCTGTAACAACTTCTGCAATCTTGTCAATAGTCTCCTCATGTTGCACAGGCTCTGCAACAGAGTTTACATTTGTAGCTTCAACAGGCATAGATTCAGAATTTTTCTTAGTTGCTTGATCAACCTCATCACCTTTGTCTGGAATTGGAGAAGCATTAGATATTAGCTCTGTGTGTGATGCTGCAGCTTCAGAAAAATTAACTGCAGGCTCATCAGCTACACCAGGAGCTTCAGTGTGAACAACAGGTGAGATAGAATCAAGAATTGGTTGAAATGAATCAATAATATCATTCACTGGTGAAAAACCATTTCTGTGATCCTCTTCTACAGGAATGTTATCCTCTGCAGGCATTTCAACCTCTGCAGGTATTTCAACATTGACAGGCACATCATCCTCTGCAGGTATAGCAACATTCTCTGCAACCTCAACAGTAGGTGTTTGCTGTGAAACCACCTCTGGAGCGTCAACAACATACTCATCATCAGATTCTGAAAGAATTAATCTCCTCTTCTTGACTTGAGACACTACAATCTCCTCTTCTTCTTCACTAGAGCTCTCCTTAGGTGGTGAAAGTGAAGGTCTGTTTGCCTTTTGTTTCTTTCTTCTGGTATAAACAGCTCCAGGTAATGTCTGTTTAGCCTTTGAGTGTTTAGTGTTTTGGGCAGTGTGTATTTTTCTTTTTGGTTTGGATTTAGGTTTTTCAGTAGGTGCTGTCTCAGAGTTTAAGGTTTCAGAGTTTATTGGTGGAGAGTTTATTGGTTCTGGTTGTGATTGATGAGATGTAGTAGGTACAGTGGTTGTGGGTGTTGTAGGTGTCGTGGGTGTTGGTTCAGAATGTATGGTGTCTAATGGTTCAGACATGTGTTGTGGCGATTGAGAATCCTGAGGTTGGTTTACATAGTTTTGTAAGGCTAGTGGCATAAACATATCAGGTATTTGCTGTTTAGTAACATCTTTATTTGTCAAATCAGAAAACATCCTTTTAGCAACTTGAAAAGGCTGAATGACATCAGCTTCATCAATTGTAAGATTAGGCACACAAGCAGTAAATAGTATTTGACAAAATCGAGCAAAATAAACAGAAGTAGGCTCAGACAAACGCTCTCCCAAATTCATTAGCACTAGTCTACCAAAATCGAAATTACCTCCATACAGTAGAGCATGGCCAATTTGAAGAGTGTCAAGAGGAAGTGCATCCCAATTTGTTGTCTTCTTTCCAAAAGCTCTTGTAATGCAATCGAAAAAGAAACTCCATTCCTTTCTCAAAAGTGGCCTTCTCAGAGACCCCAGCTTATTCAAATTTCCTGCACATCCAATTTGCTACAACATTGTCCTCAAGTGGTCGTGACCAACAACACTGTAAGAAGTGTGAGTCTCAAAATCCAAAGCATCCCTAACCGTAGTTGGAGTAATGATATACTCTGATTCAGCATGAGTGAAAGTGATTGTTGGAGTGCCAGACTCTTCTCCATCATCATATACAGAGTTTGTCCAAAAAGTAGCAATTTGTGAAGCAGAGAGTATTGGTGGTGCAGTTAAAGCCTTCCCTATTTCAGAATCTTTCAAGAAATTTTGAAACAAATGAAACGCCTCTGGAGCATTTGCATTCTCCAGTGGAGCTGCATAGTTGCTAGGAAGAAAAATTAACCCTGCTGCATCAAACGCTTTGGTTGCCATTAGTAAGATATGATACGAAGATATTCAGAGAAAAGATGTATGGTAAGTGTTTACCAAAATGTGAAGGAGAGTGAATAAGAATTTTGAAAGTGATTGAGTATGCAAGTAATTGTGAGTGAGTGAATATGAATCGATGTGAAGTGAGAGAACAAAAACGATTAGAGTAAAACCAAAACTCAATCGTTTATTTAATGAAAGCGCGCAACTGATTGTAGAGTAATGTGTAAGTGGGACACTATCATGGGACACGTGTCAAATAACCAATGGATCACTTAATGATTACCGCTGTCATTCCTATAATCACGACACTTTGACATATTTACACTAATTAACAGTTGTCAACTACCCCAATTACTCCAAAATAGTCAAATCATCTCAATAAAACTTTACCTTAGAGTACTTAACACAACTCAACAGTGTTTATCAATTTTCCAACTTTATCACTGAAACCCTTTCAAAAATTGCACAGTTGTGAATATGAGTGTGTGTGAAGCAGAGTTTACCAAAATCAATTTTTAGAGCATCTAATATTTCATAAAATCCATAACAAAAAAATAAATAAACACTGAATGCACAAACTCTCATAGTAAACACTGATTGTTTGATGAATGCTAAACTCTGTAGTTACTGTTATACAGAAATCTGAAAACTTCTATTCCCATTGATGTCCATGATTATCCAAGTAAGCACACAGTCTTTGAAGACTAAAAGATCAAGAGATAGAAATCAGAGCATCATTCAGTGAATAACAATCATGAACTTGATAAACTCACAAACTCTCAAAGCACACAGGTGTTTAGGTGAAGTGTTTACACTCACATTCAATCAGGAAAAGCAGATTCTACCATATTCTTGAATGTCCACCAAATCTACACTACTTTGAGTACATGTATTCACAAATCAAAATGACTTTATTCAGGGTTGTAATGAGGTAAGATCAAACAGATGAGAAGAGATGTTTTATTCATGAGTGAATTTCAAACTGAACATTTTAATAGACCAAAGTGTTCAGTCACACTGTTAGTACATATTTGCACAAGATCAGTATATATGCCCTTTTTTTTTTATTTAACATATATACTGAAAAACTTTTCTTTTCTTGAGAAACACTCATCTGCTTGATTTTTTTTTTTTCAAAAGAATATAACTGCTATTAATACTTCAGAGTATAAGAAAAATGAGCAGTTAATTAGGCTCAAAGGGGTTTACTAAGGGTGGTATTTATGAACAGTGTTTATACAGTGTTTGAACAGTGTTCAAAAGAATTTTGAACAGTGTTTGAAGGAATGGTAAATCCTATTGCCCTTATCATTTTCATGCACACACATATCATGTAGTCTCAAAGTGGTTTAATACAAGTTCTAGAGAAACATACTTCCTAATGAACATCACACAACAATAAATACTGATTGATAGAAAATGTATCAATCACTGATTTTGGCTCAAACTCTCACAGGGTGTAAACATGAATCTGAACTCACCAAACTAATCAATGACACATCTCAAGTTTTATGGTTTTCACAAGTACAAACAAGGAATCATCAGGAACCATACCTTTGGGAACAGAATGTCACTAATCAGAGTTTAGAGTTCATCAATAACCAAAATTATTTATGAGAGGCAATGCACACAATATTCATAAACTCAGAGTTTAGGACTGAATAAACTAAGAGATGCTATAAATATGAAACAGTATCATGCTGTGTTGATTTACTGCACAAAATCTGATTAGATTACAGTGACTCAGAAAGAATCATGATTTAATTACTGAGAATCATGCTTCATACATTTTTCTTCATTGGTGTTTTCATTCAGACAATAATCAATTCTGAATTCACTGAGTGTATCCAACATGATAACAGTGTTTAACAGACAGACATGCTGACAGAGTTTAACAAGGTTTAAACATAAGCATGCATAACAGAGTTTAATACTAAGGTTCACATAGCACTTAACAATTTGCATAACATGAGCAATAAGTTTTTGAGTCTAACCAACATCACTAGTCAAAACTAGAGACCATTCCTAGTTCATTGACCAGTCTTGTAAATGTAGCTTCACTCAATGGCTTGGTGAAGATATCTGCAAGTTGTTGTTCTGTAGACACAAAGTGAAGCTCAATGTTGCCTTCCTCTACATGCTCTCTGATGAAGTGATACCTTATGCTGATGTGCTTTGTCATTGAATGTTGTACTGGATTACCTGTCATTGCAATAGCACTTTGATTATCACAGTAAATAGGTATCTTGGTATACCTCAATCCATAATCCAGCAGTTGATTCTTCATCCATAAAATCTGTGCACAGCAGCTACCAGCAGCAATATACTCTGCTTCAGCTGTAGATGTAGATATTGACTTCTGTTTCTTGCTGTACCAGGAAACAATTCTGTCTCCCAGAAATTGACAACTTCCACTGGTGCTTTTTCTGTCTATCTTACAGCCTGCAAAGTCTGCATCTGAATAACCAAGTAGTTTAAACTCTGATTCTCTTGGATACCACAGCCCCAAAGTTATAGTGCCCTTGAGATACTTAAAAATCCTCTTCACTGCTGTTAAATGTGGTTCTCTTGGATCTGCCTGGAATCTTGCACACAAACAAGTGGCATACATGATATCAGGTCTACTAGCTGTTAAATAGAGTAGAGAACCAATCATTCCTCTGTAACATGTCATATCTACTGATGACCCTGCATCTTTGTCCAATTTTGTTGCAGTTGCCATGGGAGTTGTTGCAGATGAACAGTCAAGCATGCCAAATTTCTTTAGAAGATTTCTGGTATATTTTGCTTGATTTATAAAAATTCCATCATCTGTTTGCTTCACCTGTAGGCCTAGAAAATAACTAAGCTCTCCCATCATACTCATTTGATATCTTGACTGCATGAGTTTGGCAAACTTCTTACAGAGTTTATCATTAGTAGATCCAAAAATGATGTCATCTACATAGATCTGAACTAAGAGCAAGTCACTACCAGATTGGAAGTGAAACAGAGTTTTGTCAATAGTACCTCTGTGAAATCCACTTTCTAGTAGAAATTTGGCAAGAGTTTCATACCATGCCCTTGGTGCCTGCTTAAGTCCATAGAGTGCCTTGTCTAACCTGTAGACATAGTCTGGATATTTTGGATCTACAAAACCTGGTGGTTGTTCCACAAACACTTCTTCTTCAAGTTTTCCATTTAAAAATGCACTTTTTACATCCATCTGAAACACTTTGAATTTCTTATGAGAGGCATATGCTAGAAAGATTCTGATTGCCTCCAATCTAGCAACTGGAGCAAATGTTTCATCATAGTCTATTCCTTCCTGTTGTGAATAGCCTTTTGCAACCAGTCTTGCTTTGTTTCTTGTGATAACACCCTCACTGTCAGTTTTATTTCTGAAAACCCATTTAGTACCAACAATGGATCTGTTCTTGGGCCTTGGTACAAGGGTCCACACTTCATTTCTTTCAAATTCATTTAGCTCTTCTTGCATTGCTGTTATCCAGTCAGCATCTTTAAGAGCTTCTTCCACTTTCTTTGGCTCAGATTGTGACAAGAATGCATGAAACAGACATTCATTTGTTGTTGCACTTCTTGTCCTTACTTTTGCATCTGGATCACCAATAATTAAATCAGGTGTGTGTGACTTAGTCCATTTTCTTGCAGAAGGCAAATTGCTTCTGTCATCATGTGATCCTCCCCCTTGATCCATGCTCTCCTGATTTTCTTGGTGCCTCTCTTCATTTTCTGATGCTCCCCCTGAATGTGACTGCTCAGAATTATCAACAGAGTTTGAATCAACAGAGTTTGATTCAGAATTATCAACTAATTCACTATCAGTGTTTGAATTATCACTCTGATGTGATTCTTCATGCTCCCCCTCAACTGGTTCTTCCCTTGTTTCTGATTGAAGAGTTTCTTCAGTATTTACCAGTAGAGGTTCAGAGTTTAGATCAACAGAGTTTGTCAGATCAGTCTGATCAGAGTTTACTTTTTTAGAGAATAAGTCTTCATTTTCAAAGTGGAGTAGATCATGTTCATTGACATCTTCAAGTCCAGTTATTTTCTTGTCATCAAATGACACATGAATTGATTCCATGATCACTCTAGTTCTCAGATTATAAACTCTGAATGCCTTAGTTGACAGTGGATAGCCAACAAAAATTCCTTCATCTGCCTTTAGGTCAAATTTGGTCAACTGTTCAGGATGAGTCTTCAACACAAAGCACTTGCATCCAAAAATATGAAAATATTTTAGATTTGGCTTTTTCTTCTTCACCATTTCATATGGTGTTTTACCATGCTTGTTGATCAGTGTTGCATTTTGAGTAAAACAAGCAGTTTGAACTGCTTCTGCCCAGAAATATGTTGGCAATTTTGCTTCATCTAGCATGGTTCTTGCAGCTTCTATCAAGGTTCTGTTCTTCCTCTCCACTACACCATTTTGTTGTGGAGTGCCAGGTGCAGAAAACTCCTGTTTGATTCCTTTGCTCTTGCAAAATTCTTCCATTGATGAATTCCTGAATTCAGTTCCATTGTCACTTCTGATTATCTTCACTTGATTTTCTGACCCTTTGTCCAGTTGTAATATATGTTCTGTCAGTGTTAATGCAGTTTCATCCTTCTTTGCAAGAAAATATACCCATGTGTATCTGGTATATTCATCAACAATGACTAGAGCATATTTCTTCTTTCCAAGAGACATGACATTCACTGGTCCAAAAAGATCAACATGTAGGAGATGATAAGGATCAACAATTGAAGACTCAGATTTGCTTTTGAAGGAGGCTTTTCTCTGTTTGGCCTTTTGACAAGAATCACACAGGCCTTCTACATTCAACAAAGACCTTGGTAGACCTTTTACAAGATCATTCTTTATTAGCTCATTGATGTTGTTCAGATTTAAATGAGAGAGTTTCTTGTGCCACTTCCAACTCTCTTCACTGGACATTCTTGTTGACAGACACACTGCTTTGCCATCAGTGTTTGTTGATAATTTAATTTCATAGATGTTATTGTGTCTGTTTCCAACTAGAGCAACTTTCCCTGTAGATTTACTGATCACTTGACAATATTCAGGCTGAAAATCTACATGATATCCTCTGTCACAGATTTGACTCACAGATAGCAGATCATGCTTGAGTCCTGGAACCAGAGCTACATTTGTGATGATGACACTCCCAAGATTAATATTGCCATATCCCAGAGTATGTCCTATGTTGCCATCTCCATAGGAAACTTTTGGGCCAGCCTTCTCCTCATACTCTGATAGCAGGGCTTTATTTCCTGTCATGTGTCCTGAACATCCACTGTCCACGACTAGGGTACTAACCCTGTTGCCCTGCAATCACAAACAATCACTGATTATTAGTTTTAAGGATCCAAACTTGCTTGGATCCTTTGGCTTTCTTAATTCTGTTAGCTTTTGCAGCGGAATTCACATTATCAGAGTTTAAGCTAACTTTTTCAGAGTTTACATTTGCAGAGTTTACTTTAACCCATTTCAAATTTGGCTTGGGTTCATAGTAATTATAGTAAATAGCATGATAATCTCTGCAAGTGTAAATAGAATGCCATGTACTTTCACAGTGTGTACATAAAGTCTGTGGTCTAGTCCTCACATAATCATTTTTAACTGCAGTTTTAGAGGGCAAAGAATTAATGTTCTTATTCTTACTGCAGAAACTAGCAAGATGATTAGTGCTACCACAATTAAAGCATGTTTTTCTAGGAGCTAATGAAGCAAGCATTGGCTTAATTCCTGATGTTATGCCTACCTTTCCATTTTTGTTTTTCTTAGGCATTCTCTGTTTGTTGACAGATTTTATCTCTTTAAGCTTATGCTTGAGTTGTTTATCTGTCATTAAACCAATGTTAGCCTCTTTAACAAAAGTCTTAGCATATGATTCTTTAACAGCCTTTTTCTCAGCTTCAGTCTTAGGTCCACCTGTTCCCATAACATTACCTTCAGATGAACGATGTGGTCTAACTTTTACCAAATTTTCAAATCTAAGTTCATCTCCTTCAGAGTAACCTAGACCTACTGTATCTGACTGAAACACTTCTTGAGTGTCTTTACCAGAGTGTGTCCAAGTTTTAATAATGTGTTTAGCATCCTCCAATTCAGATTCTAGTTGCTTATACTTACCTAGCAACTCCTGTTCAATAAACACTGCATCATCTCTCTCTTTCTGAACTTTATTCATGTTCTCTAGCTGTTCCTCAACAAGTTTATTTCTATCTTTGAGTTGAGAGCACTCATTTTTTATCCTCTCATTTTCTAAAGTCTGATCCCTATAACTGATATGTAATGCTTTAAGATAAATTCTCAATTCAGTTATATTATCAGTATTATAAGCATAGGTAGTTGGGGGTACCTTTAGATCATCATCTTCATTCTGAGTAGTAGCCATGAGTGCATAGTTCACTTCCTCATCTGAATCTGAAGTGTCTGCCCAATCTCTGCCTTTGGTGTAGAGTGCCTTTTCAGTTTTACCCTTCTTGCACTCAGGAGCATAGTGACCCATCTCCTTACACTTGTAGCATTGAATCTCAGACTTATCTTTCTTACCAGATTTGAAGTCCTTTCCCTCAGATTTCTTGAAATTCTTCTTGTCAGACTTAGAGTAGTCCTTGGAGAATCTCTTTCCCTTCTTGAAGTTCTTGAATCCCATCTTCTTGAAGGTCTTTACCATCAATGCAGCCATTTGCATCATCTCTTCATCATCTTCAGAATCAGATGTTCCATCTGTGTTTGAGTCAACATCAGTGTTTGATGACTCACTTTTTGAGTGTATGACTAAAGCTTTTCCTTTTGCCTTTCTTCTTGATGCTTCCTTCTTTGATGGTTTCTCCTCAACCTTAAGAGCAACAGACTTTGACTTTCTACTTGATCTTTTGTTTCTCTGCTCCAATTCCAATTCATGGGTTTTGAGCAGTCCATAAATTTCATCAATCTCTGTTTCACCAAGTTCATAGTTATCTCTTATGGTGGTTGTTTTCACATCCCACTTTTCAGGTAGAGAAAGAAGAAACTTGAGATTTGAGTCTTCTAAATCATACTCTTTGTTAACCAATGACAAATCATTTAGCAATTTACAGAATCTGTCAAATGTTTCTGTCATGGTTTCTTCAGACTTTGCCTCAAAATGCTCATACTCCTGAGTGAGTATGTTTCTTCTGTTTTTCTTGATTGCAGGAGTTCCTTGACACCTAACCTCAAGTGCATCCCATATTTCCTTTACAGTTGTGCAATTAATCACTTTGTTAGAGATAACATTGTCTAAAGCACTGTGAAGTAAATGTCTTACTTTTGCATCCTTTGCAATAGATGAAAGATCCTCAGCAGTTAGATCTTTCTTTTCTTTTGGAATGACCTTTGATTCCTCACCAGCAGCAGCAGCAGATAACTTTGTAGGTTTGTGAGGACCTTCATATATTCTATCAAGATATTCTGGATCTGTAGCCTCCAGAAACATGGTCATCTTTACTTTCCAAATTGCATACTCTAATGGCCTAAGTATAGGAACCCTAATTGTTTCATACCTACTAACAGTAGTAGGAGCTTTCTCAGATGGTGGAGGTATCTCTGCCATTGATTACTATTGTGTTTGGATCTTTAACTGTAATAAAGTAACAGATTGTCTCTGATACCACTTGTTAGGTCGAATACACAATAGGTAATCAAATACTGTATGAGTAACTTAACAAGAACACACTGTTTAATACTTAAGAACTGTTTGAAATTAACAATTCCTCTCTCAGTGATGTAAAATATCACAGAGAGCTGCTTAGGTTACAATCAATGAATTTCTCAATGTTCGATACCCTTCTAGGGTTAACCTAACTGTATTTATAAAACATACAGCTTCGTACAATCAGTAATTGATTCTCCTATAATTAAGCTATACAATTGATATCAATCACGATTGCTTCAAGTCTTCCAAGTCAACTCAATCTCTTTGACAGCTTTCCAATCTTCAAAGATATTGCTTCCATATTTATCTTGTATCAATCTTCAAACACTGTTGACTCTTCAGACATTACCGCTACAGAGTTTAACAATCTCTGTTGCGCTTCCAGTCAGTGTTTAACTAAACTCTGACTGCTTCCAGCTAAACTCTGTTTTGTTACTTTAGCTTCCAAACACTGTTCTCATCAATCATTTCTAACAACCAATCTACGCATACATCCACAAAAGAGATAGAAGATGAGTAGGCACCTATTATGTTTAGACCTTATATCTCTATAGAATTTGAAAACATAAAGATTGAAGCACAAGTTATCCACTTAGATCACATAGGGTAGCATAATATCTCTATTGATGCCACAAATCATGATGCTAAAACATCAACCTATCCTATGCTAGCATGACAAGTTCTAAATCTCAAGATCCACTCTCGTTTAGCAAGAGATTAACAAATTAGATGTTCGCGACGCACCTAAATTCAATAAGCACAACCATACAAGGATATCAAGTATTCACCACACATAAATCTTTAAGGCATGCAAACTACTAAGCTACATAGATAAATCCACTAGGATCCCACGATAACGATTAGTTCATAATCGAACCTTTCGTCACCATGGGATTTGACGAAAACATGATATTAAACAAAATATGAAAGAAAGAAACAATATTATTAAAACGAAGAGTTGAGAAAACAAATCTATAATCCAAAGTAACACAAAGGATGAAGTAGATCTAGATCCGTTGCTTGTCACGAGCGTTGAACCCTTCTCTCCTTTTCTCCCTCGCAGATCTAAGCTGGTTACAATAATAAAACTATGATCTAATTTACAAGGCTAAGATGTGTTTATATAGGCCTAGATATCTTGCCCAACAAGAAAAACAACTTAGAATACAATTGGAAATAGGTTTTGATACCAAAAATACAATTAAAACTCGAATAGGGGCAAAACGGAGATTTTCAACAATTTTCTCCCCGCACCAGCGCTGCCTGCGCTTGAAGCAGCGCAGCCTGCGCTCTCAGCAGCGCAGCCTGCGCTCTCCTCTCTGTTCTGGCACTGTGCAGGCGCAGCCTGCGCTCTGTAGAGCGCTGTCAGCGCTCTTCTAGCTGGTGGCGGTTCGTTTTCTGCAATTTTCTTCGTTTTTCGTCCGTTTTCTTCCGTTCCTTTTGCAATCACTTCCCTTCTTCAATCCAAAGACTTGCAAAACTCTTGATAGTTGATATTAAGTCACCATTCTTCATTCCATAGCATAATCAACTCCAAAATCAAAGGAAAATTCACCCTTAATCGATAATTCTCCAAATCTGCACAAGTAAATAAAACACATAAAACTACGACAAACTTGAGGCCAAATACACCAATTTAAGCCGATACGGAATGTTCCAAGTGGATATAAAATCCACTTGTTAGATATAATTGATGTGATTTAATGTCAGTGTTTAAGTGTTACAGGTAAAAAGAGTTTAACTTGTTATTGAAAGCAGTCACACCAGAGTTTGAGTATACGCTGATAGCTGGAAGCGCAAACGCTGACAGAAGAAAGCGTAAACACTGCTAGCTGAACACATGGAAGCGCAAACACTGTTAGCTTGGAGAGCAACAGAGTTTGCTAAAGTCTGTCTACTGGAAGCGTCTACAAGTTAACAGAGTTTGAAGATTAATTCAAGATTAATATGGAAGCAATATCTTTGAAGATTGGATAGCTGTCAAAGAGATTGAGTTGACTTAGAAGACGTGTAGCAATCGTAATTGATATCAATTGTATAGCTTAATTATAGGAGAATCAATTAACGATTGTACGTAGCTGTATATCTTATAAATACAGTTAGGTTAACCCTAGAAGGGTATCCATCGTGAATGAATATCATTCATTGTAACCTAAGCAGCTCTCTGTGATATTTTACATCACTGAGAGAGGAATTATTAATTCCAAACAGTTTTAAGTACTAAAACGTGTGTTCTTGTTATTTACTCATACAGTACTTGATTATATCTATTGTGTATTCGACCTAACAAGTGGTATCAGAGCCAATCTGTTACTTTATTACAGTTAAAGATCCAAAACACAATAGTAATCAATGGCAGAGATTCCTCCTCCATCAGGTTCTGAGAAAGCACCTACAACTGTTAGTAGGTATGAAACAATTAGGGTTCCAATACTCAAGCCATCAGAATATGCAATCTGGAACGTAAAGATGACCATGTTTCTGGAAGCCACAGATCCAGAATATCTTGATAGAATTTATGAAGGTCCTCATAAACCTACAAAGTTAACTGCTGCTGGTGCTGGTGAGGAATCAAAGGTGGTTCCTAAGGAAAAGAAAGATCTAACTGCTGAGGATCTTTCATCTATTGCTAAGGATGCCAAAGTAAGGCACTTACTTCACAGTGCTCTTGACAATGTTATGTCTAACAAAGTGATTAACTGCACAACTGCAAAGGATATATGGGATGCACTTGAGGTTAGATGTCAAGTAACTGCTGCAATTAAGAAGAATAGAAGGAACATACTCACACAGGAGTATGAGCATTTTGAGGCAAAGTCTGAGGAAACCATGACAGAAACATTTGATAGATTCTGTAAACTGCTCAATGATCTATCATTGGTTAACAAAGAATATGATCTGGAAGATTCAAATCTCAAGTTTCTTCTCTCTCTTCCTGAAAAGTGGGATGTGAAAACAACCACCATAAGAGACAACTATGACCTTGCTGATACTGAGATTGATGAAATCTATGGACTGCTCAAGACTCATGAATTGGAAATGGAGCAGAGAAACAGAAGATCAAGCAGGAAGTCAAAGTCTGTTGCACTGAAAGTTAAAGAAAAATCTTCAAAGAAAGAAGCATCAAGGAAAAAGGCAAAAGGAAAAGCCTTGGTCATTCATTCAGAAAGTGAGTCATCAAACACTGATGTTGACTCAAACACAGATGGAACATCTGATTCTGAAGATGATGAGGAGATGATGCAAATGGCTGCATTGATGGTAAAGACCTTCAAGAAGATGGGATTCAATAACTTCAAGAAGGGAAAGAGATTCTCCAAGGATTACTCAAAGTCTGACAAGAAAAATTTCAGAAAATCTGAGGGAAAGGACTTTAAATCTGGTAAGAAAGATAAGTCTGAGATTCAATGCTACAAGTGTAAGGAGATGGGTCACTATGCTCCTGAGTGCAAAAAGAGTAAAACTGAAAAGGCACTCTACACCAAAGGCAGAGATTGGGCAGACACCTCAGATTCAGATGAGGAGGTGAACTATGCACTCATGGCCTCTACTCAGAATGAAGATTCTGAACTAAAGGTACCTCCAACTACCTATGCTTATAATACAGATAATATAACTGAATTAAGAATTTATCTTAAGGCATTACATATCAGTTATAGGGATCAGACTTTAGAAAATGAAAGAATCAAAAGTGAGTGTTCTCAACTCAAAGAAAGAAATAAACTTGTTGAGGAACAACTTGAAAACATGAATAAAATTCAAAAAGAAAGAGATGATGCTGTGTTTATAGAACAGGAGTTGCTAGATAAGTATAAGCAACTAGAATCTGAATTGGGGGATGCAAAGCACATTATTAAAACTTGGACACATTCTGGAAAAGACACTCAAGAGGTCTTTCAATCAGACACAGTAGGTCTAGGTTATTCTGAGGATGATGTGCTTAGGTTTCAGAATACAGTCAAGATAAGACCACCTCTTTCTTCTAAGAAATTTGGTACGTTTGTTCATGGTACTGTTAAAACTGAACATGGAGCTGTTGACCATGAGCCAGCTGTAAAAACATGTGTCAAACAGGTTAATATTGGTTCAATGACAGATAAACAACTTAAGTATAAGCTTAAAGAAATAAAATCTGTCAACAAACAGAGAAAGCCTAGGAAAAACAGAAATGGAAAGGTAGGCATAACATCAGGAATTAAGCCAATGCTTGCTACATTTGCACCTAGAAAAACTTGTTATAATTGTGGTAGCACTAATCATCTTGCTAGCTTTTGCAGGAAGAACAAAGACATTAATTCTTTACCCTCCAAATCAGGAGTGAAAAAGGAAAATGTCAAACCAAGACCACAAACTCTGTGCAAACATTGTGGAAGTAGTTGGCACTCTATTTATACTTGCAAGAATTATCATGCTATTTATCATAATTATTATGAACTGAAACCTAATTTGAAATGGGTTAAGTTGATTCTGCAAGTACTAAGAATGAAAATGTTAGTTTAAACTCTGATAATGCTAAATCCGCTGCAAAAACTAACAGATTCAATAAAGCAAAAGGATCCAAGCAAGTCTGGATCCTTAAAACTAACAATCAGTGATTGTTTATGATTGCAGGGCACCAGGGTAAGTACCCTAGTCATGGACAGTGGATGTTTAGGACACATGACTGGAAATAAAGCCCTGCTATCAGAGTATGAGGAGAAGGCTGGCCCAAAAGTTTCCTATGGAGATGGCAACATAGGACATACTCTGGGATATGGCAATATTAATCTTGGAAGTGTCATCATCACAAATGTAGCTCTGGTTCCAGGACTCAAGCATGATCTGCTTTCTGTGAGTCAAATCTGTGACAGAGGATATCATGTAGATTTTCAGTCTGAATATTGTCAAGTCATCAGTAAATCTACAGGGAAAGTTGCTCTAGTTGGAAACAGACACAATAACATCTATGAAATAAAATTGTCAACAAACTCTGATGGCAAAGCAGTGTGTCTGTCAACAAGAATGTCAAGTGAAGAGAGTTGGAAGTGGCACAAGAAACTCTCTCATTTGAATCTGAACAACATCAATGAGCTAATAAAGAATGATCTTGTAAGAGGACTACCAAAGTCTTTGTTGAATGTAGAAGGCCTGTGTGATTCTTGTCAAAAGGCCAAACAGAGAAAAGCCTCTTTCAAAAGCAAATCCGAGTCTTCAATTGTTGATCCTTATCATCTTCTACATGTTGATCTTTTTGGACCAGTGAATGTCATGTCACTTGGAAAGAAGAAATATGCTCTAGTTATTGTTGATGAATACACCAGATATACATAGGTGTATTTTCTAGCAAAGAAGGATGAAACTGCATTAACACTGGCAGAACATATAAAGCAACTGGACAAAGGGTCAAAGAATCAAGTGAAGATTATCAGAAGTGACAATGGAACTGAATTCAGGAATTCAACAATGGAAGAATTTTGCAAGAACAAAGGAATTAAACAAGAGTTTTCTGCACCTGGCACTCCACAACAAAATGGTGTAGTTGAAAGGAAGAACAGGACTTTAATAGAAGCTGCCAGAACCATGCTAGATGAAGCAAAGTTGCCAACATATTTCTGGGCAGAAGCAGTTCAAACTGCTTGTTTTACTCAAAATACAACACTGATCAACAAGCATGGTAAAACACCATATGAAATGGTGAAAAAGAAGAAGCCAAATTTAAAATATTTTCATATTTTTGGATGCAAGTGCTTTGTGTTGAAGACTCATCCTGAATAGTTGACCAAATTTGACCTAAAGGTAGATGAAGGAATTTTTGTTGGCTATCCACTGTCAACTAAAGCATTCAGAGTTTATAATCTGAGAACAAGAGTGATCATGGAGTCTATTCATGTGTCTTTTGATGACAAGAAAATAACTGGACTTGAAGATGTTAATGCACATGATCAACTGCACTTTGAAAATGAAGATTTATTCTCTGATAAAGTAAACTCTGATGAGACTGATCTAACAAACTCTGTTGAGCTCATCTCTGAACCTCTACTGGTAAATGCTGAAGAGACTCTTCAATCAGAAACAAGGGAAGAACCAGTTGAGGGGGAGCATGAAGAATCACATCAGAGTGATAATTCAAATACTGATAGTGACTCAGTTGATAATTCGGAATCAAACTCTGTTGACTCAAACTCTGGTAGTTCAAAATCTGATAGTTCAAATTTTGAGCAGTCACATTCAGGGGGAGCATCAGAGAATGAAGAAAGGCACCAAGAAAATCAGGAGAGCATGGATCAAGGGGGAGGATCACATGATGACAGAAGCAATCTGCCTTCTGCAAGAAAATGGACTAAGTCACACACACCTGATTTGATTATTGGTGATCCAGATGCAAGAGTAAGGACAAGAAGTGCAACAACAAATGAATGTCTGTTTCATGCATTCTTGTCACAAACTGAGCCAAAGAAAGTAGAAGAAGCTCTTAAAGATGCTGACTGGATAACAGCAATGCAAGAAGAGCTAAATGAATTTGAAAGAAATGAAGTGTGGACCCTAGTACCAAGGCCCAAGAACAGATCCATTGTTGGTACTAAATGGGTTTTCAGAAATAAAACTGACAGTGATGGTGTTATCACAAGGAACAAAGCAAGACTGGTGGCAAAAGGCTATTCACAGCAAGAAGGGATAGATTATGATGAGACGTTTGCACCAGTTGCCAGATTGGAGGCAATAAGGATGTTTCTTGCCTATGCTTCTCACAAAAAATTCAAGGTTTTTCAAATGGATGTGAAAAGTGCTTTTCTGAATGGAAAACTTGAAGAATAAGTGTTTGTTGAACAACCACCTGGTTTTGTAGATCCAAAATATCCTGACCATGTCTACAGGCTAGACAAGGCACTTTATGGACTTAAGCAGGCACCTAGAGCATGGTATGAAACCCTAGCTCAGTTTCTTTTAGAAAGTGGATTCAACAGAGGTACAATTGATAAAACTCTGTTTTATTTCAAATATGGAAGTGACTTGCTTTTAGTTCAGATATATGTTGATGATATTATTTTTGGATCTACTAATGATAAACTCTGTAAGAAGTTTGCCAAGCTCATGCAGTCCAGATATCAAATGAGTATGATGGGAGAGCTAAGTTACTTTCTAGGCTTACAGGTGAATCAAACAGATGATGGAATCTTTATCAATCAAGCAAAATAAACCAGAAATCTTCTCAAGAAATTTGGCATACTTGACTGTTCATCTGCAACAACTCCCATGGCAACTGCAACAAAATTGGACAAAGATACAGGGTCATCAGTAGATATGACAAGCTACAGAGGAATGATTGGCTCTCTTCTCTATCTAACAGCAAGTAGACCTGATATCATGTATGCAACATGTCTGTGTACAAGGTTTCAGGCAGATCCAAGGGAACCACATTTAACAGCTGTGAAGAGGATTTTCAAGTATCTCAAGGGCACTGTAACTTTAGGGCTGTGGTACCCAAGAGAATCAGATTTTAAGCTACTTGGTTACTCTGATGCAGACTTTGCAGGCTGTAAGATTGACAGAAAAAGCACAAGTGGAAGTTGTCAATTTCTTGGTGACAGACTTGTGTCTTGGTACAGCAAGAAACAAAAATCAATATCAACATCTACAGCTGAAGTAGAGTATATTGCTGCTGGTAGCTGCTGTGCACAGATTCTATGGATGAAGAATCAATTGCTGGATTATGGGTTGAGGTATAGCAAAATACCTATTTTTTGTGATAATCAAAGTGCTATTGCAATGACAGGTAATCCAGTACAACACTCAATGACCAAGCACATCAGCATAAGGTATCACTTTATCAGAGAGCATGTAGAGGAAGGCAATATTGAGCTTCACTTTGTGCCTACAGATCAATAACTTGTAGATGTCTTCACCAAACCTTTAAGTGAATCAGCATTTACAAGACTGGTCAATGAACTAGGAATGGTATCTGGTTTTGACTAAACATGTTGGTCAGACTCAAAATTCTCTTATAAAATGTGCTGCTCATATTTTTGTGAATTGCTAAAGTGCTATGTGAACCTTGTTAATTAAACTCTGTTATGCATACTCTGTTCACATGTTTCTATTCTCACACTGGTAAACTATGTCAGCATGTCTGTTGGTCATACACTGTTAATATGTTTGAAAAACTCTGTGAATTCTGAGTTGATTTTTGTCTGAATGAAAATACCGATGAAGAAAAATGTATGAAGCATGATTCTCAGTGAATAAATCAAGATTCTTTCTGAGTCACTGTGATCTAATCAGAAATTGTGCAGTAAATTAACATAGCATGATACTGTTTCATATTTAGAGCATCTCTTAGTTTATTTGATCCTAAACTCTAAATCTATGAATACTGTGTGCATTGCCTCTCATGAATAACTTTTGATATTGATGAACTCTAAACTCTGATTAGTGACACTCTGTTTCCAAGACATACATAGTTCTTAATGATTCCTTGTTTGTACTTGTGAAAATTTTAAAACTTGAGATGTGTCATTGTGTAGTTTGGTGAGAAACAATTCATGTCTGCACCCTGTGAGATTTTGAGTCAAATAAGTGATTGATACATTTTATATCAATCAGATTTTATTGATGTGTGATGTTCATCAGTAAGTATGTTGCTCTAGAACTTGTATTAAACCATTTTGAGACTACATGATATGTGTGTGCATGAAAATGATAAAGGCATTAGGATTTACCATCTTTCTTCAAACACTGTTCAAAACTCCTTTGAATACTGTTCAAACACTGTTCATAAATTCCATCCTTAGTAAACCCCTTTGAGCCTAATTAACTGCTCAATCTAAGAACAGTTATATTCTTTTGGAAAATCAAAAGCAAGCAGGTGAGTGTTTCTCAAGAAAAGAAATAGTTTACTCAGTATATATATTAAAAAAAAAGGTATATATACTGATCATCTTGTACAAATATGTACTAACAGTGTGACTGAACACTTTGGTCTATTAAATTGTTCAGTTCGAAATTCACTCATGTTAAAAACATCTCTTCTCACCTGTTTGATCTTACTACATTACAATCCTGAATAAAGTCCTTTTGATTTGTGCATATATGTAATCGAAGTAGTGTAGAACTGGTGGAAATTCAAGCCTATGGTAGTATCTGCTTTTACTGATTGAATTTGAGAGAAAACACTTCACCCAAACACTTGTGTGCTTTGAGAGTTTGTGAGGAAATTCTTGACATGTAACTCACTGAATGATCCTTTGATGTCTATCTCCTGATCTTTTTGTCTATAATGACTGTGTGCTTACTTGGATAATCATGAACATCAAGGGAACAGGGATATTCAGATTTCTGTATTTAAGGAACTACAGAGTTTAGCATTCATCACATATTCCGTGGTTAATATGAGAGTTTGTGCATTCAGTGTTTATTGATTTGATTTATGGATTTTATGAAATATTAGATGCTATAAAAATTGATTTGGTAACCTCTGCTACTCACACACAAAATAATCACGACTGTGCATTTTTGAAAGGGTTTTAGTGATAAAGTTTGAAAATTTGACAAACACTGATTGATTGTGTTCTGTACTCTAAGGTAAATTTTCATTAAGATAATTTGAAAATTTTGGAGTAAATAGAGTGGTTGACAACTGTTAATGAGTGTATTTTGTGGTAAAGTGTCTTGATAATTGGAAAGACAGCAGTAATAATGGCTTTTACTGCGCGTGATTAAGTGAATCGCTGCATGTTTGACACGTGTCCCACTTTCACCCACTCACTCATCATTATGTACCACTTTCACACTTCTCAAGGGAACAGTTGCGTGCTTTCAATGTAAAAACGTTTGAGTTTAATTTTTAATTACTACTCAAATTACTTTTTGTTACAATCACTACTCACCCACTCATATTCACTTTACCAAAATATAGAACTCCCTTGTTTTTCACTTTGGCATTTTCATAAACACTTTTCTTACATATCACTTTCACAGTCGATTCTTGCTTATTTCTTAATCTAATGGCAACAAAACCTTTCACTTTGTTTGGTCTTCGTTTTGTGCCTAACAATTATGCAGCTCTACTTGAGAACGACCGTGCTCCTGAAGCGTTTCACCTAATGCAAAACTTTCTTCGCGACTCTGAGATTGGGCAAGCGTTGATTGAACCTGCTACTCTATCTGCATCTCAGGTCGTCACTTTCTGGCAAAACTCAAGGTATATAGAAGGAGGTGAAAATGGAACTCCGTCTATCATCTTCACTCATGAAGAACAAGAGTTTGTGATTACTCCACAAACTGTTCGCGAGACCATGGATTTCGACACACATACTTCGTATGCTGTTGTCTCTGAGCAAAATCTGAGAGAAATGTTAACAGAGATTGGGTATATGGAATCTCTTGCAAAGCTGGGCAGTGTGAGGAGGCCGAATCTTAGAAAAGAATGGAACTTTTTCTTTGACTATATCACCAGGACATTCCAGAAGAAAGTCACCAACTGGGATGCCATTCCAATGGATAGTCTGCAAATTGGGTATTCTCTACTCTATGGCAGTAATTTTGATTATGGTCGTTATGTGTTAATGAATTTAGGTGATAAGTTGTCAGAGTCTACTACAGTTTATTTTGCTAGATTTTGTCAACTCTTGTTCAATGCATGTGTACCTGGGTTAGAAGTTGATGCAGCTGATGAGATTCAACCCTTTAGAGTCAATAAGAGAATATTCTCTGATATGACTAATAAAGATGTTGGTAAAGACATACCTGCTTTTGTCTTGCCACTTGCCTTGCAGGACTTTCTGAATCAACCACAAGATCCCCAATCACCATAACATGACCCACACCAAACACAACAATCAGAAACACAAAATATGCCTGAACCTTTAGCAACTGACCATACTGAAACCATACCCTCTCAACCTGTAAAATCACCTGAGCCAACACCAACAACCACTGTTAATCCTACATCACCATAAACACAACCTGAACCACTAAACCCTGAGCCAACAAACCCTGTCACTACTACTCATCCACAACCAACATCTAAACCAAAAAGGAAGAAGCATACTGCCCTCAACACAAAACATTCTAAGGCTAAACAGACATCTCCAAAGGCTGTTTATTCCAGAAGATTCATTAAAAGGGCAAATAGACCTTCAACACCACCAGTTCAAGAAAGTTCTAGTGAAGAAGAAGAACTGATTGAAGTGCCTCAAACAAAGAGGAGAAGGCTCATTCTTACTGATTCTGATGATGAGCATGTTGATGAGGCACAAGAGAAAATTTCTACTGATATTCCTACTGGTGAAAAAGAGGTTATCATAGAACCTAATATAGCAGAATCAGGAGTCAAGATTGCTGAACCAGAACTTGCTACGGTTCAAGATGATGAAGATGCTAGAGATGCATTGCCTACAATGGAAGAGTTTGATGAAACTCCATTCTCTTTTGATAATGAAGCATCTACTCCAACACCCATGGAGGCTACACACTCTGTTGATACTGGTGTTGCAGATGGGCCTACTGTTGTTCTTGAAGACACAGAGGTTGCATCACACACTGAATTAAACTCTGATGCCCATCATGTTTCTGATCATGGTGTGGAGATTGATCAACCAGAGAAGGTTATTTCTTTAGAGCATCTTCAAGATGATAAAGGAAAACAGGTTGCTCAAGAACCTGTTGCTGCTCAAGATGAAGACATTGCTTCAGCTGCACCTACTGATGTGTCAGTGAGTGATTCAGTTGAAGACAAAAGTACAGGAGCTGAAAAAGCACAAGCTCAAGCTGATGGTCAGAAAACAGGAGAAAAACCAGATTTTGCTGGGCCTTCTGTTAATGAGATTGATGATAATTATTTGACTCAACAAACTGCTGATTGGTACAAGTCAGAGTGTATTTTTCCTCCTGGCAGGGCATCTATGTTTCTCAAGGCAAATTCTTCAAAGATTACAAATCCAGATATTTTCACTTGTTTGCAAGGAACAGTGATTCAGATCAAAACCTTGAATCATAGATTTGATGATAATCAGAAAGCTATTGTTGATCTTCGAACAGAGGTTGCTACTCATGAGGAGAAATCTCAACAAGCTAATTCTAAGCTTTTTCAACAATTCTCCAAAGCTCAAGAAAATCTTAATGACAGACTGAGCAAAGTTGAAAAGAATCAGCTTTTACTGACTGAGAAGGTTGATTCTATTGCAAACTCTCTTGAGTTAATCACCTCAATTCTGATTCCAGATAGTGATGATGTCAAAAAGGGGGAGAGAATTGCTAAAACTAAGTGTAAGCAAACTCAAACTCTGCTAAAGAAAGATCATCTGGATGAAGAAGGTGCCAATGCTGATAAGGGTTTAAGAAATGCAAATCCTAGACAAGGACATGGAAGGTTTACAAGGTCAAAGCCAAATTTGGTGACAGATACAAATATTCAGAGTACCTCTACTTCAAAGCCAAAGGATTTGTCATTCACTGACAATCCACAAACAGATGAAGAATTGGCTGCTAAACTCTTTCGTGAAGAAAATGCTGAAGCTACACTTGAGGACATACAAGCTGAGGAAAAGCTGTTGCAGAAAGAGCATTTAAAAGCACTAAAGTCCAAGAAAGGGAAGAAAACTGTCAGAGCTTCAAAGTCTTCAAAGCCTGCAATGAAAGGAATTGAAATCAAAGAGAAATTATCTGGTATTCAAGAAGAAGAAGAAGAAGAAGAAGGAAAATTGGTAAGAAAGTCTTCTCTTGATGCCAAGCTGAAGTTAAAAGGGGTGATGGGTGAAGATAGCAAAAGTAAGATGATAGTTACAACCTCTGTTGATACACATGTTGTACAGAAGAATGAAGACACAACCTCTGTTGCTACACAAGTTGTGACCACACCACTATTGTCTTCTCAGTTGAAATCAAAGTTTGGAAAAGGAATTCTTCATGATCCAAATCTAGCATCTACAGCTCCAATGGATTTCACTGATGGTAGAGCCTTATCTGGTAAAATCGGTTACAACAAAGGAGGTATAGGCTCACATAGGGATAAAAGACAACATGTTGTTCCCAGATATCCTTCTTCACTGGCTGTTCCAGGTCGTGGTGTCACTCAAGAGAGTTTAGACAGACTGGAGTCAGTACAGCTTGTTTATCAGAAGAGTTTACAGAAGGATTTTCTGCTATATTTCATGAATGATGGAACAGTGTTCAAGATTGCTGAGAATGATATTGATTTAAAATACTGGGAAGAACTAGAATATGTTCTGTATCTTTTCAGAGTAAGAAATCAAAGAGCTCAGTCAGTTGCAAATATGCTCAGACAGAAGATGATTCAAAATCTTGCAAGAAGAAATATGAAATACAACAGCAAGTATGTTCCTAAGTACAGAGATTGGAATGGAAATCTGATAGAAATGGAGAAGGGGACTACAAAGCTGAAGACTGATCTTGGAATTACTGTTCTGGATTTTAATGTGAAGTCTGAAGAAGTGAAATATATCAGGTTGGGAAATGAAATGAGAAGAAACAAAATCTACGATCTCAGGGCTACTATCTTTCAAACTGATGAGAATGATCCAGATTTAAGAGAGATCAAGGAAGCTATGCAGATTAAACTTGAAAATGCTGAGAGAAGATTGTTGATTGATTATCTCAGAACAACTCCAGATCTTGAGGAGGTTAGGTAGACAGAATTTGTAAGTAATTTTAATTTTCTGTAGATTTTGCTAAGTCAAGATTAAACTCTGATTATATGTTAAACACTGTGTTTTTATTTGATTGTTTTGACATCATCAATTACTGTGAACTTGTACATTTTTCTAATGAACAAGTTGGGGGAGATTGTTAGATATAATTGATGTGATTTAATGTCAGTGTTTAAGTGTTCCAGGTAAAAAGAGTTTAACTTGTTATTGAAAGCAGTCACAGCAGAGTTTGAGTATACGCTGATAGCTGGAAGCGCAAACGCTGACAGAAGAAAGCGTAAACACTGCTAGCTGAACACATGGAAGCGCAAACACTGTTAGCTTGGAGAGCAACAGAGTTTGCTAAAGTCTGTCTACTGGAAGCGTCTACAAGTTAACAGAGTTTGAAGATTAATTCAAGATTAATATGGAAGCAATATCTTTGAAGATTGGATAGCTGTCAAAGAGATTGAGTTGACTTAGAAGACGTGTAGCAATCGTAATTGATATCAATTGTATAGCTTAATTATAGGAGAATCAATTAACGATTGTACGTAGCTGTATATCTTATAAATACAGTTAGGTTAACCCTAGAAGGGTATCCATCGTGAACGAATATCATTCATTGTAACCTAAGCAGCTCTCTGTGATATTTTACATCACTGAGAGAGGAATTATTAATTCCAAACAGTTTTAAGTACTAAAACGTGTGTTCTTGTTATTTACTCATACAGTACTTGATTATATCTATTGTGTATTCGACCTAACACCACTTATCATTGTTCTTTATCCGCACCTACACCTTTGCACATACAAACACTTATCTGCTACATAGACTCGAGCCAAAGAAAAGTTCAAGAATCCATTCACCCCCCCCCCCTCTGTATTCTTTTACTGTATTCAATACTCAACATAAAGCATGAGTTTCTGTCTACCTTGGATAAGGATGAAGGTGTTTCTAAGTTATGAAGTGTCTACAGTCTATTCTATTTATAAACCTGTGATTGTCTTGGCGAAGGACATGTATGATTTTTGATCTAGTGTTGGGAGTATTTCTGATGAGCATCGCACACACGCACATTTCTGTCATGTATTGTTAGTATACGGGGACTTAGTCGAGCTCTATTTGGATTTAGTTGCATTCTTTGAGATATTTGCTTGCTAGTTGGTTTTGGTGAGTTTGAAGGGGATATTTTCATTCTTCATATTAGTTACATTCATGCATTGCATTGTTATTGCATTATTAGATAGTTGGATTTTGTGGGTACATTCACTATAGGCCATCACGAGACCTTACTCGTCCACTAGGGCTGCCTAGGGATTTAAAGGGCTTGTTGCATATGCCAAATGCAACCGTGATCACCTACGGAAGTGGCACTAGTTAGTTGTAAATAGTTGTAATTGTTTATGCTTGAGGACAAGCATCGGTTTAAGTTTGGGGGTGTGATAAGTGGATTTTATATCCACTTGGATCATTCCATTTCGGCTTAAATTGGTGTCTTGGTCTCAAGTAATCGTGTGTTTTAACGAGTTTTTGTGTAGAATTATGTAGGCCATCAATTGCAGGCTTCCCAGTGATTATGTGGTGTTTTTGAAGTCAAGGGAACAAGTGTCGGAAGCTGCGTTCGAAAACGGAGAAGAAATCAGCAAAAGGGAAAAATCAGTGTTCTTGAACAGTGGCTGAGCGCGGGCGCGCCCAGCTTGTATTACAGATGCGCACGGGCGCGCGTGGCAGGATTCTGCAAATTGGAGCAGCGCGGGCGCGCTGGAGTTATGCATAAAACGCGGGCGAGCGCGCCTGACCCCGACAGAACTTCCTGGAATTCAATTCTAAATGGGAAATTGCTGAGTTTTCTACTCCTAATCGATGTGGCAATCACTTTGGACGGTAGGAACATTCCAGAATCAGTTGTAATCATGGAAATTGCTAATCATATCCCGTTTAAAGATGGAATTTGCCGATCTTCTATTCCAACTCAAAAAGCGGCAATTACTTGTTGAGGAGGCAACTTGGGGCTATAAATACACACCTTGGGGGACATTAAAATCATCATCTACACACCAGAGTTCAGTCCAATTCGTTCATAGCACGAGATCGAGAAGCCAAGGCGAGGATTGTGACGACAAGAAGATCTAGACATAGTTTTCTTGGATTCCTTTGTTTAGGCGTATCTTTTGGATGCTTGTTTCATTCACGGATTTCTTCCCTAAACCTTGTTACATTATTGATTTATTCATCTTTGTTATCTTATTCATTACCATGTTTTCATCAAATCCCATGGTGACGAAAGGTTCAATCATGAACTAATCGTTGTCGTGGGATCCTAGCGGATTTATCTATGTAACTTAGTAGTTTGCATGCCTTAAAGATTTATGTGTGGTGAATTCTTGATATCCTCGTATGGTTGTGTTTTATGTATTTAGATGCGTAGCTAACATCTAATTTGTTAATCTCTTGTGAAGCGAGAGTGGAACTTGAGATTTAGAACTTGTCATGCTAGCATAGGATAGGTTGATGTTTTAACATCATGATTTGTGGCGTAAATACATATATTATGCTACCCTATGTGATCTAAGTGGATAACTTGTGCTTAAACCTTTATGTTTTCAAATTCTATAGAGATATAGGGTCTAAACATAATAGGTGTCTACTCATCTTCTATCTCTTTTGTGAATGTATGTTTAGTTTGGTATTCGTATACTGAGAAGTAGCGTTTACTTGTTTCGTGTTATTCGATCAGATATCAAAATCATCGCATGTATTGATTAAAGGCGGCAACTCTAAGTGAAGTAGATAATGAAGTTAGGATTCCATGTTTATTCTCATATAAGTAATTCGATTTCTATTCTCATTAGTTAATTTAAGTCTTAGTTTTATAATTTGCATCTTAGTTTAATTTAGATAATTAAAAATCCCAATTTGATATTTGTCTTAGCAGTGAATTAAAACCATACATTGTTGCATAGGTACTAAATTGAATTAAAAACAAGATCTCTGTGGGAACGAACTTGACTTATACCTGTATTACTTGTGACCACGTACGCTTGCGTGATTTTGTGTTAACATGGTGCATCCCTTTAGCTAATTTATAACCATTTTTAAAGTAAAATCTAAATATCCTTCAAGCTATTCCATTCCGAAAGTGTAAGTTCTGGTCCTTATTTTAATAAAAATTCTTTGAAACTCCGCCCAGGCCTTGTTCTTTAAGTTCTTAAAACTCTTTTTCTAACTTTTCCCTCTTTTTTCTTCTAATCTCTTGATATTTAAGAATTCATTGTCTTTGTTTCTTTTTCGACATCTATTTATCTTTCAAGATATCAGAAAATTCAATTATAAATAATTGACTCAATAGATCTACTTGCGTAACAAACTTATCATTCTTTTGACCTATGCGCTTGAGAATTGATGAATTACGCCTGGATAGATATTTTTCGTGCTTCCATCATCATGAGGTAAAATTGTTCATGTCTCATTTCCCTATACTTTGACATTGAATTCATCATTTCCTTTATCGAATATAGCTTAATCCAGAGAAGTATATATCTTCAATAATAGCTCAGGTGAACATGTGATCTATGATTGGAATGAATATGTTTTTACTATTAATGTGCTTTGTATATGTGTGCTTTATTGAGAAAGTTTTCTTTAATTATTAAAGTTAGTGTGAGGTACATGCCTCTAGTTTATATTGTTTTCTAAAATTTATTATACTTTTTCAATTAATATCTATTTTTTTTGCAAAATTTCTAAAATTATACTTTATTATTAGGTGAACCTTGGTAAATGAATATTTGATAAATCAACAAATTCATCAAATGAATAACTTTTATGGTTTCAAACATAAAAGTAAAATATATGTTGACGTTGATAGAAGAGAAATATAAATATAGAAAAATTAAATAATATAATAAATCTTACATTTATCGAAATTAGTCAGATATAACTAACTCGACTTCTACGTTAATAAATTTTTAATATACACTTGAAAAATAATTTTTTAGTGTTAGGTATATGATGTAGTTTCATATTATGTATGATCCTATTTTAATTTTAATATTTGTAACTAAATTACAAATTGTAGTTTAATAATTTAAATATTCACAATATATGATTCTATTTTGAAATATAATTCTATTGCTAATTGAAAATTTAAATCTTTACGCAAATTTAAATAAATTTCACATGCAATATAATTTTTTTTTATTAATAATACTAAAATTTAAAATCTAATTGTTGTAAGTAACCTGGGTTTGACTAACGAATAATAAAAATTTCAATTCTCATACTTTGTTTTATGAACCTCTATACTAACTATATATATGCCTTATATAAAATAAATTGTAAAATAAATTATTGAATAAAATATAAATAAATAAATATTTATGTATGTAGTTGATGAATTTTAGTATTAACTCAAATGATCACATAGCTCAATCGGTTAGAAATTTAGTGAAACACTTTATCCATCTTAAATAAATAGTGAAATAGAACATAAACAAAAAAAATATTTATGTATGTAGTTAATGAATTTTATTTTTATCTCAAATGCTCATGTAGCACAAGTGGTTGGAGGGATGAATTGACTTATGTGAGGTCATGGGTTCAAATCCTTGTACACATTATTTTTTCAAAGGTTTCAGGTTAGGTTTGGAAGTAGGCTTGGAATGAATAAATTTGCTCAGGATAACCGAACGTGTTCTCCTATTGTTTTTATCTCAAATGCTCATGTAGCACAAGTGGTTGGAGGGATGAATTGACCTATGTGAGGTCATGGGTTCAAATCCTTGTACACATTATTTTTTCAAAGGTTTCAGGTTAGGTTTGGAAGTAGGCTTGGAATGAATAAATTTGCTCAGTATAACCGAACGTGTTCTCCTATTATATATAGAAAGATAATAGATATAAGATCAGATTAGGATCAAATTATAAGATTTTAAATGTGTGGGTTATTTAACAATATTGCTCCGGTTTTGAGGACCTATTGACACATGTGAACACATGTAATTTCTTTAGATGGAATGGGCACAATGCATAATTGCCTCTCAGCAATGTTATCTATCATCTTCGTAACAGATCGCTTGAATCTCTGCCGTGATGTTTTTGAATTATGTAAAATTATAGACCATCACTCCCTTATGCCAGTCCTACAAAAGAAAAGCGCAAGGATCGCACACATTTTACTTTATTTGTATTATTTATTAGCTTTTGTAGTCGTCTCCCAAATTATTATTACTAGATTGGAATAACAAAATTGACACACTGATTTGTGCGAAGCTATTATATTAAAGTTTTAATATGTCTGTCAAATAACTTAGTAGTACCTGTATTTCACATGTTGTTTGGGTGGCTTAGATGGTTAGTAATGTTGAATTTTTCCCAGGACAGTAGGGTTCGAATCCTCTTTCATTATCTAACAGAAATGTATGTTCCTGTTGGATCTGTAAAGTTAATAATTATTATATTCCTCGGAAGGTTAGTTTCTTTCGATCTGTAAAGTTAATAATTGTTATATTCCTCAAAAGATTTAACGTAATAAAATAAAAAAGTTGGCTCATTCACTTTTCACATCACTCAGTCCTTAAATCAAATTTTGTTCAACATTGAGCGGTTTGTATCAACCGCTCATAACAAGCGATGATAATGAAAGATCAGATGTGATGCTACAAACAAAAATGCCCGATAAGCTAGAAAAAAACAAACAAGGCAAACACACACAATGTAATAATTTGCGAGGGAATGGACACAGTGCATATTTGATTTACAACAATGGCATCGTCCTCGTAGCAGATCACTTGAATTTCTGCTTGATATTCTTAAATTAGATAAAACTATTGACCATCACTCACTTATGCCAGTCCTACAAAAGAAGTGCACAAGGATCATACACATTACATATGACAGAGAAAAACTTTTGGTTATAACACAAGAGCATCCATAACAACATAGAACAAAATCTCATGTAACTGAGCAACTAGTCATATTTATCAGGCACTAGATGAAGAAAAAAAGACAACCAAACGAACGATGCTTTACGGTTTTCGACCTAATATCATCTTCAACGCACAAATGGTGTATAATGCGTCATTTGACCACTGGCTATGAAATTCCTACTGAACCTAAAAAAACTGTGTACAATTGTCCCGGCTTAACCTAATGCTAGCACATTAATAGTAGGTAGTACAGAAAACCTTAAATCCTCCGAGAGATACTGTTATACATGTTAATATTATGCATTGAATAGATTGATATCAGCCGTAACCAATATCTACTTGTCTACCTGTTTGTCTTTAGTCTTGATTAGCTGCCTATGTTAGTCATGATTAGCTGCCTATGTTAGTTTAAGTCCTAGCTTTCATACTGTAAATTAAGTCTTGGTTTTCCCATTGTATTCAGGGAAAGATAGTTAGATAATGACTCTATATATGTCTGCACATAATAATGAAATATCATTATCCTTCCAACCTTTCATGGTATCAGAGCAGGTTAGATAATCAAGCAATTTTTTTTCACCATCTCTCTTCATGGCTAACTCTACCACTATCCCAAATGATGTTAAGCCATCTTCTCTGTTAGTTATTGTCTCGTTGAGCAATATCCTCAAACTCAACACCTCCAATCACATGTCGTAGAGGCTGCAAGTTGAGGCTACCCTCATTGGCTATGGCCTTTACAAGTTTCTTGATGGATCGTCTATTGCTCCACCAAAATTAATTACAAATGAAAAAGATTCTACTTCTAATCCTGCTTATATTACTTGGGTTAGACAAGATAAACTTCTTTTTGGTGCCCTTGTAGGCACTCTTGAACCTACTGTGGTTCCTATTGTTGCTCGATCGGAGACGTCGAAGCAATTATGGGATACCCTTGCTAATACATTCGCCAAGCAATCCCGGGGGCATGAAAAACTTCTTAAGATTGAGTTCAAGGCAATCACCAAAGGACATCAATCTATCTCTGAATTTATGAATGCTATCAAAGTTTGCTCCGACAAATTGGTAGTCCTTGGCTACCCTCTTCGTCCTGAAGACATCACTGACCGTGTCTTAGAGGGTCTTGATGATTCATACCAAGCAGTGATTGATGCTGTGCAAACAAGGGACTCTCCCATCACGTTTGATGCCTTGTATGAAAAATGTCTTGTTCAAGAAAATACTATTAGAGCACAAGTCTTAGTTAATCCATCACCACTTCCTACTTCCGCACATGTTACTATGGCCAGGCCTAATAATTTTTCTTCTCAGCCACACCATCAAGTCTCACATAATGGCTATAATGCAAGCAATCACAGGAAACAAAACCAGCAAGTGTTCAGCAACAACTACAAGCGCAATAATTTCAACAAAAGTGGCTATCAAGGAACTTGTCAATGGTGTCATATAAAAGGTCACTCTTCACATCTTTGTTCTGTGTTTCAACAGCGCTTTCCAACTGTCAAGCCACCAGGCCCACCACCGCGACCAACCAATTTCCACCAATCAGCTCCCCAAGCAAATGTGGCCATACCTGCTCCAACTAACAATTCCGCACCTTGGTTATTGGACACAGGAGCTACGCATCATGTCACGCATGATCTCTCAACGTTGGCCATGCATAGTCCATATGATGGAACTGAAGAAATTATAATCGGAGATGGTACTGGAGTTCCTATAACTCATATAGGTTCAGCTTCTTTCCCTACATCATCTACTCCTTTGAAATTATCTAATGTGCTTTGTGCTCCTAGTATGACTAGTAATATTCTATCAATTTCACAACTTTGCTCAGAAAATAACCTTCTAATTGAGTTTTCTTCTGACCATTTCGTTGTTAAGGACCGTCACACGGGAAGACCTCTCATTAGGGGGCCAACTAAACAAGGCATATATGAGTGGCCATCTTCACTTCCCCTTTTAGCTCTATCCACAATCAAAGCGTCAGCAATAAATTGGCATCACCGCCTTGGTCACCCATCTCTTTCCATTTTTAAGAATATAATTTCAAGATTTCGTCTTGATGTACCCAAGAATTTCTTTTTCAATTGCAACTCTTGTCATTGTAATAAGAGTCACAAACTTCCTTTTACTCAATCTACTTTGATTTCTCATGATTCTTTGGAGCTTGTTTACACTGATTTATGGACTTCACCAGTTCATTCTTTAGACGGTTTCAAATATTATGTTATTTTGTTGACCATTATACAAAGTATATATGGTTTTACCCCCTCAAACAAAAATCAGATACTAAAGCCGTCTTTATCAGATTTAAAGCTCTTGTAGAGAAATTCTTTGGAAAATTAATTAAAACATTATATTCTGATAATGGAGGAGAATGTCAAGCATTGGCCTCGTTCTTAACCATTGATGGTGTTTCTCACCTCACGTCTCCACCCCATACACCAGAACATAATGATTTTGCCGAGAGAAAGCACCGTCATATTGTGGAAACAGGTCTCTCTCTTCTTGATCATGGTCGTTTCCTCTTCAATTTTGGACATATGCTTTTACTACAGCATCATATCTCATCAATAGGTTGCCGACACCTACTCTTGACCTTAAATCTCCATACTTTTGTCTCTTTGGTGTGTCACCTAATTATTTAAAGTTAAAATCCTTTGGGTGTTTGTGTTATCCATGGTTAAGACCTTATGCTAGTCATAAGCTAGACCCCAAGTCGAAGCCGTGTATTTTCGTAGGCTATTCGAAAACCCAAAGTGCATATCACTATTATGATCCACACTCTAAGAAGACATACACATCTAGGCATGTTCGTTTTGTTGAAACTGAGTTTCTTTATACTCACTTAAGTTCAACAGATTCCAACCCGCCCAGCCTAGATGTTGATTCTTGGTGTCCCGTATCATTACCAATTCTCATTCAGCCACATCATATGCCCATTCCAACTGTCTTAACATAAGTAGTTCAAGTGTTAAAAGTCTGCCTTCACCTACACAACACAACAGTGAACAAACAAAAACTTCATCATATACTAATCTTAATAGTCCAGCTCAAGAACTAGAAGATTCACCATCAAATGATTCAGAACATCATATTGTGCCTATCACTACAGCTATTGATCAGTCTCAAGTGTCATCTAGGCCTCCGCTTGGAATTATTACGAGATCAAAAAATAACATTTTCAAGCCTAACTCAAAGTATGTCAATGTGATGACTGTTAAAGAGCAACTTAAAGAGCCTAAGACAGTGGCTCAAGCACTTCAAGATCCTCTTTGGCGCAAGGCTATGGAAGATGAAATTGCTTCTCAACATAACCTTGGTACTTGGAGTTTAGTCCCTCCAGATAAAACGAAGAACTTAGTCAAATGCAAATGGGTATTTCGAATAACGTATCACAAAGATGGCACGATAGAGAAGTACAAGGCTCGTCTAGTTGCACGGGGGTTCCAACAGAGACCGGGAATTGACTTCACAGAAACCTTTAGCCCGGTGGTAAAACCTGCAACAATTCGAATTCTTCTTGGGCTAGCAGTCACCAACAATTTGCATTTGAAGCAACTTGACATAAATATGGCATTTCTTCAAGGGACCCTACAGGAAGAAGTATACATGTCACAACCACCTGGCTTCACAGATCATGTCTTTCCATCTTACATTTGCAAGTTACGGAAAGCTATATACGGCCTCCGGCAAGCCCCGAGAGCTTGGTACATAGAGCTTACCAATTTTCTGCTTGGTATTGGTTTTAAGAGGTCAGTTGCAGATAACACATTGTTTATTAAACATCAATCCTCTGGCCCAATTTATCTCATTGTGTATGTGGATGATATCATTGTTACGGGTCCAAATATGACTAGCATAGCTGAGTTTATTAAGAATTTGTCACACCGGTTCTCGCTAAAAGATCTTGGTGACTTCTCATATTTTTTTGGGTGTAGAGGTGACTCCCACATCTACTGGTTTATTTCTCAGTCAAAGCAAAAATATTGGGGATCTTTTACAAAAAATGGGCATGATGGATGCTAAGTGTTCTCCGACGCCCACGATTGCTTCTCAATTTTTGTCGGCACATTCAGGAGTTACATTAGATGTTCCTAAAGATTACAGGGCAGTAGTTGGTAGTCTGCAATATCTTACTCTTACAAGACCTGATGTTACCTTTGCGATAAATAAGCTTTCTCAATTTATGCATTGTCCTACGACTGATCATTGTACAGCACTGAAGAGGGTACTTCGTTACTTAAGTGGCACGATGGACAAGGGAATTATGATACATAGGAATTCTCCTCTCAACTTGCACGCCTTCTCAGACGCTGATTGGGCAGGTGATCAGAATGATTTTACCTCCACCATGGGTCATGTAATTTTTATTGGCAAAAATCCCATCACGTGGATGTCCAAGAAACAACGTTATGTGGCTCGCTCATCGACATAAGCAAAGTATCGAGCAGTAGCTAATACTGCTGCAGAATTAATGTGGGTTAAGAATTTGTTGAGTGAATTGGGTGTCAGAATAAATCATACTCCTACTATTTTTGTGACAATTTGAGCGCCACACATCTTAGTGCTAATCCAGTGTTTCATTCAAAAATGAAACACCTGGCTTTAGACTTCTATTTCATCCGTGAACATGTTCAGTTGGGCAAGCTACGAGTAACGCATGTTTCGACTGGTGACCAACTAGCAGATTTTTTAACGAAGCCCCTGTCACGACCACGCCTTGATACATTGTTAGCCAAGATTGGACTCTCCAACGGACCGTCCATCTTGCGGGGGAATGTTAATATTATGCATTGAATAGATTGATTTCAGTCGTAACCAATATCTACTTGTCTGCCTGTTTGTCTTTAGTCTTGATTAGCTGCCTATGTTAATTTAAGTCCTAGCTTTCATACTGTAAATTAAGTCTTGGTTTTCCCACTGTATTCAGGAAAAGATAGTTAGATAATGATTTTATATATGTCTGCACATAATAATGAAATATCATTATCCTTCCAACCTTTCAATACATTCATGATCTGTGGAGCTGTTATTATCATTCAGCAAACCTAAAAGGTTACCTCTGTTGAGCCTCTGTTTTTCAATGAGAAAAAAACTGAATTCTATTATTTCGAACGTTAATGCAAAATGGAAACTTTAAAAACTGGGAGGTGGATATGAGCATCAGTTTGCAAGCTCGAATAACCCACAGGAGAAGAAGTGCAGCTCCATTGCAAAGTCAATGCGACATTGAATTGATTTCCTGTAGTTATAATGAGTATCATTATTATAGGCCATTTGTGCGCACGACTTGGTGGAGAGTTATTTGGCCGCTGTTCTTGCATTTTTTTACATCATGCAGCTCTTGCTTTTATTTTTTTTAATTAATCCTCAATGTACCAGAATCATTTTTTCACTCCGTCTTTGTATTAATCTTTTCTTACTACTTTAACCTTCCTTTCAAGTGCTCTTTTTCCTTCAGCAAAATTTGATGCTTTTGAAGCTGATGTTGTCGCTGTTGTTGAATCTACCTTTAACAATTTCTTTTTTAAATTAGTGCGGCTCTGAAGCTCATTTGGCGTAAATGCAGATCATACTTCTCCATCATATATCATTACTTTCCGCGATAATCATCGACATAAGGACCCCGAATCTATTTAACGTAGAATGAAAACCGGAGTTTTCAGTTAAGATTTATGCTTCCTTTTTTACACTGGAGGCTTGCTTCTCTGTTTTTTTTTTCGGATTCTGCATATTTCTGGCTTTTTTAACCAGCAGTTTGCATCGTTTTGTTTCCTTGTCATGAGTTTGGAGCTGAGTTTTTTTTTTTTTTGGAGAGTTCTGAGATTGTACATGTTTTGCACATTCCACCAACCAAAAATCAACACATTTCCTTCGCTAGTTTATTTTTTACTTTCCCAAGGTCGTCGTAAAATACCTTTATCCCCTCGGTCTGACTATTATTGCCATTGAGGAACATTCTTCCTCGGATTATTAATACAACCCACTGGATGAAGCTCTCCTTGCTCGATATCGGCCTTGGCGCAGGGTGCTGGGTCTTCAGTGCCATATCAGTGATCCGATTCTATGTTCTTTAGTTACTGTTTAGCTCTCCTGCTGCGCAATAGGGTCCAGTTCCTGCAAATTCTTTTTTCTTTTAATCTCTTTGATCTTCTTCATTAACCAACTTCCATTCTTGTACTCATACAACTTGCTTCTTTTAATTTTGTTTTCTTCTGCATTTTGTGCTTATTTCCTCTGCTGTGTACATTTAAGCTGCCCTTGTACATTTAAACACATTCCAAAGATTTGAGATTGCTAGTTCTCTTAAAATCCTGGTGAACATCATGAATTCCAGCAACAAGCCATTGTTATATTTTTCACATCTCTGCACCTTTTTCTGTGTTTCACCTTGCAAGTTTGCTCATCCATATGGTACATGTTTTCCTATATCTGGTCAAGGAAACTAGGTTTCGGTGTTCTTGATGAGCAACTCCAGGTACATCAAGCCTGGCCCATAAAACTTCCAGTGTTGAATCTAATCAGGACATAAATATGGTCTCTGCCAATAGTATTTTTTTTGAGGTTGCTGGTTTGCTGACTTGCTGTCTTAGAGGTGCAATCCTCAATTTTTTTCCCTGACATATGTTGTTGTTCCAAGTTACCAACAAACTATCTCTTTTTCCCTGTCAAAATCAATTCTTCAGAAACCGATCCGTATGGGCAGTTATAACAGGGGAAAAAAAAAATACTAGGTGGAAAGTGTTGGTTCAGGGTTGTCGATGATTCGGTTAAAATTACGATACATGTGGATTGTGATCTTCGTTTTGTTGTCCCGAATGGGAAGCTTAAAGCTTTAGGACACACTGTTGCTCTAAATATTCATAGGGTCATTGTCGTATAGAAAGAATATTTATCGACATTTAAGTATTTAACCCTTCACCGGTATTGAAGGAAGAGGTACACACCTTTGAGAAAAAATTAGAAGTTTGAGCCAAATTAGAGCTTTGACTAAGTGAAACCTCTAATATTATTAGTGTTTGGTAGTTAGCGGATTGAAATAGTTTTTGGATTCAAAAAGCTAATTTTAAAAAAATTATTTGAAGGAGCTTTTTCAATTAGATGTTTGTAATATGTAGTTAATATACAAAAAGTTAACTCGAATAGCTAATTACCAAACAATTTCATACAAAACAGCTAATTCAATTCGCTAGTCAAAACAACTAACCCAATCCGCCAGTCAAAACAGGTAACTCAGACCGCTAACAGCTAATTGCCAAACAGGTCCATAGATATTTTTTATATTTTTTTAACCTGAAATTCATGTTTTTCTAATTTTCAAATTATTAAATGTTAATATTTTCTTCACTCAAAAACTTTATTATATTCTATATAATTAATTTAAATTTTTCTCTGAAAAATTCCAAAATAATACTTATAAATCCTATTCTTTGTTTTTGAAATAAGGTGTACAATTTAACAATATTTTTAGTTATTACTTAATATTATTTAAATATAATTATTATTAGTATTTCTTAAATAACACATCTGCACTTAACTATCAAACCAAGTATAACCCATACACCCATCAAAATTATTTTTTTTTATTTTAGTTGTTAATATATTTTTTACCTAAAATTTCATGTTTTCCTTTTTTAAAAATTATTAAATGTTATTTATATATTTTTTTCACTCAAAAATGTTATTACACTATATATAATTAATATTGATTTTCTTTGAAAAATTCCAAAATAATACGTATATGTCCTATTCATAATTTTTGAAATAAGGTGTACAATTAGCAATATTTTTAATTTTTACTTAATATTATTTAAAAATACAATTATTATTAATACTTCTTAAATAACATATCTGTCTTGACGATCAAATCTCATTAAACTGCCTTACACCAATTATATAATGCCTAGAAACCCTATTCATAATTTTTTGAATAAGGTGTACTATTTAAAAATATTATAAATTTTTAATTAACCTTATTTAAGAATATAAGAAATAGCATTTTTGAAATGAAACACGACCAAATCTCATAAAGTTCTTTATACCAATTATATTATTTTTGAAATAAGGTACAACTTTTAATAATATTATAAATTTCTGTTTAACCATATTTAAACATTGAAAATAGCATTTTTGAAATAATAATTCTATCCCTGACGACCAAACCAACCACATGAACTCCTTTCCACCAATTATATATAGGATATTATTTTAATAAATATCTTCATTTTATTAAATATGATGAGTGATTTTACCCTTTAATGTGTAAATTATATTTTTTTATTAAAAAAATTATATTTTTTAAAGTTTTATTATTATTTTGACCTTTTTTTTAAATTTAACCGATTAATCCCGATTAAATTTGATTAATCGTAGCCTAATTAATTATTTTCGCCTAACTCATTAAACCGCCTAATCATACCTCGTGCTGTCTAATCAAAAAATGTATAATGACTAATTTTTACAGAGATTTTAGTCGTTTAGCACCACACTGTTTTAGAACATTGCTTATTTACAAACTAGTTGAAAACCCGCACTTCGCGCGGGCAAAAATAATTTGTCTGAAAAATTAAAAATATCCCATGTGATTTTAAATTAATTTAATTATCTATGACATAGCATTTATTAATAAGCAAAATCTCTCTTTTGATTCTCACTATTCTGCTTCTATTGTGGCTTCTTCTGAAATATTCATTGCCCTCTCATTTGTGGCATGCATCATGATTCAAAACACGCAAACATATTAATTTCAAGCAATAGGCACACCATTAATATATCAACATTACAACAATAGAGGATGTTTTCATATGCAAACTCCAGAATACCGGCCTTGTACAAAGAATGCATCTGCTTTCAATTAAAAAATATAACTTTACGCAGTCAGGACACAAGATTTATGGTTTCATTTAGGCCATTCACCCGATAGGTACATATTCCAGCTCTCAAGTTTTGGTTATTGTCAATATCATGCTTTTAAGCAACTCTAAAGTTAAAATAAAATGGATAACATAAGTCATAAGAGCATATAGCATGACCTGATTGTGAGGCTGCCTCACTGAGGCACATATAAGCAACCCATATATTATAAATTTAAATTTAAGATAATATGCATGAGTTACAACAATAAAAATTTCCTTCACTCTAAAAGAAAGAAACTTATTTGGTAAGAATCAGCCTCAAAGGTATGTTAAGAATAGACAATCCTGGGAATTAAACCACTCATCATGGGTTCAAAAGAAAAAAGACAATCATCATCAGGTTAATAGATTTACGTGGCATAAAAACGGTGTACCTTCAATTCATTAACCAATATTAAATACATAAAATAATGAAATTATATATTTTACCTAAACTGTTATCGGCCGATGGTATCTTTTGCAGCTTCCAGAACATTGATCAACACGTGCAGCGGTGCAGGAGAGCATGATCAGAACAACTTTCCTCTAAACCTGCAAGAAAAACCATAAAAACTTAATTAGTTTGGGTCAAGAAATATTATGACTGCTGCAACTGGGGGAAGGTTGTGAGGAAACAAAAGTAATGGAAAACACATACTCCTAGAAATATATATACCCTGATCGTGATCGGGGATGGAATTTTAAAAAATAGGGCATTTTAATATACATTTTGGTCTATTTAGAATGCTGCCACTAATCTTTATAGAATAACTGTTACATATATTCAAGATTACTCTAAGCTTAAAGTACCAGTCCTATGCTCAGAATAGTACCAGGTCCTAAGTTTGATTTTGCAAAGAGCCTTAACTAATCGCTGAGGCAGGATGACTAAACAGTAAACCTTTTAACTGTTGATTACATAAACTTAAACCTATCTAAATGTCCCATATAAGTATCCCATATATTTATGGCTAGATTAAATAAATTTGAACCTATCTAAATGTTGGCGAATGAAGATCTATCCACAACAATATGAAGGCCCTCATCAGGTCTATTTTCTTTTTTTATTTGTAGATAAACTTTCAGTAGAGGATGCATTGATACTATTCAGATGCAGGAATTCTTGTTGGTATATAATAATTTTATCTTTGACATGTAGCTCAATAAATGGCGAAAGAAGACATGTAATTAAGAACTTTCATAAATGTATACACAGAAAAATATACTTTACTTTTAGTATCAGGTGCATCTGAGTCATAAGTCGTAACCATTAAGCGAACTCTTACTGGTCCAGAATCATCACTTTGGCACATAGCATAAGTTAGTCTCTTTTTAGAAGCAGATGACTTGTTATATATAGGATGAATGCTTGAAGTGGTCATTTAGTAGTTCAAAGCATTAATACCTTTGCTTCTTGAATCTCTGAAACAACATTCAGCAACCTACGATATTGATCTCTTACCTCAGGATACTGGAACCATGGACTTCACTCTAGCTAGAGCCTTTTGCAACCTCTCCTCTGTTTGTTTTCTGCCTTCTTTCAAGAAATCATAGGCATCTTCTTAATGACATATGGAAATGCTAAAGAGTGATTTTATTTTGTGAAAGAATCATGTCCATACAGAAGAAGATACTTACAGAAATTTAGAAGCAATACAAAAGCAGTACACAATTTGAACAACATATTAAGGTATAAATTTATATCTCCATAGTTCAACGACTAATACCTTGAGCAGTTTAAGCAGTGCTAAATCTGCATGTTTACTTCCAGATATATCCAAAGATTGTAACTGCAGGTAGAAATTTCATGATTAAAAGTCAACAGCATGAATAAGAAGTGCTCCTACAGCCTCCTTTATTTGACAACAGAAAAATAGTATTGGACACAACGATGTCCTTCTAACAGGCTGCTCGTAGAAATCACAACACTTGTTCTATTACAATTTATATTACATTTGCATTCAAAATAAGCTAGGTACAAATTAAACTGGAAGTTCAACTGGCTTATCGACAAAATTAATTTGCTTATATAAAGAATCAAGGGGATACAAATCTTTGGCAAAAATATGTAGGGAAACAAAGGAGTCAACTAAATCGTTGTAATGGACTTGTTCATTTTTTTGGAAACATCTAAGTTGTCGAACATCATTTTCATTCTTAAAATTAAAAAAAAATCCTACCTCTTTCCCAACGAAAAGCAGCGCAATATCTACAGATGGTTGAGATTCCTTCCCTGAGCACTGAATAGACGAAAATGGTGTAAGTACTGCACAGATAAGATTAATAGCGTTCTTTTTCATGTATCTTTTTAATACAAAAGACTATGTAACCAAATGATCTAAAAAAGAACAAAATGCATACAACAGGGTTAGAGTCATTTACCAAATATTCAGACCAGCCACCTAGAGACATGACAGTCTTGGCCAAGTCCTTAGGCGATAAAGTTTGGTAATTTATTCCATCCAACGTTCTGTCACAAGAATATCCATATTACTTGCAAGATTAACAGTACAGATTACCAAAAAACGTAAAAAATATTTTGTATCATTCTTTCACTCTACATCAAATACACTAAACTCCAAGCACATTTTAATTTGTTTCCATAGAACTATAATCCCTATCATGAACCGTAACTAAATAATCCCCAAAATAAGCTAGGAACTTATCGAAACTCATTCATCGCATCGTTCTAACCAACTAAACACGACAAAATAAGTAATCCACACAAACAAACACGAAATTGCAATAAAAGTGCGATTAATTAAAAGGCTTACAAATCGAATTGGTGTGAGATCGGAGAGTTTACGGGCATGCTGGGGTTCTCAGGTTGTGCCTCTGTCTTGAAACTACTCAAACCTCTTCCTTTCCTTCTCCAGCAAAAAATTACCTTGTCCAGTATCCCCACAGACCAGATGATCTTTTTATAGTTCTTTCACACCTGATGCCCTCTTACATGGGCCTTGAATTAGAAAAACCTCTGCCGCTTGATTATGCTTGACGGTTGACGCTTGATTGGGTCGGGTAGATGGAAGGTCGAAACTGATTGAATCTGGGAGGCCGAAAGACTAATCTGGGAAGGAAGATATTTAATTAATTGAACCTAAAAAATCCCAAAATTGAGGAAGCCTTCGAAATAAGAAAAATTGTTTTGGAGAAAGCTGAAGCCTTCCACATCACCGCCTGAGATCTTCCTTTATATATAGAGAAGATGAATGCACGTGTTAGATCCGTATGGTTTGATATTAATATAAATCTAGACACTAGCGCGGGTGAGATAGCTAATTGCCATTTTGCCACCGCTTCATTTATATCCTTTACAGACCGGATTAAATCAACATCGGTAGGCCGTAAATGAGCCGAACCGAGCCGAACACTTGACTGTTCGTGTATCAGTTCGTTATAAATATTTCGAACTCGAACTCGAGTTCGAACTTTTATCGAGCCAATATTTTTGTTTGTGTATCGACTCGTTAAAAAAATGTTATTCACGAACATGTTCGCGAACAGTTCACGAACATGTCTCATGAGCTATAGCACACGAACGTCTCATGAATACTAGCTCATGAACATCTCATGAATATTGGCCATGATCTCATGTTCACAAATACCTCATTTAATTCTAAAATATTTTAATGCTTTAAAAAAAAGATAAATCCTAAAAATTAAAGACATCCTTCTAGTCTACATTTATCAACGAGTCAAATTTAAATCAGATTTAGTTAACACCTAATCAACTAATGTTATAATTACCATGTAATATATGTCATAATTTAATTATTTATAATAAGATAATGAATAGACAAAATAAACTAATATATTATTTCCTAGACATAAATTATTTATTAGTTATCGTGAATTCAAGAACTCTTGTAAAATCTTAATTAAATATGTTCACAAGAATATATATCGAGTATGTATAAGAACTCATTCATGAACCATATTCACAAGTTTGTTCACGAACTATATTAACGAACTTGTTCACAATCGAACTTGTTCGCGAACTTTTGAGCCGAACTATGTTATGCTCAAGTTCAGCTCATTTATGAGACGAACCTCAAAATCGTGATCATGTTTGACTCGTTTACAAATCGAATCGAACTCGAGTCGAACTTTTTTCGAGCCGGACACCACAGCCCTATTACATCAGTTTCCCAATTGCTAAAAAGCCCAGCCCATTACAAAATATGCCATCTAGCCCGCATAATACAACCTGGCCAACTTAATTTTCACTTTGATCAACTTTGGTCAACTACGTTACATGACTTTGGTTTATAAAATAATCACTAGCATGAAAGTCCGTGCAAGGCACGGGCCACATTGCAATTCATATAACATTTTTTTTAATTTTGCGATAAAATCCATTGTATCCTCTTGTTAGTCTATTTTACCTTTCACGTGCAACGGTCTACCGATCCAGTAGTTATAATCATTCTATATTCAAATTATTAGCCCACTCTAAATTTCAAGATTCATATTTATAGTGGTACTTGTTTAATGCGAGAAGAATAACCGACAAAAATGGTATATTATAGTTAATTGTCAGCATAAGTCGATAACAGTGTTTTTCAGTAGGAATCCTAAAAGGATCACCACGACAACAATTTTTTATCTTAGCCACAACATATTTTAAATATCTATTTTCTCTTCTACCCACACTACGCCATAGATTGCTTATAGAAACCCCAAAGCTGTGTTACCATAAACCCTGTTTAAAGTTGTTATAGGCCAAAATGGGCTATGGTAACACTTCAGCCGTGTTAGGTTCTCAACAGTAACTATAGCTATCAAAGGAACCTATGGTAACATGGCAAATGCGGTTACTAAAGACCTCTATAGCAACATCTTAAACACTCTACCGCAACATAGTTTGTGTGTTACCAAAGATGATACAATTTTGCACATGGGCCACATATGGGGCCCACATCTGGATGGGGGCCACATCTAGGTCCCACCTTTTGGGCCTACTATGGGGCCCACCTGCTCAATGTGCAGGCCTTTTGTAACACCTAATATTACCTACTGTAACACATATAGTGATAAAAATAATAGCCTATTGCAACACACTTTGTACCTATTGTAACACCAAAAGTGTAACAAAATAAAAATATATTGCCAGAATATTGAATTTCCCAGTCAAACAAACCAACAACAATTCACGTCCTAATTTAATTCACCAACAACATTTATCTGACGAATGGACAAGCACATTTATCTGATGAATTTATAGTAACTTTACAATTCTACTGATATAAGAAACAAAAAAATAAAATTCAGCTTCCATGTATGTGAAGTATTGTATCCATCTTTTGCTTTTGTTGTGGTAGCCATTATAGAACGCACGTAGAATGTACTGGTATGGCAATTTCTTCCTGGCCAAAAAAGAGTTTCTGAAATCCCTCAGCACCGGGATTTATAATTCCAGCAACTGAAGGTGTCTCCCTTCCTGTAAATACAGCAGTACAGTGAGATCGTACAAGTATTTTTTTAATAGGAATTTTTTTAAACATATTAAAGCTAATCATCCATTGTCCTGTAAATACAGCAAATAATTTAATGTATTTTTTTGAACAAATGATGTTGCAATAAAATGGTGTTCAAGATCTTACTATCAGATAAATACTTATCTTTTTATGTCAAAGACAATATAACAATTTAAGGTCTAGTGTCCGATTGACAGGCTGTTCAAAATGTGGGACTTTCCGAGACTTCTGAATTAAAAAAGACATGGATCGTACAAGTTAACAAGTATCTTCATCTTAATATTTTCAACTTTAATATATTACGAACAAGGTCAGAAATTAAAGTAGCTAATGGAAATTTGTAATTTTGAAAACAGGATATCCAAAAACGCCTATAAAAGAAAACAGTTGGCAGAAACACATATAAAATGACACCAGGTGAGTTAACAGACATGGGCTGCATACATGTAAATAACACATATAATTAACAAACATGGGCTGCATACATGTAAATAAAAATAGCGATCAGCAAGCTTCATATACTATGACAAGAGAATATTAATAACCTCTGATTGAGTTACCAGAGATTCACATTTGTACGAATTTATTAAATTAAATTTATTATATAATAAAAGAGATACACCTGTGAAAAATTCAGTGAATAAATGTTACAGCAGTAGTAAATACAAATACAACAAGAAGGTTTGGACGCTAATTTCTTAAACCTAGTGGGATTGGTAGCTGAGGAAGTCACAGACTAACTTCCCTTCTACTCATTCTCTCACTCTAAATGGAAGTGAAATGCATAATAGAGATACAGAACAGTCATAAATCAAGACCAAAGATATGTCTATAAAAGTTTAGGGTTTTTAATTACTTACCCCAGCTTCAGGTTCCTGAAGGAGGACATCATCTTGTGAAAAGCCAATTTCTTGCAAAAGTAATGGAAATGGCTTCTTCGATAAAATGCCAGCAAAGAGTCAGCAAGTTCAGAAGATGTCTAAGCTTAGAACTTACATTAGCTCGAGTAAGCTGTGTACTTTCAGTGGTCGGCAAACTATGATTTAACTTGCTTATAAAGCCACAAACATGTATAACCAAGTAAAATTCCCTCTAAGGTATAAACAAGATAATGGAAGAATTGCAGAGAAAAAACAATTACATTACCTGTGTTAGGGCGGACCCTTTAAGGTTCTTAAGCCTTCCATAAAAGAGTAGGTGCTCACGTCCTGTTAAGATATTCCAAAGCAGGCTATGTAATTGTAGCATGCATCTTCCAATGTCAATACCCTACAAGAAGTTTAGTCTGAACAAATTTGAAAAATGTTCACACCAGCTTACATATATCCTAAACTAAAAGGTTCCTTTCAACCTCTAAGATACAATGCTCATAACCAAATATAACTACGAATATCCTAATAGATGATGGACAGATGAAAGAGCTTGTCTCCTGTTAGACAAAGATTAATGCATCTATAATATTATTGTGTGTGTCAGGTATTAACTAATATTTTATAGAACCATGTTTTCTGTTGTGACGCTGTGTGGAAGCTTCATCAATTGTAATTGCAGGTCATTGGCAACAATTATTTGGAATGATTGCATTTACTTGCAATCTATATTTGCACATCAATTGTTTTTGGCGCCGCAATTCTTTTCTGTTGTGAAAAGAATGGAATGTAATGCCCTGCAATACAATGCGAGATGCATTTACTAAACTTCTTACGCAGTTCAATTGTAACTCTGTAAGATAATACATTCAGAAAAATAGTAAGAACATGTAATATTAATAGCATGAAACAAAATAATAAGAACAGGTGCAATAAATTAACCCTTTCAACTAATGCTACTTATTTTCAATGACCATAAATGGGACTCGCGTACACTATTTCTAGAGTATCAAACCAGAGACCATCCACAACAGTTCACCCATTACATCTACATACCAGATCCTCAGAATCCTTTGCAACACAAATTCTGAACCATTACACCAACTGTAATTTTGACTAATACACGATAAGAGAAACGTTAATAACCCTTTATAGCACTTGATAAGGCACCATAATTCGTCCATATCTCAACTACAAAGTCTAACAAGTTGTAAAATCTCAAATAGATAGACAGAGGATAAGTATGTCATAACCGTACTAGTCCTCATGTCTTGACTCTTCCCACGTTATATGCAGATAAATAATGATCCATACCTTAGATGATCATAATCAGCAATCAACATGATAAACGGAGTGATACTAGAATAGTAATGAATACCTACTTAAGTGGTAATTAGTAAAGCCTTGTAAATTGATATCATCAACAGAAAAATTATCAGATTCACTTGGGAGCGAAGGAACAGCTACGACCTTCATTCCAGCAGACTTCCCTGCTTTAACACCAGTCCTGTTGAAAACCATAGATATAAGGAAAGAGACGGAGAAGATAAAAGAAAACATTAAACGAGAGGTGAAACACATCATGAGTGTATGTTTTTTTGTGTAAATACTACATGGGCGAACAACTAAATGATTAAAACAAAGCGCCACATCTTACATATCTGGAGATGGTTTTCCCGATTTAACCTGGTCACTTCCTAGAACAATTGTGAAGTATTTACTCCAGCCTATAATAATGACACAAAGGGGAAGCAATGAGTGAAAAAAAAGACATGAACATAACACATATATTTGCATAAATCCATATTGCAGCAAAGAAACTCCATAACTATTATCTTCTGACTTGTAAGCATAACATCATATATCAAAAACACATATTTAAGTAATGCCAAATACCAATGCTTAATTCTATCTACATTAGATATAACAAAGTTTTAAGCCCATAAAATTAAACAGAGAACTTACCTCTCCCAGAAAGATATACAATTCCTCTCCTTGCATTATTATGTATGAACACTAAACATAATTAAAATTAAACAATTTTTCTTACTACAAGTATCATACATTGAAATTAATACAAATGCATACATGAGAGAGAGGGAGAGGGAGAGAGAGGGGGGGCGAGAGCGAGAGAGAGAGGGGGGAGAGGGAGAGAGAGAGGGGGGAGAGGGAGAGGGAGAGAGAGAGGGGGCGAGAGGGAGAGGGAGAGAGAGAGGGAGTGGGGGAGAGAGAGAGAGAGAGAGAGAGAGGTACATACAGCACCAATGAATCGCTGAAGATTGTGAGTGTTGTTAGCACATCAATACATGAGTCCAATTGGAACCAGTCTAGAACCAATCAAGTATAAAAAACCTTTGAACTGAAAAATCCCCAAATCGTAGAGGTCAAACCCAGCTCGAACCCTGATTGAAATCTTCAACCAAACTTCGAATAACCCAGCTCGAACCTTAATTGAATCGTGGAACCAAACTTTGATTGAACCTGCTTGAACCCTAATTGAACCCTAAAATACTTGTGAGAGATGCGAGAGAAGTGTTTGAGAGAAATGGAAGTGAAGTGAATTGAAATTGTTTGAGAGAAAATGATAGTGAAGTGTACTAACTCTAATTTTTCTCCAATTCGATTTAATTTTTATTTGCCGCCCTCTGTTTTCAGTTTGCCCGCTCACAGTTTTCAGTTTGCCGCTCAGCACTATACTCTCCTTTTTTATTTTCTAAATATTATAAATTTATTTTTTTTGCTAAATAATTTATTTTAATTTCTTGAAATTAAAATATAATTGTTAAATCTATTATTTTCATAATTTTGTAATAATTCACAATTTATACAAAATTTAGTTTTCTTTATTAAATTTTTTAATGAATTTAGTTAAAATTTAATAATTTTTGGATATTACTTTATTTTAAAACCTTTTCATTCGAAATTTATAAACAAAATTTAATATTTATGAAAAATCAATAATTTAATTATTTGATGGAACATTACGTTTTAAAATGATTACTTCAACGATTTTGTTAAAATTAATTATTTTGAAAGTCAAATAATTATTAAATCATTAATTTTAAATAAAATAAAAATTTTGTTCATGAATACTCTATCACATCTCATGGTGTTGCCCACTGTAGCACCTTTTATAACTAAGGTAACATACTTTTGTGGCTTTAGTAACACCATAATCAAAAGGTTGCGATAGGTCAAAATTTTCATAGCTATGGTAACATCCAAGATGGTAACACGGTGCCCAAAAGGTTACAATAGGTCATCTATGGCGTAGTGCCATATGTATACCTTATATCTCCTCAATTTATTATTGATCAGGTAGCCTACCTCTGTTTGTAATAAATCACGCAAGCGTACGTGGTCACAAGTAATACAGATAGAAGTCAAGTTCGTTCCCACAGAGATCTGGTTTTTAATTCAGTTTAATACCTATGCAACAATGTATGGTTTTAATTCACTGCTAAGACAAATAACAATTTGAGATTTGATTATCTAAATTAAACTAAGATGCAAGTTATAAAAATAAGAATTAACTAACTAACGAGAATTTAAATCAAATTACTTCTGCAAGATAAAACATGGGATCCTAACTTCATTAAATACTTTGCTTAGATCTGACGCCTTTAATCACTATATGCAATGGTTATGATATCTGATCAGACAACACGAAACAAGTAAACGCTACTTCTCAGTATACGAGTACCAAACTAAACATACATCCACAAAAGAGATAGAAGATGAATAGACACCAATTATGCTTAAACCCTATATGTCTATAGAATTTGAAAACATAACGGTTGAAGAGCAAGTTATCCATAAAGATCACATAGGGCAATATAAGTATTCTCATCTCATACTACGAATAAACCAAAACCAAACATACTCAGTTATAATACCACTCAAAGTGGTGTCTGAGGAGGGTAGATGTACGCAGACCATGCCCCTATACAATAGGGAGGCTGTTTCCCAAGGACCCTCGGCCTATTACAGAATTACAAATACAGAAATACAAATACAGAAAAAAAACCTAATACAAACTAAGAAACTCACGCACACGCAGGAGTCGAACCCCTGACCTCCTTCAAAGGAGGCCAGTGACTCAACCACTGCACCAACATGTTGTTGGCTCATCTCATACTACGAATCATGTTGATAAACAATCATGAACCTATGCTAGCATGGCAAGTTATAAATCTCAAGATCCACTTTCACTTCGCAAGATATTAATAGATTAGATGTTAGCTACGCATCTAACAATTAAGCATAACCATACGAGGATATCAGATATACATCACACACAGATCTTTAAAGCATCAAGATACTAAACTCCATAAATAAATTTGTTAGAATCCCATGACAACGATTAGTTCATAATTGAACCGCTCGTTATCATGGGATCTGATGAAACCATGATAATAAACAAAGTATGAAAAAAAATACAAATAAACCTAAGTAATTGATATGTAATGGTTCTCTTAAATTACAATGGTAGGATGTGTTTATATAGGCTCTATAATTCTTGCCCAGCAAGAAATTGCCTTTTTAGAGTTGGAATAGAAGATTGGAAATTTCCGTTCTTGAATGAAAATAGAATTGCAAATTCCATGTGTAGATCTGATTCTGGAATGTTCTAGCCGCCCAAAGCAATTACCATACTTATTAGAAGTAGGAATTATAGAAATTTCCTTATCAAAGTTGAATTTCTGCAGTTCGGCACATAATACGTTTCCTAAACTGATTCGATTTTTAAGGAAAATTCGTAGCTGACTTTTCTTCAATATTTCTGGGCCGTTCCAGTTGTAATTGGACATCTGGACCACTTTAGAATGATATAGAATCTCGTTAGCTTCGCGTGAGCTGTAAGATCGCTGAAAAACAGACTTCTAGAACTCCAGATATGGCCAAAACAGTGTAGACTGCGCAGCCTTCCCGGAAAATCTGAATTTTAATCAATTTAATCTCCAAAAACGATAGAAGCATCAACCTTAATCAACCTTCTTGCAAACCTGCACACTACACAAAACACATCAAAACTACAACAAACTTGAGTCTAAGACAATCAATTTAAGCCGATATGGAACGCTGCAAATGGATATAAAATCCATTTATCACACCCCCAAACTTAAACCGATGCTTGTCCTCAAGCATAAACAACTAACACTACCTAACTAGTACCACTTCCGTAGGTGATCACTGTTGCATTTGGCATATGCAACAAGCCCTTTAAACCCCTAGGCAGCCCTAGTGGACGAGTAAGGTCTCGTGAGGGCCTATAGCGAATGTACCCACAAAATCCATCTAACCTAATGCAATGCAATGCATGAATGCAACTAAATGAAAATGCAATTAATCTAGTACTAATATCCTACCATACCTTCAAATCCTCTCATGCCATATCAACTTAAGAATCAAAGTAATAACGCAATGTCTTGGTGTCGAAAGTGCAAGTATTCACATAGTCTACTCAGTGAACATGCATAAGTTCTCACAAGTCCATGTCAAGTGTAAGAATAATTAAGTTAGTAAACATGCTAAGCCTACAAGAGTACATCTTTGAGACAAAAATCGGGATCTCGTACGCAAAAACAAGCAAACACTCACAATCCACTCACAAAAGAATATTCACTCAAGAACAAAGGTAAGTGTATCACTCAATTCCAACAAAATCATAAGCATGCTTGACATTTGGTATCAATCTAACTCTTAACGCAACATACATCAATGACGATAATCAAAAGGTCTTTAATTGGGTTGTAACGGGGCTAGGGACAAGGTATGTCAAATAAGCCAAATCAGGTGAAGTGTCAAAAGCTAGTAGGAACTATAATAAATCATACACAACACCCTATTCCCCCCATATAATTTTACTATAACAAACACTCGACTAGTCGACTAAAATAGGATCGCAATAAACACAAACATGCTCTCATAATATATATATATATATTTTCTCTTTTTTCTCTTTTTCTTTTTTTTTTCTTTTTTTTTTCGAGAGCTAAATATAACACAAACAATAATATAAACAATAACAATGATTCCACAATTTTATTACACATGCCGACTATCAAATAAACAAACCCAATTTTCAATATTTCCCCCAAAAGTAAGACCAACAATTAACCCCTCCTTACACACCTTATTACTCCCTTAAGCACTCTACTAGCCTTTGACAATGTGGGTTCAAATTAATGTAAGGCCAATACAAGAAAAAGGTCTAGGCAAGTAATGTGGTATGTCACCGAAAAAATAGGATTAAGCTCAACGGGTTAACTAATTGATCATGTAAAAATGGTGTGGTAATATGGGAAAATATGCGGTTATTCCTAAATGCCTTTATCATTTTAATCGTCAAATAATGTCATGCGTTTCAAGAAAGACATCAAACAACTGCTAGCAATGCAAACAATCCGTGGACACTCAAGCAAACGAATAAATTGCAACAAATATGCAATAAGGCTCAAAAACTCACTTGGTGGAAAAACATACTCAATCCCAAGCAAAAATCTCTCTAACGCACCAACTTGTATTCAAAGCATGCAAACTAAATCATCTTACACATATTCATGTCCTTCTAATCACTTACAACATTCAAAAAGTCTACTAGCTTCAACTTACTAGTGTATGTGTGTGCACAAGAACAAAGCATATCACTTCTCAATCAAAAGCTTCAACAACACAAAATTCCTATCAAGCATGGGTGCAAATGCAAACTACTATGAACTCACATGAAATACGAACATAAAAACAGAATGTCCTACATGAAACAAACATAAATAATACGAACAAAACATGCATGAACTACCACTAACATGCAAAATAAAATATCCTACATGAACAAAATGACTCACAATCACAAATAACTACCTATACACTACTCATCCCCCAACCACCCCCAAACTTGAAATATTCAATGTCCGCATTGAATGGAAAGTAATACAAGGGATAGTAGGAAACATACCTAAATAAAAATGCCGAAAAGCGTGGGTTGCCTCCCACGAAGTGCTTCTTTAACGTCAATAGCTTGACGTTACTTCCAAGCCTCCATTAAGGATGATAATAGTTTGCCTGGTCATCTCTTCGCGACACTTCATCGTCATCACGGTGGCACACTTTCTGCCCTTTCTCCTCGTTTGGCCTATTCATATAACAACTCTGTCCTATTCAAATGCCTTCATCTGTTGACCCAAAATCTATCAATTTGTAGAACAACACACAATCGAGGGCTTCGCTTGAATATAATGGAGGAGGGTAATTGTAAGTTGCTGAAGCCTTTGGTTCCTCAAAGAGAACTTCCTCCATTGGCTCTAATGCGCTACCTCCATCTTTAAACTCTGAGACAAGTAAAAGATCTGCATCTTTCCCATGGTCATCAACCTCTTGGTTCGCACATACCAATTCTTGAAATTTCTGCAGCTCACCAATGTCCTCTTGGTACGCACATACCAATTCTTGAAATTTGTGTAGCTCATCAGTGTCTGTCCCGAATTGTGCCCTTTCCAAATCATCCACCTCACTAGCTTGATCAAATTCCTCACATGGCTTGTGAACGCTCACCTCACCTTGGAATTTTTCTTCCTCTATTAAGCATGCAGTACCTTGCTCCAAGTCACCGTTATTTTCTGGTGTTGCCTCTAGTATGAATTGTTGTTTCTCTTGTTCCAAGGCACTCAAAACTTGAGCAGCTAGTGTCCCCATAGATTTGGTAGACTCCTCATAACTTCTTGCAAGCATCCTAATCTCCTCCATAGCATTAACCTCATCTGACTGAAAAGTAGGAGTAGGTTGCTGATGTTGAAACTCTTCACTACCAAAGAAATATGACATATCTGGAACATCTTGCTGGTACTGTTAAGGATGATATTGAAAATATGGTTGTTCCTCATAACTGACATATGGATCAACTCCTTCGTAGTAACAATATTGTGAGGGATCATGAACGCCCAAACACCGCTCACATTGCTGATGCTGTTGAATACCACCTTGGTTGCTCCAGCACTGATACGACTCATGTGCGCCCGCACATAGCTCACAAACACTAGCCACCTGTTGAACTCCATAGTAAGTTAGAAAATCCATCTTCAATGTCAACGTTCTCTGACAAGTACCTGAAACACCAACGAACTACAAGAATAAATGAGAAAAAGAAATCCGAGTCAGTGAACTCTAACGACCACTATTGACAAGCACATAAACCAAAAATAAAACACCGATGATCCCCGGCAGCGGCGCCAAAAACTTGTTTGCACTAAATCACGCAAGCGTACGTGGTCACAAGTAATACAGATAGAAGTCAAGTTCGTTCCCACAGAGATCTGGTTTTTAATTCAGTTTAATACCTATGCAACAGTGTATGGTTTTAATTCACTGCTAAGACAAATAACAATTTGAGATTTTTTTTTGAAGAAGAAAATAAAATAAATAAATAAATAAATAAATAAATAAAAATAAGAATTAACTAACTAACGAGAATTTAAATCAAATTACTTCTGCAAGAGAAAACATGGGATCCTAACTTCATTAAATACTTTGCTTAGATCTGACACCTTTAATCACTATATGCAATGGTTATGATATCTGATCAAACAACACGAAACAAGTAAACGCTACTTCTCAGTATACGAGTACCAAACTAAACATACATCCACAAAAAAGATAGAAGATGAATAGACACCAATTATGCTTAGACCCTATATGTCTATAGAATTTGAAAACATAACGGTTGAAGAGCAAGTTATCCATAAAGATCACATAGGGCAATATAAGTATTCTCATCTCATACTACGAATCATGTTGATAAACAATCATGAACCTATGCTAGCATGGCAAGTTATAAATCTCAAGATCCACTTTCACTTCACAAGAGATTAACAGATTAGATGTTAGCTACGCATCTAACAATTAAGCATAACCATACGAGGATATCAGATATACATCACACACAGATCTTTAAAGCATCAAGATACTAAACTCCATAAATAAATCAGTTAGAATCCCATGACAACGATTAGTTCATAATTGAACCGCTCGTTATCATGGGATCTGATGAAACCATGATAATAAACAAAGTATGAAAAAAATACAAATAAACCTAAGTAATTGATATGTAATGGTTCTCTTAAATTACAATGGTAGGATGTGTTTATATAGGCTCTATAATTCTTGCCCAGCAAGAAATTGCCTTTTTAGAGTTGGAATAGAAGATTGGAAATTTCCGTTCTTGAATGAGAATAGAATTGCAAATTCCATGTGTAGATCTGATTCTGGAATGTTCTAGCCGCCCAAAGCAATTACCATACTTATTAGAAGTAGTAATTATAGAAATTTCCTTGTCAAAGTTGAATTTCTGCAGTTCGGCACATAATACGTTTCCTAAACTGATTCGGTTTTTAAGAAAAATTCGTAGCTGACTTTTCTTCAATATTTCTGGGCCGTTCCAGTTGTAATTGGACATCTGGACCACTTTAGAATGATAGAGAATCTTGTTAGCTTTGCGTGGACTGTAAGATCGCCCAAAACGGAGTTGTAGAACTCAAGATATGGCCAAAATAGTGAATCATGATTTTTAGGACAATTTCCGGAATTTCCAGAATATCCTCGAGGCCGCATCCTGGAGTTCTGAGGCCGCGGCCTGGAGCCAAATCTGCCCAAGATTGTAGAAAATCTCCCAGGATTCGCGTGAGCTATAAGATCGCTGAAAACGGACTTCTAGAACTCCAGATATGGCAAAAACAGTGTAGACTGCGCAGCCTTCCCGGAAAATCTGAATTTTAATCAATTTAATCTCCAAAAACGATAGAAGCATCAACCTTAATCAACCTTCTTGCAAACCTGCACACTACACAAAACACATCAAAACTACAACAAACTTGAGTCCAAGAGAATCAATTTAAGCCGATATGGAATGCTCCAAATGGATATAAAATCCACTTATCAACCTCACATCTCCTCCAATTTATTACTGATCAGGTACCTTCTTACTTCGGCCTCTTTCCGACCACTATCATGCCACCTCGCTATACCTCTCAGATCCGTTCCTTCCCTCAACTACATCATATATGCACATACTTTTTGCCACACTACCTCTCTTTCGTCTTTAACAACTTCAAGTTTGTTCATTCTTCCTCTCTTTGATCATCTCTCATTCTTCTTTACAATCTCTCAGCGATCTCCATTTTCATATTTATAAAAAATTATTGTTGTGGTTACGAGCTGAATAGGTATTATGATCATAAAATAGTTAATTGTCATCACACATTAAACATGTATAGTATACATTTTTAAAATGTTATTGTGATAACACTATATCTTTTGAATTTCAATCAAACTCATCAAACATTTGTCAACAAATTGGATTAACATATTATTATCAACTATTTAGTTGTATTACCGTTTGTTCTTAAGTTGCTAAAAAAATTGATGTACCAATTCTTTTGTTGGTATTTTGTTGTATCTAAATGTCCAAATCTTACACTAAATGAATTCATGTTGTTTCGGAATGGGCATCAGGTCAATTCAAGGCCAGGGAGTGCTATGTCCATCCTGTTCCCTGAATTCGATTGAACAAAATCGATGAACATGTTCCGGTTCTTGAACGAGAATTATTTCGCTCCCGATTCCTGCCCCGAAAGGAAAATACATATCCCCGCAAGAAATCATGAATTTTAATATTTATAATTAAAATTTTAAACTTATTTTTAATTAAAATTTTGAACCTAATCGTTGAACCCGTATCGATCCCAAAATAGGGATTATTTTCCTCCATGATTCCTACCCCGAACGGAGAACGAGGATCCCCACGAAAATTTGGAGATTCTTATTTTTTTTAATTAAAATTTATATATTCTCTAATATATTGGATAATCAAATTATTTTGATAAATCATGATAAATTTGTTATTATATTATAAATAGCGATTTTAATAAAAGACGAAAAATATTATTAAAATTAAATTATATTCATCAAATGTTAAATTTGTAAAAAATTTAACGATGCAACAAATGGTGCTATTGCCTGCGCAAACAAGATTTTAAGCCCAATGATGAATGGGTTATGTCCGACAATTGTGACATTTGCCATCTTTTGGCATGTCGAACTGGTTGCAAGTTATTTTCATACAATTTTTAATGTTATGAAATGTTAAATTTATAAAAAAATTGAATCTTTGAATTATATTTTTTCAATAATCTACAATATATATTTAAAAATTTATTTTTTCTTACATATGATAATTGATTGGGGAATAGGAATTGGGGATTTAGGGTTCATGTGTTAATGGCTGAATCAAAGAAGATGAACGGAACCATTCATGTGATTGTAGTTCAAATTATTTGTTAATTATTTAGAAATCTGGATGGTGCTGTACAGCTCCCATATTCCTCTGGACGACACCACTCCTAGAATTCCAACTGAACCATTCAATTCTCTTTGTTGTATGCATCAATAATTATTGAATATTAGGTATGTATATTATATCTCTATTCTATTCAATATGATTAACAGATTTTAAAATTATTCAATATGATTAATGTTAACGGAGGAATTTGGTGATAACAGATTTCGGAGGTTGCTAGAATAACGAAACTATGAAAATAGGAGGATTTGAGATTTTGGATGTTTGGGACTGGACTTGAGAGGTGTCTCGACTTGTTAGATGTGTCGGATCCTTTTTCAAGATGCCTGCGTACCTTATATTTATAAGGATCAAGCCAACGCAGTTCTGTTAAAAAAGGATTGGTTTTTAATCCCTATGATTGTTAAGGGATGTATTTTGGGAATTAGTAGATTTTATCTCTTTAAATTATATTCGTGTTGGGATACCTTCCTGATTTGAAGGATATCGTTTAGAGATATTTTCCATTATTGATTGATTGAGATTGATTCTTTCCTCGTTTCAGGGAGAGGATAAAACTTAGCCATTAAGTTATAATTATTAATCTGAATTAATAATTAGTAAATATTAGGAAATTTGGGAGATAATTAGACATGCCGAAAATATGGCGTAACAACTACCCCCCAGTTCTTTAGTGTAGCTTGCTGCAGTGGAGAACTAAGCATGCTTCGATCTTCCAAATTTCCTGAGTCATTGAAACAGCTAGGAGAGGAAGATTAGTAAATAATATGGAGCACCAAGGTGCCAGTAATATGCATGTAGATGTAAACAAGACAATATGTGAGATGTAAAAAAGAATAAGTTTTATAGGTGTGAGAGAATGTATCTTGGAGGGTCAAGCATTATCCGGAAGAGTCATTCAAAGCATTCCAAGCAATTTCCTAACAAACAAACTTAGCAAGAAATACCCTCCTTCAAGGAGGTCGTATTCCTAAAAAATATGAAAAATATATCTCGGAATACCCTCCTCTCGGGAGGTCGTATCCTCATTCTAGAAATACCCTCCTCTCGGGAGGTCATATTCCCAAAGTCGTACCTTGATGAGGCGCCGAAAGTACGGACATCCCCCCCGGAAGTACGGTTTTTGCAAGGATTTAATTATCGAGATACCCTCCTCTCGGGAGGTCATATCCAAATTTCAGAAACATTCTCCTCCCGGGAGATAATGTAGCTGAAAAATCGTACCTTGATGAGGCGCCGGAAGTACGGACATCCCCCCGGAAGTACGGTTTTTGCAAGGACTTTGGTAATTTGGGATACCCTCCTCAAAGGAGGTCGTTCCCCATTCCAGAAATATCCCTCCTCACAGGAGGTGGATTTCCCGAAGTTTATTCCATTAACTCTCCTCAAAGGAGACCATTTTTTTATATATATAAATTACGAAGACCCTCCTTAGAGGAGGTCGTCTAACACAAAAAATAAAGGAGACCCTTCTTAGAGGAGGTTATCTTCCCAAAGCAATATCAATATCCCAAGATTTTTCCAAAAAATATCAGCAACACTTGAAGGGTCTTATAAAAAATATCAGCAACACACAAAGTGTCTTCTATAAAAAATATCTTCATCACAAAGGGTCTTCAAAAATAATCAACTCTTCGAATAAGAGCCTTCCAAAATATAAACTCTTCGAATAAGAGCCTTCCAAAATATTACCCCTACAAAGGAGGACCTTCCAAAATATTACCCACACAAGAGGGCCTTCTAAAATAATAAAATCTTCAATTAAGAGTCTTCCAAAATATTACCCCCACAAAGGAGGACCTTCCAAAATATTAACCCCACAAAGGAGGATCTTTCAAAATATTAACCCTACAAAGGAGGACCTTCCAGAATATTAACCCCACAAAGGAGGACCTTCCAAAATATTAACCCCACAAAGGAGGACCTTCCAAAATATTAACCCCACAAAGGAGGACCTTCCAAAATATTAACCCCACAAAGGAGGACCTTCCAAAATATTAACCCCACAAAGGAGGGCCTTCCAAAATATTAACCCCACAAAGGAGGGCCTTCCAAAATATTAACCCCAAAAAGGAGGACCTTCCAAAATATTAACCCCACAAAGGAGGACCTTCCAAAATATTAACCCCACAAAGGAGGACCTTCCAAAATATTAACCCTACAAAGGAGGGCCTTCCAAAATATTAACCCCACAAAGGAGGACCTTCCAAAATATTAACCCCACAAAGGAGGACCTTCCAAAATATTAACCCCACAAAGGAGGACCTTCCAAAATATTAACCCCACAAAGGAGGACCTTCCAAAATATTAACCCTACAAAGGAGGGCCTTCCAAAATAATAAACTCTTCAAATAAGAGCCTTCCAAAATTTATCCCTATAAAAGAGGACCTTCCAAAATATTACCCACACAAGAGGAGGACCTTCCAAAATATTAACCCTACAAAGGAGGGCCTTCCAAAATAATAAAATCTTCAAATAAGAGCCTTCCAAAATTTATCCCTATAAAAGAGGGTCTTCAAAAATAATATACCGGAGGGTCTTCCTTTTTGACAAATTCCATCCGCAAATCCGAAATTAATTTTCTAACATACATATATGATGCAATAATATATACAAAATTTTATGACATAATTTATGTGCAATCAAATATATGAATTTTCTAACATACACAAAATATTAAATATAAAATATATTACATGAATATTTAAATAATAATAATAATAATAATAATAATAATAATAATATATGCATATCATAAATATTAACGAATTGCAAAAATTTAAAATTAAGAAAAACGACAACTTATCTTAATTTTGAGAAAGGCAGTTCGATAAATTTCCAATGTCCGATTTTTTGTTCCAATTGTCTTCCTCTTCTTGTGTTTAATCACCTAATGCCAACCTCCATCATCTTTATTTTAACCACGCGAGACCTAGTACTATGCTCCTCTGCTATTTTGTTTTTTTTTTCCTATGTTGTACCTCTTCTTTAACCAGAACACATAAAATTGATGCAAGTGCCAATTACCACATATTAACATTTAATATAAAAATTAATAACTTAATACATGGCATATACAAGTAACACATGTTAACTAACAACTTTATTCCTATACATGCATGCACCTTGATGATTTTGACATGCATTAAAAATTAATTTAATCAAAAACTGTACATTAATATACTAATAAAACAATCAATCTAAACACGAATACTAAACAGATCAAAGGAATAAACATGTTAATCTAAGCATACATAAAATATCTAATAAAAAATAATTTATGCCTCGCAAATATTTTAGTAATAAAAATATTATATGCATGACATAATTATTAATTTATTAAATTGTAAAAATTAAAATAAGAAAAACTTATCTTTTTGATGGGTCGATTCCAGGCTTCTGGTTAAATGCTCGGGTCAGAAAATAAACTTTCAATGGTCTAATATCGCATGCTTCCGTGCCCGCTTTGTTTTTTTTTCTCTGCGTTCTGCTGTCGCATGCTTTTTTTTCCTGTGCCTCTATTGTGAATGGTGCGTGTGAACTACCTGCCTTTTTTATTATTACCCTTTTCTCCGCTGCTTTGGCTTGCTGCTGCCTTGATTTCTTCTTTTGATTCCATGCGGCTTTCCAGGAATTTCCGCTGCTTTTGATTCCGTGTCGATTAACCATATTATTATTATTATTTCATCTTCCTGCCGCGACAATTTCTTGTTGCCCTGTTAAGTGTATCCCGCAAGTGCTTTGATTTTTTAATAAATCAATGATCCATGACCTCGTGTAGTACATGAGTTATCCGCACATGGTGTATGGATTGATCGAACCCAAAACCCTTTACAAATTTTGTTGAAAATTACCCGTCCTCCACGGATAATAAATTAATCCCCTCCTTCTAGCGCCAATTGTTAACGGAGGAATTTGGTGATAACAGATTTCGGAGGTTGCTGGAATAACGAAACTATGAAAATAGGGGGATTTGAGATTTTGGATGTTTGGGGCTGGACTTGAGAGGTGTCTCGACTTGTTAGATGTGTCGGATCCTTTTTCAAGATGCCTGCGTACCTTATATTTATAAGGATCAAGCCAACGCAGTTCTGTTAAAAAAGGATTGGTTTTTAATCCCTATGATTGTTAAGGGATGTATTTTGGGAATTAGTAGATTTTATCTATTTAAATCATATTCGTGTTGGGATACCTTCCTGATTTGAAGGATATCGTTTAGAGATATTTTCCATTATTGATTGATTGAGATTGATTCTTTCCTCGTTTCAGGGAGAGGATAAAACTTAGCCATTAAGTTATAATTATTAATCTGAATTAATAATTAGTAAATATTAGGAAATTTGGGAGATAATTAGACATGCCGAAAATATGGCGTAACAATTAACTGATTTTAAAATTATATAATTTATGTCAAGCTAACTTTTTGGCAATCATATTTCGTAGACACGTTTTTTCTAATATAAGGATATTAAAAAAACTCAAAAAATATATAATAAAAAAATAATGAATATTTATCAAAAATACCATTTTTTCTATTTTTTTATACTTTTGCCATATTCATTTTGCAAAAATACCATCTTATCATGTTGCATATACGGCTGCGCAAAGTTTTCATGGAGTTGCATATGTGGTTGCAAACAATTGTATTTAGTTGATTTGGTTGCAGACCGTATTTTTTCAAATAACGTATTTTTGTAAATAAGTTGTTATTTTCGCAATATATATATTTTTAAAAAAAGTACTTTTGCAAAAAAAAAATCTGAACTTGGGTATTCATCGAAAAAGCCTGAAAAAATAATTCATCTTACTTTTAAATTTATTATTGCTTAAATATTTTAATTATTCGGAAAATATGTTTAACAAAAAACTCAAAGTATTTTGTTATTCAGTAACTTTTTTATTTTATCAAACAACAACTTTCGTTCAGAATTCAGATTATTCAACCGTTCAGATAATCAATGGCACATGCTCATAGAATCTCCAAACCCGAAAAAACCCGTCCCAAACCCGAAAAAATTTTCGAATCTCCAAACGAGAAAAAGGATTAAATCGGGGTCGGGCAAACCGAGAGAAATACCCATCTATAAATATTGTCATTCATTTACCATTTGAATTTGTATAGGATATATTTAAAGTTCTATATTAAATACACGTACATTCAGTCGGTTATTCATTCTAGTTAAAAAAATCTTACATGTTCTTATCATTTTAATAACTTTTATCCCGAATAAATTTGAAAATAGATATTAAAGCGAGTGTAGCAAATGGATTGCTTGCGTATACAATTATTGATTTTGAAAAGTGTATCATTAAGTATTCTAGCGTAACGGTATTAATATATGCAGACATAAGAATATTGTTATTACTAAAGGAAATGTAGAAAAGTGGATTGTTTGTGTATGCAATTAATGATTTTAAGAAGTGTATACTAAAATGTTCTAGTGTAGTGGTAATAATGTGGATAAAAGAAAATTGGTACATGGAGGTCATGGGTTCAAATCCATTTAAAATCAATTTTTTAACATTAACATGATGCAGGGATAGTTTAGTAAATTACTAAATGGGTGAATAGGCCATGTTGGCCTATAATATATATAAAGGAAGTCATAATGCTCGAAGCATAACCACCTCGTGTGGTTCTCCGCCATCTTGTATCGTTACTTTTCGCGATAATCATCCACGTAACGACCCGAATCTATTATAATTTGTTTTAAAAACCAATTTGGATCAAGAATTGAGGTTTAAAATTGATATAAGAGTTTGTCTAGCATGTGCCCAAAGGCACATGCTAAAAATTCGTACTTGATGAATTGTCAAATTTTGATTGGTGGATATTTATGTGAATACAGGGGGGCCCATCATTATTAATGAAATCTCCACCAATCAAAATTTGACAACTAAGTTAACACGCATTCTTAGCATGTGCCCTTGGGCACACACTAGAAAAATCTCGTTGATATAAACCTATTCCATATAAGATAAGTTACTAATTTAATTCAAAATTGAAAAGGAAATTTTCACAGTTTGTATATATAATATTGAGCGGTGATCCATAATTTGTGTCTCTCTCAAAACTTGTTACAAAATTTTCTTTTAGTTTTAAAACAATTGTGTTCTTAAAATTATAATGGATCTTGGTGCCAAAAGAAGAAAAATTATGGGGCCATTTGGCTTACCTTAAAATGAGTAGCTTATGGCTTATAAGCATAAGTGGCATATAAGTGATAAGTAGATCAGAAATTATAAGTGAGTAGAGTGTTTGGTAAATCAAAACTTATAAATCAGTAGAGTGTTTGGTAAATCAGAACTTATAAGTTAACTTTTTTTATTATTTTCAAAATATTTTTTTTAATATATATCTATGGATGTCAATGGATAGATATCGATGAGTAGAGAAATTTGATATATATATATATTAATTTTTAATGAACGGATCAAAAGATATATGATTTTGAAGATTTGAAGGATATTATATATTGCGTGTATCGAGAAATAAGAATAAGTTGAAAGTTGAATGTTAGGATTTCTTAACATTCAACTTATCAACATACTCCCTCCGTCCCTCAAGGTTCTTTACGTTGCCTTTTTGCACGGAGACCAAGGAATATTGTTAAGATAATTGGAGTAGTGAGTGTAATAGTGATTTTATTGTTAAAATAAGTGAAGTAGTGGATGTAATAGTGATTTTATTGTTAAAATAAGTGAAGTAGTGGGTGTAATAGTGTAAAGTGTTGAAAAAGTGGAGTGAAGTAGTGGATGTAATAATATATTTTATTGTTAAAAGTTACTATTTATGTTATGTAAAGAAATGAGAGGGACGTCCCATAATAGAAACTGTAAAGAAATGAGAGGGATGGAGGGAGTATAAGTTATAAGTTGAGCTAAAACTTAAATAGGCAAACATCCCCCATAAGCTCTTATGGGCTTATAAGCCATAATCCACCAACTTTAAGATGAACCAAACAGGCACTATAAAGCGTGTTGGTTGGGAAAATCTTTTTCCAGAGCTTCTTATTGATATTGCATGGAGGCTGGATGATTTGGCAAATTACATAAGATTCTCAGCTGTATGTAAAACATGGAATTCTGTAGCTTCTCAAGTGGAAGCGCCATGGTTGCCCTCGTCCAGAGATCATCCCCATCCTTGGTTGCTCCTGTTGAAGACGTTGGTGTTGGGTTTCAACCCAATATGATGTTATGGGCTTGGGTGGTTCAAGATATATATGAGAAAGATAATAATTGTATGTGTAGACAATTATTATATATGGTATGTCGTGATCACTAGGTTGGGTAATTAGGTGGCAAGAATTGGAAGACTTGTATAACAAGTATGGTAAGTCTTGGTGGCTAAGTTTTGAATGGCTATATATACATAGTTATATTGTATTTGTTTGGTAAGGTGAAAGCTTAAGAGATGTAGTCTTAAGTATTGTTGGGAGATGCTTGAGCATTGTTGGCTCAAGTATCAGGGTTGGGACACCGTTAAGGTGTTACTCTTTTGATGTATTATTGATGATTGTTTTAATTAATAATACAAGTTTGGGGCGTGGATGTTTCCACGTCAAGTATTTGTGTGTTCTTGTTTTGTGCTTTGGTAGATCTTGTCAATTATTGATTGGTGTGTGTGCGCGCTCTGTATTGGTTGTTTGTGAATCTCGGATGGTGTAAGTCCCCTAACCTAACAAGTGGTATCTAGAGTCAAGGTTTGGGTTTGCGATTGAAGAGGTTGAGGGAAAGTTCGAGAAGGATTTGCTGACAAGGAGATTGCTACTAAAGCGGGAAGAGACAAAGTTACGTGCGGTTTGGCGATTGACTTGCACCGTGGATCAATCTTGTGTTCGGACTCAAGATGGAAGAAGATGGAAGAGGTCATCGCAATTGCTTCAATGGCTTGATCAACCAGGTGAACTATTTGGATGATACTAGTGATTTTCTTCAAGAGGCCGAAGGATTGTGAAAGCAAGGATCGGGTGACTCAACATGTGGAAGAGCACTCGTGGTGGTTGATGCACGTGATTTTGTAGATTGGATACATCGTTATGGTGAAGAACGATGATTTGGGTGGTTTAGAGGGTCACTATATGGGTTTTAGCGACACTCAATGTTTGGAAGAATAAGAGGAGGTTCTTGTTCGAGGGGAGGCGTTGGCGAATGGACGTCGATGGCTTGATTGGTTACCGTTCAATCCGATGTGGGTATTGGGTTGAAGGGGAGGATTGTTGGGTTTCAACCCAATATGATGTTATGGGCTTGGGTGGTTCAAGATATATATGGGAAAGATAATAATTGTATGTGTAGACAATTATTATATATGGTATGTCTTGATCACTAGGTTGGGTAATTAGGTGGCAAGAATTGGAAAACTTGTATAACAAGTATGGTAAGACTTGTAGAACAAGTATGGTTCTTGGTGGCTAAGTTTTGAATGGCTATATATACATAGTTATATTGTATTTGTTTGGTAAGGTAGCTTAAGAGATGTAGTCTTAAGTATTGTTTGGGAGATGCTTGAGCATTGTTGGCTCAAGTATCAGGGTTGGGACACCGTTAAGGTGTTACTCTTTTGATGGATTATTGATATTGTTAAGATTAATAATACAAGTTTGGGGCGTGGATGTTTCCACGTCAAGTATTTGTGTGTTCTTGTTTTGTGCTTTGGTAGATCTTGTCAATTATTGATTGGTGTGTGTGCGCGCTCTGTATTGGTTGTTTGTGAATCTCGGATGGTGTAAGTCCCCTAACCTAACAATTGGTGCTGATTTTAGCAGAGTTAAGTCTAGCATATCTGAGATAAATAACAATTCTGAAGAAGATGTGAGAATCGCTGATGAAAAGGATTATCGTACTACTAGTAATATTCGCGGTTTGTTTAGTCTTGCAACGGAAAAGATATATGATCTTGATTTGCCAGAGGCTAGAGACAAGTTTATTTTAGGAACAAATAAAGGATGGTTAGTAACATTAGGTAGAGATTTACGACTCAATCTTTTTCATCCTTTGCTTAAAGACCAAATTCGACTTCCTTCTTTGCCTACCCTTTCTGAATACGTAAGTGATAAGGACTTTGCAAGAGTTTGCACCATGTTTATTTCTAAGGCTGTTTTGTCATCAGAAGTACCAACAAAAAGTGCACTCCAACACCAGGGTTCCAATCATCATCCTGTTATAATGGTTATCTACGACTTAACGCAAAATTTAGGTTTCAGTAGATTAAGAGACAATTCGTGGATATTTGTGGAATTGGACTCTGAATTTAGTGGAATTGAGGATATTGTCTATCACAAGGAAAAATTATATGCAATAAGTTTTCGTGGTCTAATATTTATTTGTGATCCTGATAACAATGATAAAAAGGAAAAGGTTGTGGTACTTACTTCAATTCCCATTACTAAGAGTCATTTGGACCAATGTTATATGGTTGAATCATTATCCGGATCTCTTATTTGGGTGATTTTTCGCATCAGAGAGGGAATACTTTATGATCAGGAGGTTCCTGCAGGAAAATTTAAGTATCGTACAAGAAATTTCGTGGTATTGATGTTGGAAGTACATAATTCTAATAACCATGATGTTCCATCGTGCACTTGGGAGGAGAAAGAAGTAAAAGACTTGGGGAACGAGGCATTATTCATAGGAAGAGCTTCATCAAAATTTGTCGCCTCATCAGAATTAATAAAATCAAATAGCATATACTTTACTGATGATTCGCAGTATCATTATAGTCATGGATGCTGCCATGATATAGGAATTTTCAATTTGGAGACCCGAAAAATTCAGCCTCATTATCAAGGGATGTCCATCCATACCTTCTCTCCACATCTTTGGTACATCTAAACAATTAAGTAACATTGTTGTTTCTTCTTTTTTTTCGATACTCTTGTTTCTCGAATTCTAATTTCTAATATTGTTTATACAAGTATGTCTTTTATTTGCAAATAACCCTGTTTTATTTACATCATGTTCATATGGGTTGGTCAATTTTTAAATTTTATCCAACGTCGGAAGAATACTACTAACAAGTTATCAATTTTTAAATTTTCTTGAATTAGATAAAACTATTGACTATCACTCACTTATGTCAGTCCTACATGAGAAGTGCACAAGGATCATACACATGAATGAGAAAAACTTTTGGTTATAACACATGAGCATCCATAACAACAGAAAAGCACAATCTCAGGTAACTGAGCAACTAGTCATATTTATCAGGCACTAGATGAAGAAAAGATAACCAAACGAATGATGCTTTACAGTTTTCGACCTAATATCATCCTTTCATCGAAATTCAACGCGCAAATGGTGTATAATGCATCATGTGACCACTGGCTATGAAATTCCTCCTGAACCTAAAAGGATTGTGTAAAATTGGGCTTAACCTAATATTAGTTCATTAATATTAGGTAGTACAGAAAACCTTAAATCCTCGAGAGATACTGCTATACATTCATGATCGGTGGAGTTGTTATTATCATTCAGAAAACATAAAAGGTTACCTCTGTTGAGCCTCTGATTTTCAATGGAAAAAAACTGAATTCTAATATTTCGAACGTTAATGCGAAATGGAAAATTTAAAAAACTAAGAGGTGGATATGAGCATCAGTTTGCAAGCTCGAATAACCCAAAAGAACATGAAGCTCTTGCTTCTTTTTTATTTTTTCTTTTTTTATTAATCCTCATTGTACCAGAATCATTTTTTCACACATTTGTACATGATGAATTTCCTCCCACTTCGTCTTTGTATTAAGCTTCTCTGGTTGCTTTACAAATTTCTCCTATCATTTACTTGCTACTCCCACTTCGTCTTTGTAATAAGCTCCAGTTCCTACAAATTCCTTTTTCTTTTAATCTATTTGATCCTCTTCATTTACCAGCTTCAGTTCTTGTATTCATACAACTTGTTTCTTTTTATTCTGTTTTCTTCTACATTTGTACATTTTAAACACATTCCAAAGATCTGAGATGGCTAGTTCATTTAAAAATCTGGTGACATCATGAATTCCAACAAAAAGCCATTGTTTTTTTTCACTTCTCTGTACCTTTGTGTGTTTCACCTGCTCATCCTTCTTCACTTTGTACACCGGAGCGGCTTTAAAAATCAACGCACTTGATATTATAATGATTAAGAAGTACTTAGTTCTTCCTTTTCAAGATGACTGGATGAAACTTTATATTTCTGTCCTTAAGCCTGCCTTTTCAACACATATATGATTTTTTGGCTAAGATTAAAATCAAGTTTTAGTTCTATTTTTTGCATACTGATTTAGTCACATAATTGCATTCAGAAACTAGAAGGTCCTACTCACAATGTTTCCCTGTTTTGTTTTATCATGAACTTTCAAATACAATAACAGTATTAGAGTTTGATTCCTGAACCAAGCTGTCCTAAAGTTACATATGTCAAGTATCTAGAGAAACTTACATTGACGAGTCCCTCATACTTTCCATATATACATAGATAATAATTAATATAACGAACTAGCTTAGAAACCATTATTTAAAGCATGAGGTTTGATCAGGCAGCCGGATGAGCTTTCTTCCGGTGCGTAATGACGTCGGCTTCTGTGGGATAGACGGTGAGGCATGCAGAACATGTGCCATAGTTCTTTTTGTCCATGATGTTGGAGTGTACGATGCGGTTATGTTCTTTCTTGGTCGTGTCCTTGCTGAACAACTTCTCGTTACATTGATAGCAACGATAATCCATTTTTGCTCTCCTGCAGAAAACAAACACCGAATATATGTTAAAAACTACAAAAATCTGCAAGTACAAATAACTATATACATGTGTATATATGTATATATTGTAATGATGTGCATGTATGGTAGTGTTCCTTGTATATGTATGTATTATGTGTGTGTATTTTATAGTTATGTGTGTGTGGGAGGGGGGCGTTTTGAAGAGGAGAAAAGGATGAAGAAGAGTGTACTGAATACAAACGAACAAACACCAAATCTATGTTAAAAACTACAAAAACCTGTAAGTACAAATAACTATATACATGTGTGTATATATGTATATACTGTAATGATGTGATGTATAGTAGTGTTTCTTGTATATGTATGTATTGTTTGTGTGTGTGTTTATAGTAGTGTGTGTGTGTGTGTGTTTTGAAGAGGAGAAAAGGATGAAGAAGAGTGTACTGAATATAAACAGAGGATGGAAGAACTTAATTAGGAGTGAGGGAATTCTAGGAACATGTAAGCTATTTATATTAGAAAATTAAGGTCCATATGTATAATTACTGTTTTAGATTTTGACAGCAAGCAAACGAATTAATTTGATAAATTTGATAGGCAGTAAACACACTCACACTGAGAAATGAAAACAAAGTGTTCTTGCGTGCTGGTTCAGTCAGATTTGAAGGAGTGTGGTTCAGTTTTAAATCATACAGTCCTACAAAAAGAATATGAAGTCCTTAATTTTAGCTTTCACGGATCCATTACTACGAAATTGTAAAATGTACTACATCCAATTCTTTTTATATTACCTTGACTTTTTACAAATAATTAAAATTATTATTTTCGAATTTTTCATTTCAAAAAAAAAGTATATAAAGGATAATATAATTCAAAAAATACTCGATCAAAATATTTTGAAATGTATGAAAAAATAACGGAGAGAGTACGTGAATATCTTACGAACTCCTCCAGTGAATATATTTTAAAATATGTACAAAACATCAAGTATTTTGTAATAAAACAAGGAGGGAGTACATGAATGCATTAGTAAGAAACTAAGAGTTGTTACTAAGTTGCAAAAAGGAACCCCTCCAATTCATAGCTGTAGGAATAAGTCTTCAATAAATGAGTAGGAAAATCAACAAAGTGAGCAATGGATGTCGCTTCAACATCACGTAACTTAAATTACACCAAAATTAATAGGTGCAGTTTCTAAATACACTGTGAGGCAGATTGAATATTTTCCAGAATTCTTCTTATCCAGTATGGTTTTATGCACACTTCTGTTGTGCGCGTCCTTAGCGGTGTCGGTGCTAAAAAGCTTCTCATCGCACAGATAACATCGATAATCCGGCATGTTGCTTCCCCCTGAAATTAAAATACCAAACTTATTAACAATGTTAATTACACATGCAAGTAGGATTTACCAAAATAAACATGAGTGTGTAATGTGTTATACATATACTATAGTGTGTGTGTGTGACTGTGTTATAGACTTATAGTGTGTGGAATGTATGTGTTACGACGTTGTGTTGGTGCGGTATATTTTTAAGTTCGTTCTCAGGGAGGCAGGTTTTATTAATTTTAATTCAATTGTTTCCGGGACAAAAACGATAATTATGAAAATATTTACTAACTAATTATTTATATTAATTTAACTAATTAATTAAGGGATAAACAATGAATTTAAAATCTAGGGCAATTAGGTCCACCATGTTTACATAATATCCGGCTTTTAAGCTAAAGCAATTAAAATGGTCGTGCAATTACGGTTTGTTAATCTCTCTCAAGTATCAACACTCCCGAAACGTGCTTACACATATAATCACTTTTAGTAATTTAATTAATCGGGTAATTAGAACATGTGTTAATCTCTCTCAAGAATTAACGCTCTCGGAAATCCAATTATGCTCTCGCAATAAAATTCAATTCCGCTAACCGTATGTGTGCCTCTGGTGAGTAAAATCTCTCGATCTATTACTCCTATTCGCATATAATTAATCTGTGATATTGGCCACTAACACAAATTAAATATCAAAACATAATCGATTAGAATTTACCATAATCAATCAAACCATTATGAAAATCATGCCAGAATTATCATGCAAACATGGCTTCCCTTTATGCCCTAAAACAAACTACTCACTAATATAAAAATTAAGAACAACTAAAATTATATAACAATCCATCTAAAATATATATTTAATAAACAAGAGAAAATAGAAAATACCTTACATTAACGAAGAATTAAGCTGAAGAAAGCGTACATAAAAGAGAAGAAAACCAAGCCCCTAATCCATAATAAACTTAGCCGAATGAAAGATGTAGAAATGCATGCTGTGTGGTGTTTGTTGGCCTAATCTCTGATATATGCTAAGATAATCCCCCCTCCCTTCTGCACTTGCTCCATTTATATAGCCATCCATGTCTTCCGATTTGCCTAAAAACAATGCCTCCATTCTTGACCATCATTAGTCTACTTTGGAAATTTGTTCAAGGCCAAACACTCCACTTTTTTATAATTCAACACCAACCAACAACGACTGGACCTATTTTATTATAGTTGGATGGGCTCGTAGAAAAGGTTTTTAATCCGCATATCTTATAATCTTTAATTAATAAATAATTAATTAAATCCAGAAATTATAAAAATAAATATCTAATATTATTAGGTATTTATAAATATAATTTCTAAATAAATTAAATATTTATTAATATAAATAAATCCTTAAGTCCTAAGTTGCGGTCAATTGAGGACCTGGAACCGGACTCCTTTCGCTTAACAAAAATTATATAAATTCCAACCGGGATTCCTGCTTTAAGAATATATCACTTTCCATATTTTTGTGACAATTCTTATTTCCTCATTGCTCGCCCAGGTTTAATCTACGGTCTCTTGATGATGTGCAATCGGGCCCATTTTTCTTCCTTTTTATCTCCAAAATAGCTCTTTTAAGCTCAAATTCTTCCAAACTTAGAAATTCTTGTCTCCTAAAATAAAACATCAAAATTAATTAAATAAATATCCAAATCAATGCAAAATGCAATTAAATGTGGGAATAAAATTATATAAAATGTATATAAAAATATATCTTATCATGTGTTTTTTTTAATCTAGCGTTTTATATATGTATTACTACAATGTGTTTGTGAGTGTGTTTAGAGGGGAGAAGTGAATGAAAATACATACAAACTATGAACATATGATCAAGTGAATACAATGTGGCTTGGCATATAAAAAAAATCAACTTATTTATAATACAAAACAATTCCATGGTTAGTACCATGTTCCACACTCCATAGCAAAATTACCATGGTAATAATTTAATTTTGACAATTTCCCATATTAAATAATATGAATTAAATAGACTGTAGCTGTGATCTCATACTTATTAGGACATTGAAGTGTCTTCATTAGGGTTTTACGTGACCAAGTTGCTTGCAACATATCAAAGTAGGCAAAAAAATCATGGGTCACTCTCCAAAATCTTTGACTATTTAATTTTGACAACTTTTTTGTGAAACCACAGTAAATTGGTGAACATATATAGTGGCCTTGGCGGTAACAATATAGCTAAAAATAAAAATAAAAGCTTTTGATTATTAACAAAATGGTAACATATTTCATTTATAAAGTTTGTCAACTAAAACTAATCATTGCAACCATGGTTGATGATTGACAAAATGATAACATATTTCATATATGTGAGCTATTTTCTTATGCGCTACCAATCAGAAAATTACAGAAATAGTCCTCATTCCTCGGAACGTCACAAAACTATTATTTGTGTTGGTTATGAAGCTTTAAGTGCCAACACAATTCCTCACACAATTCCTCATATGCATGTGTATATATATGTATGTATAGTAGTGTGTGTTGTGTATGTATTATGTATGAATGTGTGAGTGTGTGTTTATTGTAATATGTGTGTGTGTGTGTGTTTTGAAGGAGAAAAAATGAAGAAGACATAAGAAGGCAGTGAAGAGTGAGGGAAGTCGACTAAAATATCAAGCTTTTTATATTAGAAACTAAGGTACATGCTACTAAACAATTGTAGTATTTATTGTGTATGTATCATGTATGTGTGAGTGTGTGAAAAACGATAAAGACATACGGAGGAAGGAAGAAAACAGTGAAGAATGAGGGAAGTCTACAAACATATCAAACTATTTATATCAGAAACTAAAGTACATGCTAATAAACATGTTCTACTCTATTGTATAATTACCGTTGTATTACGATATTCAAATACATGGATATATAAGTAGTTAAAATGAACAAGAATTTGAAGCATCCATTAAAGCATAAGGTAGAATAAGCAGTGAATTCTGATAAGTTCATGCCAAGATGAGCCTTCTTGCAAGAACATCAGCTTGTGTTAGACACACCGTAAGGCAAATTGAACAATTACCAAAGTTTTTCTTATCGAGTATGTCTGAATGCACTCCGCTATTGTGTGAGTTTTTATTAGTATTCTTAATAAAAATATTTTCATCGTAATGATAACATCGATAATCCATGTTGCTTCTTCGAAATTAAAACATCAAACTAATTAACCTTGTTAACACACGCAAGTAGGATTTTAATAAAATAAATATATAAATGTGTGTGTGTGTTGTGGTGTATGTTATGCATGTATTATAGTATGTGTGTATGTATTGTAGCTAGTGTGTGCAATGTATTTGCTACTGTATGTGTTTGTAGTGTTTTACATATGTAATACAATGTGTTTGTGTGTGTGTGTTTTGGGGAAAGAACTATTTTACATATGCATTACATAGTGTGTGTGTATGTGTGTGTGTGTATTGTAGCGTGTGTGTGTTTTTTTTACATATGTGATAAACACATTGTTAGAGTTATTTGTTGATACGAACACATTATTAGACTTATTTGTTGATACGTGAATCGAATGTTGTATATGTAGGTTGAAAGAGTACCTTTATCAGGGGTGGGCTTATTAAGTAAATTTTTATAACATACCAAAATAAACAAAAATTATGTGTCACTTTCGATCAAAGTTGGTAGGGATAGTAGACTTGTGCGAACAAAATAAATATAAAACTATATATTTATATATAAAAAATTGAAAAAATTATATATTTATATTCATTTCAATTAATGTTGTATTTTTTGAATCATTCATATTTCTGGTTTTTTATTTTCAAATTCAATAAATTGCAGGATAATTAAATTTTATTAACTAGTTTGCTAAGCCGCACTTCGCAGCGGTGTTATTATTTTTCTAAATTTTCATGAAATATATGAATCATCTTTATAATGTAGAAAAAAAAATAATTTCAAGAATATATAAATTAGTCAGTTGAATCTTTTTATAAAAAGAATTATAAATGCCACTTTCTTGTCAATTTTATTCTCATATTTTAAATTTAATAATTCATTTTAATTAAACTTGATTGACATACTCACTACGCCATAAGTGTTTATATGCAATATTTTTTTTGTTGTTGCTATATGTCAAAAAGGTATTTCATTAAGCCTCCAAACGTAACGAAAGTGGGGCCACTGACATGCAACGTCAGTATGAGACCCACGTGCCATGTCATGTCAGCAATGGGACCCACATGCCATAATGCAACACTAATATCTTATTTAAGGCAATATTATATTTGTTAATGTAACATCATTGTATTTTGTAATGGAATACCATTTTATTGAAATGAAACACTAAAAAAGGCTAATGCAACGCTTTAATAAAAAATTTTGCAATATTAGTTTTGTACATAAAAGAAAGCCATCCAAAACATTCAGTATCCTATCTTAATGATCATCCAACCACCCATCCAAAACAACCAAAGCATCCAACGTCATACTAATACCTAACAAATCCATTGGCAAATTTTTCAACTGTACTAAAGTGTAGAGCAAATGTGATCAAATTTAAACTTTAAATTTACAAAATGACCAAGTCTAGATATTCGACACAATCGCATGATGATATCGCTAAACTTCGGTGTCTCCTTGGATCGTCGGGGTACCATTCTCATCTTGATCACTTGATATGTGGCATAGAAAACCCAAAATTTCCTAACTTTGCAAGATCTTTTGGAACCTTGAATATTCCCAGAAGTTTGACATTCAAGTCCCATCTATTGGAAGTATAAAAATGTTAGCTTTCAATTTAAGAAAACAAATGCACTTAGCTCATATTCAATATCTTGGCTTATATCCAAATCGAAAATATAATACTTAGCTCATATTCGTTTTACACCGTGTAAAGTAGGAAGATAAATTAAGGGACATAGCGAGATGAAGAATACAAGATTTTATAGTTTTCCTTCGGCTTTAGGAAAGTAATATACCAAATCGTTTCTTGACAACTACCATATTGAACTGAATCAGATAAAATTTACATTATGCGTATAAACTTTCAAGTGTAATATTTATGCTCCACATCTGTATAAATCTCTTAATGTGTGCTTTTTGGTTTGTCATAAGCTACATAACACAAGTGTTAAACTCGAAATTATCACTAATCATGAGGTTCAGTGTCTTTCATATTATAACTAATAACAGTTTACATATTTTTTTTGTGGTTTGTACTTTTAAGCATCATTTATTTAAGCTGATACTTAAAAGTCTTAATCCAAATAAGGTGCAAATGTGAAAAATGTGGGAGCAGAGGGTATATTCTTTGCCATGGGGCATAGGAATTATATGAAGAGCTAAAGAAAAGGTTCATAACCTTTGGCCTTGTAATGTTTTTTTTAATCTCTTCTTCTAGCACAAACAAACACCTCCGCTTCGCCAATAAACCATTCGATGTGAAGAAAAACGATTCCCTTGAGTTTTTTTATCTAGTTAAATCTGAACAAATTCCGCTAAGGAGTGTGTATCGAGATTATGTGCAGTCGTCTTTGATGAAACATACAGTGTTATTGGAGTTGAAGGGGACAACGAAGACGAGGTGGAAAGTGTGGGTTCTTGATTCGGTTAAAATAACGTTGCATATGGATTGTGACCTTCATTTTGTTGTTCCGAACGGGAGTTTGAGCACTGATTCACACTGTAGTTCCAAATCTTCGTAAGGGTCATCCATCATTGTTCATGTAGAAAGATTAATGGACATCTAACCCTTCACATGAATAGAAGAGGAAGAGGAAGAGGTAAATAAGACCATGTTTTTAAGTTATAATTTGTTGTTAAAATTTTAGTTACTCTTACTGACATGATCCTATAGAACTTGAGCTAAATGTGGTGTATAATTTACATTGAAGCAAAGAATATTTAGAATACACTAGAAGCAGACTGCACAACATTTGGCTGGCTCTACATTCTTTCACTTTTAAAGTTAAGTATCTACAACTATCATCATGTCTTAGCCATCAGGCCCATCACTTATTTTTATGTAGTACCAGGCCCATCAATTATTTTGATAACCATATGGATGCAAAACATATAAAGAGGGTACAGTATTTATAAAATCATGGGACATTAAAAAATGTACTCGTACTTGTTACTCTTCCGACACATTAACAAAACTTAATAGTACATGCAGGCTCGTACTTGATTTGTTAATCTCTAAGTTCAATTCAACAAAATTAATGTTATAATTAGGACAACGTGATCACATTCCACCAGTTAAGTCAAACATAAATGTAAATCACAAGCAAGTTTAGTAATACTAATTAATTAAAGACATACTTACTATATTGTTAACAAACTGAGTTTCATACAATCCCAAGTCATTCACGTTCCGTACTGAAATTGGTGTCTAATTTACTACTACTACTACTAAGATTAGTAAGTAATAATAATTATATAAATCCAAAGGTATCGTCTCTTGTTGGGTACATGCACTTTGTATCGAAATTGTCAAGACAATAAGATAAGTATTACTAATAGATTAACTTAATCTGACTTACGTTAAACCAAACAATTATAAATAATTGTAAATTAGCTCCCAAGTCCAAAACAAGCTGGCATGATATATTTTTTAGGCTTAATTTTTGAAATATTTAAATATTTTCTTAGGAAGGTACCTTGTATGTACGTAAATGCATGTGCTGTAATACTTAGACGACTCAAGTGTGCTGACTGTCCATGCAGTACCGTATAGTTTTGAAATATAGGAGGTCTATGATTTTTTATGTATAGAGGACCAGCTAGCTAGCTAGCATGAGGCATGAGCTTAACTGTAAAGTCAGAGAATGATTTGCGAGGGGAAAGTGATTGCAATATAATCATAAGTATGTACAAATGGTGGCATACTGACCTCTCTTTTTATGCCTTTATTTGATTGCATGTACTAGAGTGAAAGCTGGCTCTTAACTTAAGTGATTAGTTAAGCAAGCTCTTCCAAGTTTTTAAGAACAGGGGTCACTTGTTTAAATCAGTCATCATCAATCCACATTTCAATTACACTAGTTAGTTAGTGATTTTAGTTTTTTTTTTTTTTGCCAAATTTTTAGAAAGGGGGGAAAGCTGTGGGCGCGCGGGCATCAAATTTTTTAAAGCTTACATTAGACATTGATTGTCTTTTAAACTGATGTAATAACATATACAAACATCGGTTTTTTTTCAACCGTTGTTATTGATAATTCTTACATCGATTACATCTTGAATCGTTGTTATAGGGATGATGTCTATTCTACTTTTTCTAGTAGTACAATTTTATGAAAATATTATATCGGAGTGATCTGTACCTACACATATCTTGATACTTTACGTAAATTTTAAACGTTTATATACTTTGATTGTCTAATATATTCGTCTGTTGATCACACTACGTTTGTCACGATATTATGCAAACTTTAAACATTTATTTATGAGACGATCGTCAAGTCTGTTGGGAACTCTTATAAGTTATATAAACAAACGCAAATTTTCTGTTCGAGAAAACATAAGAAAGATATTTTTGTACTAGTCCTTAAAAAAAATGGCTTCGTTGTTCTCCCATTTTTTTTATATGTTGCTAACATTAAACTGATCTGTATTTGTAATGGTAGTCTATTCAAATTTATGGGGCATACATCACTAGAAAAAGTAGCTTTGCAGTTGTATTCCACCAACGATTTTCAATCAGCCACACAATAATCAAGTGTAGGGCAGCAATTTGCTCTTCTGTCTATCTGTGTGTTTTGTGTATATATATACTATTGCATGGAGTTTTCAAATCCCATTCCATGATTCCATCGCATCCCATGATCCCGGCCATATTGTCGCATTAATAAAAGTCTAGCTAGTTCAATTCCAAAAACCAGAAAAGGTATTATTAAACTACTGATGTCGTATATTCAATGAAAAGACGGTGTTGCTTAAAATCTGGTAGTCTGCCCATAATGTTGTAAGCTAGTAGCTGATTTTATTTTGTTTAATGTGGGGGATACAATATGGGAGCCTGCATTTATATTGCACACATATTGTATTTTGTATTTGTATCTTTCATGAGACCAAACACCAACAAGCTTTTGCTTTGCTTGCATATATCACAATTGATCAACAATGGATATCAACTTGCATTGGTTTTTAATTGACAAACAACTCTAGATCACTACCCCTGGTATTCTTTGGCACATTGGAATCCATTTCCCAACTCCTTCGTATACGTACACATGCATGCATGCATCTGTTTTTTAGTAGTGCTACAGGTACCAAATTGGGTATCAAAATTGGGTATCAAATGACATGGCAATAAACATTTGTCATTTTAAAATATTTTGATTGGATGGCCCCGGCGGGCCCATTATAACTATAATCAATTAAAACAAAAACACATCATTTGGTAACAATTTTTGGTACCTAATTTTGGTACCTCTAGTATTTTTCTCTGTTTTTTATTCGTGAAATCACAAGAACGGTACAAATTATATTTAATATCGATTATCGAACATGTGAAATCCCATTCTTTTACAATATGATGTGCATACTAATGCTTGTAGACTTGTAGAGTAGTAGTGTAACTTTAGTCTCATGCATGCATATATGTTGAATGTGATTAGTTACACATGTAGCTACAGACAAGATCCAATTTTGTTGAAACATGTATACAAGGGGAACGGGGCTGGCGTCATTTCTTTCTTTATATTTATATTTTGCAAAGTGGCTGATGTCATATTCTGGAAAAAGAAAAGTTAACTTTATACTCCCTCTGTCTCTAAAAACATTTCCCATTTACTAAATCGGGACTATCAAAATACTTTTCCCCTTTCTATTTTAAGCCATAAACAATAATATTCAATACACACTACTCCACCCACTACTCCTTAAAAATAATATTCAATACCCACTACTCCACCCACTAATCATTACAAATAATATTCAACACCCACTATTCCACCCACTACTCCAAAAAAACAATATTCAATACCTACTATTCCACCCACTACTCCTTAACAATAATATTCAATATCCACTACTCCACCCACTACTCTAAAAAAACAATATTCAATATCCACTACTCCTTAAAAACAATATTCAATACCACTACTTCTTACAAATAATATTCAATACCCAGTTTTTCTTAAAACCCGTGTTTTTAGTCAAATGGGCAAAGTAAAAAGAGACGGAGGGAGTACAATAAATTGGTCGATTACAGTAATAATTTTGGATAAATAAAGAGAAGAAATCTTGTTATTTAATCACGATCTTTTCCTTTGTATATAATGACACTTGGAGCCGGCTAGATACTGATAAATTTGTCATTTGTCACGTTTGCGGAATTTTACTGGTGGCTTAGGCAGTTTAATTAATAAGATTTTTTAACGGAAAGAAATATTTTAAGTAAACCTACTAGAAGACGAATCAACTGCGAATCACCATCCACTTAAGGTGAATCAGACTTCTTATTTGTGATTATAGTTTTAAGACTTTCGGTAAAGTAAAATGGCCACGTCATTTTTTACAAGGTCTTCAACGTTGCAAGTGTAAATCGTACATTTCAACATACATATCAAAAACATACTTATGTACATTTGGCTTGGCTGAATGACCGACCTATGTTTTTAATTATGTTTATTTACTTATAAAATATTATTAAATTGAGTAAGGTTGGATATTCCAAATGGTTAAGGACCGTGGTCATGTTCGATTCTCACTCACCCCACCCAGAATTGTTAGAATAGATACCGTTATTTGTATAAATCACGAAATACAAGTTTAATTAAAACGTACTTATGTATTTGGTTGCAAAAAATAAATAATTAAAAATTAAAACATTTTGATACATTGTTATGTTAAATTATCAATTATTCTAAAATTTTAATGCATTAGAAAAGTTGAATTATCATGATAATATTACATATATAAATAATAAGCCGATCCACTCGAATAGCCATTATTTGGGTCAATAGGTTGGTAATGTCACTTGGTTCTAATGTTAATGTTCTTTTTAAATCCATAATAATATATAATTTTAAAATTTCAATAAATAAGAATATATATTGAAAACATGAAAAATTCTAACCTAAAATCTCTAACATCCAAAATTCATATCATGTTAAATTAAATTTTAAAATTTTGTAAAATAGATTTTATAGAATCATATATATTAGATATTCAACATGTCAAAATTATAGTGCCAACTTTATGTAACTTTTTCAAAATACCACCGCATGCGAAAAGCCACCAGGTGGCTATCACATTTCCAAAAACAAGTGATACCTGGATTAATTATACTCCTCCGTCCCAACGAGTTGTTTACATTTGCTTTTTGCACGGAAACCTAGATAGTGGGTGTAATATTGTTAAAATAAGTGAGTTAGTGGGTGTAATAGTGATTTTATTGTTAAAATAAGTGAGTTAGTGGGTGTAATAGTGTAAAGTGTTGAAAAAGTGGAGTGAAGTAGTGGATGTAATGAAGTATTTTATTGTTAAAAGTTACTATTTTAGGAAACGTAAAGAATTTGTTGGGACATCCTAAAAAGGAAAGTGTAAAGAAATGGATGGGACAGAGGGAGTAGTTAATTATCGATGCACTGTTCATAACTTGACACTTAAAAATCCACTTTCAACACAAATATAGCTCCCTGTGGATTATAATATCCATTCACTATTTTATTATACCTTTTAAAAAGCAAAAAAAATTATGGTGCCGCCGGTGCACAATATAAACTTAAACCCCACTTAATCTATAAATGGTTATATAACCACACAGACCAGTGTTGTAAAAAGCAGGAATCGGACTTAATCGATGGAGGCACGGTCCAGGGATTAATCGGGTAATCGGGGATTAATCGGAATGATTAATCGGATCATTAATCGGAACTAATTTAATATTATTTTTAAATATAATTATTATTAATATACATAATAATTTTATTATATTGATTATACATGAATAATTATCATATATTTATACAAATATATTTAAAATATATAGCATTATTAAAGTAAATATAAATTTTAAGATCTAATTTTTGAATTGGGCTCAATATGAGAGAAAAAATTGATAAAATTCATGATTTAACCGTTTAAAATATTAGTTTCGTATATTAGAATAATATTTTTCTTATAATTTATTCAATTTTATACTTTTTGAATTTTTTTAATTTTTCTACACATTTTTCAAATTTTTATCAATAATGCCGATTTTTGATCGATTTATCCGTTTTTTGACCGATTAATCCCGATTTTTCGAAAAAACAATTTTTTTGCCAATTTTTGTAAAATCAGTATGGTGCCTTACCGAACGGCGATTAATCCCGATTAATCGCCGACTTTTAGAACAGAGTCACAAATGCCTAATTATTAAATAATTAAACATTAGTGGAAATTAACTTTTTGTGATTTTAGTTACGGGGGATTTAGTTTATCTAGATTCGTTAATCTTGAGAATGTGATAAACAAAGTGTACATTAACACTTGGATATTTAGATGGGTTTGATGTTCAAAGCTTACTTGCTTATAATAAAGTTCTTTAATTTTTTAGTTACGAGTCATCTTGAACGGGCCATTCAATATCTTTTAATCATACAAAACATTTCCTTTTTTAATCTCTTTCTATATATAATAGAGCAACATAGGGGTAAAATGAGCCAATAAATCCCCTGTGAAAGTACAGTTTTGCCCTTAAATATTAAAAATTTACATTAAATTGCCATTGCTCTCTTATTCAAAAAAAAAATGAGACAAATTATGTTGTTGTGGGGAATTGAACTCATGCCTTCCTTAAAGAAACTCATCCTTATTACCATTGAGCTAAATAAGCTTTTGAGTTTAAACTTGAAAACGTATTACTTAAACCTCTGGTCTCGTCCTTTTCCTATATTTGCTATCAATTTAACTTTTGAGTAAATATATTAATGATGACTTATATTATTTATAAAATTTGTATTTTAATTATAAAAAATATCATATATGATTATGTATACAACCAATTTTTATACATTTTTAATATCAAATTTTATTATGTTCTTTTATTTTTTTTCTAAAAGAAATTGTGTTATAACCTATATAATATATTTATATGATACAAAACATTCTCTTTTTAGTGCTCTTATGATTTATACATAAATAAAATAATCTATAAATTAAAATAATGATATTATAATATGTATGCATAGAAAAGGTTCAATGGAATTCAAAAATATCCTTCAAATTGTAAAAATACACAAAATTTATATCGATTGAAGATGCCAATGAACCCCCTGTGAAAGTACAATTTTGCCCTTGAATATTGAAAAATTACATGAAGTTGCCACTGATTTCTTATTCAAACAAAAAATTTAGACAAATTATGTTCTTGTGGGGAATTGAACTCATGCCCTTCTCAAGTTAACTCATCCTTATAACCATGGAGCTAAATAAGCTTTTGTGTTTAAACTAAAAAATATATTACTTAAACCTCTGGTCTCGCCTTTTTCCTATATTTACTATCAATTTAACTTTTGAGTAAATATGTTAATGACGACTTATATTGTTTATAAAATTTTGTATTTTAATTATCAAAAAATATCATATATGATTATGTATACAACCAATTTTTATAGATTTCTAATATCAAATTTTATTATGTCCTTTTATCTTTGTTTTAAAAAAAATTGTGTTATAACCTATATAATATATTTATATGCTACAAAACATCCTCTAACTTAAAAAAATTGTGCTCTTATGATATATACATAAATAAAATAATCCATAAATTAAAATAATGATATTATAATATGTATGAACAGAAAAGGCACAATTGAATTCAAAAATACTCTTTAAATCGTAAAAATACACATAATTTATATCGATTGCTAGAAGATGACCCGTGCCTCGCACGGGTTATTATGCTAGTTATATATATATATTTCATCTTTGAGGTCGATTATAGCAATTGTTAAAAGTCTATTCACATGAAAAGTTGTAAACGTGATTCTTTTGGCCTACATGTCATTAACACAATTAACTTGTAAACATAATTTTTGTACCTAAAATATAATCACAGTAGGCTATCCCTATTCAACATCTTCAACTTCTTTTATTTATATGTAAAGTAGCTTTATAATCCGTGCAAGGTATGGGTTTGCTAGTAAAATTATGTTATTATATATTTGTGTTGCTTTGTGACGAAAATGTATATACAATACGTGTTTAGAAAAAAAAATTCAGATTATATGTTCATGGTGTATATCAATCATACAACTGAAAATAAGTATAATTTTCAGTGTGCTAATTTCTTTGAAGGAATGTTGAAATACCGGAATTACTGAGTATATAAAAATTTACAACCACCATGAATGGCCATTTTCTATACAATCTTGTTAATGCTCCACTGCCTTCTTCTTCTTCAGTCAGTTTCTTTCCTCCGGCGGTGGTTTATTCACCGATTGGAGGCCCCTTTTCCGATCTAGTTTTATTTCTTTCAATAATCATCCTCCTTCGGAGAGTATTGTGAGTTTTTGGTTTGTTTACCCATTTATTGGGTTTATTTGTCTCTCCTTGTGAGAGTTTGTTTGTCTCTCCTTGTGAGAGTTTGTTTGTTCCTTTGTGTTCTTGGTTTGTTTTGTTGTTCTTGGATATTTGATGATCAAGATCGATCTGTGGTTCGAAGTAGATGCAGTTTTCAAGATGGTTGTACCGTCAATTGTAACGAGGATCTCCATTCAATGTTCGGATGCTTTGTCATCGATGTTATTTCATGGTCCTAATACCGTGATTTCGGAGCCGTTCTTCAGTATTTGCCCATCTAATTGTTTTGGAAAATGCTTTTGTGATTATATTTCAGATCTGTTCTTATTATTCATAGGGAATTTACTTGATTGTAGATGCCGTATGACTTCTTTTTAATGAAATCCCCGTACCCTTATCAAAAAAAAAAAAAACTAAGGCAACTTTGGAAACTATATGCAGGCCCCTAAAATAGTGAGCAACTCTAAAGACATGCATTAATTTAATATTCAAGGCATGTATATTGACATTGCCTCGCAGCTATCGCACATGGCCATCTGCAAATATTTCGTAAGCTTTCTCTAATATAATGTAGATGGAGGAACTTACAGGTCTTGTTTACATTAATGGATGTCAGCAAATTTTTACATCCTGGACCTTGACCTGATTACGGTAAAGTTCCTCTTGCAATGTAATGTACTTTGTTGTAGCCAACCTGCATCAAAGTAACCTTGAGATGACCTACTGAGACGCCAATCTTTTTTCTGATTTTCATTTAATGTAGGCCAGTTCATTTGATTTCGGTGACCAATATCTTTATTCATTCATCAGGGACACCATAATATGGTCGGGACATGCATAAGCACCTCACATCGTTTCACCTAAACACTTGTCCATAAAATGAGCGAAGACTAACCTAAATATTTAAGAAGGATAAATTAAGTCTTAAAATTAAAATCTTGTGCTAACTTGAAATTCTCCTGGTACCTATTTGTGTTCATTACAGAAGTGCCTATGCTGCTTGGGAACCTAACTTACTGCAATATATTTAAGCAACATTCCCCCTGTATCGGATTACTTGGTCGTGCTCCTGAAAGGAAAATACAAAATCCAGGACACAATTTTTTCACGACACAACATACATGTTTAGATTGGTGCTATATAAGTTGTGTATCCAATAAAAGCTTATCTAATACTAAATCCCCTACTAGATTATCTTGTGTAGTGTAATGTCAGAGTGAACGGTGTAAAATAATCCAAAAGAAAATGATTAAAGATAATTCAAAGTTCTCATAATCAGATATTTATAACCAGGAAAGAGCAAATAGGCCATACTATAACTTGAAGCTGACAGATGATATGTTAGTAAATTGATATATAGGCCAGAGGTTCTACACTTACAGAGAGAAGGAAGATCAAAGAAATACATTCTTTACTCTAAAGAGTTTTTGTAGGCCTTAAAATATGTTGTCTAGCCATGGAAGGAGGCAGGTCCCTGGAATTCGCCTCAGGTGCTTGCTGCGGGTCAATTTTTTTAAAACCTTAGCCATTTTTGCTTTTAAAATAGGTCACTAAAGATTTCACGATACACAATATCTCCACTTTTTCATGTAGGTTCATTTACCTTCAGGTAAATATAGACATAATAGCAAACTCATAGTTATATGAAAAAGGGAACTTACATGCACCTTTAATGGCTATTTCGATTCATGGTTTTGATATCTCATTTTGTAGACCTTTAATATCATCAAGTAACTTAATTCTCTTATCTTTTTTTGTTTCCGAAATCTTCACTATCAATAATCATTTTATACAACGTTCGTTATCAATCACTATATATTTATCAATCACTATATATCACTCCACGGATGCAGTTGACGAAACTTGTTAGTTAGAATCATTAACTGCTCTATCGAAGAACTAACAAATAATCTGGCACCTGAAGGCAAAACAAGTCATAAAGTTATTGTCTTAATGAATTGAAGTCAATGAAACACATGCATATCATTAGTAACTGGGGTTCGGGCAAAGTGGAAGACAATTACTTACTGGTTCATTTTATTAAAAGTAGGTAGCCTTGTATCAGCACATTAGATCATTACTGCATGCACATAAACACACAACATATATCACATATTATAATATTGCGTGTTGACAATTTGGTGCCAGACTTCCATGAATGAACGTTATGATTAGGTGGCATGCAGAGGCGACTAATGCGGCACAAACAAAATAGACACAACTGGTACAAGTAGCAGAAAAGAAATAGATGAAATACTGCAAATTAGATGACACAAGCCAGGTAACTGCACTTAATTATGTATGCTACAAGTTGCTGCTTCGATATCGGTCCAAACCAGACATTTTAACTGTGTTGGTTGAGTGCTATTGACCCTATATTGTAATTTCATGTGAATGCATTATGACTATAGGTTAAGGTCATTTGAGAAAATAAAAAATTTCACCTTTAAGCAACATAAAACTTAAAACTTACTTGTTTGATACACTTTGATACTAAGTGGTGATTTTTTTTAAAATTACAAAACAATCAGAAAAGGCAACAATTGTTGCAATCTTAATATAAGGACAAATAGAATAAATTTATGCCATGAAAATGATCATCAATATATATTTCAATTAATCCTTTGGTGGTATCGTATGATTTTTTTTAGTTTTTAATGTGATGCTTACCTCAATTTTGCAGTGATGACCTCAAGTCAAACCAGCAGACATGCATGGAACACATACACTCAGAAGGTTTAAATTCTTGATATACCTTGTATCTGGAGAACGTGTCTTGAAGTTCCCCTTTTTCTATTATTAGCAACCCTTAAGACCATTAAAATCACAAAAAATACGAATTCATATCTGGTGATCTTATTGTAGCAGTTTACTGACTCTTCTTAATATGCTCTCTTGTTCAAGTTTAGTTTGATTTTCTACAGGTAGACCTGCCCAAAAACAAATTTGTTTTTGCAGCACAAATTTGTATAACCAAATAATAAGTAATTGTCCTGGAACCCAAAAACAAAAATACTAAATATATATGTAAAAACCATAGCCAGAATCATATGAAAGTTGAATTTTAGAAAACAAAACTAAAATGAAAAAAATGAGCAGCATGCATAAATTAACCAACAAAAGTACACAAACAGTATAGTTTCAAGTATACATGGATTTTAGATTTTTACAAGATATACCTAATCCAATCAAAAGAGCCAAAAGCAGCCATTTGTACTTGTGATAAACTCGATTGTTAATTCACGATACATAGTATGTATATCTGTGTAGATGCAATTCATTACTACACGAACGTGTTGTTCTGCACTTAAATATCTCATTACTTTATTTTTGCGCTTAATCTGGATGACTTTCAAAGAGAGTCTGTGGACTGTGGGCACCAAAATATACTCTTGAAAATGGTGGACAGATGTCAATATTTTAAATTATGAATGAAATGGAAGATAACCTAGGGATAAGAAATGTAATCGCATTGAATAGTGACGAGTTAGGATAAAAGTACCCCTGCAGTTACCCTTAGAAAAATCTGATGATGCTAAAACAGCGATGCGCGTAGCAAAGCCATATGGTTGATGATTACAGACCTGACCAAAAGTTAGAGTCAATAATTGGCCAAAATCTTTCAACACGTTGGTAGCTAATATTGAATAGAATATAAGAAAAAATAACAAGATATAACATTATATTGAATTAATATATTTGAATTAAAAGCAAATGTGCATATAGTATCAAGATAATTACTTCCATGGGTATCTTACCCTGTCAAAGGACCCTGTGCGATAAGCATAACATGGTCCTTATTTTTGTATTTCTAATGAGACCTTTCACTGACACCAGAAACAAGTTATATTACTTCTCTTCTTTACTTGAGATATGTATTCACTAGCTAGATAAAAAACTTATGTAAGTCGATCATGTTCTTGGCCATCAATAATACCATCCAAGCCCACTATTCTTTTTGTATGTGTGATTTTGTTGCGTAAACTGCAAAATATAGGTAAATAAGCACAACTGCACAAGTGTCATGCTAAACATATCAGCCAACCATAACATTTGGAGCTTTATAATATCAAGCACGTGTCAAGAATTAACAACACACTTAACCAAATTTGTGCGAGTGTACTCCACTTTTTTTATTCATTTTAAAACAGCTTATGTGCACTCTTCATTTGTTTATAAGGCAGAGTTTGAAACATTGTCTGCGTACACGATGAATAAAAATTGATTATATTTATCCTTAGTACCGAAGATAGTGATTGATCCAACTTTACTACAGATTCGACAAATTACTTTCCTTAAAACGTGGCACCCTGCTTGTAATTCTTTTTCACAACTCTCCAGAGTGTACTGGAGTCGTACACCTTTGCGCTCACTCTAAGCTTGAACTTAGAAACATGAAAGTATGAAACTTCTTACATTTATATATTTTATCAATTTTAATACTATAAAGAAAAAGTAATTAACATCTACAATGTTTAAGGAGTTGGGTAAAAATAGTACAGGTAAAACAGCAATAAAGAATATTGACAAAACAATCTCCAAACCAACAAATCAGATTAAAGCATGCAATTCTAACACCAATAATTATGTTCAGTATGCAGAAATCATTTGTATAACCAAAATAATAAGCAATTGTCCTGGATCCCAAAAAAAAAAAAATTAATATGTAAAATTAACAGCCAGAATCTAACTCATATGAAAATTGACTTTTATAAACAAAGCTAAAATGAAAAAAATAGATCAACCAACAAAAGTATAAAGAATCATCACCAAAATTAAACCAGTATGGCCGAGTTTGGGACAAGGGAATTCCTGTTATGCTTTAATTACGCAAGCGCACGTAGTCACAAGTAATACAATTAAAGTTCGTTCCACAGAGATCTGGTTAAGTTTTATTCAGAAAATATGCCTATGCAACAATGTATGGTTTTAATTCACTGCTAAGAAAAATAACAAATTGGATTTGATTATCTAAATTAAACTAAGATGCAAATTATAAATTGAAGAATTAACTAATTGACAAGAATTAAAATCAAATTACTTATGTGAGAATAAACATGGAATCCTAGTTTCATTATCTACTTCACTTAGAGTTGCAGCCTTTAATTAAAACATGTGATGGTTTGATATCTGATCGAATAACACGAAACAAGTAAAAGTTACCTCTCGGTATACTAGTACCAATCTACGCATACATCCACAAAAGAGATAGAAGATGAATAGTCACCTATTATGTTTAGACCCTATATCTCTATAGAATTTGAAAACATAAAGGTTTAAGCACAAGTTATCCACTTAGATCACATAGGGTAGCATAATATCTCTATTGATGCCACAAATCATGATGTTAAAACATCAACCTATCCTATGCTAGCATGGCAAGTTCTAAATCTCAAGATCCACTCTCGTTTAGCAAGAGATTAACATATTAGATGTTCGCGACGCACCTAAATACAATAAGCACAACCATACAAGGATATCAAGAATTCACCACACATAAATCTTTAAGGCATGCAAACTACTAAGCTACATAGATAAATCCACTAGGATCCCACGACAACGATTAGCTCATAATTGAACCTTTCGTCACCATGGGATTTGACGAAAGCATGGTATTAAATAAGATAATGAAGATGAATAAATCAATAATAGAATAAGGTTTAGCGAATAATTCCGTAAAAGTAACAAGCATCCAAAAGATACGCCTTCACAAAGGAATACAAGAAAAACTATATCTAGATATTCTTATCGTCCCAATCCCCGCCTTGGCGTCTCTCTCTCGTGCTCTGATCGAATTATAGTGTGTACATGATCGTGTAGATGATTATTTTGATGTGCCCCAATGTGTGTATTTATAGCCCCAAGTGCCCTCTTGACCAAGCAATTACCGTCTTTGAATTAGAATAGAATTCCAGTAATTTTCCTTTCTTGAATGGATTAGAAGTACAAATTCCATGAATAACTCTGATTTTAGAACCTTCTGGTCGACCCAATTATTTTCCATATTGAATAGAAGAAGAGAAACGGCAATTTCCCATTAGAAATCAAATTCCAGGAACTTTCTGTCGGAGGCCCGCGCGCTTCATGGGCACATTTCTCGCGCGCCCGCGCGGCTTGAAATTACCCAGTAACCTCTAGCGCGCCCGCGCTGTGTTGCAGGTTGAATGTGGCGCGCCCGCGCTGCTTGAAATTCTGCCAAAACTTCCATTGCTTTGCTCATGCCGCAACTTCTTCACTTCACACCCAAACAACTCCACACCTAAAATCCCTGCAAAAACCTCATAAAACACATCAAATAACAAGGATACTTGAGAACAAAGCAATCAATTCAAGCCGATTTGGAACATTCCAAGTGGATATATAATACTAAATACTATGAAGCAGCCAAGCAGGTAATAGAAATAGACGGAGTTATAACGGTGCTGATGTGGATGATGACCTGGATTAAAATGACTCACGGAAGGGTATGTTGTAGTATTAGATATATAATAGATTTGTATAATTTTGAATACATTTGAATGGGTTAACCAATGAATATCTGAAAAGGAAAATGTTAGATATATGAAATTTGGTATAAAAATATGTACAAAATGTCATAGTTTATATTTTGATAGGTTATGATTGAATTAAATTTAATCCATCCAGGTGTATTTTTATTCATCATTAAATATATGAGGTTTTTTTATAAATATATATAAAAAATAAATTTTTGCAATTTTACTTTTGTTAAGAAAAGATATTTGTAATTTTACTAACCTAAGTTTCAAAATTGCAAAAATACTACCTATCAGCCTGCCCTATTCAACCACATTCAACTTTTTTTTTAAGGTGTGATGATTTTGGATTGCATGGCCCCGCAGGGGCATATTCAAACTGAATACAACCACGTTCAACTAAATGCAATCACATGCAACTAAATTTCCGATTTCAAAATCAATTGAAAAACAAGAGTAAAAACACCGAAAGTAAAAGAAGAGTTTTCTCTCAAACTTTTCCCCCTTCGTCGTCGTCTTCAACCTCTGCTCCTCCGGCGGTGGTTTATCCACCGACCGGAGGCCCTTTTCTTGTCCAGTTTTTTGTTTTCTTTCAATAATCATACTCCTTTTGTGAAGATTGTGAGTATTTGGTTTGCTTACCCATTAATTGGGTTTATTGGTCTCTCCTTGTGAGAGTTTGTTTGTCTCTCCTTGTGAGAGTTTGCTTGGTTTGTTGGTTTTAATGAAGATCTACAATAGATCAGTCCTGCTGAGAATGATTTTGTCGATAGTTTGGGGGATCTGGAAAGTCTGCATCGAAGCTGAGATGCTAACGTTTATTGCAAGAGCTCATCACTTACAACCAAAGATTGTTCAATATTATTTGTTGGGGGTTTTCACTTTCGGCATGTCTATAGCTGGTATCCGGCATGTAGATAGCTGGGGTATTACTCATCCTTTGGGGAATTTCATTTCCGGCATGTCTATAGCTGGTATCCGGCATGTAGATAGCTGGAGGATCGTTCCTCTGACCTTAGTTTATACAACTGAGGATTCTGAACACTGGGGTATCAACGGATCTTACGTGAAGTGGTCAATTGTAATAACGCGGCTTTCAGGGATGTTAGCGCAATTTGGATCTTTTCGAATATCTTCGAATTCATTTTTTAGCTTCAAGAACTTTTTAGTTCAGTTTGTTGCACGATCTGGAAACAATTTATTGTTTTTTCCAACCTGGTCGTATCTACAGTCGGGGGTTTGTCCCGCTGTTTTATTGGCTTGTTTCAGAAATATAATCCTTTGCATTTTGTCAAAAAAAAAAAAAAATTTCTGATTTCAAGTTCCATTTTTCAGTTGTCATTTTCGACCTCTTTTTTGTATTAGAGTTCAAAAAAGAGGTCGAAAATGACAACTGAAAAATGGAACTTGAAATCAGCAATTGAATGCAACCACATTCAACTTTTTTTTTTTTTTTTTTAAGGTGGGATGATTTTGGGTTGCAAGGCCCCGCAGAGACATATTCAACTGAATGCAACCACATTCAATTAAATGCAACCACATGTAACTAAATTTCTGATTTCAAGTTCCATTTTTCAGTTGTCATTTTCGACCTCTTTTTTGAACTCTAATATATATATATTAGAGTTCAAAAAAGAGGTCGAAAATGACAACTGAAAAATAGAACTTGAAATCAACAACTGAATGCAACAAAATTTGCAACTACATCCAACTGAAAAAAGTTGAATGTGATTGCATTTGTTTGTATATTGCCCCTGACGGGGCCTTGCAACCCAAATCCACCAAAATCATCCCACCTTAAAAAAAAGAGTTGAATGTGGTTGCATTTGGTTGAATGTGGTTGCAACCAAAATATCACCCCAGCTTTAAAAAAAAAAAAAGTCAAGCGATGGGAGGAAAGAAGGGAAGGAGGGGGGAAGGGAAACCCTAATTTGTTAGTATTTTTGCAATTTTGAAATTTAGGTTAGTAAAATTGTAATTAATTCAAGGAAATTGTATTTTTGCAAATATAAACTTTAAATCTAATATTTTTGATAAATTCCTTAAGTATATTTTATAATATCATATCATTTTGTAATAATTTTTCGTATCTAATTTTGTATCATGGGCAAAAGTAAATGAAATACTTAAAATTTAGAATTGATAATAAAAAATTGGAAACTGATCCATAACAAGTGCTTGTTGATATTTGATTTTTTATATAATTTTTTGCCGAGTAAAAAATCATAGAAATTATGCATTAAACGTGGATAAATAACATCCTCTTGCATTAAAAAAAAATCAATGCTAAATCTATCCACGAAATTATAACAAAAAAATAATTTCATCAATCGATTGTTAGGATGAAATTTTTTTAATACGCTACGAAAAAAATGAGGATGATTTGTACTATTAGTAGTGCTAAATCAATAGTGATAACATCCCTCCAATTTTATTTCAAATAAGGAAGTATTTGGTTGGTACTTTCAGGTTGGTGAGGTGATTCCAGAACTTTTTCTTGCTAGCTGTATTGACACAACATGTCAAAGAACTATTAGAGCATGTATAATGATTGTGCAAAATAGGTAAAATTATTGGCATAATTTAATATTAAAAAGTTGTTTTAGTGTTAAAATAACATTATTTATTGTTAAAATAGTATCATGTCTTTAAATCTTGTTTTACATTAACAACTGACTAAGTAACACAGAGAGAATCCTATGAGAGTCGACTCTCTCATCTCCTTCTAACTCTCCTCCCCTTCTTCATATCTTCCCCTCTTCATCCCTTCTTCATTCCCCCTCCCTTCTTCCTCATCTTTTTCATCCGTCCTCCTCTCTATCCTCACCTTTCCTTCCCCTCTTCCAGATCTACCCCATCTTCTCTCTTTTTTCTTGTTAATAAGTTCATTAATCTTCATCTCTGGGTGAGATTTTGATTATTTTGTCCATCTTTTTGGATGGTTTTATGTCTCTCCTATGTGAGAGTTTTGGTTTTCGCTTCTTAATTGTGAGCGGGGTTTTGTTGAAAATGATTTTGTTGATGTTTTGGAGAATCCGGAAAACCCGCATTGAAATTGGATTGGTGGTGATTATTGCAAGAGCTCACCTTTCACAATTAAAGATTGTTCATTCGTTATCGATTTTCACTTTCGACATGTTTATAGCTGGTATCCGGCATGTAGATAGCTGGGGTGAAGAATCCATTTTCGGCATGTCTATAGCTGGTATCCGGCATGTAGATAGCTGGGGTGTCGCTCCTACACTTGGGGTTTTTGAACACTGGGCTAACAATTGTTTTTATGTGATATGGTCATTTGTGATGCTACTGCTTTCCGGGATGTTGGTGTAATATGGATTGCTCGGGATGTCTTCGACTTCGTTTTTAATTTCAAGAATTTTTAAATTCTATGTGTTAAACGATCAGAAAACAAATCAGCTAATTATGTTTAGTTTGTTATTTGTTTCTCAATCTGGTTGTAATGGCAGTTGGAGATTTGTTCTGACTGTATTTTGTTATTTTTAATGAAACAATGCATTTCGTCAAAAAAAAAAAAATTAAAATAGATGCGTACTCATATTTTCTGATTAGATGCGTACTCATATTTTCTGATTAGATAGAAAAAATGATATCACTCCTTTATTCATTTTTTTCTCATTTTCAATTTTTTGATGAAGCTATCAATTATAATTACACCAATCTTTTATTTTATATTTAAAATAAATTATAATATTATGTTATTTTAATATAATGTTAACTAACACATCATTGAAATAATGAAATTTAATTTTTATTCAATAATATAGATATAAAACAAGATATAACATGCCACTAAACTTACTCTAACAAGCAGCAAAAAGGTGAAGGAAATGCAAGTTCGATGCATGAGTTGTTATCGTAGCTTTTCACATTCAAGCACAAAAAACAAAAATTAGACATGCAGATAATAATAAGAGGCCCATCCTATACAGAGTACATTAACTTGCTCTTATCTGTTTTGCCGCGGCAAAAACACGGATTCTACCTCGCAACTTATCAAAACATGCAAGCAAATATGCAAATAATGGAATGCAATTATGCAACTAGCTTTTTTCCTAGAGCTTGCACCGCCAAAAGTATAAAAATTAAATGTGGGATTTCCTTTTTGTTTTTCTAATTAATAATTAGAATTTTGTCTTTTAGGCAGTAGCTACAACTGTATTCTCGACTTTAAGGATCTTTTTGGATTGAGGGTCGAGAAGGGTTAGCTTGAGTCGATTTCAAATTTAAAAATTCGTTTTTGAGAAAATTTTAAATATAAAGTGTTGGATTTTGGTAATTTATTAAAGAATTAAAATAATATTATATATTAAATCCAAAATCGAACATTTTATTTTTAAAATTTTCTCAAAAATGAATTTTTAAATTTGAACCCGACCCAACCCAACCCTTATCAACCTCCAATCCAAACGGACCCTAAATGTCAAAAGTTTTTTGCAACTATTTTAAAATTGCTGTTGTCCACCATATTTTATTTTTTTTTGCCAAGGAAAGAAAATTCATTAAAACGATAAATCATTAATCAGTACATGATGGAGTTCTGGGTAAACACTTTCTCCACTCCATATACGATAAGCAACAGAACTGTCGTGTCTCGATAGGAAATGAGCCACTTTGTTCGCAGATCGTTTAACAAAAATCAACGTCACAAGACGATTTTTAAGCTCACTAATCAACACCTTACATTCCTCTATCACCCTCCCAAGATATGAAAGCTGGACAGAAGAACAACGGATCGCTTGAAGCACCGAAAGACAATCCGTCTCGATTATGGCTGGTAACATGCTTTGGTTTTTAATCCAACTTAACGCCTCCTTAATTCCTAAAGCTTCTGCTAGCTCTAGGACTATACGACCTTCTCTGCACTTCGTATTAGCAGATACCAATTCGCCCTTATGATTTCGAGCTACCATGGAACAACAGTATGTGTTAGAATTCTCGAAAATTGCTGCATCAACATTGATCTTAACCGTACCTTCCTGTGGTTGTTCCCAACGCTCTTTGCCGTCCTCCTGGTTCATGAAACCAAGAAAATTATCAAACGACTTATCCTGAGCGTTCTTCCATTGGTTAAGAAGAGCTTTTGCCGACCTGCAAACATCTGAGCATTCTCCCCCACGTTGATTCCAAAATATCTCATTTCTGTTATGCCAAAGCGACCAACAAACCATGACTACTTCCTGCAACTCCCTGCCATTGCATTTCTGATTTACTACAGACAACCAATTACTGAAACTTAGCTGATTATCCTCCACTAGACTGATACCCAACAGACGCCAACAATGCTTAGCAAATTGACAGGATATCAAAGAATGATACACTATTTCAACCTCAAGATTACAGACGGGACATTTGTCAATTACTGCAACCCGTCTAGATAACAGTTGATCCTTCGTTGGAAGAATATTTCTGATTGCTCTCCATATGAAATGCTTCACCTTCAAAGGTACCTTCAGATTCCAAACTCGTTTCCATGGGAAATTATCATTCGAACTGCTATTTTGTTTGATCTCTTGAATAGCTGCATATGCAGACTTGACTGAATATTGACCAAGCTTTTCCCATTTCCAGAACCAACTATCCATATCAGATGGTCGTAAAGGAATTGATAATATCAACTGAGCATCCCTTTCAGGGAATATATCCTTTACTAGATCCACATCCCATTCAATCTGATTCGTAACCATCAGGGCATCAACTGTCTTGTTCCTTATAGCTTCATGATCCGTGTGTATATAAGGATCACTACTAGGTAACCAAGGATCTTGAGTTATACTAATAGTCGTGCCTGAACCAACTCGACGAACGGCTCCTTGCTTTAAAATAACCTGAGCTTCCATAATAGAACGCCAAATGTAGCTCGGATTGCTATTCAGTTTTGCTGTCAAAAAGGATCCCTCGGGATAGTACCTAGCTTTATAAACTTTCGCTACTAGACTATCCATTTTAACAGTCAGCCTCCAAGCTTGTTTACCAAGAAGAGCCACGTTGAAGTCCTGAAGCTTTCGAAATCCTATACCACCATTGGATTTCGTTGTACACATACGATCCCACTGCAGCCAACGAATACCTTTATTGCCATTTGAACCTTTTCACCAAAATTTATTCATGATCCTCTCCATGTCAGTACACAAGTTTTGAGGGAGGAGAAACATACTCATGGCATAATTAGGAAGGGTTTGGGCTACAGTTTTTAGCATTAATTCTTTCCCTCCTCTGGACAAACATTTCTTCTCCCACCCCTGCACTCTCTCCTGCATTCGATCCTTTAGAAAACCCAAGACCACTGTTTTATTTCTCCCTATTGTATTAGGAAGACCCAGGTATGTTGTATTGGCATCTGCTTCCTTGAAATGCAGCATGGAACATATCACTTCCCTTACTTCCTAGTCAGTATTTCGACTAAAAAAGACCGATGATTTATCTGTATTAATTTTTTGACCAGATGACCTCTCAAAATTTTGCAACAAATCAACGATATGATCCACCTCATTCTCCTTGGCCTTGCAATAAATATAGGTATCGTCTGCAAAGAACATGTGGGTTAGACGGGGTGCACCCCTTGCCACCTGGATGCCACTCACCAATTTCCTACTTTCATACTCGTTAATTAGGACAGATAAACCTTCCATGCATATCAAAAATAGATAAGATAATAATGGATCACCTTGACGAACTCCACGTTCAGGAATTATAGAACCGAACCTCCTCCCTGCATGACATATCTGATACCTAGCTGAACAAACACAAGCCATAATTAAACGACTAGATTGAGCATCAAAACCCATTTGCTTCATCATCTCCTTCAAAAATTCCATTCCACCCGGTCGTACGCCTTGCTCATATCTAGTTTTAGAGCCATCCATCCCGTTTTACCTTGAGTTTTTCGTTTCATGAAATGCATCACTTCATAAGAGACCATGATATTATCAGTGATTAATCTCCCGGGAATAAAAGCACTCTGCATTTCTAAAATCAAACCAGAGAGCACCAGCTTTACCCTGTTAGCTAAAACCTTCGATATAACCTTATAAATTACGTTGCATAATGATATAGGCCTCAAGTCCATCATGGTCACAGGGTTCTTCTTTTTGGGAATCAAAACTATATTCGTATCCCCCATGCCATCTCCCAACTCTCCTGTCTCAAAGAAATTACGTACTACCTCCACCAAATCTCCACCAACTATACCCCAGAACTTTTGATAGAACCCCGGGCTCATGCCATTTGGGCCGGGGGACTTGTCAGGATGCATACTGAATAATGCTTTCTTGACTTCACTTACTTCGACCTGGGATATTAAATTCGCATTTTGAGCCTGATTAATTCTTCTCGTTACTCCTTCGAACAGAGGGTTCCACTCTGTTTGAGATACACCAAACAGCTTCGTGAAATAATTCACCATTGTGTCTTGTAATCCTGATTCCCATCCTACTATCTCTCCATCGTCATTTAAAAGAGATTCAATCTGATTAACCTTTCTTCGAGCTCTAGCAGCTGCATGAAAGTACTTGCTATTCTGGTCCCCCTCTCGTAACCATAGTTGCTTACTTCTTTGACACCAAAACACTTCTTGTTGATTGTATATCTCATTCAGCCTATTCGAAGCTTCTTGGTACTCTTTCGCTGATCTATTATCTCTTCTCCCCTTGGCTCGTCTCATAATACTTTTGCACTGATTAATTCGAGTCTTGAAACTGCCAGTGATTTCCTTTCCCCATAGTTGTAAGATTTCAGCACATTCAACTATCTTATCTTGCAAAGACAGATCTTGGAACTTGTACCAAACTTCTTCCACAATCTGGCGACACATAGGTTCGCAAAGCCACACATTTTCGAATCTAAAAGCCTTATTATTAACTGAATACACCACTTTAACAGGTTCAAAGAAGATGGGACTATGATCTGATGTACTGAGCTCCAGATTTGTCAACTTATCCTCTGTAAAAATATTCACGAATTCTTTATTCACTAGAGCCCTGTCCAGTTTAACTTCTATCTAGCTCTCTATACCATGCCCTCGCTCCCACGTATAAGGATACCCTATTAATTCAACATCCTTCAATTCGCATTCGTCCAACGTATCTTGAAAACCTTGAATCAACCATGATGGGTACGGTTGCCCACCTTTTTTATCCTCCTGTTTGACAACATTGTTCATAACCCCGATTAGACACCAAGGCAACATGGATTGAGACTTCAAACCCTTGATTAAATTCCAAGTTTCACTTCTTCTTTTCCTGTCTAGCGCACCATAAATTCATGTCATTCTAAACTGACTCCAACCCCTCTTATCTACCACAACGTCTATATGATTTCTACTATACGATAAGAGCTTCACCTCATCTTGCTTCCTCCAAAGTAAAGCGATACCTCCACTTCTCCCCTGAGCGTCTATAGCAACTACCCCTTCAAAACCAACCATGTTCTTAACCTTTTCCACAGTATCCATCTTACACAGCGTTTCACATAAGAAAACTATGTCGGGTTTCTTTTGGAGAATTATCTCCTTTAGGAATTGAATAGCCCACGGGGTCCCAAGCTCGCGGCAATTCCAGCTTAACGTACTCATAATCCTTGGCGGACTCCTGTACCAGAGCCCACCACCAATGCATTTTTTGAATCGATTTGAACCATTCCATCCATACTTTCATCATCTGAGCCCATAAATACACTACGCCATAGATGGCTTTATACAACACTTAGGGGGGTGTTACCTTCTCGAGTGTTACCATAGGTATGAAATTTTGGACCTACCACAACACTCTAGTTTTGGTGTTACCATATCCTTAAAGGTATGTTATCATAGATGTGGAAGGTGTTAAACTTAGTAACACCAAGGACTGTGTTACCTTAGAGTATAATTAACATATTTTTGAATTTTATTTATAATTAACGATTTAATAATTATTAAATTTTAAAATTAAATAATTTTAATCAAGTCACTGAATTTATTATTATAAAAATACTATTCTATCAAATACTTGAATTATTTATATTTTTACAATATCAATATATTTTTTAATAATTTTATTTAAATTTCTTTAAAAAAATTAATATTCAAAAAAAAAAATTTGATTAAATTCATCAATAAAATTATTGGAGAAAATAACATGGTATAATAAACTTAATTTAATATTCAATAATTAAAATGATAATATTTATTTTCATTCATTTTTTATAAAAATTAATAAATTTTGTAATATTAGAAAATGAAAAAAAAATAACAAATGAAAATTTGGGAAAAAAATGGGAATTGGCTGGGGCGGCAAAAGAAATTGAAAGCGGGCAAATCAAAATTTGGCCAAAATTGATAAGTCGGGAAAAGCGGGAAAATCAAAATTGTGTAAAAACAATTTAGGTTCACTCACCTCTCTGTCTCTCTCTCTCTCGCTCAATTGGGGGAAAGATGGCTCACACATAGTTCAGGAAACAAACACACACGCACACACTCTATCTCTTTCTCGTTACAAGATGCTTTAATTTGGAGTTCAACGAAATTAGGGTTCAACGAAATTAGGGTTCAACGAAATTAGGGTTCAATTGGGCTTCAATTGGGCTTCAATTTGGAGTTCCTCGTACAAATTGAGTGTTTGATTTCGGGTTTAATTCTGTGTTCCAACTTCGATTTAGGTATTTGCTCCCTCTCTTTGTCTCGATTTGTACTTGTATTTATTTATGTCTCTCTCTATGTTCTTCAATTTATACTTATATTTGTATATGTCTCTCTTTATGTTTTCGATTTGTAATTGTATTTGTTTATTTCCCTCTCTCTGTCTCTCCATTTGTTGTCTCCTCTTCTCTCCCTCTCCTACTATGTCTCTCTGAGCAGCAATTGAGGTGTGTTGCATTTTATGTCCGACTTGTCCATTATATGAGCTTGTAATGAATGTCTGTGTGTTGTATTAAATTTTTTACTTCAATTCCTTCATGTTCTTGACAGTTTATCGGGTTTCTCTTTTGGTTTTATAAGTATTGTAATCTGAATTTGTACCTGTTTTGTTAATTGAGCCAGATGTTTATAGTTTGATATGGTTATGCTAATATAAATTTCGGTGCTATTATGTTGTCACTACACCATAGATGACAGAGAGTGGAGTTACTGATCGAGAATTCAAATTGGGAGGGACGGAGAGTGGAGTTACAGAGGTGGACAAAAGGTTTCTCTATTGATGATGCAGTTAGTGCCAATACCTTGGCCCTTTTTTTCTGTAAATAATCAATCTGCAGGCTTTTGTTTTATTTGTTTATAAATGATTTCAGATAATTTAGGTAAATGTGAATGAGTTTAAACAGCCTATGAATCATATATTGAAGGATCCTTCTCAGATTTGAAATAGTATATTATCCGAACTATCAGGTTACGGTTTCCATAAATTTATGTAATTCTTGTTATATCAATATAAATAAATGGCCATTTTGGGCTTATTAATAGCAGCACCTATTTTCTTTCAACTAGTTAACTGATTCTATATGTTGTAACCTGTAATTTTGTGAAGAAGTCCGTTAGTAGTTTCTTTTGACCAGAGAATGAGTCTGTGTTCTTTGTTTGAGTTGAGGCATTTAGGATATCTCTTTAGGAGCAATTGTAGCTGATTGATGATAACGTGTATTTTATACACGATTTTGTATTTCTTTATCTTGATTTTATTTTAGTTTCATGAGCAATTTACTTATATTTGCTTTGTTTCCATTTGTAGTGCCACTTGCTTAATTGTTGAAAAGTTGGCTTATTTTGGGCTTGAAAGCAAAGATTATTCAAGAGGGAAGTTAGAAGATGCAAGCTCGTGATGCCGGGAGGTGTTTAATGCATTATATTGAAGATTTTATCTTGCACGGGCTGTTGCACGGCCGTTCAGCAAGCTGTGCAGAGTGTTCCAAGTAGTGCAGATTGTGCAGTCTTTTGCACGGGCTACTGCACGGCCGTGCATCAGGCTGTGCAACTCATGCTGTGTATTAATTGACTAGATCTCAACATAACATCTTCTCTTATCTTAATAACACATCTTAACCTAACATCTAACACATCTTCATCTTCTTCTTTGCCTCTTCAAGAACACAATTAGGGTTAGTAGGAATTAGAGAGGAGATATTAATTACTTGTAATCTAGCATTGATTATGAGTAACTAACTCCATTTATTTGGCTCAAGGAAGCATCTCTTGTACTAAACCCATTCAATTTAAGTAAGATCTGTTTCACTCTATCTTGAATTCTTGAGTTGTATTGTTTATGATTTTGCTTGGAGAATTGTAAGTTGCTTCAATTTGCTCTTCTTGTAATATCAATTGCTAATTGTTTGTGCTAATCCGTAATTGTTAGTACATTCATTATAGTAGCACAAGTTTAGTGTACCTAAATTCTCAAGATTCAAGTGCAAATACCTAGGTTGAGCTTCTCATCCTTGGGTTTGTCCTAGCCTCTCTTTGTTTAATTCCTTGACTTGGTTAAATTGATAGTGCTTCATTATTGGTTGCTAGTGTCAAGAGAGCTAATTTATGTGCTTCACTAAATTAGTGTTTATAATAGAAGAGAAATAAGTGATTGTGTGCTTCACCAATTATCTTGGTTAGGTAGAGTTGGATATATTTTGCTTGTTTGGGTTGAAGTGCTTGAGTTTGCATTAATCCTTGGGTCAAATATCTCTATATCTTGCTTAATTACTCATTGTGTTGTTGTGTTGGTGAAATTGGATGATTGACATTAACTTAGTTGTAGTTCTATAGCATTTTCTTTCTTGTTGGCAAGGTGTTTGACAAAACACCTCAATCAAACTCAAAACCCCCCATTTTCCACACTTCTAGATTGTAAGAGATAATCTACTTGAAATCAATATTGATAGTCCTTCCCTGTGAACGAACTACGAAAAACACTACCTTCAAATTGGCGCCGCTGCCGGGGAAGGCAACAATATTAATTTTGAGTTAATTGTTTCTTATATTTTAGATTTTATCTTTGTATATAGTTTTTTCTTTCTTTGTTTGTTTTTTTTATTGGTGTGTCTTCATGTTTATTGGAGATAGCCAACTAACTCTTTCAGGAGACGATGGATAGTTATTTTGGTTGGAATAACGCTCAAGATTTCACCTATGATCAAGAACGATATCAAGATTTTAATTCTTTTTAGAATTTTAATGCGTATCAGGTGAATTCTTTATATTCTACAAACTCATGCTATGATCCTTACCCTCCTAGCATCGGTTATTCATATGCTTTTGAAAATCAATTTTATGATCCGCCATATAATTCTCAAGATCATCAAGGGTCTTCTTCATCTTCCTTATCATCATTAGAGGAGATGATAAAACAAATTGCGGCAAACAAACTCCAATTTGCTCTTGAAAATCGATGCTATGATCCGCAATATAATTCCCAAGGCCATCAAGGGTCGTCTTCATCTACATTGTCATCATTTGAAGAAATGATGCAACAAATAGCGGCAAACAACCTCCAATTCCAAAACACCACTTCTCAAAGCATATCTAACTTGGAAAAGAACACTTCTCAATTTGAAAAGAACATTTCTCAAAGCATATCCAACTTAGAAAAGCAAATGAGTCAACTAGCCAAAAATGTGAATCGATTAGCGGAGGTCAATTCTCCTATTAATCATGATTCTTGTTTTGTAATTGATGAAAATGTTGTGCATGGTGACTTTGCTTGTTTAGTTGACGATTGTCCTAGGCCTGATAATGATAAATTGGATGTAGTTGAGGATCTACCAAATTTAAAAAATACTTTTGTGCTTAATGAATTGGTAGATGAGATAAAAATTGATGAATGTCCAATTAAAATTGAGAAGGAATTAAAGATTGATGAGATTGAAATTTTTGCTTGGATATATAAGGATCCAATTTGGAAAGATTTTTTGGGTCGTACTTATAAAGATTATTCTGACAATTTTTCTAGCTACTTTGATTTTTCAAAGTCTCTTGAACATGTGAAGATCGTAAAAATATTTTTATATTTTTATGGATCGAAGGTATATTTGCACACCTTATTCTTATTATTGATTCGTAGGTATGTGCACTTATTTGCTTTTTCACCTCATTAGTTAGAATAGTTGTATAAATAAGTCGAGCCAACGACAATAAACAAAGTGCTTTTTGGGAGGCAACCCAAGGTATGCATGTATTTATATATTTTTATGCGTGTGTTAGATTTTGTTTCTCAATTACATTTATGTAGGGTGTTATACATATTGTGGGTTTGAGGATTGATCTAAATATTAATGAGTGGAGATTTCTTTTTCATCTACTTTTAATTCATAAGAAAATAACCCAAAAATATATAATATTTAATTATTATGTATTTTGTGGTGTGACTAATGGGTTTTATAATAGGCTTTAAAAAAAACACAAAAACAAATAATATCCCGCTCAATAATATTTAGTGTCATTAATTCTAATTTTTATATTTATTCCACACTTGCCTTGATGTGTTTGTTCATGTTTTCAGGATTTAATAATTTATTCAAGCATTCAAGAATTTATGGCTTTGAGGGGGGTTGGATATTGGCGTGTTGGTTATTTTTGTTGGGATGATTACGGTGTATGGCATTAGTTCTATTCGTGACTTGCAATTTCGGAGTTGGATTGGCAAATATGAGTGGTGCTCCCGGTTCTTGTTATTAATTTTCAGGGGAGTTCTCTTTCACTCTTATATCTACTTCGTTTTATTTGTCATGCATGAGGACATGCCATGTTTTAAGTGGGGGAAGGATTGTTTTTGTTCTCATTGTAGTATATAGCTATTATTAGTACTATCTTTTGTTTCATTCCATGTCCGTCTCGTTTGCATTTAGAAACAAGTTTGGTCATAAAGCTTGTTTACTTGTTTGTAAAAATTAAGACATTGTGAGCTTGTAGCCTTGTTTTCTCCTATTTCGTGCCTAGCATTATCAATTTGTTGTGAATCTATAAGTTTGATGCACCTTGTTGCACACACGCACTTAAATGGCATGAAAAGTCTAGATGTTTGTAATTAAATTGTGAGCATGACGATTATTTCTTAGCATGCATGGAATTAAATCGAGAAGATGTTATTACAACTTAAACCTTGTGAGGCCTTGAACGATGAATTCTTTTGCTTGTGTGTTGCTCCCTCTTTATTTGTGTTTGTTGCTCTAGGGCTTGCATTAAACCTTCATCTATGGATGCACTATAATAAGGAAATTCTTTTTAGGATAGCCTTTTTGGCCTTTCTAGCTTGTGAACCATGAAAATAATCCCTAGTTACCCCCCTTTGAGCTTATATCCATGTTTTTCTTCGTCACTTTCCCCTTTTATACATGAGTCATAGCCAAATACTTCACTCTCGACCTAGTTGAGCTAGTTGAGTCTTGGAAAGAATTGATTGATGAGCATGAGAATTTGGAGATGTTGTGAAGAAGAATAATGTTATTTATTGTAAGTGGGAACTAGTTTGTGTATATCTAGATGTGGTTCAAAATTCTTTGTAGTATTTATTTATGTTATGCATCCCCTTTGCTAAAAAAAAAGAAGAAAACAATAAGTAAAGGGGTATGTAAAAAAAAAAAAAAGAAAGAAAAAGAAAAAAAAGCAATAAATCTTTGTACTTTATTTTGATTCAATTTTCTTGGTAAATGTGGTTGTGTTTTGTAATTGTAAATGAGTGGAGATATGCTTTAGTTTGAGAATTTGGTGTATGAAGAGAGCAAACGTCATTTTGACTCAACTAGAAGACTTTTACACCTTCCTTGAACTTAAATTTTCACACCTTCACCCAAGCCTCGTTACAACCCATTTTATGAATTCCTTGTTTTTGTGCAATCCGAAATTTAGGTGGACATGCAAGGTCAAGTAGAGCGCATGCATTTAGACTTGGAGTTGAGTGAAATCTCTAGCCCATACTTGTGTGATGCATAATTGAGAGATGTGAGATTTTTCACCATACAATTTCATCTTCTTAATGCGAAGCCATGTATACTTTGTGATAATCTTGTCTAGTGTTCATGATTGAAGTGCATTCATTCTAGCTTTAATGTCATGGCTGCATTTTGCACAAGGTATGTTATCTTGATTCTTGAATTGGTTGTTAGCTCGTTAGAGTGGATGACAAGGTGAATAGCTATATATGTTTGATTTTAGTTACAAGTAGATATAGCACAATGCTTGACTTGTTTTCTATTTGTATGACGATTCGGACATGTGAGTGTAGTAGTTAGTTTAATTAGTAGGTATTGTTAGTTTTTTGTTTATTGGTGATTTTTGTGATTTTGTGGGTACATCATCTATAAACCCTCACGAGACCTCACTCGTCCACTAGGGCTACCTAGGGGTTCCAATGGCTTGTTGCATATGCCAAATGCAACCGTGATCACCTACGGAAGTGGTACTAGTTAGGAGTATATGGTTATGCTATACTCAGTTTGCTCGGGACTAGCAAAGTTTAAGTGGGGGAATATTTGATAACGTGTATTTTATACACGATTTTGTATTTCTTTATCTTGATTTTATTTTAGTTTCATGAGCAATTTACTTATATTTGCTTTGTTTCCATTTGTAGTGCCACTTGCTTAATTGTTGAAAAGTTGGCTTATTTTGGGCTTGAAAGCAAAGATTATTCAAGAGGGAAGTTAGAAGATGCAAGCTCGTGATGCCGGGAGGTGTTTAATGCATTATATTGAAGATTTTATCTTGCACGGGCTGTTGCACGGCCGTTCAGCAAGCTGTGCAGAGTGTTCCAAGTAGTGCAGATTGTGCAGTCTTTTGCACGGGCTACTGCACGGCCGTGCATCAGGCTGTGCAACTCATGCTGTGTATTAATTGACTAGATCTCAACATAACATCTTCTCTTATCTTAATAACACATCTTAACCTAACATCTAACACATCTTCATCTTCTTCTTTGCCTCTTCAAGAACACAATTAGGGTTAGTAGGAATTAGAGAGGAGATATTAATTACTTGTAATCTAGCATTGATTATGAGTAACTAACTCCATTTATTTGGCTCAAGGAAGCATCTCTTGTACTAAACCCATTCAATTTAAGTAAGATCTGTTTCACTCTATCTTGAATTCTTGAGTTGTATTGTTTATGATTTTGCTTGGAGAATTGTAAGTTGCTTCAATTTGCTCTTCTTGTAATATCAATTGCTAATTGTTTGTGCTAATCCGTAATTGTTAGTACATTCATTATAGTAGCACAAGTTTAGTGTACCTAAATTCTCAAGATTCAAGTGCAAATACCTAGGTTGAGCTTCTCATCCTTGGGTTTGTCCTAGCCTCTCTTTGTTTAATTCCTTGACTTGGTTAAATTGATAGTGCTTCATTATTGGTTGCTAGTGTCAAGAGAGCTAATTTATGTGCTTCACTAAATTAGTGTTTATAATAGAAGAGAAATAAGTGATTGTGTGCTTCACCAATTGTCTTGGTTAGGTAGAGTTGGATATATTTTGCTTGTTTGGGTTGAAGTGCTTGAGTTTGCATTAATCCTTGGGTCAAATATCTCTATATCTTGCTTAATTACTCATTGTGTTGTTGTGTTGGTGAAATTGGATGATTGACATTAACTTAGTTGTAGTTCTATAGCATTTTCTTTCTTGTTGGCAAGGTGTTTGACAAAACACCTCAATCAAACTCAAAACCCCCCATTTTCCACACTTCTAGATTGTAAGAGATAATCTACTTGAAATCAATATTGATAGTCCTTCCATGTGAACGAACTACGAAAAACACTACCTTCAATTGACCATTTCACTGGGTGAGTCTCAGATAGGTAGCAGGGATGTACCTCTGTAATATTGGCTCAAAGGCCCATGATGATTTTTTTTCCTGATACATAATGGTTTTCCTTAGTCCAGAGACTTGACATGTTAAGTGTTGCCTCGTTTCATTAGTCTGTGACAGTCAGTGGGCAATTTATAGCAGTCACAAACATGCATGAACGCACCTGGGGAACCAGACAGCATTTGTAGCATCTGATATATATATCCTACTTCATGGTTGGTCATAAAGAGATTTTGGGAAGTAACGTAACTTTGACATTCTGATATATATATCCTACTTCATGGTTGGTCATCACTCTGTGCAGCGCATCTTAATCTTGTAAACTCCACTAATAAGAACTTGTTTGCATTTTAATACAGGTGCAGGATAATCGGAGCACATGGCTGCAAAGGATTCTGGAAGAGACAAAGGAAGCAGATGGAGAGGCTGAAATACGAGAAAGGATGCAAATGTTGATTTCTCAAGTCATTGACTCCATTTCTAACTTGCACGAGGTCTTTACCAGTCCAATTTTCATTGTAACCTGTTAATGCTCTCAAGTTAATATACATTTTGTGAATTGCAGGAGATGACACTGGAAGAGTACGAAAGGTTTTGGAAGAGAAAAGAAAAGGGTCTTAGAAGATTCTACCGTAAGGCATCTAGGGAGATTGAGTAATAGATGAGCAATAATTTTAATTCCTACAGTTATGTATATGTTATGAACTGATATTGTATTTATGCCCAGGGTCTATCAGCATTTTAATTATTGATAGTTAGCCATACTAACGGATTAGTCAGCATAAACTCTCAACAACAGTACACGTAGCATCTTACAATACTATGGGGCACCTACTAACCATTTTAGTAACTTCACATGTCCTCATTCAGGTAATTAGAAGTCTATAATTGAAGCTCAGTTAGGTCTTTATCCTCCTCTGTAAGCTAAGAAAGTTATATCATTGAATGCAGGTGGTTTATATTCTAGATCAAGTAAGAGCTTTAGACGAAGAAGTGCTGCTCCGGATCAAGCAGCAAGGGTTGAGAATAAAGCCTCATATTATAGTGGTGAGACATAAATGCATGAATGCATATATATATATATAGGGTCTTACTCCACTACAAACTAAAATTAACTACAAACTAAAAACTAAACACTAATTTAACATTTCAAGCTAATCTAATGATCAAACTAGGGGTACCCCAATACAAAAAGTGTCTAAAATTCTTGGCTCCATTCAGCAAAAGAAAAAAAAATCACTGTTCACTGCTGACGTGGCAGTGACGTTAGCAGTGAACAGTGATTTTTTTTTTTTTTTGCTGAATGGAGCCAAGAATTTTAGACACTTTTTGTAAAGGTGCCCCTGGCGGGGCCATTAGAATGAATGAAATATAAAATATTTTATGTTAGTTTGTAGTTTGTATTTAAGGATTGGTTTGTATTTGAGCAAAAGCCTATATATATATATATATATATATACCAGTCAAGTTTAAGGATACTGCACCGACGAAAACGATTAGATATATTTAGATCAGACGAGATGGATGGATGGATGGATAGATAAGGATAGTTGGATATATATTAATATGGCTTGAGAATTCTAAATTTCTAATGAAGCTTTGGGAAACAATTGTGGTGTATTCATATATGTGGGTAGGCTAGGGTTGCAGCTGCATGCTTATATATACATATTTGGAGTCTTGGGTCAGGGGATGAGTAGTTGTGACAACTACTGAATTAAACTAAAGTTACCAAAATTATGTCTTAACTTGATTGCAGCAGGAAAAGAGTTGATTGGTGATGGAGCACGTGCACACCAAGATTTGTAAATCACCTGCACCAGGTTCCTAATTTTGCTCAATATTTACTTTATCTGATCTTCCCTTTCTCCATCAATCCCAACATCTTTATCTCTCTTTCCTCTGTATACTGGTATATATATCTATGTTTTTTTACTTAATTTTCTGAGTATTTTATTTTCCTAGACAAGATTTGAAGAAGAAAAACAGATTAAATGTTTAAGCTTCTAAATTCTTGAAATTCTTTTAATCTACTTAATTTATGGCGATTTTAAATGTTGGGTGTACTTAATTATTTGTTAATTTAATAAGCTGTATGTTAAGTTATTGCTTTCTTTAATTTGCTTTTTTGCTGAGTTAATTTAATGCCTTGTGTTATTGTATTTCAGGAATTATCTTATCAACTGAGTGGAGTTCATGTCCTTGTAACTGGATATCTCACTGGAAAGGACAATGTGGTGCGCGATTTTACTCAGTCTTTCTTCCTTGCACCACAAGAACGAGGGGGCTATTATGTGCTTAACGACATGTTTCGATGTCTGGAGAGGGCGAATCAGCCTTATGCAAATCAGGTTCCCAATACAGAGGTGACCAAATCAGGTTCCTGTCACTATTGAGCAAGGTGACCAAATTTTTACTTAATTTTCAGAATGACTTGGAGCTCAAGTTCTCAAATTTACGGCATGAATTGATACGAGTTAGACACATAGCAGGAGACAAATTTTTGTACGATTAGTTTTTGTTTGGATGTTCAAGTAAATGTAGTCGGTTGTACAAATTGTAAATTTTTCTTTAAATTAATGATATTTACATTTTGTAGTTTATTTTAGATTTGACATTTGTCTGTTTTTTATTTTTTGTTTATCTATGCATTTTTTTATGAATATTACAGGAAGGAAATGGTAGAAAAATAATTAAATCTGAATTATTAATTTTAAAATAGACAATGTCTGTGGGGCCACATGTGGGACCCACATAATTAATTAATAATTTTTCAAAATTATAACATCTGAGGTAACATAGATTTGGTGTTGCTATAGAATTGCTTAGTGTGTTACCTTATAGGTCTAAGGTAACGAATTTGCCTATGTTAGCTTATGTGTGTCGAGGTGTTACCTTAGACCCCAAAGGTTACATAGAACAAAACTATCCCAGCTAAGGTGTTACCTTAGCCTTTTTTTGGCCTTTGGTAACGTTTTTTAGGGTCTAAGGTAACACAGTCGTGGTGTTACCGTAGGCTGTTTATGGCGTAGTGATAAGTCTATACTACCATTCGGCCCACTATGATCAGACCCATTACTTATTCTCCTTTTTTTATTATCCACAACAACTACTCCTTTTTTTAAGGGATTTGATTTACTGGATTCTGCTAAAATACCTCCCGAATTTGAAAATGAAGTATTGGCGCCCATATCCTTATCACTTATAACTGTATCTCCTTGATTATCTCTTTCCTCCCTTAGCTGCACAATAAGCGGAATTTGTTTACCCTTATGATTTGTCTCCCCTGACTTTACGTTCAATGTATTCCGATCACCAACATCTTCATTGTCACCATCTCGTAACCACCTTGAACCCACCAGTTTATTTTGCTTCCGAAAAGGGGCTCTCATCCATGCTCCATAAGGCCTTATTATTTCCTCTTCGGGTGTATTAAAGAGACTGTTGCAGAAATTCTCTGAATGACCAACTATACCACATATGAAACAGAATGTTGGTACATTCTCATATTTGAACGTGATCCATATCCATTCCCCTCCTGCCTTCTTAACCTTCATGCGTCTTTTTAACGGCCTTGTGATTTAATTGTAACTCTTATATCCATATAGTCACGCCACCCATCTTTGAAATTTTTGGTACATGATTCAATATATTCTCCCACGTAGTTGCCAACCTCCTTTAGCACTCTTTCTGTCATGAGACCCGCTTGCATATCGTAAACCAGAACCCATAAATCAAGTTTGTTAAGACTTACTCCTTGAGGAACGTCTCCTTCCTTCATCCGGGCAATGAGAAGCACGTTTCTATTAAACATCCATGGACTTCCTCGAATGACTCTCTTTATATCCAATTCATGATAAAACTCGAAAATGTATAGATTAACATCAATCTACTTGATACTGACTCCTTTTCCAGGCTTCCAAATTGATGCCAACGTATGCTTCATAGCCATAAAGTCCACCACACCTTCATTAATAAATCTTCCCACCAAACAAAGATGGATGTTTAAACCCTGTAAAACATCATTAGCTTCCTCACCCTCTATTTCTTCGAACGCGATGCCTCCCTCCTCCTCCTCCTCCTCCAAAAGACATATTATTCATTGCTTGAGTGATATTTTGTGATGTTGCCATCAAAAGATCCAGATAAAACAGAACAAAAGAGAAAATAAAAAAAAATGATACTTTTGACTTCAATACTAATATAACATATAGAACATGTCAATAGACAAGACACTTCTCATATTGAGAGACTATGATATACCCTTTGTCCACCATAATTAAATATAAATAAATATGAAAATGTATATGTGATCCTGGTTGATATCATTGACGAAATTGGAATTTCAAAATAATCAAAACTAAAATGATGCATCACTTAAAATTAGGGCTGTAAATGAGTCGATACGCTCACGAACAGTTCGGTGTCCGGTTCGAAAAAAGTTTGATTCGAGTTCGGTTCGTTTTGTAAACGAGTCGAACATGAACACGATTTTGAGGTCCGTCTCGTAAATGAGCTAAACCCGAACACGACATAGGACGGCTCGAAAGTTTGCGAACAAGTTCGATTATATAATTCATGAGCAAGTTCGTGAACCTTGTTCGTAAATATGGTTCATTAATAAGTTTGTGCACAAGCTTCATATATATATGTTCATGAACATATTTCATTAACATTTAACATTTAACGGGAGTTCTTGAATTCACGATAATTTGTAAATAATTGTATAAGTAAGTGTTACGAAATAATATGTTAGTTTATTTTGTCTATTCGTTATATGTTCTTTGTTTAAATTTATAATTTTTTTATTAATAATAATTAAATTATACATACGTTACTTGGCAAAAAAAAAAAATTTATACATATGTTACATTATAAATTATAACATTAGTTCGTTATGTATTAACTAAACTTGATCCAAATTTGATTCGTTGATAAGTCTAAATTTGAAGCATTTCTCAAGTTTTCAATGTTTCATCCCCAATTTTATTTTTATTTTAATTGCATTAAAAATTTTCTAGAAAAAAAAGGTTGAGGTGTTCATGAACACTATTCATGAGATATTCGTGAATAGTATCTCGTTAAATATGTTCGTGAACTGTTCGCGAACATGTTCGTGAATAAAATTTTTCTTAACGAGTCGATACACAAACAAAAATAATGGCTCGATCAAAGTTCGAGCTCGAGTTCGATATATTTATAACGAGCTGATACACGAACAGTTAAGAGTTCGGTTCGGTTCGACTCATTTACAGCCCTACTTAAAATATATAATTTTAATTTCAATTTAGATTATTTTCAAATCAATTATTATACGAACATTAAATAAATGTGACAGCTGTTCCGCACCGGTAGGGATGTTCATCGAAATCGATAAACCGCGATTTTAGACCAACTAATACAATCCAAAGCAATTTAAATTGTAATCGGAAAAATCATTACTAACAGTTCGGTTGACCGTGTAAATTTAAATCGTTTAGTTATAATTTGTAAAAAATGTGTTATGGTTAATCCGGACTGATTAATTATTTTAATATAACTAAAATGTGATGAAAATCAAAATAAATTAGTTAAAAATTCAACCAGTGATCAAGCTGCTTCATTTCATATACAAACCATAAACACTACCACTTGGGAGACAAAGGTTGAACTACTGGACTTCTGGTCAGGATGCAAAGTTCTCAAGTTGGAACTTAATTCATTCTTTCACTATAGATGATACCACATAGGCATTCAACATTCTAAAATAAACAAGAGTAATTTATTATTCAATATAATTGATCAAAGAATTTAAATAATAAAATAAATTTTAGTTAATATAGTGATAATTTTGTAAAGAGAACAGAGAAGAATGTATCTTATTGAAGAAGAAAGAGTAGTAGTCTTTTACAAGTCTTATCCTATTTATAGTTACAATGATAACAGAATGAGTGGATACAAAAGTCTAACTAACTAACTAACTATCTAAAATAGAAATCACACGTGAAACTCGTGCAACTTTGCTGAGTTGTAACTTGCTGAGCTGGACCATCACACGAGCTGGTATCTTCTATGAATTACCACTATATATTCTAATATCCCCCCTCAAGTTGGGAGGTATGTGATGCTCAGAATCATACAATCCCAACTTGGAAACTAATTGCTGCAACTGAGGAGAAGGAACTGTTTTTGTAAAGATATCAGCTAACTGACTTCGAGTAGAAAGATAGGTTAATTGGAGTAAACCTTCCAGCACTTTATCACGAGTAAAATGACAATCAACTTCAATATGTTTTGTTCGTTCATGGAAAACTGGATTTCGAGCAATATGCAAAGCAGACTGGTTATCACAATGGAGTGTCACTGGAGTTAAGTCAAAAACACACCAATTTCTTTCAATAATCGAACCATCCAAGTGACTTCAGAGTCTGCTGCAGCCATAGCTCGATATTCAGCTTCTGAGCTGGACCTGGAAACTGTGGTTTGTTTCTTAGATTTCCAAGAAACAGGTGAATTACCAAGCATTAAAATATACCCTGTGACTGATCTTCTTGAATCAGGACAAGAGCCCCAGTCTGAATCAGAATAAGCCTGCAATATTAGCTTAGTAGAACCATTCAACAAAATTCATTGCCCAGCAGTATGAGAAACATATCTAAGAGTGTGGTAGAAAGCTGATAGATGAGATGTTCTAGGTTGCTGCATAAACTGACTCAAAGCTTGGACTGAGTAGCATAAATCAGGTCATGTATTGGTCAAAAAATTAAGTTTGCCAAGCAAGGACCTATACAAATCTGGATTAGGTAGCAACTCACCTTCAGAAGCTTGAAGTTTAAGATTAACTGGCAAAGGAGTCACAGCTTTCTTGTTGAAATCAATGTCATCACAAATAGCAATAAGTTCTTTTGTAAATTTTTTCTAACTATGGATAACACCTTGAGGAAGATAAGTAACCTCTATTCCCAAAAAATAATGCAGTTTACCCAGATCCTTAATTCCAAAAACTCTGTGAAGATAGCTCTTAATTTGATTAATATGAGCTACATTACTCCCTGTGAGAACTATGTCATCAACATAAACAACAAGGATGGTTATATCAGTGTCTGTTTTGAACAGAAATAAACTAGCATCATTATCAGATTGTATGAACCCTTGAGCTAATAACTCTGCAGCCAACTTTTCAAACCATTTTCTTGAAGATTGCCTTAAACCATATATAGATTTCCTTAGTTTGCAAACCAAGTTATGAGGATTAGCCATCCCTTCTGGAACCAACATATAAACTTCTTCACTCAAATCGCCATGAAGAAAAGCATTATTAACATCTAACTGAAACAAATCCCACTTTTTATTAGCTGCTAAGGCTATCAGACATCTAACTGATTTCATCTTAATGACAGGAGAGAAGGTTTCCTCATAATCTATACCATATCTTTGATTATATCCTTTGGCTACAAGCCTAGCTTTACATTTTTCTAAGGTTCCATCTGCATGTAATTTAACTTTAAACACCCTTCTACTTGCAATAGCCTTCTTCCCTGGTGGTAAAGGTACGAATTCCCATGTTTGATTCAATTATAATGCTGAACTTTCCTTAGACATTGCTTCCACCCAAAGAGGATGTTTAGAAGCTTCAGAATAATTTTTAGGTTCCGAGATAACAGATTGAGAAGTAAGCAATGCATGATGAGAAGAAGGCAAACAATCTTAAGGAAGAATATTTGTGAGATGAGAACCATAAATGGTAGAAGAAAAATGACATTGATAATCATGTAGATAGGAAGGAGGTTGTCTATTTCTGACAGATTGTCTAATAGGTATAGAATTACTAATGTCTTCAACATGAGACAAATCAATATTCGAAGTAGAATGAACATTTTGATCAGAATTACTATGTGAAATGTCTGTTTAAGGGGTATTAGATTGAAATGACTGAGGAGAATTAGTATTTGTGATTGGATCAGTGCAAGGTATATCAGTCACAGAAGACAAGAAAATATCATTATCAAATGAATCATTTAGAATATGGAATGGAAAATGATGTTCCTGAAACTTCACATCTCTAGACACAAACAAAACATTGGTTTTTAGATCAAAAACTCTATAGCCTTTCTAAGTGTTGGAATATCCTAGAAATAAACAGGCTGAAGCTCTAGGATGAAACTTAGATCTATGCACTGCAGAAGTTGAGACAAAGCATAAATAACCAAAAGTTCTCAAATGATCTAAGGATGGTAATTTATGAAAAAGTTTGAAATAAGGTGTTTGGAAATTCAGTGATGACAGAGGCATTCTATTAATCAAGTAGGCAACACATAAAACAGCATCACCCCAAAATTTCATAGGAACTTTAGACTGAAAAAATAAAGATCTGGCAGTTTCTAGCAAATGTCTATGTTTTCTCTCCACAACACCATTCTGTTGTGGAGTATAAACACAACTGGTCTGATGAATTATTCCTCTTTGCTGATATAAAGTTTTAGATAAACCTTCACTAAATTCCAATGCATTATCAGATCGAATAAAGAGGACTTTGGCATGAAATTGAGTCTCAACATAGTTCAGAAAATTCTCTAAAACAGTGGATACATCATACTTGAATTTTAGCAAATGAACCCAAGTAAATCTTGTGTAATCATCTACTATAGTCAAAAACAAAGTACATCTAGAAAGGGTTTGGTCTTATAAGGACCCCACACATCAATGTGTAAAAGTTCAAAGGGTGAAAGTGTATGAATACTGCTATGAGGAAATGGTTTTCTAGTTTGTTTAGCAATAGAACAAACTTGACAAATTGTTGTATCAATACAAGATTTAACATAAATGTTTGGTACTACAAACTTTAACTGAGAAAAAGGTAAATGGCCTAATCGAAGATGCCATAGTTTGATATTGTCCATTGCACTGAGACAAGCAACACCGTTAGGATGAGAAACAGATTATGAAGAAAAACTGTGCTTCTTGGTGTCTGGAATTGCTGCAATGTATAATCCATTTATATTACTACCAAGAAGCATCAGAGGGCTGTTCTGAGAATGGCCCTGAAGAAAGCATTGGGAATTAGTGAATATTACTTGACTATTAAGATCTGTACTGAGTTTGTGAACAGAAATTAATCTAAACTGAAAATTTGGTACATGTAAGACTTTCTTTAGAATAATATCATCACTGATCTTCACATTTCCAATATGATGCACTTTTACTTTTCTACCATCTGGGGCAGTTATATAACAGTCATTATTCTGAACTGATTCTATTTTATCAAAGCACTCTAGGTCTGGACAAATATGGTCAGTGGCCCCAACATCTATCAACCAATGAGAATTGAAACAGGAGAAGAGACACGGATTACCTGCTAATAGAGCATGCTTTGTATTGTTTGTATCACTGGAGCTAGAAACATGAGTGGCACTAGCAGAGAAATCAGAACCAGCAGATTCAGCAATTTGCTGTTTATTGTACATTCCCAACAGTTGATTGTATTGCTGAAGAGACACAGTCTGTGAAGATTCCTCAGAGTCATTAGAGTCATTCTGAACTTGATCTGAATTGAATTGAGAGAATGCTGCAACTTTTCTTGGTTGAAAGCCTGGTGGATAACCATTTAGTTTGAAACATCTCTCCATGCTATGCCCTGGAATTTTGCAATGGTTACAGAAATATGCAGGTTTAGTAAAAGTTTTGTTCTGCACACCAAAATTTCCAGCAGTAAAATTCCTTTTCTGAAAATTATTTCTAGGAGTAAACTGAGATTGAGAATTAAATCTCCTTCTATCAGCAACAAAAGCCATAGCATCTGTCTGAGTAGTTAATTGAGAAATCTCTTTTTGCCTCTCTTCTTGAGCAAACAAACGATACACTTGAGAAATACTTGGTAAAGGATGCATCATCAACACATTTCCTTTTACTGGTGCAAACTTTTCAGACAATTTCATCATAAACTGTAGTAATCTTTGCTCTTGCTGTTTTTGTTGAACTCTTTGAGTAAGATTACAGGTGCATTTGTTACAAGTGCAATAAGGCAAAGGATTAACATCATTGATACTGTCCCAAACAGTTTTGATCTTTGTGAAAAACTAAGAAATTGAATCATTTCCTTGATTGAGTTCAAGCAGCTGTTGTTCCAATGAATAAACTTGAGGAATCGAAGTATAACCATATCGTTCCTCTAAATCATTACAGATTTCTTGTGCAGTCTTAAGAAACAAGACACTCTTAGCAATAACCTCATCTAGATTAAACAACAGCCAAGAAATCACCAAATTGTTACACCGCTCCCACAGTTTATACTCAGGTGAATTAAGAGAAGGAACAGGTATCGTTCCATTAAAAAAACCTATCTTATTCTTAGCAGAGAGTGTTAAGGTCATAGATCGCTTCCAATTATGAAAGCCTGTTCCGTTGAATTTCACAGATACGAGTTGTGTAGTAGATGAATCAGAAGGATGAATATAGAAAAAGCTTGATGAATCTATATTATTCTGAGTAGTTTGTGTGTTTTGGTTTTGTGTATTAGCAGAATTTGCGTTTCGAGATGTCATTGTTTAGGTTTAGAATCAATTGAGTAGAATCAATCTAAAACAGATCTGAGAGATTGATTTCGTGAACAAGAATCAAACAATACAAGCTCGTGTAGAAATGATGAAAATCAACACAAGATTAACACAAAAAATTGCAGAATATCAACAAATATAAGCAGAGATCACAATCGTAACGACGATGAACAACATGTAGAGAAGAACAATACGGAAAAACAGTATGAAAGATGAATTAGCAGAAGAAAACACCTGATTTTTAGTGATCGTAACTGCGTAACTACGTAAACTCAAGAAATGAACATTACGCCATTAAAGCTTCACTAAGCAAGCTCTGATACCATGATAATTTTGTAAAGAGAACAGAGAAGAATGTTTCTTATTGAAGAAGAAAGAGTAGTAGTCTTTTACAAGTCTTATCCTATTTATAGTTACAATGATAACAGAATGAATGGATACAAAAGTCTAACTAACTAACTATCTAAAATAGAAATCACACGTGAAACTCGTGCAACTTTGCTGAGTTGTACCTTGTTGAGCTGGACCATCACACGAGCTGGTATCTTCTATGAATTACCATTATATATTCCAATATATAGTTCAATTAACAAAACAAGTTAATTATTAAAATCAAACCGTGGTTCATAACTAAACCAATTTGTTTTAGGTGGATTGATTTGGCTTGGTTTATCTATATTATATAATTTATCTATATTATAGAATTGGTTTGATTTTGATTTTTGAAAAATCGTTATTATCGGTTTGGTTTAAGAAAATGGAAAATCCGGTTACGACGTACCTTTGGGGTTTATCAATTTGAGATCCTAGGTTCAATTCCAATTCGACGTCTGGAAATAATCGGGACATCCAAGATTAGTCGATATGTGTGTAAATTACCCGATATTTGGTAAAAATAGATATCTATCAAAAAAATATTCTTTCTGTCCCATTTAATATGTCGCTTTTAACTTTTTAGTTGTCAAATTAACCAATCTTTAACAACATATTAAAAATTATTCAATTATTATTTTTGAAAACCGAAAATTGCATTATAACATAGTTTAGATGTAATTTTTAATGATGTAACTTTTTTTATTTTTTATTATATGATATATATAAATTTCGATCAAATTTTAATCAATTTGATTAATTAAAAGTTAAAAGGAACATATATTTCGTAACGGAATGAGTAATAAATAAATGGGTTTTTTGCTAATATGTCTCATTTGAATAAGTAATTTATGAATATGTCCCATTCTTAATTGTAATTATAAATATGTCCCTTTTTATTAATATGTCCCATTTTTAATTGTAACTATGATTAACTTACTAACTATACATTATTAAAAGACAATTTTGTCCTCTACTTATTTATGTTTAATTTTTATCATTAATTTGAACGAGTCGTGGGAGATCTTTGAACGAGTTATGATAACTCGGAGACGACTCAGTGGACAAGGATCATGGTCGCCTTTTTGTTTTTCCAACTGCGAAAGCTGCTCGTCGTCTAATCCAGTTCATATACCGGTTCACTCCGGTTTTACTCTACCATTACAGTATTACCCAGAAGCTTGGCGGTGCAAATGTAGGAATAAAACCTACAAGCCTTTAAATAATATTGTATTATGAAATGAAATTAATATGTTTATTTATCCCTCTAAATAATTGAATGTATACATTTTGTTTAGCAATGATAACTAGAATATGTTTATTCATGATTACTATACATTATTTAGAAGATAATTATGCTTGGTTGTGCTCCCCTACGGGGTCAAGAGGGGGAAGGAGAAGATAGGGATATTATAGTCTTAATAAGTATAAATATATATATAATTATATATATATAACTTATATATGAGTTAAATATTAACTACAAGACATATTTATAATATTGATTTTAAATAGAAAATATTGATAAAGACACTACTCATTTGGGAAATATTGTATAAATACTCTAAATAAATGTGGCAGCTACCGAACTGTAATTTATAATGCAGTTGAGAAACTCTAGCTTTAATGATTATTTCGCATATTCAAGTCAATTCCGATGCAAACTCATGAACGGTCTTACTTTGACTTTCTCTATTTATATTTGTACCGTTTATTTTACAAATTCTTTGGTTCTTTTAGGGTCCATTTGTCCAGAAGTAGTAGGTACCGTTCTTCATTGATTTTGTGTTTGGTTTTCAACCTACATACAGTTCTCTATAAGTCTATTTATCACCTTTTCAAGTCAAATAATTTGTCTTCAAAATAGTTTCATTTCATCCCCTTTTCGGTCAAGTAATTTGTCTCCATTTTCTTCTGCTGATTATATAAATGTCATTAAATAACAATCTCCAATCGACTCACCTACTTTAATTAAATCTTTACATAACCAATATCTACCGCAATATATTTACGAAGTGTGATACTGTATGTTTTACATACATAACACTTTCTTTTTAGAATATTATACATACACAGGATCAGTCCTCCTACAGAGAAAAATATCTCAAAACATGCGACTAGTAAATGGCATGTAATGTAAAGACATTATAAAGATCTCGTAAATTAAATTTGATCACTAGAAGTTCGTAAACTTATGATATGCATTGCGACATTGCGAAAAATAATATAAATAAATTGGGTGATGAATTATAATTACATACTTTACATTGATATTACCGATCCGTGACATATCTCAAAATAATTCAATATCTTACAAAAAAAATATTAGGATATGCAACATTTTTAAAAAAAATCCAAATGCCATTTGTCGTCTTAATATTAGTTGGTAATATAATTAATGATATGAGTCCGCGTATATTTATATAAATTTTATTAATTAATTTTTTTTCATTTTATGAAATCAAAACTATCACATCATTTTGAACATTTTTTCAAAAATTTTATTTGATTCCCTAACCAATGCTTATCTTACAAAACTTCGTTGGTATAAAAATTGTCTCAAATCTCGAGTGCTATATGTCTTACTCATTCGCTCATGCAAGTATGTATAAATTAAACATTTTCATACTAAATAAGGTGTAAAATGCCATGCATTACCAATTACGAAATATAAGCTGCTCCGGTCTTGAAATGTAAAAAGATCTGTTTAATTTTTCTGCCTCTTTATTTTACAAATTATACAGTGAGTGAAGTAAAATGTGAATTAGCTAATTAATAAGAAAATGTGGATTGTGCAATGAACATTTCAATTATAGACCTCTACAAGTTAAACAATCAGCTCTTTAAATATCGCAAAGTGCTAAGAATAAATCCTTACCAATCTGGTAATCATTTATACGGAGTACTACATTTAACACTTTCCCTCGCACATTTCATCGAACTGTCCGGAAGGATCGAACCCGAAATCTATTTCTAAATCGAGTTGGTACCATGTAAGACCTTGAGAATGTTGGAAAATTAATCTAAACTTGTAGATTAACGTGGAGGAAAATCAGGAAATAAGTTCTGTTATGAAAATAAAGTGTTGATATGTTAATATGATTTGGGTCAATCAGAATTAATAGATAAGAGATAAGATGATAAGAGGTAATATAAGAATAAGATAAGAGAAAATGATATCAAATCATCGTTGTTATCCTTAACTTGTAATGGTGTTTTTTTTTTTACTCTAAAGATTACATTGTATTATACTTCTGGTTTAATGATACACTCAATGAAAATATTTCGGAAACATTGAAAAGGAGATTTTAATAGTAGAAAAGGAGGGGGATGACGGAAAGTAGATGGAATGGTACGGATAGGAAAGTTCGTCCCCTCTGTAAATGACTAAAAATAATGCGGCAACTAGTACTCCCTCCGTCTCGATAAACATTTTCCGTTTGACTAAAAATACGGGTTTTAAGAAAAAGTGGGTATTGAATATTATTTGTAAGAAGTAGTGGATATTGAATATTGTTTTTAACCCGTTTGACTAAAAACACGGGTTTTAAGAAAAAGTGGGTATTGAATATTATTTGTAAGAAGTAGTGGATATTGAATATTGTTTTTAAGGAGTAGTGGGTATTGAATATTGTTTTTTTTGGGTAGTGGGTGAAGTAGTGAGTATTAAATATTACTACTTTTAAGGAGGAGTGGGTGGAATAGTAGGTATTGAATATTGTTTTTTTGGAGTAGTGGGTGGAATAGGGTGTTGAATATTATTTGTAATGATTAGTGGGTGGAGTAGTGAGTATTGAATATTATTTTTAAGGAGTAGTGGGTGGAGTAGTGGGTATTGGATATTATTTTTTATGGCTTAAAATAGAAAGGAGAAGAGTATTTTGATAGTCCCGATTTAATAAACAGGAAACGTTTTAAGAGACGGAATGTTTGTTGTAATTTGTAAATATCGTGTATGTATAATAGAGGTAGCATATATTAAGAGTAGTGTATGTGTAAATGATTCAGCTCCTTTTGTCTGGTTTCAGGAGTTGCTGAATACCAACTATATATACCACCTCCTTTCATCATCAATAACGTCAGTCATCAACCCCCACCCCCTCCCCCTCCCCCTCCCCCTCCCCCCGGGGCCGCTTCACTCCTTCACTAAGCTAGCTACCTCATGAGTCATGAGAGTACAGTTTTAAAGAACTAACTCATTTCTATTTTCTCATCTAAAGAACTAACTCATTTCTATTTTCTCATCTATTTAAACATCCAAAACAAAAGTTTAAAGATCCATCCTCAAATTTTAGTCCAAATAAGTCTACAGTTACCCCCTTCGACTCTCATATTCGACACGTTGAAAATTAGGAAATACTCTCTCAATAATGTTGCTTACATTTTAATCTCTTTACACTTTCGAACACGATAAATAATTAGATATTTTTATTGAATATACTCTTAATGAAGCTGTTTGGTGTCGATTTCGTACTAGACCATAAAGGTGTTGGTAATTTGAGTTATATACTTTTATTGAATCTGCTTGGCGTCATGTTAGACCATAAGAGTGTTGATTAAAATATTTTTGTTACTTGATTACAATTACTAAAATGTGTTTATATTTTTCTCTCTTTAATTAAGTTGTATAATCTTACATGTTTAAAGCGTTGTGCATAATGTAGTATGTTTTATTCTTATAATACTATAATATATCATAATTCTACACAGTACAAAGTGTTTAAGTAACCATAATTAGAGAAATGTGTTCAATACTTACGCGCACTTAATTCTTAATTAACCATTTTACTGTATATAAATTGTTCATCATGTTTAAAGAGTGTTGTAAACTTACATATTATAATATTATACAGTAAAAAAATGAATGTTAAGTAGTAACTATAATCATCCAGAGACCAGAGGTGGTGGCTCGGTGCTGCGTGATTTTTGAAATTTTATTGTATATAAAAATTGATAAAATTTCATCGTATAATCATACAAGGTTTCTACATTTTTGTTTATGACGCTCATGTATTCAAACTGCTTAAGTTGCAATGTCTTTCTTTATAGAGTCTGTGTATTCTTGTTTTCGTGATTCGTGAAGCTCGTATGTGCAGACTCCAACTGTCGTATTTTAGAAATTTTTTATTTTTTAACATACTTTTTGAACATTTTAATGCTGATTATAAAAAACGATAAATTACTAAAATTGAATGATTTACCCAAATACAATAAGTGTGCATCTTATAACTACTAATTTTAAATGTAAATTTTATGAAAATTAATTTTAATATTTTATTTGATTTATTTTGGGTTATTTTAATTTTATCCAACCAAAAGGTTCCTTTTGGTTAGATAATTATTTTTAGTTTAAATACTATATATTTTTTGTAATAAATTTTATTCTAAATTTTTATATTTTTAACATTGTTATATTATTATTATTATTATTATTATTAATGTTGTTGAGTTTAAATTTATTTTGTCTCAGGGGTGAAGTTTAAGATTTTTTCTTTTAATACATTAAAACTTTATTGTCTAAGCGTACCATGCATCCAAAGAAAAAGAAAGCATGTAGTTGTCAACAATTGACAACAATGGAAACTCACAAAGTAGTTTTGTGTTTAGTGACAATTTGTAAAATGATGTATTTTTTGTATTAGAAGGGTATTTTTTTTTCCTTTGAACTTTTTTTCACGGGTTTTGCTTTTTTAGTAATGCAGACAACATGCGTGTCTTTTGGATTAGATGATAAATTTTTTTGAATAAAAAAATCTCATTTATATGATTATTGTACTCCCTCCGTCCCTATTTAGTAGCCCATTTTGAGAAAAAAAATTTGTCCTTAAATAGTTGTCTCTTTTCATATTTCAATGCATGTTTTTCATGTTTTTCCAAAATTACCCCTACACTTCTATTTCCAATGTTTGACTTTGTAATTAATTATACATTCAAAAGTTATTATTTAATGCAATAAGTAGGGGCAACTATGGAAACAAAATATTACATTAAATATTTCTTAAGATGTGTGTTTTTTTCAAAATGGACTACTAATTAGGGACGGAGGGAGTATTACAGTACAATTTATGCATGAATATTGAGTAAATCATTTCTGAAAAAAAAAAAATCACTGATTCACGGTCAGTAAAAAAAACCACCATCTATGGAGTAGTACTATTTAGTATTTACACGTAGCCCCCTTTTGTTTCAAGACAATAATTTAAAGGAAAATGCTAGGTACCCCAAATTGGTACCCAAATTTTTTCCCAAAATACACATGTCATTATATGAATGGTTATAATTATAATGGGCCCGCTAGGGTCATATAAATCCCACCAATAAAATTTTTTCATACATCCAACTCATTAATGCCACATCATTTGGGAGCATTTTTTGGGTACCAATTTGGGGTACCTAGCACTACTCTAATTTAAAACTTTTACTAGAACCATTAGCTGGATGTGGATTCCGTGTGTGGGAACTGAGCTGTTAACTTGAACTCTTGAAGGCCCTTGTTTCCTTGAACTTCCTTATATATACCCTTCCCCTCCTCCACTTGTTTACAAAAATAACAAACACTCTTCATTTATCGAACAACACAACACCAAGTCACAAACATGGAGTTCACTTTCACCACCATCTTTTGCATTTTCTTCCCCATCATTCTCTCTATTATCCTTCTCAAAACCCTATATAAATTCTTCCCTTCCGGTATCGGAAAGTTGCCTCTTCCTCCCGGTACCATGGGATGGCCTTATATTGGCGAAACCTTCCAACTCTACTCCCAAAACCCAAATGTTTTCTTTGCCTCCAAAGTCAAGAAGTAAGTTTATATGCATAGATACAGGCTTTTGCTCAAATGAGAACCACTTTTATCGTGAGAACATAAGAAACATTTCCCAAGATAACCGAAAATCAATTTTTCGTTAGCAATATTACTATGAACATCCAATAGTTTATGAACATCTAAATAGTTTAGACTAGAGTTCACCAGTCACTATTGTACTATTTACTTGGATCATGTGTCTAGGAACTAACTTGAACTTAATCTTCTTGTTTTTGGCAGGTTTGGTTCAATATTCAAGACACACATATTGGGATGTCCTTGTGTTATGATTTCAAGTCCTGCAGCTGCAAAGCTTGTACTTGTTACAAAATCTCATCTATTTAAACCAACATTTCCAGCTAGTAAAGAAAGGATGCTAGGAAAACAAGCCATTTTCTTTCATGATGGACCTTACCATGCCAAGTTGAGAAAGCTTGTTCTTCGCGCTTTCATGCCGGAATCAGTCAAGAATGTCGTCCCCGATATCGAATCACTAGCTATTGAATCTCTCAAGTCTTGGGAAGGTGGCCTAATCAACACTTTTCAAGAAATGAAAACAGTAAGTTGCTGATTGCACAGCCCTAAACAGAGCAAAAACAGAGTCCTCTGTTTTCTCTTCTTTTTCAGAAATCTAAACAAATTCCCAACACATTAACTATACAATGATTTAATTAAATTACAACATTTGAAATTGTGAGTATTAATGAGATATTGTTTATCTTTCTCTCATTGCAGTACACATTTAATGTGGCATTACTTTCTATTTTCGGAAAGGATGGAATCCACTACAGAGAGGACCTCAAGAAGTGTTACTACAATCTTGAAAAAGGTTACAATTCCATGCCCATTAATCTTCCGGGAACACTCTTCCACAAAGCAATGAAAGCACGACAAGAGCTAGCGAAAATCATCGCGAAAATAATCTCCTTCAGAAGAGAAATGAAGTACAATTACACTGATTTATTAGGATCTTTCATGGGTGACAAAGAAGATCTTACCGACGAACAAATAGCAGATAACATGATTGGTGTTATTTTTGCTGCCCGGGACACAACTGCTAGTGCCTTAACTTGGATTGTCAAGTACCTTGCAGAAAATCCAAGTGTTCTTCAAGCTGTCACAGTAAGTTTTACGATATCCAAATTTCGAAATATTTCACATTTAAAAGTTCGTATGATCTCTAGCCTAGTCGATATCCCTCTTCGTAAATAATAAACTTAAGTAAATTATGGTCTCAGGAAGAACAAGAAGCAATAATGAGGACAAAAACAGAATCTGGTGAAGGAAGTAATCTTTGTTGGGCAGACACCAAGAAAATGCCCCTAACTTCTAGGGTCATTCAAGAGACACTTAGAGTTTCATCAATCCTATCTTTTACATTCAGAGAAGCTGTTGAAGATGTTGAGTTTGAAGGTCAGTTGCTAAAATAAGTGTCATTCCAACCTAAATTTTGTTGAAATTTGTGCCAAAGTCATTTGAGCTGACATGTTTATGTTTATGTTTATAGGATATTCAATACCAAAGGGTTGGAAAGTATTGCCACTGTTTAGACATATTCACCACAGCCCTGAGAATTATTCAGAACCTGAGAAATTTGATCCTTCAAGATTTGAGGTGAAAAGTCAAACAAGTACTATGTAATTCAGGATTGATAAATCATCTTCTAAACAAATCTTTCATGATCTGATATTCCATCTTTTCTTCTGATTTAACAGGTTTCCCCAAAGCCCAACACATTTATGCCATTTGGCAATGGGACCCACTCTTGTCCAGGAAATGAATTAGCCAAAATGGAGATTTTGGTCCTTGTACATCATTTGACTACAAAATATAGGTAGGTTTGAATACATAATCCCGGCAATTTTGCACATAACAAGAAAATTTAGTATTTAGATTTGCTTCTTTAGATACGAAACACGAAACTACATGAAAACATGGTAGTACTACTCTTATCAGTTTCAGTTGCTGAAACGGTGGAACCAGAAAGAGAAAGTTTAATGTAAGATGCTGATTGCTGATGACTAATGTGTTGGCTACCTCTCATGTTTGCAGGTGGTGTATGATGGGTCCACAAGCAGGAATTCAATATGCTCCATTTGCTCTTCCCCAGAATGGTCTGCCCATCAGACTCTCCCACAAGTAGTCATTTAAAACAGAAATTTCAGGTCCAAAAGAACATGCAGCCCCTGTTGCAGCTTTCTAAATATGGAAACTTGTTCCAACAAGGAGAAACTGTTGGATTAAAAGATAAACCTCCATCAAAACCCTTGAAGAAGAGAGATGAAGCTGTCGAAAAAACAGGAATCACATGAAGATTTTGACATTTTTATTATTTTGACAAATAATTTACACAAGAGAGGTTGGGAAATTAAAAAGTAAACTGTAAATACAAGAATCCAACTCCAATGCAACACGAATCAAGGGACGCAGAGTGACACAGCTAGTACTACTATATTTTTGAGTCGTATCTAACAAGTAGTAGAATCTGAAAATTTGTATTATAGAGTCAGCTAGGTTAGAATCTCACTGTATCTGTAATTGTTTTTTTTGTATAAAGTCCGCAAGGCATGTAATGAAAATTTCATTTGTTCTACTTGATTATTATTATTACCCCATAAACGATGTGGGACAATAAACAACTATCACTTGATTAATTATTGAGTTAATTGCAAAAAAGTGGCCAGATTTTACACTCATTTTCAAAAAAGTGGCCAGATTTTCAATTTTGCAAAATGATGGCCAGACTTGCCTTTTTCCTTTCAAAAAAGTGGCTGGAGATGATTTTCAGCTTATTTAGCAGGGGTAAAATGGGAAAATATGTTATTTTACTAAAAAATAATGCTAAAAATCACAAAAATTATCCAAAAAATCCCCAAATTAATATGTGTCACCATATGATTGGTTTTGTTCGTAATAATAATAATAATGCCCCCTCCATGCATGCACATAAATTGACTAATTAAATCTTGACAACTCATATTTGTGAATTTTTTAGTGAATTGATGTGCATACATGGGGGCATTATTATTATTATTACGAATATAACCAATCATATGGTGACACATATTAATTTGGGAATTTTTGTGGACAATTTTTGGGATATATAGCATTTTTTTCCAATTTTACCCCTGCCAAAAAGCTGAAAATCGCCTGTAGCCACCTTTTTGAAAGGAAAAAGGCAAGTCTGACCACCATTTTGCAAAATTGAAAATCTGGCCACTTTTTTGAAAATGAGCGTAAAATCTGGCCACCACTTTGAAGTTTACTATTAATTATTAGTACAATATCCGTGTCATTAATCGAGTTTTTTACGATTTCCTCTTTAAAATTTACAAATTTGTTTAATTAAATTTTTCGGAATGAACATACTTTTTAGACAAAATTTATTCTTTGTGCCTATGAATGGAAATTGCAATTTGCAAAAGCTATAAAACCTTGCTCTGATGACATTAACAAATTTCATTTATCTTTTGTGCCTTGTTATAAGTGTAATTAAATTTACAGTGAACCTTGCTCCGATGACATTAACAAATTTCATTTATCTTTTGTGCCTTGTTATAAGTCAACTTATTTTAAGTTGAAAGTTAAGATTCCTAACTTTCCAACTTATTTTTGCAACTTATTGAATCTCAAAGATACACTAAACACTTGTATAAAAAAATTATTAAAATATAAAATTTTTATCCGAAAATAAATCATAAATCGGCATAAATAAGGTGTGCCAAACAGGCCAAGAGTTTAAGAGTGATGTGGAGGCTATTAAAACGATAAAACTTCACACAAGACAATGACTCTCAAAATGCATTGCAAGCAGCAGTAAATTAGTAATACATGCTACAGTATAACCTCGATAAATGAATAAATTTATCAAATAAATAATTTTTTCCGATCCCGATATAATAGAAACAGTGTATTTTTGAACTCGATAATTGAATAATCTCGATTAATGAATAAAATTTTTCAATCCCAAACATATTAATTTATCGAGATTTAACTGTAGTACATATATCATGAAACGGTAGAGGTAACATGCAGAGTAGTATTCTGAAAAAGCATCTGAGATTACTTTTGAATTACAGAAATCTTAGATTAAGAAATTGTGAGCAACTGAATTGTGGCTGCTCTTGTATTCCACATTTTCGAAAAACTACTTGACAAATTTAACAGTTAATTCTCACGATTTAGTTATGGGTCCCGGTCCCTGACAATCGTTTGTCAGGAACGGGTTATTTAACAATCAGTTTCTCAGCCGTTGGAAAAAAAAAAAACTACGTTCCGTGGAAATTTTCCGTGGACCGATCCGCGGATTTTTTGTAATCCAGGGAGACCGTTGGATCGTTGATTCAACGGTTCAGAAACTGATTGTTAAATAACCGGTCCCTGACAATTGAATAACCGGTCCCTGACAATCAATTGTCAGGGACCAACTTCCTTTAGTTATTAGTTCGATCAAGAAAATTAATCACACATGTAAAATTTAACATATAAAGCTTGCAACCGAAACTTCAATATTTATTTGGAGTTCTATTTTGGCATATAGAAGACATGATCGCTCTTCATTTTTTAATATTCGCAACTTTGCAGTGCTATCGTTTCTTTTACAAAACACTTCTTGTGACATCTTTCAATATTTTAGCAGTGTCTTTTTAAAATTCGAAAATTTTCATATTTTAATTTCAAACAGAAAATCTATTACTATATATAACTAGCCTTGTAGCCCGTGCAAGGTACGGGCATGCTTTAGATTACAAATTTATGAATTATTCGTAATTGCGTAGAATTGATTTGTTGATATCTTTGTAGCAATTGTTCTGAGTAAATAGAATTTATGCAATACCCGATCGTGACATGCAAATTATAATTCTGGTTAAATTAAATCTATTTTATATTTTACGCTATGTTTTGTTTTGTTAAAATAAACTTGAACGATATGTAATAAATTGGTCAATGTTAAGATCAAAACCGTACTTCGAAATATAAATATATAGAGTTAACATGGATGGATACAGAGATACATTCAAGTATTATAGTTCATATCAGTTATTATTATATATGTAATAAATATGTTAGTGTAGCAATACCTAAATAGCCCCCGGAAATATAACATAGATATAATTAGTAGAGGTAAATATGACTTTTTATATGAATAAATTTGCTCATGGAACCCCCCCATTTGCTCTATTATATATATATATATATATATATATATATATATATATTTGTTATATTGTTTTATGCGTTTACGTATTAAAGATGTGATTGATGAGTTTTACGATAGTTAATGTTAATACAAGTTTGTATTATACCTACATAGACATGAAGGTTTTTTTTGTATTGGGATATTTTTTGTAATATTTAATTCGTAAATAATTAAAGTAGATCTTAAATGATTAATAAGATATGGTATATGTTAGTGAATATTATAGTACATTATAACATATCCACATAAATTTATATATGTATTTATGTTTTTTTTTTTTTTTGAAAAACCGATCAATTTCATTAGAAAAACAGGACCAGCCTGGGTAACTTACAAAAAAGAGACAAGAAGGTACATGGCCTACGACTAAAACCATAAAAAGAAAGAAGCTCTACAACTAAACAGGACCAGCAAGAGCAGGGGAGTGAGAAGCTGCTAAGAACCAAAGCTGCTAAAAACTAAGCAACCTAGTCTAAAAAACCAGATGCTAGCAAGATAATAAAAGCTAAGGGGAATCCACTATAACACCCCTGCCAAAGATCCCTTGCAGGAATCCGACAATGAATGACCTTCCTAGGCCCATGACTCTGTCAAGATGACATGAAGGGAGCCAAACTAATCCTGATAAACGCTCAAAAGCGAGGCATTTACAGCAGATCGATTCAAACGAAATGGAACCAGCGAGAAGACTCTTTAAATGCCTCGGAACAACTCTTGACTCTTTTTAAAAAGACTACCGGCAGCTGCTGTAGAAAAGGGAAGATGGCAGCAAAGAAATACGCCAGGGTATAGAACAGCAAAGAGATACAAAAACCTGCTAACACACTGCCTCACCATCTGTAACACTATGACAAACAAGGAGAATATTGGTTAGATCCATACTGCATGCAAAAACTGCCTGTATATCCCACCAGAGGCTAAGCTATCTGCCTCTGAATTTAAGTCTCTAGGGACAAAGTGTAGGTGAATAATACAAGTTTATGTATGTATAATTATGCAGTAATTAATCTATACTATTATATAAATTCCGAAACATTAAAAGTTTGGTTGGTCGGTTGGTTGGTACCTGTTGAATTTACCTAATTACCCTTACTTAATTACAGATAAAATCTTTTTTTATATTTTATCTAACTAAAATTTTTGTTTTACTAATCAATTTCCTTTTTCAGGTTAAACATGTTACCTTTAAAATTTTTGTTTTACTAATCAATTTCCTTTTTCAGGTTAAACATGTTACCTTTTCTTTTCTTTTTAATAACTAAGCAGTTTCCTTTTTCAGGTGGTACCTATTGAATTTACCTAATTACCCTTACTTAATTACAGATAAAATCTTTTTTTATATTTTATCTAACTAAAATTTTTGTTTTACTAATCAATTTTCTTTTTCAGGTTAAACATGTTACCTTTAAAATACTTAATTACAGATAAAATCTTTTTTTATATTTTATCTAACTAAAATTTTTGTTTTACTAATCAATTTCCTTTTTCAGGTTAAACATGTTACCTTTAAAATTTTTGTTTTACTAATAAATTTCCTTTTTCAGGTTAAACATGTTACCTTTTCTTTTCTTTTTAATAACTAAACAGTTTCCTTTTTCAGTTAAAATATAATATCTTTTATATTTTATCTAACTAAAAAGCATATTATAATTACTATTAACTAATTAATTAATTTTTTCATTCAAATTATCTTTTCTCTTTTCTCTAACTAAAATATCTCTTTTTCCAATTATATCACGAGTTACCTTTTAAAAATCTTCTTTTATATTTTATTTAACTAAAATTTCTACATTACAAATCAACCTACTTTTTCAGGTTAAACGTGTTACATTTTTTTTAATAACTAAGCAGTTTCCTTTTTCAGGTGGTACCTATTGAATTTACCTAATTACCCTTACTTAATTACAGATAAAATCTTTTTTTATATTTTATCTAACTAAATTTTTTGTTTTACTAATCAATTTCCTTTTTCAGGTTAAACATGTTACCTGTAAAATTTTTGCTTTACTAATCAATTTCCTTTTTCAGGTTAAGCATGTTACCTTTTCTTTTCTTTTTAATAACTAAGCAGTTTCCTTTTTCAGTTAAAATATAATATTTTTTATATTTTATCTAACTAAAAAGCATATTATAATTAATATTAACTAATTAATTAATTTTTTCGTTCAAATTATCTTTTCTCTTTTCTCTAACTAAAATATCTCTTTTTCCAATTATATCACGAGTTACCTTTTAAAAATCTTCTTTTATATTTTATTTAACTAAAATTTTTACTTTACAAATCAACCTACTTTTAAGGTTAAACGTGTTACCTTTTTTTCTAATAACTAAGCAGTTTCCTTTTTCAGGTAAAATATAATATCTTTTATATTTTATCTAATTAAAAAAAATTATAAATACTGTTAACTAATAAAAAAAAATTTCTTTTCTCTTTTCTCTTTTCTCTAACTAAAATATTTTTTTCCAATTATATAACGGGTTACCTTTTTCAGCCAAAACAAGTTACCTTTTTATTTTCTCTAACTAAAACCTCTCTTTTTCAAATTATATCACGGGCGATTCTATTTAATAAAAATAAAATCATAATATTATAATGCTATTAATTAACCAATTACCTTTTCAGCTAAAAACGTATCATCTTTTTTATTTTTTCTAATTAAATTCCTTTTTTAGAAATATCACGGTAACATTAATTTCTCATTTTCTAAAAATATTACCTGCAATTTTATTTAGTAAAATAACAATTAAATTATAATTACTATAAACTAATCAATTACCATTTTCACCCTAAAGTATGTCACCTTTTAATTTTCACGTTATCTTTTTCTATTTTTTCAAACTAAAATCTCTTTTTTTCCAATTATATCACGGACGGTTCTATTTAATAAAATTAAATAATATACACTCAAAAATATCTCATCATATATTCAAATCATTATTTTTAGTAATAAATAAGAATCGTTAGATCTAATAATAAGATATATTACATGATTAAATTAATTTACTAAAAATTCAAAGTTCATAATTATAATGTTAAATAAATTTTATAATCTATCAAAAGAAACCCGTGCGAAGCAGTACCAAAGTACCAAAATACCAAATTTAGTTATCATATAGTACCAAAGTACCAAAATACCAAATTTAGTTATCATTCAATTCAGGGTTCGATTCCTTATAACTACATAATTATACAAGATTTATTTACTTTAATTTTTTTTAGCTTCACCTCGGGTTCGATTCCTTACAATTACATAATTATAGAGATTTATTTACATTAATTTTTTTAGTTTTATCTCATGTTCGATTCTCTATACTACATAATTAAATAGTATATTAATATTAGTATTTTAATTACGATTGGTGTTCAATCTGTGTGCCCGTGCTTCGCGCGGGTTATCGGCTAGTATATTATAAATAATGAAATATTAATAAATTATACAACATAAATGTATGTATGTATGTATGTATGTATGTATGTATGTATGCTATATAGTATGTATGTATATATGTATATAATATTATAGTAGATTATTATATATGCACATAAATTTATATATGTATGTATTTATGTTTGTACATGTGTATGTATGTATAAATATGCATATTAATTATACAACAATTAATAGATTACAAATAATGAAATATTAATAGATTATACAACATAAATGTATGTATATATTATATGTACTAGTTATAGCCCGTGCGAAGCACGGGTTACTTTTAATATTTTATAATTTATTTATAATATAATATAATATTATAAATATTGATTTTAATATGTTATTGAAAGTTCAAACCTTACATATTTGTATATAATAATTTTTAGTATTAAATATAAATTAATATGTTGTTGGCGGGAATCGAACCTTGGACCTTCTGCATATAACAACTTTTAGTATTTTAGTATTGTTAAATCTAACGGTCATGATCTATTTGAGTTGCTGATCTAACGGTGATAAGTGAGGGATAACCAAAAATGGAGATAACCAAAAATAGGGGGTAACCAACTACAAATTATACCCCCTTTTGCTTATTATAATATAGTATAGATGTATGCATGTACGTATGCATGTATAATTAATAGTTATGTTGTATGTATATATGTATGCATGCATATATACATACATACATATATACATACAACATAACTATGCATGCATATTTGTATGTATGTATGTATGTATGTATGTATGTATGTATATATGTATATATGTATGTATGCATGTATGTATGTATGAATGTATGTATGTATATATGTATATATGTATGTATGCATGTACGTATGCATGTATAATTAATAGTTATGTATGTATGTATGTACGTACGTATGCATGTATAATTAATAATTATCTACAAATATACATTCTAATTAATAATTATACATTATCTGAGTTAAGCCAACTGAGATTTATCTACAAATTAATACATATAAACAAAAATATGTAGTATGTGTATGTATATAATATTATAGTACATTGTTATATATCCACAAAAATTTATATATGTATGTATTTATGTTTGTACATGTGTATGTATGTATAAATATGCATATTAATTATACAACAATTAATAGATTACAAATAATGAAATATTAATAGATTATACAATATAAATGTATGTATGTATGTATGTATGTATGTTATATAGTATGTATGCATGTATGTATGTATATAATATTATAGTATATTATTATATATATATCCACATAAATTTATATATGTATGTATTTATGTTTGTACATGTGTTTGTATATATAAATATGCATATTAATTATACAACAATTAATATATTATAAATAATGAAATATTAATAGATTATACAACATAAATGTATGTATGTATGTATGTATATAGTACTTATGCATGTATAATTAATAATTATGTATGTATGTATGGATGTATGTATGTATGTATGTTATGTATGTGTGTATGTACATATGCATGTATAATTATTTATGTTTATGTATGTAGTGTATGTATGTATATATGTATGTATGTATGTGTGTGTGTATGTACGTATACATGTATATTTATTTATGTATGTGTAGTATAATTAATAATTATGTATGTATGTATATATGTGTTTATGTATGTACATAATGATTTTTAATATAAGCTCAAATGTTCTCATAGCTCAACTGGTTATGGTGTTGCATTAGTTATGTAAGGTCATGGGTTCGAATCTTTTGAATAACATTATTTTTACAAATATTTAGAGTTAGGTTTGGAGTGAGGTTCGGAGGGTCCGAGCCTATGAATAAATTTGCTCAGGGAAACCCCTGTTGGTGTATTAGATATATAATAGATAAGGCAACACAAGGGCAAAGTTTGCCATTTTAATGGCTGTGGATTGACTATTATGCCCTATTATTTTGTATAATTACGTATGTATCACTATTTAGAAAGTTTTGCTAAAAAAAGTTTATATTTTTGTCTTCATTGGGTATCGAACCAGCAACCTCATGATACATAGTTTGTTGTTATGACCACTTGATCTACTTAGATTTTAATCTTCCTTTTAGAAATCTTAATGCACAAACCATCACCCATTTTATCATATATTTACTTTTCATGTAATAAATGCATTATATATGTGTTTTTTTGTCACACCATCATATGTGAGTTATTTATTAATAATTTTTTAAATATGAGAAATGAAGTTCATAAAGTTGAATTCAAAATTTTTGTTAGTACAAAAAATTAAAAAAAATTAAAAAAACAAAATAATATATAACAAATTTAGACTTGAAATATGTTAAATATTTAAATAAAATATGCAATTGAGTTATGATTAATTGCGAAATTAATTTATATAAGATAATAACGAATTTATGTCATTATTGGATATCGAACCAGTAATCTCATAATATATAATCACATTTATAGATTGCGAGTATGAGTAAGAGTATAAGTAAAAGTGGTTATTAACGAGAGGTCGTGGGTATCCGCAAAAATTTGTGATTGCGAGAAAAAGAAAATATTAACGTGAGGCCATAATATGTAATTATACAAAATACAATAATCAATCAATTGCAATATATACAATTAAATAGATGGATTTGAAAAAAATATATTTAAGAATAAGAAATTAGATTGGAGTAGTAAATTTGTGTAAAAAATTAAAAAATTTGTAAAATAGAACTTTTTGCAATAAATACATTTAATTATAACAAATATGATTTAGTCATAAATTAAAATAAAAATATATAATAATCATATATATAAGTTCATACTCCCTCCGTCTCTTTTTACTTTGCCCATTTGACTAAAAACACGGGTTTTAAGAAAAACTGGGTATTGAATATTATTTGTAAGAAGTAGTGGTATTGAATATTGTTTTTAAGGAGTAGTGGATATTGAATATTGTTTTTTTAGAGTAGTGGGTGGAGTAGTGGATATTGAATATTATTGTTAAGGAGTAGTGGGTGGAATAGTAGGTATTGAATATTGTTTTTTTGGAGTAGTGGGTGGAATAGTGGGTGTTGAATATTATTTGTAATGATTAGTGGGTGGAGTAGTGGGTATTGAATATTATTTTTAAGGAGTAGTGGGTGGAGTAGTGTGTATTGAATATTATTGTTTATGGCTTAAAATAGAAAGGGGAAAAGTATTTTGATAGTCCCGATTTAGTAAATGGGAAATGTTTTTAGAGACAGAGGGAGTAATATACATGTAATTTATTAATTATCTTTTAAATATGATATTTATTTTTATATACTCAATAAAGAATTTATATTGGTCAATAAATATTTTTATCAAAATGTATAAATGAGTTTAAAACTAAATTTTTAAAAAACAAATAATAAAATTAATTAAAATAAATAATATAACTAATAAAAAATTTAATTTAACAATTTATTAACAGGCTCGTGCCTTGCACGGGCTTTTACGCTAGTCTATTACTATATATTATACATCAACACAAGGGTAAAATGTTCCATTTTAATGGCAGTGAAATTACTGTTTTGCCCTTATTTGTTGAAAATTAACAAAAGTACCCCCATTTTAATATTTGTGTAAAAATTAGTTGAAAATATGTTAGTGTTGAGAATCGAACCCCTGACCTTCCATTCTTCAACTCATGTCATTACCATTATGCTACAATTAATTTTGAGTATACTTTAAAAATCTTATTAGATAAACCCCTTTATCTCCTTTTGTCCCATTTTTTTTTATTTCAACTATATATTAAATCTCAATACAAGTGCGAAAAGTGCCAATAAATTGATTACAAAAACTATTTCACCCTCTTTTTTTGGAAATAACAATTGTGTCGTCCCTTTAAAATCCATGTAAAAAATGGAAGAATTTGGGTTAGCTTTCGGATACGAGCCACCAATCTCGTTTTAAGAGGTTCATGATACAACCACTATATTACATTACTTTTCGAGTTTCCTTAAAAATCTTATAAGATATCATGCCATTTTCACTTAACTTACTTTTATTTTTGTTTTCACTTTTGTGTATATAAAATGGTAGTTTACATTATTTAGATTATTTCATTTTTTCAGTTTTCGTAGTTTTATTAATTTATATACTCAATCGTCTTATAAATTTTAATCAACCTGTATATTTTTGATTAAAATATATATTAAATATGTTATTTATAATTCATATATTTATATTATATTATATCTCTGATCATACTTAATTTGAATTAGTTGATAATGGATACCTAAAAAATAATACTGAAATTTGATCTAATATAAGGAATATAGTATATGCAATGTATTTCATTATTCATTACTTCTATCATTCTAAATTAAGAAAATTAGGTTTAAAATTATTCATAACATTCGTTTTTTAATAATTTTCTTTTCAGAATGTACACATCAGTTGTTTATATTTTCTAAAATAATCTACATTCTCTTTGTCATTACAAATGATTAACATGTAAAATAAAATGTTAAAATAAAATTCTTGGTTATAAATGAATGTTACTAAGTCTGGATTTAAAAAAATTCAAAAACATTTATCTCTATGTATATATTAAAGTATTGAAATAAAATAAAATTTAGTTGGAAAAAAGTTTTTTTAATTAACCATATATCTTCAAGTTTACATTTATCCTGAAAGAATGTGATTGTTTAGCGAAATATTACGTAATAATTAATCTCCTTTTGGATATAATATTAAAAATATTACTAACAGAATATGTTTTTTCCAGGTTGATCTGATGTAGAATGATATGAACTATAATTTTATTATTTGTTTACATGCCATTTTTTTCAAATTCTTCATCACAACCTCGGTCTATTTCCTATAGGAATTTTGTTTTTGTATGTTCATGACCGCTGTGAGAACATTGCATTATATAGTTGCAATAGAGATGACATTAACATATTTTAAGGGAAGCAAAATCTTATAAGATAAATCACGCCATTTTCACTTAACATTTTTTGATGAGTATGCTACTACTTGCGGCTAATTGTGGATGGTTGTAATCGTGTTGATATATATGGAAAGCAATGTCTATCATTATGGAAAGACAAATATTATCATCTTAATCTCTCAAATTATAACTACACGATCCCCGTTCATAACTCAAAATTGTACATCATACTCAACAAATATTATTAATTGGCGCTAGAAGGAGGGCAATCATTATATTGGGAGAAAGATGACTAACTCGAACAAGAAGATGAACAGAGGGCACAACAACGGGGAGACCCCGGGATCATATAGGATACCCAAAGGCGATCCCCCCATGAGCAAGGACAAGGATGGGTCTAAGAAGGTGTCAGCAGTGCAAGAAAGGATGACTAGAGTGAAGAAGCGGTATAGCTCAAGGGGCGCAAAAAAGGAATTCCAGGGAGGGGCGATCGGTGTGAGAACATTGCATTATATACTTGCAATAGAGATGACATTAACATATTTTAAGGGAAGCAAAATCTTATAAGATAAATCACGCCATTTTCACTTAACATTTTTTAATGAGTTTGCTACTACTTGCGGCTAATTGTGGATGGTTGTAATCGTGTTGATATATATGGAAAGCAATGTCTATTAGCATGGAAAGACAAAGATTATCACCTTAATCTCTCAAATTATAATTACACGATCCCCGTTCATAACTCAAAATTGTACATCATACTCAACAATATTATGAATTGGCGCTAGAAGGAGGGCAGTCATCATATTGGGAGAAAGATGACTAACTCGAACAAGAAGATGAACAGAGGGCACAACAACGGGGAGACCCCGGGATCATATAGGATACCCAAAAGCGATCCCCCCATGAGCAAGGACAAGGATGGGTCCAAGAAGGTGTCAGTAGTGCAAGAAAAGATGACTAGAGTGAAGAAGCGGTATAGCTCAAGGGGCGTAAAAAAGGAATTCCAGGAAGGGGCCAAGACCTATCAGGAGGAGAATAGTAAGGGCCCCACCAAGAAACTCTTGGATGAATTTGATGATGTTGTTACGGATCAAACAAACCCTTACTTCTATGAAGACCTTGAGCGGGAGGAGGATGTAGAGGCTACTAAGACAAAGGAGAGGTTGCATAATGAGGCTGCCTCATCTAAGGCGAGGTTAGTTAGTGTATTTGATCGTCTTGGAAAGAAGTTAGCTGAGTATGATCTCCGCCTCAAGCTTGGAAAATTCACAGCTAACAAGAAGGATAAACGATCCCAGGCTTGAAGCCAAGGTTCGAAACGACCCCCCTTTCCTCATCGAGAGCGCAAGTGGTCCCAACGTCACAACAGTGTGTATATACAGTCCTTATTGGCATTTATTATTAACACATATCACTACTCATATTACAATTTCATAATTACGAGTTTTCAGTCCAAAAATTATTAAACCAACCGCCATCTTCTTCTTCAGAACAAAATTAAAGGCATTCACATAGAGGCCCGTGCCTTGCACGGGCTTTTACGCTAGTTATATATTATAGGGTGACACAAGGGCAAAAAGTGCCTAAAAAATGCCACTGAAATTACCATTTTGTCCCTATTTTTTGAGAAACTACAAAAATGTCATCCCTTGTAATTAATGTAAAAAATAAATAAATTTATGTTGCTTCTAGGAATTGAACCCTTAACTACAAGTACAAAGTTCATACTATAACCACTGTGCTACTACGTTTGTTGCGTTTACTTTGAAAATTTTATTAGATAAGCCTCATGTTCTTTTATTATCTTATTTTCCTTTTTCTATTCTTACCTTTTGAGTAAATAAATTGTTAAATTTATTATTTATAGAAAATAAGACTCTAAATTTTACATAAATGTAACTCAAATTAGATAAAAAAAAAAATTTGAATTTGTTAACATTTGTTTCATTGTAGCTATAAAATATTAGATTACTGAAATCATAAATAAAATTATATTTCAATGAAATAAAAAATGTGATTAGTTTTGGAAAATATTATAATTGCATCATATATATTCTTTAGATTTATAAAAATGCAAATATGTGAGTTAATTAGAAATTTTTGTTTGAACAATAATTTAGACTTTAATCAAGTTAATACTTAATTGAATTTGAGTTAAAAATGATCTTTTTAAAATCTAGGATTTCAAAATATATATTATGATTGACTAATAACACAAACTAAAAATAATGTAGAATGAATTAAAAAATATGATCTTAGATGTTATATAAATTAATAAATCATCTTCTTTAATATATAATAGGAGAATAAGGGGATATTTTAGGAGCATTTTGAGCTAATAAACCCCATATGAAATACGATTTACCCTTATATATTAAAAAATTACATTGATTTGCCACTCCCTTATTTGAAGAAAAAAAATAAGTAATTTTGTGTTTGTTGGGAATTGAACCAACAAGCTCCTCTATATATTTTTGTTCCAAACCATTATGCTACATTATGTTTTTTTGGTATAAAGTTAAAAGTATACTTACATAAGTTCGACCTCTATTATCCTTTTTTTACTATTTGTTTAACTTATGTGTAAAAATAGTAATGACATATATTAGTTTCTCTTAAGTAACCAACTCATCTAAAACCTTAAGGTGTTAGAGGGAGGCCTTACCAGGATCTTATATTATAATATTCTAACACTCCCCCTCACTCGAAAGCCCATTTATGGGTCGAAGAGTGGATCACGGGCGCCCATCTTTGGGGCATAATTTGTCTTGCGTGTCCATAATAAATTATGAGAATATTGGCGGGCGCCCATCTTTGGGGCATAATTTGCCTTGCGTGTCCATAATAAATTATGAGAATATTGGGGGGTCGCAGAGAGTCGAACTTGGGACCTCTACGTGCCTGAGCTCTGATACCATGTTAAGTAACCAACTCATCTAAAACCTTAAGGTGTTAGAGGGAGGCCTTACCAGGATCTTATATTAACAGTTTCAAAATTTAAAATTTTACTTTTCAAAATATGGTACGTAGTTATATACACTAATTTCAAAATTTTATTTCACTCTCTTATTTTAAATGAGTTAGTTTGTCTTTGTTGTGAATTGAATCATTAACCTCGTCCAAACAATTCATCTTTCTGATCATTGTACTACGTATATTTTTGGTTTTTAGTTAAATTCTTTTAGATAAATTCAACCTCTTATTTATTTTATTTTTTACTACTATTTTAATTTTTGAGCAAAAGATAAAGGTGATTCACATTAGTACTTTTAAAATTTTGTATTTTAGTTTACAAAACATGGTACGTGATTATATATACAAATAATTTAAAATTTTGATAATAATATCACTTGAAGTAAATTTGATTATTTTCAATAAATTAAATATTTCTTACATATAACATTAACTATAATATATTTAATATTTTTACATAATAATATTTAATTAAAAGATGAGATTTTTAAAAATGTTACATAGTACAAAAGTTAAAAAAAAATGAATAATGTAGATAAGTTGAGAAAGCTAAATTTCCTTGAAAAATAATCATATAATATATATTAATACAAAATATAGGAATCAGTTCATATATATATCGATTAAAAATCGAATTATACACATAAAGAAATTTTGGCTGGAAAGAATATAAAAAAATTCAAAATAAATTGTAACAAGGATTAAAATTAATAGTCAAGTCAACAAATATCTTAGAAAATAGGATATTACATAGCATGCGCACACACAAAATATTATGATCGATTAATCACATTATATACCCGAGTTAGTTAAAATAATTTGCTAAAAAAAAGATAAAATTTTAAAATATGCAATTAGTTTTTTACATACTAATTGAACAATATCTTTATTGTGAAACATTACGTGGGTAAATAATAGGTTTCTTAAGTTGTCAAAATTAAAACTGGTATATGAATAAATATGTCATTTATGTACTACTGATTTTTTTTAAGATTGTATTCTTAAATATACCTTAGAAGAGGTTTAGCAAAAAAAAAAAATACCTTAGAAGAGAAAGAAATCAAAAGAACTTTATTCCTCCCTCTTATGTATTGACTGGATTTTTTATATGAAAGAATGGCAATAAAAATAATTATAAAATATTAAAAAGTACCATTCCAAAAATTGATTTGTAGTGATGAAAAACACCAAAGAGAATTAAACCAAAAACCCCTTTTATTATTTAAATTTTATGCTCTTTTACCCAAATTTATTATAATAACAAATTACTAGATTTTTTTTGCTTATGACATAAATTTGTGTAAATTGATGTAAATGTGTTATACTGTACCCAACACATACTACATCCAACACATTTATATGACACAAAATATCTTATTTTGAGTGTTTATCTGAATAAGTAAATCAAATTTTTTGTAAAACAAAATTGGGACATTATAACAAACATGTTTTAACGGAAATTTTACAATAGTATTCATATATATTCTTCAAATCATAAAAATAAATAAATTTACTTCAATTTTTAGAAGACTAGTAATATTGCTCGTGCTTCGCACACGAGAATTCTTTTCTATCTATTCATTTTTTGAATTTGATAAGCTCGTTGCAATTGATACTATCAGTGTCATTACTCATGAATAACTACTAATCGATACATGTCTGAAATGTACAGTCCATACAGTTATTTAACGGCGACATTTTAAAAGTGATAACAAAAACATAAAGGGACGATTAAGTGTTGAACTGATAATGAATGGAGATAAATCATTTTTTCATAGGTTTAAAAAACATCCAACATGGTTTAAAACTAGAAAAAAAACATTAAGAAAGCCTTGGAAGTAGAATACAAATTCAGAAGTAAATCAAACGCAACGTTTGTTGTAAGCTAACAACAAATTATTAAAAAACAAAATGATAAACAAATTCTCAGAATGAAATGCTGGCCAGATTCTTCCTCACTGACTCAATAACTGCTCTGCTTCTTGTAGCTAACTTTCTCTTAAATTTTCCTGCCAATAAAAAACGATGTATCAGACAAAAGAAATGTTTTGTTGAAGCAATTAGTATAATTAGTATAATAATGATAATGAAAAATATATGTAACCATTTTAATTTTCTTTGTGCATGATGTGGCAGAACCTGGCGTATTCACAGAATCTTGAATCTCAATGATCTTAGTCTACATAGAACATATAATAACTCATCAATAGACATGATACAAATAAGCATCTTTAATTTGAAGTGAATTTGTCAATATGTATATAGATTAAACCAATGAATTCCAAACTCACATTGTCAAAAGCAGAAGAATCAAAACCAGATAATATTGTTTCAGACTTTGATGGATTAGCATTCCCAGCTTCATATGCATCAGTAGCCTGATAAACATTACTATTGAGTAGAATGTTGTCATCATTCAGTTCAATTTGTAGAGTTACTTCTTTGCCGGAGATTTTCTTGATTTCAGCAGGATATGTTTTGTCTGTGTTATCCTACAAATGTATATGAAATAGAGAATGCAATTTAGTTGTAAATCTTATATAACCATCTAAGATATTTAAAACTGATATATATAGCTTACATTAATTCCTTCAGCAATCAATTTTGTTGCTGTTTTCCCAATCAGTCTTTTTGCTGCACGATCCAATAGTACAAAGTTGAAAGCTTCAGTATCATCTTCAGCCAATATAACAATCCGATACCTGATAATCATACGTAAATGCATTTTAAAAAACAAACAGTTTAAAGAAATGTCACATTATGGTACATGATAATTTACATAGTATTTAAAATTTTACCTCTTTTGTGGTAGTGGAAAGTTTCTGGTGCATTTGAAGCACCTGTACTTGCCTTCCAATTTAGAAACCTCCTCATTGCATTTCGTTTTGTGACAACCGTTGTACCACCAACAATCAGCTTCTTCTACCTTATTCACTTTAACTTTACACAAAAAAATTTGCTACAAAACATGAAAAAATAATGGTATGATTAACTGTTGAGTGACAATTATGTTTGAACATTAAAACAAATCTATATCAGCAAATTATAAAGACTCCACCAGTAATATTTTAGTAATGCAAAATAGTGTCAACATGCTCTTTAACGTGCAAGTACAAATGAACCTTATAATACCTTAAGGAAATCAGTGCTTGTTTTTCCGCTTAATTCCTTCAAAGTTAAAGTTTGAATCACAGTTGCAGGTGCAGACACAGTATAAGATTGTGCTGGGGAATCTGCAGCTTTTTCTACTGTAACATAACCTTCTTCATCAAGTCTATCAGAAAAAAGGCATTATTTAATAGAATGTATGTAAGTAGATAACATAGGCAAAACCGGCATGCCATTTAGTTAAATATTAAAAATTCGAAACAGAATATAAAACATCTGCTTCATTGCATGCACCACTTCATTATCAAGGTTGATATAAATTTTTGAAGAAGGCAAGGTGCTAATCTGAACTGACGCTGCAATGAATAATGTTAAATAGTATGAATCCAAATTATGTGTAAGTAACATTAACAAACTGTGTAACAATATTAAAAACTTACTACGAAATGTTTTAAGCTTGACACTGGAGCATATGACAATAATAGGTCGCTCCACGGTTGCTCTATAGGCAGCATCCGTATTCACAGCAAGATTTCCCCATACAGTTACCTTGGATGAATGTCTACATGTATAGGTAATAGATGATGTGACACGTATTAAAAAAAAGGAATATAATAATCTATAATCACAAAAAAACATAAGAAAGGGTATATTAACCTTCCATCAGTAATCCTAAACTTAGCGATGTCCTTTTCACCATACATAGTGCTGATTTTGGATACATGTTCAAAATCCTCAAGCACTCCAATAACATCTGTCACAAATTGTAAACAAAAAAACTATAATAAGGAAAAGATATGAAACATGACTAAAACGGAATATGTAATTCTGCATTCACAAAATTGAAAGAGTACTACTAAACTGCATATTAGATTCTATATTAGAGTTGAATAAGAACCTGTTGAAAATTCAGGGTATTCTACATTTGCATAAGAACTTGCCAAACTGAATAAGTCGCTTAAATCAACAAACTCAAACTTATGTGTTGGTATCATAAAGTCATCCTCCTCCACTTTTTCCACGTGTGTTGAAGGTGAAAAATTAATGAGAATGGGAGAGGAGACTGGTTTAAGATTAGATGAAGCTTCTTTGGTATAAAAGTTTGACACAACATAAACTTCACCCTCCCTTAGTTTATCAGCATGTGTTTTCCAGTCATTAGCATAAATGAAGGCATGGACATGACAATCCTGTTGAGAAATCAAAATATAATACTTTAAGAATATATAATATATTCAGTAAAAAGGCTTTCACTGGAAATTAAAGCATAGTAATACTCACATCATCATCTAGCAAGATAAGATTATATCCTTTGAGAGTTTGAGTTCCACTGGATGCGTTTGATATGGAAGGCCACATTCTTGTAACTCTAACTTTGATTCTCCACGTGGTCCTCGTAGTATCGAGAGAAGACAATTGATCGAACATGTTTACTGCAATTCTGAAACATATCAAAAGTCATTAACAAATTAGAAATACTACAGCACATATAAACCTAAGAAGTAATGTTAATAGTTGAATTTAGATAATGAATAAGAAAAACAAAGTGAAGATATATGTATTGAACACTGTACGACATAGTAAAACTGGAATCGCATAAGAAAATATATGAAAATTTAAGCGGAGAACATACCAGTAAGGTTGTCGTCTATAGCTTACTAATTCACAGTAATTGTTTAATGGTTATCGTGGCATAGAATTACGTGGGATAGTGGTTATATAGAAAAACAATTAGTTGTTTCTGTAGTATATCCTTATTAACAAATTTGAAGAGCCTTGATTTCAGGGATATATCGTTGAAAAGATATTGATAGAGTTGATTTATACAATCATATTAACAGAATACCTTAATATACTCTTGTATTAAATTTAGGATGTTGATTACTAAAAAGTCTTGCACCAAATTTTTTTATATAATTAGAAAGATATACGATATATTTGAAATTTAAATCATTTTAATTTAATTGGCGTATGTAAACAAATCGTGTGCACCGACTTCAATCAAACATAAATCTCTATTATTTGATTTTTATAAAAGATTTGATTTATAAATCATCTTGATTACGTTGTTTATTGTCCAAATATATATGAATTAAAAATTTGGCCGACATAATAATTTAAATGGCAAAATTGATGGAATTTTAAAAACGAAAAATATAATCTTGAAGGAGTAAAAAAAATTCAATTCATTCCTAAACAAATTCTTATATAAAACTAAAAAATACATGTAGGTATGTAAATAAAGTATTATATATTTTACAATGCAAGACTAAGAGGGTGTTTGGCATTGCTTAAAATAAGTTACTTTTGACTTAATGGAGGTGTTTTTAACTTAAAGGAGAAAGTTAAGTTGTTTGCTTTAAGTTGAATGAATGTGTTTGGGTAATTTTACTTAAAGTTAAATGGGGATTTTTTAATTTTGACTTAAAGTGATATTTGAGTTAAAAAAATTTAAAATTCATAATATTTCAACTTTACAAGAATTGTGAAAAAAGAAAAAAAAAAAAAAAAACTCCATAAGTCATAAGTCAAAAGTACCTAAATGGAACTTATGACTTAAAGCTGTTTTTTAACTTAAAGCCAGCTTAAAGCTGGGGTAGACAAACACATCAAAAACGACTTTAAGCAGTTTTTTGCTTAAAGTCGTTGCTGCCAAACGGGCTCTAAGAATCGCTCTTTTATTATTTTAAATAATAATTTTTATAAATCTTTTCAACTATTTTAAAATAAAACAATAGTTTTAATGAAAAATGGAAAAAATAATAGTATCAGCCCATCAAATAACGTTGTTTAATAATTGTTGTCAACATCGACGATATATGTGAAAATTATAAAATAATTAATACGACATTAATTATAAAATTTATCTTCTTTTTAATAAACATTCTACTTACTTTTAAAAATTGTAAATATTTGGTTATTATTAACAGTGTAGCAAACGGTTAAAATTAAAGATTAATTACAATATTACATTAAAGAAGATCTTAAAAGTATCCTAAAACGAACAAACACTACAAAAACTCCATTCAGGGTGAGAAATTTACTTGCATGCATAGAAGCACGAATTGGGGTTTTTGCTTCCAGTAAACGATTTACTCAGAGTGATCTACAACTATGGAGGTATAGAAACATATCTCTCAATGTTGTTCTAAATGTCACATGTTTAATTGTATGCCGAAAATTCTTGTTATGCTTGTTATGTTGTATTTGTCTTTCAATTAAACTTTTGATGCAGTTAATTTTTTTATGTTTGTACTATGAATCACTTAGTTAAAACCTTAAAATTGGTTCCTATACGGGGTTTTCTAAGTTTTGGTGTTTTTTAATAATCTACATAAGTAAATTGCTAATGATGGTAACTTGATTTGGTAATAATAATTTAATTAATTATTTCTGTATAACAGAGTATAACTATGACGTTTGGGACCAAAGATCAAGCGTACTACACTGGTATATCTAACCTTGTTTCCATATGACATAAGGATACAATGTTTCAACATGAATATGTTGGTTTTGTAAACTCGCATTCTTATACATCATAATTTACTCAATATGTTATGACTTAACAGGAGATAGACAAATCTTGGGAAGTTTTCTATCTGCTAACACAGATAATGAATGTTTTGGATCCCTTGTAAGTATGATATTTTAGGTTTTCTTGTACTTTAACAGTAGTACTGCTTATGAGCAATAATTTTAGAATAACAATTGTATTATGAAATTATGACACAGAGGATTCCAAATTCATTTTGCGAAGCATTTGGATGTCAACTATCTTCAAATGTCATTATAAAGTGCAAAAAGATAGCATGGAAAGCAATCTTTGACAATGGCAAAAAGAGATTTTATGGATTGGAGAGTTTAATGCGATTCTACAAAATAAAGTTATACAATCTTATCCAGTTTGATTACTATGGTCAAAACCTGTTTGGAGTTAGCATTTACAGGGAAACAACAATTGAGTGCAAGTATCCAACCACTGATCCCAAGGAGTATTTTAAAAACGAAGTCATGACCACTTGGATTAAGGATGAGTATGTTATTAACCGGTTTTCGATGGAATACGACAAATCTAAAGAATTGTGGTCATTCAATGCTTGTCAAAATTGTGTTCTTTATTTCAAGATCAACATTAGAAAATCTGATATTGACCTGAAAAAAATACATCTGGTAAGCACATGTTAACTAATATTATACTACTTTGTCAAATATGAGAGTTTTTTTCCAGATTTTTTAACTACAGAATTTGATACAGTTTTCTTCTACTATTGCAGATTTTGAGTCCAGAATTGGAAGAACTGTTTTAACTACAGAATTTGATACAGTTTTCTTCTACTATTGCAGATTTTGAGTCCAGAATTGGAAGAACTGTACAAACACTGGAAACACGGTGAAAAGTTGTTTGTAATATTTGGTGAGCTCTTATTTGTGATTGATGTTCACAAGAATGATGGAAAATGCATGCTTGGAAAAGGATGGTATGACTTTTCACAGATAATGAATGTGAAAGACGGCGATACCTTGGTGCTCTATAGATTGCCAGATTCTAAGAACAATAGAATAAATGCATGCCTTTTTGAAGTCACCGATGAAGGATTCGATGAGAACAAAGGATTCGATAAGAACAAAGGTATAACTCCTTATAACTTTATAGTATGAAATATAGCTACTTATTATAATTCTGACTTGATATTTATTATTTTTAATTTGGCAACAGTTTGTAAAGAATGGAAAAGAGGTTTTTTCAAAGTTGTTTCGGAAGAATTCATCATTGGAGGAGTTCCGGTATATACTATTATTGGTCCTCAGTTTGCTTCTATTTACTTGCCTTTTACTTTTTAATAAATGTCTTAATTTATCTGATTTGATATGTCATTACAATGATAATTTTCATGAAATACAAGTTGTTCCAAGACTAATTAAGGAATTCTACAAAGAAAAGATGATTAACATCAGAAAAATTGAAATCAACGGGGAAAGTTGGTACATCAGTTACAATTATATGGGAGGATATGTGTCAAATTTGAAAGAAATAATCAACCATTTCTCTTTGAAGGCAAAGGATACTATCATATTTACAATGAATAGAAGTAAGGTGTTATGTGCAAGGATATATCAAGAGGATGGGAAGGAAATAGATTACGCAAATAGGAAGTTTGAAAGATCAAATACTGCAATCTGCAGTTGGGTTTGGGATGTAAACTTTCTATCAAAAACAGGTTTTTGGCACCTAACATAATCTTGGTAAATTATACCAAACTTATGAACTTATGACTAATACAACACTTTCTGAATGTTATGTACAGAACCGGGGGATCATAGTGGAAGTCAAAACAAAAATGTACACGGATTGGACAATGCTGAGAGCTCAAACCTAGTTGAAAAAGTAGTTGAACCTGAAGAGGATGAAGAGGGTAATCTAATTCTGAAATTTACTTATTTCTCTTGTGATACAGCTATGCCTTAACAAATTTGAAGCTAGAATTTTTGGTAAATTATTATTAAGACATAATTGCAGATGCCATGTAATAAATGTTTATGCTACAATTGATATAGATATGGATATTGACGATCTGGCTGTGGAAGAGCATGGACTTGATGAGAACCAGATTAATAATGCAGCAATAACTTTCGATGTCTGCCTAACATTGTGCAATATTAACAAAACATCACATGGAGTGGTAAGTCCTATGGCCAGAATTACCTATTATTTGTTATATTAAACATTTGCACTGCATGATTGTTCTTATTATGTTATTATATGGTTTTGCAGCATATTCCTAAAACTATCATTCCACATGGTAGGCAATGGATAGCTGGTGAAAAGGTTTTGTTGAGGACTCCAAATGGATCTTGGTTAGTTGGAATAGTATACAACCATAAAATGCCAAGATTTTCTGCTGGGTGGAACCTTTTTGCAAAGGACAATGGATTACAACAAAGCCATAATTTAGTCTTCACTCTTGTTGAAGATCCTAATGGAATTGCTTTTGATGTTCAACTACCATAAAATAGATTACTCTTTAAGATCATTGAGAACAAACAATCATCACTCAATGTATTTTGTAATTTGTACGACATATTAAGTGTTTACTTAATTAGAGAAAATTTATTTAATGTCAGATTATGTAATCACTTTGGATAATTTAGTTTTAATTGAAGTTCAGTTTCCTAAAAATTATTTCGTAATAGTTTGTCAGCAGGTATCTTTAATTATAACTGTATTGTAATGATATTTCATAGTATAATGATCTCATTCTGTTTTTTTTAAAAAAAGTACATAAACAACTAAACACAAAAAACACTTTACTATAATCCTAAAAATTAATGGATAATTTCTTAAAAATGCAAACATATTTAAATCGAATTGGGTTTTGTAAATGGTACACCATAAAACACATTTAGTCTGCATTTTACTATTCTTTTGATAAATTTGTGAACTTGTTAACCGCTTACATGAGGTGTTGTGCAAGGGCATATTTGTTTGGTTGATGATATTGTATATGGAGTTGCGCAGTGTAATATGGTCAATTTTGCAAAATATAATATCAAATATAAAAACATCATTCTAAGGAAACGGGATTTGATATATGCTAATGTTGTATTAACAAAAAGAAATACTTTATTCAAAGGAAACCGATAATAACAAAATATTGGAAACCAAAACAATGTTGAAAACATTAATAGCATTCCTTAATAACAAATTATAAAACCATCATCAAGAATGACTGAAATCAAATAGTTTTGTAAAAAATGCAACTGTGCTCAGGATGATTTGATATCCTTTTAATGACCATTGAAGTTACCATGAAAACCTTGATCAACCAACCTGCAAAACATAAAAGGACACAATTATTAATAAGTATTAAATAAATTGTGATTATCAAGACTTATATGTTGTAAACTATTAAAAAGAACCACTCATACCTATTCCTCATCATGAAAACATCCGGATGTAGAAGATTAATATAAATCTTAGAAGAAGGCAAGCTATAAATATTTGGTCTTCCTGATTTGCACACCAATATTAAAACCGTGTAGATATCAAAACATATGATATTTTAAAAAAAAATATCAGACATCACAAACCTTGATAAGCAGAAAGCTTGATACTTGCCAGAATTACAATTACTGGCATCATTTCGTGGTTTGCATACAAAGGTTCAGTGTTTGCATTCAAAGGCCCCCAGAAGACAACTCGGATAGACACACTAAACAAAACAAATGTCAATTATGTCTTACATTTATATAATATGAATTTACCTCAACCTGGAAAAGTATTATACCTTCCATCATTTATTCTAAAGCGCACAAATTGTCTTTGACCAAAATGTGTGTCAATTGTCTGCAATGGTTCAAGATCTTCCAAAACTCCAATCACATCTTGGATATTAGGAAAAAATATTAAAACTTGCAACAATACTGAAATTATTGATACATAATGAAAAACTAAAATTTACCTGTAGAATAGGCCGGTTTCTGAAAAGGATCGTTTGACCAAACGATATCATAAAGATCTCAGAGTGGTGTAAACTCAAATTTGTGCATTGGAATTATTAAGTCATCATGGGGATAAGCAATTATCATAGTAGAAGAAACAAATGAAAGGCATTTAACTGTGCTAACAGGCCTGTATAAACCAAAAGCTGGACGAACACGGACATTGATAATCTGATATAATCCTCCTTCCAATATTGGATTGTGAAAAGTATTCCATATAGCAGGAGTGACCATTGCATGCATATGAGTGTTCTGATTATAAACAATATCATGATTAATGAATGTATTCTACTATATCAAAGTGAAAAGTATTAATGATTTAAAACAAACTTATAGAAGAAAAGGAATCTTACCAAACAATCTAAAAGAAGCATATTGTGACAAATGATAGCACCATTATTGGAAATCGTATTCCAAATCCTTGTAACACGAACCTTAAGTGTCCATCCAATTGTAGTTTCATTCAGCGTTGATAGATGATCGTGCATGTCCATTACTGTTTGCAATAATGATTATATTAAAAGATTAAAAAACAATACATACTACAAACTTCTAATGAGGCTTGATATGATATACAAAAAGAAAGAAAAAAAACCCATTGAAATGTAAGAAACTTGAACCTTTGGAAGTAGTTGACAATAGCTATGGTATTTCGGGATTAGTAGGATAGTTTTAACGTGTTTTTTTGCTTAGGGAATGTATCAGTTAGTTACAAAATATAATCTTCTAATTATGAGGTATCCTACTTAAAATAAAATGATTTTATCAATCATGTTAACCAAATATTCTAACTTAAAATTAATGATATGATTGATGATTCATGCGTAAAGTTAGTTAACAGATTAAATCTTTAAATTAGGACTTATCTTTAAATTAGGAGGTAATCACTTTTATTTTATCAATCATCTTAAGAAATTATTCTTCATTAAATTTAATGATATGATTGATGATTCATGCTTGATATAGGATTTAAAAACATAAAAGACACATATAAAGAAATTAAATAAATTAAATTTATACTCCTATATAAACCAAATTTATACTATATCTTATTCACGGAAAAATAAATAAAAAACTCTAAGAAAAAATAACATATTATATTTATCAATATATTATTTGTATGGAGAATTAAAAAGGCATGAAAATAAACAAAAAATTTTAAAAAAATGAAACCTCACAAAAAAAAAATTATTGCAATGTACTACTAAAAGTTAATTTGTGACTAATAATTAAAATAACTAACCGAGAGGTTAACTTATACTAATTAAAATAACTAACCAAGAGGTTGACTTTAACGTGACATGGCGATTTTAAAACAACCACATAATGCAAAACCGTCCAAAACGAAAGGAGCTTGTAAAATTTACTTGTATAAGTTACAAATTTTGCATGACTTCAAGCCTTCACAATATCATTATTTTCCCGTAAATAGCGAGTCAAGTTAATATCTTATGATTTCCCTGAATAAAATTTATAGGATTTTAGTAAAATGACATACCCTTCTTCAGTGAACGGAAGACGGAGAGTGCTTGTCTGTAAGTCTTTGATAACCCCAGATAAAGCAAAATAATCATCTTGTTAATTATAGGCCATTGGTCAAGGTAGGCCACATAAAACAAACAAAGAAAACAAAAATTCAAATGAAACCATAGAATTATAAGCATTAATGGTTCACAACTTAATGTATATACAGAAATGAAGAAAATCGATAATAAGTAAGCCACGCATCATAAAGTGGTACTAAAAAGAAATTACAGATTTAAAGAGTTTATTTCCAATTGATATAAAGCCAAACCTCTGATGTTGACTCACTAATAGTTTTAATTTTTTTTATTGTATATCTCTTTTCGTTTATTACTTGTACCGATTCGAAGGTAATGTAGATTTTTTTATCGGTGTGCTAACCAAATTCAAAATATCACAAATATCATATATATTTTTATTTAAAGTAATTTATATTATTTAAAAGTTGTGAACCTACAAAATTAATATCTTAAAATTTTCAAACAAAATTAATAAAAATTATATAATAGTAAAAAATATTTTCATTGCACCGGCTGTAAGATGGTAATAATATTAAAAAAAAATTAATTAATTGTACGGGTGCTAGTAATGACATTAAATTGGTCTTAAAAAGGGATAATATTAAATTAATAATAACAGAAAGTAGTTGGCATCTTTAGGAATTTGTGTTTGTATTAAAACTACTTAATGTGCCGACAGTACTTTAATATGCCGACAGTACTGATAGATATCTTAAATATAGTATATATCTTAAATATAGGATATACACAAAATTAGGATAAAAAGGGAATAGCTAAAAGGGGAAAAACTACAGAACATGACTTTGTTTTGCATGCCGGGAAGAAGGAGAAAATTAAAGGGTTTTGGTTCATTCTGAAGTTCATCCATCATCGTCTTCTCACCGCAGCAAAGGTATTTCAATTACTACTTCCTCAGTGAAAACAACTATCAATTTTATCAATCTTGTTTGATAAAACTATATTGAAATAGATTAACAGTATGACATTTGTGATTCTTTTTTGTATTCTGTTCTACATGAACTTATTAATATACACGAAATCCCTAATTATGTATTCCTTTTCTCAATTTGGTAACTGTTTATGCATCTTCTTGATTTGGGGATATTATACTTTGTGTAACAACTGAATGCACGAAGTATAAGTTTTTGATTAAGTACAGAAAAGTTTTTAATTCAAATGTAAATATTTGAATGCAGGAAAATAATGTCGCAAAGGAGATCAAACTTGCTTCCTCATAGTGGTACTTTGATTTTTAATACAGTTTTTACAGTTGAGGTATTGGTTTAATACAGGACATTATGTTTTTTTACAGAAGGAAGATTGGTTTTATCGAGTTTTATAGCTGTAAACAACGAAATTGAATCTTTTGGAAGCTTTGTAAGTAGGAAATATTGGAACAAAATAAACAATGTTATATACTATATATAAGTCTATAATGTTATGTGTTGATGAACTTACATTCCTAATATTTGACTTTATAATTTTTTTTCACTATTACAACATTGTTGTAGAGAATTCCAAATAGCTTTTACGATGAATTTGGGAGTGTAATTCCTTCACGTCTAAGGTTTAAATGCAACTTGATCGAGTGAAAAGGAAAATATGATAGGAAACTGAAAAGAATCTATGGGATGCGAAGGTTTATGTTTTATTACGAAGTCAAGATATATGGTGCTGTTCAGTTTGATTACTATGGAGAAGATGAGTTTCGTGTTAAAATATTTAAAAATTCGGCAATTGAGACTAACTATCGGAAGATGTCTCCATCAAAATTTGTTAAGAGTGGAAAATATAAAAAATGGAAAAAGAAAGATTATATTCTTGATGGTATTTCACTGAACTATCAAAAAGCTGCTGCACTATGGTCCTTTAATGCTCTTATGAATTTCGTGGATTATTTTGAGATGAAGATAAGCAATATGCATATCGATGGAAGACTTCCATTCCTGGTAAGATCTGTTTCATTCATTTTAATTTATAACCAGTGTTTTCTACTTATATACAAACTGAACTTTTATCATCTAATTATAGAGGCTGAGCAAGGAGTTTGATCAACTCTACAAAGATTGGGAAGTTGGTGGAAAGGTTTATCTACGGTTTTCAGAAAAAACATGGGAAATTGATGTTCAAAGGATTGAAAATACCTGTTTGCTTGGAAAACAGTGGTATGCTTTTGTAGAGGAGATTAAGCTGAAAGTTGGGGATACACTGGTTCTGTTTCGAATTCCTTCATCAGGAGTGTATACTTTAAATGTTTGCATATTTAAAGGAAAGGAACAAATCATTGATGATGGTCGAGGTAATTTTAAACGATAGTCTTTTAGTCTTTTTCATCTCTAATATGTATACATATTCAAATCTGTAATTCTGTTTTATCTCAAATAATCAGAAAAAATGGTGTTTTTGAGAGATCGTTTCTAAAAGTTGTCTCTCAGCATTGCTTGGATGAATGCGTAATGGTATGGTTTGTTGTAGTTTTATTATTCTTTATTGTATTTTCAGCAATAATGACTGTTTATAACAGAATAGTATATTATTCATTCTTCGTATTTTTACATTTTGTGATTTAATTATGTACATGTAATCTATAACAGTTTGTACCAAAAACGATAAAGGACAAATACAAAGAAAAGCTTGGTTGTATACATCAACTTGAAATCTTTGGTGAAAGGTTTCCTGTTTTGTACAACTCTACTGGTGGCTATTTGTCACAGTTTGAGAACATGATACAAAGGTTCAATCTGCAAAAAAAAGATACTGTTGTGTTCACATTCAATGAAAGTAATGTCTTGTGTGCAAGGATCTACAAAATCGATGGTACAGAGATTGAGTATGAGAATCGATTTGTACAGAATTCAGATTATAGCCAAGAAAATTGGCGGGCTTTGGAACATTCACTGGAACTCTGAATCAGGTTAGTAAAGGTGTCATAAAAAAAATGTAAAATTGACTTTAAAAATTATTGAGCTTGGTTTGTGGACTCTACTTTGTAATATCAAATAGGTTTTGTTGTGTAAACAATTTTCAGACATGGATGAAGATAGTGGCAAAGAAGAAGAAGCTGATGAGGAAATTAAAATTTCCCAAAATATGAAAAGAGTAAGTGTAGACTAAATTCCAGTTCAAATATCATATTATTCTAATATAACTAAATATGTACATAAATGTGGATTTACTTATATGCTTGCAAAATAAACTTGTTTTATAGGTAAACTTACTCAATGCAAGATTCCCGTTATTTGTCATTGTTATGGAATGCGCAAAAATGAAGTCAAAAGACCTGGTATGTGTTCCAATAGAATACTTTGTCATGTACTGAACCTTTATACATTTATCACACATTTACCAAAAGTAATTAATAATTAATATATAATATAATTTTATCAGCTATTGCCAGAGAGATTCCTTATGGAGTGTGGAGATGATCTACCGCATAATATCAGATCCCGATTGCCAAATGGACGGGATATTCATGTACATTTCAATAAAAGAGAAAAGTCATTATCTCCTATTTTTGCAATGATTAAGGAATGCAAAAGGCTTTTTGGTTCCACTATGATTTACTCTTATGAGGGTAATGGAAATTTTCTCGTATGTGTATTAAAAGAAGATTTCTGTGAAGTTGATTATTTTCAGTGCAGAACTATACCACGGGCGACTGTGTATGATCAAGGTAAGTTACAACTTCTATTATTAAATACTTTATATTGATATTATATCAGTATCATATATTTGTTTAGAAGGAAGTTGTTAATTCTTTCATTACTTTTTAATCATATTTTGTGTAGACAATATCAATGGAATGGGATGGAAATTTCTGTTATCTGTTAATGAATCTGCTCTTGATTTCGGAGAAATAGTAAGATACTGATATCTGGACATATCTTCGATATGCAAAAATTCCAGTTTTAATGTATTGCTAATCATTTTAAATAAGCAGCAAATTGTTAATCATAATGATGTTTTATAGGTAATACCGGCAAGATTTTGCAGAATGTTTGGAAAAACTATTCCAGAGAATGTTTCATTTTGTTTGTCAAATGGCACAATGTTCCATGGTCGTTACTTACAGGAAGTGATAAGTGGATTTTATATCCACTTGGAATGCCTCCGTTCGGCTTAAATTGATTGTTTTGGACTCAAGTTGTTGTAATTTTGATGTGTTTTGCCTAGTTGTGCAGATTTACTAGAATGTTGATTAAAGTTGATGCTTCTATCGTTTTTGGAGATTTAATTGATTAAAATTCGGATTTTCCGGGAAGGCTGCGCAGCTTATACTGTTTTGGCCATATCTGGAGTTCTAGAAGTCCGTTTTCAGCGATCTTACTGCCCACGCGAAGCTTGAGAGATTTTCTACAATATGGGATAGGTCTTACATGACCAGGCCGCGTGTGGTGGGCCCAGGAAGCACGACCAGCAGATAGATGGAGCAGAGAAATTACTGTTTTGCCCTTTTCTAGTTCTAATTGTATTTTGGGCAATTTTTAATACCTTAATTGAATTCTAGTTGTAATAGAAGGTAATATCTTGCTGGGCAAGATTTGTAGAGCCTATTTAAACACATCCTACCATTGTAAATCATAACAATTCATAGCTTTTAATCGTATCAAGGTACTTTCGATCTTCAATTCTTTCTTCAATATTATGTTTTCATTAATTATCATTATTATTATGTTTTCTTTATTAAATATGCGTAACTAATTCTCTAATCTGAGGATTGGGTAGTATTTCTTGGTATTCATGCATACTTGATTATGTAATTTTCTGCTTTGCTGATCTGTTAATGAGATCTTAACACAATTAGGGGAGTCATGAACCTTTGATTGTATTCTAGGGATTGTAATAAGCTTGGGAGAGAAGTTGCAATCTTAGTACATGATTTAACAAACATAATTTGAATATTAGATCGGGAGATTAATAGGAGAATTGTGAGACATATAATTCTTGGCACTTAACAGTTTATAGATATACTTTGATTGTATCACGGGAGTGACAATTAGGGTGTAGCTGTAGGCACTATATTGTAGCCTGGGAGGGTACAGTATAACTTTAGAAGAATTGTTTTCAGCAAGGTAGGAACACAGATATCACATTAATATTGAGCATGTATTGAGACCAAGTGAAGAACCCCAGTTCTTAGATTGTTTTCCCATATATTTGAATCTCAGTTTAAAATCAATTCTTAGTGCTTATAATTAGTTCTTGGTTAATTTAGTTAATACACAAACCCAAAATTCTTCTCACACACTTTTAGACTTAAAGAGATAAGAAACCTGAACTTTGAATTAAATTTAGTCCTTCCCTGAGAACGAACAAAAAAAAATACTGCTAACAAATTGGCGCCGCTGCCGGGGAAGGCAGTATATTTGAGTTTAGGTTAATTGCTTCTTATTGTTTAGATTTTAATTGGTTCCACAAGTTGTTTTGTTGGTGATTTTCAGGTGTATGCGACGTGCATCTTGCGTTAGAAAATTGGAATTTGACCCTGAAATCGAGCGTACTTTGAGAAAGATCAGAAAAGAGAAAGCTAAGATGGGAGAGCCGGTAGCTCAAGCTGTTGTTAATGATAATGTTGATGAGACTTCTATTTGGGACCATGAGACACCTAATCCTGCTAATTGCATGTACAAAACTCCAGAGATTGGTGCAACCCAATTCAACATTAATCCGAGCTTAATACAGATGATCAGCAATCAAGCTTTTGAAGGAGACATTGAACTAGAGGATCCACACAGACATCTAGAGCGTTTCGTGCAGATGTGTGGCTCATTCAGAATCAATGGTGTTACGAGTGACAAGATTCGTCTCCATATGTTTCCCTACTCTATTAAGGGAAGAGCTTTGGAATGGTTTCAATAACTTCCAAATACTACGGTTGCTACATGGGACAGTCTTTCTACTGCATTCTTGTCCAAATATTATCCTTCTGACAAGATGCAACAATTGAGGACTATGATTATGAGTTTCAAAGCACAACCGGGTGAAGGTCTATATCAGGCATGTGAGAGATTCAAGGCACTATTGAGGAAGTGTCCACATCACGGCTTAGAAGATTGGCAGATCATTAGTACTTTTTATGGGGTTATGAATGCGGATATTCGTTTGAGTTTGGATGTGGCTGCTGGTGGAAATTTCAAGAAGGCACCAACTACACAGGCTAAATCACTCCTTGAGGAATTGGCATCTAATAATTATTCATGGGCACCTAGTGGGACGAGCTCAGCAAAAGCAGCACAAGAATCTGAGATGATCAACATGCTGGCTCAAAAATTGGATACTCTAACTCAGGAGGTGCGAGGACAAAGGGCAAATGTGAATGCTATTTCTTCACCTATGGAGGGGTATAATGATTATGGTGCTAGTCAGAACTCTTATGTGCAACAATTTCCAGAAGAAGCATCTTTCATTCAGGGAAGACAGCCATGGCCTGTTCAGAATAACTCCTATTACAATCCAAATCAAAGGCCAAACAACAATCTTTCTTACAGTAATAATCATGCGGCTAATCCTTCTTATTCATTTCCAAGGCAGAATCAACCTCCTGGTTTTCAGTCACGACCACCGTATCAAGCACAGCAGCAGTATCAACCTCCGCCAAAGAAAGAACCAGCTGATTGGGAGGTTGCACTAAAGAAGATTATGCAAGGAACCTCTGGGGCATTGGCTAATATGGAATAAAGAATAGAGCAGATGGCATCATCTCAAAAGATGCTAGAAACACAGATTGGACAGATTGCCTCCAAGATGGGTGTTCGTGAGCAAGGATCACTTCCTAGTCAACCCGACCAGACTGGTAAGGAACAATGCAAGGCAATTACTTTAAGGAGCGGAAAAGAGTTGCCCGAGGTTGAGGTTCTTGAGCCTAAAGAGAAGGATGCTGAAAAAGAAAATAAGATAGTAGAGATTGATGCAGAAAAGTCAGAGAAAGTAGATGAAGAGAAGAAGGAAGAAGAACCAGAAAAGCCGTATGTTCCTCCACCACCTTATGTTCCTCCTATTCCATTTCCACAGAGACTTCACAACAGGCAGTTAGAGAAGCAGTACGAGAAGTTTTTGACTATGTTCCGGCAGTTGCATGTCAATATTCCTTTGGCTGAAGCTTTGAATCAAATGCCACTCTATGCTAAATTTCTTAAGGAGATGTTGACAAAGAAGAGGAAACTTGAGGATGCAGAAACCATTACTCTCAATGCTGAATGCAGTGCAGTCATCCAAAAGGCCATTCCTCAGAAATTGAAAGATCCGGGAAGCTTTTCTTTGCCTTGCACTATTGGGAAGATGGAGAATATGAAAGCCTTGTGTGACTTAGGGGCTAGTGTGAGTTTGATGCCATATTCAATATGCAAACGACTTGGTCTTGGAGAGCTTAAAAAGACACGGATTTCACTTCAGTTGGCGGATCGTTCTGTTAAATATCCGTTGGGGGTCGTTGAAGATGTGGTTGTCAAAGTGGATAAGTTTGTCATACCTTGTGATTTTGTGGTGTTGGAGATGGATGAAGATGTCGAGATACCCATTATCTTGGGAAGGCCATTCTTGGCTACTGTTGGCACTACAATCGATGTTAAAGATGGAAAATTGACATTGAATGTTGGCGAGGACAAAGTGGAATTTGATCTGAACAAAGCAATGAAGATGCCTCCTTTTGGAGCAACTTGTTTTACTGTTGACAGAGTTGATGAAATTGTGCAACTAGAAAATGAACACTTCATGGGAGCAGAACGGGTGTTAGATGATGTAGTAGAAGAAGAAGCACTTGTTGTTCGAGACACGGAAGTTGAGATGGTTTTTACACTTTCAGAGGCACCACATGTGGAACTTAAACCTCTACCTGCTAATTTGAGGTATGCCTTTCTTGGTCCTAATGATACATATCCTGTGGTAGTTTCTGCTTTGCTTAGTGATGATGAGCTAGAAAAATTATTACATGTTCTTCGGCAATATAAATCAGCTATTGGTTGGACAATTCAAGATATAAAGGGAATTAGCCCTGCTCTTTGCATGCATAGAATTGCCTTAGAAGATAATCATAAGCCTGTGATTGAGGGACAAAGAAGATTGAATCCGAATTTGCAAGAGGTGGTGAAGAAAGAAATCACTAAGTTGCTTGATGCTGGTATCATATATTTGGTTCCACACAGTAATTGGGTTAGTCCTATTCATGTTGTGCCTAAGAAAGGTGGGATGACTGTTGTTCACAATGAGAAGAATGAATTAATTCCCACGAGAACAGTAACAGGTTGGAGAGTTTGCATTGATTATAGGAAGTTGAATAACGCTACTCGCAAATATCACTTTCCCCTTCCATTCATTGATCAAATGCTCGAAAGGTTGGCGGGTAATGAGTATTACAACTTTCTGGATGGATTCTCGGGCTACTTTCAGATTCCTATTGCACCCGAAGATCAAGAGAAGACCACCTTTACTTGTCCTTATGGTACTTTTGCTTATCGGAGGCTTCCTTTTGGTTTGTGTAATGGCCCTTCGACGTTTCAACGGCTTATGAACCACATATTCTCAGATTTTATAGGGAAAGACATGGATGACTTCACGGTGTATGGTTCTTCCTTTGAATCCTGTTTAGCCAGTTTGTCGAAGGTGTTGCAGAGATGTACTGAAACTAATCTTGTTCTTAATTGGGAAAAATGTCACTTTGTGGTGAAGGAAGGCATTGTGCTTGGGCATAAAATCTCTAATAAAGGCATTGAGGTCGATAGAGCAAAAATTGAAGTTATTGAAAAATTGCCACCACCTTCATCTGTGAAAGGAATTCGAAGCTTTCTTGGTCATGCTGGTTTTTATCGACGGTTCATCAAGGATTTCTCCAAGTTAGCTCGGCCTCTCTGTAATCTTCTCGAAAAGGATCGTGTTTTTGACTTTGATGAAAGTTGTCTTGTTGCTTTTAACAAGCTGAAGAAGGAACTTACTTCTGCACCCATAGTTACATCTTCCGATTGGAGCTTGCCATTTGAACTTATGTGTGATGCTAGTGACTATGTTGTGGGTGTTGTTCTTGGGCAAAAGAAGGATAAGCGTATGCATGTGATAGCTTATGCAAGCAAGACTCTTGATGATGCGCAAATCAACTATTCCACTACGGAGAAAAAGCTACTTGCAGTAGTGTTTGCACTTGATAAATTCAGATCCTATCTTGTTGGGTCTAAGGTGATTGTCTATTCAGATCATGCTGCAATTCGTTTCTTGATGACAAAGAAGGATGCCAAGCCTCGTCTAGTTCATTGGATTCTTTTACTTCAGGAATTTGATCTTGAGATTCGAGATAAGAAGGGGTCCGAGAACTTGGTAGCTGATCATTTATCTAGGTTGGATCAAGGAGATGGAGAGGTAGGAGGTGAAAAACCTATCAATGATAAATTTACGGAAGAGCAGCTTCTAGGTGTGTCCTTGTCTACACCATGGTATGCAGATTTTGTGAATTACATTGTGGGAGGAGTTGTGTCGGATAATCTCTCTTATAACCAAAAGAAGAAATTCTTTTATGATGTGAAGCACTACTATTGGGAGGAACCGCTACTTTATAGGGAATGTGCTGATGGAATGTTTCGTAGATGTGTGCCTTATGATGAAGTTCCTCATATTTTCAGGCATTGTCATTCTCTTGAGTGTGGAGGTCATAACAGTAGTATGAAGACAGTGGCGAAGGTTTTGCAGTCAGGATTCTATTGGCCAACTATGCATCAAGATGCTAGAGACTTTGTGGCAAAGTGTGATAGATGTCAACGAGTTGGGAATATTTCGAGGAGGAACGAGATGCCTTTACAATCTATTCTTGAGGTGGAGATTTTTGATGTGTGGGGGATGGACTTCATGGGTCCATTTCCATCTTCTTATGGGAACCAGTATATTTTGGTGGGAGTTGATTATGTCTCTAAATGGGTTGAAGCTATTGCATCTCCTACTAATGATGCTAGAGTGGTGAAGAAGTTCCTAAAGAAGCATGTGTTCACTAGATTTGGAGTGCCAAGGGCTATTATCAATGATGGAGGTGCACACTTTTGCAATAAACAGGTGGCTGATCTCTTGAAAAAGTATGGTGTGACACAAAAGGTGGCAACTCCTTATCATCCGCAAACAAGTGGACAAGTTGAGATTTCGAATCGTGAGCTGAAGTCAATTTTGTAGAAGACAGTGGCAGCGTCGAGAAAGGATTGGTCAACAAAGCTTGATGATGCACTTTGGGCATATAGGACGGCGTTTAAAACACCTATTGGAATGTCTCCATATCGGTTGATCTTTGGGAAGCCATGTCATTTACGGTGGAACTTCAACATAAGGCATTTTGGGCGACAAGAGAGTTGAATTTTAATCTAAAATCTGCGGGAGAGAAGCGGTTACTTCAACTTGGAGAGCTTGAGGAGATTAGGCTCCAATCTTATGAAAATGCTAGTATCTACAAGGAAAAGACCAAATTGTGGCATGACAAGCACATTCAGAAGAAGGAATTTGAGGTTGGGCAACATGTTCTATTGTTTAATTCAAGACTCCGTTTATTCCCTGGAAAGCTTAGATCAAGATGGTCTGGACCTTTTGAGATTGTGAAGGTCTATCCTAATGGGGTTTGTGAGATTATTAGAGAAGGGTCGGATGTATTCAAGGTGAACGGGCAGAGACTTAAGCCATACCTGCTTGGAGAAACAGTGGAGCAAGAAATGAGCATTCTTCACCTCCAAGACCCTACCATGAGTTGAGGAAGTAACGTCAAGCTATTGACGTTAAAGAAGGGCTTCTTGGGAGGCAACCCAAGCATTTTTGTACCTTGGTGTAGCATAGGATTTTTACTTCTTTCTTTCAAAAAAAAATTAAAAAAAAAAAAAAATTACAGAACAGTGCCGCGCTGACTGCGCCCCAAGGCTGCCAGCGCCGAGAAACGCAGATCAGTGCCGCGCCAACAGCCCCGGAGCGCTGTCAGCGCCCTGTCACGCTGTTCAAAGCGCGCAACAAGCGCAATAGCGCAGTCAGCGCCGTCCGTCCCTGCATTGTACGCGTTTATGTGCTTAAAACCTCAATTCCATTCACATCTTTATTCATTCTCATATCTTATATCCAAAATCATATCCAAATCTTACACTTCTCATCTCCAACTCCTATCCTAACTTAAATTCAAATCCTAAACACACCCAAATCCTATTCTACATCTAAATTCATCTCAATTTCTTACATCTCCTACATATACATAAACCTATACATACACAACTCCTTCTATTTAACCCAAATATTCTCAAGCTTCATCCATTCAAGGTGCAAAAGGGGAATTAAATTCAAAGTTTTGAGGATTAATCTAGCAATTTCACCTCTTGGATTCATTTGGGTAATATTCTATCTCATCTTTTATTTGAATTTGTGAATTTTGAAAACTAGGGTTCTTGGTGTGTAATTTGGGGGTTCTTTATTTGGTGAATTGTTTGGAGATTGTTGTGCCTTGCTTGATATTTGTTGATTATGGCTCCTAAAAGGCAACGGTTAATGGGTAGTGGTAGTGATAGAGTATATTTTTATATATATTTTAGATGATTTTATTCTCATATTTATTGTGTTTTGCATTGATTTGGATTTTTATTTAATAGATTTTATTGTTTTATTGTAGGAAATAAAGAATTCATAACTTGGAAGGATTTGGAGCAAAAAGAGCTATTTTGGAGATAAAATAGGAGAAAATTCGTAATATTGGGCTATACGGGCTGCCTGCACTGTTTGGGCCATATCTTGAGTTCCAGAAGTCAGAATTTGACGATCTTACTGTCCACGCGAACCTTGTGGAATTATCTTTAATTTAGAGGTGGTCCAGTAAGCAAAATCCAAATGGAAGAGCCCAGAAACAGAGGAGAAAAAGAAGTGACGAATTTTACAAGAAAATCCTATTCAATTATGGATATCTTTTTGTAAATTGATTAGGATATTAAAAATACTTTTATTAGGAGATAGATATCAGATTTTATTAAGGGGTTTTATTATAAAAGGAAGAAAAAACGTGAGATAGAGGGAGATAGACAGATACATACGTATTTTTACTTTTTACAAGAACTAGGGTTTTGGTTTTTCTCTCTTCATCTCTTCTTTTGTAAGCACTTAGTTTAAATTGGATCTTCATTGTTCTTCGTTAATACAAAGTTTGAGGTATTCTTTATTCTCTTGTTTTATTATTATATGTTTTACATGGCTTCTTTCATTATTATTATTGCTTTTACTTCTAGAATGAGTGAGTAGTTTAATTCTAGGGTATTAAGGAGAGCCATGTTTGCACCATGATTTGGGCTTAATTTGATTAGTAGATTGATGGGTAAAGAGTAATTCTGATTGATATGTTATAATTCTTAATTTGTGTAATTGCGCAATATCATGGATTAATTGATTGCAATAGGAGTAATAGATCGAGAGATTTTACTACTAGAGGCTTACATACAATTAGCAGAATTGAAGGTGAGTGTGAGAACATCATTAGATATTCTGAGAGTGTTAATGCTTGAGAAAGATTAACCGTTAATGCTTGAGAAAGATTAACCATTGCTTTAATTACTTAATCCCATTGAAAAGCTATACTTTTGTGATTTGTTTGGTGTAAACATGGTGAACCTGAATTGCCCTAGATCCCTTAATTAATTGATTTAAAACTTTGTTAAATTTGTTTTAGTAGTTAATAAAATTCTCAAACAATCGTTGTGACTAGAAACAATTGATAGCAATTGAATTGAAACTGAAACTGTCTCCTTGAGGATTCGACCCGTATTTGCTAGTATCTACTACAATTGATACCGTGCGCTTGCGGTTAGACATAATTTAACACATCAAGTTTTTGGCGCCGCTGCCGGGGAGACGCCTAGTTTCTATAATTTTAGTTTGATTGTTTTAGATTGTTTCTCTTGTCTCTTTGGAACACTTGTTCCAATTGAGACCGATTTTACTGCTTTTCCTTGTTTAGTTGTTGATGCCCAGGACCAGGTCTCAAACGAAAGAAGATCAAGCGAAAGAGGATACAACTCCTCTTAGTCCAGATTCTGGAATTACTTGTCAACAATACATAGATCAACAAAGGAAAGAGAAGCAGCAAAGGATATCTGAACCAAAGATTGAGATGGCGGACCTTCCTCCCAAATCTTTGAAGAATTACTCACAGCCCTCTCCGAGTGGGGTACCTACTGGCCTTGCTATGCCAGCAATTCAAGCAGCAAATTTCGAGATCAAGCCTGTTTTGCTCACTATGATCCAACAGAATCAATTTGCTGGGCTTGCTTCTGAAGACCCTACAAATCATCTGCAACGGTTTCAACAGCTCTGTTCTACAATTAAACATCAGGGAGTCACTCCAGACCAGTTGAAAGTCATGTTGTTCGGTTTCTCTCTTCGTGATAAAGCTCAAAAGTGGTTGAATGATATTGACTTGACCAAGTGGGATGAGATTGCTCAAGCCTTCTTAACTGAGTTCTTCCCTCCTAACAGAACCGACGATTTGATCGACAAGATGATGGGTTTTAAGCAAGATTATGGTGAATCTCTTCGGGATGCTTGGGACAGATTCAAGGATTATCAACGTGCATGCCCTCACCATGGTCTTGAGAAGTGGTTTCTGCTTAAACGCTTCTAAAGAGAAATTAATTGCAAGTTCACCTCTTCGATTCGTATTGGGTAAATCTTTTTCTCTAATCTTATTTTTATTACGAATTTGTGTTCTTGTAAATTGGGATTTTGTATTATTCTTGGAATTTGGGCTATTTTTGGTGTGATATTGTTTGGAAATTATTGGTTGAGCTTCTTGGGAGTTGGGTATTGATTCTTATGGCTCCTAAGTGTGGGAGAGGACTTGTGTGTGTGGTGTTAGTGTTGGAAAATTGCTACAGAAAGGGGATTTTAGCTGAACAAGCATGTTGGAAAAGATGGGGAAGGATATGTAAGACGTCTTGCAGGAACGGGATTCCAGGGGAGTTTTCTTTCTTTTCTTTTCTTTTTAGTGTAGTTTTATTTTGTTTTTAGTTGTAGTTTTGTAACTTGTTCGTTAGTTCATTGGGGACAATGAACCGCTTAAGTGTGGGGAGGTGTTCTCAGCGTAGTGTATTACTTGTTTAAAAAAAAAAAAAATTAAAAAATTAAAAATACCAAAAATAATTCTAGCCATGCAATTTGATTAGTTGTTGTATTTTGCTTGATACACCCATGCATGCGTAGAATTCTTGTGTTGACGCTTTTGTATGAGAAGTGACGTGCTTTGTTCTTGTGCACACACTTACACTAGCAAGTTGAAGCTGGTAGACTTAATTGGATGTTGTAAGTGATTAGAATGACATGAATATGTGCAAGATGACTTGGTTTTCATGCTTTGAGTACAAGTAGGTGCGTTAGAGAGTCTTGTTACTTGGGATTGATTATGTTTTGTCACACCAAGTGAGTTTTGAGCCTATATGCATATCTTTTGCATGATTTTTCGTTTGCTTGAGTGTCCACATGTTGTTTACATTGCTAGCACTTACTTGAGATCTTTCTTGAAATGCATGACATTACTTGATGATGAGATGATAAAGGCACTTAGGTTTAACCTCGTATTTCCCATATTTCCACACCTTTTAAACATGATCAATTAGTTAACCCTTTGAGCCTAATCCTATTCTTTCGGTGACACACCACATTACTTGCCATTATCCTTTTTATTCTATTGGCCTTACATTGAATTTGAACCTAAATTGTCAAAGGCTAGTATCGTGCTTAAGGGAGTAATAAGGTGTTCATAAAAGGGGGGGTTATTGATGATCATACTTTTGGGGAATATTGATTTTGGGTTGATGCTTGCTAGTCGAAATTCATAAAAATATCTATGGATCATTGTGTTTATTCCTTAGCTCTCAAAAGAAAGAAAAAAAAAGAAAAAAAAAGAAAAAAAAAGAATAAATTTGAGAGCATTCTTATGTTTGTATGATCCTTCTTCATTCGACTAGTCAAGTTATTATGTAAGGGTTATTGAAAAATCCAAGTGTGGGGAAGTATTTGTTTTAATAGAAAGGGAATTGAATAATGATTATTGTTGGGTACTAGCTTTTGACATTTAACCTGTTTTAGCTTTACTTGACATACCTGGTCCCTAGCCCATGCTACAACCCGAATAAAGACCTTTTGATTGTCATCAGTGATGTATGTTGTGTTGAGAGTGAGATTGATTGCGAGTGTCAAGTCGTGTTTATGATTTTGTTGGAATTGAGTGATACACTTAACCTTGTTCTTGAGTGAATATTCGTTTTTGAGTGAAAGGTGAGTTATTACTTGTTTTGGCATAGGAGATCCCAGGTTTAGACTTAAAGATGTGTTTCTTGTGGGCTTAGCATGATTACCAACGATTTTTACACTTGACATGAATTTTTATGACCTTCTGCATGTTGGTTGAGTAGACTACGTGAAAACTTGCACTTTCGACACCAAGACATCGTATGTTTGCTTTGATTCTTAAGTTGATGTGGCATAAGAGGACTTGTGTGTGTGGTGTTGTGTTAGCATTGATCTTTTGCATGGTTAGATGAATTTTGTGGGTATATTCACTATAAACCCTCACGAGACAACACTCGTCCTACTAGGGTTGCCTAGGGGTTTAATGGCTTGTTGCATATGCTCAATGCAATCGTGTCATCTACGAAAGTGATGTTTGTTAGGACTTAGTTTTTATTTCACTTATTTGCCCGAGGACGTGCAAATGCTAAGTGTGGGGATGTTTGATAGAGTATATTTTTATATATATTTTAGATGATTTTATTCTCATATTTATTTTGTTTTGCATTGATTTGGATTTTTATTTAATAGATTTTATTGTTTTATTGTAGGAAATAAAGAATTCATAACTTGGAAGGATTTGGAGCAAAAAGAGCTATTTTGGAGATAAAATAGGAGAAAATTCGTAATATTGGGCTATACGGGCTGCCTGCACTGTTTGGGCCATATCTTGAGTTCCAGAAGTCAGAATTTGACGATCTTACTGTCCACGCGAACCTTGTGGAATTATCTTTAATTTAGAGGTGGTCCAGTAAGCAAAATCCAAATGGAAGAGCCCAGAAACAGAGGAGAAAAAGAAGTGACGAATTTTACAAGAAAATCCTATTCAATTATGGATATCTTTTTGTAAATTGATTAGGATATTAAAAATACTTTTATTAGGAGATAGATATCAGATTTTATTAAGGGGTTTTATTATAAAAGGAAGAAAAAACGTGAGATAGAGGGAGATAGACAGATACATACGTATTTTTACTTTTTACAAGAACTAGGGTTTTGGTTTTTCTCTCTTCATCTCTTCTTTTGTAAGCACTTAGTTTAAATTGGATCTTCATTGTTCTTCGTTAATACAAAGTTTGAGGTATTCTTTATTCTCTTGTTTTATTATTATATGTTTTACATGGCTTCTTTCATTATTATTATTGCTTTTACTTCTAGAATGAGTGAGTAGTTTAATTCTAGGGTATTAAGGAGAGCCATGTTTGCACCATGATTTGGGCTTAATTTGATTAGTAGATTGATGGGTAAAGAGTAATTCTGATTGATATGTTATAATTCTTAATTTGTGTAATTGCGCAATATCATGGATTAATTGATTGCAATAGGAGTAATAGATCGAGAGATTTTACTACTAGAGGCTTACATACAATTAGCAGAATTGAAGGTGAGTGTGAGAACATCATTAGATATTCTGAGAGTGTTAATGCTTGAGAAAGATTAACCGTTAATGCTTGAGAAAGATTAACCATTGCTTTAATTACTTAATCCCATTGAAAAGCTATACTTTTGTGATTTGTTTGGTGTAAACATGGTGAACCTGAATTGCCCTGGATCCCTTAATTAATTAATTTAAAACTTTGTTAAATTTGTTTTAGTAGTTAATAAAATTCTCAAACAATCGTTGTGACTAGAAACAATTGATAGCAATTGAATTGAAACTGAAACTGTCTCCTTGAGGATTCGACCCGTATTTGCTAGTATCTACTACAATTGATACCGTGCGCTTGCGGTTAGACATAATTTAACACATCAGGTAGTAGTGCTCCTCCATCTTTGAATGAGAATGATGTTGTGGGAGATGGAGTGGAGAGATTTGTGAATGAGGATGCTAAAGCGGAGTATGTACGGTTAGTTAAAAAGGGGGTTATTCAGGAAAGGAGGTTTGTTCCTTGTAATAATGAGGAGATGGTGGTGATGGTTAATGAGCGGGGTTGGACGTTATTTTGCGAATTTGCTAATGAGGCTCCGTTGGATGTGATTAGGGAGTTTTATGCTAATGCTTCGATAGCAAGGAATAACTCCACGGTTGTTAGGGGTCAGAAGGTGGATTATTCGCCTCGTGCTATTCGTTCTTTGATTAGACAACCGCCTAAACCTAGGGGTGCTACAGATTGGGGGAAAATGACGAGAGATGATGTTGATCTTAATGAGATTATTGGTGAGCTATGTATTCCGGGTTCGGAATGGAAGTGTAGAGCAGGTACCACCGAGAAGTGTACTTTCCCGGCTCAATCATTGTCTAAGTTCGCACGAGCATGGTTCTATTTCATCAGTTCTAGTATCCTTCCATCATCCCATATTTCCGAAGTTACTGTTGATAGAGCTATTCTACTATGGGGTATTCTCAAGGGTGAGTATGTTGACCTAGGGTACCTTATTAATCAAAACATTCTTCGGTATGTGGGAAGTAATTCGTCGGCCAGTATTCCTTATGCTTCTATCAATGCGTGCTTATGTGATGCGTCGAAGGTTAAATGGTACGAAGGTGAGCCGGTGCATAAACCTCTGAGTTCTATTAATGATGTTTCTATAGACCGGATGGGGGAGTGGTCGGGCGGCATTCCTCATCCTAGGGGTCTCAGTTTTATAGTTGGTGGTGCTGGTGGTCAGGGAGCGGGCGCTCCGCCACAGGTTTCTAGGGCACCGAGAGTGGCTATGGCGGGTTCTCAGCGGCGTATGGTGGATATGTCGGTATTTGATTCTTATTTTCGCCGAATGACTAGGCGATTGGATGCTATGCATGTGAGCAGTCGATAGTATTCTGAGGATATGGGTGTAGCTTTGGAGGCGAAGTTTCAGTCACCTAGTACTCCGGTTCAGTGGCCTATATTTGGAGCTCGGACTCCGTATCCTCCACCTGATTCTTCGGACGAGGAGGATGAGGACGATGAGGGTGACGAAAGCGAGGACGAGTAGGTATGTTCTACTATCCCTTGTATTTACTTCCATTCAATGAGGGCATTGAATATTTTAAGTTTGGGGGATTAGTAGTTGTATGTATTGTTGTATTTTGTGTTCATATAGGATATCATGTTTGCATAGTAGTGATAGTTCATGCATGATCGTTATGTTCATATTATCTACGTGTGTTCATATAGGACATTTTGTTTTATTTTCGTATACCATGTGAGTCATATTAGTTGCATTTTTATGGCATGCATATTTCATGATCCTTTAGGACGAGCTGATTCTGATTGATATGTGGATGTTGATTTGGGTGTGATGATGATGAGTAGAGGGCTGATTTATAGTTTTTATGAAATTGACTTGCATGTTACGGGAACAAAATTTATTTCACAGTCTCATTGGGGTGCTTTTGGGCTAGGTTAGGGTCATGCCTGTTGGATGTTTTGAGATTTAATCACTTGTTTATATTTAGAATTTTCGTTATTCCCTTTATAGCGTAGGAACATTAAAGTCTAAGTTTGGGGAAAAACAGGAATTTCATGCTAAGTTGTTAATAAAGGCTAGGTGTCAAATGGCTAGTAGCCGGCTCATATTTATATGAGTAGTCTAGGGTTGGAAATGAGAAAGGCTCATTCCAGATTGCGGAAAAAAAAATCAGAAAAAAAGAAAAAAAGAGTCATTAGTTTGTTGTATTGTATGCAAAATTAACCAGAGTGAGCTCTTTAATACTCGAGTAATTAAGTCTGAGGGGACTTAGTCCTAGTAACCTAAAGCCCTTGTGGTTTGGGATTGCTGACCTAACACTCGCTACATGGGTATTATTGTATAAGCCTTTTGGGGTCTCATTCATTGCACGGTTAAATAAGCATGTGTATTGTATATAGTACTATGTGTCGTAGTAATAAAGCATGAGTTTCTGTCTACTTTGGATAAGGGTGGAGGTGTTCCTAGGTTATGAAGTGTCTACAGTCTATTCTGTTTATAAACCTGTGATTGTCTTGGCGGAAAGCATGTATGATTTTTGACCTAGTTTTGGGAGTATTTCTGATGAGCATTGCACACACGCACGTTTCTGTTCATGTATTTGTTAGTATACGGGAACTTAGTCGAGCTCTGCTTGGATTTGTTACATTCATTGAGATATTTGCTTGTTAGTTGGTGTTGGTGAGTTTCAAGGGGATCTTTGCATTTTTCATATTAGTTGCATTCATGCATTGCATTGCATTAGGTTAAATGGATTTTGTGGGTACATTCGCTATAGGCCCTCACAAGACCTTACTCGTCCACTAGGGCTGCCTAGGGGTTTAAAGGGCTTGTTGCATATGCCAAATGCAACTGTGATCACCTACGGAAGTGGTACTAATTAGGTAGATGTAATTGTTTATGCTTGAGGACAAGCATCAGTTTAAGTTTGGGGGTTTGATAAGTGGATTTTATATCCACTTGGAATGCCTCCGTTCGGCTTAAATTGATTGTTTTGGACTCAAGTTGTTGTAGTTTTGATGTGTTTTGCCTAGTTGTGCAGATTTACTAGAATGTTGATTAAAGTTGATGCTTCTATCGTTTTTGGAGATTTAATTGATTAAAATTCGGATTTTCCGGGAAGGCTGCACAGCTTATACTGTTTTGGCCATATCTGGAGTTCTAGAAGTCCGTTTTCAGCGATCTTACTGCCCACGCAAAGCTTGAGAGATTTTCTACAATATGGGATAGGTATTACACGACCAGGCCGCGTGTGGTGGGCCCAGGAAGCACGACCAGCAGATAGATGGCGCAGAGAAATTACTGTTTTGCCCTTTTCTAGTTCTAATTGTATTTTGGGCAATTTTTAATACCTTAATTGAATTCTAGTTGTAATAGAAGGTAATATCTTGCTGGGCAAGATTTGTAGAGCCTATTTAAACACATCCTACCATTGTAAATCATAACAATTCATAGCTTTTAATCGTATCAAGGTACTTTCGATCTTCAATTCTTTCTTCAATATTATGTTTTCATTAATTATCATTATTATTATGTTTTCTTTATTAAATATGCATAACTAATTCTCTAATCTGAGGATTGGGTAGTATTCCTTGGTATTCATGCATGCTTGATTATGTGATTTTCTGCTTTGCTGATCTGTTAATGAGATCTTAACACAATTAGGGGAGTCATGAACCTTTGATTGTATTCTAGGGATTGTAATAAGCTTGGGAGAGAAGTTGCAATCTTAGTACATGATTTAACAGACATAATTTGAATATTAGATCGGGAGATTAATAGGAGAATTGTGAGACATATAATTCTTGGCACTTAACAGTTTATAGATATACTTTGATTGTATCACGGGAGTGACAATTAGGGTGTAGCTGTAGGCACTATATTGTAGCCTGGGAGGGTACAGTATAACTTTAGAAGAATTGTTTTCAGCAAGGTAGGAACACATATATCACATTAATATTGAGCATGTATTGAGACCAAGTGAAGAACCCCAGTTCTTAGATTGTTTTCCCATATATTTGAATCTCAGTTTAAAATCAATTCTTAGTACTTATAATTAGTTCTTGGTTAATTTAGTTAATACACAAACCCAAAATTCTTCTCACACACTTCTAGACTTAAAGAGATAAGAAACCTGAACTTTGAATTAAATTTAGTCCTTCCCTGAGAACGAACAACAAAAAAATTCTGCTAACAAAAGACAAATTATAGGACTGTCTGACATGTTTGGCTTGAATTTTATCGAAGAAAATGATTTATTGCTGTTCACTTACCGTGGTGTCGGAAAATTTGACATTGTCATTTTTGATAATGGAAAAGTTGAAAAAAATGTTGATACCAATCCTAATGTCCCAGGTATGTTTGTTTTACATTCTTATCGCTACATATTTTCTTTGTTTATAGATTTCTGACCTTTTAAACACTTACTTGTAAATCTAAATTGCCAAATCTTTTGATTGTTCACATATTTGGGAAACAGAAGCAGGAGTATTAGAATATAGCAATAATGGTGATAATGACTTGGAAGATACCACTGCAGATTTGATTTCTGATGCTGAAATGAATGAACCAGATTTGGAAAACAATGATGTAAATGCAATGGTTATTATTCAAATGAATGATCCAGTAATAGGCTTTGCTGCAATCATGACAAAAAGTAATGTTAATAACACAACACATGGACCGGTATGGTTTACTATTGCAATAAATCTTATTTTTTCAAACAATTTGAATACTTTTCAAAGTGATTTTATATTATTTATGCTTAGTATGATTAGTTTGTTTTGTGCAGTATATACCAGGATATGTCAATCCAAGAAACCGAGAATGGATAGCTGGTGAGCATGTTACCTTTAGAATTGCAGAGCGGCTTTGGGATATTGTAGTCGTATACCACAATGGCATTGCGAGATTTTCAGGAGGCTGGAATAAGTTTGCGAGAGAAAAAAAGGTGAAGAAAAATGAGACTTTGATCTTCAATCTGTTGGAAGGTGAAGGAGGTTTGGTATTCAACATTGAGTTTCCTGGACGTGGTTAAGTGGTATTTACATTGTTGGAAGAATAACTAAAAGGAATGTTTTCGGTATCCAGAGGATTTATTTAGTAGTTAGTAACTATTAGAATCTCTGCGTAACTTTTATGACCTTATTTCATTATTATTAAGAACACATTTAAGAGTTCAGATATTTGGATATTTCATTAATGTTATTTGGTATTTTGCACTGTGTAACTACTAAATTATATACCAGTAGGCATCGAATTCTATTGCTCGATTATTTGTCTAGCATTTTGGTTAAGAAGAAAAAGTATGTATAATTTTGTATGGTCCTTCATTAGTACTATTTCAATGTTCTCCAGCATAACAAAGTATCTTAAACATATGTGTGATTATATGTGGGATCATATATGAGAAAGCCTATAAAATATTCTGCTTAACCCAACATAGATTACACTATTGCTCCGAACTTTTGTAAAACCATTGGAAACATATAGTAAAGAACTAAGAAACTATAAGAAGGTGTATAGTTGTAAATTGAACTACTAAACAGGGATTTAACTGCTCTACATGCAATGCTTAACTGTTGAGTGACAATCATATTTGAATAATGTCTAACAACTGTTATAGCAACTGTTAAGAAATCGACATAAATAATCTATCAATGCAGAACAATTATGCACAATATTGATTCTTGTTGGAAAATTTAACTTGATCAAAACAGATATGTATCCTTGATTCATTAATCTGGACCAATAATTTGTAACAGAGGGAGAACTTAAAGTGATAGAAACAGCATGCATTCAGTAAAACATATGAAAAACACTAAAAACCACAGATTAAATCCATCTCCAGGTGGAGAAAATGTAGAAAATGAAACATAATAGTTATATTACATAGATCAAGTTTAAGTCAAAATATTCTTGAAACATAAAAACTTAAGTCTGAACAATAGAAAGAAGAACTTTGTAGAGAATTATCTGAACTTTGCAGTAAATACAATCAGTTTCCCACATGTGTTTCATGGTGATGGATTTTCCCCATGGATGGTTTGCATCGATGTAAATCTCTTCAACAGTTCTCGGACAGAGTGAGTACCATGTTTCATCTCCTAGAGGAACACCATCTACCTGATACATTGGATTTGGATTCCTTGTATTTGGGCAAAACTTGAATACAGGCAAAAGATAATCGACCTCGGAAATGTTAAAATACATATCTTGAAGAAATGACATTTGTTCGATTATACGATTCCTCAGATAAGTATTATTGAGCAAGGTATTCATCTCCACAGCAGTTTCATTTCTCTCAAATGTTCTATAAATGGCTTTAAAAAATAAGTATGAGAATCTTGATGGGAAATGGCTACCTGATAGATCACTTAGAACAGATAGATGTTGCTGAACATCCTCTCTCAAGAAGAGTTTCCGAGTAGAATTGTAAAATTTAGCTTGCTCAACATCAAACCGAACAGCAAATTGTATAAACCCTTCAAAACATTCACGAACCACTTCGATAGGCTCATTATGAAACTGGTACAATACATCCCAGTTGAGACTCTCCAGAACAAACTTAATCGTTTGCCTTGATTGACCCATTGCCCAAACGATTAGTAGCTTTGAAAAACCAGAGAAATTATTGTCCTATAGTATAATGAAATTGAAAACTTGTCTAATAACATCAGCTCTTAAATTTTGAATGTTGTTAGCATCCATGGCTTTGGTTATAAGTCTATTGATGATCAATGTGGTATTATGGATTTGGTTTAGAGATGAAAGCTATTTTAAAGGATTCAGAACAGAGGTACGGGCTAATGTCTAGAGCTGAAAGTATTGGAGAATGTGAAAGGTGAAGTGAATGTAAACTGAAGGTTTATTCAACAGCACGCATGCAAAAATGAAACGACCATTCATCTCCCATATGTCTTAAATATTTCTTTTTTTTAATATTAGTTAAATGTTGAATACATGAATCTCATTATAGATTCTGTCAATATAAGTAACTTGTAAAATTAAACAAAATCATTACATGACATGACAGCCTTATGTAACAAACCTCCAATAATATATAAATATTCTTAAGCCTAAAATATTTACTGTACAAATTTTTATAAAAAAATGATAATCGTTAAGCCTTATAATTGTTATTCTTAAGCCTGATCATCTTTATTCTTAAGCCTATAATATTATATAAATGTTCTTAAGCCTAATAATTGTTATTCAAAATAAATATAATTTTTTTATATTTCCAAATGGATTTTTTATGGAAATATAAAAAATGTTGAACTATTTAAAATTAAATCAAATTAAATTACTTAAACCTCCGCGATCACTATCAATTATTATGTCCAATCCAGAAGGATACGTAACTCTATAAACAACTATATTAAGTTTATATCCATAATAAATTAATATTTTGAATATAGATATTTGGTCCCAACATTTAAGCGACAATATAGATTTTACCTCACTTAATTAATAATCGAGATAAATATTAATTTAAATGCCGGTCCCAATGATATTAAATTATAGAGATTTTACTATATATACAACTGACCATGACTGAAACCAAAATTATGGAAATATAAAAAATGTTGAAATATTTAAAATTATAGCAAAAGAAATTAAATTGTTCAAGATATAAATACTTTCACATATGTTGTCTAAATCGCTTAGATTAAATATGAAAAATGCCTATTTTATTTCGAGATAAATGCGATAATGTGAGAAATCAGGCAGCAGCTGCAGTAGATACTTTTTTCCAATTTGAAGCAATCCTGTACATGATCAAAAAATTTTATAATAAATTGATTTTTGATGAAATTAAGTATTGATATGTTGACCAATTAGTACTGCTAATTATTTGATATCAATATAAAATGCACATCTTTAACTGAGGATTAAATGATCAAATCGTTTTATCTAATTTTTATATGTAAAAATCATGTGGTTACGTTAATAAGGCTAATTTGAAAATTATGTGGTTAAATTGTACATTTTGTTAACTTTTATATATATATTTCTACAATATTTGATATGTCTTTATCAATGTTGTAAAAACAAATAAAAATGAATATTTAAATAAAAAGCAAAAACATTAAAGAGTGCATATAAATAGACACGTTAAAAGAACACAAAGAATGAGGTAATGACGAATATATACTAAATTGTAATTGGTCATTGTGTTATGTTGGTAAATTGTAGAAAACTTCCTCGAATACAACATTAGCAGTTAAATTAGTTGAACCTCCGCGGTCACTATCAATTAGTACATGCAATCCAGAAGGAGACGTAACTCTAGACACAGCTACATACAACTGACCATGAGTGAAAACCGACCTCGGCAAGTATAACCCAACTTTGTCCAAGGATTGTCCTTGGCTTTTATTAATTGTCATGGCAAAACAGAGTTGTACAGGAAATTGAACCCTCTTAAACTCAATTGGCCATTTTGAATCTGTTGGTTCCATCTCAATCCTAGGAATAATGTGCATTGTACCAGCTTCAGAACCAGTCAATATTTCACAAAGAATGCTATTTGGTAAACACTTCTTCACAATCATTCTGGTTCCGTTACAGAGTCCCATGAGCTGATTTAAATTTCGCATGAGCATAATAACAGAACCAACTTTGATAGTTAGATCATGTCTTGGTAGACACGGCATATTAATTGAATTCAAATACTCAACAGGAAAACCTGCTTCATAGTCGTTATTCTCATCAACATTGTCACAAAGTGAATCTTGACTGAAGTATGTGTGGGCAGAACCTGGAATTTGGTCGAGAATGTAAGAATTCATATCACTGACGATAGCATTTGTTGGAGTCAGAATAGAACGTTGCTTCAAGAACCCTGGATTTGTAATGTTGGATTGTAAATCTGGATAAATAACATCAACAATATCTTTTATTGGCTGACTTGAGGAATGAATTAAAAATTTATCCGGGATTACAACATCTGGATCATTGATAGTATCATCAGCATGAAGATTAGGTAGAGTTCCATCTCCAACATCAAGTACCCACTTGCTGAACTCTGCTATATCTTGGATTTCTTGCATTGTCTTTCCATTTGACAAACGCATGTTTTGCTTCAACAAAAACACAACACAATGTTCCCACAACTTTGAACGATTAAGAGAAGAATTTACAACTTCTGCTCTTGTTGCTTTTGGAATAACTGGAAGAATCTGCCTAAAGTCACCACAAAAAACGATAGATATCCCACCAAATGGTTTACCAGCTCTCAAAGGATCAACAGCGGACATAATATCTCTTAAACTACGATCAACACTCTCAAATGCATGACGATGTTGCATAGGAGCTTCATCCTAAATAATTAGACTTGTTTGCTTCATTAACTCGGCAAGTTCAGATCCGTGCTTAATACCAGCAACTGAATGTTGGTCAATTTTTAACGGAATATGAAACCTTGAATGAGCTGTTCTACCACCAGGCAACAATGTGGCAGCAATGCCAGAGGAAGCTACTGGGAGTACAATTTTTCCTTCACTCCATAATTTGCAGCAAATAGTATTCCAAAGGAATGTCTTACCACATCCTCCACTTCCAAATACAAAGAATACTCCACCATTGTTATTCTCAACACTGCTTAATATGGAATTATATGCATGGAGTTGTTCTTTGTTTAAATTCTTGTGCATTGCTTCATGACGTTGTTGCATATAATCCCGATCATAAGAAAACTCTTCAGACACTAACCTGTTATCCAAATCTTTAATATATCTTTCATCAGGATATGGCAATATGGAATAATCTCTCAAGCTTTTACCAACATCATTGAATAATTTTTCAATTTCTGCATTAAAGTATAAATAATAAGATATTAGTAGAGTGTCGCAAATAAATAGTTAGAACATCATAAAGAAGGCCATCAATTAACAATTACGTGGGTAAAATATGTTAAATACCTAACAATGTTAAGCTCTGAATTTCAGATTCGCTTAACTGGAGTCTCACATTATTGCACTTTTTACGCTTAGCGTAAAGAATATCATCTGATATGGCTACCCAATGTTGTTCCCATAACTTAAGAGGATCAGTAACTTGATTATTTGATAAAATATGAACAAACAACTCCCTAAGTTATTGAGGCATGGCGTGAACCGCATTTTCAGACATAGTAAGGTGCCACTGCCTGTCATCCTTAAGAAGTCCAAGCGCATCACAGGCTTCTTTAAAAGTATTATGAAGGATACCATTTATGGTTTTGAGATCTTTGTAAGAAGTTGCTCCTTTACTATGCAGCAATAACATCCTAAAAAAAAAAGACTCACCAGAAGAAGCATGTACATCGGTTAATCGACCAAAAACAGTCCCTCTTTCTCTTATTTTCCATTTACATAAGTCTGGCTTCCAAGTGAAATTCTGAGGAAATTGAGCATATGTAAGAAGTCTTGCTTCTGGAAACATTTTGTTCGCTTCAAACCAACCTTCAAGCTTGCTATTTTTTTTTTTGGCCTTTTCAGCAACTTCTTCCAAATTAGAAGTTTGTTTAAAGTTCACATTCTTTTCACCCTCCAAATGTACTGGTAAACGCTCTACAGACGGAAAACGATAGTGGATGTCAAAACCCAACAGTCTCCAGGCAGCCTCCGCGGCACATATATATCGACCATCGAGATAATTCTTTATTTCATCTTGGGATTTTGTTTTAGAATCTGCAGAACTCTCACAACCAGTTGCTTTTTTCTTTCTTAAAAGCATGGTAGCGGTGTCATGGCCTTTCAAACAGTATTTAAACAAATACTTCAAAGATCGAGAACTGTTACATACCTCAAGATTAATATGACACTGAAAGCGGACTAATAAATCCCTATTATATGGAACAACAAATTGGTTGTCAAGTATAACACCTTTCTTCTTGACATTAAAATCCGTACGACGCCTTTTGTAAACTGGAAAACCACAGTCGTCAAAAAAGGTATTTGCATTATACCTGCATGATTATAAATTTGGAAATGTTACAATGAATTATAAGGGAAATTTGAAGATTAAAAGCAGAATATAATTAAAAAACATACTTTTTAGGAAAATGACGACCATATTTCCCTTTAACCATGCATGGAGAATATGTGTAATCCTTTCCACATGGCCCATGTATCATGAAATTGTTAACAACGTGATAACCAATTGGATCAGTTTCTTGATTTGGAATCTCCGCAGATATTAATTTGTCTATGTCTTCAACATTTTTTGGTCGATCACTTGGATGCAACCAGATTAACATGTGACGGTGAGGAAGACCACGTTTTTGGAATTCAATGACATGCATAACTGTTGGAAAATTGTTTTATAAAAGCAAATTAGCTAGATTAAAAATGTAGAAAATATTGTAATTAAGTTATAGTAAAGACATAGTGAAAATAATTAAAGAATAGTTACCTCCAATGCATTTTCCAAAATAATCATGTTTCTTTATTAAGTTCAGCAATTGATCAAGCTTTAACTTAAACACTCTAGCCACAATATCAGGTGCATTGTAACACCCCCAGATCCGGGGTCCGGGATCTGGTCATTACGGTCTCAATTTCCATCCATAAAATCAATATAAACTGAATAACAACCTTGTGACTCAAACAATAATATAGAACACACACGTTATAGTCCCAGAGATGTAATCAGAGTAACCAAATTTATTAATCACACAGTTGAGTTCTTACAACCCAAAGAATTACAATATATACATTACTTACTCTTTGCCATCCATTTGTATATGTCATATAATAAATACATTTGATATTCAAATGCTAACAACTAGCCTTCCAATAGCTTACTCTTCAACAATGGTAGCTACGATCTCAGCGGTGAATCCTCTGACGGCTGACACCTGCTCGCACCAAGTGCACCTTGTGCGGCCATCTGATCTCACTGTTGTTGTGATATAAATAATAAAGCAAGGATGAGCAATAGCCCACCAACAAGAATATAACTGAACAGTAATATATATGACAGTTCAAAGATATATTTTGAAACCATATGCCATGCATAACCGAAAATGGTGCCAAATCAATATAAAGGATGAAGTTACAGGGAACTCAACAGGTATATATTTCGTGGAAGCATATGCTATGCCAAAATAAGCAAGATAGCATCATTTTCATAAAATAGGAACTTGCAAGAAAGATATTGCAATTCCAGTTTGAAATACTTTTCAACTCTACCAACTATGATGATGTTGCAGAAAATTTCCAACATTGAGTGATGAACTAATACTAGAGTTTGACGCGCCAGGAGACATAGCATATACACGATGATCAGTCGCATGTTATGCTCCCCACCTCTTGTTTACTACATGTAGAAGGAAGCACCGACGGATTTACTTGTCTACCGCCCTCTGGAACCCCCTCGGCCAACGGTTGGGCCATTTGCTGGACCGGCGCCACTGGGTCACTTACGCATCTCCTAGTTCATTTCACATCCATAACTTGAAACGTAAAGTTCGTCTCCCTTTCCCCAAGTATAATACTTGTTGATAAGACTCCACAAAGTAATCGTATCTAATTGGAAAGGAAAATTCACCAATATTTCCCAAGCCGCTGCTTGTTAATGGATACCAACTTGTTCCAACATTCTTACCCCTCGAATAATGAGTGGGTATACACAATTCCATGAATAATAGCAACCAAGTTGCGAACGAAATGAATAATTTATGACCGGGCAGTCACAAGATAAATAACATTATATTCCTCAAGTAAGGTTCCCTTACAATAGAATCGAAGGGAGAATAGAATCACTGAGAACCTTCCTTGATAATATAATAATAATAATAATAGGACTCTGAAATAATTTATATAATATTCGAGGGTTGATGATACTATGTGAATGAAACCAAGTATCTTTGAAACGAGTTAGAAGAATTAAATAAATATTCCAAGAATATTTATTAAGTCACAGATATTGAAAAAGGGTTGCTCGGAATAATCTTTGAATAAATATTCAGAATAATATTCATTGAACAAATAATGAATATTCAAATCAATAACAATGTTTATTGATGGAGTAACCGTCAGATGGACATTGGAGATAATATTTATTGAATCAATTGTGAATATTCAACTCAAGAAAGATACATATTGATGAAATAATTATCGACTTAATATTTGGGACAATATTCATTGAATAAATAATGAATATTCGACTTAATAATATTTAGCGAAGAAATGATTATCGAATGAATATTTGAAATTATGATCAATAATTGAATCGAATTTGAATAAAGGTCGAAGATAATATTCCTCATCTCAAGGGAATATTCAAAGTAATATTTATCGAAAAAAAATGGAGTTCGAATCAATGTTCAACTGATATTGATAAAATAAATAGAGATTGAATGAATATTCGAATTAATATTCATTTAGATAAATAAGGCTCGAATGAATATTAAAATAATATTCATTAAATAAATAAACTTGAATGAATTATTCAAAATAATATTTATCGACTAAATAAGAATGAATATTCTTTAAGCAAATAACTTAACTGAGGGTTCGAATAATATTCGAATATTTAATCGACTTTAGATGAATATTAAATATATAATATTCCACGAATAAATAAACATCTGATGGATAATCCGAATAATATTTATCAAATAATCTCAAAGGAATATCTCAATAATATTCGTCAGATAATAAATGGGAAATATTTACTTAATTATTTTCCTCTGAAAATAATATCCATATATATCAAGAATTATCGACTCCCGGTCTATAATCAAAGAATGAGATTCACTGCCCTTCGATTAAGGGTCTAAATAATTTCCGGCTTATAACTGATATATATCTATCTAGCTTATAAGCCAACAATAAATCAGGGAACAAGTATCACAATATAACTTGAAAATAGGCATGCATGCTATGGCATATGTATAACAGAAATCATATATATATATATATATATATTCACAACAACAGCCTTTAAAAAGGTTTGAAAACTTGCCTGGAAATCGAGTACGGGTAGGGGTAGTGGTAGCGTGTCCCGGGTCAGCCTGATGATCTATAAATAGCCAAGGCATTCGGGATTAATCACTTAACTCCTTTCAAAGGTTAAGTATAAACTTAACTCAAATCGAAACACGTTTTCAAGTCGTTTCGTTATACCCCTCTAATTCACTCTTATTATTGCTTTTATCATCCGACACTTGTTCGTTAATAAAGCATGTCATTACCCTTACATATGGTAAGCATTCGATTTGTAAAAGTTTTAAAGTCGAAAGATTATACCTCGAGATTTATCGATCGTTTGCTAAGTGGTTTACCGTAGTTATATCCAAGTATACTCTTTAGGGGTACTTTCGTACTTAACCTTGGTTCGAACATTTTTATAAAATCGAAAAACGATCTTTTTAATACGAGGTCTTCTCTCACACCACCCTTATGATCTCTAATATTTAATTACCAAGATTCGCCACTGCGATACTTATTTTACACGGTTCAATTTCAATTACGAATTCGCATTCTCGGTTTCGAACCACTTTTACGAATTTAATCATAACTCCTAAACCGTAAGTCAGAATGTTTCGATTCTTTTTCCAAAATGATCTATGGCTCGAGATCTATAAGGTTGGGTTAATTATTCATCAAGATCAGAGGTTCAATCTTACTGTCAAAAACGGATTTTAAGTGCTAACGAAATTTCGTCATTATAACGGCTATATATCGGACGTTCCGAAAATCATGTCGTCAATACCAAGCCACATCGGGCATCAATACAAGTTATACACATATTATACATCTCCTACTGTCCAAGAACATCATCTTGACCAACATATCACAATCATGTTTAGATCCACTAACAAACTTCATAATCATGCTTATAATCATACTACTACATCACTTACACTAAATCCATCAAGAACTTAACAAATCTCAAAGTAAGACCTAGGGTTTCAAGTGATGATTACCTTCCTTGGAGTGTCCTAGAGCCTCACTAAGACTTGATCTATCCTTGTGTGGCCTTAGAGTTGCTAGATCCACCATAAGAATTCAAGAAATCAAGATTAGTTCATAAAAGTTACTATTCATCCGCACTTTGATGATTTATTTGAAAATGGAAAAAGATGAATTTGAAGCTGAAATTTCTAGGAGATCATCACCATGATATGTAGTACTTACCATAAAAATTTGAAGAACAAGTGATGGTTGGAAGTTGGACTTCCAATTAGCTAAGAATGGGCAGATTTTTTTTTTTGGAGAAATGGAGAGAAAATGTTGGTTTGTTTTGTTGTTTTTGATGTGTAAAATGGCTAAATGCATGTATCTTTATGTATATACTTGGATGCATCTCTTTTTAATGTGTTGTTGGCAATCTATTGGTGCCACTTGTTGGCTTCTTATTGGACCATGTGTTGGCTCCATATTAAGCAAGTCCATTTTTGGTTAAATGCTAAAGAATCATCCTAGTTGTAGTTGACTTACAAGTATGCCACTTAGGTTCTTCTTTTTCCACCAATTGCACATGTATGCATCTTGATTCTTTGCTTGCTCTTTTGTCCGGTTATTGCTCAATTTGATTGATCGTTCGTAGGAATATCTCAAAGATTTCTAGTTAGGGTTTTACCGGAAACCTTCTTAATAATTAGAATACCATTCTCCATCTTACTTAATACTTCTCGAATTTAAATTCCTTAAATACCTTTAATAAATCCTTAAGTTTGGCAGTGTCCAGAGAATTCTCGGAGAAAATAAAAGTGCTATTTTTCTGAATCCGACAGCTTTTACATACACTTATTTTCCCCTCGGATCACTAATACGAACCCAGAAATTCATTCCGGGTACTTCTATATAGTGTCGTCTCATAATATTCTTATTTCCATCAAAAACACTATTCATCACTTATTCTCTTTTTAGTCCTGGTACTTAGAAAATATCTTTGTGCTTCCTCGAGCGTTCCTTAACTCTTTCATGGAACCTCCGTACTTGTAACCGATATCGATCTGGATGACACGAGGGTATCTATTTCTCTCTAGGGAATCTTATCTTAACATTCTAGGAGATAGATTATTCTAATCTAAGTTATCACCCAATAGCATCCTTCAGGACATATATCCTTGGAATCTATATCCTTTCATTATTCATTCCTTAAAACCAGTATTACATGGCAGTTGTAACCACTGTTCACTCTTACATCAATACATAATAAAAAGTTTTAATTTTGCCCAAAATCTGGGTTCTTACAGTCTTCCCTCCTTAAAAGGATTCCGTCCCGGAATCAGGTAGAAGACAATTGTGTACTTGTTGGTTATTTCACTTTCCAATTCTCTGGTCGGTCCTTACACATTCCAGTCTCTCTAAAGCACATCGTACTGTTGTTACAATACACCCTTTATACGTTCTACCAATTCATTAGTACTTTCGCACAACACATTATCCGGTATACGCTCTTGTCCGGTCTTATACTATTATCCTTATTGGTACGTGCAGTGACTTCGGTATCACTAACGCGCTACGAATTCCGGAGATAACCTCACTCGTAATTTTGCAATTCCTGATCGCTTTATTCTTCGCAATCTCGCTCAATATATAGAATTAGAAGAATTTATTGAGAGATCACTATAATCAATGAACATTTGTTATATTGCATAGCTAGTACAGAAGGGGGCCAGCCTTTAGTACTTGACAAGCAATTAAGCAATTAATGGCATTCCACTTAGACTCCTATCACACAGACAGAGAGTCACGTAGTATTACCTCCCCTCCTTAAAGGGTTGTTCTTCTCAATTTAGAAGAAGATAAGTAAGGGAGAAGAAAAGGAAAGAATTTCAAAGAACTATATAAGAAAATTTTCCTGATTGTCAAAAATATCATACTTAGAATTTACCTCTGAACTATAGAGGTTTATTAGAGAAGAAAATAATCGTATTCGTATAAAATACTACTTTTTCATAATCTCACATATCACATGTCCTTGCTACTCTATCCATCATTCTGTGGACCTATATTCTTGTTCGATATTGGTATCACCTACTTTTGGAAAATCCTTCAACCTCTCAGGTTAAAATCATGGATTTCTCGCTTGACATTATTATTACTGGCATTTCACGCCACGACACTGGCCATTCATATTCATAATTCTAACACCATCAGATTGTCATTCCGATAGCTCATTAGGAAAACCCATTCATCAATCCATTCATAACATTCCTTGCTTCACTTCCATAATTATTTCCCCATCTTTTCTTTATCAATCACATCCTTCGTATTATCTAACTCTTATTTACTTTTGTTGTTTATCTCCACCTTCATCTCAGGGTTGAGGCACTCGTCACCTTTATTCAATACGTGTTACACGTTTGGGGCCAAATTTTCCTTTGTTCCACCATCTAGATTTCACTTTTTCATTCTATGAGTCTCTTTATTACTCAATCCATCTATTTCAAATTTCCTCGACTTTTCCAATCTTAACATGAGTTAATCTTTATGTCATTTATGCTTTAAATTTCAGCTTTCCATTATGACCGATATCTCCAATGTCAACCTCATACTTTTATTACCTCATTTCTGGGGTTTCTCAGGAGTCCGCATATCTCTTCCTTTATTGATTCTCAATTCTATGATCATTTTTACCAGTCCCTTGGTTTCTATTTATACTATAATCACTCTATGAACTATCATGGCATTACCATTTATTTCAAGCATCATGTCATTCCCAAACTTAAACCGTCCGAAATAAACCTGGACGATTTCTTTAACTTGGATTCAATACAATCTATTTGTCTTTTATTCCGACATTTCCACAGTTGTTATCATCTAATTTCTCAGAAGAATCACCACTACATTAATGTAGTCCATGGTTGAATCACCATCGGGTTCATTTACATAGGGCTTTAAAAGCTAGACATACGGGTTTCATGATTTGTCAAATCACCACTCTCTTAGGAAGACAAAATAATCACTATTCCTTACCCATAAGGAATACTTCCTGAACTTGATACAGATATCACATGAAGAAGATAGAATTGCAGAAGAGCTTCAAGCATTGCAGCTAGGATAGGTTGAGGAGATTATTAATCGTATATCTCTAGTTGAAGACTAGAGCTCAGCGTTTTACTTAATCACTTTCCAAATCTCGTTAATCCAGGGATACCTTTCAGCATCACGAATCTTTAACTTCATGTACTCTATCTTGTTTGCGCAGAAATATACCAACATAAACTTGCTTGTCATTCATCATCATGCCATTTAGCTTATCAGTATTTGTACCATCTCTGTTTCTGGTCATCTACTACCAATTCCTTGTTACTTAACCTCCCCCCTCTCTTTCCAAAGGAAAGGCGAGTCTCTTGGGGAATTTGGTCTGGCCTGTCGTAGAGCCTCCTAATGTCGGTAAGGTGCTACCGGTAACATCAGGAATCGAATCTTTACTTAAACTTTTCTTATAGTTTATTCTGGCACAATCATCAGACGGAATGTAATTTCCTCTACCACCTTATGACCATCAAGGTCCTTTACCATATCATTCTATCTCTTTAGTATGAGCATATATACTTACTCCCTTATACTTAAAGTGTCGTCCACCTCATTGGCCTTTCCTGAATATAATATTTCATTGAAATCAATATTTTCTGGATCTATTCCAACTCAGGGTGGAAGCATCCTCCCTTGAACTCTGCTAGATGAGAGAAAATATATTCCAGTCTTTTTCCAAAAAAAAAATCATTGCTTCCACCTTTCTGTGGGAACTTTATCACGGTTACTCCCAATCATATCTAGGATATTTCTTATCTCGGTCCTTTCTTATTTTAGGAAATCTCAACCTTATTGGTTCAATCCATACTTGCTCATGGTTTCATACCTGCTTTATCTGGCCTTATTGTTACTATGTCATACATTCCTTACCAAACTTTACTCCTTTCCTTATAGGGTTTCTTATGTCATTCTCACCATTCCTCCTGTATATTCTGGGCACAGGGTATATCAAACATCATTAACCAATTCTATAACGATTCTGCCTTTGTACTTTTCGAGACTCCTTTCCATAAATCCTTATAGGTTATTGATACCTTGGTCGATTCAACTTATATCGTCTGATTTCACAATGTCTTTATTAGGGGTGAGGCTATCCTTTGTGCATCCCCCAGGGTTCGTCTTAATCTCTGGACATTCTATCCTCAATTCTATTTGCAAGGAATACATACATCCTGTATGTGGCAATTCAATCATATATCCTTAATAAGGGTCTCTTTTCAATCATTCTCATCTTGATAATCTATAGGTAGCCTAATGCTAATCTCTTCTTTCAAACGAATGTCAGTCTATATAACCTTCCAAAAGACAACATATGTCTATCTGTCTTTCTTACAGAACTTGGTAATGGTGGCAATGATGCTCTGGAAGATATTGGTCGTGTTTAACGTGAATCTCTTAGTGTCTAATGCTCTTTTTGAGGACGCTAAGCTTCAGATAACATTTATACATCATACTACGCCATCTTTGACAATCTTCGTAACTCTTTATTGGTCACTATCCTCAATCCCAATACTTCCATGGTATATATAAAATCCATCATCATGTTTCTCAATTCATTTTATATCAAAAGTCCTCGCGGTTGGCACTTGGTTAGAAGCACCCCGCTTTGTCCTTACCTTGCTGGTTCAGTCACTCGATAATCTTTAGTGACTTGGCCCCAACTGGCCATGCTAAAATATGTGAGTTTAGGGGTCGGCTAATAGCATTACTTTTCTAGCAATTGCTGGCATAGTGCCTTCTACTTTGATACCTTTTGATCTTTTCAAAACTTCACTCCATATAAGTCTCAATCGACTTCTCGGTGCCATCTCCGATCACCTTCCCTTTTCTTTTATTATTCTAGTTACTCTTATCAATTTCATGTGCCACAAAAGCTTAACATTTCTGGCATGACAACTTTTTCATTTAAGTCCATCCCGAACTTTCTTAGTCCGACTTGTTCCTTGATTACATTTCCCTTTTTACCATCCAATCTTATCTTCATTAGTTTATTTCTAGAATCAATCGTAATAATCGGGATCTATCTACCAATCCGTATAGCGGCTACCTTACCCAATTCATAGGGTTTGCTTCAGTTTCCACTCTCCTCAGTGATGTATTCAGATAATCAGAAAGACAAGGTTTGCCAAATTTTGTCCAATTCCTTTCCAGGATTAGGGAAATTTCAGTCAATCTATCCACCCACTGGTTACATTAAGAAAATCAATTTCGATACCCAAAGAATATTTCTATGAACATCCGAGCTGGTCGAACCATAAACAGTTACAGTAGCGAAATGATTGACATAAAGCTGGGAGTTTAACCATTAGAAGGAAACCAAATATACATATTCCCTAGAAGGGGAATCAAAAGTTTCAAACTAAACATGTCATACCTCCTCGATACATGTTTGTCCTAATAGTCGATACTACCGAATACCAGTCTACTTAATAACTAGTCTCGGAAGGAACACTACCATCGGGGTCAGTCGCTTCCCAGAATTTGCACTACCAAGGTCATTCAAATCTGGTGAACCGTGTTGTCCAATTGTGTTCGAAAATTATGTTGTCCTGTTGCACAAGCACAACACCTAAACCTGTACGAGGTGCATCCTAATATATTCCAAAATTTTCCTTCTTCCATTAGGTAACGCCAATGCTGGGTCGTCATCAGTTTTTATCTTTAACTCCAGGGAGATTTTCCCCCATTTATCTTGTCCATTCAAACTTTTAGTCTTACCAATAAGTCGGGTTACGGGACTGCACTCTTTGTATAGTCCTGAGCAAATCTTTGGTAATACCTTGTAAATCTTATGAAATTTATCACCTTTGTCGGTGTGGTTGGCCAATCTCCATTTGAAACTGTCTTTAATTTGGTGGGGTCAATCAATCACTACTTCCTATTAATCATATGTCCTATTGTCTGGACTTTATTTTGCCAAAACTCTCACTTCGAGAACATGGCCTACACCTGTTCATTCAGGTTTCATCTAAAAGCATTCTCAATTTCATCTCAACCACTGCTTGCCTTACTCAATCCATTTATGATTCAGTGTCAAAATAAAATTAAGGTAACTACCATAATCCATTCAAGGAAAAGAAGGAATTTACTATTCCTTTAAATCACATGCATCTAATGTTTCTGGTCCATCATTCCACTGAATTGAACTAGACTTTACTTGGTTCCTGACGATAGCCTTATTACTAGTTTATCACAGACTCATTGGTCTTCTCCTCTTGTAGGTTCTGAGATCCTTGTCTCGCTTACTACTTCCTTATATACTTTATTCAATCATGCCATCACCTTTCAATGTCTTTATTTTCTAAGTTGATCCATTCATAAAATGGACATTTCCTTGAACCCAACCACCTTATCAATCTAAGTTTGACTTTACAAATTATCACTTATACCGGTAACATTTCACCGGTAGGGGTTACGATAGGCCATACATTTCACCGGTAGGGGTTACGATAGGCCATATACGATAGGCCATATTTTCCTTCTTCCATTAGGTAACGCCAATGCTGGGTCGTCATCAGTTTTTATCTTTAACTCCAGGGAGATTTTCCCCCATTTATCTTGTCCATTCAAACTTTTAGTCTTACCAATAAGTCGGGTTACGGGACTGCACTCTTTGTATAGTCCTGAGCAAATCTTTGGTAATACCTTGTAAATCTTATGAAATTTATCACCTTTGTCGGTGTGGTTGGCCAATCTCCATTTGAAACTGTCTTTAATTTGGTGGGGTCAATCAATCACTACTTCCTATTAATCATATGTCCTATTGTCTGGACTTTATTTTGCCAAAACTCTCACTTCGAGAACATGGCCTACACCTGTTCATTCAGGTTTCATCTAAAAGCATTCTCAATTTCATCTCAACCACTGCTTGCCTTACTCAATCCATTTATGATTCAGTGTCAAAATAAAATTAAGGTAACTACCATAATCCATTCAAGGAAAAGAAGGAATTTACTATTCCTTTAAATCACATGCATCTAATGTTTCTGGTCCATCATTCCACTGAATTGAACTAGACTTTACTTGGTTCCTGACGATAGCCTTATTACTAGTTTATCACAGACTCATTGGTCTTCTCCTCTTGTAGGTTCTGAGATCCTTGTCTCGCTTACTACTTCCTTATATACTTTATTCAATCATGCCATCACCTTTCAATGTCTTTATTTTCTAAGTTGATCCATTCATAAAATGGACATTTCCTTGAACCCAACCACCTTATCAATCTAAGTTTGACTTTACAAATTATCACTTATGAAATCTGCCTTCTCATGGTGAATTATCATTACAATATTCACACTAATTCATTTATCACCTGATATGGCACTTACTGCCTCTATCTTAACTGCTCCTTGAGACTCTGCTCCTTGTCCTCTATTGTTGTATTTGATAATCATGTACCACTCTATCTCTTTCCTCATTAATCTAAAGGTCTCTAAGGATTTTAATCTATCCCCATATAGGATCTCAAGTAATTCCTCAAATCCATCCTACCTGCTGGTACTTCATCTAGCAGTCCAGCTATGAATCCAATACGCATCTTTAGTTCTCTTAATAATATCTCAGTTCTTTATGCTCACTTTTATGAGCACTATACCTTAACTCTTACAGTCTCTCTGGCTGTAGCCCTCATTTCCTGAAGTGTAAACTCCTTATACTTATCAATATTTCCTTCCTCTACTGGGACCTCAACCGGGTCCTCAGTAGGGTGCTCTATCGAATCCACCATCCGATCTTCAACATCAAAACAAGCATCATTATGTTACTGCTCGTAATCCCCAAGGTCTGTCGCCTTACTAGTCGATACAAGAACGAGCTAAGTTACTATCATGATACTTTAGGGTTCCCATAAGGGTTTTATATGTCAATACTACATTATGTAGTCTGACTATGAACTTGGCAAGAGTTCTTATTATCTTAATGAATTTATTGTTTTAACGTCACGTCATCTCTGGGATTTATAACGCTCTCTCTGATACCATTTCTGTAACACCCCCAGATCCGGGGTCCGGGATCTGGTCATTACGGTCTCAATTTCCATCCATAAAATCAATATAAACTGAATAACAACCTTGTGACTCAAACAATAATATAGAACACACACGTTATAGTCCCAGAGATGTAATCAGAGTAACCAAATTTATTAATCACACAGTTGAGTTCTTACAACCCAAAGAATTATAATATATACATTACTTACTCTTTGCCATCCATTTGTATATGTCATATAATAAATACATTTGATATTCAAATGCTAACAACTAGCCTTCCAATAGCTTACTCTTCAACAATGGTAGCTACGATCTCAGCGGTGAATCCTCTGACGGCTGACACCTGCTCGCACCAAGTGCACCTTGTGCGGCCATCTGATCTCACTGTTGTTGTGATATAAATAATAAAGCAAGGATGAGCAATAGCCCACCAACAAGAATATAACTGAACAGTAATATATATGACAGTTCAAAGATATATTTTGAAACCATATGCCATGCATAACCGAAAATGGTGCCAAATCAATATAAAGGATGAAGTTATAGGGAACTCAACAGGTATATATTTCGTGGAAGCATATGCTATGCCAAAATAAGCAAGATAGCATCATTTTCATAAAATAGGAACTTGCAAGAAAGATATTGCAATTCCAGTTTGAAATACTTTTCAACTCTACCAACTATGATGATGTTGCAGAAAATTTCCAACATTGAGTGATGAACTAATACTAGAGTTTGACGCGCCAGGAGACATAGCATATACACGATGATCAGTCGCATGTTATGCTCCCCACCTCTTGTTTACTACATGTAGAAGGAAGCACCGACGGATTTACTTGTCTACCGCCCTCTGGAACCCCCTCGGCCAACGGTTGGGCCATTTGCTGGACCGGCGCCACTGGGTCACTTACGCATCTCCTAGTTCATTTCACATCCATAACTTGAAACGTAAAGTTCGTCTCCCTTTCCCCAAGTATAATACTTGTTGATAAGACTCCACAAAGTAATCGTATCTAATTGGAAAGGAAAATTCACCAATATTTCCCAAGCCGCTGCTTGTTAATGGATACCAACTTGTTCCAACATTCTTACCCCTCGAATAATGAGTGGGTATACACAATTCCATGAATAATAGCAACCAAGTTGCGAACGAAATGAATAATTTATGACCGGGCAGTCACAAGATAAATAACATTATATTCCTCAAGTAAGGTTCCCTTACAATAGAATCGAAGGGAGAATAGAATCACTGAGAACCTTCCTTGATAATATAATAATAATAATAGGACTCTGAAATAATTTATATAATATTCGAGGGTTGATGATACTATGTGAATGAAACCAAGTATCTTTGAAACGAGTTAGAAGAATTAAATAAATATTCCAAGAATATTTATTAAGTCACAGATATTGAAAAAGGGTTGCTCGGAATAATCTTTGAATAAATATTCAGAATAATATTCATTGAACAAATAATGAATATTCAAATCAATAACAATGTTTATTGATGGAGTAACCGTCAGATGGACATTGGAGATAATATTTATTGAATCAATTGTGAATATTCAACTCAAGAAAGATACATATTGATGAAATAATTATCGACTTAATATTTGGGACAATATTCATTGAATAAATAATGAATATTCGACTTAATAATATTTAGCGAAGAAATGATTATCGAATGAATATTTGAAATTACGATCAATAATTGAATCGAATTTGAATAAAGGTCGAAGATAATATTCTTCATCTCAAGGGAATATTCAAAGTAATATTTATCGAAAAAAAATGGAGTTCGAATCAATGTTCAACTGATATTGATAAAATAAATAGAGATTGAATGAATATTCGAATTAATATTCATTTAGATAAATAAGGCTCGAATGAATATTAAAATAATATTCATTAAATAAATAAACTTGAATGAATTATTCAAAATAATATTTATCGACTAAATAAGAATGAATATTCTTTAAGCAAATAACTTAACTGAGGGTTCGAATAATATTCGAATATTTAATCGACTTTAGATGAATATTAAATATATAATATTCCACGAATAAATAAACATCTGTTGGATAATCCGAATAATATTTATCAAATAATCTCAAAGGAATATCTCAATAATATTCGCCAGATAATAAATGGGAAATATTTACTTAATTATTTTCCTCTGAAAATAATATCCATATATATCAAGAATTATCGACTCCCGGTCTATAATCAAAGAATGAGATTCACTGCCCTTCGATTAAGGGTCTAAATAATTTCCGGCTTATAACTGATATATATCTATCTAGCTTATAAGCCAACAATAAATCAGGGAACAAGTATCACAATATAACTTGAAAATAGGCATGCATGCTATGGCATATGTATAACAGAAATCATATATATATATATATATATTCACAACAACAGCCTTTAAAAAGGTTTGAAAACTTGCCTGGAAATCGAGTACGGGTAGGGGTAGTGGTAGCGTGTCCCGGGTCAGCCTGATGATCTATAAATAGCCAAGGCATTCGGGATTAATCACTTAACTCCTTTCAAAGGTTAAGTATAAACTTAACTCAAATCGAAACACGTTTTCAAGTCGTTTCGTTATACCCCTTTAATTCACTCTTATTATTGCTTTTATCATCCGACACTTGTTCGTTAATAAAGCATGTCATTACCCTTACATATGGTAAGCACTCGATTTGTAAAAGTTTAAAGTCGAAAGATTATACCTCGAGATTTATCGATCGTTTGCTAAGTGGTTTACCGTAGTTATATCCAAGTATACTCTTTAGGGGTACTTTCGTACTTAACCTTGGTTCGAACATTTTTATAAAATCGAAAAACGATCTTTTTAATACGAGGTCTTCTCTCACACCACCCTTATGATCTCTAATATTTAATTACCAAGATTCGCCACTGCGATACTTATTTTACACGGTTCAATTTCAATTACGAATTCGCATTCTCGGTTTCGAACCACTTTTACGAATTTAATCATAACTCCTAAACCGTAAGTCAGAATGTTTCGATTCTTTTTCCAAAATGATCTATGGCTCGAGATCTATAAGGTTGGGTTAATTATTCATCAAGATCAGAGGTTCAATCTTACTGTCAAAAACGGATTTTAAGTGCTAACGAAATTTCGTCATTATAACGGCTATATATCGGACGTTCCGAAAATCATGTCGTCAATACCAAGCCACATCGGGCATCAATACAAGTTATACACATATTATACATCTCCTACTGTCCAAGAACATCATCTTGACCAACATATCACAATCATGTTTAGATCCACTAACAAACTTCATAATCATGCTTATAATCATACTACTACATCACTTACACTAAATCCATCAAGAACTTAACAAATCTCAAAGTAAGACCTAGGATTTCAAGTGATGATTACCTTCCTTGGAGTGTCCTAGAGCCTCACTAAGACTTGATCTATCCTTGTGTGGCCTTAGAGTTGCTAGATCCACCATAAGAATTCAAGAAATCAAGATTAGTTCATAAAAGTTACTATTCATCCGCACTTTGATGATTTATTTGAAAATGGAAAAAGATGAATTTGAAGCTGAAATTTCTAGGAGATCATCACCATGATATGTAGTACTTACCATAAAAATTTGAAGAACAAGTGATGGTTGGAAGTTGGACTTCCAATTAGCTAAGAATGGGCAGATTTTTTTTTTTGGAGAAATGGAGAGAAAATGTTGGTTTGTTTTGTTGTTTTTGATGTGTAAAATGGCTAAATGCATGTATCTTTATGTATATACTTGGATGCATCTCTTTTTAATGTGTTGTTGGCAATCTATTGGTGCCACTTGTTGGCTTCTTATTGGACCATGTGTTGGCTCCATATTAAGCAAGTCCATTTTTGGTTAAATGCTAAAGAATCATCCTAGTTGTAGTTGACTTACAAGTATGCCACTTAGGTTCTTCTTTTTCCACCAATTGCACATGTATGCATCTTGATTCTTTGCTTGCTCTTTTGTCCGGTTATTGCTCAATTTGATTGATCGTTCGTAGGAATATCTCAAAGATTTCTAGTTAGGGTTTTACCGGAAACCTTCTTAATAATTAGAATACCATTCTCCATCTTACTTAATACTTCTCGAATTTAAATTCCTTAAATACCTTTAATAAATCCTTAAGTCTGGCAGTGTCCAGAGAATTCTCGGAGAAAATAAAAGTGCTATTTTTCTGAATCCGACAGCTTTTACATACACTTATTTTCCCCTCGGATCACTAATACGAACCCAGAAATTCATTCCGGGTACTTCTATATAGTGTCGTCTCATAATATTCTTATTTCCATCAAAAACACTATTCATCACTTATTCTCTTTTTAGTCCTGGTACTTAGAAAATATCTTTGTGCTTCCTCGAGCGTTCCTTAACTCTTTCATGGAACCTCCGTACTTGTAACCGATATCGATCTGGATGACACGAGGGTATCTATTTCTCTCTAGGGAATCTTATCTTAACATTCTAGGAGATAGATTATTCTAATCTAAGTTATCACCCAATAGCATCCTTTAGGACATATATCCTTGGAATCTATATCCTTTCATTATTCATTCCTTAAAACCAGTATTACATGGCAGTTGTAACCACTGTTCACTCTTACATCAATACATAATAAAAAGTTTTAATTTTGCCCAAAATCTGGGTTCTTACATGCATCCTCGACACCAACTCCAGGCAAAAATTCTAACATACTTTTAATCTCAGGCCATTGTGTATTGCATGTCATAGTCAAAAATAATGATGGATGACCAATGGTTCGACAAATGGCCAATGAATCTTTGAAATATTGATTCATGTATCTTTGAGAACCTGTGTGCGTAGCTGGTAAAATAACTTTCTTACCCTTGTTATTAGAATCTGTATCACCTTTTTGAATAGAATCTCGGATTGACTTATAGAGGTCTGAACGAATAATATGTTGGTGTCCTCTTAGCCAATCCAATCTATATTGCTCAACTGCAGCAAAAGCATAAACAACATATTGTTGCCACAAACGACCACCAAGGTGGAGAGTTTTCCCTAAGATTAGAAAGAATGTTAAAAATACGAATAAAATATTAATTAATATAATTAATAACATGTTTTCAATTTAAACGAATAATTATACCTTCATCAGGACGTATCATAAGCTTATATGCATAGAATTCCCTCATTGAGACTGTAGACCTATGTTTGACTTCATCTGGATGTTGATCGTTCACTTCTTGAACTGGCACTTTATTTTTTTTATTATGCAGTAGAATCTCAAGGTGAAAACCATCATCGCCATAAGGAAATAGCAAAGGATACTGAAGTTGCATAAAGTGCTTACACGTTTCAAAAACCCTTTTCAGATACCTCTGTTTGGTCTCTACAACAATATCTCTAAAAGGACAATTATCGTCAGAATCGCCAACAATTAAAGCAGCTACTTCATTTGATGGGCCTATTAAATTTTTGCGACCAGATACTGATTTAGAAGAAACCAAAATCAAGTCAAACTCATCAGGCTGATCATGATTGAATCGATCACGCGCCATACGAAAGCTTTGAGCCATTTTATTGTTTTCATCTAACATATGTAAGAGGCTTTCAACAATTTCAGGATCCAGTTCATTTGTACCAGGAACTGCATTCATTCTATTTTGAACTTCATTTTCCGTATCATAGACATAAAGTTGACAAAACTTTGGTGAAGCACCTTCTTTGGGTTTAAGACTCCCAATCAAATGGTAATTCTGGCCATACAATTTAAAACAATAGGGACCCCCGCCATTGTTAATTTTACGATCAATCTTTCCACCAAGTGAAGTAAACTGGAATAGCGAATTGTAAGTCCTTATGTTTTGTTTGAAGTGAGCAGATTTTTCACTACCATACAATAATGACGCTAAATACGGAGGAGGTGGCCTCTCTTCTGGAAGTTTAATTTGTCCATCCTTACAACATATTGAGAATGTTGGTTGATTGTTCCTGGATGATTTATTGTTCCTTTCCTCATTCCACATTCTTGCCTTGCACTTTTGACAAATTGCAGATGGAGGACCAAGATTCATATAACCTTTCCACAAATCTGGAGTAGATTTAAAAAAAAAAATAAAAAAAAGCTAAAACATTATTTCCTGAAAAATAATGTAAGAATTTAATGAATATGTTACCAATATTTCCCAAATCATTATAATCTTCATCATCAAATATATATTGTCCTCGATATGCAGCATCTTCATCGATTTCTTCGTCTGTAATCAATTAGTATCAAATTCAAGTGAAACATCTAGATAAGCATACAATATTAACTGTAATAATAAAAATTAACTGTAAAAATTATTACAATTAACTGTAAGAATGTTACCAGATACAATTGCTTCATATACTTGGTTAGCTGGATTCATGATATTATAATCAAGAGGATTGTTTCTAATAGGCTGATGATCATCAGCCCCATTGAAATCTGACATCAAATCTTTAACACCAGAACTTGACGATTCACCACCAACTGAATCATGAACTCCTTTAATATTATTTTGTACACCTGATTTGGTTATAATAGCATAATAGGATTAGAATGCACTTAACAACTGAATTTTAAAACACACAATTACAAACACTTACTTGTCATTGGCTGGAACCATTCTGCAGAATATAAAACTATCAAAAGTTAAGAATATACTAAAATAAAAGGACTAATCAATATGTATATTGTTTGACCTGGATGCTTTACACCAATCTGTTCAGGATCTGGAACAGTTACTGTAATGAAACGCTGGTTTTCTTTCTTTTTTTTGCTGAAGCAGAACTTTCTAGAATGCGAGTATCCATTCGAGTCTTATAATTGTTCAAATTGGATTTTGGAACAAAGTGTAAACCTCGATCTGCAGAAAAAAACTTTTAATAAAAAAATAGAATTTAATTTATAATATTTCATTATAATTTAGGAAACGTACCATGATTGTACGAATTCAAAAGTTTTTGATGATTTATTTCCCCCTTTAGTGAGTTGTTTTGGGTATTTCTGGAAGTCGGGAAATGATACTTGTTTAGCTTGTTAGTGTTCTGAGAAGTTTTTGTAATAAGTCTGGAAACTGGAGTCTGAAATGTGGTTCCTGGAACAAAAATGATTAATGAGAATTATGAGAAATACATTATGAGACATGCTATGAAATGTTTACCAGAAGCGGGAACAGCCAAGGATTTTTGACTAACACCACTTGGATTTGGAGACTGAAACATGGTTCCTGGAATTAACATGATTCATGAGAATTACTATTATGATTGAGCGACATACTCCGAAATGTTTACCTGAACCGGGTACAGCCTGGGATTTTTGAGATTCACCACTTGGATTTGAAGCTTATGCAAAAAATTAAAAATAAAGTTAAAATATTTTTGCAAGAGGACATTATAAATATGTACAAATAAAGAAACAGAGATATACCTGAAGAGTTAATCCTGTTAACAACAGGTTGCTTTGGGGTAAAAATATTGACATTCGTATCTTTGACATTGTCCTCTATTTTGACAAACATGATGATTAGAATGTATATGTAATTCATATGATGTTACAGACTAACCAAAAGATTACTACCTTGAAGGGTATATTCAGATTGGAATAGTTTTCGTGAAGAACGACTTGCAATGGATGAACCTGAAACATAAATATGATAAGAATGTAAAATAATAGTTCAGGGGTACTATATCATGATTTACCTGTATGAATCAACGTGGGACTGGAAACATTAGGATTCTGATTTTCATTAGTAACATTGGAGATCATTGAATTTTGTTGACTACAAACATTATTATTGGGCTTGATATTAACATGACCGCCACCATTGTAACTCTCAGAACCTGCTCGTCTTTTAGAAACTGAAAAAATAACACTGAAAACAGTTGATAATAGTAAAAAAAATTCATTAAAAGATTGATTCATAGAGCAAAGAAAAGGAATTTGACCATGTTTGGACGAATCAGAAGGAGAAAGGGATGCAAGCGGAATTCGTTTACGACCTGCAATGTCTATACAATAAGAAACTACACGTTTTCCATCAAACCATATTGACAAAGACCATACATGAGAACATACCTGATTTGTCCATCATGTTATTCTTCAATGCAGGCTGGACAACGATTTAGATGAACACGAATTAGAGGATTACATACAGTAAACGATAATCATTAATTGACAAAAAAAAACTCCACAAAAAAAGAAATTAGGAATCAAAAGTAACAGACGACATGATTATAGGAAGATTTTGAAAAGAAGTTACCATAAAACAATTTTGAAAACTGACGTTGTTAGAAATCTTTAATATGGATATGACTCATTTTGATTTGGATGACCTATTTCAATGTTAAATGACCAAAAAGCCTATAAGCCTATATTGAATGTTTAAAAAGTAGAAGGATAGATTAAGTAATTTTTTTGTGAAATGACCAAAAAGCCAACAAAAATATAAAGGATGAGAAAAATGTGGAAGGATAGATTATGTAATTTTAAAATGCTAATGCTAGCACTTATTTAGAATATACTAGCATTTTGCCCGTACTTCGTACACGGCATCTTATTTAATTTAAAATGATAATACCAAAAATTTAACAAATTTGATTGATTTCTTAAAACATCTTATTTAATTTAAATTGACAATACCAAAAATTTAACAAATTTGATTGATTTCTTAAAAAGATATTGTATGCAATTATATAAATAATAAATTCTTTGAAAGATATTATATACAGTTATATAAGTATTTAATAAAAGGGAAAATGAATTTTTTTGTCACTGGACTATTGACCTTTTTAGAAATCTACCACTCAACTATGAATTTTTCTTTTTTAGTCACTAAACTTAGGTTCGGATTTTGTTTTACTCACTAAACTTATGTTCGGATTTGATTATTAGCATTATGTTAGTTTTTTTACTCACTAACCTTAGGTTCGGAGTGAAAAAGTCAATTGATGCTTTAATACTTAAAAATGATGCATTACAGAGGACAATTTGTTAAACTTTAATACTTGAAAATGATGCATTAAACATTATCTTGAAAATAAATCGATTAAATTTAATAAGATAAAGTCTACATTAAACTTTATCTTGAAATTAAATTGATAAATTTTAATAAGATAAAGTCTGCATTAAATTGTATCTTGAAAATAAATCGATAAAGTTTAATAAGATAAAGTTATCCTCTCTAATGATTTATCTTTACAGTTAAACCTCGATAAATGAATACGCTTGAGACCGAAATTTTTTATTCATTAATCGAGGTAAAAAATACACTATCTCTATTATGTTTGGACCGGAAAAAAATATTCATTTGACAAGATTATTCGTTTAATGAACATTCATTTATCGATATTTTACTATATCTTAAAAATCATAATAAGATAAAGTTTAATAAGATATAGGAAGATAAAATTAAATTTGAGAGCGATCGATTCGATACAAAAATTAATGTATATATAGATGATATTAAAGATAATACAAGTAAAAAATTAAAGTATATATAAATGATATTAAAGATAATACAAGTAAAATATTAATGTATATATAGATGATATTAAAGATAATACAACATCTTTAGATCTGTTGCACGTAAAAAGTATTCAAGATGTTGAAAACATTAATTAATAATTTTTTGATAGAGTACAAAAATACCATATTTGAATTTTTGGATGTAATAAAAAAGATTAATGAGTTTCATATAAATTTAAATTTTAAATTTATTAGAATTATTTTTTATGAAAGTGTAATAAATATTTTTATGATTATAAAGGAATTATTAATTTATTCTAATAAATAACATAATGTTAATAATCAAATCCGAACCTAAGTTTAGTGAGTAAAACAAAACCGAACCTAAGTTTAGTGACTAAAAAAGAAAAATTCATAGTTGAGTGGTAGATTTCTAAAAAGGTCAATAGTTCAGTGACAAAAAAAATTCATTTTCCCTTAATAAAATAATGATATGCTAAAATTTATATAAAAAAATAGCATACAATTCTATTTTAACAATGTTGAAAATTTATTTAATCCATCAAAATCTGCAATAAAAGTAATAAATATTTTTACAAATATTGTTCTCTAATTGAAAACAATAATAAATTGTCTTCATTATTCAAATGCGGAAATGATAATCCCTTCACCCCTAATGGATCCAAACCATTAAATGGCTCCAAAACATTAAAACTCATATAATATCAAGAACATGTTATATTAACTATGAGACCTCATAGTTAATATAATATGTAAATGTTGGAGAACAATGAGACCACATTTCGAGCAATTTTTAATTTTTTTTGTTATTTTTTTTATGAATGGATAGAGGGTAGAATTATAAGACTTTTGTGTGAAGATGTCCCTAGCGAGCCCTTTAAAATAGCTTGAAACGTAGCGAATATGTGTGTTCTCACTGTTCTCATTTTAATTTTTTTTTGTTAATTTTGTTTATGAATGGATAGGGTAAAATTATAAGACTTTTTTTGTGAAGATGCCTCTAGCGGGGCCCTTTAAAATAGCTTGAAATGTAGTGAATATGTGTGTTTTCACTGTTCTCATTCTCACCAGAGCGTGACCAATAAACTGTATTAGTAAATTCATGTATGAAAATACAGTGTATATATATATTATTAATATAGATTCTTTTATTAAAAATAAGTAAATTATACAATTAAATATGCAAGCTAAAATATCAGATAAATACTCTAGTAGATTTATAGTTTATGTTCAAATTAAGGTCTTTCACCATGGCTCTCGCTTTCTGAAATTGTTGAATTTTTATTTTATTGACATTATTATATTAAAAGTATGTTCTTATTGAAACGAATATAATAATTTGAATATATTTTTAAACTACTTATTTTGATGGGTTGTTAATTTTTTTGTGATCAACTTAGAGGGGTGACCAAAAATAAAATTAATGGGGATACATAAACCCATTACCCACGTTATGATAAACAATACCTATAAAATGGAAGTTGCTTATGTGGTTCAGGCTTGTTAATTACTTCAATACTTCATTAGCTTGATCATCATGTGGACCATCTTTCTTTTTATCACTTATGTTGCTGCTATGTAGTCTATCTGTAACTAACATCTTTCTTTTTATCACTTATGTTGTTGTTATGTAATCTATCTGTAACTAAACATCTCTCTCTGCTTGTAATCTATATTTATAAATGCAAACTTCTTCTTGTATTGTATTTTGTTTTAAATATTTAAAATTATGTAGCTGGAGGTGCAATCATAGTACTACAACATTACTGAAAATAAGTACAATATCATAATAGAATTTTTTGTTCCAATCTAAATTGGGTCGCTCCAAATGCTGTGTAATGACAAAAAGGGGCATTAATTAAAGAAATAAATAACATTAAAAAAATGAAGGATAATACTGTTTACCAAAAACACAGGTCTCCGCAAGAAGCTCACTTATTCACTTTTATCTTTAAATAATGTATGATTACAAATTATAACAATCACATTTTCCACTATCTATTCTCTCTCAAAAAGTCAACTAAACTGAAAAAGGGAAAAGTTAGTGCTTTTATATTTTAATATGGAGCTCAAGTGAAAGTGCTAAATATGAGATCATATAAGAAGTGAAATTGAATGCGAGTAAAGAAGATATTTAGAGCATAAATAAGAGCAATGTTGCCTGACCCAAAGGGTGAGGCTTGTGACGTGGGTCAAAGCTTCTAAGTATGCTATTCCATAGTCCTTTCGGAGACATCCGATAAAAAGTATGTTATTCCATAAGACCTTCTGGTACGTAGCATGTCTACATGAACCTTAAGTTGAACAAATCCATAAATAACATAAACTTGCTTGAAAACAAAATAATGTCTATAAGTATCAAATTGAGTCCTTAGATTATTTACAAATAACATGGTCTGTACTGTGTCAATGTTGTTAACTGGTAATCTTTCCAACTACCTTTGTCATTATGACATGTAAAATCGAAAATTGAAAGGCCGAGCAAATATTTTAAAGGTACCTTTCTGGTGTCCTGTATATTATTATAACATCGGGCAATTCATTAAAACTTTAATTCTTAAATTCCAAACCAAAATCAAAACCAAACAAATATTATCCTGTCTAATTTTTAATACTGTGAAATCAATAAAAACTTAACTCTTATGGCCAAACTAAAAACCGGAACCAAACATATATGACCCGTACGGAGGTCTAAAACACATACCTTAACCCTACTTCAGGGGGTTGAGAAGTTAATTTGGTGAAAAACCCAGCTTTCAAATCTGAAAAGTGCAAACATGCATCAAAATCCAGCAGTGTGAAGATTTGAGCGGCTTGGACTTGAAGGTGAAAAATGACAGAGATAGATTTGAGTAATGACAAAAAAGATAATCAAAGAAATAAATAAAAATAAAAAAAAAGGATGATAGTAGAGGTTTAGATTTGGGTCGATCCAATTGGGTTACTCCAAATGTTGTGTAATGACAAAAAATAGTATATGTTTAGATTTGGGTCAATCCAATCTAAATTGGGTCGCTCCAAATGTTGTGTAATGGTAAAAAAAGGGAATCAAAGAAATAAAGAAGATTAAGAAAATGAAAGATAGTAGTATCGTTGACGGAATTCGAACCTTGAAATTTTAGTAAATAAATTTAATCATGTAACATATTTAATCATTAGATCTAACAGTTCTAATTTTAACTAAAAATCTAATGGATATTATTTGTTGTATACGAATTTTTATTATATTTTGTTAGTGGTTAGAAGATATGATGTCATATTTTTGGGTATGCAATTAGTAAATAAATTTAATAATGTAATATATTTAATCATTAGATCTAACAGTTCTAATTTTTAACTAAAAATCTAACTGATATTATTCATTGTATACGAATTTTTATTATATTTTGTTAGTGGTTAGAAAATATGATGTCATATTTTTGGGTATGTATTAATTATTGCAATATTATGTTTTAAATTAAAAGTCAACGTGTTTTAATTAGAGAGAAAAAAGATTATTGATTGAAAGATATGATATTTTAGGTATTTAAAAAAGGTAATATCATCAATTATAAGTAAACATCTTTTAATTGAAAAAGCCAATCAGCTAATTATCATTAATTATATTATTAATAAAAAAATGAAGGATAATAATAGGGGTTTAGATTTGGGTTGATCCAATTGGATCTCTCCAAATGCTGATTAGAGAGAAAAAAAATTATTGATTGGAAGATGTGTGAAGATTTGAGCGGCTTGGACTTGAAGGTGAAAAATGACAGAGATAGATTTGAGTAATGACAAAAAGGAGAATCAAAGAAATAAAGAAAGATAAAAAAATAAAGGATAATAGTAGAGGTTTAGATTTGGGTCGATCCAATTGGGTTACTCCAAATGTTGTGTAATTACAAAAAATAGTATATGTTTAGATTTGGGTCGATCCAATCTAAATTGGGTCGTTCCAAATGCTGTGTAATGGTAAAAATGAGCATCAAAGAAATAAAGAAGATTAAGAAAATGAAAGATAATAGTATCGTTGACGGAATTCGAACCTCGAAATTTTAGTAAATAAATTTAATCATGTAACATATTTAGTCATTAGATCTAACAACAGTTATAATTTTAACTAAAAATCTAATAGATATTATTCGTTGTATACGAATTTTTTTTATATTTTGTTAGTGGTTAGAAGATATGATGTCATATTTTTGGGTATGCAATTAGTAAATGAATTTAATCATCTACTATATTTAATCATTAGATCTAACAGTTCTAATTTTTAACTAAAAATCTAACGGATATTATTCATTGTATACGAATTTTTATTATATTTTGTTAGTGGTTAGAAGATATGATGTCATATTTTTGGGTATGTATTAATTATTGCAATATTATGTTTTAAATTAAAAGTCAACGTGTTTTAATTAGAGAAAAAAAAATTATTGATTGGAAGATATGATATTTTAGGTATTTATAAAAGGTAATATCATCAATTATAAGTAAACATCTTTTAATTGAAAAAGGAAATCAGCTAATTATCATTAATTATATTATTAATAAAAAATGAAGGATAATAGTAGAGGTTTAGATTTGGGTTGATCCAATTGGATCGCTCCAAATGCTGATTAGAGAGAAAAAAATTATTGATTGGAAGATATGATATTTTAGGTATTTATAAAAGGTAATATCATATAAATTATAAGTAAACATCTTTTAATTGAAAAAGGCAATCGGCTGATTATCATTAATTATATTATTAATAAAAAATGAAGGATAATAGTAGAGGTTTAGATCCCCTCGTTTCTCCTTTATATAAGTATATAATAGTTCTAATTTTAAACTAAAAATCTAACGAATTTTATTCGTTGTATACGAATTTTTATTATATTTTGTTAGTGATATTTAATTTCCACTATTAGTAAAATTTAAAATACAATTGAGTTATATATTTAGTTTTCTCAATTAGTAAAAATTTGAAATGCAATTTAGAGAAATTGATAATTCTAATATGTTTTACTTGAAAACAGAAATTGATTAGTTATTAGGATAAATTTTATTTATAATTAAGTAAGGGTAATTAAGTAACAATAGGTACCGACCGACCAACCAACCAACCAACCAACCGACTGGCACTATATAATTGGAAAATTATAGATTTTAGCTAAAGGAAATAGAAAAGGTAGCGTTTTTTTAAAGAAAATTGATTATTTTAATATGTTTTACTTGAAAAAGAAAATTGATTAGTTATTGGGAAATTGTTTATTTATAATTAAGTAAGGACATCATTTAATTCGAAAAAGAGAGATTTTAGCTAAAGAAAATAGAAAATGTAACGTATTTTAGAAGGAAATTGATTATTTTAATATGTTTTACTTGAAAATAGAAATTGATTAGTTATTAGGAGAAATTTTATTTATATTTAAGTAAGGGTAATAAAGTAAAAAAATAGGTACCGACCGACCGACCAACCAAACTTTCAATGTTTTAAAATGAAAATTTAAAGGTAAGGATATTGAAATTGTATATTTAGTTTCCTTGATTAGTAAAAATTTAAAATGCAATTTAGATATTTACTTTACTTCATTAGTAAAGATTTTATAAGTAAAAAATAATGAAACTATATATTTAGTTTCCTCTATTAGTAAAGTTTTAAAATGCAATTGAGATTTTTTTTAGTCATTGGAATTATTAATTCAAAAATTTGAGAAAATTAAAAAAATAGAACCGAGCTATTTGATGCACGGATTTTTTTTTTAATATTACATGAATTTTTCATTAATTTAAGTTAATTTTTTAAAAATATAAATTTGGGAGGCTTAAATTTTTATATGAGATGATTTTATAATAATTATATAAATGTTATCCGTGATATTTCTAGAAAATGAGGGATTTTAGTTAGAAAATATAGAAAAAATGATAGATTTTACTTGAAAAAGGTAATCAGCTAATTATTACTCCCTCCGTCCCTTTTGATTCTTAACACTTTCTATTTTGGGATGTCCCAATAGATTCTTAACATTTCCTAAAATAGTAAGTTTTAACACTATTACACCCACTACTTCACTTATTTTAACAATACTTTACACTATTACACCCACTACTTCACTTATTTTAACAATAAAATCACTATTACACCCACTACTTCATTTATTTTAACAATATTACACCCACTATCTTGGTATCCGTGCAAAAAGCAAATGTTAAGAACTCAACGGGACGGAGGGAGTAGTATTTATATAATTATTATTTTATTTCATTAAATAGAAGATGATACGTTTTAGATAAAAAAGGTAATCGCTTAATTATTAATATTATAATATTATTAGTTTATTGTATTAAACGGAACCATCCGTGATATAATCTGAAAAAGAGAGATTTTAGTTTTTACAAATAGAAAGGTAACGTGAAAATTAAAAAGATGACATAATTTATGTGAAAAAGGTAATTGATTAGTTTATAGTAATTATAATTTAATTATGTTATTTTACTAAATAAAATTGCTCATAGGTTTTAGAAAATGAGAAATTAATGTTGCCCCTGAAATTTCTAGAAAAAAAGGGAATTTAATTAGAAAAAATATAAAAGATGATACGTTTTAGTTGAAAAGGTAATCAGTTAATTATTAGTACTATAATATTATTATTATTTTATTTTTATTAAATAGAACTAAAAATTTAACGGATATTATTCGTTGTATACGAATTTTTATTATATTTTGTTAGTGGTTAGAAAATATGATGTCATATTTTTGGGTATGTATTAATTATTGCAATATTATGTTTTAAATTAAAAGTCAACGTGTTTTAATTAGAGAGAAAAAATTATTGATTGGAAGATATGATATTTTAGGTATTTATAAAATGTAATATCATCAATTATAAGTAAACATCTTTTAATTGAAAAAGGCAATCAACTAATTATCATTAATTATATTATTAATAAAAAAATGAAGGATAATAGTAGAGGTTTAGATTTGGGTTGATCAAATTGGATCGCTCCAAATGCTAATTAGAGAAAAAAAAATTATTGATTGGAAGATATGATATTTTAGGTATTTGTAAAAAGTAATTTCATATAAATTATAAGTAAACATCTTTTAATTGAAAAAGCAATCGGCTAATTATCATTAATTATATTATTATAAAAAAATGAAGGATAATAGTAGAGGTTTAGATTTGGGTCAATCCAATTGGGTCGAACCAAATGTTGTGTAATGATAAAAAATAGTATAGATTTAGATTTGGATCGATCCAATTTAAATTGGGTCGCTCCAAATGTTGTGTAATGACAAAAAGGGACATTGAATGAAGAAGATTAAAAAAATAAAGGATAAAAGCAGTAATTTTCGTGTATAATGACAAAAAAAGGCATCAAAGAAATAAAGAAGATTAAAAAAATGAAGGATGAAAGCAGTGATTTGCTCCAAATGTTGTGTAATGACAAAAAGGGACATCAAAGAATAAAGAAGATTAAAAAAATAAAGGATAAAAGCAGTAATTTTCCTGTATAATGACAAAAAAGGGCATCAAAGAAATAAAGAAGATTAAAAAAATGAAGGATAAAAGCAGTAATTTTCAAAATGCAATACTAGCAGACATTAGGAATATATTGATATTGATATTGATATTGATGATATTGATTGAATGATGATATTGATATTGATATTGATGACCCGTGCCTCGCACGGGTTAATATGCTAGTTTTACTTATATCCTGAGACATTTTTGTTCATAACAATACCTTTTCAAGATTTAATACAAATTTGACTAAATTCAAAGTTAGATCTGGAAAGTAGGCCGTAACAGTTATCAATAAATTCGAAGCTAGCCTCAATTATTGAATACTAGTCTCACCAAGCAAATAAAACAAGACTCGAACATGTGTATATAATATTAGCCATTTATCCTAGCATATGTATGGTCGCATAAATTAATTAATTTCACAATGCTTGTACATTTTCTTCAATATTTCTGTATTTGACTTTTAATGGCAAATAGTTTTTTATACCATAATGAAATAGCTGACTTTTCATTTTTAATTCTTTAAATGAAGTGTCTTAATTAATTAAAATTATAAATTTCTGGTTGGTTGATGCAAGATCTCACTTGGTTTTCTTTTATTAGCTGACTTTTAATTTATGAATCTAATAATTGAGTACACTTGTCCTGCGTAAGTAATTAACGTGTAGTTTAGTTTTTTTGAGATAATTATTAAACTCAAGAAAATTATAAATTAGCAGAAAAAGAGTAAATTATGTAAATTAAAAAATATATAATCCTTCCGACTGATTGTTTATAAATTAAAATCTTGACCTTATTAATCAAAGCACAACTAGCTAACACACGTCACATTAGATCAAACCTAATCGGAAATTGACACTTAAATTAATATTTTCCTAAATTAACAATTTAAATTAGTGACTCCACCAAGTATTTTAAGAGGTTGCCACTTGCCAATTTAGAGTCCAGATGTGAAATCTCAACGTTTGTTTGGGCTGGTCTTAGTTATTGGGCTTATTACTGTAACAGCTCAGATTATTATTTCTAAGGGGAAAATTAATTCCTTAGTCCCTAAACTTTGGGCCGTTTTTGGTCTAGGTTCCTAAACTAAAAAAGTCAATTTTTCGATCCCTTAATTTTCAATTTTTCTGATTAAGGTCCCTCCGTCCAAATAAGGCTAACGCCGTTAGTGGATAAAATTCGAAAAAAAAAATTAAAAAATCAGAAATATTTCATAAAATTCATAAAAATTTGAAAAAAAAATTAAAAATTCAGAAATATTTCATAAAATTTCAGAAAAATTATATGAATTAAAGTAAAGAATTCTGAAAATTTATAAAATTAAAATTATATGAAATTTTCAGAAAAATTTTGTAAAAAATATGAGTATTTTCGAATGATTAACACCTAATTAAATTTAAAAATGAACATACCCATTCAATTTATATGTGTATAAATCGATACATGCGAACAAATATGTTAAGATATCACATTTTTACTTAACATATTTGTAAAAATTCACTTTTGAAAAATTTAAAAATTCACTTTAAATTTATATGCGAACAAAAAGTGAATTCAGAAAAATTTCAGAATTTAAGTAAAAATTCGAAAAAAAATTAAAAATTCACTTTTGATTCAAAAAATGTGATATCTTAACATATTTGTTCGCATGTATCGATTTATACACATATAAATTGAATGAGTATGTTCATTTTTAAATTTAATTAAATTTTAATCATTCGAAAATATTCATTTTTTTTACAAAATTTTTCTGAAAATTTCATATAATTTTAATTTTATAATTTTTCAGAATTCTTTACTTTAATTCATATAATTTTTCTGAAATTTTATGAAATATTTCTGAATTTTTAATTTTTTTTTTCGAATTTTTATGAATTTTATGAAATATTTCTGATTTTTTAATTTTTTTTTCGAATTTTATCCACTAACGGCGTTAGCCTTATTTGGACGGAGGGACCTTAATCAGAAAAATTGAAAGTTAAGGGATCGAAAGATTGACTTTTTTAGTTTAGGGACCTAGACCAAAAACGGCCCAAAGTTTAGGGACGAAAGAATTAATTTTCCCTATTTCTAAATCAAAACCTAAAATACAATACAATTTATTAATCTTAAAATCTGTTACAAAGATAACTATTACAAAAGCACAACTAAAAATGGCGGTCCAAGAATCAATTTATTCCAAACATAAAACCCCGAACTCCAATGTTATCTAACTCGATCTTACACCGAACCTAAAAATAGTAAGTAATGAGCTATACAGCCCAGCAAATAACAGATTGACTTACAAATATTCTCAAAAAATAATGGGCATTTTTAATAAAACAATTTCTCAAAATCAATAATAAATTTCAAAACCTTTGCGAAAAACAATTCAATCCAAAGTTTAAATTTTTAAAATTTAGATTTTAAACAGAAACGAAATTCTTATAAATACCAAAGTCTTGATCTACGGTCACACTTTACCCGTGACCGGCATCTTATTCTTATTCTTTTTCTTTCGCCACATTTTGCCAATGATCGGCATCAAAAATTCAATAATTACGCACTCATAATAGGTATCTAAAGTTGTACACTGTGCGCCTACTAAGGCTAGTCCCGGAACTATAGCATAAATTACGAACGGTTTCGAAATGTAGAGATTGAGGGATTCGAAGATTCTCGTATCTTATATCTTATAGAATTCGAAACATAATTCTTATATCTTATACGAAAACCAAAATTCACAATATTAATATCTTTTCCGAAAATAAAAGTAAATCAAACAGTACTTACCTCAAATACGCAAATCAGTAATTCACATAGTCACATAAGAACATATATACAATCCTTAGCAACCCGTCAGAAGCAAAACATCTAAAATCTTGAACGACTTCATGATTACAACTCTTACTGGATTTGTATTTTGATTTTTAACCCTCTAAAATAACGCAAAACATGAAAGTCGTAGGGAACGAAAAGACCTTTCCGACAAGTACAGAATCACCTAATTCCGACTTACAATAAATTTTCTACGAATTTTACAAAATTGCTGAATGGTGTGTGAAACGGCCTACAAATTTTGAAAATAAAAATGAGAAAAAAAAATATACATATAGTGTTACAAAACCCTAATTTTAAGTCCACTAATTATCCGTATTCAAGTATGATCCAAATTTTAGGCTCATTATTCTATTTCAATTTTAAATCTTATTTCTTATCTAATTTCAATCCTTTTTTTTCCTATTATCCTTTCATTATTATTATTCTAAAAATTAACGGGATATTACATCTACAGCTAGGGATGCACAAAGGTCCAAAACTGGATCGGACCGACCCGGACCGGACCGAATACCGAATTTTATTGAATTCATGGACCGGGGACCGGACCGGTCATAACCGGTCTTTGGGATCGGACCGGACCGGACCGGACCGGTTTGGACCGGTTAGTTAATATTTTATAAAAAAAAATTAATTTTTATAATTTAATTTTCATTCTTTGATATATGAATTACTTGGTAAGTTAATTTAAATTTAAAAACAAGTAAATGTCATATTATTTGTAAAGTAACATTAATTGTTAAACGTAATTATAAATTATATATAGTATGAAATATGAAATTTAATCATTTATATTATAGTGTTTATATATACTATTTTATAAATTTATTATTTACCAATTTGGATCACTAAAATATGTTATGTGTGAATATTTAATCATTAAACTATATAATTTAAAAGACAAAATAGTGTAAAATTAACTATATACATAAAATCCGGTCCGATCCGGTCCGGATCGGGTGTTTTCAGGGTTTGGACCGGACCGGACCGAAGACCGGATTTTTTTGATTTTATGGACCGGGGACCGGACCGGTTATATTCGGTCCGATCCGGTCTAATTTACCGGTCCAGATCGGAAAGTTGTGCAACCCTATCTACGACTCCCTGTGTAGGCTGCTGGTTGGCTACCTAACTAGTTGGGTACAGTGATACTTTTTTTGACAAATATTTACAACTTTTTACTTTATAATTTGTTGAAAATTTAGTTCCTAAATCCCTCTCTTCATCAATTAATATGATAATGTTTGTTTTTAATTCAAAATGAGCTATACATGGATCGTACAAAATTTCATCGTATATGAGATTTTTGATTGCTCGTACAAAATTTCATCGTATGTGAGATTGTTGTCTTTGTTACTTATGTCGATGAAGTTTGTTATTATTTCGGATATAGTAATCCCATTCCTGTAATAGCATCTCCAATGATATAGAATCCTTAGCTAAATTGTCTAGGTGGCATAAATTATAGACAATATGTAAAAATTGTAGCACTCCAATCACAATTCCCCTGTGCAAAAAAATGATAATTAGAATTTGGTTGGCTATATTTATCAAACCAACTTTCTCCTTAACTATAATTATACATGATTAGAATTATAGATAATTCCACTGGAGTATGCACCCTCCTCATTAGGTAAAATTTAAAATTTTACTATAACCAATCTATTTAGGCAATCAATTTATATTAACGTTGGAGATGCTCTAAGAAACTAGAGGAATATTTTAAACCGAATTAACATTCGGAAGCTCTACGAAAAAAAGGATGAAATGGATTCTCAAAGTACTGAAATTCGTTTGCTATAATCAGTTAAGAGGAATATCAAAATCAAAATTTCTAGTGAACAAAAAATACTTTAATAACAGAATATTGCCAGTCATTTCCTAATTATCATCTAACGTTACAGTAAATGAAATTAGGGCCTTCGTGTACTTGCAAATGTTACAGTAATAATGTGGAACTGGAACTTCTTCAGCCTCTTTCTTGTTGGATTTATACGATAACCATTTTTTATGATCATCACCACTTGTAAAGCAAATATGAATAGAGTATAGTGCATTTGCATCAATACTTAGCATTAGAGTCCAACATGCCTCGACTCCAACTCCACCCCACGAAGGCATTCAATATCATTTAACGTTCACAAGTTAATCCTACCATTCAATCATTTACCAAGAACTACGCCAGTGAAATTTTTGAAGTCGGTGATGCAAGGATAGGTAGATATAGGGAAATTATAGGTAATAGAAAAAATTCGTTCAACACAAAAGTCTATTAATACAAATTTTATGATCACTCAGATAGTCAAACTGGCTGGCTCCTAAAATTAGATAGTCCCTAATTTCATATCCTCTAACCACCTATCTGAACTCCTACATTAGTGAAAATTTCAACCCTACCTCCCATTTCATCATCCCTTCACTTTTATCTGGATTAAAATTTTTTGTCTTCTTCTATCTTTTGTTCCCAGGTGGAATTCCTATATAGCCATTCTTAATGTTTTCATCCTCATTTAAGAATTACCAATCCTTAACTCAACACTATTATAATCATTCTCATCAGATTCACTCATATCACTCGATCTCATTTGGAATTCGTTTCCTTAATTCTCTAACAACTACAAGTTCTTCATCACTTTCACATTCATTATCACTCAACCCCTCATAATTTAGGTCTTCACTATCTTCTCCACTTAATACATCATCATCATTCAAAAGTTCTTCTTCAACATAATCATAAGTATCAACCCCACTACCACCAACATTACCAACCACCTCATTATCCATGATATAATTACTACTTGGTAGCTTTTCAATACACTGAAACCTTTTTTTATGATCCACATACACATTCATTTTTTTAAACGGCAGAGACACCTTAATCAAATCCCTCACCGATTCATCGTTATATAATAATCGAATACCATTCTTAAAGGTATGGCCATCACATTGAAAGTAGTAAAAATATGTCTTACTGTAATTAAATTTATTAGCATAATCATCAAATTCAAGAATCGACATTAGGTCAATGTCTACATCATCTATTATTTCAACAATTTCCCCTATGTAGTCAGCATTACCTTTAAATGTTTCAGGAAAAAAAATCACATGGTGCAAGCGAAGAAAAATCATAGAAGATATCCTATATAACAACATTATATAACATCGATTACAAGCTATTCTTTCAAAGAAACAAAGCAAATAACAAACATATGCATAATTCATACGAAATAGTTACATATAATGCTCATATAAGCATATCCAAATAAACAAAAGTGAAAAAAGAAATAAACAAAAATATTTTTACTTTGATATTTATCGAAAATTTAATTTTAATTTGCCAAAATTCCAAATTCACCGATTTAGTTGATGAAGTTGTTAATGCACAAACAAAAAAAACATTATTAATTCCAAAATTATTTATTTTTTGAAATTTTAAATGTCAATTTTTTATGAAATTTATATATAATATTCTACATTCAAATCAATATCAAATTTTATGTTTTGAAATATTATTTTATAATTATTTATTTATGAGTTTTTATAATAAAATCATTATTTATGAGTTTTTATAATAAAATCAAAATTATTTCTCTGAAATAATGTTGTGGATACCTATGAATATCTCAAACTTCAGTCTTTGACCAACAAAAAACCAAATAAGCTCCATCTCTGTATTTCACAAATCACACAATTGCACACTTTGATCTCCCGACATTCCCACTTCAAATAAGCATGCAAATTACAATCCCATTTCAAATAAGCATGCAAATTGCAGTACAATGATGATCCTCTCGAAAAGCTAATATTTTAGAAACCAATTTTGTAGGGTTTAATTTTGCCAATAAGTTGTAGTGAAAGAAAGGTGATGGCTTGGTTTCAAGAAGTTAGAAATTCAAAGCCACTGTTTTTGACGATCTACATGACTGTTATGATCGGCATTCTGTTTTCGTCTTTCTTTTTATTCTCTGCTATCTACAACACCTCTTCTTGGCAATTCTCTGCTTCCGGTACGTACGTTTTTCTTTGATATCATGTGTCTGATCTCAAATCATGCATGTTTAAATGTGTGTTGTTGTTATGCCCTCGTCATAATAGTAGCTCTCATTAAAACTCGACTATTAAGTGTACCGACAAATCATGAATTTTAGTGGTCTCTTTTGAGTACCTAAGTGGTTACATTGTCAATTGAGGCCGTGAACCCGGATTTATATTGGATTTAGATACTCTAGAATTTGACTCATGTTGTTACAACAATTATTATTTTTAAAATTTTATTTTGATTATATAAAGGGAATTGATTTGGGGGAGGATTAAGACATTTTGTTATTACCTTCTATTACTATCATTCAAGAAGACCATCTATTTGCTTAGCGCCATTTTACCTGGTAGAACTTGAAGATATTGGATGAAACAATTCCGTTATTTGTGAGCGTTTCCATATTATGACATATGAGTTTGTTGTTGAATCATTAACATGAGGTATGGCCATAATTCGAAGGCCATTTATCGGACAACAGACTCCACCGTGGCTCCAAGAGATTGTCACCATTGTAGACATGAGACATCTGCTTCCAGCTAGAAGTTTGGAGAAAACTCAGTGCACTAGTTACGTGACCAACCATTTATATTCGACTTATGATTTGGTGGATGCTAAAAGACTAAACACCTGATGAGTCTTTAGACATCTTTAAAAAAATCATTTCTTACAATATTCTTGTCTTTAGACATTTTGAAGAAAATCATTTCTTACTATATTCTTGTCATCATTGTTTGGTTTTATATCCCAAAATTGTTTCTTACGTAGTCAGAATCTCGGAGATGTAAGAGCAGTAAATTCTGCTGACATCCTATGCTTAAAGAATGAAAAGAAATATAAGTTTGTTCTGTTTTAATACAACAAGAAGTAATTCTTTCTCACATTCTTGCTCTTGCTTTTGTACATGAGCACACCCGCTCTTCATAATCTTTATTGCTTTGCTTTTTGCAGGTTTTCCTCCCTTGAATCATACACTCAATACTTCGTACCTAATAACCGTAGGTGACATATTGGCTCCTGATCCTCAACCTTTAGAAAACATGTCAAGACCTTTACGGGATGTACCCCCCTCTGGTTCCAAGATGCCACCTCTAAAGGACTTTCAACTAACAAAAGAACTGGTACAGAAAAGGGTGAAAGATAATGTGATAATAGTGACCTTTGGTAACTATGCTTTCGTACATTTTATTCTGAACTGGGTTAAACACCTAACAGATTTACAAGTCGATAATCTTCTTGTTGGTAAGTTTTTCATCGATCAAAAATATAGAAATTCTCGCATTTCAGAAAGATTGCAAATTCCCTAACCATTGTTGAACAATATATGGATTGAATTGTTTCGTAGGAGCAATGGACACACAACTATTACAGGCTTTGTATTGGAAAGGTGTACCGGTTTTTGACATGGGTAGCCATATGAGCACAGTAGACGTTGGATGGGGCTCAGAAGCATTTCATAAAATGGGGAGAGAGAAAGTTATATTAATAGATGCCATGTTACAATATGGATATGAACTATTGATGTGTGATACCGACATGGTTTGGCTTAAGGTACCTCCAAGCTATTTACTGGATTATCTCTCGAGGAGTACACTTCCGCATATAAAGCATTCGATCAATGATTTACAAATAAACTGCTCAAATTCACATACCATTAGCAAGTAATCCACTAGAGCATAACTGGTAATCCATTACATGATCAGTACCATAATTCTTAATTTTATTGTTTTGATTTTTTGAGTGATTTTTCTTCGGTGTCTTCTTTACACCGTATCTGCTTGTGAGACACCCTTCTTACAAAGAAAATAAACAAATTGCAGAAAACACGCTAGCAACAAATTGTTTTGCTCAGAAATGTGGATTTGTTTGTTGGTTTGTGTTTCAGACCATTTGGAACTGGAAAATGAATATAATTTTAGCTATGGATTATTTTGATTGTAAGCAGACTAGTTCCCTTCAAGCCCTTTGTTATGGTTCTTTTCATTATCTATTCCAAACCGTATCATCCTTTAACTATTCTCATAATTCAAATTCTTAATGTAATCTTTAAATCTTTATTATTGCACCCATGTGGACCATAAACTGATCTTTGTAGATGAGGCATGCTTGCTCGTTCCTTATATTTTTTTCTGTCAAATTAACTCATATTTTGTTTTTTCATGTATCTTTGATCATCTGGATGTGCTTTGTACAGAATCCACTACCCTATTTTGCACGTTACCCTGAAGCCGACATCTTGACTTCATCTGATCAAGTTGTACCAACGATTGTTGATGACAGATTGGACAAATGGCAACAAGGTGAAGATTTATGAAACGATTTTTTAGTACATACCTCTAAAATTCCATATCAGATTGTCTAAATATACATTCAGATGACGAGTCAGTTGCAGGTGAATGCCTGCTTGATGGTACTTGATTTGCTTTGTTTTTCTTCAAGTAAATGGTCAAATTGAATGCTTTTTGAGTCTCAAAGTTGTCACAGAACATTAGTATGAAACACTGGGCAAATTAAATACCTGATGAATTTGGAAATCTTGGGAAGTTCTGGGCCCTGGTATAGTGGTATCCATACTTCTGTATGACTGTATATGCTCAAGAATAGGCTATTATAGTTTGTTGCATCACTTTATGACCTCAGAAGAACCAAAAGTTTTTTTAAGGGATTATTTAAGCTACATATCCTACTAATATAAGTACTGCTTTACATTGGATAGTTGGAGCTGCCTACAATATAGGGATTTTCCATTGGAGGCCAACAGATTCTTCCAAAAAATTAGCAAAAGAGTGGAAAGAGATGCTCCTAGCTGATGAGAAGATATGGGATCAAAATGGTTTCAATGATATCGTACGCAGGCAATTGGGACCATCTGTTGATGAGGAAAGTGGACTTGCATATGCATATGATGGAAAGCTTAAGCTAGGCATTTTGCCAGCAAGTATTTTCTGCAGTGGGCACACTTACTTTGTTCAGGTAATTATTACAGGCAACTGTTTTAGTTGAGTACTCTTTATACAAAACAGAATGTGGGTATCGGAGCTCTAGTAAGTTTTTTATTACTGCTGCGTTTTCTGGCTGATAGTGCAATCGAGTACGTAGCTCGTAACCCTCAGAGTGCATTTTGCATTGACAGGCCATGTATCAACAACTCAGATTAGAACCATATGCTATACATACTACATTTCAGTACTCCGGAACAGAAGGAAAACGTCACCGCCTGCGTGAAGCAATGGCTTTCTACGATCCACCTGAGTACTATGATCCCCCTGGTAGTTCATCCTTGAATCTTGATTGTACAGATATAAATGTAATTCCATCACATTCAAATTCCAAATTGATGTTACATTGAAAGAAATCAAGTAAGTTGGTAAATAACTAACATGTTATTATTAAAACCAAAACATGCTTCAAGTTTAATATTTGCACGGTCGTATTTATAACATGAGTACTGTTTTGCATGATTAAGTTGCAGAATCGTAAAATGCACTAGGCAGAATCAATGATACTGCTCCGGTCTAACTCAATCAATCTTATGCAGAAGGTTTTTTAACATTTAAGCCATCGATACCAAAGAGTTTATTACTGGATGGAGAGCATAATATTGAGTCACACTTTTCCCTTGTAAATTATCAAGTACGAGTTTACTTACCTCATTCTACTGTATTACTACCATGTTACTTTCATCTTTTAGTTTTTTTTATCTCTATTTTTACAGCAAGAAAATGTGACAGATAACACATCCATGAATCTTATCAGATGAAACAGATAAGGACGGCTCTTGCTGTTGCTTTATTGTTGAACCGTACCCTGGTAAGCAAATGTTCTCCACTATGATTGGGTGTTTGTGGAAGGGATGACTGGGATTATGAATTATCGGCAAAGTCAGATATAACATATCAAGTGAAGAAAACTTCGTGCACAGACAAAAAAACTCCTTATCATGGCAGTGTTCTAAATTATTTTCAGTCACCTGAGTACTCTGAGGGAGGTCATGTACCACAATACTTGTACCTTTTAGTGATTTAAAAGTTTACATATCTATACTATTATATAAAAGCCGAAACATTAAAAGTTTGGTTCAACGGTACCTATTAAAATTACCTAATTACCCTTACTCAATTACATATCTACTAATTAATCAATTTCAGTTAAACATTTAAAAACGTACTTCTGACAAAAAAAATAATTTAAAAATGTACCTAATACCTATCTTTAATAAGCGATAAATTAATACACTTTTAACAAGGACTGACAACTCTAGAGGAACTAGATTAAAATTTTAATTTAATCTTGTGCTTTCTTTACTTGTGATTTTAGGTTCTACCTCCAATGTGGTGCAGGTTGGATAGGTTATGGTATCCACATCCTGGAGTTTTAAAGGGCTCTATGACAAGGCAGCCTTTTATATGCCCTTTGGATCATGTACTCATGGTACTGTTATTTTACGTAAAGCTGAAACTGTTACCAACCTTTGTGTTGTTCCTAGCTTTCCTGTTTTTTTTTTTGCTAAATTCCTAGCTTTCCTGTTAACCGGAAGAGAATCACTAAAATCAGAAAACTTTTCTATAATGCAGCATTCTCATGTTTTGTTTCAGTGTTTTTATACATTGATATTCTAATTACTAAATGTGTGCCTAACTACAGGTGAAATCTATGGCAAGAGACTTGCCTGAAGAATTTTTTGGACCTCAGATCAGAATCAGGGAGTATTCCCTCTTTGAAAATCCATCAACGCCGGTTCAGGTATTCAACACTGGGAAAAAATTATGTCAATTGTGTTTCTTCTTTTAAGTTTTTTCCATATATAAATAATTCTTCATTTATCTTCATTAATTTTCTAGGTGAAAGAGTCATGGCTAGATGTACAACTTTGTCAACATGGTTCACATGGTTGTGGAGTGAAAAATAGTACAGGTCCACTAGGAGTTCTAAGATTTCCTAAGAGTAGCAGTGAAGAAAAGGTACTCCAGATTGAGCTAAAATCTATAATGGCCTTTTTATTTTATTAAGAACATTCTATTTGCTTCAGGAGTGTTTTCTCAATTGTTTATACCGTTTCTTAAAATTTGATAGTTTGCATCTTACTGTTCTGCTAGAGAAATTTGAGCAAATTAAAAATGTTAGGGGGACCAAACTAAAATGGTTTTATCCTTTCGAAAAGCACAACAAAAATGCTAATTTGAACATTTATGCTAACCATTCCAAGAGTGATCAGTAAGTAATTCAGAGTATAACATGATTCTGTGCTCATATGCAATAGCTAGATAGGTTTTAAAAGATTTCGTTGTGAAAAAATGGTCTGAAGTTCTAAATAGTTGTAGCTTTTCGCAAGTGTGACTCTATATGAATACTGTTTAAGGAACACCAGTTTTTATGGTGCACCTGAACACTTTTGTGTGGTCATCTTGCTCATAACCACACTTGATCACCTGCATATGGTTGAAAAAAAGAATTTTATTGGTACACAATTTCCCATTTAAGTTTACATGGTTGTTCTTAACAGTTCAAAGCAGTATTCTCTTCATACAAGAATATCAAAGTCATCCGGTTCTCATCCATGCAGGATGCATTTACTGGTTTCTCTGACAAGGCAAGTTAAATTTTCTCTAGTTCTTTGTTTTCAAAGTAAACTGTCAAATTTCATAATTTACCCATATGAAAACATTCTAATGCTGCTGAAAACTATGTTGTGATCAGACAAGGGAAAAATTATTCAGAGCTCGTATGACGAGGTATGCAAGCGTATGGTGTTGCTTAAACATGAACCACACACTTAGTCACATATACTATGACATGTACTGGGATGAAAAACCTGGTTGGAAACCTGTTCCACCCCGAACTCCAGAAGATGATAATCCGCCATGGCAAAACTGACACCTGTGTATTTTTTATCGACTACGCGATTAGCTACTACTACGAATCTCGTCATCCCATCGAAATTGTTAAGAAGCACAGGAAGAGATTTCCTAACCCAAACTCATGTGTTTACTGTTTAGTTGGGAAGCCTGTGACAATGTCTATGATCTCTGTTGTTCCTTCAATGTTCAAATAAATTGTATTCACAACTCACAAGGTCATGTCAAACTCTCTTAAGTCATAAGCTTGCCAAGCTACCTCAACTGAGAGTTGAAATATTAAGTGCATGTCCTACCACAGTACTATTTACTAGAACAATTAAACCAGTGAGACCGCACACTATTCTATTATGTTCGGGCCGGAAAAAATTATTTACTTTACGATGTTATTCATTACAAATCGTTTTACTAGTTTTGGCTTTCGTCTTTCGATAAAAATTAATAATAAAATGTCCAATTGTGTTTTTCTTTTACTGGACCATTATTTACTTAAAAACAAACTAATCAAATCTTCATATTAAGTAGTAGGTTTAAAGCTTGTACATTGAGATGAGTAGATGAGAAATGCTAAATTTATTAGACACCCTGAAAAAAAATTCTATCTCCAACTTCACTAAAACACTTTCTCATATTATCAGAAACAGAAATTTTAAAAATCACCAGACCCTTCAATTTCATACATTAATCAACTATAGAAAACAGAAATATGCACATTCCTTACTACCCATCATACCCATTTTGCCTTTCACAAAAGTATGTTTTGATTATTTACACTCATTTGCTTGCATTTCTGATGGCCACCAAGTGTTCGATGAAATGTCTAACAGAAGGGAATGTTTTGAAATTAGACATTATTATGATGTTCTTGATCTCATTAAGCTTTCGACTACGAAACTGGATATCGTAGCTGCATTGGCAGTTCATTGTTTAGCTTTGAAGGCTGGTGTTCTTGCTCATTTACCCAGTTCAACTTCTTTACTTATTAAGTATTCAGGAGCTGGGTATGTTGCGTATTCGATGACCCTTTTCGATGAAATTGTATATAAAGATGTGGTTGTTTGGAATGCAATGCTTACGGCTACTGTTGAAAATCATTGTTATGGGGATTCTTTGAAGTTGTTTGTGGAGATGATTAGGGGTAATGAGTTTGATTCTGCAACTCTTGTGATTGTTGTTTCGGTGATTTCTAGAAGTAGTAAGTTAAGTCAGGGTCGGGAAGTTCACGGGTTAAGTGTGAAGGCGGGGGTGATGTCGGATACTTTTTATTGTAATGCTCTTATTAACATGTATGCAAAATGTGCTAACTTGGGATCCTCGGAGTCTCTATTTGCAAGATTGGAATGTAGAGACGCTGTTTCTTGGAATTCAATGATTTGTGGTTGTCTTTATAATGATGAACCTATAAAGTCTCTGTTGTATTTCAAGGAGATGTCCTGTACTGGTGTGCTTGCGGATAAAGTGAGTCTTTCAAGTGCAGTTGCAGCATGTACTCATTTGGGAGAATGGGATGCTGGGCAGGTTTTTCACGGTCTAGGAGTCAAATTGGGGTTTGATGGAACTACGCATATGTCTGTTTCCAATTCCCTTATTCCATTTTACTCTGGGTGCGGAGAAATTAACGTCGCAAGCAACGTGTTCAGAAGATTAGTATGTAAGGATGTGGTTACATGGAATACAATGATTGACGGGTTTGCTACAAATGGACTGATTATGGAAGCATTTGATTGTCTGTATGAGATGCAGTCAACTGGGCACGTTCATCCTGATAAAGTCACTTTACTTACCATCCTTCCCCTTTGTGCAGAGCTAAATCTATCTAGAGAAGGAAAAACAACTCATGCCTTTACTTTAAAAAGAGCTATGGGATTGGACATGTCCATTATGAACAGTTTAATAGATATGTACATGAAATGCGATAGAGTGAAGGATGCTGAAAAATATTTTCAAGCTATGCCAGAAACAGATTTGGTCACGTGGAATACAATGATCTCTGGGTATTCCCAAAATGGGAATTCTAGAGAAGCCCAAGCTTTATTTAAAAAACTGCTGTGTTGGTGTTCTAGGTGCAGCTTGTCAACTATGTTGGGCGTAACTCCTTCATGTAATTCCCCTGCATCACTCAATTTTGGCAAATTACTCCATGGCTGGCAGATAAAACTGGGTTTCCTGAATAATATGCTTGTAGTTAATTCCCTCATGTTCATGTATATAAACTGTGGGGACTTGAAAACATGTTTTTCCTTAGTGGACAGGTTTTATGCTATGATGGATACTGCTTGTTGGAATGCTGTCATTGTAGGTTGCACACAGAATGGCTATTACTCGGATTCTTTAAGAACTTTCAACCTAATGAGGAGAAAATCCCAAGTCTTTCATGATTCGATTACCTTAGTGAGTGTAATATCAGCTTGTGGGAATCTAGAGTTGTTGCTTGAGGGACAGTGGTGTCATGGGCTCGCTGTAAAAACTTTGGTAGATAAAGATATTCGTATTCAGAACGCGCTCATTACTATGTATGGCAAATTGGGTGAGATCCACAGTGCAAGCTTAGTATTCAACTTTTGCAACTATCGAAATTTATGTTCATGGAATTGCATGATATCTGCTTTATCTCAAAATAAAAATGCTAAAGAAGCACTAGCATTATTCCGTTCTCTTGATTTTGAACCTAATGAGATCGCCATTGCTACCATTCTCTCTGTTTGCACCCAACTTGGACTTGCAGGATTCGGGAAGCAGATCCATGGATATGTTTTTAGAATTCAAGTCCACACCAATCCATTCGTAATAGCTGCTCTTGTGGATTCATACAGTAATAGTGGCAGGCTTGAGAGAGCTGCAACTGTTTTTCAACATTCATCAGAGAAGTCGGTTGCAGCATGGAATTCTATGATGTCGGCATATGGATTCCATAGTAAAGGTCAGGATGCAATCAAACTTTTTCATGAAATGATTCTATCAGGAACTAGACCAAACAAAAGCACGTTTATAAGCCTCTTATCAGCTTGCAGTCATGTGGGGCTCGTCGATGAAGGTATATGGCATTATGACCGTATGGCAGTTGAATATGGAGTACAACCTGCGATTGAACATCATGTATGCTTGGTTGATCTTCTTGGTAAATCCGGAAGGCTAGGCGATGCTTATGAATTCATAAAACAGATACAATGCGAACGTGAACCGGGATTGTGGGGTGCTCTGCTAAGTGCTTGTAACTATCATGGAAATGTTGAGATGGGAAGAAAGGTTGCAGATATATTGTTTAAATTGGATCCTGAAAATACTGGATATTACATTTCATTGTCCAATATGTATGTTGCTGCTGGGAGATGGGGCGACGCTGTAGAGTTGAGAAGCCTAATTCAGGATAAGCGCTTGAAGAAGCCAGCAGGTTACAGTCTTATTGATGTTGGTCTGGGGTGAGAGAATGTTTACAGTGTTATTCCCTACCAGCTAGATTGTACACATATTAGCCTGTCCAGACCATTAGTTGTTCTCCCTGTAATTATAGGAAAGTTTTTTGCTTTATACAAAATAGATCACCTGAGTGTAACTTTAAGAAAGTTCACAGAAAGTCTATTAATTTGAGATTGAAAAAACATAAGGTCCACAATTTGTATAATGTAGCCAAGTCAAGTGTATATTGGTATTACTTGTATATCTTTCTTATTTGCTCAGTGAAACACGGGCTAATATTACTCGCACACACATAGGCTTGAATCTCATACTATTGTGATTGTGACCCAGAGAAAAACCACCAAAGTTATATATTTACACAAAAACAAATTTTATCTTTAACCTTGTACAAAATAGAATCTGAAAAATAACAATAAATGTTATCTTGCCTTCATACATCTATACTACTTGGGAGTAGCATAAGGTTTCCATAGTTCATGGAGTAGGACTACGGTCTCCACTCTCCATACGTCTTATGTTTCCTGTGCCTTATTTTGAGAAGAACTGGCCAACTGGGTAGCACGCAACATTTCTAGTCCTTGGAGTAGGAGTAAAGTCCTCAGTATATCTTACATTCCTCCGACAATTTTGTGAGCAGAACTGAATAGGTTTGGTTTGCAATATATATCAACTAGTCTGAAGGCAAATTTATTTTACAACCAATTTATATCCAATGCTGTGAAAAGGCAATTTGCAAATTGCAATAGTTGCCCACGTACATGTGAATTGATAGTGCGAGCCAAAAAGCACGGTTACTAACACAGGAAAATGTAAAATCATCCAGAAAAGCAAACTAGTTTTAAGTCCGGCTGTAGCTATTGGCCAGAAGGATAAATAAAAAATCAACTGAAACAATATCAATACATGGATAAATTAGCGAATAAAGAACTGACAGCAGAAAGTTACTAAATGATATATTTCATGCTGTAACTCAAATATTTTCTAAGAAAATTGAACAAAGACAATAACTTGGCAACTTCAACTTAAACGCTATAAGATATCATTACAGCAAAAAGGTAACTTCTCATAATCCCACTCTAGAGTGAGTCTATGAAACAATATTTCATTTTCGTTTCTTGATCAAGTAGAAAAAGTCATTTCAAAGCATATAAAGTACTAATTAAAACAGATTAGAAACAACAAAGAGAACATAGCGAATGATCAATCATCTGCATCTTCAGCAGGCCTCCCACCAGCAAATGGATCATGAGAAGGGCCTGTATCTTCCCCAATATGGCGCTGCACCAGGCGCTGCAAATCAGCCATAACCTTCTGCTCACGCTTTGCCTTCTCCTCATAGTTAAACATAGCCAACGCCCTTTTATCTTCAGCACTGTAAACTTGGTTTTCTTTTCTGATACGAATAGCATTCATCCTCTGGTGCCTACTACCACTCATCACATACCCAAGATTCTCAAACTTAGAAATCTCATCAGCCGAAAGGCCAACTTCTCCTCTACGTGGAATACGCTTCCCTTGCTGAACATACTGAGCAATAGCATCTCCTTCACCAGGCCTTAGCGCACCTCCATAACTAATATGCCCTTCCGCCTTGGGCAAAGGCATTGGTCCAACCACAGGTTCAGCTTCCAAAGTCATTTTTTTATCTTTAAACGCAAACAACTCACCATTACTCTCGTTCTTCTCTACCTCATCCATTTTCAACTCAACTTTATCATCAACCTTCTCCAACCTCTCACCTTCACTTTCACTCTCAGTTTCCACCTCTTTCTTATCCTTCAAAACCACAACTTTCTTTTTCCTCGACTTCGACTTATCACTCTCCTCACTGGCATCAGAATCCTCACTTCCACTCTCCTCACTACTCTCATCACTTGATACATCCCTCCTCCTCTTCTTCCTCCCACTCCTACTACTCCTCTTCCTCCCACTCCTACTACTCTTCTTCCGCCTCGAACTCTTCCTTTTCCTCCTATACTCCTCCTCCGAATCACTACTCAAATCCTCACTAGACTCACTCCCACTCTCACTCTCACTCATTTTCCTACTCCTCCGCTTCGACCTCTTACTCCTACTCCTACCCTTACTCTTCCTCTTCCTCCTACTTCTCGAATCATCCGACTCCTGCTCGGAAGAAGAATCATCACCGCTCTTAGATAAAACCTCCTTATCCTTATCAACAAACTCCGCCATATCCTCCTCCTCCACCTCACCCACCTCATTCTCATTTCTCGGAGGACTCGGAGTCGGATTCCAAATATAATTCCTCAAATCCTTCCTCATCTTTTGTCGTTTCAACCGCCTATACTCCTGAAAATTCAATCCTTTGAATTCCTCATCCGACTCATCACCGACATGACCTCCATTTCGATAATCTCTATCCAAATACACATTATCTCTATCATTATAATAACTTTTCTTATTTTCAATCAAATTAGGGCTTTTTCTAGGGTTTGAATAATCAGGAGATGCACGTAGATTACGACGACTATTAGAACTGTGATTATTATTATTATTATTATGGTTGTTGTACCTTTTAGGGCTAGGGCTCCGACTACGACGACGGGGAGAGAAGCGCCGGCGGTCGTCGTATTCGCTGTAATCCGGTGAACGTCGGTTGGTGCTCCGGCGACGATCATAGTCCGGTGAGTAACGGTTGGTGCTCCGGCGACGATCGTCGGAGACGGCGGATGAGAGTTTGGGCATTGCTGTGGATCTCGGGCGGGTCGGGTTTTGAGAGTTTCTAATCGTCCAATTTTAAGAAAGTGAGTGCGGAGGGGGGGTGTGTTCTTTTTTTATTTTTTGAGAGGAAAGAAGATGTATTTATAGTGGATGGAACATTTGGTTTTTCCATTTTTACATTTTTTACCGCTAAACCTGTGCAGTGAATTTCTTTTATCTTTCTATATATAGAACACGTTATTTAACATGAAATCTTTGAAAAAATAATGTGTACAAGGATTTGAACCCAAGACCTCACATAGGTCAATTCATCCCTCCAACCACTGAGGTCAATTCATCCCTCCAACCACTTGAGCTAACATGAGCATTTGAGATAAAAATATATAACATGAGCATTTGAGATAAAAATAAAATTCATTAACTACAGTTTTTGTTTGACTTGCATATATTTCTATATATAATAGGAGGCAAATTTATTCATTCCAAACCTAACATGAAATCTATGAACTTGAGCTAACATGAACGTTTTAGATAAAAATAATCATTAACTACATTTTTTGTTTGACTTGCATATATTTCTATATATAATAGAAGGCAAATTTATTCATTTCAAGCCTACTTCCAAACCTAACATGAAATCTATGAAAAAATAATGTGTACAAGGATTTGAACCCACTTGAGCTAACATGAGCGTTTGAGATAAAAATAAAATTCATTAACTACATACATAAATGTTTTTTTTCTTTATATTCTATTTCACTATTTATTTACGATGGATCAAGTGTTTCACTAAATTTCTAGCTGATTGAGCTATGTGATCATTTGAGTTAATACTAAAATTCATCAACCACATACATAAATATTTATTTATTTATATTTTATTCAATATTTTACTTTACAATTTATTTAAGATAAAACAAGTGTTTCAATTAAGCTTCACATATTATTTGCATTATAACTTGTGTGCATTGATTCTCTTTATAATCATACTAGCTTAGAACGCGTGCATTGCACGGGTGATTTTTAATATTGGTTATCATACTACTTGTGTTGTAATATTTTATTTTAATTATATTAGATTTAGATTTGTGTTTTAATTAAATAAAATAGTTATATATGTTGTGATTAAAATAATTAGTCATGTTCAAATAGAATTTTAATTTTAGCCCAAATATGTCCAAGATGTTTAGTTAGAATGGATTTTTAGTATAATTAGTCTCGTTAAAATAGGATTCTAACTTAGACCTAATAAGTCCAAGTATCAAACTTTTTATATTATCTCAAGTATTGTATAGATTTATTTTGGGTTTAAGAATATGTTAATTAAGTCTGATCCAAGTATTTATTAATTTTTTTACTTAAGAATATGTTAATCAAACCTGACCAGAGTACCAATCGGCTACGAAACTTTTAATATTTCGGTTTAATAGTATAGTATAGATGTAGGCCTATAATTATTCTTTTGTGATAAATTATTTACTTTTGTTAACAATATATATCAAACACAAACCTCCATTTTTTGTTTGACTTGCATATCTTTCTATATATAATAGGAGAACACTGATAAGTGGATTTATATCCACTTGGAGCATTCTAAATCGGCTTAAATTGATTGTCTTGGGCTCAAGTTTCTTGTAGTTTTGATGTATTTTGTTTAGTTGTGCAGATTTACAAGGATGTTGATTATGGTGGATGTTTTTGTCGTTTTTGGAGATTTAATTTATTAAAATTCGGATTTATTGGGCTGCACGCGTGAGATTCACTGTTTGGGCCATATCTTGAGTTCTATAAGTCTGTTTTCAGCCCGTAAGCAGTCCACGCGAAGATAACGAGATTCTCTATCATTCTAAGGTGGTCCAGAAGCCCAATTACGTTTGGAACGGCTCTGGAAAATAGAAGAAAAGTCAGCTACGAATTTCCCTTAAAAAACAGAATCAGTCTAGGAAACGAATCTTGCAGAAATTCTATCATAATTCTGTTTTGGTATTTTCTTGCTGGGCAAGATGTCTAGAGCCTATATAAACACATCCAATCCTTGTAAATTGGAGGAGGATGATCATCATCGTTAGGAGTAGAACTATTACATATCAATCACTTAGGTTTATTTGTATATTTTCATACTTTGTTTTTATCATGGTTTCATCAGATCCCATGATGACGAGAGGTTCGATTATGAACTAATCGTTGTCATGGGATTCTAACGGAGTTATTTATGGAGCTTTAGTATCTTGATTGCTTTAAAGATCTGTGTGTGATGTATATCTGATATCCTCGTATGGTTGTGCTTATTGAATTTAGATGCGTAGCTAACATCTAATTTGTTAATCTCTTGCTAAACGAGAGTGGATCTTGAGATTTAGAACTTGCCATGCTAGCATAGGATAGGTTGATGTTTTAACATCATGATTTGTGGCATGAATAGAGATATTATGCTACCCTATGTGATCATTATGGATAACTTGTGCTTCAACCTTTATGTTTTCAAATTCTATAGAGATATAGGGTCTAAACATAATAGGTGCCTATTCATCTTCTATCTCTTTTGTGGATGTATGTGTAGATTGGTACTAGTATACCGAGAGGTAACTTTTACTCTTTTCGTGTTATCCGATCAGATATCATAACCATTGCATATAGTGATTAAAGGCGTCAGATCTAAGCGAAGTATTTAATGAAGTTAGGATTCCATGGTTTTTCTTGCAGACGTAATTAGAATTTTAATTCTTGTTAGTTAGTTAATTCGTAGTTTTGTTAATTTGTTTTTTTAGTTAATTTAGATAGTTAAATCCCATATTTGTTATTTGTCTTAGCAGTGCATAATAACCATACATTGTTGCGTAGGTGCATTTACTGAATAGAACCATAACTTGATCCCTGTGGGAACGAATTTGGACTTAACCTTATATATTACTTGTGACCACGTACGCTTGCGTGTTTTAGTGTAAACAAGTTTTTGGCGCCGCTGCCGGGGATCATTGGTGTTTTATTTTTGGTTTATGTGCTTGTCAATAGTGGTCGTTAGAGTTCACTGACTCAGATTTCTTTTTCTCATCTATTCTTGTAGTTAGTTGGTGTTTCAGGTACTTGTCAGAGAGCATTGACGTTGAAGATGGATTTTCTAAATTACTATGGAGTTCAGCAGGTGGCTAGTGTTTGTGAGCTATGTGCGGGCGCACATGAGACGTATCAGTGCTGGAGCAACCAAGGTGGTATTCAACAGCCTCAGCCATGTGAGCAGTGTTTGGGTGTTCATGATCCCTCACAATATTGTTACTACGGAGGAGTTGATCCATATGTCACTTATGAAGAACAACCATATTTTCAATACGATCCTCAACAGTACCAGCAAGATGTTCCAGATATGTCATATGTCTTTGGTAGTGAAGAGTTTCAACATCAGCAACCTACTCCTACTTATCAATCAGATGATGATTTGAAGGAGATTAGGAAGGAGATTAGGATGCTTGCAGAGAATAATGAGAAGCTTATCAAATCTATGGGGACATTAGCTGCTCAAGTTTTGAGAGTCTTGGAACAAGAAAATCAACAATTCATACCAGAAGCAATTCCAGAAAATACCGATGACTTGGAGCAAGGTACTGCATGCTTAATTGAAGAAGACAAATTCCAAGAGGAGGAGAGTGTTCACAAGCCATGTGAGGAATTTGATCAAGCTAGTGAGGTGGATGATTTGGAAAGGGCACTATTTGAGACAGACACTGATGAGCTACGCAAATTTCAAGAATTGTTTTGTGCGAACCTAGAAGACACTGTTGGGCTACAGAAATTTCAAGAATTGGTATGTGCGAACCAAGAGGTTGATGATCATGAGAAAGATGCAGGTCTTCTACTTGTCTCAGAATTTAAAGATGGAGGTAGCGCATTAGAGCCAATGGAGGAAGTTCTCGTTGAGGAACCAAAGGATTCATCAATTTACATTTACCCTCCTCCATTATATTCAAGTGAAGCTAGCGAAGGTGTGTTGTTCTACAAATTGTCAGATTTTGGGTCAACAGATGAAGGCATTGTAATAGGACAGAGTTGTTATACGAATAGGCCAAGAAAGGAAAAGGAGCAAAAAGTGTGCCGCCGAGATGATGATGAAGTATTGCGAAGAGAGGACCAGGCGAACTATTATCATCCTTAATTGAAACTTGGAAGTAACGTCAAGCTATTGACGTTAAAGAAGCGCTTCGTGGGAGGCAACCCATGCATTAGTGTAGGAAAAAAAAAATTTTGAGTGTTGTGTGAAAAAAAAAAAAAAAGAAAAAAAAAATCAGAAAAATCAGAAAAATCGAATTTTTTTGGTGTGTCACGCAGGAGGAAGCTGCGTTACAGGGCAAATTGCGCGCCTGTTGCGCAACTTGCGCCTGCGCAACTGGAAGGAAAGCAGCTTGCGGCCCTGAGGCGCAAGTAGCATCGGCGCATCTGGAATAAGGGCAGTTTGCCCCCCACTCAGGCAAATGGCGCGTGAAACAGAATGGTGAGAAAATTTTCAGCTTGCTTGTTCACTGTTTGTCCGTGAGTTTTGTGTGTATACATATTAAAAAAAAAAATCTTTCACCCCAATTTCCTTTTTATATCCCCATCTCTTCCCTAAATCTTTTCCTATTTTAATTCCAAAACCCCTCATCTCTCCTAAAAAAATTTCAAATTCCTATTTCTTTTCTAAATCTTTTTCTTTTATCCATTAAATATTTTTTCTATCCTATATCAAATTCCAATTTCCATCCAAATTTTTCCTTTTCACATTAAAATTCTTATATTCATCCTATCACTCCATGGCCTATATATACCCATACATACACACCCAATTCATTATCTTCCTCCTCTACATCTCTTAAAAATTCAAGTTTGGGGGAATTAATTGCAAGTTCACCTCTTTGATTCGTAGTGGGAATTCTTTTCTCTATTTTATTTTATTACGAATTTGTGTTCTTGTAAATTTGGGTTTTTTTGTATTATTTCTGTTACTTGGGTATTTTTGGTGTAATTTTGCTTGGTGGTTTTTGGTGGGATATTTTGTGGTGGTTATTGGTGGAGCTTCTTGTGAGTTGGAAATTGATTCTTTTGGCTCGTAAGCATGGGAGAGATAGTGCTAATGTTGGGGAATTTTCGTTTTCGACGGCGGAGGTTAAATTTAATTGGTTGTTTGAGGCCAATTGCTAAGGAAAGGGGGATTTTTGCGAGAAAAAAAAATGGTTGGGTATGCTTCGGTTTTCAGGTATGTTTTCTGCTATCCCTTGTATTTACTTCCATTCAATGAGGACATTGAATATTTTAAGTTTGGGGGTGGTTTGAGGGATTAGTAGTTGTTGTTGTATTATTTGTTCATGTAGGATTTCATGCTTTGCATATTAGTAGTAGTAAATTATGCATTTATGTCGTGTTATCTACGTTTGTTTCATATAGGACATTTTGTTTTATTTTCGTATACCATGTGAGTTCATAATAGTTGCATTTGCATCCATGCTTGATAGGAATTTTGTGTTGTTGACGCTTTTGTTTGAGAAGTGATATGCTTTGTTCTTGTGCACACACATACACTAGTAAGTTGAAGCTAGTAGACTTATTGAATGTTGTAAGTGATTAGAAGGACATGAATATGTGCAAGATGATTTAGTTTGCATGCTTTGAATACAAGTCGGTGCGTTAGAGAGATGTTTGCTTGGGATTGAGTATGTTTTTCCACCAAGTGAGATTTTGAGCCTTATTGCATATTACATATTTGCAATTTATTCGTTTGCTTGAGTGTCCACGGATTGTTTGCATTGCTAGCAGTTGTTTGAGGTCTTTCTTGAAACGCATGACATTATTTGACGATTAAAATGATAAAGGCACTTAGGAATAACCACATATTTTCCCATATTACCACACCATATTTACATGATCAATTAGTTAACCCATTGAGCTTAATCCTATTTTTTCGGTGACATACCACATTACTTGCCTAGACCTTTTTCTTGTATGGGCCTTACATTAATTTGAACCTACATTGTCAAAGGCTAGTAGAGTGCTTAAGGGAGTAATAAGGTGTGCAAGGAGGGGTTATTGTTGGTTGTACTTTTGGGGGAAATATTGAAATTGGGTTTGTTTACTTGATAGTCGACATATGTAATAAATTATGGGATCAATGTTATTGTTTATATTATTGTTTGTGTTCTATGTAGCTCTCGAAAAAAAAAAAGAAAAAAAAAAGAAAAAAAAAAAGAAAAAAAGAAAAAAATATATATATATTATGAGAGCATGTTTGTATTGTTGTGATCCTACGTTAGTCGACTAGTCGAGTGTTTGTTTTGAATAATAGTTATGTGGGGGGAAATATGGTGTTGTGTATGATGTATTAAGGTACTTACTAGCTTTTGACACTTCACCTGTTTTGGCTTATTTGACATACCTTGTCCCTAGCCCCATTACAACCCAAATAAAGACCTTTTGATTATCGTCATTGATGTATGTTGTGTTAAGAGTTAAATTGATACCAAATGTCAAGCATGCTTATGATTTTGTTGGAATTGAGTGATACACTTACCCTTGTTCTTGCGTGAATATTCTTTTGTGAGTGGATTGTGAGTGTTTGCTTGTTTTTGCGTATGAGATCCCGAGTTTTGTCTCAAAAATGTACTCTTGTAGGCTTAGCATGTTTACTAACTTATTCTTACACTTGACATGGGCTTGTGAGAACTTATGCATGTTCATTGAGTAGACTATGTGAATACTTGCACTTTCGACACCAAGACATTGCGTATTTACTTTGATTCTTAAGTTGATATGGCATGAAAGGATTTGAAGGTATGGTAGGTTAGATTAATTGCATTTGCATATTAGTTGCATTCATGCATTGCATTGCATTAGGTTAAATGGATTTTGTGGGTACATTCGCTATAGGCCCTCACGAGACCTTACTCGTCCACTAGGGCTACCTAGGGGTTTAAAGGGCTTGTTGCATATGCCAAATGCAACCGTGATCACCTACGGAAGTGGTACTAGTTAGTTAGTTAGTTGTAATTGTTAATGCTTGAGGACAAGCATCGGTTTAAGTTTGGGGGTGTGATAAGTGGATTTATATCCACTTGGAGCATTCTAAATCGGCTTAAATTGATTGTCTTGGGCTCAAGTTTCTTGTAGTTTTGATGTATTTTGTTTAGTTGTGCAGATTTACAAGGATGTTGATTATGGTGGATGTTTTTGTCGTTTTTGGAGATTTAATTTATTAAAATTCGGATTTATTGGGCTGCACGCGTGAGATTCACTGTTTGGGCCATATCTTGAGTTCTATAAGTCTGTTTTCAGCCCGTAAGCAGTCCACGCGAAGATAACGAGATTCTCTATCATTCTAAGGTGGTCCAGAAGCCCAATTACGTTTGGAACGGCTCTGGAAAATAGAAGAAAAGTCAGCTACGAATTTCCCTTAAAAAACAGAATCAGTCTAGGAAACGTATCTTGCAGAAATTCTATCATAATTCTGTTTTGGTATTTTCTTGCTGGGCAAGATGTCTAGAGCCTATATAAACACATCCAACCCTTGTAAATTGGAGGAGGAGGATCATCATCGTTAGGAGTAGAACTATTACATATCAATCACTTAGGTTTATTTGTATATTTTCATACTTTGTTTTTATCATGGTTTCATCAGATCCCATGATGACGAGAGGTTCGATTATGAACTAATCGTTGTCATGGGATTCTAACGGAGTTATTTATGGAGCTTTAGTATCTTGATTGCTTTAAAGATCTGTGTGTGATGTATATCTGATATCCTCGTATGGTTGTGCTTATTGAATTTAGATGCGTAGCTAACATCTAATTTGTTAATCTCTTGCTAAACGAGAGTGGATCTTGAGATTTAGAACTTGCCATGCTAGCATAGGATAGGTTGATGTTTTAACATCATGATTTGTGGCATGAATAGAGATATTATGCTACCCTATGTGATCATTATGGATAACTTGTGCTTCAACCTTTATGTTTTCAAATTCTATAGAGATATAGGGTCTAAACATAATAGGTGCCTATTCATCTTCTATCTCTTTTGTGGATGTATGTGTAGATTGGTACTAGTATACCGAGAGGTAACTTTTACTCTTTTCGTGTTATCCGATCAGATATCATAACCATTGCATATAGTGATTAAAGGCGTCAGATCTAAGCGAAGTATTTAATGAAGTTAGGATTCCATGGTTTTTCTTGCAGACGTAATTAGAATTTTAATTCTTGTTAGTTAGTTAATTCGTAGTTTTGTTAATTTGTTTTTTTTAGTTAATTTAGATAGTTAAATCCCATATTTGTTATTTGTCTTAGCAGTGCATAATAACCATACATTGTTGCATAGGTGCATTTACTGAATAGAACCATAACTTGATCCCTGTGGGAACGAATTTGGACTTAACCTTATATATTACTTGTGACCACGTACGCTTGCGTGTTTTAGTGTAAACAAACACGTTCGGTTATCCTGAGCAAATTTATTCATTCCAAGCCTACTTCCAAATCTAACATGAAATCTTTGAAAAAATAATGTGTACAAGGATTTGAACCCAAGACCTCACATAGGTCAATTCATCCCTCCAACCACTTGAGCTAACATGAGCGTTTGAGATAAAAATAAAATTCATTAACTACATACAATGTTTTTTTCTTTATGCTCTATTTCACTATTTATTTACGATGGATCAAGTGTTTCACTAAATTTCTAGCTGATTGAGCTATGTGATCATTTGAGTTAATACTAAAATTCATCAACCACATACATAAATATTTATTAATTTATATTTTATTCAATATTTTACTTTACAGTTTATTTAAGATAAAACAAGTGTTTCAATTAAGCTTCACATATTATTTGCATGATAACTTGTGTGCATTGATTCTCTTTATAATCATACTAGCTTAGAACGCGTGCATTGCACTGGTGATTTTTAATATTGGTTATCATACTACTTGTGTTGTAATATTTTATTCTAATTATATTAGATTTAGATTTGTGTTTTAATAAATAAAATAGTTATATATGTTCTGATTAAAATAATTAGTCATGTTCAAATAGAATTTTAATTTTAGCCCCAATATGTCCAAGATGTTTAGTTAGAATGGATTTTTAGTATAATTAGTCTGGTTAAAATAGGATTCTAACTTAGGCCTAATAAGTCCAAGTATCAAAATTTTTATATTCTCTCAAGTATTGTATAGATTTATTTTGGGTTTAAGAATATGTTAATTAAGTCCGATCCAAGTATTTATTAATTTTTTTAGTTAAGAATATTTTAATCAAGCCTGACCAGAGTACCGACCGGCTACGAAACTTTTAATATTTCGGTTTAATAGTATAGTATAGATGTAGGCCTATAATTATTCTTTTGTGATAAATTATTTACTTTTGTTAACAATATCATAAATGGAGCGCATAATTGTTTGTAACTAATTTTGGTATGACATTTTTATATGAATTAAACTATATTGACTATTGTTAGTGAAACTAGAAACAACTAATATTTATGAATAATACATATTAACAAAAGTATGAATAGTAAGAAAATTATCGAAAATATATAATATACAAATAAGCTTGGATAACATAACCATTATTTATAAATAATTACATAGAATATGTGGTTTATTTATAAGATGGAATTATGAGTTATCAATTATTAGCTAAATACTTGCATGAAATAAATAGTTGAATTATAAGGATATTTTACAATAATATATTGGAATAAATTGTATATAATATTTGACAAAGTATAATGATGAATTCAATGTCAAAGTATAGGGAAATGAGACATGAACAATTTTAGCTCATGATGTTGGAAGCAAGAAAAATATCTATCGAGACGTAATTCATCAATTCTCAAGCGCATAGGTCAAAAGAATGATAAGTTTGTTACGCAAGGTAGATCTGTTAAGTCAATTATTCATAATTGAATTTTCTGATATCTTGAAAGATAAATAGATGTCGAAAAAGAAACAAAGACAATGAATTCTTAAATATCAAGAGATTAGAAGAAAAGAGAGGGAAAAGTTAGAAAAAGAGCTTTAAGAACTTAAAGAACAAGGCATGGGCAGAGTTTCAAAGGATTGTTATTAAAATCAAGATCAGAACTTACACTTTCAGAATGGAATAGTTTGAAGGATATTTAGATTTTACCTTTTTTTTTTTTTGAAACAAAATGATATTTCATTAATTATGCAAACTTTCAGACAATAATATCTCCAACAATTGACTCGGAGGAGACGGGAAAACACAGAAACTGTTAACATCACAGGGGATTTTAGCCATACAATGAGCTACCCTGTTTGCTTTGTTTCTAACAAACCTTAACATCAATCTATCACTGCCTTGCAGAAGATCCCTGCACTGCTGCAACACTTGCCCAATCTCTAGCAAATTATCCTTCGGTTGCTGCACCTCCTGGACATTGATCAGCGAATCGCTCTCAACAATCACTTGCCCTGCTGTATAATCACTGGCCCATGATAATGCTTCAAGAATTCCTATCGCCTCTGCCTCGGCAACAGACACCCTCCCTGCAAATTTCATGGTTCGTCCCATAATGTACTGACCCAGATGATTCCGTCCCACCATACCCACTGCAAACCAGTTCTGGCCTTCAATCACAGCAGCATCTACATTCACCTTCATACAACCGACTTCTGGGGCCTTCCATCTACTGTCATACTCATGCATGACTTCCTGCTCAGACCTGTTTTGCTGTTGTCTCGCATTAGCTTCTTGCCAGTCTTTAATTTGTTTTTTGCTACCCTCCATAATTGCTTCTGGTGTCATAACTCTGTTTTCAAATATACATTTGTTTCTCATAAACCAGACTCCTGATAGCACTGCTGAGATGACAATCAACTCTTGCTTTGAACCACTTGTAAGCTTCTGCAGAAGCCACTCAATGCTGTCTTCAATGTTCCACTCATCTACGTCAACCCCCATATAATTCCAGCATCTCCTAGCAAACTGACATTCAAAGAACAAATGTCTCAAGTGTTCAATCTCTCCCGTGCACATAGAACAACTGATTGGAGTATTAATACCCCTTCCTCTCAATCGAATTCTTACTGGCAGCGTATTGCGACAAAACCTCCACAAAAACACTTTAGTTTTATGAGGAACCTCTAGTTTCCAGATCACACTCCAACCTCTTGACTGCTGAACTTCATCTCCTATTAGATGTTGTTGACACCACTGAAAATAACCCGATTTCACCGTATACTTCCCATTCTTAGAATGAGTCCAGGCCACCCTGTCTGTTGTATACCTTTGTGGAATACGAATCTTCACAATTGCTTCTACATCCACCTTACAGAAATGATTGTTCAACTTATTTACATCCCATGTTTTCGTGTTATCTAGAAACAAATCACTCACTACTGAACTCGAAATATCCCCAGTCACCCGGTTCTTGTCTACACAAAAGTCCTCCTTAGAACGCAACCATCTATCCTCCAACACTTTAATTGACTTACCATCCCCCACTACCCACCTCAGACCACCTTTCATCTCCTCTTTGGCCTCCCAAATACCAGACCATGTATAGCTATCACCCCCCTTTCTGCCTGCTTGTAAGAAACTGCTATTGGGATAGTATCTCGCTTTCAAGACTCTAGCCAATAAAGAATCTGGCTCATTAATAAGCTTCCAGCATTGCTTACTTAATAAAGCCACATTAAACCCCTTAATGTCTCGAAAACCCAGACCCCCCTGATTCTTCGAAGTGCACATCTTTTGCCAACTCAACTATCTAATGCCTTTATTGTTTGCTGAATTATTCCTCCACCAATATGCATTCATCACTGTTTGAATCTCCTCACATATAGACTTAGGCAACATGAAACAAGACATTGCATAGGCAGGTATGGCCTGTAAAACATTCTTCAGCATGACCATTTTACCAGCTCAAGATAACAGCTTCGTACTCCAACTCTCTATTTTCTTGATCACCTGATCCTTTAAATACCTAAACACTTTCTTTTTTGAATGACCAACCAGAGACGGAAGGCCTAGGTATTTGCTTTCACCAATATTCTTCGTTACACCCAATTTCTCCTTGATTTCTTCTTGTTTATCCATCCTTACATTTGAACTAAAGAATATTGCTGATTTTTGGTAGTTAACTGCTTGGCCAGAATACACCTCATAGGTATTCAGAATGCATTTTACTTTCTCTGCTTCCGTGGTTGTGGCATTAAAGAACAAAAAGCTATCATCGGCAAAGAGTAAATGCGTAACAGCTGGGGCTGTATTACAAATTTTACATCCCTTGATGCTTCCATCCCTAGCAGCTGAATTTAGATCCTTAGAAAGACCTTCTACACATAATAAGAACAAGTATGGCGACAAGGGATCCCCCTGACGTAACCCTCGAGTGGGATTTATTGGCCCTATCATTGAATCCTGAAATGAAATAGAGTAAGACACTATTGTGACACACAACATTATCCACTTTATCCAGCTTTCTGCAAATCCCATGGCCACCATCCTATATCGGAGATAATCCCAACTTACTCGATCATAAGCTTTGCTTATGTCAAGTTTTAAAGCCACTCCTCCATCTTGACCACTATGCTTCCTCTTCATATAGTACAGAATTTCGAAGGCTACTAACACATTATCTGTAATGTTTCTACCAGGGACAAAGGCTGACTGCTCTTCCGAAATAATTTGAGGGAGAATTTTCTGCAATCTGTTTGCTAGGACTTTAGCAACAATCTTGTACAGTACATTACATAGGGCTATGGGTCTGAGATCCTTAGGGTCATCTACCAACTCTTTTTTGGGAATAAGAACAATGGTTGTATCATTGACACTGCTTGAAAATTGACCCTCAGATAACCATTGTTTGCAGCATTTAAAAACTTCCATCCCAAGCAATTTCCAAAACTGTTGAAAAAAGGCTGGATTAAGGCCATCTGGGCCACTAGCTTTATCAGGGTGCATATCTTTAACAGCCTTAGTGAACTCAGCAAAATTAAGCTCAGTTGTAAGAAGCTCATTTTGACAAGCAGATATAATAGTATTGTCTATATTACTATCCATGTCATTATAGTTACCAGATTCCTTAAAAACCTGATTGAAGTAGTTAAATAGAACAGTACACATACCATCATGATTTGAAACCATCGTACCATCTTCTGCTTTGAGTTTTGAAATATGGTTCACTTTTTTCCTACTTGACGCTGTTGCATGGAAAAAGCGAGAATTTGTATCACCCTCCTTAAGCCAAAAATTTTTTGCTCTTTGCTTCCAATACACTTCCTCATGAACAAGTAACTCATTTAGCTTATCTTTTTCATCAAAGTACTGTTGGATACCATCATCGTCTTCTCTGTCTTTTAGGTCCTCTATAACCTTTTTTTGTCGAACTACTTTCTCCCTGAATTTATTAAAAAAATCCCTTCCCCAATGAGCCATGTACCTAGATAGTTCCCCAAGTTTTGGAATCAAGTGGAGAGCTGGGATTTGCTGCCAATAACTCGAAATTTCAGCATGAAAATTGGCTTCCTTCAGCCATGTGTTCTCGAACCTGAATCTGAATTGCTTCTTCGTAAAAGATGTGCTCAACAGCTCTAATCTGATTGGATCATGATCAGATATAGTTACATGAAAAATAGACAGCATACATAGAGGAAACTTACTCCACCAAGCATCATTAGCAAAACATCTATCTAACCTTTCCCTCACCCAATTTGTTGTGCCTTTACTCTTCTCCCAAGTGAATTCCCCCCCTTTTAGATCCAGCTCAATCAACGAACTATCTTCTACTGCCTTACGAAATCCTTCCCTTAGACTATACGGATGCTCATTCCTTCCCTTCTTATCGGTACTGTAAAGAAGGTCATTGAAGTCACCAAAAACACACCAGGCCAACTGAGAAACTGACGCCAAGTTACGAAGAAAATCCCATGATTCCTGTCTCCTTTCTCGCTCTGGGAACCCATAGAAGCACGTCAATCTCCATCTATCTCCTGATCTTTCTTGGATTATAACATCAATGTGATTATTAGAAGAACCAAATACAGAACAATTTGTCTTATTACTCCAAAAAATCGCCAATCCCCCTCCTCTACCTTGCTTATCCACCACGAAATAATTTGAAAAACCAATTTTTGTTGCAAGCACTGCAACTTTATTACTATCTGCTAAAGTTTCTGATAAAAACAAAACATTTAAAATGGATTCCCCCCCTTTTAGATCCAGCTCAATCAACGAACTATCTTCTATAAATGTTTTTTTGTTTATGTTCTATTTCACTATTTATTTAAAATGGATCAAGTATTTCACTAAATTTCTTACGGATTGAGTTATGTGATTATTTGAGTTAATACTAAAATTCATCAACTACATACATAAATATTTATTTATTTATATTTTATACAATATTTTGTTTTACAATTTATTTAAGATGAAATAAATGTTTCAATTAAGTCTCACATATTATTTGCAAGATAACTTGTGTGCATTGATTCTCTTTATAATAATACTAGCTTAAAACCCGTGCAATGCACGGGTGATTTTTAATATTGGTTATCATACTACTTGTGTTGTAATATTTTATTTGTAATTATATTAGATTTAGATTTGTGTTTTAACTAAATAAAATAGTTATATATGTTGTGATTAAAATAATTAGTCATGTTAAAATAGAATTTTAATTTTAGCCCCAATATGTCCAAGATGTTTAGTTAGAATGGATTTTTAATATAACTAGCTTAAAACCCGTGCGATGCACGAATGTTCTTTAATATAACAGATTTTTTTTATTTGAATTAAAAATTTTAAAACATGAACTTTCTTGGATTAAAATTTTAGCAAAATATGTTCTGATATAATTATATATATGTTGTCCGTGATATTTTTAGAAAATGATGGATTTTAGTTTGAAAATATTGAAAAGATGTAATATTTTAGCTGAAAAACGTAATCGGTTAGTTATTAGTTATTATATTGTTATTATTTTATTGTACTTAAATAAAGCAAACCAAATAGGTTTTTCGGAAAAAAATAAAAAAAAATAGAAAAGATAATGTATTTTAGCTGAAAATGGTAATTGGTTAATTATTAGTAATTATAATATTTTTTTTATTAAACATAATTGCTCATAGTTTTTTAAGAAAAGGAAAAATTTTACCTAGATAAACTGTATTTTACGTAAAAAGAAAAATTGGCTATTGAAAAATAGAAAATGTAGCATATTTTACTTGAAAAAGGAAAGAATTTCTCATATTTTATGTGATAAAAGAATAGTTATTGAAAAATAGAAAATTTAACATGTTTTACCTGAAGAAGGAAATTTATTAGTTATTAGTAATTATAAATAATTAAGTAAGGATAACATGAAGATGACATGATTTATGTGAAAATGACAATTGATTAGTTTATAGTAATTATAATTTAATTATGTTATTTTACTAAATAAAATTGATCATAGTTTTTAGAAAATGAGAAATTAATGTTGCCCGTTATATTTCTAGAAAAAAGGGAATTTTATTAGAAAAAATTGATTAGTTTGTAGTAATTATAATTTAATTATGTTATTTTACTAAATAAAATTGCTCATAGTTTTTAGAAATTGAGAAATTTAATGTTCCCCGTTATATTTCTAGAAAAAAAGGTAATTTAATTAGAAAAAATAGAAAAAATTATATATTTTAGTTGAATTGGTTAATTATTAGTATTATAATATTATTATTGTTTTATTTTTATTAAATATAAACGTCCGTGATTTTATTGGAAAAAAGGAGGTTTTAGTAAAAGAAAAGAAAAAAGGTAACGTGTTTTGGCTGAAAAAGGTAACCGTCCATGATATAATTGGAAAAAGAAAGATTTTAGTTAGAGAAAAGAGAAAAGGTAACGTGTTTTGAATGAAAAAGGTAATTGATTAGTTAATAGTAATGATAATATAATTATGTTATTTTATTAAACAAAATTGCTCGTAGTGTTTTTAAAAAAGAGAAATTTTAGTTAGAAAATGTAAAAGATATTCTAATTTACCTGAAAAAGGAAATTATTTAATTAATGAAAAATAGAAAAGGTAATATGACCTGATCAAAAAGAAAATTGATTCATAAAGGAGAAATTTTAGTTAGAAAAAATATAAAGATATTGTTTTTTACTTGAAAAAGGAAATTATTTAATTCTTGAAAAGTAGAAAAGATAATATGTTTAATTTGGAAAAGGAAATTGATTAGTTAGTAATAATTGAGTAAGGGTAAATACGTAAAATCAACAGGTACCGTACCGACCGACCAACCGACTAACCAAACTTTTAATGTTTCGGCTTTTATATAATAGTATAGATTAGTCTGGTTAAAATAGGATTCTAATTTAGGGCTAATAAGTCCAAGTATCAAACTTTTTATATTCTCTCAAGTCTCAAGTATTGTATAGATTTATTTTGGGTTTAAGAATATGTTAATTAAGCCCAATCCAAGTATTTATTAATTTTTGTACTTAAGAATATGTAAATCAAGCCCGACCAGAGTATCGACCGGCTACGAAACTTTTAATGTTTCGGGTTTAATAATATGGTATAGATGTAGGCCTATAATTATTCTTTTGTGATAAATTATTTACTTTTGTCAACAATATCATAAATGGAATGTATAATTGTTTGTAACTAATTTTGGTATGACATTTTTATATGAATTAAACTATATTAACTATTGTTAGTGAAACTATAAACAACTAATATATATGAATAGTACATACTAATAAAAGTATGAATAGTAAGAAAATTATCCAAAACATATAATATACAAATAAGATTGGATAACATAACCATTATTTATAAATAATTACATAGAATATGTGGTTTATTTAAAAGATGGAATTACGAGTTATCAATTATTGACTAAATACTTGCATGAAATATATAGTTGAATTATAAGGATATTTTACAATAATATATTGGAATAAATTGTATATAACATTTGACAAAGTATAAAATTTTAAGTATAAAATCCTAGATTATATATTGGTACACAAGATATAATAACTTTTTATTCAAATTAATAGGGGTTGTGATTTATTTTTAAAATATAAATCATAAAAAGAATTCATTAGACTCTACATAAAAGCTACTCCCTCCGTCCAAATAGGATGTTAACGTTTGCTTTTTGCACGGAAACCAAGATAGTGAGTGTAATATTGTTAAAATAAATGAAATAGTGGGTGTAATAGTGAGTTTATTGTTAAAATAAGTTAAGTAGTGGGTGTAATAGTGATTTTATAGTTAAAATAAGTTAAGTAGTGGATGTAATAGTGTAAAGTATTGTTAAAATAAGTGAAGTAGTGGGTGTAATAGTGTTAAGACTTACTATTTTAGGAAATGTTAACAATCTATTGGGACATCCCAAAATAGAAAGTGTTAAGAATCAAAAGGGACGGAGGGAGTAACTAATTTTTTGGTTTAAAGCATTATTTTTGAAAAAAAGAATTACATATGATATATATTATTTATTTAGTTAACATAAAAAATGTAAATAAAGGATCATGCATATATACAACTTGCAAATTTTATATTACTAGCTTATAACCCGTGCGATGCACGGATTTTTGTTGATATGTAATAAATTTTATTTTATATTATAATTATATTTTTATATAATCATCATTTAAAATATTTTATTTTAATTTTAATATTAATAATTTAATATAAATTTAATTAATGATATGCATGGTTTAATGAAATTTAAAATAAATATGTCGTTAATAAAATTTGAAACTTGAAATTTTAGTAAACTAATTTAATCATATAATATATTTAATAATTAGATCTAATGATTCTGATTTTTTACTAAAAATTTAATGGTCATTATTCGTAATACGTGTTGATGAGTGGATTTTGTAACAACTTTTGAGAGGTTTACGGGTAGTTGTATAGGCTAGCGATCAACTGTCCTGTGAAAGGTTTGGGTTGTGTTTGTGGGGGTTGAGCTGTGCTCGAGGGTGTCTCCAATAATCTCAAGTGCCTTTAGAGAAGATTAGAGAACTTAATGCGTCTTACCCTTGAGGTGCCTACGTACCCTTGTATATATAGGGATCAAGCTCACGTAGTTCTAACGTGATTCTGTCTCTTACTGGAATAGCTGTATTCGGTCGCCTAGTTCGTGTAGGACTCAGGTTCCTTTAGAGCCTTCCACGAACTAGTTGGCTAAGTAGAGTACAAACTCGAGTTCGTACCCTACTATAATTCTCTCATTGATCAGAGATAATTCTAGGATCATCTGCGCCCTAGAATTATACTCCAATATCAATTCGTTTATTTTTTCTAGATGGCTTCTAGAACCTTCTGTTGGCAACTCGTAGGAACCTGATACTCAGGAACCTATATCTTAGGAGCCTGTTTCTCAGGAACCTCCTTATTTCGGGACATATCGCTTAGGGACCTCCCTTTAGGCGTCAGTACCTGCACAAATAACAAACTGGTTAGACTGGATAACTCTTCACATGCTCTTATCATCTCAATGGCTGTTGCTATGCTAACTCGAACTCTTCTGCTGGGAGGAACCTGGCCTTCTAATACTCTGCTCAGCTTCCTGACCATTGGGAACCTCCTGATACTCATACTTCCTTAGTCATTTCTTCTATCTGATGTTCATAACTCGTACTGGATCTATCCTCTAGCTCGTATGAATTAAACCCTAAGGCCTAATGGGCCTAAATCCAGCCCATGATGAATTTGGGCACAACAAGTACCCCCCGGTTCCTTAAAATCATGTAATATGAAAGGAACCTATCCTAATTCTACGAACAAAGGTTCAATGCTAAGCCATTCTAATAACAATACCTTGCTTCAACATTTTATATCCAAGCCTACATGAGCTAACTCGGCGTAGGAAACAGGACATAAAATATTTTCAGCTTAACATAATCTTGAGTAAACTTCCTTTATACCAGGGAACCTGTTATCTCGTTATTTTCTTCTTCTTGCTTCAGCTTTCCAAATCAACTCGATGCTTGCATTTAGCTTCCCCGGGAATATGTCTTGTCACGCCTTCTAGAGTTTTTTTAAAAAAAATCCATAGGAAGAGATAATGGTTGACAGCAGGAGATAATTCAAAATTTGAATTAAACTTATCACTTACCAAAGCTGCAGTTAATGTATGGGTTCCCAAGGTTCACACGCCTCTCACCCTTGTATCTCTTTAATTACTGCTCCAGTAGATCGCTGCCATGTGTTCATAGTTGTCCCTCGATTACCTCGACTACTTAATCATATAAACTGATCCAACCTCATTTTTTAACCTTTACCAAATATTTGCTAAAACCCTTAGAGAGAGAAAGAGAAAAAAAAACCAACCGTCATCTGTTCAATCCAACTTCTTCGCCGTCGTTCGCTCTGATCCAAGGTATGATTCCGGCCCATTTCCTTCTGTTCTTTCATAATCTCAACTAGATTTCTAACTTTTTGTTTACTTCGATCTTGCATGTTGTTTTTTATCTGATAGTATATGTATATGTCTGCATCTGTTCTTCACACTCCATATTTCACACACACGAACGTTCACGATCTCTGGTTTATCAGTACTTTAACCGTCGATTCATGGTTGCGTCGTCATGATTTTATCATAATCTTTAACTGTCTTTCTATTCATATGTTTCTAATTTGTTGATACATGCCTTCTTCAAGGTTTTCTGTAATATACCCTGTCAATAACTGCACCGAGTCTAAACACTTTAGAACCCTAATCTTTCTCCTAGGTTCCATAAAACCTGACCCTTCTTCGTTTGTCTTTTTGCAGATGTCTTCTGAGTCTACCCATTCTGACCACCAATCTTCAATTCAACGCTTAGTTGCTATGCCGATTGGTGAGAGAACTAGATCCAGGGTTGTAATACCCAATGTAAATGAACCTGAGGACATACTCATTAAACCCACAATATCTCCATTGTCTCAACCTCCTGTCCCTACATTTGTTGACTTAGGAGATGATTGGCCCTCTGATGATGAGGAGGTGTCAAAACCTGAACTTAAACTTGAATCCCTCTTGGAACCTGATTTTCAGAGTGAGGTGACTGTTGAGAGAGAGTTGTACAAACAGGAAATTACACCTTTTTGTGAGAAAACTGATTCCATCATGACCTCTGTTAAATTAGAAAAACTTCTTGAGGAATGTCCCCGTCCAATTTGTAGTATTGTGATTCCTAAGACTGGTGAAAGAGCTCACAGGTTTGACGTCAGAACCCCTGATCGTGGGATTCCCAATGATGTCATCTCTGCTGCTTTTTTTAGAGTAGGTTTTTCTATACCCCTTCATCCTTTTCTAAGGGAAGTATTAGAGTGTTATAACTTAGCACCTATGCAACTGACTCCCAACTCTTATCGTTTGGCCATCAGCACCTTTATTCTGTATTCTAGCAAATTCACAACTCCCCTATCTGCCCCTGAGTTAGGTTATTTCTTTAGGCTGAAAGATACTGGGAGAAGCTCAGGTTGTTTTTATCTATCAGCATGGCCTTGTCATCAGGGTCAATGTATAAAAAATGTCAAACAAAACTTCGATTTGTGGCAAGAGCAATTTTTCTATTGTTTTGACTGCCCTAATGTTAGGTATGCTTTTAATCGTCGACCAAATATTCCCAAACAAACCGTTCTGACTGGAGTGTGTTTAGAGAGGGCAAAAGAGATATTGAAACTATCAACTTCTATTAGGGACTGCTTGATTCTGATGACCCCTGAAAATCTGACTTCCCTAGGTTTTATTCCTTCAAACACCGGTATGAGCTTCCTTATCGTTATGTCCTTCCTTCTTGATTGTATCTTTGTGAATACATCTTTTTACTCCATGTATACCTCTCTAATTTTTAACTTATTGACTTATGCAGGCATGGCTCCCAAAGTTCCCTCTTTTGTTAAACGAACCAAGAATGTAGACGAGATCTTTAAAACTGATGTTGAGACAAAGGAGATTCCGCTTACAGCAACTCCAATTAGCCAAGTCCCTACCCCAGCTTCCATCCAGACTCAACCATCTAGTTCCTCCAAGCGCAAGCTAGCTCAAACTACTCTTGACCTCTCTGGGAGTTCACAAACCAGGTCCATGAAGAAAAGCAAAGCTGTGAAAGTTGAATCAGCTGTGGCACAGAATCAATTTAAAGAATTGATTGATACACATGTGCTTCCAGAAGCGGTTGCCAGCTGGGCCAAGATGGATTCTACCGAGGCTATGCATGCCATGAGGTTCTCCGCTGCCCAAAATGCGTTCTTTGCCCTTCGATACTGTGATGATTTTGCTTTAAAGACACAGTATGACCTCCGATTGCAAGGAGAGATCTCAAAACTCAAAGAGGAGCTGGCTGCCAGGGAGGAGAGCGCGAACATTGCCACTGCTGCTGTAAGGAGGGCCAAAGCTGTTGAGACCTCTTTAAAGAATGATAAGGAAAAACTTCAGGCTCAAGTCAAGAATCTGGGTGATGAGAAACTGTCGATGCTGGAGAAGGTTAATGAGCTAGAAGCTCAAGTTGATGCTTTAAACACTGCTGCTGCTACTGTCAAATCATCCATGCTCGTCCAGGAGAAAGCTAGATATGATGAAGGTTATAATGACGGCATCCGAGACTACATGAAGTCTATGTGGGAGAAAATGCCTGAGCTAAACTGGTCTCTCTTGGGCGACGATGTGGTAAGCATGATCCATGATTTTGAAGATGAAGCTGCGATTCCACAGGACCCTGTACCTCCCGTGGCTACGGTTGAGAGGTCTCCAGGTACTATCCTTGAGACTGCAGAGGTTCCTGCTACTGAAGATGCTCAACCTGTCCTTCCAACTCCTCCAGCTGTTGAAGATCCAAACAAAACTCCTACTGCTTGAAACTTTATGATTTATTGAACTCTTAATAACTTTTGATGAGGTCGCGGGCCCCTCGTAGCGCCTCGCATAATGTAATCTCTAATCACGGCCTTTGTGTCATTAACTCTTTTACTGGTTTCCTGGGTCCTTGTACCCATAACTATTTTTATGGTTTTTTTTATGACAATTATCTGCTTTTGCTACATATCTATGTCACATATTTGTACTTATATGCTTCCATCATTGTATCTTACCTTTATTCCCCCTAGCAATTACTTAGTGTCCATACTCGTGCATTCAAGCTTACGTGGGCTAGCCCTTTGTAAGAAACAGAATATACTCGTACTTTCACTTTATAATTTCCTGAAATAAAAGGCAATCGAATCGCAACAACTTACTTGTAAGCTTAAACACGTCTTTTCTTATGCTTCACTCAACATTTTCAGAGTCGCATTCTGAACTAAAACCCTTTCTGATAATCTTATATCCTAAATAGTTTGACCAGGTTCCTCGACCATTAATCCTGCAAAATAAACATAAAACAGAAAACAGTTAACGTTAGTAAAATCTTTCTCTTGTTTAATTCGGGTCATCTCTTGGAAAGGTTTCCTGCTTGGATCCCAATCCTTATCTCTAGGTTCCAACATGCCTCGAGGCATGTTGGTCCCTTTTATCTTTTTTTGCCTTGAGGCGATTCTAGGAACCTGTGCGCCGTTCTGGGAGTCCACACAGATTCCTCTTCTTCATGTGTCAGGCTAGACATCTTATGAAGGTAAATGCTAAGGATTTTATCCCTTCTTCCCATGTGCCAAAGGCGGTTCCACATGAGGGAGAGCTTATTAGGCTTCTCTTTAAGAACAAGTGTGCCAGTCTAGGCTCCACACAGGTTCATTTAGGTGCCTTTTGTCAGGACTTTAGGTGCCTTTTGTCAGGACTTTAGATGCCTTTTGTCAGGACTTTAATTCACGTGCTCAAGAAACTTGAGGCTTTTGGCAACAATGTCGTGCTCAGTCAGCTGAGGCTTTTCAATCACATTTGCTCAGGAAGCTACCTGAGGCTTTTCTCGTGCCCAGGAAGCTACCTGGGGACTTTGCTCGATGCCCAGGAAGCTACCTAGGACTTTTTCTTGATGCGTGCTCGGGAAGCTACCCAAGGCTTAATTCATACTCAGGAAGCTACCTGAGGCTTTGGTTCAAGTCAGTCATTCTTAATTTGCATACTTTGTCGAATCACATTCATACTTTGCTCATACTTTCAATGCTACAGGAAACTGTAAGTCAAGGTGACCTGCAAATACAATACAATGCTACAGGAACCTGTTAGCCTAGGTAACCTGCAAATACAATACAAGTACTAAAGCAAGCACTTAAAAAGTTTCAAATTGGCATATGAAATATCAAATCATATCATGCACAATACTGTCTAAGTAGGAATACTACCCCCCAGTTCTTTTGGGTAATTATTGTTACGTAAAAGAACTATTAAGGAGCTATAGCTGCAAAGAATGCACTCAAAATATCTAACGTAGAGCTATCTATCGCTCAATACTTTAAAAAGAAATTGTCTTGCAAGTAGGGAGGTTCACATCAAGTACCCCCCGAGTACATGCATAATCAAATACTGAAATCAAAATGCTGGTCAGCTATAACTAATAAGCTGCCTTTATTCTTGGGCTGAAAGAGCCTTACTTTTCCTAAGAAAACACATAAAAGAGTTACTGATAATACTTCTTGAGATGTTCTGCATTCCAAGCTCTCGGAATGAGGTTCCCATCCATATCCATCAAGTGGTAGGTTCCTTCCCAAATGGCTGACTTTATCTGGTAAGGTCCCTCCCAATTTGCTCCAAAAGCTCCATGTGCCAGAACCCTGGTATTGGGCATGACTCTTCTCAGAACTAGGTCTCCCACTTTAAAAGGTCTTGCCTTCACCTTTTTGTTGTAATACCTTCGAACTCTCTGTTGATATGCTGCTAACTTCACTTGCGAATCTGCTCTCAACTCTTCGACCATGTCCAAATACAGTCTATGATTGACCTCATTGCTCTCGGGGTCAAAATGCTTTCTTCTCAGGGAACCTGTTCCAACTTCCACAGGTACCATAGCTTCACAACCATAAGTGAGAGTAAAGGGAGACTCACCAGTTGTAGTTCTAGGCGTGGTGTTATACGACCACAAGACTCCAGGAAGTTCCTCTGGCCAGCTTCCTTTCTTATCTTCAAGCCTTGTCTTCAAAGTATGCTTGATAATCTTGTTCACCGCTTCAGTCTGTCCATTACTCTGTGGATAGTACACTGCTGAAAATGCCTTCTGAATTCCAAACTGCTCACACAACCCTCTAAGCTCTCTACTATCAAACTGCTTCCCGTTGTCAGAAATCAGCTTCTGCGGAATGCCAAACCTGCATACAATGGCTCGAAACACGAACTCAGTCAATTTTGATGCTGTAATCTTAGCAAGTGGTTCTGCTTCTGCCCACTTTGTGAAGTAATCAACTGCGACCACTGCATATTTCACTCCTCCTTTTCCTTTCGGGAGTTTTCCAATGAGGTCTATCCCCCACACGGCGAATGGCCAAGGACTAACAATCTGTTTGATAGGTGCTACAGGACGACTATCAAAATTTGCAAACCTCTGACAATTACTGCATGCTTGTACGAATTTGGTAGCATCTGCTTTGATGGTTTGCCAATAATATCCTTGTCGAAGGATCTTCATGGCTAAAGAATTACCCCCCGAGTGATTTCCACATACTCCTTCATGAATCTCCTCGAGGATATACTTGCATTGTTCTCCAGCTACACACTTGAGCAAAGGTTGATTGAATCCTCGTCTATACAGAACTCCATCATAGATTACATACTTGGCTGCATGATACCTCAGCTTCCTGGCATTATCTTGACTGGGAGGTAGCTCCCCTTTATCCAGGTAACGATGTATTGGGGTCATCCAGGAATCTTCAACTGGAAACTCGATGTCCATCACTTCTTCTTTGAAAACACTAGGTTGCTCCTGAATCTGAAGTGGGATTACCCCCAATAATGTGGATTCTCTCTGAGATCCTAGCTTGGCTAATGCATCTGCATTGGTATTTTTTCCTCGAGGTATTTGATCTAGCTTCACCTCTTTGAACCTCGCGATCAACTCCTGGGAGTACCTCAAATACAAGTCTGTTCGTGGACCTCTCGCCTGAAAACCACCACGAATCTGCCAAACTACTAACATCGAATCACTGAACACTCTAATATTCTCAACTTTCATCTCCAAGGCTAGCTTGAGACCTGCAATCAATGCCTCGTACTCTGCATCATTGTTCGTGGCTCTAAAAGCAAAATGAATTGAACTATAGAGTTGGTGTCCCTCTGGACTAACTAGCTCTATGCCTGCACCTGCTCCACCACTGTTAGCAGCTCCATCTACATACAGTGTCCACCAGGGTGCACAGTTGTCATTCTCTGTCTGTTCTTCCACCACCTCTTTTGGCCCCTCCTGGCCAGTAACCTCCACATGAGGTGGAAACTCGATTAAGAAATCTGCTAGAGCTTGAGCTTTGATTGCTGTCTTTGGCTTGTATTCTATGTCGAACTGTCCTAACTCCACAGCCCACTTTAACATTCTCCCAGAAGTTTCTGGCCTATGCATCACTTGCTTAAGTGGATATGAGGTTCTTACCTCAATCTTGTGAGCTTGGAAGTAAGGTCGCAGCTTCTTGGAAGCTAGAATCAATGCGAAAACCAGCTTCTCCATTCCTGTATACCTCGTTTCTGCATCAAGTAACCTTTTACTAACATAGTAGACTGGGCTCTGCTGTCCATTCTCTTCTCGAACCAGAACTGCACTAATGGAATACTCTGATACGGCCAAGTAAAGTATCAATGTTTCTCCATCCACAGGTTTGGCTAACAGTGGGGGGCTCCCCAAATGCTCCTTTAACTTTCCAAACGCTATCTCACATTCTGCTGTCCACTCGAATTTGCTTCCTTTCTTTATAGCTTTAAAGAACTCCTGACACTTATCAGTGGACTTCGAGATGAATCTATTCAAGGCTGCAACTCTCCCTGTGAGGGACTGAACCTCTCTTATAGTCCTTGGTGACCTCATATCAATCAATGCTTTAATCTTGGTTGGGTTGGCTTCGATACCTCTATGATTCACCATAAAACCCAGAAACTTTCCTGATTCTACTCCGAACACACATTTTTTAGGGTTCAGCTTCATTCTGTACTTTCGCAGATTCCGAACATTTCTTCTAAGTGCTTTACATGGTCAACAGCTTCCTTGGATTTGACTAGCATATCATCCACATATACTTCCATAGTATGGCCAATTTGGTCTTTAAACATCATATTCACTAACCGTTGGTATGTGGCTCCAGCATTAATCAATCCAAATGGCATGCATATATAACAATAAAGACCTCTATCCGTAATAAAAGAAGTATTCTGGTGTGATATTTTTGGGTATATATTAATTATTGCTAGATAGGAATTGATTGGAAAATATGATATGATTGAGGTTTTTAGGTGTTTATAAAAGGTAATATCTTCAACTAAAAGTAAATGTGAAAAAGGCAATCGATTAATTACCTTTAATTATATTATGTTATTATTTATTTTTGGTGTTTTAATAGTATAGATATCATATATATTTTTCTTTATAATGAAGGTAAATAAGTAAATTCATGAAATGACAAAAAACATATACCAAAAAATAGGTACCAAAATTTTTAATGTTTCGGGTATTATATAATTATTAATTAATTTTAATTTAATGTAATTTTAATATACTCATATTTACGGATTATACTAATGTTTCTTTATTATAAACAACGTATGCAGATTTTTAATATATTTTATTAACAATTGAAAAATATGGTGTGATATTTTCGGGTATATATTAATGATTGTAAAATTAGTTTTAAATTAAAAAGGTAAAGTGTTTTAATTCGAAAGAAAATATTAATGATGATTAGTTTTAAATTAAAAAGGTAACGTGTTTTAATTCGAAAGGAAATATTAATGATTGGAAGATGCATTGATGTTTTTAGGTGTTTATAAAATGGTAATATCTTCAATTAAAAGTAAATGTGAAAAAAGGCAAGCGACTACTTACCATTAATTATATTATGTTATTATTTATTGTAGGTGTTTTAAAAGTATAAATATCATATATTTATTTTTCTTTTTAATAAAAGGTAAATAAGTAAATTTACGAAGTACCTAAAAAATGGTACCAAAAAACAGGTACCAAAATTTTTAATGTTCCGGAATTTATATAATACTAGCTTATAGCCCGTGCAAAGCACGGGTTACTTTTAATATTTTATAATTTATTTATAATATAATATAATATTATAAATAATTTTAATATATTATTGAAAGAATTTGAACCTTACATATTTGTATATAATAATTTTTAGTATTAAATATAAATTAATATGTTGTTGGCGGGAATCGAACTATGGACCTCTGCATATAACAACTTTTAGTATTTTAGTATTGTTAAATCTAATTAATAATTTTTAGTATTAAATATAAATTAATATGTTGTTGGCGGGAATCGAACCTTGGACCTCTGCATATAACAACTTTTAGTATTTTAGTATTGTTAAATCTAACGGTTATGATCTATTTGAGTTGCTGATCTAACGGTGATAAGTGAGGGATAACCAAAAATGGGGATAACCAAAAATAGGGGTAACCAACTACAAATTATACCCCCTTTTGCTTATTATAATATAGTATAGATATAGATATACTATCTTAAAACCCGTGCGATGCACTTATATTTTTAATATTATATGAATTTTTTTATTAATTTAAATTATTTATTTTAAAACATGAATTTTGGAGGCTTAAATCTTTTTTTATGAGATGATTTGATAATGAATATATATATGTTATCCGTGATATTTATAGAAAATGAGGGATTTTAGTTAGAAAATATAGAAAAGATAATAGGTATTAGTTGAAAAAGGTAATCGGTTAATTGTTAGTAATTATAAAATTATTATGTTATTTTATTAAATAGAATGTCCGTGATATGATTGGAAAAAGAGAGGATTTAGCTAGAGAAAATTAAAAAGTTAACATGTTCTAGGTGAAAAAGGTAATTGATTAGTTTATAGAAATTATAATTTAATTATGTTACTTTACTAAATAAAATTACTCGTAATATTTTTAGAAAAGGAAAAATTAATATTGTTCGTGAAATTTTAATTAAAAGAGGGATTTTAGTTAGAAAATATAAAAAACTGATACGTTTTAGTTGAAAAAGATAATAAGTTAATTATTAAAATTATAATATTATTAGTTTATTGTATTAAATATAATCTCTTGTGATATACTTGAAAAAATAGAGGTTTTAGTTAGAGAAAATAGAAAGGTAACATGAAAAATTCAAAAAGTGACATGGTTTATGTGAAAAAGGTAATTGAATATTTTATAGTAATTATAATTTAATTATGTTATTTTACTAAATAAAATTGCTCATAGTGTTTTAGAAAATGAGATATTAATGTTGCCCGTGATATTTTTAAAAAAAGAATTTATTTTGGAAAAAATAGAAAAGATAATACGTTTTAGCTGAAAAGGTAATTAGTTAATAATTAGTATTATGATATTATTGTTTTATTTTTATTAAATAGAAACGCTCGTGATATAATTGGAAAAAGAGAGGTTTTAGTAAGAAAAAATAAAAAGGTAACGTGTTTTGGCTGAAAAAGGTAATCGCCCATGATATAATTGGAAAAAGAGAGATTTTAGTTAGAGAAAAGAGAAAAGGTAACGTGGATGAAAAGGGTAATTGATTAGTTAATTGTAATTATAATACAATTACGTTATTTGATTAAATTTTAAAAAAGGAATGTAAAAGATATTGTATTTTACCTGAAAAAGAAATTATTTTGTTTTTGAAAAATAGAAAAGGTAATATGTTTAACCTGAAAAAGGAAATTGATTAATAGAGGAGAAATTTTAGTATAAAATATATATGATATTATATTTTACCTGTAAAAGGAAATTGTTTAGTTATTGAAAAATGGAAAAGATAATATGTTTAACTTAAAAAAAGAAATTGATTAGTTAGTAGGATGAGTAAGGGTAAATAAGTAAAATCAACAGGTACCGTACCGACCGACCGACCGACCAACCAACCAAACTTTTAATGTTTCGGCTTTTATATAATAGTATAGATTAAATATTAATAAAGATTAGTTTTAAATTAAAAAGGTAATGTCTTTTAATTTGAAAGGAAATATTAATAATTGAAAGATACATTGAAGTTTTTTGGTGTTTATAAAAAGGTAATATCTTCAATTAAAAGTAAATGTGAAAAAAGGCAAGCGACTACTTACCATTAATTATATTATGTAATTATTTATTATAGGTGTTTTAAAAGGATAAATATCATATATTTATTTTTCTTTTTAATAAAGGGTAAATAAGTAAATTCACGAAGTACCAAAAAACAGGTACCAAAACTTTTAATGTTCCGGAATTTATATAATAGTATAGATATATAAGGCATATATATAGTTAGTATAGAGGTTCATAAAACAAAGTATGAGAATTGAAATTTTTATTATTCGTTAGTCAAACCCAGGTTACTTACAACAATTAGATTTTAAATTTTAGTATTATTAATAAAAAATTTATATTGCATGTGAAATTTATTTAAATTTGCATAAAGATTTAAAATTTCAATTAGCAATAGAATTAAATTTCAAAATAAAATCATATATTATGAATATTTAAATTATTAAACTACAATGTGTAATTTAGTTACAAATATTAAAATTACAATAGGATCATACATAATATAAAACTACGTCATATACCTAACACTAAAAAATTATTTTTCATGTGTATATTAAAAATTTATTAACGTAGAAGTCGAGTTAGTTATATCTAACTAATTTCGATAAATGTAAGATTTATTACATTATTTAATTTATATATATTTCTCTTCTATCAAGGTCAACATATATTTTACTTTTATGTTTGAAACCATAAAAGTTATTCATTTGATGAATTTGTTGATTTGTCAAATATTCATTTACCAAGGTTCACCTAATAATAAAGTATAATTTTAAAAATTTTGCAAAAAAATATATATTAATTGAAAAAGTATAATAAATTTTAGAAAATAATATAAACTAGAGGCATGTACCTCACACTGACTTCAATAATTAAAGAAAACTTTTTCAATAAAGCACACATATACAAAGCACATTAATAGTAAAAACATACTCATTCCAATCATTGATCACATGTTTAGCTGAGCTATTATTGAAGATATATACTTCTCTGGATTAAGCTATATTCGATAAAGGAAATTATGAATTCAATGTCAAAGTATAAAAAAATGAGACATGAACAATTTTACCTCATGATGATGGAAGCACGAAAAATATCTATCCAGACGTAATTCATCAATTCTCAAGCGCATAGGTCAAAAGAATGATAAGTTTGTTACCCAAAGTAGATCTGTTAAGTCAATTATTCATATTTGAATTTTCTGATATCTTGAAAGATAAATAGATGTCGAAAAAGAAACAAAGACAATGAATTCTTAAATATCAAGAGATTAGAAGAAAAGAGAGGGAAAAGTTAGAAAAAATAGTTTTAAGAACTTAAAGAACAAGGCCTGGGCAGAGTTTCAAAAAATTGTTATTAAAATCAGGACCAGAACTTACACTTTCGGAATGGAATAGCTTGAAGGATATTTAGATTTTACCTTAAATTAGCTAAAGGGATGCACCATTTTCGAAGAACCAATGGTTAAACTTGTAAGTGTTCTGAAAAGTCATCTTAATTAGAAAGCACCCACCGAATACTCCAATTATATTCTACGATCCACAACAAATTAAAAAAAATGTTATGATTGCTATCAGTACTACTCGCATCAAATTTCAAATTATAAACTTACACATACTTAACTAACGACATTAATAATACATAATTTGATTTATAAATATATTTAAGCAACCGGCCCGTGCCTTGCACGGGTTTTTATGCTAGTTTACTACTAGTTGACTAACATGTGCTTCGCGACGGTCTTTTAATATTTTTTTAAAAAAAAATTAAAATATAAATTTAAGAAATAAATTTAAAATAAAATATCCATAAAGATTTAATATGTCGCAAAGATTTGAGTTTTCATGAAAATTTACCTAAATATAATTAGGCTAATGATTAAGAAATAAATTTAAAATAAAATAGCCATAAAGACTTAATATGTCGCAAAGATTTGAGTTTTCATGAAAATTTACCTAAATATAATTAGGCTAATGATGAATAAATTGATCTTAACGGTACATTAAAGAGGAGTCCATATATCCTCTGGGCTCTGTCCCTTGCTCTTGTTAATACAAAAAGAGTGTCCATGGCGGACCCATTTTAACAAATAATTATTGTTTATTAAAATGGGCCCCGCCAAGGGTGCTCTTTTTGTATTAAAAAGAACAGGGGATACAAAGGGGACAGAGGATCCGGACCCATTAAAGAGCATGCAGATGGGTACAACTTTACCACCTAAAAAGTGATTATGTTGAAAATAATTAAGTTATCATAAAATATAGAATTTTTTTCTTTTTTTGATAATCCAGTGTCCGGGCCAACTTGCACGCACCTCGACTAATCTGGAGGACATACTAGCACACTCATATCCCCGAGCCAACTTGCGCGCACCTCGACTAATCTGGAGGACATACTAGCACACTCATATCCCCGATCAAGGTAGGCCACTTAATCCCAGAGCATCCCAGGGAATCGAACTCGTGACCTTAAGGCAGCAAGCCTTAAGCGCCACTGCTCGACCATCTGAGACACCCCGTTGGGATGAAATATAGAATATTTACCATTCCACAAATTTGATTAGTATTGCTTTTGCGCTGTGCTCCCGAGTTAGAATATAGAGAGGAGAGAAGAGAACGCGAAAAAAAAATTAAAATTTTCTTTCAAAAGTGTGCTCCCGAATCTATACTATACTATAATAAGCAAAAGGGGTATAATTTGTAGTTGGTTATCCCCTCTTTTTGGTTATCCTTTTTTTGGTTATCCCACTATTAAAAAATAATTTAAAAAAGAAAAAAAATAAAAAAAACAAAACATATACTGTTAGTAGCTTTCTATTCCAATTCAAAGATTACCTTTCCTCCATCACTCGCTAGATAAGATACGTATCAATAAAATAAAAAGGAAAACATGGCAAATGCAAGTTTGATAAAATCAGGAGGAGACCATTCGGGCTTAGATAGAAAACTGATGAACTACTAGACTTGGGCCAGGAAAACAATTGGGCCGACTTAAACATGGAACAAATTCTTCGGGAAAACAAACATGACAATTAATTAATGGATTTAAAAATCAAGACAACAGGTGCATGTCGGTCCTGAGAATTCATGGGCCTAGCGTGAAAAAAATAATAATTTGGGCCCTTTTATATATATAAAAATATTGATAATGTTTTATTCAAATGAATTATATTTGTAAATATTATAGTCAAACTAATTTTTATAAAAAGAATAATATAGAGCCCAAAAAATGAAAGCAAAAAATAGTTAAATGATAAAATTGAAATTTAGAAAATATGTATATATATATATATATATATATATATATATATATAGGGTCTTACTCAAATAGAAACCAAATTAAAATAGAAATTAGAAACTAAACTCTAATCTAATATTTAAAGCTAATCTAATGACCAAACTAGGGGGACCCCAATACAAAAAGTTCATAATATTCTAGGCTCCATCCAGCAAAAAAAAAAAAAAAAAAAAACTGTTCACTGCTGACGTGGCAGTGACGTCGGCGTGAACAGTTTTTTTTTTTTTTTTTTTTTTTGCTGGATGGAGCCAATAATTTTAAACACTTTTTGTGAAGGTGCCCCTGGCGGGGCCATTAGAATGAATGAAATAGAATTTATTTAATGTTAGTTTCTAGTTTCTATTTAAGAGTTGGTTTCTATTTGATACTTTGCCTATATATATATATATATATATATATATATATATATATATATATATATATATATATATATATACTATCTTCTATACTATAAAAAGCGAAAGGGGAGCGAAAGGGGTATAATTTGTAGTTTGGTTACCCCTTATTTTTGGTTATCCCCATTCTCAATCGTTAGATCTTCAACTCAAATAGATCATGATCGTTAGATATAACATTACTAAAAGTTGGAGATCTAAGGTTCGAATCCCGCCAACAACATTTTAATATAAAATTAATATTAGATTATGTTATATAAAAAAGTTGAAGGTTCGATTCCCACCAACAGCATATTAATTTAGATTTAATATTAAAAATTATTTATATACAAATGTCTAAATTAAATTTGAATTCTCTCAACATATTAAAAGTAATATTTATAATATTATATATACTAAACTATAAGTAAATTAAAAAAAATTAAAAGTGACCCGTGCTTTGCACGGGCTATAAGCTAATATTTTTTAAAAATCGTGTCAAGTTCCGTTTTCGAATTTAAAATAAGTCGAGGTACACTAATCCCCCCGTAGTTCAACTAACTTATCTAACTAAGTTGTGTACATATATAATTATAAATTATTTGTGATCATATATTCAATTTTTTTAAAAACAATATAATAAAATGTGCAAATTAATTCTTTTTTATATTATAAAAGATTTAAAATTTGATGTTGGGAAAATAATATCAAATTTCCTAAACTCACGTCATGTCTATCATTATCAATATTGAGAGAGTAATGTGCATGTTTACGTTCGATAATCAACTAATTATATTCTATTTACTTCAAAAAAAAAAACTAATCATATTCTATATATTAATACCTTATATATAATAAGCATAAGGGAGATCTTATCTAAATTTTTGGTCGTCGTCATTGTACTATCAAAAGCATATGATCCGTTGGATTAAAAAATTGGATTAAAAGTCATCTGTTGGATTATAAATTATATCCTTATATATTTATTTATAATACCCTTTCTTCATCGATTTGTTTTTTTTCTTCATCATTAGAACTAAATTTAATTTAAAAATATCTTTATAAGAGGGATCTTATCCAAATTTTTTGGTCTGTACTACCAAAATTATAAGATCTGTTGGATTGAAACTAGACGATCAAGATTTAGATCACATAAATAGAAATTATAATCTAAAAAGGATATAATTAGAAAAGGTTGTATTAGAAGTGAATTTTAAAAGAAAATTATAATCTAAAAAGGATATAATTAAAAAAGGTTCTATTATAATTGAATTTTAAAAAGAAAATTATATTCTAAAAAGGATATAATTAAAAGAAGTTGTATTAGAATTGAATTTTATTTTTTATTTATTAGTATTAAAAATTTCATATTTACTATTTGGCCTCTATCTTGAGATCTAAAAATCAGATTTGAATGATTTTACAATCCATGCGAACCTCATAAAATTATCTTTAATTTAGTGATGCTTTAATAATTATTATTCAAATAGAAACACTCAGAATATCAAGAAAAAAATATAATTACGAAATTTTACATTAATCCTAATCTATGTAGAAGTTCTACATTGATAATGTTATCAATTGTAGAAAACCTAATTGTATATGATTTAAATCATTGACATATACATTTTCGTATTTCAATATAAATATACTTTTTATTTTATAACATATTAAAATATAAAACATTTTTTATGCTAAATCCAACGATTTTCATCTATTTATTTTAAGATCTTTGTCGTACGAAGGAATGGACGATTATCAAAATTTTGGACAAAATCTATCTTATATAAATATATATACGGAGTACTTTTTAGTTTATAACATATTAAAATATAAAACATTTTTTATGCTAGATTCAACGGTTTTCATCTATTTATTTTAAGATCTTTGTCATACGGAGGAATAGACTATCGATTATCAAAATTTCGGACAAAATCTCTCTTACACTTATTATTAAAATTATATTTGATTGTGAGTAGAATTATCTTTAAATGATTATAAGGATATTTTGATAATCAAAACGAATTATAAGTAGAATTCATAAATCAAATAGAATTGTCAACTTAAAAAATCGTCAATTTCTTCTCTTTTTTGTTTCTGCGTAGATTTAATTATATTAAACCATCATTAATTTAAAGATTATTTTGTTAATTTCATGTGGGCTGTAAACGTCCAAATCAAATTTTAAAATTCAAGATAGAGTATGTTAGGTCCGGAATAACGTAGAAGGGGGGTTGAATACGTTATTTAAAAATACTTCGATTTTTGATGTGGATATGAAATCAAAAATACTAAATCGAAATAACACAACTGTGTGGGAAATATCTTTAAATAGATAAAACCCGGAGGTTTGCTACACAATCTAATCCTATATATGGATCAGCTACAAAATCAAACACTCCTAAGGATAGTTTAGGCACGAGGACCTTCTACCCGACACTTCCTGAAAGCGGGCTAAGCCGGCTTTCCTACTAGATGGACTGTCTAGCAGCTTACACAGAGATGATATAAGAGAGAGAATAGAAAGTTGTGTGTTGAGGTGTGTTTTGAAATGAAATACAACATGCCTATTTATAGATTTTAGAAAGTCATTATTTGGCACTATTCCAACAACCCCCAAATAGTAACCGAGCACTATTCCAACAACCCCAGCTACTATTCCAACAACCACAGTTACTATTCCAACAACCACAGTTACTATTCCAATTTCGGTTACTATTCATATGAATAGTGATTTCGGTTACTATTCATATTCTCTTCTGTTTATTTTGCTATTTTAATTCTTCTCAGAAAATAGTTCAAGTACCAGATTAATTTAATTATTTATTATAAATAATTAATTAATCTGTTACTTAGTTGATTTTCAGAGTAAATTAATTTTTGACAATACCTTGAAATATTATGTATGTCCTTGATCGTCAATAGGCTTTGGCAATTCTTTCTGTGAATTAATGTGTTGATCCTTCTCTTATGTGCTGACACTTAGTGCACTGGTCTGGTTCACAAGTGACTAGCACTGATCTTGATCTTCACACCTTCGTTACATTCCAATTGATTAGCCTGCAGCAATATCTTCAAATAATACATGGAATCTTTTGGCCCTTCAACTGAATCATCTGTACATCTTATTCTGTTACTGAGGCTTGATCATGTTAATGAACTTCTTTCAGCGACTTGATCCTTGTCGGTGCCTGTTCTTCAAATTTCACGATCCCTGTATAGAGTTAATATTATTTATCTTTTATCCTAGTTGAGTTATATACGTCCTCTATTACATATTACATTCATTATGCTTTACAATCTCCCCCTATTTGATTGTTAGGGTTTGACAAACAAATTCCTAGAGGATAACTCAACTGATACAACAAAAAATGAAATACAAAGATAAATAATATTAAAGCACATTCTGGATCAAATATACATTTTCCAGATTTTTAAATTTGAACAAGTGCAAGACAATTGTTCCTCTAGACTGAACATATCTTCAAGTTTGCCTTTGCTTTCTTTCCACATAGCACTGATACTCCAATTAGCTTTTCCTTTCCCAAAATAAAGTTAATTCCGTGTCAACAACCTTTTCCTTGCCCTTACGCCTAGTAGATTTTTCTTGATCATCCACCTTCTCCCCCTCAGTTGCGTTATCCTCCAGATTAGTAGGATGAGGAGTTGGTAAATTAGACGAAGATGGCTTTACTAAGGAGTTGATTGCATGACTAAACTGGGCTGCCATGGAACTTAATTGAACCTGGAATGCATCATGTTGAATAAGTTGCAAATTTTTGATTTCTCCAATGGACTTACAAATATTTGACAACTCTTTCTCCATTGTTTGGACCCGTGTAAGAAGTCTGCTATATTCCTTTCTGGTTACAAGTGCATGTGGTTGAGTAGGTTGCTCACTTGTACATTCTGCAGGTGTTTCACTCAACACTCTATATGCACTCGGTTTAGTGGTTTGGGTTACACTTACATGTTCTGTTGGTGTTTCCCTCAACTTTCCTCTAGAGCTTCCACCGATATGTGTACCTGCAAATGAAATCATCCTAGCCCTTTTTCAGAGGTCACGGATGGTGCAATGAAAGTTCGTGAGCTTCCGTCCTCGCGTGAAGCGAGTTGCCGACCACTGGTAAAAGGTGGTAAATCTCGAAAGAGATCCAGAGATTTTCCCTCTGGGAGGTTAAACTTGAATCGATTAAATGGCACAAAACCCAAGTTTCCCTCGTACGTCTGTGAAGACACTTGGTTCATAAAAGAACCTCCTACTGATGGAACTTTCCGTAAGATGGAAGATTCACCAGCAGTTATTGAGGTAGGTAATTCCACCTCGGATGCCTGTGAAGGCATTTGATCTTTAGAAAGATCATCAACCACTCTTATGTTCCGTGAAATGGAACTCAAGATAGTTGCTCCCGTCAATTCAACCTCATTTACATTTGCACTCATTGGATAAGAAAGAATTGTTTCACTAACAGTTGCCGTTACCTCAAGTTCATTGGCTTTACTCCGTTTAGAATGAGGTAGAGCGGCTGATGTAACTAACTCCTTATGTGGTGCTGCTGAGGCACTATCTCCCTCAATAATGTGAATAACTGGTCGTTTAAGTGACAATTGAGGTGTAGGAGTTTGTTGTGTTAGTGTTTGCATTTGTAGAATGGGCTCTTCGACCTGTATTCAATACTCAACAATAAGTTTGTAGATCAGCATTTATTTCTTCATTCTCAAATCTCAGCTGGTCATGTTCATCAAAATCTTCAAGTCCTGTTATCTTTTTATCATCAAAAGACACATGGATAGATTCCATGACCACTTTTGTTCTCAGATTATACACTCTGAATGCTTTTGTTGATAGTGGGTATCCAACAAAGATTCCTTCATCAGCTTTTAAATCAAATTTGGAAAGCTGTTCTGGATGAGTCTTAAGAACAAAACATTTACATCCAAACACATGAAAGTACTTCAGGTTCGACTTCTTCTTTTTCACCATCTCATATAGTGTTTTACCATGCTTGTTTATGAGTGTAGCATTCTGTGTGAAACAAGCAGCTTGCACAACTTCATCCCAGAAGTAAGTTGGCAGCTTTGCTTCATCAAGCATGGTCCTTGCAGCTTCTATGAGAGTCCTGTTCTTTCTCTCTACTACTCCATTTTGTTGTGGAGTTCCAGGTGCAGAGAATTCTTTTTTTATTCCATTTTCTTTACAAAACTCTTCCATGACTACATTCTTGAACTCAGTGCCATTATCACTCCTTATGATTTTCACTGTATGCTTAGATCCTTTGTCCAGTTGTCTGACATGCTCTGTTAAGATTGATGCAGTTTCTTCTTTCTTGTGCATGAAATATACCCATGTATATCTGGTGTATTCATCAACAATAACCAAAGCATATCTTTTCTTTCCAATAGACATTATATTTACTGGACCAAATAAATCAACATGCAATAAGTGATATGGCTCAAGAATTGAGGATTCAGTCTTACTTTTGAATGAAGTTTTCCTTTTATTTGCCTTTTGACATGAGTCACATAGGCCATCTGGAGTAAAAACTGATTTGGGCAATCCTCTCACAAGATCTTTCTTCACTAGCTCATTAATGCTGTTGAAATTCAGATGAGAAAGTCTCTTGTGCCAATCCCAGCTTTCTTCAATTGATGCTCTACTCAGTAGACAGATTGCAGAGCCATCAGAGTTTGTTGAAAGCTTGGCTTCATAAATGTTACCATGCCTGTATCCCTTCAGAACAACTTTTCCTGTAGATTTGCTTACAACTTCACCGTGTTCTTCAAAGAAATCCACATGATAACCTCTGTCACAGATTTGACTCACACTTAGTAGATTATGTTTGAGTCCTGAGACTAGAGCTACAGATTCAATGATGACATTCCCAAGTTTGATATTGCCATATCCCAGAGTCCTTCCTATGTTGCCATCTCCATAAAAAACACTTGGGCCAGCCTTCTCCACAAATTCTGATAGCAGGGCTTTATTTCCAGTCATGTGTCCTGAGCATCCACTGTCCAGAACAAGGATATTTTTCATGTTACCCTGCAATCACAAAAACCACTAATGATTAGTTTTAAGGACCCAGATTTGCTTGGATCCTTTGGCCTTATTAAGTTTGTTAGCTTTTGCAGCAGAAGTCTTATCAGAGTTTGTGCTAACATTCTTTTTATCAGAATTTATACATGTAGAATCAATCTTGAATTTATTCAAAGAGGGTTTAAGTTCATAATAATCATAATACAACTTATGATACTCTTTGCATGTATAAATAGAATGCCAAATACTGCCACAGTGAAAACAAGGATTCTGTGGCTTAAACCTAACTGAACCACTCTTAACTCCTGACTTAGGAGGTATAGAGTTTATATTTTTATTCTTCCTGCAAAAAGTAGCAAGATGGTTAGGATTTCCACAGTTGTAACATTTCTTCCTAGGAGCATTGGAAATAGGCATATAGTTATTGCTTTTATTGATGCCTACCTTTCCATTTCTATTTTTCCTAGGTTCTTTTACCTTGTTCACTCTTTTTAACTCATTCAGCTTGTGTTTAAGCTGTTTCTGAGACAATAAACTAATATTTACTGATTTGACTTCATCCTATTTTGGTTTGTCAGATTTTGGTACAAACCTCATATGATTAAGTTTGGGTTTTGCAGCTTTTTCAGTAAATACAGGTTTAGAGGTCTCAGCTTCTAGGTTGGCAGTTTTCTTTTTATCAGTGTAACCTAGACCTTCTTTTCAACAATCATTCTCTATGATAATCTGAGTAGTTTTCCCATAATTAGTCCAAGTTTTAATAATGTTTCTTTCTTTAGCAAGTTCAGATTCAAGATAAGCATGCTTTTTCAATAATTCAGTTTTAACAAAAATAGCATCATCTCTCTCTTTCTGAATTTTTAACATCTGGACTAATTCTAATTCTAGATAGTCATTTCTCTTTCTAAGGTCTAGACTTTCAGATTTTATTCTTTCATTTTCTAAAGTCTGATCTCTGTAGCTAACATGCAAGTTTTTAAGAAAGAGTCTTAACTCAGATATATCAGTAGTATCAAAAGCTAGAGTAGAGTGAGGTACCTTGGTCTCAGTAGTTTCAGAGATACTATCAACATTTGCCATCAAGGCATAGTTCACCTCATCTTCAGAGTCTGAAGTGTCAGCCCAGTCCTTCTTCTTTGTGATGTAAGCTTGACCTTTATCAGCTTTGGCTTTCTTGCATTCAGGTGCAAAATGTCCTTTCTCACCACAATTATAGCATTTGATCTTGGACTTGTCCACTTTCCCAGACCTGTTTTCCTTTCCTTCAGCTTTTCTGAAATTCTTCTTTTCGAAATTTGAATCTCTTCGTGTGAATTTATTTCTTTTCCTGAAGTTCTTGTAAGCCATCTTCTTGAAGCTTCTTACCATCAGGGCTGCAAGTTGTATCATCTCAACATCACTACCCTCATTATCAGAGTCTGTGAGATTGTCAAAGTTTGTGTCATCATCAGAGTTTGATGATTCAGTATCAGACTTTGTAATGGATTGACTCTTTTTCACAGTAACTTCTTTAGAAGCTTTTTCCTCAACTTTAAGAGCAATTATCTTGGACTTGCCTCCATGCATTTTACTTCTTTGTTCCATCTCAAGCTCATGAGTTTTGAGCATTCCATAGATTTCATCAAGAGACATGTCTTCCATATTATGATTGTCTCTGATGGTAGTGGCTTTTAAATCCCACTTCTCAGGAAGAGCCAACAAGAATTTCAGATTGGAGTCTTCAAGATCATACTCTTTATCTACCAGTGATAGATCATTCAGCAATTTCAGGAATCTGTCATATATATCTGTTAATGACTCATCAGTATTTGAGTCAAAGTGCTCGTACTCCTGTGTGAGTATTGTTCTCCTGTTCTTTTTGATGGCTTTGGTTCCTTGACATCTGACTTCCAAAGCATCCCAAATCTCCTTAGCAGTTTTGCATCCAATGACCCTGTTAGACATAACATTGTCAAGGGCGTTATGTAATAAATGCCTTACCTTGGCATCATTACTAATAGAGGAGATATCTTCAGGGGTGTAGTCTTTTTTCTCCTTTGGAATCGTTTTCTGTTCCTCTCCAGCAATTGCAACAGACAATTTGGTAGGCTTATATGGGCCATCATGGATTCTATCTAAGTACTATGGATCTGTAGCCTCCAGAAACATTTCCATCTTCACCTTCCATATGGGATATTCTGATGCCCTGAGTATTGGAACTCTAATTGATTCATATCTGCTTGTTGTTGGAGTTTGTGTTTTCTCTGTCATGATTGTATAGCTTTTTGGATCTTAACTGTTGTATAATAACAGAGTGGCTCTGATGCCAATTGTTAGGTCCGGAATAACGTAGAAGGGGGGTTGAATACGTTATTTAAAAATACTTCGATTTTTTATGTGGATATGAAATCAAAAATACTAAATCGAAATAACACAACTGTGTGGAAAATATCTTTAAATAGATAAAACCCGGAGGTTTGCTACACAATCTAATCCTATATATGGATCAGCTACAAAATCAAACACTCCTAAGGATAGTTTAGGCACGAGGACTTCTACCCGACACTTCCTGAAAGCGGGCTAAGCCGGCTTTCCTACTAGATGGACTGTCTAGCAGCTTACACAGAGATGATATAAGAGAGAGAATAGAAAGTTGTGTGTTGAGGTGTGTTTTGAAATGAAATACAACATGCCTATTTATAGATTTTAGAAAGTCACTATTTGGCACTATTCCAACAACCCCCAAATAGTAACCGAGCACTATTCCAACAACCACAGTTACTATTCCAACAACCGCAGTTACTATTCATATGAATAGTACTATTCATATGAATAGTGATTTTGGTTACTATTCATATGAATAGTACTATTCATATGAATAGTACTATTCATATGAATATTGATTTCGGTTACTATTCATATGAATAGTGATTTTGGTTACTATTCATATTCTCTTCTATTTATTTTTCTGTTTTAATTCTTCTCAGAAAATACTTCAAGTACCAGATTAATTTAATTATTTATTATAAATAATTAATTAATCTGTTACATAGTTGATTTTCAGAGTAAATTAATTTTTGACAATACCTTGAAATATTATGTATGTCCTTGATCGTCAATAGCCTTTGGCAATTCTTTCTGTGAATTAATGTGTTGATCTTTCTCTTATGTGCTGACACTTAGTGCACTGGTCTGGTTCACAAGTGATTAGCACTGATCTTGATCTTCACACCTTCGTTACATTCCAATTGATTAGCCTGCAGCAATATCTTCAAATAATACATGGAATCTTTTGGCCCTTCAACTGAATCATCTGTACATCTTATTCTGTCATTGAGGCTTGATCATGTTAATGAACTTCTTTCAGCGACTTGATCCTTGTCGGTGCCTGTTCTTCAAATTTCACGATCCCTGTATAGAGTTAATATTATTTATCTTTTATCCTAGTTGAGTTATATACGTCCTCTATTACATATTACATTCATTATGCTTTACAGAGTACAAATATTAAATCGAACATGTAAAATCTTATATATATCAATTTTTAAACACCAATTTGATATGTAAATTAATAACTTATAAAATTTCATAAATGTAATATAATTGTAGATATTAAAAAGGAGCTGTGCGTTGCACGGGTTATAAGCTAATTTTTTTGGTAAAAGAAGAGAAGAAAAAATTTTCAAAAACTTTGTCTCCAAAAAATGGGATGATTGAGAGGGAAACTCTCACATACATTTCCAAAAATTTCCCTCCAACTTAATTACCTTTTTCAAAATTTTCTCTCATGATTTACAAAAAAACTAGGGAACATGTTAAAGAATTTGTTTTTCTTCTCCTCTTTCCCATTCTATTCTCTTCCATTCTCTTCTTTAACAAAAAACTTGAGAGCACGGTGTTGATACTTCGTTGATGGATAAGATCCCTTCATCTGTAAAAATGTTTTTTATATTTGTTGGTGTAAATTTTTTTGTAAGTAAATTATACCCCGCTGTTTTTTTACTCCGTTAGTGGAGTTTTACCTTACTAATATTTTACCTCGTGTTAATTAAAATAAATACAAAAAGAGAATTATAGTTATAATTGGTATCTTTTTTTTTTATTAAAAAAACACATTGAATTCTAGTAAAAATAGAAGTTCTAGGTTAAATCAAAATATGGTACAAACCAAATTTGATACTTTATAATTTCAAAGTAATCTCTTTTATTAATAATGGTTATAGATTGTTAAATTATAACAATTGCCCAGGAATGCAGATTTTGTTGATTTTTCAACTAGTTTTCTATACTAAGGAAAAAGTCTTTTATACAATCTAGTTCACTTTACGGGTCTGGTTTACAGGTGTGGAGAGTTCTAGTACATGATGATGCATGACAGCATGAGTGCATTTAATTAGCAAAAAAAAAAACTCACAACTATTTTTGAAAATCGAGAACAAAGGTTGAATTTTTAATTTAAAAAATCAAAATCCTCTACTAATTTAATATTATTAACCATCACTTAAAATCTAAACTGAATACACCTAAGCAAATTTTACTAAAACAATTCATTTAGTTTTCCTAATATAATTCTTAAATCTTGAAATGAATGAAAAGCTGAAACACTACAAGGCACAAGCATTGAGCAATGCAATATGGGACATAAAAACAAATGCAGAACCCAGGCTGAATCAGCAAAACTGCAGGCAAGCTTCTAACTCTCTCTCATCAGCACAATTATATCCCAAAGAATAAGCTCTTGCTGCAATATATGGACATATTATTATCTATCATCGCAAACCAAAAAAGATAAAGCACAACACTGAAGCTAAAGAGATTAGAGCAAATACCATAACGGCCAGATCCCATAAATGGCTCAGCTTCATCTGAAACAGCATCTAGTTGCTGATCCTGAATTTGCAGAAAATGAAACACATCAGCTGATCAAATGGTCAATTGGAGGCTAAAAGTGCCCAAAAATCTTATTATGTTCAGTTAAGCACTTCCATTTTTGTTTGATTGCAAAATTCACCAAGTATAATAAGTAGATATCATTTGACCAACTAGACCAGGTTGAAAAAGTTCATCATACACTACTACCAAGTCTGACTTGCTATCAGGAAACCAAATTATAATATGCCTGTTCTATTATTATCACGGTAAACTTGCTATCAGGGAACAAAATTGTAATATACCCGTTCTATTATCATTATTACAGTCCAAATTTATGCTTACTCACTAAGAAAAACTTTGCTTTAGGGTAAAGATCTACTACTACAACCATTCTGGAACCGGGCCTCGTTTAATTTCTTAAAACCAACTTTCAATTCTTTGCAATTTCGTATTGAGATGGGTACATTTGATATCGGTTATACTCTTGTATAGGAAAGAGGAAAAAAAATCAAGTATCTAGTGAAGATGACCCATTTAAGAAACTCTCACCTTCTTTTTTGGTCCCCTTATTAGTTAAGCTAGCAGGCAAAAAAATGTTCAACTTTTTGCATATATATGTAGTTATTACAACCTTTTGCATGCATATATATTAGGCTACTAGCTAAGTCACCAAAAGAAGATGTAATAAAAGGTTTTATTTTCTTACAGTGTCTTGATCCCCTTCATTAGCTGGGGACATCAATCTTTCATCAGCGGGGGACATCAATCTTTCGAAACAGTGACCAGATATTGTACAAACCAGTAGCCCACTAGTCGGGTCTGCGGAAGCATCTTTGCATGTATCATCACACACTACAAAATAAGAAATTGGAAATGAGAAGCCTCTAATAATGTGAGCATATTTTGTGATTTCTAAATTTTAATGACAGTGTTTCAAAACCAAAAGAAATTACCATGAATATTTCCAGTTTTCTCACACACATAAACATCACCTATCTGATGGTAAGAGCAACTTTTTCCTGAACAAGCATGATCAGTCACCACCTGATCAGTTAAACCTTTGCTGCTTTTCCACGTAGAGACTTCATCAGCAACAGTCATGTCCAGAATCTTCCAGTCATCCTTCATAGGATAAGAGAAAAAAGAATAAGCAATCACAAAAAATGTCACCTCTCATTGCGTAGGATCATATTAATGGTGCTGGCAGATTGTGCAAGCACGCCACAGATATGAGGAACCCACCATGTGTCCTTACATAAGTAAATTGACAACACACTACAATATAATATTCCCTCTGTCCCATGTTTTTGTCACTTTGACCAAATTTTGGTCAAATTGACCAATATTGTAATGAAAACTAATTATATTATATATGATAATTACAATTTTTTTAAAAAAATACTATCCTAAAGTACACTTATCATATTATAAGATTCAAATTTAAACTTCATAAAAACATGAAAGGCTAAATTATTATTTGAGATCAAAATTTGGTCAGTTTGACTAACAAAGTCATATTAGGACAAATTAAGTCGGAAAGAGGGAGTAGTATTTATATAAACGCATGTACATATGTTTACCCAATACATAATTACAAAAAATATGCAAAACAATCAACGGCAAATATCATCTTTCAACATAAAACATCGCATTTCAAAACTATCAACAGATGGACAAAAAATACAACAATTTTTCAAGGAATGATAAAGTTCAAAAAGTCATTTCACCGATTAAGTAATTGAATGCACCAGAGGCAAAGCAGCAAACTTATACAGAAGCCCAACTTCTATTAACTCAATTATAATAGTTAATACATGCTTAGTATGTACACTAATATTTCGTCAAATATATTATACAAGCAGTAGGTCTACAGTTCAAAAATAAAGTATGTACATGAGAAAAAACACGTTACACTTGAATCTGAGGGTGGGCGTGGCAGTTCAGTTTTGGTTTTAAAATTTTGATTTCACCTATTACCGGTTAAGTTTCGGTTCAAAATTTATAAATTATATTAAAGAATAATATATCAAGACAATGTTATATAAATTTACCACCGTGAATCAATACTTACAAAGCCTTGATAAGAATAATGCAATAATACATAGAAATTTCTTTCTTCTGTTATATCACAGCCTCACAGGTACTTGCATGAGCCTAGAAATCCCTTTAACTAAACATAGGATAGTAGAACCAAAACAAAAATAGGAGCCAAGAATACAGCCCCGGGTCCACAAATTGATACCAGCACAGAAAAAGAGAGTACATACAGACCCACTCACTTATGGGAAAATGTAAACAAAGATGGAGTAGACTTTAGTTACCTGAGAAGGTATAGGAGCTTGGCATCTTTTTGCTGTCTGCATATGGATGTAATACACCTTGAATTCAGATGGACAATTCCTAACATAATGAACCATTTCTTCTTCATCACGCTGTAGACCAAATATAAATATTTTAAACTAATTCTAAATCAAATGTAAATATAAATAAGCATTGAGGGTCAACTGGGATATGAAGGTCATCCAGAACTGTCGAGGAAACAGACAATGGTTGTTCCCGCATACATGACCTTCCTTTCTGGAACTGGAATCTCAACATAGCAATGTTAACCGAAATTATTCTAGGCACATGAAGTTCTATTACTGGATCAGCCAAATTGACAAGCACATAAAGAAATTCAATTGAAACTACCTGAAGGTAAAGCTTCTTCCAAGCACAATCACAATACTTACTCTTTGGCTGTAGCAGACCCCATCGCATGCAATACCTAGAAAATAATATTAAACAAATATAATAAACAAGCAGCACTATGTATTTTGTGCATTAAGAGAGGGGAAGACTGAAGATGGAGGAATAAACCAAAAGAGATCAATTATGTTGCAACCTCAACACCCAAGAGGCTAATGTCATGCATAATAAACTCATTTTAACTGTAAAATTTCTTATTTTCTTATTTCTTTAATTCAGTAGCAAAAGTGACATGTACTGTTAAGTAGAGAAAAAAGAAGTTACTTCCGATTGCTAAACTAAGGATATTGAAATTAATTTTTTTTAAATTAAATCCCTGAAAAAACTCATCCCGATACATGATCAAACATCGCAAGCTATTTCAATGACCAATACTTTAACTGCATTGGTTCCATGTTCAAGAAGAGTGAAAATAAAAAGAACAGGTTTTGAAATTGCAGGAGGGGAGAATATAAGCTAAATAAACTTTTATCTAGTGTTCCTGAGTTTTTTACGAGAAACTAAGCCAAGATGACAAGAGGTTTATAAAATGGGAGTGTCAAAATAAGTGTATTTTATATGAAAGCAAGGCATCAAGACAATAGCTGTTTAGCTGTAGTAAAAAAACAAACAAATTGAATTAATTACTCACAAGTGACGCCACAGTGTTTCATCAGAAGCAACAAAGCTGAGATATCTACAGACCAGTGAGCATGCGATAAGATCCTACATTTTGACACCATAGATATGTTAACCTCAATTAAAAGGAATAAAGATCTCATACACATGCACATTTATACTATACGAGCTTCATACCTCAGACGAAAGGAACTTGAGGATATCATGAAAGACCTCTGGAGGTACTTTGCTTAAAAAACTATTATCCACCCTCTTCGGTTTAACTCTGCCCTTGTGGAAACCACCTTCAACACGGTAGCCACTACTGCACCTGGCTCTCTTACTTCTTGAAGACGGCCGATTTCGTACTTGAATTGAGGAAGGGAATCTAGTTAATTTCCTTCGCTTAGCCACATTGCTTTCAACCTCCATGTGCGGCCTCTTCTGTGATGGCCCTTTTTCTCCCTCATTCTTTTCTATCTTATCTGGTTCCTGCAATATATGTACCTATAGAGAAAGACAGACCGATGTAGTCATCCACATTCAAGACAAAAACTTTCAAACATCTCCAACATTGAAGCCGAGTAAAACCTAAAGAGTGCAACAGATGTCATCCTTTTTCTAGCATATGAAACTAATATAACAGATAAATCACAACTCTTGATTAAACACAATTCATACTGCATCCAACAACCTACGACAATCTACCAATTGCAAGCAACGAAATCAACAAATCCCATAACATTAAAATCAGACTTCTTAGGTTCCAATCTCTTTTCTACTTCAACCCTAAAAATCGTAAATTTCACTATATTTACTAAATTCTAGTTAGATTCTTCACTTCTAGTTAACATAACTTGTATAAATTTCAAATTTCACAATCACAAATTCATAACAAAAACATCACCTTGTGAGAAAAAAAAAAAAATAAAGCCCAAGTTTTTAAATTTTCTTTCATGATAAATGGTAAAGATCATATCTTTTTAGCAATTACAATCATATCCAGTAACAATTTCATCAATTTGAGGATATAAACAAACATACATACATATTTAAATACATAAATAAATATCATAATAATTGAAATAATATATAAAAGAAAAGGTGAAATTACCTTATCGGAGAGCTGGGCCTCGAGAAATTGAGCAAGAAAATCATCTTCGACTTCCGAAGTTGACATCTTTACATGTGTATAATACATATGACACTGCTTCATGCATATATATAGACACAGGCGCAAGGTAAATAAGGTTGTAAAGTTTGAGGATTTTGTGTTTCGCTCGAAGTCATCTGAATCCGGGTCGGGTTAGAATTGGATAATTAATACAAAAACTATTTTTAATTGTTTCTAATAATTAAAATATAATTTAATTAAATAGTCCTACTAGATTATGGTCCCCGTCCTCCGCACACTTTATGTATTTTAATTTTAATAAAAATAATTAATATAATAATAATAATAATAATTTAATTATTAAAATTATTTTAAATTATGATTAATAATGTATTAATGAAAAAAAACAATATAATAAATTCTTAAATTTAATGCATTCTATCCACACTAACAAATTATATTTATATAGTTTTGACCCGTCATTTTTCATAATTATTTTTTATATCATGTAATGGATTGCATAAATGACCTAGATTATTATAGTTGCAAATAAAAAACATGACACCTATTTTATCATTATTAATCAAATTAATATCATTTATCTGATATAATAAGTTGAAAATATCTTAGTTTTGTAAAATTGATGATTTTAATAATAATAATAAATTATTATTATAATATAAAAACTTGATTAGGTTCGCGAGTTCCACAAATCAAGTAATACTCCCTCCGTCCCTTTTGATTCTTAACATTTCACTTTTTCAAAACTTTCTGGCACGCATTTTAAGGTGCATTTTAAGGATAGTTAAATAACTTTTTTTTAAAATTTTCTTTTTCTGTATAAAAATTTAAACATTAAATTTTTATACAGAAAAAGAAAATTTTAAAAAAAAGTTATTTAACTATCCTTAAAATGCACCTTAAAATGCGTGCCAGAAAGTTTTGAAAAAGTGAAATGTTAAGAATCAAAAGGGACGGAGGAGTATGAAATTTAAGCTAGGTTAACCAGACTATTCAAATTGTTCGAATTCGCTCCATCCGAATCCGATTATTATCGAATCATATTTGAGTACTAATCGATAAAGCCGCGCTTCACGGTGGCGTTATAATATTTTTTAAAAAAATTAATACATTTATGTTATATTCTAATATTAATATTAAATTTTAATAATTAAATATCATTTTTTATTGAATCGATTTCTTGTTAAACACTATTCTTTCGATTGGGTCGCTCTCTTGTTAAAATCAAAATCTTAACTTTAACATATATTATAAAGACTTATATAATATTTTTTATCCATAAAATCGAACAATAAAAATAAAAAAAATTATGACATCAATATCAAATTCTAATAGCTAATACAATATTTTCTAGTGAGCCGTCTTCCCGTTAAATACGTTTCGAGTCGCTATTATTTGGAACCGAAATTCTAACTAATTAGATAAAGAAAGTAAATTCCAATTTTCATATTCTTTAAACTTTTTAATATTTATAGAATTTTAAAATTGAAAATACATCTTATATTTTCCGTATATTATAGATATTCATGTACTTATTTACAACTTCCGCATGGGAATGTCTTTCTGTTATGTTAACATACAAAAAAAATAAATTTGAAGGCTTTTCGTTACGGAAATGATATTATAAAACAATTTTATACGGTCTTTTCTGATGAATCGCTTTCTCGTTAAACACGGTTATTAAGACAAAAAACCTAACTTTTACATATATCACTTGTATGATAATGTTTATCCATAAAAATCAAATCCTAAAAATAAAATAAAATTTATAACATCAAAATGATATTTTAATAGCTAATACAATCTTTTATAGTGTGCCGTCTTCCCGTTAAACATGTTTCGAGCCGCTCTCGTTTAGGTCGAAATTCCAGATCATTACATATTATTAATGATACTTATCTCACACAACAATTATTTTCCTTAAAATTAAAACCTAGAAAATAGAGTGAATTCCAATTTATACTTTATCTAGACTTTCTAAAATTTATGGAGTTTTAGAAAATGAAAACACATCTTATTTTCTCTTTATATCATAGATACTCCTATTTTTATATTTAGGATTCCTACATGAGAACGTTCTTTTATAATGTTAACACATCAATTCTTTTATTTTTAAATACGATGACTTTTTTATGATAATAGTATTGGATTTATGAATAAATTTTCTTAATAGAAGTATAATTAACTTATATAAAAAATATTTAATTGAAGAAGTTCGTACTTTCTAAAAAATGTTTAGTCATGTGGATGCTCTATATATTCAAACACATATTCTACTTCTAATATAACTTTTATTTATATGTTTTCTATAAATTCGAACTCTATTCTCTATAAATTCGAACTCTATTCTCTATAAATTCGAACTCCTATTCTACTTTCAATAGAACTTTTAATCTTATGCTTTATAAATACTTATTATACTTCCAGTAGAAACTTTTATTTATATGTTTTTTCTATAAATTTGAACTCTTATTCTCTATAAATTCGAACTCTCATTCTACTTTCAATAGAACTTTTAATCATATGCTTTATAAATACTTATTCTACTTCCAATAAAACTTCTAATCATATGTCTTCCTATAAATTCGAACTCCTCTCCTCTATAAATTCGAACACCTATTTAACTTCTAATATGTTAAATGATATTTTTATATTTATAAATGTTTAAAATTCTAGAAAATTAGAAAAATAGATTGAGACGATCTTAGAGCGCCACCTAAACTCCCGTGTATCCTCCTTTATATATATATATATACTAGTTGATAAAGCCGCGCTTCGCGGCGGCGTTATAATAATTTTTTAAAAAATAAATATATTTACATTATATTATAATATTCATATTAAATTTTAATAATTAAATATCATTTTCTAATGAATCGATTTATTGTTAAACACTATTCTTTGATTGGGCCGCTCTCTCGTTAAAATCGAAATCTCAACTTTAACATATATTATAAAGACTTATATAATATTTTTTATCCATAAAATCGAACAATAAAAATAAAAAATTATGACATCAATATCAAATTCTAATAGCTAATACAATCTTTTCTAGTGAGCCGTCTTCCCGTTAAATACGTTTCGAGTCGCTCTTATTTGGAACCGAAATTCTAACTAATTATATAAAGAAAGTTAATTCCAATTTTTATATTCTTTAAACTTTCTAATATAGAGTTTTAAAAATGAAAATACATCTTATATTTACTGTATATCATAGATATTAATGTACTTATTTACAACTTCCGCATGAGAATATCTTTCTGCTATGTTAACATATAAAAAAAATTAAATTCGAAGACTTGTTGTTACGAAAATGATATTAAATTTATTGATATATTTTTCTAATGCAAGTATAATTAACTTGTATAAAAAAATAAAATAAAGGATTTCTAGGAAAAAAGATATATAGTTTTAAAAATCGTGTAAGACGTCTCCACCGTCCTCCTATTCTACTTCTAATAAAACATTTATTTTATGTATTTCTTATATATTCAAACATCTTTATACGATCTTCTCTAACGAATCGGTTTATCGTTAAACACGGTTATTACTATTTATCCGCTCCCTCGTTAAGACCAAAAACCTAACTTTTACATATATCACTTGTATGATAATGTTTATCCATAAAAATCAAATCCTAAAAATCAAATAAAATTTATAACATCAAAATGATATTTTAATAGCTAATACAATCTTTTGTAGTGAGTCGTCTTCCCGTTAAACACGTTTCGAGCCGCTCTCGTTTATGTCAAAATTCCAAATTCATTGCATATTATTAGTGATACTTATCTTACACAACAACTATTTTCCTTAAAATTCAAACCTAAAAATAGAGTGAATTCCAATTTATACTTTATCTAGGCATTCTAAAATTTATGGAGTTTTAGAAAATGAAAACACATCTTATTTTCTCTTTATATTATAAATACTCCTATTTTTATTTAGGATTCCTGCATTAGAATGTTCTTTTATAATGTTAACACATCAATTCTTTTCTTTTTAAATACGATGACTTTTTTATGATAATAGTATTGGATTTATGAATAAATTTTCCTAATAGAAATATAATTAACTTATATAAAAAATATACAATTTAAGAAGATCGTACTTTCTATAAAATATTTAGTTATATGGATGCTCTATATATTCAAACACCTATTCTACTTCTAATAGAACTTTTATTTATATGTTTTTCTATAAATTCGAACTCTTATTCTCTATAAATTCGAACTCCTATTCTACTTTCAATAGAATTTTTAATCTTATGTTTTATAAATACTTATTTTACTTTCAATAGAAACTTTTATTTAAATGTTTTTTCTATAAATTTGAACTCTTATTCTCTATAAATTCGAACTCCTATTCTACTTTCAATAGAACTTTTAATCATATGTTTTATAAACTTTTAATCTTATGTTTTATAAATACTTATTCTACTTTAAATAGAAATTTTATTTATATGTTTTTTCTATAAATTTGAACTCTTATTCTCTATAAATTCGAACTCCTATTCTACTTTCAATAGAACTTTTAATCATATGTTTTATAAATACTTATTCTACTTCCAATAGAACTTCTAATCATATGTTTTCCTATAAATTCGAACTCTTCTCCTCTATAAATTCGAACACCTATTCAACTTCTAATATGTTAAATGATATTTTTATATTTATAAGTGTTTAAAATTCTAAAATTCTAGAAAATTAGATTGAGACGATCTTAGAACGCCACCTAAACTCCCGCGTATCCTCCTTTATATATATATACTAGTCGACTAAGCCGCGCTTCGCGGCGGCCTTATGACAATTTTTTTTTAAATTTTAAATAAAGATTATTTAATAAAAAACCGAAAAAATAAATCTATAAATATCAATAAAAATTAGCGAGCACTTTACAGTATAAATTAAGTACACATAGATAATAAGATAAATTATTCATTTTATATTGATTTTGTCTCACAATTTTTTAGGCCGACACCTGTTGTATATATTATAAAAATACTAAGCATACAAAATAATAAAAAACTAAATACCAAAATCCTATTTGACTTTGATTTTGGTTTGCAGGTCGGTGAGATTTTCTTGGGAAAATACTATTGTAAAAAAAAAGATTAAAACTTGCTTTTTATATACTACTTTAATATCATCAATTATTTCTTTGATTGCATATTCTATGTTTGAAAACTGAGATAATATAAAAAATTAGATAAATAACTTTTGAATGATTTCAAAGCTCCACCAAATAAAATAAAGTATTTATATATTTTTCTATATCGATTTTGTGTCACGATTGTTTAGGGCCACACCCGTTGTATATATTATAAAAATACTAAGCTTACAAAATAATAAAAATACTAAGCATATAAAATAATAAAAAAATAAATACCAAAATCCTGTTTGACTTTGATTTTGGTTTGTACAGCGGTGAGATTTTCTTGGGAAAATACTATTGTAAAAAAAAGGTTAGAACTTGCTTTTCATATCCTAATTATAATATAATTTAGAGGTGAAACTTGTCTTTAATATCATCATTTATTTCCTTGATTGCATATTATATGTTTGAAATCTAAGATAATATAAAAAATTAGATAAATAGGTTTCGAATGATTTCAAAGCTCCACCAAATAAAATAAAGTATTTATATATTTTTCTATATCGATTTTGTGTCACGATTGTTTAGGCCGACACCCGTTGTATATATTATAAAAATACTAAGCGTACACAATAATAAAAATTTAAATACTAAAATCCTCTTTGACTTTGATTTTGGTTTGCACGCAGGTGAAATTTTTTATGATTCAAATAGAAATGGGAGATATTGTTTTTGAAAAAAAGGTTAAAACTTGTTTTTTATATCCTAACTATAATATAGTTTTGAGGTGAGACTCCTTTAATAACATTAATTATTTCCTTGATTGCATGTATTATGTTTGAAAATTAAGATAATTTAGAAATTAGATAAATAACTTTCGAGTTATTTCAGAGTTCCATCAAATGCCCGAGGAATTTCTTTTATATAATAGATATGTAATCGCGTTTCGCGATGATCTTGTAATATTTTTTAAAAAAATTCAAAATATAAATTTAAGAAAGAAATCAAAAATAAAATATTTATAAATAAATTAATGAACACAATATTGTACAAATTTTAATATATATAGACAACTAAATAAACTATATACTAATTTTCTATGTTAATTTTGTATCACATTTTCTTAGGCCAACACTCGTTGTAATAAATACATATAAGTCGCGTTTCTCGGCGTCCTTGTAATATTTTTTAAAAAAAAAATCAAAATATAGACTATTTTAGAAAGAAATTTTTAAAAAAATATCTATAAATAAATTAGTAAACACAATATTGTATAAATTTTAATATATATATATATATATATATATATATCCCACAAAATAAATCATATACTTTTTACTTCAATTTTGTGTCACGTTTTCTTATGCCAACACCCGTTTAATAAATATATATAGATAAAAAAGTAGATTTGATTGAATTAATTGAAAGAAGACGTTGAAATATTATGATCAAGAACAATGAGAAGATAATAACGACAAATTAACAATTAACAATAAATAAATAAAGAGGAAATGATAAAAGTTTAAACTTTTTGTGTCAAGTTTCTCAAGTGCCTCTACTTCTCAAATAGAGAAATATCTACTAATTCTTGTTCACGCGATTAGGTGTTTCTGTACCGAGATCACTAACAAAAAAATGAAAGTAAAGAATAACCAATGGTTACTAAGAATCCATAATTATGACTAAAATCAAAACAAATCATAAATTTAAAAATAAAACGAAGAAAACAAATATTAAATCAGTAAATTCAAACCTTAAAAAAACAACCTGAAAATCATAAAAAAAATCAGTAGCGCACACACATAGTCATGTACATTGAGAATTAAACAAAATAAAAATGAATAAAAAAACAAAAAACAATAGACGAATACAAAAACAAATAGAAGCAAGAAAAGGCTTACAAACATAACCATGTACATTGAGAATTAAACAAAATAAGAATAAATAAAAAACTAAAAAAAAGACGAAGATAAAAGAAAATAGAAGCAGGAATGGTTAAAACATGGTGATGAAATTTGATTATTAGAAGCAATGATTGTACGTTTTAAAAAAAAAATCAATTATTGTATATATATAATAATATAAAATTTCTTTTCTATTTCGAATATGTAAATTTGAATTATTCTTCTCTACAAATTTAAAACCTTTTCTATTTCGAATATGTAAATTTTATATATCCTAACTATAATATAATTTTCAGAATTTAATAACCTTTTTTATTTTAAAGATATTAATGTTAAAAAAGAAAATTTTGATTTTTTTTTGGTAAAAATAGAAATTAAAGAAGGAATTTTTTATTTTAATTATTTAAAGTAGAGGAGCTATAGAAAAACAAACAAATGAGATTTGAACTATTCGGAACTTTTGTGGGTTCTCGTTTATAGACATGCATGCATCGACTTTCATTAATATAAGGTTGATTAAAACATATGAAAACATTCAAGTTGTTAAACTATGTTCTAGCTAGCATGACCAAATTTTCTCGGTAATAACTTCGAAAGCAAATTAGTTAAATAGAACCATAAATTGTTAATTACGTTAATAATTAGAAGAACTCTTGAACTTTAGAGAAATCTAAAGTTGCAAATTAGTTAAATAGAACCATAAATTGTTAATTACGTTAATAATTAGAAGAACTCTTGAACTTTAGAGAAATCTAAAGTTGTGAAACCAATGACATTAAGAAGAAAAGTGATAAATCATGGAAAATTAATTTTCTCCGTACCTGAAATTTGATTTTGGATCTCAATTTTTTACTCAAGTTTTCTTCGAAAACTTCCTGCAGAAAAAAATTAAAAATTGAGATTGATTATTTGTCAAAAAACAAAACTGAGATTGATTAGATAGCTTTTTCTCAACCTATATGAAGCTAAGAGATTTACAATAAAATCATGTTGTATTCTTCGTTTTGCCCCTACAAATTAAACGCATCAATAATCGATAAACAACATAGATATTAAAGCTAAGATTCCCTACCAATTATTATTATTAACAACCCACATGAAAAGTAGAGATTAAGTCATAAATCTAAATATTTTATCAAGCAAAAATATCAATGACAATAAAAGAAATGTATACAAAGAGCTAATAAAAATCACAATAAAAAATCAGTAACAATCATCATATTGATACCTTGAGTTCTTTTGAAGTCGAAACAGAGACTTGTCGGAATTGAGGTCCTAATTAAGACCTACATATCATGTACATGTGTAAAAAAAACAATAGTATAAAATCATCATAATCGAACATAAAATATGAATAAAAAACAAAATTACAAATATGGTGATAAAATTTGATCGTTAGGAACAATGATTGCATATTATATAAGAATTTAAATTTTCTTTTCTATTTCGAATATGTAAATTTGACTTCTTATTCTTACCTACAAATTCGAAAACCTTTTCTATTTCGAAGATGTTAATGTTAATTTTAATTTTAATGTTAAAAAAAGAAAGTTCCGCATTCTTTTCTAAAAAAGGGTGAGTGCCCTAAATACTCACTTTTTAATCATCTCTAATCAAAATACCCACGGCGCTGAGACACAGACCAAAATGTCCAGCACATACGCCTACTGAAAAAACGTATCAGCCGGATACGCCTACACAAATAACATATCGAAGGATACGCCACAGAAGGCAATAAAAAATTGAACAGCATACGCAACTGTGTCATGCGTATGTGATGATACGCATGTGCAGACGGCGTAGATGACGTCATCCTGACGTCAGCATACGCAACTGCAACATGCGTATCAACAGATACGCATGTGCATACGGTGCATCTCACGCCTGGTCGTCGTCTCCAGGCTGCTCAGACGAAGCCGATTCCGGCAAGTTTTTTCTTTCGATTAATCTATTCATACCACAAACTTTCCATCAACTTTCTATATACCAATAGAATCGCAATTCTCTACACCCAAATTCACCTCCCTTTCCGATTTGTTTTTCCGACTACCTTCGTACACGCCCCTGCGGGGCCGCCAGAGAGAAAATGATCAGTGGAGGATGAAGTAGATGATAAGATGATCATGTGGTGGTATTTTGGAGTGTGGAGAGATGCGACAGAGAGAGATCGAGCCAAACGAAAAAAATGGCAAAAGTCGCCGGCAGGGAGATTTGGTGTTGTTCTGGCGAGTTCGACGATTTTCTGGCGAGCTACAGTAACTCCGATACGCCGATTGCAACGGCGTATCCCGTAGGCAGTCTGGGCGGAACTTTGAAAAGTGGGTATTTTGGTTAGTGGATAGGGGAAAATTGGGTATTTTGGGCATTCTTTCTCTAAAAAATAGGGCATAAAGAAGGAAGTTTATTTTTAATTATTTAAAATAGAGGAGTTCTAGAAAAATAGATAAATAGGATTCGAGCGATCTGAGAGCTCCTGGGGTTTTCCTTTATATATATAAAATAGATAGATAGAAGATAGATAGATATATAATAGATATATATAAATTAATAAAAATAAATAAAAATATAATATATATATATAGAGTCATGATCTAGGGAGAACCTCCTTAGATAGAGAACTCAAAGACCCCATCTAAGACCATTCATTTATAAATCTAAGATTTTAGGTATCAAGGGCAATTGTGTAAAATCAAACAACAAGATTTAGTACTTATAAGGAAACATTGTATATTAAATTTATTACGTAAACTTTTATTTATGGGATGAATTCACGTAATTAATAGAATGAGCACCTCTTAAGGAAATTTTAAGTTTTTTTAAAGATCACGAATCTGTTAGCCTATATTAGGAAATCTTAATTTTTTTGAAGATCACTAATAATACTATACATAAGATTCTACAAAAATGTGTTCTAGTAAGTGTTGTATAATAAAATATTTTTTAGTTTAGATATTTGATACTTTAATTTTTTTAATTGACATATTAATTTGAAACACATTAGAGAATCTTGGTGTATTACATAATATTTTTAAATATAATTTAACTTTAAAAAAATGTATAATTTTCTTTTAAAAAAAAAAGAAAATACATAGAAATATTATGTAGTACACCAAGATTCCCACAAGATTCTCTTACGTGTTCTATTAATTATTTGAAATCGTAATATTATTGTAGCATATATTTATATTAAGTTTCTACTAAATATTTTATTAATCAAAAATAAGTTTCGAATAGTACAAGTATACATCACTGTAAATAATCATCAAACATTTGTGAAAATTTGTAGAATATTTTTTAAAATAATATTCAATTTTTTATAGCGTGTTTTTTAAAACAATCCTTGAAGGAATTTGAAAAAAATAAATAAAAAGAAATAAATTGATATATTGATTTGAAACACGTAAGCGAATCTTGGTGTATTAGATGAATTTTTATATCTAATTTAATTTTAAAAGAAATGTATACCTTTTCTTTTCTTAAGAAAAAGGAAATACAAAAGAAATATTATGTAATATAACAAGATTCTCTTAGGTGTTTTGTTAATTACTTTAGAAACGTAATATCATTTTATTAGATATTTAGATTAATAGTTTACTAAATATTTTATTGATCTAAAATAATTTTCGAGTTATGTACAAGTACAACACTATAAATAATTTATCCAACATTAAAAAAAATTATAGAACATTCTTTCGAATTAAAATTCAATTTTTTATAGCATGTCTTCTAAAACAATTCTCAAAGGAATCTCGAAAAGATACTAAAAAGAAATAAAATGACATATTAATTTGAAACACGTAAGAGAATCTTGGTGTATTACGTAATATTTCTAAATGTGACTTAATTTTAAAAGAATTGTATAATTTTTCTTTTTAAAAAAATATACAGAAATATTATGTAGTATACCAAGATTCTCTTACTTAATTATTTGAAATCATAACATTATTGTAACAGATATTTATATTAAGTTTCTACTAAATATTTTATTGATCAGAAATAAGTTTCGAATAGTACAAGTGTATACAATACCAAAATGGGTACCAAAGGCGTTGCTTATATATTTGGAAATTTGGGATATTTTTATTGGTGAAAATTAATGTGAATGCAGGTGTCACTATTATTATTTGTCTTCTAGCCGATCAATACATGAAATGTGGCATTCGGGATATATTTTGGGAAAAAATTTGGGACCTCTAGTATTATTGATAAATAATTTATCGAACATTTATGAAAATTCATAAAATATTTTTTTAATATTCTAGTGTTATGTTAATATCGTTTTATTAGATATTTAAATTAATAGTCTACTAAATATTTTATTGATCTAAAATAAGTTTCGAATATACTTATGTACAAGTACAACACTATAAATAATTTATCCAACATTTAAAAAAATTATAAAATATTCTTTCGAATTAAAATTTAATTTTTTATAGCATGTCTTTTAAAAGTATTCTCAAAGGAATCTCGAAAAAATAATAATAAAAAGGAATAAACTGACATATTAATTTGAAACACGTAAAAGAATCTTGGTATATTACATAATATTTCTAAATGTAACTTAATGCAAAATCTTGATTTGAAACATGTAAGCGAATATTGGTGTATTAGATGATTTTTAAAAGAAATGTCCACATTTTTTAAGAAAAAAGAAATATAAAAAAATATTGTGTAATATAAAAAGATTCCCCTAGGTGTTTTGTTAATTACTTTGGAAAGATAATATCATTTTATTAGATATTTTAGATAAATAGTCTACTAAATATTTTATTGATCTAAAATAAGTTTCGAATATAGTTATGTACAAGTACAACACTATAAATAATTTATCCAACATTTAAAAAAAATTGTAGAATATTCTTTCGAATTAAAATTCAATTTTTTTTATAGTAGCATGTCTTTTAAAACAATTCTCAAAAGAATCTCGAAAAGATAATAAAAATAAATAAATTAACATATTAATTTGAAACACTTAAATTATTTTATTAGAATTCCTTAAAATCATTTTTTCAATTGGCGTAATGATATTTTGTTAAAACTTTTGTAAATTATTTATTTATTCTTTATTTTACACTTAATAGAATCTTTAATAAATTAATAAAAATACTTAACTAAATTTTAAATAAATTAATAAAAAAATTAACGAAATCTTTATTAAATTACTAAAAACACATAACGGAATCTTTTATAACTTAATGGAAACTCTTTACGACATGGTGAGGCCCTCTTAAGTGTTTTACTAAAAAAAAAAATAATTTCAAATTAGATGTATCATTTCTAATACGAAATGTGATTTAATTAAGTGTTTCAAAATGTTGTATACAAAACTCAGTAATTTATGTTTAAAAAAAAATTAGAAATCTCAAAACACTTAAAAAAATCTCAAATTTGTTTATTTTATATCACTCAAAACACCTTAAAGAATCTGTAAAAAATAGAATAAAAAATCATCTTGAAAATTCTCAAAATACTTTAAGGAATCTCAAAAATAGTATATTTAATATATATAAAACACCTTTTTGAAGAATCTCTAAAAAACACTTAACAGAATCTTGATAAATTAATAAAAATTAAAAACACTTAACGAAATCTTTAATAAATAAGTTGATGTCGTTATAAGCTGATGTGATAGCTATTAGATTCGTTCATTTTAAAAAATATTATAAAAAATCTAGAAAATGTTTCAATAAAGATTTTTATCAAGTTTTAATAAAATATTTTCGATGGATATTGCAATTGTATGTTGCCATATATATTACGTTAATTGATGTTAATCAATTATTTTAATTAGTGGGTAATGAAATTATAGATTCTAAATATATCACATTATTTACATTCATTTTAAGATAAGGAAACTGTTTTTTCAAAAAATAAAAAAGATACGAAAAATAATAATATCTAAGAGAATCTTGTATATAACATAAAGAATCTCAATGATATTAAAAAAATGTTCTTAAAAAAATTCAAATTTATGGAAATAAAATTAAATCTCAAAAAATATCTTAGGTAAACCTTAGGAACCGATTAGAAAATGAACAAATCTTTTGCATGTAATTTGGAAAAACAAATTATTTGATTCTTTTGTGTCTTCTAGCAAAATAAAAAAATATTCCTTAAAAAGATCAATATTTTATAATACGTTCGAAGTTGGGTAATATAAAAAATTTCATAATTCTAAAAACACTTAATAGAATCTCTATCTAAAAAGTTTGGTAATATAAAAATTTTCTAATGAATCTTAATGGAATTTTACAAAAATTTTGTTATTAATAAAATCTAAATAAAATTAAAAAACATCTAAAAGAATCTTGGTGTAATTAATAATAATTTTTATTTATTTATTTTTTTAAAAGAAAATGTATACATTTCTTTTAAAATTAAGCTAGATGAAGAAATATTATAAAATGCATCAAGAATCTCTTACGTGTTTCAAATCAGTATATCAATTTATTTACTTTTATGATCTTTTTGAGATTTCTTAAAGATTTTTTTTTAAAAAGACATGATATAAAAATTGAATTTTTATTTGGAAAAATATTATTCAAATTTTCTTAAATGTTGGATAAATTACATAACTACACCGAAACTTATTTTATACCAATAAAATATTTTAGTAGAATTTAAATGCCAATATGTAATAAAATTATATTATAATTTTAAAATAATGAAGAAAACACCAAAGAGATTTAATATTGGTGTATTACATAATATTTTTATATATTTCTTTTTAAAAAACCAATTATTTCTTTTAATAATAAGTTACATATAAAATTATCATCTAAATTTATCAATTTATTTCCGTTTATTATCCATTTGAGATTCTTTCGAGAAATGTTATAAAAGGCAAATTATAAAAAATTTGAATTAAAATTTGAAAAAATAATCTTAAATGTTACATGAATTATTTATAACGTTGTACTTGTACATAACTATATTCGGAACTTTTTTTTTTGAGATCAATAAAATATTTAAAAGAATTTTAATATAAATATTGGATAAAGTAATATTATGATTTCAAATAACTAATAAAACACCTAAGAGAATCTAAATATTATGATTTCAAATAACTTATTTTACATTAATAAAATATTTAGTAGAATCTAAATGTAGATATCTAATAAAATTATATTACAATTTTAAAATAATTAACAAAATATCTAAGAAAATATTGGTATATTACATAATATTTTTATATTTTTCTTTTTTTAAAAAAAATAAAAATTCTTTTAAAATTAAGTTACATAAAAAAATATAATCTATTATACCAAGATTTTGTTGCGTTAGTGTATTAGTTTATTTCCTTTTATTATCTTTTTGAGATTCCTTCAAATATTGTTTTAAAAGGCAAGCGATAAAAAAATTTAAAATATAATTCGATTTTCTTTAATATTCCATGAATTATTTACAATGTCGTTCTTGTACATAACTATTTTTGAAAATTATTTTAGATTAATAAAATATTTTAAACCAATCTTAATATAAATATTTGATAAAGTAATATTATTATTTCAAGTAATTAGAAAAACACTTAAGAGAATCTCAATATTATACAATAGTTTTATATTTTTTTTAAAAATAATTACGCAATATTTTTAAATTTAAATTACATATAAAAATATTATGTAATGCACCAAGATTCTTTTATGTGTTCCCAATTAATAAAATCTAAATAAAACAAAAAAAAACACCTAAGAGAATCTTGGTGTAATTAATAATATTTTTTATTTACTTATTCTTTTAAAAGAAAATGTATATATCAATTTATTTACTTTTATGATGTTTTTGAGATTTGTTCGAGAATTGTTTTAAAAGACATGTTATAAAAATTGAATTTTAATTTGGAAAAATATTATTCAAATTTTCTTAAATGTTGGATAAATTATTTTTAGAGCTTTACTTGTACATAACTATACCGAAACTTATTTTATACCAATAAAATATTTTAGTAGAATTTAAATGCAAATATGTAATAAAAATTGAATTTTTTTAAGGTTTTATTATTAAATTTTAAATATCTTTTTGTATTTATTTCAAATTCAAAATTCTTTAAGGTATGCTAAAAAAATTTAAGGTGTTCTCGTAAAATGTTTAAAAATATTTTAAATATGGTGTAACAAATCTTTTTTTTGTATAACCTTAATTTATTTATTTTTCTTGTGTTGACCTTTTTTAGGTATCCTTCAAATCATTGGATTGACCTAATGAGATTTAGTTGTATATTTTGCATTTTATTTGTTTTAGTTTTATTAAATACTTAACAGAATCTTGAATAAATAATAAGAACAGTTATCAAAATCTTAAACTAATATTAAAACATATAAAGGAATCTTAGAACATATAAAGGAATTTTAAACTAATATTAATCCATATTAATTTTTCTGTTAAATTCTTACAAATACTAAAGTTTTTTTTTTGGAACAAATACTAAAATTAAAAAAGTTTAACCAAATTTATGTGTAGTATATCATGATTTAGAAAGTGTTCATTTTTATTTTTGTTACAAACGTGAGTATTTTTTTATGGAATGGAATGGTGATTTATTGGAAAAATGGAACGGTGATTTATTGGAAAAAGAAGATGAGGTAAGTGTGATTAATAGTATTAAATGCTAATTACTTTACATTCTAAACATAAATTTGGGTGATGATTACAATCAATCAATATCTATTATATATATAAAGGAAACCCCCAGGAGTTCCAGAATCGCTCGAATCCTATTTATCTATTTTTCTAGAGCTTCTCTATTTTAAATAATTAAAATCAAAACTTCCTTCTTTAGACCCTATTTTTTAGAAAAGAAATCAAAACCTTTTTAAAATTGAATAATTTTCTTCTCCATGTTGCACCTATATATACAGCCATACAAATAAAGAGGTCTATCCAGTAAAAGTTTTACGATATAATTTTCTCTTCTTCATTCCTTTATCAATCTTTATACAGCCATATAAATAAAAAGATCTATCCGGTAAGAGTTTTACGATATAATTTTCTTCTTCATTCCTTTATCAATCTATCCATGTAACTATGTTGGTTTTTTGCTATCTTCTTCTCAGGGATAGAAGATGTTGGTTAAATCTCTTACAATATTGTGAGTTATACATACAACAATTATTTGTATTTTTGGGTTGAGATCTCAAATATAATCTTTTCTGTTCATATATGTTGTTACTCTTAATTCACTCCAGCATGTTTTTGCTTTTGGTCTAATATTATTATCCTTATTCTGTTTGATCTTTGCAGACAAACTCCGTGCATATTGGTTATCGAAAAAGACCCTACTCATGAAATAATTTTCTGTTAGTTCCACGAGCGTAGGCTATCTTCACAAAGATTATATCATCCCAACTTTTTGTCTCTTTTGATTTTGCTTGCTTAATAATGTTAATGTATCCAATGGTCTATATTTGTACAATTCCAAACTTTATTGTTAGTTTTATGTGAGATGCAGTTGGATAACTTTTCTCATGCTGTTTTCTTCAACCTCATGTATCCATGTATTGTATAGAATATATAGTTGGTTATCAATCTCTTATATTTTTTATTAATTGATTACTTTCTTTTAGAGCTCCTCTATTTTAAATAATTAAAATTAAATTTCTTTCTTTAGATCCTATTTTTAAGAAAAGAAAATCAAAATCTCATATAAATTGAATAAGAAATTTTTATAATAAATTATTCTAAACATAATTATGTTTTGAAATCGAAAATTATGTATAAGGTGGTTCTCAAGCCACTAACTCTTCTGCCTATTATTTGTTTTTTGGTTGATATACTATTGTTCATGAATTTATATTGGTCTGAAGATTTTCACAATCTCACCCATCCTCATTCACCAATTTAATCATCCAACAGCTTGCTTGTGATCTAACATCCATGAATCTTGCACGTGCATCATATACTACTATAATTTTCAAGATTTTGCATATTAAGATGGGCAAGATGAGTACGAAAAGCGCAAGAAGAAAGTACGAGCATAGCATGGATGTCTTTGCATACTTTAACCAGGGTAACATTCTAATCTTCTGGTGGTTTAGGTGATATACGGACATGTTTAAGGAATACTGAAACTATGGTTTTACAAGAATATTTTCCTGTCTTTCGATTAACAAATTTAATTTTGTTTACTTGGAACTTATAATTTTTTATGGATCTAATTAGTTACATAGAATGCGATTTCATATAATGTTATACACATGTTGACATGATGCATTAGAAGAATCTTCTTATCTTTATGGACAGAAGCTGAACAAAGACATAATCGAGCAAAAAAAACGAATTAATGAATAAATAACTTTTAATTAATATTAAAAAAACGTTGATTGATTAAACTATGATTTTATATAGAACTAGTCGATAAAGCCGCGCTTCGCGGCGGCGTTACAATATTTTTTTAAAAAAAATCAATATATTTATGTTATATTATAATACTAACATTAAATTTTAATAATTAAATAGTCTTCTCTAATGAATCGATTTCTTGTTAAACACAATTCTTTCGATTGAGCCGCTCTTTCGTTAAAACCGAAATCCCAACTTTAACATATATTATAAGGACTTATATAAAAAAATTTATCCATAAAATCGAACCGTAAAAATAAAAAAAAATTATGACATCAGTATCAAATTCTAATAGCTAATACAATCTTTTCTAGAGAGTCGTCTTCCCGTTAAATATATTTTGAGCCGCTCTTATTTGGAACCAAAATTCTAACTTCATTATATAAAGAGAGTAAATTCCAATTTTTATATTCTTTAAACTTTCTAATATTTTGGAGTTTTAAAAGATGAAAACATTTTATATTTTCTGTATATAATAAATATTCCTGTATTTATTTACAACTTTCGCATGAGAATGTCTTTCTATTATGTTAACATATCAAAAAAAAATACGAAGACTTTTCGTGACGGAAATAATATTAAATTTATGGATATATTTTTCTAATGCAAGTATAATTAACTTCTATAAAAAAGTTAAAATAAAGGTTTCTAGGAAGAAAAGATACATAGTTTTAAAAAAAATTGTATAAAACGTCTCCACCGTCCTCGTATTCTACTTCCAATAAAACATTTTATTTTATGTATTCCTAATATATTCAAACATCTTTTATACGGTCTTCTCTAATGAACCGTTTTCTCATTAAACACGGTTATTACTATTGATCCGCTCTCTCGTAAATACCAAAAACCTAACTTTTACATATATCACTTGTATGACAATGTTTATCCATAAAATTCAAATCCTAAAAATAAAATGAAATTTATAACGTCAATATGACATTTTAATAGCTAATACAATCTTTTATAGTGAGCCGTCTTCCCATTAAAAACGTTTCGATCCGCTCTCGTTTGAGATCGAAATTCCAACTTCATTACATATTATTGATGATACTTATCTTACACAAAATTTTTTTTCCTTAAAATCAAAACCTAAAAAATAGAGTGAATCCAATTTATACTTTCTCTAGACTTTCTAAAATGACTTAATTGCAGGAGGATGGCCTCAACTATTTGTTTTTTGCACAAAAATGGCCCAAGTATAAAAGTAGACAGTGTGATGGCCTAACTATATTTTTTAAATAGCTGAGTGTATTCAATTTGTGACTTAACTACAACATGATGGCTGAACAATGTTTTTTTTAACAAAAAAATGGCCCAAAAATAAAAATAAACAACAATTTTTACATTAATTTAGATGGAATGCAATCATCTGCTTAAAATAATACTTGGATCATTTTTATGCAAAAAAAAAATAGTTGAGGCCATCCTCATGCAATTAAGTCTTAACAAAATTTATGGAGTTTTAGAAAATGAAAACAGATCTTATTTTCTCTTTATATTAAAGATACTTCTGTATTTATTTGGGATTCCTGCATGAGAATGTTCTTTTATTATGTTAACAAATCAATTTTTTTCTTTTTAAATACGATGACTTTTTTTATGACAATAGTATTTGGATTTATGAATATATTTCCTGTCGGTTTGTTAACATTTCAAAATAGGGTGTTTGACACGCATTTTAAGGTGGAATTTAAGGATAGTTTCATAATTTATTTTTGAAATTTTCTCTTTTTTTGTATAAAAGTAGAACAATCCTATTTTTATACAAAAAAGAAAATTTTAAAAATAAGTTATGAACTGTCCTTAAAATTCACCTTAAAATGCGTGCCAGAAAATGACAAAAAAAGTGTTAATAATTGGGTAGGACGGAGGGAGTAATATAAAAAATTATAATTTAAGAAGATCATACTTTCTATAAAATATTTAATTAGATTTCTGCTCTATATATTCAAACACCTATTTTACTTCTAATACAACGTTTTTTATATGTTTATTTCTATAAAATTGAACTCCTATTCTACTTCCAATGGAACTTTTAATCATATGCCTTATTAATACTAATTCTACTTCCAATAGAACTTCTAATCATATAATTTAAGAAGATCATACTTTTTATAAAATATTTAATTATATGTCTGCTCTATATATTCAAACACCTATTCTACTTCTAATAAAACTTTTATTTATATGTTTTTTCTATAAATTCGAACTATTATTCTCTATAAATTCGAACTCCAATTCTACTTCCAATAGAACTTTTATGCATATGCCTTATAAAAACTTATTCTACTTCCAATAGAACTTCTAATCATATGTCTTACCTATAAATTCGAACTCTTCTTCTCTATAAATTCGAACACATATTCTACTTCTAATATGTTAAATGATATTTTATATTTATTAATGTTTGAAATTCAAAAATTCTAGAAAATTAGAAAAATAGATTGAGACGATCTTAGAGCGCCACATAAACTCCCGCGTACTTTTATACAAAAAAGAAAATTTTAAAAATAAGTTAGGAACTGTCCTTAAAATTCACCTTAAAATGCGTGCCAGAAAATGACAAAAAAAGTGTTAATAATTGGGTAGGACGGAGGGAGTAATATAAAAAATTATAATTTAAGAAGATCATACTTTCTATAAAATATTTAATTATATTTCTGCTCTATATATTCAAACACCTATTTTACTTCTAATACAACGTTTTTTATATGTTTATTTCTATAAAATTGAACTCCTATTCTACTTCCAATGGAACTTTTAATCATATGCCTTATAAATACTAATTCTACTTCCAATAGAACTTCTAATCATATAATTTAAGAAGATCGTACTTTTTATAAAATATTTAATTATATGTCTGCTCTATATATTCAAACACCTATTCTACTTCTAATAGAACTTTTATTTATATGTTTTTTCTATAAATTCGAACTATTATTCTCTATAAATTCGAACTCCAATTCTACTTCCAATAGAAATTTTATGCATATGCCTTATAAAAACTTATTCTACTTCCAATAGAACTTCTAATCATATGTCTTACCTATAAATTCGAACTCTTCTTCTCTATAAATTCGAACACATATTCTACTTCTAATATGTTAAATGATATTTTATATTTATTAATGTTTAAAATTCAAAAATTCTAGAAAATTAGAAAAATAGATTGAGACGATTTTAGAGCGCCACATAAACTCCCGCGTACCCTCCTTTATATATATATATTGATTGTATACTCTGTGAATACATTAGATTATTGAGTTATTAGTCACAGGACCGTATCAAGCTGAGAAGGTATGAACTACATGCTAGAAGCCTAGAACGATTCTATCTAAAAATTTCTTCTTTTTTTTTTTTGTTAAATTTTTTCTTATCACAGATAATCTTTATTTTTATCTTAATCTTTATCTTTATATAAAAGAAAATTCAAAGAGTTCTGAAAGCGCTTGAATTCTATTTATCAATTTTTCTGGAACTCATTGTTCTTGATCATATAATTCCAACGTCTTCTTTTAATTGATTCAATCAAATCTGTTTTTTTATCTATATGTATTTATTACAATGGGTGTCGGCCTAAGTAAACGTGACACAAAATTAAAAAAAAATCACTGTTCACGTGATGACGTGGCAGTGACGTCATCACGTGAACAATATTTTTTTTTGGTTGAATGGAGCTTTAGTGATTTTCAGGTTCCTTTTTTTTTTTTTGGTTTTTACGGTTTCAGTTTACTAATTTAATATTTGCGTTCTTCGTTATATTATTAAATTTATGATTTTCTTCGATTTTAGTTATAATTATGGATTATTAGTAACCATTAGCTGTTCTTTGCTTTTGCTTTTGTATTTTTGTTGTTAGTGATTTCGGTATAGAAACACCTAATCGTGTGAACAAGAATTATGAGATCTTTCTCTTTTTGAGAAGTAGAAGCACTTCAGAAACTTCACAAAAAAGGTTTGAACTTTTACCCTTCTCTCTTTATTAATTTATCGTTATTATCTTCTCATTGTTCTTGATTATAATATTTCAACGTCTTCTTTTAATTAATTCAATCAAATCTGCTTTTTGATCTATGTGTGTTTATTATAACAGTTATCGGCCTAAGAAAACGTGACACAAAATCGATGTAAAAAATAATTTTATAGTTTATTTTGTTGTCTATATATACATATATATTAAAAATTGTACAATATTGTGTTCACTAATTTACTTATAGATATTTTCTTTTTGATTTCTTTCTTAAATGTCTATATTTTATAAAATTTAAAAAAATATTACAATGCCGTTGCGATAAACGGCTTTATATGTATTAATTACAACGAGTGTCGGCCTAAGAAAACGTGATACAATTCGACATAAAAATAAGAATATAGTTTATTTAATTGTTTTTATATATATATTAAAATTTGTACAATATTGTGTTCATTAATTTATTTATAATTTTTTCTTTTCCATTTCTTTCTTAAATTTATATTTTGAGTCTTTTTTAAAAATATTATAAGACCACCGGGAAGCGTGGCTTAGTCAACAATCTATTATATAAAGGAAATTTCCCGGGCGTTTGGTGGAGCTTTGTAATCAGTCGAAAGCTATATATCTAATTTTCTAAATTATCTCAATTTTCAAATATAAAATATGCAAACATGGAAATAATTTTTGTTATTAATGGAAGGTGTCACCTATAAACTATATTATAGTTAGGATATAAAAAACAAGTTATAACCTTTTTTTTTATAACAAAATCTTCCAATTCTAATTGAATCATAAGAAAATTTCACCGGCATGCAAACCGAAATCAAAGTCAAAGAGAATTTTAGTATTTAAATTTTACTATTGTGTCCGTTTAGTATTTTTATTATATATACAACGGGTGTCGCCTAAAAAAATACTAAGACAAAATCAATATAGAAAATATATAAATAACTTATCTTATTACCATGTGTATTTAATTTATACAATATTGCGTTCACCAATCTATATTGATATTATAGATATAATTTTGTAAATTTTTAAAAACTCGAAAGCTATTTATCTAATTTTTTAAATTATCTCAATTTTCAAATTAAAATATGCAATCAAGAAAATAATTAATGTACATCAAATATGCAATCAAGAAAATAATTAATGTACATCAAATATGCAATCAAGGAAATAGTTAATGTTATTAAATGTAAGTCTTACCTCTAAATTATATTATAGTTAGGATATAAAATGGAAATATTAAATGTAAGTCTTACCTCTAAATTATATTATAGTCAGGATATAAAATGGTAGTCCTAACCTTTGTTGTAGTATCTCCTAATTCTAATTGAATCATAAGAAAATCTTACCGACATGCAAATCGAAATCAAATTCAAAAAGAATTTTACTATTTAAATTTTTAGTAGTGTGAACGCTTTTTATAATATATACAACGGGTGTCGGTCTAAAAAATCGTGAGACAAAATTGGTATAGAAAATATATAAATAATATATCTTATTATCCATGTATATTTAATTTATACAATATTTTGTTCACAAATCTATATTAATATTATACAAATATTTTTGTGGATATTTTCTTAAATAATCATTATTTAAATTTTTTTAAACAAATTTATAAGGCCGCCGCGAAGCGTGGCTTAGTCGACTAGTATATATATAAAGGAGGGTACGCGGGAGTTTAGGTGGCGCTCTAAGATCGTCTCAATCTATTTTTCTAATTTTCTAGAATTTTAGAATTTTAAACACTTATAAATATAAAAATATCATTTAACATATTAGAAGTAGAATAGGTGTTCGAATTTATAGTGGTGAAGAGTTCGAATTTATAGGAAGACATATGATTAGAAGTTCTATTGTAAGTAGAATAAGTATTTATAAAGCATATGATTAAAAGTTCTATTGAAAGTAGAATATAGGAGTTCGAATTTATAGAGATAAGAGTTCAAATTTATAGAAAAAACATATAAATAAAAGTTTTTATTGGAAGTAGAATAAGTATTTATAAAGCATACGATTAAAAGTTCTATTGAAAGTAGAATAGGAGTTTGAATTTATAGAGAATAAGAGTTCGAATTTATAGAAAATTAAACATATAAATAAAAGTTTTATTAGAAGTAGAATATGTGTTTGAATATATAGAGCATCCATATAACTAAATATTTTATAGAAAGTACGATTTTCTTAAATTATATATTTTTTATATAAGTTAATAATACTTCTATTAAGAAAATTTATTCATAAATCCAATACTATTATCATAAAAAAGTCATCGTATTTAAAAGAAAAGAATTGATGTGTTAACATTATAAAAGAACATTCTCATGCAGGAATCCTAAATAAAAATAGGAGTATCTATAATATAAAGAGAAAATAAGATGTGCTTTCATTTTCTAAAACTCCATAAATTTTAGAAAGTCTAGATAAAGTATAAATTGGAATTCACTCTATTTTTTAGGTTTTAATTTTAAGGAAAAAAGTTGTTGTGTAAGATAAGTATCAATAATAATATGTAATGAATTTGGAATTTCGACCCAAATGAGAGCGGCTCGAAACGTGTTTAACGGGAAGACGGCTCACTATAAAAGATTGTATTAGCTATTAAAATATCATTTTGATGTTATAAATTTTATTTTATTTTTAGGATTTGATTTTTATGGATAAACATTATCATACAAGTGATACATGTAAAAGTTAGGTTTTTGGTCTTAACTAGGGAGCAGATAAATAGTAATAACCGTGTTAAACGAGAAAGCGATTCATTAGAGAAGACCGTATAAAGATGTTTGAATATATAAGGAATACATAAAATAAAAATGTTTTATTAGAAGTAAAATACGAGGATGGTGGAGACGTCTTACACGATTTTTAAAATTATATATCTTTTTTCCTAGAAATCCTTTATTTTATCTTTTTTATAAAACTTAATTATACTTGCATTAGAAAAATATATCCATAAATTTAATATTATTCCCGTAACGAAAAGTCTTCGAATTTAATTTTTTTATATGTTAACATAACAGAAAGACATTCTCATGCAGAAGTTGTAAATAAGTACATGAATATCTATAATATACAAAAAATATAAGATGTATTTTCATTTTTAAAACTCTATAAATATTAGAAAGTTTAAAGAATATAAAAATTGGAATTTACTTTCTTTATATAATTAGTTAGAATTTCGGTTCCAAATAAGAGCGACTCAAAACGTATTTAACGAGAAGACGACTCACTAGAAAAGATTGTATTAGCTATTAGAATTTGATATTGATGTCATAATTTTTTTTATTGTTCGATTTTATGGATAAAAAATATTATATAAGTCTTTATAATATATGTTAAAGTTGAGATTTTGATTTTAATGAGAGAGCGGCTCAATCGAAAGAATCGTGTTTAACAAGAAATCGATTCATTAGAAAATGATATTTAATTATTAAAATTTAAAATTAATATTATAATATAACGTGAATGTATTAATTTTTTTAAAAAAAATTTATAACACCGCCGCGAAGCGCGATTTTATCGACTAGTTAAATAATTAATGCATAGTCCAATTATAAAGAAATCAATTTCTTAATCAGGGGAGTTACAAGATTGATGACAACGTGACATATATTTTATATCTTTAATTTCCCAACATGCCCTTTAAATAAAAAAAAGGAAACGTTATTTACATTTGTTAGGGATAATCCTAGCCATCAAATCAAAATCAAACAACGGATATAGATCTGGTCTCTCAGTTCTCTCAGTTAAGAAGGTTCTCCCTCGAGCATGAGCCTATATATATATATATATATATATATATACATATTGATATATTTTTTCTATAAATTCGAACTCTTATTCCCTATAAATTTGCACTTCTATTCTACTTCCAATAGAACTTTTAATCATATGCTTTATAAATACTTATTCTACTTTCAATAGAAACTTTTATTTATATGTTTTTTCTATAAATTTAAACTCTTATTCTCTATAAATTCGAACTCCTATTCTACTTTCAATAGAACATTTAATCATATGCTTTATAAATACTTATTCTACTTCCAATAGAACTTCTAATCATATGTCTTCCTATAAATTCGAACTCTTCTCCTATATAAATTCGAACACCTATTCTACTTCTAATATGTTAAATGATATTTTTATATTTATAAGTGTTTAAAATTCTAAAATTCTAGAAAAATAGATTGAGACGCTCTTAGAGCGCCACCTAAACTCCCGCGTATCCTCCTTTATATATATATATATATATATATATATTGATTTTACAAGTTAAGTTCAAGTAATTCACAAATAATTTACCTCATTTACATTCTCATCATAAATAATAACTAGTCGATAAAGCCGCGCTTCGCAGCGGCATTACAATATTTTTAAAAAAATCAATACATTTACGTTATATTATAATATTAATACTAAATTTTAATAACTAAATAATCTTCTCTAATGAATCGATTTCTTGGAAACATGATTCTTTCGATTGAACCACTCTATCGTTAAAACCGAAATCCCAACTTTAATTATAAAGACTTATATAATAATTTTTATCCAAAAAATCGAACCGTAAAAAAAAAAATTATGACATCAGTATCAAATTCTAATTGCTAATATAATCTTTTCTAGTGAGCCGTCATCCCGTTAAATACGTTTCGAGCCGCTCTAATTTGGAATCGAAATTTTAACTTCATTATATAAAGAGAGTAAATTCCAATTTTTATATTCTTTAAACTTACAGCTTCCGCATGGGAATATCTTTCTGTTTTGTTAACATATAAAAAAAAACGAAGACTTTTCGATACGGGAATAATATTAAATTTATTGATATATTTTTCTAATGCAAGTATAATTAACTTGTACAAAAAAGTTAAAATAAAGGATTTCTAAGAAAAAATATATATAGTTTTAAAAAATTGTATAAGATGTCTCCACTGTCCTCGTATTCTACTTCCAATAAAATATTTTATTATAAGTATTCCTTATATATCCATATCCATGCATATTTTATACGGTCTTCTCTAATGAACCGCTTTCTCGCTAAACACGATTGTTACTACTCATCCGCTCTCTCGCTAAAACCAAATACCTAACTTTTACATATATATCACTTGTATGATAACATTTATCCATAAAAATCAAATCCTAAAAATAAAATAAAATTTATAACACCAATATGATATTTTAATAGGTAATACAATCTTTTATAGTGAGTCGTCTTCCCATTAAACACGTTTCGAGCCGCTCTCATTTGGGATCGAAATTCCAATTTCATTACATATTATTGATGAAACTTATCTTACACAACAACATACTCCTTAAAATCAAAACCTAAAAAATAGAGCGAATTCCAATTTACACTTATTCAAGACTTTCTAAAAATTATGGAGTTTTAGAAAATGAAAACACATCTTATTTTCTCTTTATATTATAGATATTCCTGTATTTATTTAGAATTCCTACATGACAATGTTCTTTTGTTATGTTAATACATTAATTATTTTCTTTTAAAAAACAATGACTTTTTTATGGGAACAAATTTTCCTAATAGAAGTATAACTAACTTTATGAAAAAAAAAATATAACTTAAGAATATCGTACTTTCTATAAAATATTTAATTATATGTATGCTCTATATATTCAAACACCTATTATACTTCAAATAGAACTTTTATATATATGTTTTTTCTATAAATTCGAATTCTTATTCGCTGTAAATTTGAACTCTTATTCTACTTCAAATAGAACTTTTAATCATATGCGTTATAAATACTTATTATACTTCCAATAGAACTTCTAATTATATGTCTTCCCTATAAATTCGAACTATTCTCCTCTATAAATTCGAACACCTATTCTACTTCTAATATGTTAAATGATAATTTTCTACTTCTAATAGAACTTTTATTTATATGTTGTTTCTATAAATTCGAACTCTTATTCTCCATAAATTCGAACTCATATTCTACTTGCAATAGAACTTTTAATCATATGCATTATAAATATTTATTCTACTTCCAATAGAACTTCTAATCATGATATCTTCCCTATAAATTCGAACTCTTTTCCTTTATAAATTCGAACATTTATTCTACTTTTAATATGTTAAATGATATTTTTACATTTATTAGTGTTTAAAATTCTAAAATTCTAGAAAATTAGAAAAATAGATTGAGACGATCTTAGAGCACCACCTAAACTCCCGCGTATCCTCCTTTAAAAATTTAAAAATTTAATTTTTAGATTTAAATTTATATTTTAAAATTTATATTTTTAATTTTTAAATTTATATTTTTAAATTTTTAAATTTAAATTTAAAAATTTAAATTTATTAGTGTTTAATACTTATTGATTGATGATTTCTAAATGTTTTGGTATATGCATGTTTAAAAATTAAATGCGTAATTATGTTTAATGAAAGTTATTAATTTTTTATCAAATCATTGGCTATATTTAAATTTTTATATTTAATTTAATTTGATATAAAAATGGAAATTTAACATTGGCTAACTGTAAAACCTTTTTGGTTCCTAAATATGTGCTTGCCAACGAAAAAAAACTACTCCTATTCAGAACCGAAAGGAATAATTAATAAGTATTTACTTGTAAATATAATTAATTTAAAAAGAAAATATATGTTGGAAACATGCCTATAAATTAATTTCACCATACTATGATTATGGAGACGTACAGAAAATGTGCGGAAGTTAAAGAGATAAAAGAAGATGGAAGATTAGGAGTGTTAGGGCTACATGTAAATATAAAAGAAGATGTAAATTATATGTTTGTTGGAACTATTAATTAATATGTAAATTAATATGTAAATTAATATGTAAATGATCAAATACGTTATGTGGGAAGGAAAAATCTACCAACGCAAAATGTGATGACAACGTGTAGTTAGTGGGTTGGGACTTGGGAAGGCACAACTCATGATGCTCATGTTTTAATGCAACCATTAATATGCCAAATTCTAATTTCCATCTCCATCGCATGGTAAGATTGATCACATTAAAACATGTAAAATTATACATATATGAACTAACATTTTTATTAATAATGACAGGTAAATACTACTTGGTAGATGCTGGATATCCTCAAACAATACAATATGTGAATTATCAGAGTCAATTAGTAACGGTTATACTACATGTAAATGGGGTGAAATTTAATAGTAGTTCTTGCGATGTGCTGCACAATGATGCGATTATCAGAGTGATTGGCCAGATTATCCCAACTGCTGAGAGAGTTATTTATGCATCGCATCTAAGTACAAAAATTAGACTTGTTGGGGCTATCTCTACAGTGAAGATTCAAAAACTCGAGCAAGCTATGGGGAAATTGTACTGTATTCTGTCCCATAAGCTTTGGCACATAATTGAGACTTCCAGAGACAAGGAACATGTTATAAGTCTTTTACAGGGAAGCAAAGCAAGGTCAGATCTACGGAACAAGGAAAATATGGAGGAACAGTTGCAACTCCTAAATTGGCTGAGGTGACGTATGTTATGTTCAACAAGATGAAGAGTATGAGAATGATATTTGACGAGATCACAAACTGGTATATATTGGGTTCCTGTGCTCGTGAAAGACTTGTGAAGGAAGGTTGGTGTTTCTTTGAGATTTTTGGCAAAGATGGCTTATATCTGAATGTAGATACATCATTCACAGTAATTGTCCAGCCTGTGTTCATTGTTGATTTTCTAGTAGTAAATCAGAATGCTAAGAATCTATTTTCTTTCGATTGGGAAAATTTCAAGCGAGTGATGAAGACTTGTCCACCTACAACTGAGTACAAGATTACAAGGCTAAGCGAAATAATTTGCAAAAATACACCAGAATATCTTTCTAAGCTAGTAAGTGAAACGATATATTCAAAAAGTGAGAATGTCGAGATGTTTGAAGGAAAAGAGGAAGTTCATCTGGGAGACAAGAAGAGGGAAGTTGAAATCACCATACAGAGGATTTTGAATAAGCTTTATCTGGTGCTCCCTAATACGACTATTTCAGTTAAAGCTTTGAAGGTATGTGAATCTGTTTATGTAATTTTAAAATGGATTATTGGTAGTGATGGAGATTCTGAGTGTGCAAATAAAGCATTAGAAAATTGGGTTACTGAAAATAAGCGTAGCATGTTGATAATTCAAGTAGGTGATTTTAAAGATCTGGCAAGGTTCACTCGTAGTTGCAAGTGCATAAGAGTGCTAAAGCAAGCTACTCAAATAGTAGCCACCTTGTTTTCCCACAGCTATAAACATGAAAATCATGTTGATGTTGGGCAAAAGGATGGAGATGCTGAAGAGCTTAATCAAATTTCTCACTCTCTTTATAATGGAGCCAAGTATGAAGATGTCACTTCACCGAACTATTTATGCTTATTTATCAAAAATCAGGAAGCAATTATGGCATCTGGTGAGGTCGAAGCACTGGTCCCTCTCAATAATTTGTGCTCATGTGCATCACATAGTGCCCAGAAGAGGAATGCACTCTGGGAATTATCTCTATCAGAAGGCAAGGGAACTTTTAAAGGAGGTTCACTTTATGCCATCGAAGCTTCTCCAACACTCGTTACACATCCACTAAAAGCTATAGGAACAGTGGATGATTGGGAGTTTTTGGTTTTGATCTTCCTCTATGCTTTACTTACATTACAATTTGGGGCTGCATTGGCACTTGACTACATGTTTGGTGAAAGGCTAGGTGCTTCATGTGTTTTTATCAAAGTGTTCAATCTACTTGTGCTCGTGTTGCGTTGCTGCACCAGAAAGAGATGTTGGCACCTATGCAAGAATCTTCCTATCTTCATCCTTGAGGACAAGGATGATTTGAAGAAGGAGCGTATGTCACAATTTCTACCGAGTTACAATGTCGGGTCAGATTTTATTATTGGGCCAAGTCTAGTTGGGGTATTATGTTTTGGGTTCGGCCCAATAATGTAGTCTGGGAGAGTCTTATGCCTATATAATGTACTATCTTCTTCATATTATGACTATGAATGAAATGAACTGAATTTTATTTTATCTTCTACTTCTGCATTTTCTTTCCTGTTTTTACCTTTCTGTTCTTAGCTTAACAAAAAACCCCCAAAAATACTGTCAAGATCATGACATAGTCAGTACTCATCAGATGCATGTTTTCTCATGGCTTTATTTTCAGTTCTGATATATGGCTTTATTCTCATGGCCTGTTTTGATGTGTGCTTTCAAGTAAAATTTTATGCAATAACTCGATAAGAAATAGATTTTTGATTGTGATAAATTTTGTTTTTGTTTTTGTTGACGAAATTAGCATGTTCTGGGGACTATCAGAAGCAGAATTAGAAGCAGAAAGGGATGCTGAAAGGGATGCGGATGCGTGGGCAGATGCAGAAAGGGATGAGGAGGCGGATAGGGATGCAGAGTGGGCTGCGGTTAGGTTAGCGGAATGGCATGCTGATTGGGCTGCACAAAGGCAAGCTGAAAGGGCTGCAGAATGGGATGCTGAAAGGGCTGCAGAAGAGTTTGGAGGAGATATTTACCCCTACTCAACTGAGGTAGAAGAGGCAGTGGATAAGTGGCAAGTTTGGCCCCTAGTTAAAGGCTTCCTCAGATACTTACTATGGGATTAAGGATGTTAACTATTTTGGCATTCTTGAAACATGTAAAAATTGGAATGGTTCAACTATCATGGTCTCGGCACATTGTCTTGGCTATCATGATCTGGGCTAATGGTTACATCGGGCGTGGTGATTTTGTAACAAAACCGCGCCACACACACTAGGAGGGGACAATGCATGAATGAAGAAAGCTAAACAACACATGTACAATGTACTACTGCAGGAACCAGAACAAATGGAAGTAGGAAATCTGAGTGGTATATGATTAAGCAGCTGACCAAGTCCTAAACATAAATCAAGCAAATGAATTGAGTGCTTTCTTCTTCATTCACCAACTGGTTTTTCTATGCTTGACAAGCATATTTCGCAAGTGTTAGGAATCTGCCCGATTCCCTACGAATGCGGAAGCGATTTGGTAAATGTGTGCGCTTAGATCCCACAAATATACGTGATAGTAATGAAGCAACAAACCAACAATACAGTAAAAGTGACAAGAGATTTAACGTGGTTCGGCCCAGCCTACATCCACAAGAGCAACAACTTCACACTAGATAAAAGAGATTACAATATCCGGGTATCCGGCCCCTTGAATTTCATACAAAAATTCAGCCCTACAATACCTATTATGTATATCCCCAACTCACTGAAGTGTTTATCTCAAAACCTCCCCCTATCACTGTTTCCCGACAACCTTTCCTTCTCTCCCTCTCCCAACCCGGATAGTGTCACACAACCTGATAGAAAGACCCCCTGCAGCGGGACCACCTCCGATGGCTGCAGTCAGACCCAAGTACCCTAAGGAATAGTTTAGGCACGAGGACCTTCTATCCCGACACTTCCTGAAAGCGGGCTAAACCGGCTTTCCTACTAGACGGACTATCTAGCAGCTATAGAGAGAGAAGAGAGAATTTTGGTGTAATTCTACTAATGAAGGGGAGGGGGTATTTATAGGAGGTGAGTTAGTAGGTGGGGGGGGGGGGTTGGTGGCATGAGGGGTAGGTGGTTGTAGTTTGACAAAGAAAAAATAAATCGGCTGCCTAACAATCTCCCCCTCTTTTCAAACTCACAGCTCTTCACTTGCACTCCATACCTGCACCCTGTTGGCACAACTCCAACTTTTCTCGATCCGTATCATTCCCTACGACAAAACTCCCCCCGAGTCCAAGACTCCAAACTATACCCTAGTTTGCACATTCATTCTCGAATGCCCACTTGCTATACGCACAAGTGTACCATTGACCTCTATTTGTCCAACTACATACATGTGAAGCAATCTGTTGTATATACACATACTCACTTGATTCACGTCGGTCAATCCCATATGTAGTCTATCACACACACAAGTGTGACCATCACACACACAAGTGTGACCATCGATCTTTCATTTACTCCCCAACTGCATATCAAACAAATCAATCTGTTGCATGGTTCACTGCTCACTTGATTCGTGTTGATCGATGCCCATATGCAGCTGCAACACACCAACTACTCGTTGATGTCGTGGAAGCCCTTCGACCAAGCATCCATCCCAGCAGTCTTTGCACCATCGTCTAGACTGGAAGGCAATACAACCGCAGCAGTATCCTTCAAGTCAATCTTCCCTCGTGCACGAGATAACCAGATTTTCGAAGTTCCAGTACGTTCTGGCCACGTACTAATCAGACGATATATTCCCCCACATAGCTCTCCCTTCATCCGAACCACACGGCCTCTTTTGATATTCATAGCTCCCCCTACTACAGAGCATCTGTAGCCTTCTGAAGCTAACCGACCGATAGATATTAGATTCTTCCTCAGCTTAGGCACATATCTTACCCCGTTCAAGCTGCGAACTATTCCATCGAACATTTTGATTTTCACAATTCCAATCCCCTTGATCTCACAAGTAGATCCATCAGCCAAAGAAACTGTTTCATTCTTTGTATCTTGGAATTTGTCAAAATGCCCCCTCTCGGAACATACATGGTAAGATGACCCTGAGTCTAATATCCATTCTCCTGGAGAACTAGTGCCTCGATTGAAGACGGTGCAAACATCTTCACAATCGAGAGTAACCACAGCCAATGATGCATCTGGATCCTTCTTATTAAGCGGACAATTCGGCCTAATATGACCCCACTCCTTGCAACCAAAGTACTGCATGCCCTTTTCCCTGTATCTGGATTTACCCCTGCTATTGGTAGATCCTCTCACAGCACCTCTTCCTCTATTATTTTGACTACGCAGAGCCAAAACTGTCATTCCATCCTTGTCACCATCCTGGTTCTTCCTTCCAGCATTTGACAAAAGTGCTGACTGAACCTCCTCCATTTTTAACGTGTCCTTTCCGTACAAAATGGTTGTGACCAAATGATCGAATGACTCCGGAAGCGAAGTAAGAAGAATAAGGGCCTTATCTTCTTCCTCCAATTTTACATCGTTCATCTTTGTTGGTTTTCCCTCCTTCCCCTTTAAAGCCCTTGCTAGCTTCTGTTGGGTTAGGATATCCTTTACCCTTCTCTGCCAAAGTGTAAAACTTCCTTTACCATCATATGGAGTCACCTTGAATCCTCCAATACTTGCCATGATCTCCGTTTGCACACACAAACCAATCCAAACAACTAAATCAATTGGCCAGGTAAGTGTAAGAAACAATGGGAGCACTTCCGTCAAAACGGCGCCAAATTAGACAACCACTTTTCTTAACGACTTTCCTTCGGCACCAATAATTTAGACACAACTAGCTCTGATGCCAACTGTTAGGAATCTGCCCGATTTCCTAAGAATGCGGAAGCGATTTGGTAAATGTGTGCGCTTAGATCCCACAAATATACGTGATAGTAATGAAGCAACAAACCAACAATACAGTAAAAGTGACAAGAGATTTAACGTGGTTCGGCCCAGCCTACATCCACAAGAGCAACAACTTCACACTAGATAAAAGAGATTACAATATCCGGGTATCCGGCCCCTTGAATTTCATACAAAAATTCAGCCTTACAATACCTATTATGTATATCCCCAACTCACTGAAGTGTTTATCTCAAAACCTCCCCCTATCACTGTTTCCCGACAACCTTTCCTTCTCTCCCTCTCCCAGCCCGGATAGTGTCACACAACCTGATAGAAAGACCCCCTGCAGCGGGACCACCTCCGATGGCTGCAGTCAGACCCAAGTACCCTAAGGAATAGTTTAGGCACGAGGACCTTCTATCCCGACACTTCCTGAAAGCGGGCTAAACCGGCTTTCCTACTAGACGGACTATCTAGCAGCTATAGAGAGAGAAGAGAGAATTTTGGTGTAATTCTACTAATGAAGGGGAGGGGGTATTTATAGGAGGTGAGTTAGTAGGTGGGGGGGTTGGTGGCATGAGGGGTAGGTGGTTGTAGTTTGACAAAGAAAAAATAAATCGGCTGCCTAACAGCAAGTGCTCAATTGAACAAGCACGAAGGAAAACCCAGAACACAGACATAATAGCCCGCATACAGTATTTTAAGCCGCAAAAAGGTATAAAATTCTACTGCAACTTAAACAAGTGCATGTATTACCATTCATTTAACAGTACTTAATTAAAATAACCATGTACAAACGTGTTAAGAACTTGATATAAAGAACTTGTTGGTGGTACTTCTCTCAAATGGAGCCTCCAGGCTTTTAAGTTCTGAGACCCATGTTCACTTTTTCTTATTTGATCACAAGTTTAGACAAGAGATGCAAGTGCAGTTATTAACTCTCAGCAGTGAAATAAGCGAAATGACTGAGATAAAAAATAAAAAATAAAAAATCACACTTCTTGCTTTTTAAAATTTGTTACTTATTCCATTTCTGATTTTAATAACTTGTATGAAATTACTTATAATTCACTAATTTGGTTTATAAGGTGTACAATGTTCAAATCTTAAAGAACACCAACTTTTCAAGGAAAAACACATTGAGCCATGATCACCTGAAGCAGTGCAACGTCAAATTTGATATTAAAATTTTTAGATATTAATTTGTGGGGCAACTTTTATAAGAAAAACAGAACTCTATCCCTTTATGTACACACTGATATCTGATTGTAGACATGTAACTGATAGCAATATGATTAAACAACCATTAAATTTCCTCTAATGCTCATAATTGATTTTGTAAATTTACATTTGTAACGTCTGATTTAATTTTCTCCTTGTCTTGTGCCTTACATTAAACCTAATAAGCCTATAAATAGAGCTGTAAGCTTTGTAGTTTGGACATGGTTATACTCACTAGTAGATAGAAGTTTCTCTATATATTCTTTTGCAATCCACCCTGATATTACAGGTTTACATCTTTTGTTCATAATCTCGGCGAGATTTATGTACACATTTTTGTAACTACGTTATAGGAGTATCATTTTCCCCCACAAACACATCCACTTTTGAGGAACCTGTGTATGAATTATATATATTCTTTGATTGCAGTTCATAGGACTGCAGAGGTGTCTACGTCAACGTGAGCGTCTTCTAAAACCAACGTGGCACTAACTAATAATTATATTGTGTTGAAATATAGCATAAGATCCATTTGGGACCTTGCTCTAACACCTTAAGGTTTTAGATGAGTTGGTTACTCAACATATTGCTATGTTATGTATTCCACCGTATGAGAATTCAGGTCGATCATGTTCAATTTCATAACTTGCTCCATAAATTTTGTATGTGTGACTAGTATGGTATCTTTAAGTTTGTGAGGATGAAAGTATGCGGTATAAATATTTTATATTTATGTTGTGCTAATTTGTTTGATCTTTTTCGAGTTTTGGTACATAAATCAAATGATCGGTATGTAGCATGTACGACCGCTTAAAATTAAAAGCGAAAGTGATGGCGGCTGGAGCAGCTGCGGAGGCAGCGGCGATGGAAGCAGCATTGGCAGATGTGGTGTCGATTGTGGCTGTGGAAGCTATGAGGGCCAAAATGGCAGCAGTTAGGATGGCACCTTGGGACTTGGTAGCGATACTGGAAGCGGATTATGCGATTGCTGTAGCGAAAGCAGCAATGGAAGCTTTGATGATGAAAAGAGAGGAAGCTTATTTTGCTGCATTAGCAGCTGCTGAGGCTGCAGAAGCTGCAGCAGTAGCTACAGAAGAGGAGATAAGGAGATTATCAGGAGAAAAGTGAGGGTGTGGGAGTGCAAGAAAAATGTTTCCAAAGATGTAAATACGTGTGAAATGTTTGCGTATTCAGATGTTCAGAAATAAAATGTTTACGTTACTACTCGAATTTGTTAGTCGAAATCAGTTTTCGTACTTTGTTATTCACGCAACATTTTAAAGATGAACAGCTTAAAAATACAAATCACTTAGGGTGTAAACGAGTTGAATAATAGTATGATTAGATTCGACTCGAATTTATAATTACTCGTTTGGATTTGATTCAAATTCGATTTAAAATTTCAATTCTTTGTTCAAATTTTAAAATCGAATAATTTTAAAAAAAGCAACACTGGCATGGCCTGGACAGAGCAACGATTATGGTTTAAAATATTTATAAAAATAATTCATTTTTTTCATGTCATTACATTTCATATGTCAAAGTCAAGAGATAGAGGAGCATGGGACTACTTGTTGTAACCGAGGTAGGCATGCACGTGTCAGCATGATAGCTCCCTAAACTTATACGTGGCGAGGTCCGGTGTAATGTAAGCACTTATAAAAATCGTTTCATTTCATCTTTATCACATAACCGAATTGGAGTTTCTCAAAGATATATCTCTCTGTATTCTCATATTTTCTGGAGTGTATATTTTCTCAGGTATTCAGTTAACACTATCTCATGCATGATTAATTGAATTATTATTGCTAAATTTAAGTAGAAACATATTCATTGTGGACAGCTAATTCATAAGCAAACTCTGTTTTTTGGTGACTAAGAATGGGGGGTGGCAAAGAACACCAAGATAAAGGATTGCTTTCGCATCTTGTTGGCGGGGGTCATCATCATAATCAGGATCAGTACCCACCAGCACAAGGAGGATACCCTCCCCAAGGTTATCCACCAGCAGCTGGTGGGTATCCTCCACAGGGCTATCCACCAGCTGCTGGACATCCGGGTTCTCATCACTCGGGTACTTAGCGGTTTCTCTTTTTTTTAAGAAAATATTGTAGTTCACTGTGTAAATTTAATTGAATCTGTGAAAAAATCTTGTATCGTGTTGATTTATGTTGAGGTGTCTGCGGTAATGTTATTTTGGGTGCACCAGGTGGAGGAGTTGGTGGAATGATTGCTGGAGGCGCTGCAGCAGCTGCCGCAGCTTTTGGTGCTGGTGGCCATCATGGTCATGGACATGGTGGCCAAGGTGGCTATGTACATAACGCTGCTGGTGCTATGGGTGTGCCTGGTTTTAGCGGCCATGGTCATGGCAAGTTGAAGCATGGTAAGCACGGTCATGGCAAGTTCAAGCAAGGGAAGCATGGAATGCTCAAGCAACATGGATTCAAGAAATGGAAGTGATCTTCATATCATGTCTCTTTCTTTAGTTGTCGATTTTGGTTGTAATAATTAAAACAATGTATAATTATGTCTTATGCATGTACCAATCTTATAATCTGGCAACTGGGCACATTCATGAGCCTCAAGTAGTGTTTTCCTACATCGATAATCTTATAATCTCATAAGCATCATCTTATAATCTTAATTTGCATTTTACAGCCTTTACAAAAGGACTATTCTGTGGTCCAAGACAATAATTTGGTTGGAGCTAGCTTTGTTGAAATGATTGAATACTAGTATTCAGGCCCGTGCTACGCACACGGGTCTTTTTTTTTTCTTTTTTTTTTTACTTTATTAATTAAATAATTAAGTGTGTTGTAAAAAACAGAAATCGAACTTAATCGGTAGAAGTATTGAACAGTGATTAATTGGCGATTAATACCGATTAGTTCCGATTAATTCCGATTTGGAGAGGCACCGAAAAGCGATTAATCGGCGATTAATCTCGACTAATCACCGCTTTTTAGAACATAACAATTAATCATCGACACTCGTCGACTATCATAATTACATGTTCATTACAAAACATTTGATGCATAGAAATAATGTTATTGAATAGAAAAAGATAATATTGCAACCATTACTAATCATTCATTATTAATAAAGATTCGCAAAAATTAGCAAAACAAAGAATCGAAATATAATTTCTTATAAAAGTCCAACGACGATAGTTAACGAATTCATTATGAATACTTGAGCAAATGATTTAATCTTGAATATTAATAACATTATGAGTACTTGCCACTCCAATTTACAATAAAAAAATTTATCAGGAAATTAGGAGAAGTCCTCTTCTTTTTTACTATTAAATATAATAACTTATAATTTTTTAACTTAAAACCCGAGATTCTTCATCCTAGTATTATTGGAATACTAAGATAACAATAGATAAATTAATAAATTAATAAATAAAGCATTTATAAATACTAATTATAAATAAGCTCAATTTTAATATTATATACCATAAAAGTTTCTAGACGTCGGCGACACCTCGCCTTAACAAATAATTAAAAAATAATTTTTGAATAATTCATATTTTTTTTATAAACTACATTAGTTTAAAAAGGATACATTCAATTTAGATAAACAAAAGTAACTCTTACCACTCTTATGTACCTTTACATTTGAAATTAATAAAAACTTGCTATAATATTAGGATAAAAAAGTAAATTAAAATAGGTTATATATTGCAAGTAATTGTGACGTTTTTTTAACAATATCACGCCTCCAATTAAAATAACATAAAAGAAGTTTGTTTGGCAAATTCTATTATTTTGAAACAAATAAAAATTCATGTCTTAAGAACAAAAAAAAAATTAAATATTATAAAAATTATAAGTCATGACGATAATTTTAATGGGGAACAACTACATCAAAAAAGGTTTTTTTTTCCCCAAACCATAACATAAACAACAAAAATGGATGAAAACCAAGAGTATTACAGAATTTATAACAATATAGAACTCTTAAAAAAATGCTTAACCTGTATCAATTTAAACAAACTACTAACCATAACTCCTGATCCAACAAAAAAAAAACTACAACTGAACAAAGTTAGAAATACAAAAAAAACCACTGATAAGTACATAAACAATAAACCTAGAAACATGAAATATGCACTAACTTCAGCGCCCTGGCTTGCACCAATGACCCCCAACCTGCTATCTCAACTCCCAGCATTATAACGGCCTGCAATCTCGACTCCCTGCACCGTAAGTGCATGAGATTTTACGTGTTTCTTTCTATTGTTAAAGCCTATAACTATGACCTTATTGGAAGCATCAGAGAGTTTATGCCAAACCAACTCAGTAACTAATATCAAGAATGAAGAAATTGTCCTAAATTTGACAATAATAATCACATATAATTTATGCATATGTGACATAGCTAAAGGTAAATGAATGTAACCTTTTCTTTCAATCTTGCTTACAGATTGGTTGACGATATGTAGGTGGTCGTTCTTCTCTCAAGTTCACCTTCAACATCACTCATCTAGGCAAGAATTAAAAGAGATTAGACTAAAATACTATTGGCATAGATGCACCATTATAGTTAAAAATACCTTTTTATTAGAACATAGTAGTAAAAAGTACTGGCACATTTTATTTAAGAGTGAACTTGTGATGGGTATATAGTTATAATTTATGTATAACACTTCCGGTTAAAACAAATTAATGTTTGCTCAGTGCTGTCAACTTCTTCGGAATAGTTTTCACATAAAGCTATAAGTTATCATATAATTGTTTACAGTCAGCACACCCTTTATAATAATCATCAAACTGTAAAGCATTAAAGTGATTAGTACAATTAATTAACTCTATCTATTGAAAAAAAATATTTTTCCATTAAATGCATAAGATACTGATTAGTACAATTAAAGTGCTTATAAGTGATCATATAAAATTATAAACTGATATGAAATGATGAAATATTAAGTAACCTAACAAATTAGCACCACTTTTGCCTCCTAAGTTGTGAGAACTGTGATTTACATGTCTAGTGGTTATATCTTTGTGCACCTAAGAGGGACAAATAGTACGATTTAGTTGTACCAATTATATTAATGAATGCATCACACATGCTTTCATACCGAAAGGAGAATTTAGACTGACCAAATGTCCGGATGAATGGTTCTAGACGCACCTGCAAATGAATGTGAAATATCCAAGTTTAAACTGAGCTACACTCTTAATGACTAATCCTATAACTACATGTAGTATAAATATTAAAATCATGTATTATTCAAGGTGGAACCTGGAAATAGAATGGTGAGATTTATATTTTATAAATTAACCACATCCCGCGTTAAAGTAAAATTTGTCGATTTGCATGTAAATATCATTTGACTATTTAGAGCAAACAAAATTATTTGTATAGAAACTTTGGATACTTGTCTGGGAAAAAGTAGTGAGCACATCATATTCAATAAATCACAACTATGAAAACATCATATTTGTACCATTTTGTGATAGAGAGAGTGAGAGTGTACCCAAAGGAACGTAAAAAAGGTTCGCCACTTCAGTAACTTTTATAGATTCTCAGCTTTCGGAGAAAGAGACATGATCCTTCAAAGAAAAACATTACTTTTAAGTCCTACACAATTTGTCATTAGAAATGCTTTGGTATATATCAGATGTACTTACACCAGGAGGGATTCCACCAAAAATTGTATACAACAATACCTTTCCTACACGCATCACCATCCCCTGACATCATATATAGAGTACATGTATAAACTTCTATGCGAGGTTTTCAAATACAAAAATATAAAAACGCAAGACTCCCAAGCTTTTTTAAATTTGAACTCAATACACATAAAACAAAACCTGGCAGGCAAGGCCCCATAGCCCACAAATTTAGTCCCCGTCCATGATAATAAAGACTTGAATCTTTTTTTTACAGGCCGGTCCTCCAGCAGTAGCACCTCCAGAATTTTCCCTATAGAAAGCAGAAAAACATTTACCTTTAGATTCCTAACTTGATAAGGACATCCAGCTGGTATAAAGATTAGTTTACAACTTTCTTGGTCTCGGTCTTGACAGATTCTGCATCTCCCATTACTACATGAACCTCCTATTATCGTACAAAAAATGAAACTCAAGAAGTACATCGTACAAAAAAAATATGAAATGAGTAGATAATCTAATTTTTATTCATAAAGTGATAGTAAACAGCTGTATGACTTGGGGAGAAAAGGAAAGGAAATATACCTTTTTGCTTGTAGTTGTTGACGAAGGCTTTTTTGTCAGAGACGCATTAGGTACAGGAGACTGCAAAACCATGGTGACCAATTCATATATAAACTCATTGAAATAAGATGGTGCATCATAACAGTTTTACTCTAAAATCCCTTATCCACTGTTGTATTGGAGCTTACTTATTTTTTTGGTGTAATAGGAACTAACTGACTATGGGTCTACTTGCAAATAATTGTCTCCACTATCAACCACTGAAGAAGAGTTTGGTTGAAAATAGTACGTAAATCAGTCATCAACCTAGATTTATCCGAAATTAAGATGGTTAGAAAGATATAGCAGGAGCATCAAGTTCTTCAGCCTTTTCAGCCACCACATCTTTTAGTTGGCAGCGTTTTCAAGGCTCTAAACATTATAAACCGCCACAATATTAGCATGTAGTTTAAATGTTTTCTTAACCTTGAAATTCAATACTAAACATATGATTATTACCTTCCATAGGTCTTTATCTGAATACAACCCAATTGGATGAATATTGCTCCTGACTGTTCCTTGAAATAGAACAGGATCCTGATGAATAATCCTGAAACGGGACCTAAGATCATGCAGGCCAAGCTTACATATGTCAAGGCCATCAATTATTATTTTGCCACCAGAAGGCTCCACCAACTTAAAGGAAACTTTAATAAGAATTGGCTTCCACTCCCACTTGAATATCTTACCTGCAAGGAACACCACCAGAAAACTTATAACTTGGAGTGTAAAACAGGCTACGCTAAGTGATGTCTACGATAAACAATAATAAAATAGTTAATGTAAATACAAATCTGAAATGTTCAGTGAAGGAATCGTAGCACAACGATATCAACGTACATGGGGTATTATTTGAGGAGGAGATGTGCATATATGGGGATCAGTCTTGGTCGCCCAATATTTTTGCTTCCGAAAATAGCATAGCATGTATACATTTAGCTGAAAAAATATAACTTGCCTGATTCATTAACCTTTATATTATGCCTTCCACATTTTCCATTATCACCTGGATCAGTTAACATAGTCATACTTAAATTATTTATAAGTTGCATAACAGGTGACTCAAAACCATTGCTCAATCTAAAAGAAACATAATAAAGTACCTCCAAACTCTGCTTTTGCCTTCTCCAAGATCTCATAAGCTGTAATTCTGGATTCCTCTCTCTTATACTAAAACATTTGTAATTTTAACATAGTTCAGCAGACTTGAATTATAAAAAATGGTAAAATGAAAACAACAACAAAAAAAGAATCTAGGCAAAATTATTGCAGAAAAGTAGTAAATGCATGGCCTATATACCTGCCTAACCTTTCACTCCGAGAGACTGAAGATAGGGTGCACTGGACCATACCACATAGGTTTTTAAAAGTTTCTCGCTTGATCTCAAAAGCAGAAGTTGAATCTACTGCACAACTGCAAGAGATTCGAGAATCGAGTATTTTGGATTCACCTGGAATGGATCGACATGGCCTATCTTTGACCAACAATAGATGTGGATCCCCTCCACCTCTTTGTCAACCTTTCAATCTTTTTGCTTGCGCCAAATCGTAGTTTTACTGTAAAATGAAAATGGTCTTTCTCACTTATTGGTCTGGCCGCATAACTGCATATGTGATGACTTTATACACTTGGAATGATATGAATTATGAAATGACAGAAAAGCACAAACCTGTTTCCATCATTTGTTGCTTCATCATGCATGTATCTCAAATTTAGACTTTTTCATGCTATTGTCATTTCTTCTCCAAGTTTTTGCTTTAGCATTAACTCAATAAGTAGTAACAACCTTAGACATTTTACAACCCATAAAAAAATTCATTATGGTGAACGTGAGCTATAAAATCTAATAATTAATGATAAATAGCATATACACTTTAATATAAAAGGGACCAGAAATTAGGCTAACATAATCAATTCATATGATAACCAATAGTTCCTTCAAAGTCTGGTCCTTAGGTAGAGTTGCTACTGGACAAATCAATATCTAGAAATCTACGTGAAGATAAAAAAAAATGCCAATTTCAAAGCTAAAGGTTAATTGCATTTGAATACAATGTTATGCTTGAAAGTCTGGAAGGCATCAAATCACAATTACTATCACAATTAGCAAAAGATGTGCAAGAGAAGATAGCAAAAGATTTTGTCAAGCTCAGTCAATAACTATCACAATGCCAAAGGAAGTTTAGAGTAATCTTAGATGAGCCAAGTTAATTATGTTCCAGATTGTGTATCGTGTTATGTTTGTTGTCCTTTATCACTCATTATCCATATTGTTTCAAAAGTTCAATACCTTGATTCAAGCCAGAGTCATCACGCCAGCAGAGTTACATCAAAGGAATATCACTCATGTTACTTCCTGGTGAGGCAATTTCATTGCCTAAAAGGCCAAACCTGATAGAGATCCAGAGCAATAAAAAGAAAGTCACATTGTTAATTTGAGTAATTTTCAGTAAGAGAAGTCTGTACAAATACTACTATCAACAAAAGAAAGGCATTCAATATTAATTGAGCTGAGAATTAATTGCGTACTCTTGCTCAATGGTAATGTCTTTCTTCTTGACTTGTGATACCTGCCTTAACCCTCTTCCCACGAAAAGCCGAACTTTTCTCAATTTGCTAATATTATCATCAAAGAAGGTCAGTAATTAAAGCAGTTCTATAACAACCAAAAATCGAAACTCAAACTAAACTTATCATTGAAAAAACTCAATACAAACACACACACGTACACATATGCATATATAATTACATAATGATCGCCAAGAAATCATATTTAATGTCCTGTAGAACTCAGCCACCGATTTCAAGATTCATTCTACTGCTTGTCTGGAGAACATTTGTATGCTCGCACAGGACGTGACTCTCCACAGTCAAATGGAAAAGATCAAGCATGTTTTATTTAAGAAAAAAGTTATTTTTAACTAAATCCTGTTGGTAAATATATTTGTACAACCTTTGAGGTGTTGTGTTTTAAAAGGATAACTTTCCACTAAATTTCCATGATTCTTTCAATACATATCTTCACAAAACTTGGTCCAGAAAGCATGTTCTGAGATCTATATATTGATTTAGAATGAGGGACAGGGAGAACTTATAAGCTGTAGAATGAAAAATCAAGTGTTCCGGAAGAAAATGCAGTGGGTAGAAAAAGCTCGTAATAAGAAGAAGAAATCGAGCTAATCTAAAGAAACCTGCAGAAGTATAACTTTCCAAATTGGACAGTTGTATATTCAATAAGATTGAATAGAGCAACCAATTATGTTCCAAGTGGTTGTAATTTTAAGCCCTAAGATGAAATTGCATCATCCTAACAAACCTGGTTAATTCAGAGGTAGAAAATTGCAAGACACATGTCACTTACCGAGCAATTTTGGTCATGCAATGAATTTATTAATACCTATACAGAAACTATTAGATATGATTAGGTCTAGAGGTCTTTGTGCTAGTACAATTACAAAGATGCTACATAAAATGCTATATGCTGATCGAACTCCCGAAAGATCATATGTAATTGCCGCATATGATATATTAAAAATTCATATGTACGTGGTTTTAATATGCTATATTAAAATTTTTTAATATGCTATATTAAAAATTCATATGCTATATGTACGTGGTTTTAATATGCTATATTAAAAATTTTTAATATGCTATATTAAAAATTCATATGCTACTTAAAGATCATATGCTATATGCTACATATGTACGTGGTCATGCCAAGCCATGCATTTGGATGAGGTGGGGGGAAATAGAGAAAATTATCTTGAAGAAAGGTGTCTAACAGACCTTTAAGGCAAGCCTCTTCAGATTGTAGAAGGTAAATAATACCCGTGTTCTACACTGTGCCAAGAAATCTATTTATATATGCTCAAAACCTTCTCTATTTACCAAGATTTCAGGAATCTGATTTCCAATCATATTGGCAAAGAGCTGAGCTTTAGGGCTGAAGTTGCTTTCATCTTGAAAGTATTTACCCGTGGTCTAATAGTGTGCGAAGCACGGGCAAATCCCCAAAATATTTACATCCTTCCACCACCGGTAAGAACTGAATTCACCGAAAACAATAAAAACATTTACATCCAAAACTTATAGACCTGGATAGACCTGGATACATAAAAATGGAAATGGCCTAAGACTTTCAGGGCATACATACCTTTCGATATTTCTTATCAGATTATATACATACACGAAGAAATAGCAAACCACAGCATTTCTTGTTGGTCTTCATTATCCTTCTTTCTGCAATGAACCTAATCAAACATGAGGCCAGTGAAAACATATTAAGTTAGCTATGAATCTAATCAAACACCTTATGATTCTTTCAGGAATTTAATCAAACACCTTATGGACCTACAAATCAATCACTAAATCAGGAATAAAAACAACATAATCAATCAAATAATTAGGGCAAACAACTAAACCACACATACAGTGTACTGGGTATTATTAACCAAAATTGATCAATAATCTAAATGCCCACAAAAAATTAACACCGAGAAATCAAACCGATATGTATATGTTGCCTGTTTATTTTAGAAGAAGCCATTGAAAGAGGCAAATCCAAGAGGAATCCTTTTTCGGCCTGTTGAAAGTAGGGTTACAATCGTACTTGAGAAATCAAACCGATAGATATGAAGATCATGTACTAACCTGTATTTTCCATGCCAAATCAACGATGTCGCAATATAGTTTAGGTTAAAATTTTGAAATCAAACTCCGTATAAGATTTGAATGATTATAGCATAGTTTTGGTCGATGTCAAAATATGAGATGTGAATTTGAATTTTGAAACAAATGAGTCGTGCTAGGTAAGATTACAAAGATATGAAAAGATTTGATATTAATTGATTGGGTTGTATTATACGGATCCGGGTCAAGTAATATCCAACAAATATGTTTGTAGTGTAAAATATAATAGGAGATGAGATGGGTAATATCCATGAGAAAATGGGTAATAAAGTTGGGTAAAAAAATATGGAGCCGGGTCAAGTACTGTGAAAAAAACAAAGGAAAACCCATTGGATAGTATCCATGGGATATGGGCATATTTTGGAATTAAGATATATAGATTATGAGACTTGAATTCGAAAACTAGCCTCTAATCTACGTTGCAAGGCATAACTTTTGATTCAATATTCATCTTAAGCTTTATTAAAATTAAAGTAAAAATTGAATCCAAACTCGAGTAAATATGTTAGGCAGAGCATGCTCATAAGTCCAAACTTTTTATTGAATCCAGTACACAACTAGAAAAAAGGAGGACACCGAACTCGATCAAATGTGCCAAAAAAAATGGAATATTTGCAAAAAAATAAAAAAATTAGTGTGTACCGATGTTTCGGAAATCCCACGATATTTTAGTGATGGATTATTTCGATTTCCGTCACATATCACCGATAGTGAAAAAGGAATGCTGCTAAAATATTATGTTGAACTTGTTCGTAAGTTTCTCCTTGGTAAATTTTAGCTCAATCTATACAATTATATAAAAAAGTCCGAAACATCGTTCGTAAGTTTCTCTTTGGTAAATTTTAGCTCAATCTATATTGTGATTATATATTCTGTTGTTTTGTGTAATTATATAAAAGCCGAAACATTAAAAATTTGGTTGATCGGTACTGTATCTGTTGATTTTACTAATTTATCCTTAGTTAATTATAGATAAAAATCTTCTTATATATTTTAGCTAACTAAAATTTTTTCTTTACTAATCAATTTCATTTTTCAAGTTAAACATATTACATTTTCTATATTTTAATAACTAAGCAGTTTCCTTAATTTTAAGGTAAAATATAATGGAAACTGGTCACCAGCCACAGTTGGATATTTTTTAATATCTAACCAACCCATCTTATACCATTAAAATGTATAATCAGCGGTCAGGATTAGGTTAACTTATGTTATATAATATAGCGTAATACGTTATATTATATAGCGTATTACGCTATATAATATAGCATAAGTTAAAGTTTTCAAAACCCCCATTTAAATTGTGTCGAAATATATCAAATATGGTATGCAAAATGATCGTTGTGAGATGTAGAAAAATACAGTGAAGTCGGATTTCAAAAATATCTCACCAATTGACGGAAAAAATCAAATTAGAAACGGAGGGATTTGGGTATAAACTTACGCTATATTATATAGCGTAATACGCTATATAATGTAGCGTAAGCTTTTCTAATCCTAGCCGTGCATTAGTTTACTGGAAGGTCACAGATGGGTTGGTTGGATATTATATTATATCCAACTGTGGTTGTAGAAGGCGTCCCAAATATAATATATTTTATATTTTATCTAACTAAAAAGCTTATTATACTTATTATTAACTAATCAATTAATTTTTTAAACCAAAACACGTTACATTTTTTTTTTCTCTAACTAAAATATCTCTTCTTCCCATTATATCACGGGTTACCTTTTTCAGCCAAAACAAGTTACCTTTTTTATTTTCTCTAACTAAAATCTCTCTTTTTCAAATTATATCACGGCGATTCTATTTAATAAAAATAAAATAATAATATTATAATGCTAATAATTAACCGATTACCTTTTCAGCTAAAAACTTATCATCTTTTTTATTTTTCTAATTAAATTCCTTTTTTCTATAAATATCACGGGTAACATTAATTTCTCATTTTCTGTTGTGCCCAAAATCTCCATGGACTAGATTTAAGCCCATTAATCAATAGGGTCCGATCCATACAAGCTAGAAGAATGATCCAGTACGAGTTATGAAGATCAAATAGAAGAAATGAATAAGGAAGTATGAGTATTAGGAGGTTCCCAATGGTCAGGAAGCTGAGTTGAACACTCGAAGACCAGGTTCCTCCCAGCCGAGGAGTTCGAATTAGCATAACAACAGCCATAGAGATGATAAAAGCATATAAAGAGTTATCCAGTCTAACTAGTTTGTTACTTGTGCAGGTACTAACACCAAAAGGGAGGTCCCTAAGTGATATGTCCCGAAATAAGGAGGTCCCTGAGAAACAGGCTCCTGAAATGTAGGTTCCTGAGCACCAGGTTCCTACGAGTTGCCAACAGAAAGTTCTAGAAGTCATCTAGAACAGATAAACGAATTGGTATCTGAGTATAATTCTAGGGCGCAGATGATCCTAGAATAACTCTAACCAATGAGAGAATCATAAGTGGGGTACGAACTCGAGTTCTACTCTACTTAGCCAAACTAGTTCGTGAAAGGCTCTAAAGGAACCTGAGTCCAACACGAACTAGATGACCGAATACAGCTATTCCAATAAGAGACAGAATCATATTAGAACTACGTGAGCTTGATCCCTATAAATACAAGGGTACGTAGGCACCTCAGGGTACGATGCATTAAGTTCTCTAATTTTCTCTAAAGACACCTGAGATTATTGGAGATACCCTCGAGCTCAGCTCAACCCCCACAAACACAACCCAAACCTAGTTCGAAGAACAGTTGATCGCTAGCCTATACAACTACCTATAGACCTCATATAAGTTGATTACAAAATCCACTCATCAACATTGGCGCTAGAAGGAGGGGAACTTAGTTAATATCTTAAGAGTGGAAAAGATGTCAGGCAACTCGGATAGCGAAGCAACCCGTTCTGAACGACAGATTCATGAGGGGAACACATCTCCTCCCAGAGCACCGAAGGTTACTAAAGCAGCCATGATGGGAATCTTAAAGACTGTGGGAGAACGTTTGTCGACTTTGGAGCAGGCTTCAAGCAAAAAGAAGAAAAAGAAGGCAAAGAAAGGTAAGAAGTCGAAGGTTACTCCGAAACAGTTGAATTTTGAAGAATTTGAGAATGGAGAAGAGGTTCCAGACGATGGTGGAGAACCGAAGCAAAATAATGGTGATGAAGAGCTAGAGAATCCTGAGAAGAGTAAAACTGTTAGCAAGGGCCGTACAAGATCCAAGGGAAAGAAGAAAACCAAGACTGGAGGTTCCTCACAGAAAAAGAAGAAAGATAAAGACCCATCTATCGAGATAATTGAAGAAGAAAGCACGGATTCAGATGAAGATATTGAAGAATCAAGCACTGCAGAATCGCAAGAGGAAGAAGGAACGAGTAAGAAGACAAAGGCGGAAGCTACTGGGGAGGTGACAGTAGAAGATGTCAAGAAAATTTTGGCTCAACTCAAGGATGAAAAGAATCTTGCTGTGAACCCTATAACAGCTTCTCCTTTCACCAAGAAGGTTCGAAAGTCGACTCTGCCTAGGTCTTATAGGCCTTCGAGTGAGTTGAAATTCGATGGGACTACTGACCCCATTGAGTACCTTAGTCGTTTTGACACAGAGATGGATGTTTATCAAGTGAAGGAAGCCACCAGGTGCAGGTTACTGGCTGCAACTCTACAGGGCGGAGCCCATCAATGGTTCAAAAGGTTACCTGCAGATTCGATTGGTTCTTGGGCAAGTATGGGGAAGCTCTTTGTCACTCAATTTAGAGCATCTGTTGCATTCGCACCACCAACCAATACCTTAGCCAATATCAAACAAAGACCTAGTGAAACGTTGACAGAATATTTCAAGAGGTTTAATGCGGAGGTTCCTAAAGTTAGGAAAGCATCTGAGGAAACAATAAAGAATTTCTTAATTGCTGGAGTCAAAGGAGGCTCAGAGTTTTGGAAAGCACTGCAGGGAAAAGAACCAGAGACGTTGGCAGATTTTTATGCCCAGGCAGAATCCTTTCGTCTGGTGGAAGAGTCTCTAGCTGAATTAAGGAAGGATCCAGATTTTGTAAGGCAAAGTGGAAGCAAGAGGTCGAGACAAAGAAGCCCCAATGGTCGTGACAACAAAAAGGTGGTTAGTCGCACGTCCCAGGTGAAGCCTGAAGCTGTGAATCCAACTAAACCTGTCATGAGTCAGGTACCGCCACCAGCTTCCTATAACAACAATAAATATGAGAGACCTGTCTATGAAACTTTCACCCCTTTGGTAGCTCCAATTGATCACATTTACGCAATGAATGAGAAGTCCTCATGGTTTAAGAAGCCTTTCAGAACCGGTCCCCCAGGGAATAAGAATGAACGCCCATACTGTGACTTCCATGATAATAATGGGCATAATACTGCAGATTGTCGTCACCTCAGAGATCTAATTGAAACTCTAATCAGACAAGGGCAATTGAGTGAGTGGGTGGCTCAGGAAGGAAAAAAGTATAGAGATGAGAAGACTCAGAAGACGCAGACACAGGAACCTGTCGTGATGGAAGGACCACCTAAGGCTGGGTGCATACGCACAATTATAGGAGGTCCCCACATTGGAGGAAGCAGCAGGAATGCCATGGAGAGGTATACCCGTGAGGCTAAAGAACGTCCTTTAACCAGTATTTACAATCTGTCACAGAGGTCCCCAAAGTTGTTCGAAGGAGAGGATGCAGATATTACTTTCACTGAAGAAGATGCTTCCTGGGTACATCATCCCCATACTGATGCTTTGGTTGTTGAGGCAGGAATTGGGTCTTATGAGGTTCATCGAGTGCTAGTTGATAATGGAAGCTCTGTAAACTTGCTATCTTACTCAGCTTTCAAGAAGATGCATTTTCTGGATAAAGATTTAACTCCAACAAACGATACCTTGTACGGATTCACTAATAATCAGGTTCCTATCAAAGGTAAGATTCGTTTGCCAGTAACTTTAGGTGATAAACCATGTTGCATTACGCAGTTGGCAGAATTCATCGTTATAGAAGAGAATATGAATTACAATGCTATTTTGGGAAGACCCATTTTGAAGGAGATGAGGGTAATAACCTCCATTTACCACCTCACTATGAAGTTCCCGACACCAAATGGGGTTGGTATAGTTCGAGGATGTCAGTATGAGTCTAGAGAGTGTTACACCAAAGCTTTGCAACATGCTGCTAGAGCTGCTAAATTGCCTGAACCTATGGACGAGGTTCCTGACAATTTTCCAGGAAAAAACCCAGACAAAATAACGGTCGACCTGCGCGGTTCGCCTTTGGAAGGTTTTGTGTTAGCATCCTGTAGAGCTATAAGAATTGAAGATATCATAGAAGAGGAACCTCATGCTGAGATTCCAGTTTTTCGGGGACCAGATACCCCGTACTTACTGATAGAAAGTGCACCCCCTACGGACAAGGATGGTGACGTGTGTATGGTAGAAGGATTGGATGAAGAAAAATCCCGAAAACTGAAACATAATGGAAGCAATGAAGACAGTCAGCCAGCATCAAAGAGAAGGAATGTCATGCACGAAGTGCAGGAACCGTCTACCGTCCAGGAACCTCAAGAGGACTCAACCACAGAGATGGAGGTAGACTTAGACCCTCGAATGCCAGAAACCATGGTTAAGGCTGGACCAGCTGGTGAAACTCTGGATGTGAAAATCAATGACAAAGATGGTACAAAGGTGTTGAAGATTGGAGCTCAACTCGATCCAGCCTTAAAGGAATCTCTCATTACCTTTTTGGGCAAGAACCTGGATGTGTTTGCATGGTGTCATGCAGATATGGAAGGGATAGATCCAAGGGTCATGTGTCATAAGTTGAATATTGATCCAGAAAAGAAAGGAGTGAGGCAGAAGCGAAGACCAGTTAGTGGAGAAAGGGCTCAAGCATTGAAAGAAGAGGTGGACAGGTTATTGGATGCAGGATTAGTTAAAGAATCTTTCTACCCAGTATGGTTGGCAAACCCTGTTTTGGTAAAGAAACCTAATGGGAAATGGAGAACCTGTGTAGACTTCACAGATCTCAACAAAGCATGCCCGAAGGACAGCTTCCCACTACCACGGATTGATCAGTTAGTGGATGCAACAGCTGGACATGCCCTCCTCAGCTTCATGGATGCATATTCAGGTTACAATCAAATCCCTATGTATGAACCTGACCAAGAGCATACTTCTTTTATTACGGATAGAGGTCTTTATTGCTATGTATGCATGCCATTTGGATTGATTAATGCTGGAGCCACATACCAACGATTAGTGAATATGATGTTTAAAGACCAAATTGGCCATACTATGGAAGTATATGTGGATGATATGCTAGTTAAATCTAAGGAAGCTGTTGACCATGTAAAGCACTTAGAAGAAATGTTTGGAATCTTGCGGAAGTACAGAATGAAGCTGAACCCTCAAAAATGCGTGTTTGGGGTAGAATCAGGAAAGTTTCTGGGTTTCATGGTAAACCACAGGGGTATCGAAGCCAACCCAGCCAAGATTAAAGCATTGATTGATATGAGGTCACCGAGAACTGTGAGAGAGGTTCAGTCTCTTACAGGAAGAGTTGCAGCTTTGAATAGATTCATTTCGAAGTCCACAGATAAGTGTCAGGAGTTCTTTAAAGCTATAAAGAAAGGAAGCAAATTTGAGTGGACTGCAGAATGTGAGATAGCGTTTGGAAAGTTAAAGGAGCATTTGGGGAGTCCCCCACTGTTAGCCAAACCTGTGGATGGAGAAACATTGATACTTTATTTGGCTGTGTCAGAGTATTCCATTAGTGCAGTTCTGGTTCGAGAAGAGAATGGACAGCAGAGCCCAGTCTACTATGTCAGTAAAAGATTACTTGATGCAGAAACAAGGTACACAGGAATGGAGAAGCTAGTTTTCGCATTGATTCTGGCTTCCAGGAAGCTGCGACCTTATTTCCAAGCTCACAAGATTGAGGTAAGAACCTCATATCCACTTAAGCAAGTGATGCATAGGCCAGAAACTTCTGGAAGAATGTTAAAGTGGGCTGTGGAGCTAGGTCAGTTCGACATAGAATACAAGCCAAAGACAGCAATCAAAGCTCAAGCTTTAGCAGATTTCTTAATCGAGTTTCCACCTCATGTAGAGGTTACTGGCCAGGAGGGGCCAAAAGCGGTGGTAGAAAAACAAACAGACAATGACAACTGTGCACCTTGGTGGACACTATATGTAGATGGGGCTGCTAACAGTAGTGGAGCAGGTGCAGGCATAGAACTAATTAGTCCAGAAGGGCACCAACTCTATAGCTCAATTCATTTTGCTTTTAAAGCCACGAACAATGACGCAGAATATGAGGCATTGATTGCAGGTCTCAAGTTAGCCTTGGAGATGAAAGTAGAGAATATCAAGGTGTTTAGTGATTCGATGTTAGTAGTTTGGCAGATTCGTGGTGGTTTTCAGGCGAGAGGGCCAAGAACAGACTTATATTTGAGGTACTCCCAGGAGTTGATCGCAAGGTTCAAAGAGGTGAAGCTAGATCAAGTACCTCGAGGAAAGAATACCAAAGCGGATGCATTAGCCAAGCTAGGGTCACAGAGAGAATCCACGTTATTGGGGGTAATTCCACTTCAAATCCAGGAGCAACCTAGTGTTTTCAAGGAAGAGATAATGGACATTGAATTCCCAGTTGAAGATTCCTGGATGACCCCAATACATCGTTACCTGGACAAAGGGGAGCTACCTCCCAATCAAAGTGATATCAGGAAGCTGAGGTATCATGCAGCCAGGTATGTAATTTATGATGGAGTTCTGTATAAACGAGGATTCAATCAGCCTTTGCTCAAATGTGTAGCTGGAGAACAATGCAAGTATATCCTCGAGGAGATTCATGAAGGAGTATGTGGAAATCATTCGGGAGGTAATTCTTTAGCCATGAAAGTCCTTCGACAAGGATATTATTGGCCAACCATCAAAGCAGATGCTACAAAGTTCGTGCAGGCATGCAGTAATTGTCAGAGGTTTGCCAATTTTGATAGTCGTCCGGTAGCACCTATCAAACCGATTGTTAGCCCTTGGCCATTCGCTGTTTGGGGAATAGATCTCATTGGAGAGCTCCCGAAAGGAAAAGGAGGAGTGAAATACGCAGTGGTTGCAGTCGATTACTTTACAAAGTGGGCAGAAGCAGAACCACTTGCAAAGATTACAGCGTCAAAATTGACTGAGTTTGTGTTTCGAGTCATTGTATGCAGGTTTGGCATTCCACAGAAACTGATTTCTGACAATGGGAAGCAGTTCGATAGTAGAGAGCTTAGAGGATTATGTGAGCAGTTTGGAATCCAAAAAGCATTTTCAGCAGTATATTATCCGCAGAGTAATGGACAGACTGAAGCAGTGAATAAGATTATCAAGCACACTTTGAAGACAAGGCTTGAAGATAAGAAAGGAAGCTGGCCAGAGGAGCTTCCTGGAGTCTTGTGGTCGTATAACACCACGCCTAGAACTACAACTGGTGAGTCTCCTTTTTCCCTAACTTATGGTTATGAAGCTATGGTACCTGTGGAAGTTGGAACAGGTTCCTTGAGAAGAAAGTATTTTGATCCCGAAAGCAATGAGGTCAATCATAGACTGTATTTGGACATGGTCGAAGAGTTGAGAGCAGATTCGCAAGTGAAGTTAGCAGCATATCAACAGAGAGTTCGAAGGTATTACAACAAAAAGGTGAAGGCAAGACCTTTTAAGGTTGGAGACCTAGTTTTGAGGAAAGTCATGCCAAATACCAGGGTTCTGGCGCATGGAGCCTTTGGAGCAAATTGGGAGGGACCTTACCAGATAAAGTCATCAATTTGGGAAGGAACCTACCACTTGATGGATATGGATGGGAACCTAATTCCGAGAGCTTGGAATGCAGAACATCTCAAGAAGTATTATCAGTAATTCTTTTATGAATTTTTTCTTAGGAAAAGTAAGGCTCTTTCAGCCCACGAATAAAGGCAGCTTATTAGTTATAGCTGACCAGTATTTTGATTCCAGTATTTAATTATGCATGTACTCGGGGGGTACTTAATGTGAACCTCTCTACTTGCAAGACGGTTTTTTTTTTTAAGTATTGAGCGATGTATAGCTCTACGTTGAATATTTTGAATGCATTATTTGCAGCTATAGCTCCTTAATAGTTCTTTTACGTAACAATCATTACCCAAAAGAACTGGGGGGTAGTATTCCTACTTAGACAGAATTGTACATGCTATGATTTGATATTTCATATGTCAATTTGAAATTTTTGAAACAGGTTACCTAGACTAACAGGTTCCTGTAGCATGGTGTTGTATTTTGCAGGTTACCTGAACTGACCAGGTTCCTGTAGCATTGACAGTATGTGCGAAGTATGAATATGAATTGACAGAATATGTGGACTACGAATGATTGATATGCAAAGTCCCAGGTAGCTTCCTGGGCATTGAGCAAAGTCCCAGGTAGCTTCCTGGGCATTGAGCAAAGTCCCAGGTAGCTTCCTGGGCATTGAGCAAAGTCCCAGGTAGCTTCCTGGGCATTGAGCAAAGTCCCAGGTAGCTTCCTGGGCATTGAGCAAAGTCCCAGGTAGCTTCCTTGGCATTGAGCAAAGTCCCAGGTAGCTTCCTGGGCATTGAGCAAAGTCCCAGGTAGCTTCCTGGGCATTGAGCAAAGCCTCAGGTAGCTTCCTGAGCAAATGTGATTGAAAAGCCTCAAGTTCCTTGAGCACGAGAATTAAAGTCCTGACAAAAGGCATCTAAAGTCCTGACAAAAGGCATCTAAAGTCCTGACAAAAGGCACCTTAAAGAGAAGCCTAATAAGCTCTCCCTCATGTGGAACCGCCTTTGGCACATGGGAAGAAGGGATAAAATCCTTAGCATTTACCTTCATAAGATGTCTAGCCTGACATATGAAGAAGAGGAATCTGTGTGGACTCCTAGAACGGCGCACAGGTTCCTAGAGTCGCCTCGAGGCACAAAGAGGAACCAACATGTCTCGAGGCATGTTGGGACCTAGAGAATAGGACTGGGAACCAAGCAGGTTACCTTTCCAAGAGAAAAAGGAACCAACATGCCTCGAGGCATGTTGGGACTTAGAGATTAGGATTGGGAGCCAGGCAGGCAACCTTTCCAAGAGATGACCCGAATTAAACAAGAGAAAGCTTTTACTAACGTTAACTGTTTTTTGTTTTATGTTTATTTTGCAGGATTAATACTCGAGGAACCTGGTCTTGATGAAGAAGAAATTATTAAAGAAGACTACGGTTTAGATTATCAATACAAAATATAAACACAGAGGTTCCAGGTTTTACAATTCAGCTGTAGTTTGTTGCATTTATTTTGAGAATAAACAAGTGGAAATATGCATGTGTTCTGTTTCTTACAATGGGTTAGCCCACGTAAGCTTGACCATATGAATAAGGAAGCTGAATTATTCTCTAGTGCATAACAGCGAAGTATTTCATAAGGTTTTGAAGAAAGGTATGCAGCAAAAGCAAATATCATAAACCATAAAGAGAGTTATGGGTACAGAGACCCAGAAAACCAGCATAAAAGTTATTGGCACGAAGGCCATGGAAACCAAATTTAAAGTTACATCTTGCGAGGCGTTACGAGGAGCCCGCGACCTCATCAAAAGTTATCAAAAGTTTTTTAAAAAAAGGATCTTGTTGAAACTATGAAGGAGGAACTTCATCAGAACCCTTGGTAGCAACAGGAGGAGTTGAAAGGATAGGTTGAACAATTTCAGGAGTAGGAACCTCTGCAGTCTCAAGGTTGGCACCTGGAGACCTCTCAACCGTTTTCACGGGAGGTACAGAGGTTGCAGCAGCAGCCTCATTCCCAAAATCTTTGATCATCCCTACTACGTCCTCGCCTAGGAGAGACCAGTTTAGCTCGGGCATTTTCTCCCACATGGACCTCATGTAGTCACGAACGCCTTCGTCATAACCTTCATCATACCTAGCTTTTTCCTGGATGAGCAGAGATGATTTGACAGTAACGGCTGCAGCATTTAAGGCATCAACCTGAGCTTTCAGTTCATTGACTTTCTCTAGCATGGATAATTTCTCATCCTGCAAACTCTTCACCTGTTCCTGAAGTTCATCCCTGCTATTCTTTAGTGAGGTTTCAACAGCCTTAGCCCTCCTTACCGCAGCATTGGCAACATTCACACTCTCCTCTCTGGCAGCCAGCTCCTCTTTGAGTTTCGAGATCTCTCCTTGTAGCCTGAGGTCATATTGGATCTTCAAGGCAAAATCATCACAGAACCTAAGAGTAAAGAAGGCGTTCTGGGCCGCAGAGAACCTCATAGCTTCCAGAGCTTCAGTAGAGTCCATTTTCGACCAGCCGGTAATAGTCTCAGCAGGAACATGAGTGTCAATCAAGTCCTTAAATTGGTTCTGGGCAGCGGTAGGATCAGCCTTCACAGCTTTGTTTTTCCTCATGGACCTGGTTTGGGAGCTCCCTGATAAGTCAAGTGTGGTCTGAGCCAATTTACGTTTTGAGGAACCCGATGGTTGAGTCTGGACAGATACAGGGGTTGGAACTTGGTTAATTGGAGTTGCAGCAAGCGGAACCTCCTTCATATTGTCATCAACCTTGAAAATTTCTTCCACATTTTTAGATCTTTTCACAAATGAAGGAACTTTTGGAGCCATGTCTGCATAAGCCAGTAGATTAAGGTTAAAGGTATATATATGAAGTAAGCGAATGAAATTGCACAAATATAGTTAATAAGAAAGGCATAACTATAAAGAAACTCCTACCAGAAGTCGAAGGAATAAAACCAAAAGCCATCAGGTTACCAGGGGTCATTAAGATCAGACAATCTCTAGTGGAGGCTGACAGTTTCAAAATCTCAGTTGCTCTTTCCAAGCAAACTCCCGTAAGGACGGTTTGCTTAGGGATATTGGGACGACGATTAAACTCATATCTAACGTAGGGGCAGTCATAGCAATAAAGAAACTGTTCCGGCCATTGTTCAAAGTTTTGTTTAACATTTTTTATGCACTGACCCTGGTGACAAGGCCAGGCTGAAAGGTAAAAACAGCCAGAATTTCTCCCAGTGTCTTTCAGTCTGAAGAAATAGCCCAATTCAGGGGCTGTCAAAGGAACTGTAAATTTGCTAGAATATAGTATAAAGGTGCTGATGGCTAACCGATAAGAATTATGGGTGAGTTGCATTGGTGCTAATTCGTAAAAGTCAAGAACCTCTCGTAAGAAAGGATGAAGAGGCATGGAAACACCTACCCTCAAGAAAGCGGCAGATATAACAGCATGGGGGATACCTTGTTTTGGGATTTTCAAATCAAACCTGTGAGCTCTTTCACCAGGTTCTGGGATTGTTATCTTACAGACAGGGCGGTGACATTCCTCAAATAGTTTTTCCAGTTTAACTGAGGTCATGATGGAATCAGATTTTTCACAAAAAGGGACAATCTCTTGTTTGAATGGTTCTCTTTCTACAGATATCTCACTTTGAAAGTCGGGTTCTAGGAAGGACTCAGATTCAAATTCGGGTTTTGATACCTCTTCATTGTCAGACCAGTCATCTCCTAAATCAATTAAGCTTAAAGGCCTTAAGGGGTCAATAGCATTTGGAGGTTTCATCAGAATGTCTTGAGGATCACTAGTGTCGGGAATCAAGACCCTAGACCTAGTTCTATTACTTACAGATTCGACAAAAACAGGTTTTACGGAAGAGAGGTGGTCAGAATGTGTTGAATCAGAAGACATCTGCAAGAAACAGACGAAGAAAGGTCAGACTTTGGAATTATTAAAGGGAAACCTGTGGTCTAGAGACGATTGAACTACTGTGACTATGTCAAATAAGTTCTTTAAGAAGTTATATGGAGGTTGAGTATTCATAGAGATAAGTATGGACTATGACATGCATATGAAACGAATTGAGAATAGAAAACAAGCAAATGGTCAAAAGTTTTCAGTAGAACCATAGTGATGAAACCACAAATCGGCGATGGAATCACCAGTAAAGAAGGTATTATGAATGGTTGTGTGTGTGAGATGTGAAGACTATATGCAAACATATATCATAAAAAGATGACGTACAAGATTGAAGAAAGCAGATAGTTGAAAATCTAATCGAAGTTACGAGAGAGCGGAAAGAAAAGGTTCAGAATCATACCTTAAATTGAAGAAAAACGGCGATGGAAGGGTTGGATCCAGTAGATAACCGTCAAACTTCTGCTCTTTTCTCTCCGAGGGTTTTAGAAAATATTTGGTAAAGGTAAAAATGAAGATGAAGTCATTCATGTGTTTATATAATCGAGGTAAATAGGAGGCAGCAGTGAACACGTGGCAGCAATCTACTAGGGCAGTAATTAAAGGGATACACGCACCAGAGGCGTGTGAACCTTGGGAACTCATACATTAACTGCAGCTTTGGTAAGTGATAAGTTTAATTCGAATTTTGAATTATCTCCTGCTTACCAACCGTTATCTCTTCTTAAATTATTAAATTTAAGAAATGTGGAGTTGAGTGACAAGCGAGCATCAAGATGATTTCGAGAGCTGAAGTAAGAAGAAGAAAATAGCGAGATAACAAGTTCCTTAATACAAAGGAAGCTTACTCAAAATTATATCAAGCTGAAAATATTTTATGTCCTGTTTCCTATACCGAGTTAGCTCATATAGGCTTGGATATACAATGCTGAAGCAAGATATAGTTACCAAGATGGGTTAACATTAAACCTCTGATCGTAGAATTAGAATAGGTTCCTTTCACATTACATGATTTCAAGGAACCGGGGGGTACTTGTTGTGCCCAAATTCTCCATGGACTAGATTTAAGCCCATTAATCAATAGGGTCCGATCCATACAAGCTAGAAGAATGATCCAGTACGAGTTATGAAGATCAAATAGAAGAAATGAATAAGGAAGTATGAGTATTAGGAGGTTCCCAATGGTCAGGAAGCTGAGTTGAACACTCGAAGACCAGGTTCCTCCCAGCCGAGGAGTTCGAATTAGCATAACAACAGCCATAGAGATGATAAAAGCATATAAAGAGTTATCCAGTCTAACTAGTTTGTTACTTGTGCAGGTACTAACACCAAAAGGGAGGTCCCTAAGTGATATGTCCCGAAATAAGGAGGTCCCTGAGAAACAGGCTCCTGAAATGTAGGTTCCTGAGCACCAGGTTCCTACGAGTTGCCAACAGAAAGTTCTAGAAGTCATCTAGAACAGATAAACGAATTGGTATCTGAGTATAATTCTAGGGCGCAGATGATCCTAGAATAACTCTAACCAATGAGAGAATCATAAGTGGGGTACGAACTCGAGTTCTACTCTACTTAGCCAAACTAGTTCGTGAAAGGCTCTAAAGGAACCTGAGTCCAACACGAACTAGATGACCGAATACAGCTATTCCAATAAGAGACAGAATCATATTAGAACTACGTGAGCTTGATCCCTATAAATACAAGGGTACGTAGGCACCTCAGGGTACGATGCATTAAGTTCTCTAATTTTCTCTAAAGACACCTGAGATTATTGGAGATACCCTCGAGCTCAGCTCAACCCCCACAAACACAACCCAAACCTAGTTCGAAGAACAGTTGATCGCTAGCCTATACAACTACCTATAGACCTCATATAAGTTGATTACAAAATCCACTCATCAACATTTTCTATGAACACTACGAGCAATTTAATTTAGTAAAATAACATTTCAATTATAATTACTATAAACTAATCATTTACCTTTTTCACCTAAAGTATGTCACCTTTTTAATTTTCACGTTATCTTTTCTATTTTATCAAACTAAAATCTCTATTTTTTTCAATTGTATTACGGACGATTCTATTTAATAAAATAAATAATGATATCGTAATACTAATAATTAACCGATTACCTCTTTCAGCTAAAACGTATCATCTTTTCTCTATTTTCTAACTAAAATCCCTCTCTAGAAATATCACGGGCAACATTAATTTCTCCTTTTCTAAAAATATTACGAGCAATTTTATTTTGTAAAATTAAATATCTAAGTCCTCTCTTTTTCGAATTATATCATGGCCATTCTTTTCAATAAAGTAAAATAATAATTTTATAATTACTAATAATTAACTGATTATCTTTTCAACTAAAACCAATCACTTTTTGAGCAATGTTGGATATCTCAAGTGGTTAAGGGTATATCTTTTGTCGATCCAGGTCATGGTCCTCGCTCATCCCCGAGAATTGTTAGAATAGGTACACATTTGTAAGCTTATAAGCACTTTATTGTTAAAAAATCTATCACATTTTCTATATTTCTAAGTAAATCACTCTTTTTCTAAAAATATCACGGATAATATTTATATAATTATGATCATCATCTCATTTAAAAATTTAAGCCTCTAAAATTCATGTTTTAAAAAAATTAATTCAAATTAATGAAAAAACTAATATAATATTGAAAAATTACATGCATCGCATAGATTTTAAGCTAGTACTTGTTAAAATTTATTCAAATAAAACTAGAGTTTTTTTTTGTTTGATGGGAGCGAATTAAATTTTAGAGAAGAATTCTTGTATATTTTAATTTTTGAAGAGATAATGTTACATTTTGTCAAAGTAAAAAAAATATTAGAGAAACTCCAACCCAAAGATCCCTTACCTATATTTGTCCTAGGTGGACACATTTTAGGGCTGTTCTAAAAATTGGTCTAGGCGGTCGATTAATCGGCGCCTAGGCGCTAGACGGTCATTAAACAGGTGCTTGGTGGTCATTAGACGCCTAAAATCTGTAAAAATTGGTCATTAGGAATTTTTTTGATTAGGTGGCGCCTAGGTGGTCCTAGACGGGATTAGACGGTTTAATGAGTTAGGCAGGAATAAATGATTAGACAGCGATTAATCGGATTTAATCGGGATTAATCGGTCATACTTTAAAAAAACGGTCAAATTAAGTATAAAACTTTACAAACATATTTTTTCTAATAAAAAATATTATTTATACATGAAAGGGTAAATTCACTTATCATATTTAATAATAAAATGAAGATATTTATATTTTTACTTATGCAAATATATGTTTAAATATTAAAATTAAATTATATAAAAAATAATATTTTAATGCATCCGATTAATCATTCCGATTAATCGCAGCCTAGCCGATTAATCGTTAGAAGGTAGGCTCACCGTCTAGACGTTGTTTTAGGGGTTTAGTTTTTAAAACAACACTCCAAGGCAACTCCGTATCACCTATAATTTTTACGTGAGAAAAAATGAAACCCTTATTTAGGGGAGAGAAAAGCAAATCCCTACAGCATCATCATTGTTTCCAACACTCCCATCTATTTTCTATATTACCTAAAATATTGAATAAATAATATTTTTTTTAATTATAGGTAAGGAATATAGATAATAATGTTGGAGTAAAGCAATTTTTTGATTCCCTATCTTTTAGGTAACTATATTTTATTATATTTTAGGGAAGCAAAATAGAAATTTCCCTTGGAGATGCTCTTAAGGTCAGCAATTAGTGTTTGCACTAAATCACGCAAGCGTACGTGGTCACAAGTAATATATGAATAAGTCAAGTTCGTTCCCACAGAGATCTAGTTTTTAATTCAGTTTAGTACCTATGCAACAATGTATGATTATTATTCACTGCTAAGACAAATAACAATTTTGGTTTTAATAAACTAAAATTAACTAAGAATTAAATTAATAAGCTAAGAATTAACTAACTAACTAACGAGAATTGGAATCGAATTACTTCTGCAAGAGGAAACATGGGATCCTAACTTCATTAAATACTTTGCTTAGATTTGACGCCTTTAATCACTACATGTAATGGTTATGATATCTGATCAGACAACACGAAACAAGTACACGCTACTTCTCAGTATACGAATACCAAACTAAACATACATCCACAAAAGAGATAGAAGATGAATAGACACCAATTATGCTTAGACCCTATATCTCTATAAGATTTGAAAACATAACGGTTGAAGCACAAGTTATCTATTAAGATCACATAGGGTAGCATAATATCTCTATTTACGCCACAATCATGATGTTAAAACACCAACAAATCCTATGCTAGCATGACAAGTTCTAAATCTCAAGATTCACTCTCGTTTCGCAAGAGATTAACATATTAGATGTTAGTTACGCATCTAAATTCAATAAGCACAACCATACGAGGATATCAAATATACATCACACACAGATCTTTAAAGCATCAAGATACTAAAGCTCCATAACTAAATCCGTTAGAATCCCATGACAACGATTAGTTCGTAATTGAATCTCTCGTCATCATAGGATCAAGTGAAACCATGATAATAAAACAAGATATAAATTCTATGTTATAATATGCTAACTAATGATGATACAAAATTACAATGGTAGGATGTGTTTACATAGGCTCTAGAAGTCTTTCCCAGCAAGAAATTCCCCAAAATAGAGTTAAAATAAAATTTCTGCAAAATACGTTTCCTAAACTGATTCTGTTTTTAAGGATAATTCCTAGCTGACTTTTCTTCAGTATTTATGGGTCGTTCCAGTTTTATTTGGACATCTAGACCACTTTATAATGATAGAGAATCTCGTTAGCTTCGCGTGGACTGTAAGATTGCCCAAAATGGACTTGTAGAACTCAAGATATGGCCAAAACAAAAATCCGAAAATCTGGCAGAATTTCTAATCGCTCCCAGCATGCATTTACGCGCTCCCAGCGCACAAAGTTACTGTTCCACGTGCTCCCAGCGCGTATTTATGCGCTGTCAGCACATACAATTGCTGTTGGGAGCTGATTTTGGCTGATTTTCTTCGTTTTAACTCCTTTTTCCTTCGTTTCTTTTGCAAATTGTCATTTTTCACTTCTTGAACTCAAATCCACCATAAAATATGCAATTTATATCTTCCAAGCTCAAGTTAGTAACCCTACACAAACTCACTAAAACGAATCAAAAACACGACATACTTGAGGTCAAGTCAATCAATTTAAGCCGATTTGAAGCGTTCTAAGTGGACAAGTGGATATAAAATCCACTTATCACACCCCCAAACTTAAACCGATGCTTGTCCTCAAGCATAAACAATTACAACTAACTAACTAACTAGTACCACTTCCGTAGGTGATCACGGTTGCATTTGGCATATGCAACAAGCCCTTTAAACCCCTAGGCAGCCCTAGTGAACGAGTGAGGTCTCGTGAGGGCCTATAGTGAATGTACCAACAAAATCCATCTAACTAACAATGCAATGCATGAATGCAACTAAAATGAAAATGCAAATGATTTACTACTAATACATCACCACACCTTCAAATCCTCTCATGCCATTTCAACTTAAGAATCAAAGTAATAATGCAATGTCTTGGTGTCGAAAGTGCAAGTATTCACATAGTCTACTCAATGAACATGCATAAGTTTTCAAAAGCCCATGTCAAATGTAAGAATAAGTTAGTAAACATGCTAAGCCTACAAGAGTACATCTGTGAGACAAAACTCGGGATCTCATACGCAAAAACAAGCAAACACTCTCAATCCACTCACAAAAGAATATTCACTCAAGAACAAGGGTAAGTGTATCACTCAATTCCAACAAAATCATAAGCATGTTTGGAATTTGGTATCAATCTAACTATTAACACAACAGACATCAATGACGATAATCAAAAGGTATTTATTTGGGTTGTAACGGGGCTAGGGACAAGGTATGTCAAATAAGCCAAATCAGGTGAAGTGTCAAAAGCTAGTACGTATCATAATAAATCATACACAACACCCTATTTCCCCCCCCCCACAATAATCTATTATTTTTCTTCCAACAAAACACTCGACTAGTCGACTTAAGTAGGATCACCACAAACACAAATATGCTCTCATAATATATTATTTTCTCTTTTTTCTTTTTTTTTTCCTTTTTCCTTCTTTTTTTTCTTTTTTTTCGAGAGCTAAATATAACACAAACAATAATATAAACAATAACAATGATCCCACAATTTTATTACACATGCCGACTATCAAGTAAACAAACCCAAACCCAATTTTTAATATTTCCCCCAAAAGTATGACCAACAACACCCCTCCTTTGCACACCTTATTACTCCCTTAAGCACTCTACTAGCCTTTGACAATGTGGGTTCAAATTAATGTAAGGCCAATACAAGAAAAAGGTCTAGGCAAGTAATGTGGTATGTCACCGAAAAAATAGGATTAAGCTCAATGGGTTAACTAATTGATCATGTAAATATGGTGCGGTAATATGGGAAAATATGCGGTTATTCCTAAATGCCTTTATCATTTTAATCGTCAAATATTGCATGCGTTTCAAGAAAGACCTCAAACAACTGTTAGCAATGCAAACAATCCGTGGACACTCAAGCAAACGAATAAATTGCAACAAATATGCAATAAGGCTCAAAAACTCACTTGGTGGAAAAACATACTCAATCCCAAGCAAAAAATCTCTCTAATGCACCAACTTGTATTCAAAGCATGCAAACTAACTTATCTTGCACATATTCATGTCCTTCTAATCACTTACAACATTCAATAAGTCTACTAGCTTCAACTTACTAGTGTATGTGTGTGCACAAGAACAAAGCATATCACTTCTCAATCAAAAGCGTCAACAACACAAAATTCCTATCAAGCATGGATGCAAATGCAAACTATTATGAACTCACATGATATACGAACATAAAAATAGAATGTGCTATATGGAACAAATGTAGATAACACGAACAAGCATGCATAATTTACAGCATGCATAATTTACTACTACTAATATGCAAAATATGATTTCTATATGAACACAATGACACACACATAACTACTAACATATATATATATATATACTACTTGTTCCCCAAACCACCCCCAAACTTAAAAGATTCAATGTCCGCATTGAATGGAAGTAAATACAAGGGATAGTAGGAAACATACCTAAAAATACCGAAACACGTGGGTTGCCTCCCACGAAGCGCCTTTGTTTAAAGTCTTTAGCTAGACATGGCCACTGTAGCTTAATATGGCCATTTAATTATCTTTTCCGGTGCTACATCCTTGATAACAATTTTCAACCTTCTTTGCTCTTCAAAGGTATCAGCCACAATGTTCACTCCACTACCTGAAAAGTTAACAACAATAATAATAAGCAAAGTAGATGAATGACCCAAATATGCATACCTCCTGTGATCTGATAGTTTAAGCTCGAGTTTGGAAGCTTCTTCAATATGATGATTTTCATTATTAACCACCAAAGACTGAGCAAGAGTGGAAATAGACGGATTAGGAACGAAAGTGGGTAGTTCACCAACAGAAGTCTTCACAACAGACTTAGGATCAAAAGAACTCTCCTCAAGTTGAATTGCATGCTTAGAACAAATAGCATTCAATTCATCTAACATCTCATCAGAAGTAAAATTCCTGTATAACTCACGAAGATCTTTATTACCCTCAATCAAAACATCTTCCTCAAGAAAAGACTCAATTGCACTATCCTCAAGATTTGACCATGAAACCATCTCATCAACCAGCACCTTAGAATCCCCGAGATCAGCCAAGCCTAGTGACTCACACTCTTCCTCCTCATCACTATCCACCACAGGTTCTGACAAAACAGAATTCTTCTTTTTCTGTAGGGTCTTGATCATGAATTCCTTCTTCATCCTCAATTGATGAATTCTGATCGTTCGTGACTTTTCCAGATCTGAGTGTCATGGCATTAACTTGCTCCATGCCATCTTGTTTTCCTGGATTCACCTCTATGGCACTAGGAAGAACTCCCTGCGGTCCGTTGAGAAAGGCACTTGCAATTTACCCAATCTGATTCTCCAATGTCTTGAGAGATACCGCCTGATTTTAAATCATCAACCTCAATTCATCCAATTCAGATTTTTCATTCGAAAATTGACCATCATCCCCATGAAACTGTTGCTGCTGAAAATCTTGATTGTTGCTCCAGCCGAAATTGGGATGATGGCTGGAGCTGGTTGCGAAGGTTGCTCACAAACTGTGCCGATTCAGAAGATATGGCACATTGACTCGTCTCATGTGCGCCCTCACATAGCTCACAAACACTAGAAACTTGAGGCACCCCATGCTTTGACATAAAATCCAATTTCTTATTAAGTACCTCTAGCTGAGCTGCTAGAGCTGTGACTGTATTAACTTCCAGAATTCCTGCTAATTTGCCTTGTGATAATCTCTGAGTTGGATTCTGGTATTCATTCGCAGCCATCATCTCAATTAGCTCATAAGCTTCCGCATAGCTCTTAGCCCATAAAGCTCCACCTGATGCTGCATCTAGCATGGGTCTTGACTGTGCACCCAAGCCATTATAAAAGCAGTTAATCATCATCCAATCAGGCATCCCATAATGTGGACACTTCCTTAGCATCTCTTTATATCGCTCCCAAGCCTCGCACAAAGATTCTTCAGACTGTTGTGAAAACTGAGTTAGAGCGTTCCTGATTGCTGCGGTCTTTGCCATGGGGAAAAATTTAGTGAGAAATTTCTGAGCAAGATCCTCCCATGTCAAAATAGAACCTGCTGGTAGAGAGTGCAACCAGCCTTTAGCTTTATCCCTCAAAGAGAATGGGAAAAGTCTCAATTTGATAGCATCTTCCGACACCTTATTGATCTTGAAAGTGTCGTAGATCTCAATGAAATTCCGAATATGCATGTTAGGATCCTCCGTAGGAGCACCCCCAAACTGAACCGAATTCTGCACCATCTGAATTATGCTAGGCTTGATTTCGAAAGTATTAGCTGCAGTAGCTGGCCTGACAATGCTAAATTGGATGTCCTTGATCTTTGATTGAGAATAATACATGCTTTCGCTATTGCTGCTGGTTCTCCCATTGCTACCTGCAACACATAAAACTAAACAACTATATATAAGAAACAATCCGAGTCAGTGAACTCTAACGACCACTGATGACAAGCACATAAACTAAAAATAAAACATCGATGATCCCCGGCAGCGGTGCCAAAAACTTGTTTGCACTAAATCACGCAAGCATACATGGTCACAAGTAATATATGAATAAGTCAAGTTCGTTCCCACAGAGATCTGGTTTTTAATTCAGTTTAGCACCTATGCAACAATGTATGATTATTATTCACTGCTAATACAAATAACAATTTTGGTTTTAATAAACTAAAATTAACTAAGAATTAAATTAACAAGCTAAGAATTAACTAACTAACGAGAATTGGAATCGAATTACTTCTGCAAGAGGAAACATGGGATCCTAACTTCATTAAATACTTTGCTTAGATTTGACGCCTTTAATCACTATATGTAATGGTTATGATATCTGATTAGACAACACGAAACAAGTACACGCTACTTCTCAGTATACGAATATCAAACTAAACATACATCCACAAAAGAGATAGAAGATGAATAGACACCAATTATGCTTAGACCTTATATCTCTATAAGATTTGAAAACATAACGGTTGAAGCACAAGTTATCTATTAAGATCACATAGGGCCGCATAATATCTCTATTTACGCCACAAATTATGATGTTAAAACACCAACCTATCCTATGCTAGCATGACAAGTTCTAAATCTCAAGATCCACTCTCGTTTCGCAAGAGATTAACATATTAGATGTTAGCTACGCATCTAAATTCAATAAGCACAACCATACGAGGATATCAAATATACATCACATACAGATCTTTAAAGCATCAAGATACTAAAGCTCCATAAGTAAATCCGTTAGAATCCCATGACAACGATTAGTTCGTAATTGAACCTCTCGTCATCATGGGATCAAGTGAAACCATGATAATAAAACAAGATATAAATTCTATGTTATAATATCCTAACTAATGATGATACAAAATTACAATGGTAGGATGCGTTTACATAGGCTCTACAAGTCTTGCCCAGCAAGAAATTCCCCAAAACAGAGTTAAAATAGAATTTCTGCAAAATACGTTTCCTAAACTGATTCTGTTTTTAAGGAAAATTCGTAGCTGACTTTTCTTCAGTATTTATGGGCCGTTCCAATTTTATTTGGATATCTGGACCACTTTAGAATGATAGAGAATCTCGTTAGCTTCGCGTGGACTGTAAGATCGCCCAAAACGGACTTGTAGAACTCAAGATATGACCAAAACAAAAATCCGAAAATCTGACAGAATTTCTAAGCGCTCCAAGGACGCATTTACGCGCTCCAAGCGCACAAAGTTACTGTTCCACGCGCTCTCAGCGTGTATTTATGCGCTGTCAGCACATACAATTCCTGTTGGGAGCTGATTTTGGCTGATTTTCTTTGTTTTAACTCTTTTTTCCTTCGTTTCTTTTGCAAATTATCATTTTTCACTTCTTAAACTCAAATCCACCATAAAATATGCAATTTATATCTTCCAAGCTCAAGTTAGTAACCCTACACAAACTCACTAAAACAAAACAAAAACACGACATACTTGAGGTCAAGTCAAGTCAATAAATTTAAGCCGATTTGAAGCGTTTCAAGTGGATATAAAATCCACTTATCAATTAGCGAATTCAATTAGCTGTTTTAACTAGCGGATTGAATAAAATATTTTATATGAAATTGTTTAATTATTAGTTATTTAAGTTATTTGTTTGTATATTAACCAAAAATGTCACAATCCTATAATCGGAAAAACTCTTCTAATTTGCTTTTTGAAAATTAGCTTTTAGAATTCAAAAACCTATTTTAATTCCCTAACTACCAAATACAGTAGAACCTCGATAAATTAATATTCGATAAACGAATAATCTCATCAAATGAATAATTTTTTCTGGTCCTGACATAATAGAGACAGTGTATTTTTGATCTCGATAAATGAATAATCTCGATTAATGAATAAAATTTTCCAGTCCCAAGCATATTCATTTATCGAGATTTAACTGTACCAATATTTGAAATTTAAAATAATCAAACCTCTAACTTTTTATCAAATTTTTAACTTACAAACACTCCCAAATTTTTATTTGTAAGGAGTAAGGACTAAAGACGTATGTGTTGCATGTATAGATGTTGTTACACTTAAAAAAATGTACTAAAGCGTGTGATGTTATTTAGTGAAATCAAAACCCTAATCCATAAAATTTCAATTGATAAATCTATACTATTATATTAAAGTCGAAACATTGAAAGTTTTCAAAATTTTGGTTTTCGATTTGATTATCCTAATTATTAAAATAAATAATTAAATTACAAAAATAACTCAAAAAGCTAATTACTATTGCTAACGTAATTATATTCCGATTAAAATTCCTTCATCCACATTGAGCTTCTACTTGGACTCTTTTTTCTGCTCCAACAACTCAATTACCCATTTTTTCTAAAGATTTTACTTCTAATTAAAACACTTTACCATTTAATTTAAAACTAATATTACAATAATTAATATATATCCAAAATATCACATCATATCTTTCCGTAATTATTTTTTAGTAGTAATTTTTGTAATTAAAACACGTTACTTTTTAATTTAAAATTAATCTTGCGATCACTAATATACACCCAAAAATATCTCACCATATATTCAAATCATTTGTTTTAGTACAGATTTTATTATTTACCATACTTATTCTAATTTACTAATCGCTATTAAATTAAATTTAAATTTAAAATATCTTGATTTAATAACTTCACATATCACATGATTTTTAAGTTTAAAAAAATTCTACTAGCCGTAAATATTATTTTCTATGAATCCACATAACAGTATATTACATATGGTTATATATCTTTTAGTTACGAATTGTTTTTTAACATCCTTTATTATAAATAACTTGATAACTAAATAACTTGGTAGAAAGATTCCACATAAAGAGAGATATTTGTTAACGAGAAATAAGAAAAAATAAAAAGGAAAGTTTCATTTTGGTTGGGAGACTTTACACATGCACGTTACTCTTAGTTTTGTTTTGTAACATCTCAACGTTGTTCTAATACATATAATTATATATTTACATAACTTGGATGCATAGTAATATTTCATGTAATTGTTAAATTTTTTCTATTCGCGTATTTCATTCCATTTCGTATACACGAAAAAATTTGTGTAATTTAGTGTAATTTAGTGTTTTAATTTGGGGTACACGATTTAATATTATGTAATTTTCATTCAAGACCCTAAAGTACATGACATGAATGTACAAAAAGATTTATCAGGTCTACATAAGCTATTTCTTCTTATATGTGTAGGAAAAATATATTTATTGTTAAAAGAAAATGAATTTCAGGTTATTTAACCCAAAATCTGAATTACAAGGACACATATATAACAATGTGATTATGTGTTTAGATTTCAATTTTATGGATAGTAGTTTATTTTCACAAGTAAGTCAAATTAAAAAGAAGATAGGTGATACTCATTTTCATATGTCTTATTTTAAGAATAAACGAAAACTAAAATTTATTCCATGTTTTACTAGAAAAGAATAAAAAAACTAAAATACAAACTTCCAAACTGAAAATGCACATTTTAAGTTGTCTTTATAAATAAGATAAGGGTAATAACCATAAAATCTAACAATTATATGTTATTCCAAGAGCGCGATCTATTGAATTTGTTTGGTTAGTTGATGATTTTTTATACTTTGTAAAAGGACATATGTATAATTTGTAAAAATGATATTGAACAATCACATGGCAAACGAGATTAGATGAAAGTTTCTATTGTTATAACTACGTTTGTTTCATAGATTTTGCACAGTAGATATCTTTTCTCATATCGTTGAAACATGCAACCTAATAATTTATTGGAGTCGTGAGGATTAAGTTTCCACACATTTTTAATATGTAATCGAAAAATTAACCACGACCATACAAATTTTTTCAATAAATTAATGTAATATATATTTTAAGGATTCGATATTTAATAAATATACCAAATTCTCAGAATATGGGTGAAAAATTTATTAATATGATACGTAAAAATATTCTCTAACAAAGAGAGAAATAAAATGAAAGCTAAATTTAAAAAAAAACAATAAAGAGGGATTTTGAACTTTTCAACGGGGGTTGTATTTGTATTGATGATTGGTTCATAATATTAATATTAATTTAATTGGTTTGAATTCACAGATAAGTAATTTTATATTTACGTTAATTAACATTCCAATAAAATTATATATTTTTCTGAATAAAATTTAAATTAATATATTTAAATTAATTTATTAATACAATTTATCGGTCGGTGCCCGTGCTACGCACCGAAAACACAATTTTAAAAATTATTAAATAAATACCAAAACACATTTAAGTTTCAAAAAATAAAATATTTTGTTGTATTTTGTTTTTTTTTTCTAAATAATTTTACAATAGTTAATGCTAATTTTATGAAAAGTTCAATTCAATATAGATTTGTATTGAGAATCGGGCATATAAACAAAAAAAAACATAATTATTAATAGAAAATAAAGCAAGTACTCATTTTTTCTTCTTTAAATGCAAACAAAGTACTAATTGTCAAATCTTTGGAAATTATAGAATAACCATGTTATACTGCTAATTGCACCTGTAATTGTACTTTGGGAGTATGTTGAATGGTCATACTATGCTGCACATAAATTACTTAAAAAAGTCTCGTTTGAATTCAAAAAAACTCTCAAAAAAATCGTAAGCTTCTTTATATTATTTTCCCCGTGCAATGAAAAATTATAAGAAATAAGAAACTGATTTAGTGACTAATATAATAAATCTCAATACATTAGTTTAAAAGTATTTAAACCCATGACAAATGAATATTTCCATATAAAGTCAAATAAAATAGTAATTTTACCGTATTGAATTAGCTCGTTGTTAGTGACCTTAACATACTATTTGCAAATCAATCCTGCTACATACAGATGTAATTTCATGGCTTAATGTATCTGCAAGATCGTCAAAATCTTATAAGCTCTCATAATATGTCAAATATCAACATGTTTGCTACGTCACAAATAGAAACTAAAATATAGATTCTAATCAAATAAAAAAATTCTTTATATTATTCAGTAATCTTCAAACTATTTCCAAGAAAAAAATGCGCTTGATCTTAGAAGTCAGAAAAATATTATAAATACTATTAACGACGTAGGTCAAGTGCTCATGATTATAATATATTTCTTACTTTTCCTAATACAAATGCGGCAACAAAAGTTTATAGCCATACCATTAATAGAGAGTACATATTCCATTAATGACATGTCCTTCTTTACCTTCTTTGCATATATTCTGGTGAGTGGTGACCCGCCAATAATGCAAAGTGGAAAATTTGTTTTCCAAAAAATTAAAAATAAAATTCACCTTATATTAATAATTATTATAACAATCATTAACTATGGGATGAAATTCACTCACATTTAGGATTCACCAACAATTATGTAAATCCATAAAATATAAGAAAAGATTAAAATTTAAATCTTTTGAATGATAAGGTAGTGGTAGAGTTTTATTCTTTTAGATTTTATAATTTCTTGACTTGAGTTTATAGAGTACCTATGTTAAAGTTGACTACCAAAATATAGATAGGTGTTTTTTATAACTACCTTGACAAAAAAAAATTGTCACATAATATATATTCAACACATGAACAAATACATTAACATAAGTATTTATTAAGTTTTAAAAAAACTTCATTTTTACTTAGAAAAAAAACTAAATGTTTTAATTTGGAGCATGCATATTACGTGAATAAGTGTGTACATATTTTTGTTAGTAAAAAAATCAAAATTTAAAATAGAAAGTGATTAACTCTTAAAAAGACGGTATCATTCACAGACATTAACTTTTCTCAATCTAATAATTTAAATTTTCAAATACAAACATTTTGTAGATATAAAAATACAGTAGTCATTTGGGGAAGGATAAAGATGCTGACGTGGTATAATCTCAAAGAAATAGAGAGACTAATTTTTTTTAACTAATTTGTCTATTAGCCCCACAACAGGTCATAAAAAAAATTAACAGTAATATAATTTCAACTTGTTTTAATTTGTCAAGTTCACAAATATATTTCATATACATCAATCTGCTTAGTTTATAAGATGAAGGTGAAAAAAGTTAGAAGGAGAGAAGAATATGAGACATAAAAGAATATAAAATTTATTTTTTAAAAGTAATTAAATATATCTATGAATTTAATTTTTCTTTTACACATGTATCACATCATATATATATATATATATATATATATATATATATATATATATATATATATATATGTAGGGTTGGACTCCATAGCAAACATCTTATATAACAAACAATAAAGAACACCTCATATCTAATAGATCCATTGCCCCTGGCGGGGCCACCCAATACAAAAAGTTCTTATTTTTTTACCCTCTATCCATCCATCATCTCAAAAAAAAAAAAAAAAAAAATACTGTTCATGACGATGACGTCATCAGTGACGTCATCATGAACAGTAAAATTTTTATTAATTATTTTTTTTTATTTTTTTTGCTGGCTTGATAGAGGGTAAAAAAATAACAATTTTTTGTATTGGGTGTCCCTGGCGGGGCTAAAGGATCTAATAGATATAAGGTGTTCTTTGTTGTTTGTTATATAAGAGTGTTCTGTATGGAGCAAAGGCCTATATATGTATATGTATATATATATGTATATTTAACTAATTATATATTTAACTTAATATTAAATCTAATGTGAACTTATTAAGTAATTGTCTTTACATTTCTGCATTTTAATTAATTAATGGTAAACCACAAATAACATTAAGGACAAATATTTAAAACGCTAATAATGAAAAAAATTAATGGTTTCTGATTTTGAAAGATAATTATGAAGCATTTATTTAACTCTTAGTACATGTAATTTAATATAGACTTACTAATGATTATCTTTATATTCTTGAATTTTTTTAATTCATAGGAAATCATAGGACAAAATTTGATGGTTAATAATCAAAACCATAATTATAGAAAAATGAATGGATTTGATTAAATGATAATTTTATTTAAAGTACAGTTCAAAATAAATGATAATTAATGGTTTTAACTTTTAAGAATATTGTTTCCCTACCTTTAGTCACTGATTCATGTTATGGAGTCAAGATACCTTCTGAATGGTTATGGTTATTCATGATTGTACCTTTAAATATTAAACTGCTGAAGTGGCAATATATACAATGTTAAATCCATTAGCAATTAAGTGGATGAAGTAAAGAGATTTTTGATTGATGTATCGAAGTCGAAGAAAACAACCATTGAATGCATTTTGTTAACACAAAATCACGCAAGCGTACGTGGTCACAAGTAATATAGATATAAGTCAAGTTCGTTCCCACAGAGATCTGGTTTTTAATTCAGTATTGTACCTATGCAACAATGTATGGTTTTTATTCACTGCTAAGACAAATAACAATTTGGGTTTAATAAACTAAATTAACTAAGAAATAAATTAACAAGCTAAGAATTAACTAACTAACGAGAATTGGAATCAAATTACTTCTGCAAGATAAACCATGGAATCCTAACTTCATTAAATACTTTGCTTAGATCTGACACCTTTAATCACTATATGCAATGGTTATGATATCTGATCGGATAACACGAAACAAGTACACGCTACCTGTCAGCATACGTATACCAAACTACCCATACATCCACAAAAGAGATAGAAGATGAATAGACACCAATTATGCTTAGACCCTATATGTCTATAGAATTTGAAAACATAACGGTTGAAGAGCAAGTTATCCATAAAGATCACACAGGGCAGTATAAGTATTTTCATCTCACACCACGAATCATATTGATAAACAATTATGAACCTATGCTAGCATGGCAAGTTCTAAATCTCAAGATCCACTTTCACTTCACAAGAGATTAACAAATTAGATGTTCATGACGCATCTATCAATTAAGCATAACCATACGAGGATATCAGATATACACCACACACAGATCTTTAAAGCAATCAAGATACTAAAGCTCCATAAATAAATCCGTTAGAATCCCATGACAACGATTAGTTCATAATCGAACCTCTCGTCATCATGGGATCAAGTGAAACCATGATAAAAACAAAGTATGAAAAGATACAAATAAAACTAAGTAATTGATATGTAATAGTTCTACTTCTAATGATAATCTTAATTATCTAATTTACAAGGGTTGGATGTGTTTATATAGGCTCTAGACATCTTGCCCAGCAAAAAATACCAAAACAGAATAATAATAGAATTTTTGCAAGATACGTTTCCTAAACTGATTCTGTTTTTTAAGGGAAATTCGTAGCTGACTTTTCTTCTGTTTTCCAGAGCCGTTCCAGACGTAATTGGGCTTCTGGACCACCTTAGAATGATAGAGAATCTCGTTATCTTCGCGTGGACTGCTTACGGGCTGAAAACAGACTTATAGAACTCAAGATATGGCCCAAACAGTGAATCTCACGCGTGCAGCCCAATAAATCCGAATTTTAATAAATTAAATCTCCAAAAACGACAAAAACATCCACCATAATCAACATCCTTGTAAATCTGCACAACTAAACAAAACACATCAAAACTACAAGAAACTTGAGCCCAAGACAATTAATTTAAGCCGATTTAGAATGCTCCAAGTGGAGATAAATCCACTTATCACACCCCCAAACTTAAACCGATGCTTGTCCTCAAGCATAAACAATTACAACTAACTAACTAACTAGTACCACTTCCGTAGGTGATCACGGTTGCATTTGGCATATGCAACAAGCCCTTTAAACCCCTAGGCAGCCCTAGTGGACGAGTAAGGTCTCGTGAGGGCCTATAGCGAATGTACCCACAAAATCCATTTAACCTAATGCAATGCAATGCATGAATGCAACTAATATGAAAAATGCAAGATCCCCTTCAAACTCACCAAAACCAACTAACAAGCAAATATCTCAATGAATGTAACAAATCCAAGCAGAGCTCGACTAAATCCCCGTATACTAACAAATACATGAACAGAAACGTGCGTGTGTGCGATGCTCATCAGAAATACTCCCAAAACTAGGTCAAAAATCATACATGCTTTCCGTCAAGACAATCACAGGTTTATAATCAGAATAGACTGTAGACACTCCATAACCTAGGAACACCTCCACCCTTATCCAAGGTAGACAGAAACTCATGCTTTATTACTATGACACATAATAGAATATACAATACGCATGCTTATTTAACCGTGCAATGAATGAGACCCCAAAAGGCTTATACAATAATACCCATGTAGCGAGTGTTAGGTCAGCAATCCCAAACCACAAGGGCTTTAGGTTACTAGGACTAAGTCCCCTCAGACTTAATTACTCGAGTATTAAAGAGCTCACTCTGGTTAATTTTGCATATGAACAAATAACTTATTGACTTTTTTTTTTCTTTTTTTTTTCTTTTTTTTCTCTCTTTTTTTTTCTTTTTTTTTTTCTCTGCAATCTGGAATGAGCCTTTCTCATTTCCAACCCTAGACTACTCATATAAATATGAGCCGGCTACTAGCCATTTGACGCCTAGCCTTTATTAACAATTATGAACAACTAGCATGAAAATTCCTGGTTTCCCCCAAACTTAGACTTTAATGTTCCTACGCTATAAAGGGAATAACGAAAATTCTAAATATAAACAAGTGATTAAATCTCAAAACATCCCACAGGCATGACCTTAACCTAGCCCAAAAGCACCCCAATGAGACTGTGTAATAAATTTTGTTCCCGTAACATGCAAGTCAATTTCATAGAAACTATAAATCAGCCCTCTACTCATCATCATCACACCCAAATCAACATCCACCTATCAATCAGAATCAGCTCGTCCTAAGGGATCATAAAATATGCATGCCATGAAAATGCAACTAAATGAAAACTCACATGGTATACGAAAATAAAACAAAATGTCCTATATGAACACACGTAGATAATACGAACATAACAATCATGCATGAATTATCACTACTATGCAAACATGATATCCTATATGAACACAAAATACAACAATATATACAACTACTAATCCCCCAAACCACCCCCAAACTTAAAATATTCAATGTCCGCATTGAATGGAAGTAAATACAAGGGATAGCAGAAAACATACCTGAAAACCGAAGCATACCCAACAATTTTTTTTCTCGCAAAAATCCCCTTTCCTTAGCAATTGGCCTCAAAACAACCGATTAAATTTAACATCCACCGTCGAAAACGAAATTTCCCAACATTAGAACTATCTCTCCCATGCTTACGAGCCAAAAGAATCAATTCCCAACTCACAAGAAGCTCCACCAAAAATTACCAAGCAATAACACACCAAAAATACCCCAATATATCAAGAATAATACAAATCCCAATTTACAAGAACACAAATTCGTAATCAAAATAAAATTTGAGAGAAGAAATAAACCCACTACGAATTGGAGAGGTGAACTTGCAATTAATTCCTCTTTAGAATTGAATTTTTGGAGATTTAAATAAATAGAAGAGGAATTGGATTTGTATGGATAGGTGTGTATATATATAAGATGATGGATAGATGGGATTTAAAAATTTAGAGTGTAGGAGAGATTTGGAGAGGTTAGGATTTGATGTGGGATAGATATAGGAATTTAGAATTGAAGAAAATTGAGTTAGGATAGAATTTGGGGGAATTTTAGAGGTGAAAAACACTAATTTTCGGGGAAAAAACTGGGCAGAAGGGGGTGTAACGCAGCCAGAGGCTGCGTTTCAGGGCGCTGGGCGCGGCAGATTCTGACACGCAGGAGCAAGCTGCGTGTTAGGGGGAATATAAGCGGGTAACGCAGGCGCAACCTGCGTTACATGGGCGCAAACTGCCCCGGAAGCAGTAACGCAGGCGCAACCTGCGTTACAGGGGTGCAGTCTGCGCGAAAAACTACTGTTCACTTTTTTTTTTTTTTTCTTCATACAACACTCAAAAATATTTTTTTTTTCTTTTTTTTTTTCCTACACTAAAGCGCGGGTTGCCTCCCACGAAGCGCTTCTTTAACGTCAATAGCTTGACGTTACTTCCAAGCCTCCATTAAGGATGATAATAGTTCGCCTGGTCCTCTCTTCGCAATACTTCATCATCATCTCGGCGGCACACTTTTTGCCCTTTCTCCTCGCTTGACCTATTCAGGTAACAACCATGTCCTCTTCCAATGCCTTCATCTGTTGACCCAAAATCTGACAATTTGTAGAACAACACACATTCGCGGGCTTCGCTTGAATATAATGGAGGAGGGTAAATGTAAATTGCTGAAGCCTTTGGTTCCTCAAAAAGAACTTCCTCCATTGGCTCTAATGCGCTACCTCCATCTTTATACTCTGAGACAAGTAGAAGACCTGCATCTTTCTCATGATCATCAACCTCTTGGTTCGCACATACCAATTCTTGAAATTTGCGTAGCCCAACAGTGTCTTCTTGATTCGCACATAACAATTCTTAAAATTTTCGTAGCTCATCAGTGTCTATCTCAAATAGTGCCCTTTCTAAATCATCCACCTCACTAGCTTGATCAAATTCCTCACATGGCTTATGAACACTCTCCTCCTCTTGGAATTTGTCTTCTTCAATTAAGCATGCAGTACCTTGCTCCAAGTCACCGTTATTTTCTGGAATTGCTTCTGGTATGAATTGCTGATTCTCTTGTTCCAAGGCTCTCACAGCTTGAGCAACTAGAATCTCCAAAGATTTAAGAGACTCCTCACTACTCTTTACAAACATCATAACCTCATCCCTAACATTAACCTCATCTGACTGAAAAGTAGGAGTAGGTTGCTGATGTTGAAACTCTTCACTTCCATAGTAATATGACATATCTGGAACATCTTGCTGGTACTGTTGAGGATGGTATTGAAAATATGGTTGCTCCTCATAAGTGACATATGGATCAACTCCTTCATAGTAACAATATTGTGATGGATCATGAACGCCCAAATACTGCTCACATGGCTGAGGCTGTAGAATACCACCTTGGTTGCTCCAGCACTGATACGTCTCATGTGCGCCCGCACATAGCTCGCAAACACTAGCCACCTGCTGAACTCCATAGTAAAAATCCATCTTTCTCTGACAAGTACCTGAAACACCAACGAACTACAAGAATAGATGAGAAAAAAACAATCTGAGTCAGTGAACTCTAACGACCACTATTGACAAGCACATAAACCAAAAATAAAACACCAATGATCCCCGGCAGCGGCGTCAAAAACTTGTTAACACAAAATCACGCAAGCGTACGTGGTCACAAGTAATATAGATATAAGTCAAGTTCGTTCCCACAGAGATCTGGTTTTTAATTCAGTATTGTACCTATGCAACAATGTATGGTTTTTATTCACTGCTAAGACAAATAACAATTTGGGTTTAATAAACTAAATTAACTAAGAAATAAATTAACAAGATAAGAATTAACTAACTAACGAGAATTGGAATCAAATTACTTCTGCAAGATAAACCATGGAATCCTAACTTCATTAAATACTTTGCTTAGATCTGACGCCTTTAATCACTATATGCAATGGTTATGATATCTGATCGGATAACACGAAACAAGTACACGCTACCTGTCAGCATACGTATACCAAACTACCCATACATCCACAAAAGAGATAGAAGATGAATAGACACCAATTATGCTTAGACCCTATATGTCTATAGAATTTGAAAACATAACGGTTGAAGAGCAAGTTATCCATAAAGATCACACAGGGCAGTATAAGTATTTTCATCTCACACCACGAATCATATTGATAAACAATTATGAACCTATGCTAGCATGGCAAGTTCTAAATCTCAAAATCCACTTTCACTTCACAAGAGATTAACAAATTAGATGTTCATGACGCATCTATCAATTAAGCATAACCATACGAGGATATCAGATATACACCACACACAGATCTTTAAAGCAATCAAGATACTAAAGCTCCATAAATAAATCCGTTAGAATCCCATGACAACGATTAGTTCATAATCGAACCTCTCGTCATCATGGGATCAAGTGAAACCATGATAAAAACAAAGTATGAAAAGATACAAATAAAACTAAGTAATTGATATGTAATAGTTCTACTTCTAATGATAATCTTAATTATCTAATTTACAAGGGTTGGATGTGTTTATATAGGCTCTAGACATCTTGCCCAGCAAGAAAAATACCAAAACAGAATTATAATAGAATTTCTGCAAGATACGTTTCCTAAACTGATTCTGTTTTTTAAGGGAAATTCGTAGCTGACTTTTCTTCTGTTTTCCAGAGCCGTTCCAGACGTAATTGGGCTTCTGGACCACCTTAGAATGATAGAGAATCTCGTTATCTTCGCGTGGACTGCTTACGGGCTGAAAACAGACTTATAGAACTCAAGATATGGCCCAAACAGTGAATCTCACGCGTGCAGCCCAATAAATCCGAATTTTAATAAATTAAATCTCCAAAAACGACAAAAACATCCACCATAATCAACATCCTTGTAAATCTGCACAACTAAACAAAACACATCAAAACTACAAGAAACTTGAGCCCAAGACAATTAATTTAAGCCGATTTAGAATGCTCCAAGTGGAGATAAATCCACTTATCACATATTCATTGAATGTGACTTGTTTGTTCTTCAAGAATCAACGTCCAGGGGTTTATAAAATTTTGTTTTAGAGGAATCGAGAAAATGATCTTATATGGACATTAACTCCATAAAAGGGTCATATGAGAAAAACTATATTGTACTTATAAATGTATGGACAATGAAATAATAAATAATTTAGTTATCATGTTATTAATGATAACATTGGCAACCCAATACTTTAAAAAGTAACATGTATTTATAGGTACACTTACTATATACAAATCGACGTAATGTGGTAAGGATTGATGTCTACAGTTCAATAAGTCACAGAATCTTTGGAGCTCGACACTGAATATTCATATGAGAAGTAATTTTAGGAGAATTCAGATTGATGATGATGAAAACTTAAATTGTTTTCTATTATTTTTTTTAGAATCGTTTTTATGTTGATTTTAATGGATAATTAAAACACGAAACGTACGATACATAAATATAAATGAAAAATAAAGATTAATCTATCGAAATATAGTATGTCATATAGTAAAGACATATAACATAGTACCTTAATTGAAATTGATATGATTTAGGCATTATGAGAATTGATGCACACACTTAAATCATTAAAGTTGGCTATGACTAACGGGGAATGGGGAAGAATCGGCTTAAATTTATCTTTGAGTTTGCAAGAATTTTATATTTAAGGTATTTTTATTTAATGTAAATTGTTTATTAGTTAATCGTTAAAATAAAAATGAGTAGTTATTATGTTTATTTAATTGATATACAAAAATAAAAATCAATTGATATTGAGTTCAAGTTGATTTTATCTTGGCTGAGAAATAGAATCTAAATCAAATAAGAAAATGTAATATTTATTTTAATTAATCTAAAATTTAGTAGACTCTAATTGATGCTAAATTAATTTACAATAATCTTCTGACTGGTTAACTACTACGCGATAGATTCAGATATTATAAAAAGGACGTTAAAATCAATTCATAATTAAAAGATAAATAATATCTAATTCATTGATATGTACATTTATAGAAAATATTATTTACGGTTAGTAGTAGTTTTTTTAAATTAAAAATCTTGTACAATATGAATTCATTAAATTAAGAGATTACTAAATCAAAATTTAATTTAACCGCTAGTAGTAAATTAGAATAAGTATCGTAAATAATAAAAAATTTGTATACAATTAATTGATTTAGAATTTAGAAGTGAATTTTGATTACCTCTTTAATTGATATAAAAAACAGTTGTTATTGAGTTTAAGTTGAGTTTACCTTGGCTGGAAGGTATATTAATCTAAATCCAATAAATAAACATGTAATATTTAGTTTATTGTTTTAAAATTTAGTAGACTCTAATTGATGGTAAAAATAATTTACAATCTTCTGATTGATTAACTACTACGTGGTAGACTCCTATATTATAATAAAAGATATTCAAAGACAATTCTTAATTAAAAGATATAAAAGCATATGTAATTAACTGGAATGTACATTTAATATTATATCGTGATTGATTTCAAATTAATATTGATTTTTTAATAATTCTTTTGTTTTAAAAAATATGTATTTTATGGATATTTTAATTAAAATCATTATTGTATTTAAATTAGTATTGTTAACTAACCATGATTAATGTGGTAAGGTGAGAATGTTAAATAAGGAAAATTCTTGATATAATATGATTGGTCTAAATATTTAAAGACAATGCTTAATTAAAAGATATAGAAGCATATGGAATTAACTGGAATGTACATTTGTAGAAAATATTATTTAAGGTTAGTAGTAATTTTTTAAAATTAAAAAATCATGTAATATATGAATTCATTAAATTAAGAGATTATTTTAATTTAACTGCGAATAGTAAATTAGAATAAGTATGGTAAATAATAAAAATTTGTATATGATTAATTGATTTAGAATTTAGAAGTGAATTCTGGTTGCCTCTAAATTAATTCTTTTTTATTGGTAATTTCTTCACCAACCAATGATAATACTCTTCTAGCGCATATTTAATAGAGAAAATGACCAAAATGCCTATTTTTCACAAGTTTTTGCCCAAAATACTGATTTTGAAAAAAATGGCCCGAAATACCGACGGGATACGGAGAATCGTCCTCCGTGTTAGGGTGTTGCGGAACACCGTGTACCGTATTATGCATGATACGGAGCTGCGTCCTCCGTGTTAGCATGATACGGTGGATTGTGCACCGTGTTAGATGGGTGCGCAGCACTATCACGGAATACCGTCCACCGTATCATGCCCTGTTACGGAACACGGAGCTCCGTATCATGCCCTGTTACGGAACACGCAGCTCCGCAACACACCCCCTATCACGGTACACGATGTACCGTGTCCCGTCAATAAAAAGGGCCATCCAGTTTCCCAGGTGATTATTTTGGGCCATCACCCAATAGAGAAAATGAATAATTTAAATATGTGTAATTTTGGCTTATATACATTGCAAATAAATTTTATTAACAAATTATGAATGAATATGTTTTCGAGCCTTTTAAAAAAAAACCAAGTCTTTGAAGTTATGGATTTCATTCAAGTTATTTAAAATCTAATTTCAAATCTGATTTTTTTAGATTTCGGGTTAAGTTAGATTATAGTTATATAAAATCCGTTATAATTGTATAGCATATATTTTTAAAATCAATTCATATTGTATGATAATATGATTGTAATTGATTTTATATTAAAATAGTGGTTGATTAATGAATATCTAATTACGAAATTTAATTTAAAATATTTAATATTATATCGTGATTGATTTCAAATTAATAATGATTTTTTTAATAAATCTTTTGTTTTAAAAATATGTATTTTATGAATATGTTAATTAAAATCATTATTGTATTTAAATTAGTATTGTTAACTAAACATGGTTAATGGGGTAAGGTGAGAATGTTAAATAAGGAAAATTCTTGATATAATATTATTGGTCTAAAATTTAGGGATCCGCTCTTATTGGTCCTAAAATAATTCTTCAATTCTGATAATAATTTAAATTTATGTAATTTTGGCTTATATACATTGCAAATAAATTTTATTAACAAATTATGAATGAATATTTTTTCGTGCCTTTTAAAAAAAATCCAAGTCTTTGAAGTTATGGATTTCATTCAAGTTATTTAAAATCTAATTTCAAATATGATTTTTTAAGATTTCGGGTTAAGTTAGATTATAGTTATATAAAATCCGTTATAATTGTATAGCATATATTTTTAAAATCAATTCATATTGTATGATAATATGATTGTGATTGATTTTATATTAAAATAGTGGTTGATTAATGAATATCTAATTACGAAATTTAATTTAAAATATTTAATATTATATCGTGATTGATTTCAAATTAATAATGAATTTTTAATAAATCTTTTGTTTTAAAAATATGTATTTTATGAATATGTTAATTAAAATCACTATTGTATTTAAATTAGTATTGTTAACTAACCATGATTAATGGGTAAGGTGAGAATTTTAAATAAGGAAAATTCTTGATATAATATTATTGGTCTAAAATTTAGGGATCAGCTCTTATTGGTCCTAAAATAATTCCCCGATTCTGATTGGTTAACTGATGTGTGGTAAATAAGGAAAATTCTTGATATAATATGATTGGTCTAAAATTTAGGGATCAGCATGTTACATATTTTGTAAGAAAAGAATAAAAAGGAAGGTTAAATATAGATCATTTTTTTTCAATTTTTTTCCCCAAGAAAAGGATGAGAGACAAAGATAAATTACAACAGTAAATATATAGAATATCTTGACATATTTTCACTTTTATTCTTTTTTTTTTTCCAAAAAATTCAGGAATATAAAAAATTAAACTATCCATGAAATCTTTTTTTTCTCTTCCTCCGATATTTAGTTGATTTTTTTTCTTTTCTTCAAAAATTCAGGGTGTTGAAATTTCTTACATATTTTCTAGTGATGTAAATGACATTCCATTAACATAAGAGAATAGGGAACATGAAATGCATCTCATTTATTGTATCTAAAATTTTCAAAAACTATCCCTACATTTACTATATCTAAAATTTGACTTTTTTCAAACTTAACACTATTTTCATTTTCCAATGTATTAATTAAGGGTATTAGTCGGAAAATATTTCAAACTAACCTTTATCGTGTGTTTTTTAGAAAACGAACATGTAAAAATGTTATGTCTAAGGAGAAAGCAATGCAATAATTACACCGGTGTATCTGTTGTGATGCTACTGTAAACTACAGTAGTAAATAGTTCAGTTTGAAACCAACTCCTTTCTCCGTTAAATTTAGATCTTTTTTTTTTTTAACAAACAAGGAATTATATTAATTTGCAACGAACAAATCACAGCCAAGACAAAACCCTGAGCTGAAAAATACAATCTGGAAAGAAACAAATAAACGAACTAACCAAGTAGTCGTTTATGTTTGCAGACTGTTTTACATCATGAATTTTACAATAATTCTTCAAAATAAAAAAGATTAGAGTGGCTTCTCGATCAATCCAACCTGCACTAATCTTGAAACTAGTAATATTGCAAATGACCTTCACGTACGCACCACCTGTAGCCCAATGTTCAGCAACACCCCAACTATCTACATGCCGGAAACCAGCTATAGACATGCCGAAAGTACCCCAGCTATCTACATGCCGGAAACCAGCTATAGACATGCCGAAAGTGAAAATTCTCATAAAATGAACAAAATTTAGTTGTGAAAAGTAAGCTCTTGCAATATCTGATACCAGCTCAAATCTAATGCACGCATTATAGATCTCACCCAAAACCACATAAATCCTTTTCAAAGGAGCCATGAACAACAACCAAATACAACCAAACATAAACTCCAAACAATTGGGGAGAAAATAAACCCCAAACAATTGGGGACAAATAAACCCAAAAATATGGGTATGACAAAGAGATCTCACCCTGTAAGGAGTGGATCTCGAATTTATTGAAAGATAAGCTAGAAATAGATGGAGGAAATGAAAGGGATTTGTGGAGACGGAGGAAGGTTTGGGTCTTAAGATCAGGAGGATGGAGAATAAATTGCAATAAATAAAGATTTTATGTAACATCTATATATCATGTAAATGTCACCCCATGTGGTCGATAATTTTGAAATAATAATATTCCCATTCCCATCTGTTTCTTCTCTAATCTAATTGCATTAAACCTTGGGCGATAATATCAAACCATATATACGGTAAATTTTCTGCATAATGTCTATCCCGTGTATAGTGTTACCTATTCTTCTTTTTTCAATTGTTTCTTAGTGGCTGAATTTCATTTTCAATTAATTATAGTCTTAACACTTCAGGGGAGCGTATTAGGTTGATGATGTTGGTGACACTGCAGTACGGATTTTAAAAAAGAAAACTCCAGTTCCAAAAAAAATTTCAGTTCGATCACATCATAGATTTATATATTTACAGATTAAACATGGCCTTGCTTAATGCTTATGTAGATTAGCTAGTTAGGAATGAAATAAGAACTATTTTCATGGACTGGAATGGTTCCTTGATTCATTGAAAGATAAAGAAAGAACTATTAGCTATGTTGATGTTAGCAACAAATTATTGCAAGATAATTAAAATGAAGAGCTGCTGATACATAATATTTTTATTCCTCATATATAATTTTATGATAGAATTAATTATATTTTACTTCTGCACAGGTGAGGCCGCATCCAAGACGTGCTTTCAGTGATGGTAAGAGTGCAGAAACTTTGATGAACTTGGCCTGTCCGACAGACAAGAGGCCCTGTTTTTCAAGTTGATAGCTTGATATAGCAGATTTACCTTGGGTTAAATTGTATCAGATCTTGAATAGTTTTGCTACTCAGATAGACCAGTACTGCTTGTTAGTTGTTTTTACAAGTTGTTGTCTAGAGACTGGTAAGTCTAAGCAGAAACCAGAAAGCGATGCAATAAATTATTATGTTGAAGTCTGTGTATCAGTTGGGTATACAATTTCCACTCTGCAAATTTAAGAAACGCCTCAACTCCAAAAGAATAAACTATGTTGCCTCTGTCGGGTTCACTCATCCATGATTTGTCTATTGGTTCCGACATTCTATAATATATATTTGATAATAGCTAGAGTTTAGAATAAGAACTCAATAATATATAAACATACACCACGAAATAAGAACAAACATATATATTTACTGATTTACTGTAAGTTCTTAGTGTAAACAAACGCTATGTCATTTTTTTAATGTTTTCTTGAATTTATTTTCTTGAATTTATGTTCAAGAAACTTGTGCAGTCACAGTAGGCAAACTGGGGAAACAATCGGCCCAGGAGCCCCTCCAATATATAACTAATGTAAAACTGGGAGCCCCTCCAATACATAACTACTGTAATGGTTTCGCGGAACTAATAAATATCGATAACAGATAATTTCCGATTCATGACAGTCTGACATGACTTATGTCCTAAATAGATGGAAATAGAAAACAACAATATATCAAGGAGAACTGTAACAGCATATTATGCACTTATACGAATCCTTACTTTGGAATAATCATATTGGTTACCTACGAAGAAATGGATTCAGGAACTAAATAACACCATTCATTTACACACATACAGAAACTCTTATCTAATAAAATCCAAAAAATCAAGATAATTTCACGAATTGGACAAGGAATTACATAATACTCATTTAGCTGAGCACTTAATTAATAGAGACAACATAGAGATACAACAGAGACAGTATAGATACAACAGAGACAGTATTTCTATGTAACACACAAGACACAAGACACAAACAATAATCAGGAAGATAGATCAATAAGTGTGTCCCTAATACATATCGATCTAATACATACAGAGAGAGAGTTTAGAGAGAGAGAGAGACCTGCAGCAGGGAAGATAGATAGTGGTGGGTCTGTATCGTCGGAGGGCAGAGAGAGGTGGAGCGCGCGCGGAGAGAGGTGAGCGCAGAGAGAGGCGGAGAGAGGCGGAGTTTTGAATTGAAGAGCGCAGCTAGGTCATTTTGTTTTGGGGGAAATGGGGAATTACGTTTTGGGGGAAAAGAGTTGATATCTGGTTAATTAGTGATTGTATTGTATGAATATATATTTTATATTTTTTTAATTTAATTTTTTTTTTAAACTTATTAATATTTTGTTCTTAAATAACTTAATAATATTTTTATTTTAAGTCATATAAAAACATATATAATTTTACTTTTTTTTTGTTGAAACCACATATATAATTTTACTTAAAACCTACATAATAATATCACCTAAACATAATAATTTTTTCATTATCACCTGGCTAATTAACTTGTATGATATAAATTAAATCTTTAATTTCAAGACAAAATTAGTAACTGATACATGACCATTAGTAACAGTTATATTCGTTACTAATCCGTTACTAATTAGTGATGAATGTCTTACCCATTAGTAACAATTGTATCCGTTACTAATTAGTAACGGATATATCCGTTACCAAATGATATTAGTAACGGATATATCCGTTACAAATTAGTAACGGATAATTTAATTAGTAACGGTTATATCCGTTACTAATTTGTAACGGATTTTCTAATTAGTAACGGATATATCCTTTACTAATTAGTAACGGATATCTGACTCATTAGTAACAGATATATTCGTTACTAATTAGTAACGGATATAACCGTTGCGAATGCTATTAGTAACGGATATATCCGTTACTAATTAGTAACGGATATTTATATTAGTAACGGATATATCCGTCACTAATTAGTAACGGATTTGGACATTAGTAACAGATATATCCGTTACTAATTAGTAACGGATATCTGACTCATTAGTAACGGATATATCCGTTACTAATTAGTAACGGATATAACCGTTACTAATGGCATTAGTAACGGATATATCCGTTACTAATTAGTAACGGATATATCTGTTACTAATGGGTTTTTTAGTAGGTATTGTCATTTTCTTGTTGGTTAGTAAATTTTATAGATTTTGTGGGTTATCTTCTATAAACCCTCACGAGACCTCACTCGTCCACTAGGGCTACCTAGGGGTTCCAAGGGCTTGTTGCATATGCCAAATGCAACCGTGATCACCTACGGAAGTGGTATCAGTTAGAAGTATATGGTTATGTTAAGTTTAGTTTGCTCGGGACTAGCAAAGTTCAAGTGGGGGAAGATTTGATAATGTGTATTTTATACACATTTTGTCATTTATTCTCTTGCATTTTTGTTAGTTTCGAATGTTGTTTTATCAATATTAATTATGTTTTTCATCTTTCAGTGCCTCATGCTTAATTGTTGAAAAGATGGATTATTTTGGGCTTGAAGACAAAGATGATTCAAGAGGGTAGTTAGAAGATACAACTCGCGATGCCGGGAGGTTTTTAATGATTTATTCTTGAAGATTTTATGTCGCACAGCCGTTCTGCAAGCCGTTCAAAGAGTTTAAAAGGAGCAGTCTGCTGTACGGGCTGCTGTACGACCGTTCAACAGACCGTGCAGAGTGTTCAAAGTAGTGCAGATTGGGCAGAATTTTGTACGGGCGGTTGTACGGCCGTGCAACAGGCCGTACAGAACCTGTTGTGTATTAAAAAGAAGTAAAGCCAAGCACATCTTCACATCTTATCTTCTAATCTCTTAACCTAATATCTAATCTAACACCTTCATCTTCATTTTCCTCTCTTCAAGAACACAATTAGGGTTAGTAGGAATTAGAGAGGAGACATTAATTACTTGTAATCTAGCATTGATTATGAGTAACTAACTCCATTTATTTGGCTCAAGGAGGAATTTATGTACTAAACCCATTTCAATTTAAGTAAGATTTATTTACATCTATCTTGAATACTTGGGATGTATTGTTTATGATTTTGCTTGGAAATTTGTAAGTTGCTTCATCTTACTCTTCTTGTATCTTCAATTGCTAATTGTTTGTTCTAATACGTAATCGTTAGTTCATTCATTATAGTAGCACAAGGTTTGGCGTGCCTAAACTTCAAGATTCAAGTACAAATACCTAGGTTGAGTTTCTCATCCTTGGGTTTGTCCTAGCCTCTCTTTGTTTAATTCCTTGACTTGGTTAAATTGATAGTGCTTCATTATTGGTTGCTATTGTCAAGAGAGCTAATTTATGTGCTTCACTAAATTAGTGTTTATAATAGAAGAGAAATAAGAGATTGTGTGCTTCACCAATTATCTTGGTTAGGTAGAGTTGGATATAATTTTGCTTGTTTGTTGGATTGAAGTGCTTGAGTTTTATCCTTGGGTCAAATATCTCTTATCTTACTAATTTACTCACTGTGTTGTTGTGTTGGTAAATTTGGATGATTGGCATTAACTTAGTTGTATATCTATAGAAATTTATTTATTGTATGCAAGGTGTTTGATAGAACACCTCAACCAAACTCAAAACCCCCCTTTATCCACATTTCTAAATTGTAAGAAATAATATACTCGAAATCAATATTGATAGTCCTTCCCTGTGAACGAACTTACGAAAAACACTACCTTCACACATATCAAAATATTTAATAAAATCTTAAAATTTGTATTTAGAACATAGAACACGTGGAATACCTAGTAAAATCTTTAAAAATTTATACATTAAGACATGAATCTATTATATTTATAATAGATATTTTGATATCATAAACTTTCAATTCAAAATCATAAGGTACAATTAAAATCATGTATTAAAAATTATCAACAATATAAAACTATTTACCACACTATTCTAAATACACATTCAAAATTTAAGTTATGTAAAGTATTAAATAATTCAGTCATAAAAAAAGCTAATCAACCAATTAAAATGTTCGAATGAATTTTAAACCAATCATCTTTAAACATTTTAATTACGAAATTTTTTAACTATGCAATAATTAACGGGAAAATAATTTAACCTGACAATATATTTGAATTATTCAAAATATTAAATATATTCTTAAATAGTACTTTACATTATTTGTTGTATAAATTATCAATAAAAAAAATACACTACAGAGTCAACGAAAATATTGTTAGTGAATATTTCCATAATATATTTGGTCAATTTAACACAAATTTTCTTATAAATCACTATTTATTTATTGATAATTAATTCAGCAATAAAAGGACATATGTCATACACAAAAATAATCAAACATGCAAAAATCATCAATAAAAGGGAATACAACATCTACAAAAACAATTAAAATTGAACAAATACATAGTAAATTATATCACTAATTTTCTTTATCCAATCATTGAACAGATCTTCAATTATGGTACATCTCTAGCTTATTTCACTAAATTATACAGTGTTTTCGGTGAGATAATCTAACAATTTGTTATAAACGTGAGAAATGTGCATATCTGATTTGTCATAACGTATTCAAACGACCGACCAGAACTATGATTCTATACTATCCAAATCAATGAACTAATATAACAAAATTTAATATATGGGTAGACAAAATCCACGAACAGGATATTAGCTCTCAGTAAAGAGAGATATTTAGTGAAAGTCAAAGTAAAATCAAGGAAAAGAAAATAAAACTTATCATTTCCAAGGAGTTAGTACAAAATCTAATATTTTGGTAAATAAAATCCACCAACGGGTAACGGGGTACTAGACTCTCAATGATATTTATATTAAAAATAAAGAAAAATCAATATAATTTTTTTAAAAAAAACTTAAAAAACTGATATCAACTTCTAAACTTTAGTTAGCATCTTTTGGGAAAGGGGGAGAGAGAGAGCGCAACAACTACGGTTTTTGTTATAAAATTATTAATAATGATAAATAAAAAGGTTGATACACTTAAAATTATATATTGTTTTTAATAAAAGAGTGCCTTTTTCAGTTTTGTATTCTTGAATTAAAGTAATAGTATCAATTCCCATAGCTTAACCTAAGAGCATATATTGAATTTGCTTGGTTGGTTGACTATATTTTTTTTATATCAACAAAGCATAAAAAAAAGGCTAAGAAAACTAAATAACTTGGTAGAAAGATTCTACACAAAGAGAGATATTTGTTAATGAGAAATAAGAAAAAAATAAAAAGAAGGGTTTCATTTTGTTTGGGAGACTTTACCCCATGCAAGTTACTCTTAGTTTTGTTTTGTAACATCTCAATGTTGTTCTAAGACATATAATTATATATTTACATAACTTGGATATATAGTAATATTTCATATAATTGTTATATTTTTTCTATTCGCGTATTTCATTTCATTTCGTGTACAAGAAAAAATTTGTGTCATTTTGTGTTCTAATTTTGGATACACGATTTAATATCATGTCATTTTCGTTCAAGACCCTAAAATACATGACATGAATTTCTTCTTATATATGTAGGAAAAATATATTCACTGTTAAAGGAAAATGAATTTCATGTTATTTAACCCAAAATCTGAATTACAAGAACACATATATAACAATGTGATTATGTGTTTATATATTACACACTTGATTTCAATTTTATGGACAGTGACTTATTTTCACAAGTTTATCAAATTAAAAAAAGATAGCTGATACTCATTTTCTTCTGTCTTATTTTAAGAATAAAAGAAAACTAAAATTTGTTATTCCATGTTTTACTAAAAAAGAATAAAAAACCAAAATACAAACTTCCAAACTGAAAATGCACATTTTAAGTAGTCTTTATAAATAAGCTAAGGTCAATAACCATAAAATCTAACAATTACTCCGTATATGTTACTCCAAGAGCGCGATATTGAATTTGTTTTGTTAGTTGATATTTTTTATTGTAAATCAATTCAATTCAATAATAAAAAGGACATATAATTTATAAAAATGATATTGAACAATCACATAGCAAACTAGATTAGATGAAATTTTCTATTGTTATAACTACGTTCGTTTCATATATCTTGCACAGTAGATATCCTTTCTCATATCGCTGAAACATGCAACCTTTTTTTGATAGACATTCTAATGATTTATTGGAGTCGTGACGATTAAGTTTCTACACATATTTAATATGTAATCGAAAAAGTAACCACGATCATACAAATATTTTCAATTAATTAATATAATAAATATTTTAAGGATTCAATATTTAATAAATATACCGAATTCTCAGAATATGAGTGAAAAATTTGTTAACATGATACGTAGAAATATTCTCTAACAAAGAGAGAAATAAAATGAAAGCTAAATTTTAAAAAAACAATATAGATGGATTTTGAACTTTTCAACGGGTGTTGTATTTTTTTTATGATTGATTCATAATATTAATATTAATTCAATTGGTATGAATTCACGGATAAGTATTTTATACTTACGTTAATTAATATTCCAATAACCTATATATTTTTCTAAATAAAAATTAAAATAATATATTTATATTAATTTATTAATACAATTTATCGGCCCGTGCTACGCACCGACAGATAAATTGTATTAATAAATTAATATAAATATAATATTTTTATTTAGAAAAATATATAATTTTATTTGAATGTTAATTAAAGTAAGTATAAATTACTTATTCGTGAATTCATATCAATTGAATTAATATTAATATTATGACCGAATCATCAAAACAAAACAACCCCGTTGAAAAGTTCAAAATTCCTCTTTATTATTTTTTTTTTAAAATTTAGCTTTCATTTTATTTCTCTCTTTGTTAAAGAACATTTCTAGGTATAATGTTAACAAATTTTTCACCAATATTCTGAGAATTCGGTATATTTATTAAATATAGAATCCTTAAAATATTTATAATTTATTGAAAATATTTGTATGATCTTGGTTAATTTTTCGATTACATATTAAAAATGTTTTCCTTTAATATTGAGTATATTTTTCCTACATATATAAGAAGAAATAGCTTATGTAGACCTGACAAATCGTTTTGTACATTCATGTCATGTACTTTAGGGTCTTGAACGAAAATGACATGATATTAAATCGTGTACCCGAAATTAGAACACAAAATGATACTAAATTACACAAATTTTTTTTGTACACAAAATGAAATGAAATACGCGAATAGGAAAAATATAACAATTATATGAAATACTATTATGTATCCAAGTTATGTAATACAATTATATGTCTTAGAACAACATTGAGATGTTACAAAACAAAACTAAGAGTAGCATGCATGGTGTAAAGTCTCCCAAACAAAATGAAACCCTCCTTTTTATTTTTCTTATTTCTCGTTAACAAATATCTCTCTTTGTGTAGAATCTTTCTACCAAGTTATTTAGTTTTCTTAGTCATCTTTTATGTTTTGTTGATATAAAAAAAGATATATTCAACCAACCAAGCAAATTCAATATATGCTCTTAGGTTAAGATATGGGAATTGATACTATTTCCTTAATTCAAAAATACAAAATTCAAAAAGGCACCCTTTTATTAAAACAATATATAATTTTTATTGTACCTTTTTATTTATCATTATTAATAATTTTTATAACAAAAATCGTAGTTTCTGCTCTCTCTCTCTCTCTCCACCTTTCCCAAAAGATGTTAAACTAAAGTTTAGGAGCTGATATTAGTTTTTTAAGTTTTTTTTAAAAAAAATTATATTGATTTTTCTTTATATTTCAATAAAAATATCATTGAGAGTCTAGTACCCCGTTGCCTATTAGTAAATTTTATCTACCAAAATATTAGATTTTTTACTTTATTTTACTTTGCCTTTCACTAAATATCTCTCTTTATTGGGAGCCTAATATCCTGTTCGTGGATTTTGTCCACACATATATTAGATTTTGTTATATTAGTTCATTGATTTAGATGGTATAGAATCATAGTTCTTGTCGGTTATTTGAATACGTTCTGATAAATCCGATATACATATTTCTCACGTTTATAATAAATTTTTAAATTATCTCGGCGAAAAGGCTGTATAATTTAGTGACATAAGCTAGAGATGTACCATAATTGAAGATCTATTCAATGATTGGATAAAAGAAATTAGTGATATAATTTACTATGTGTTTGTTCAATTTTAATTATTTTTGTAGATGTTGTATGCCCTTTTATTGATGATTTTTGCAGGTTTGATTATTTTTGTATATGACATATGTCCTTTTATTGATGAATTAATTATCAATAGATAAAATAACGATTTATAAGAAAATTTGTGCTAAATTGGCCAATTTATTATGGAAGTATTCAAAAACAATATTTTTATTGACTCTGTAATATTTTTTATTTTTTGATTGATAATTTATACACCAAATAATGTAAAATAATATTTAAGAGTATATTTAATATTTTGAATAATTCAAATATATTGTCAGGTTTACTCTTCTTATAGAAATGTTCCCAGGTAGACTGTTTTAATAACTAATTTGTTCCATGTACGTTTGTTTCCCCTTTTTGCATGCACCCTAGCAGGAGCACCTTTGTAAGCCTATGGCACTTTATAACACTTTCTAATAATATATCTGGCAGTTCAAAAAAAAAAAAAGATGATTGGTTTAAATTTCATTATAACATTTTAATTGGTTGATTAGTTTTTTTTATGACTGAATTATTTAATACATAACTTAAATTTTGAATGTGTATTTAGAATAGTGTGGTAAATAGTTTTATATTGTTAATAATTTTTAATTCATGACTTTATTTGTACCTTATGATTTTGAATTGAAAGTTTGAGATATTAAAATATCTATTATAGGTATAATAGATTCATGTATTAATGTATAAATTTTTAAATTAAATAATTATTGTATTTAGAATAAAATTGTTAAGTAATCACTTAATTACATTGACAACCCAAAACTGTAAAAAAAACATTTATCTATAGACATACCTAATAAAGTAAACAAATCAGTATAATGTGATAAGGATTGATGCCTACAATTTAGTATGTCGCTGAATTATTGAAGTTTGCTACTGAATATTCTAATGGGAAGTAACTCTGAGAGAATCTGGACTGTGGGGATGATGATAACCTAAATCAATTTTTTTTTTTGTCAGAAACGTTTTTTCTGTTGAATTTATTGGACAATTAAAACACGACACATATAATAAATATATACAATCGAAATAAAAAGATAATTTGTCCAAGTATAGAATGCCATATAATAAAAAGATATAAAGTAGTACCATAACCGAAATTGATATGATTTAGCAATGAGAAGAATTGATGCATACACTTAGTTTATCAAAGTTGGCTAAGTCTGGTGGGGAATACGGAATAAGCGGCTTAGATTTCCTGTAATGTTTAAATTGGTATAATAATTATATTTTTTATTTGTAAGAATTTTATTTTATATAAATTGTTTATTAGTTTACTGTTAAATTAAAAATTAGTAGTTATTATTTTTAGTTAATTGATATGAAAAATTAAAAATTAATTGTTATTGAGTGTAACTTGATTTAAGTTTATTCTTGGCTGAAACGTAGAATCTAAATTCAATAAAGAAACTTGTTATACTAAGTTTAATTGATTTAAATTTAATAGATTCTGATTGATGTTAAAATAATTCACAATATTGTGATTGGTTAACTAATAAATGTTAGATTCGGGTATCCATTCTTATATAATAAAGGATGTTCAAAAACAATTCATAACTAAAAGATATATAACCACATGTAATATACTGTTATGTGGATTTATAGAAAATAAAATTTTCGATTTGTAAAAATTTTTTAAAACTAAAAATCATGTGATATGAGAAGTTATTAAATCAAGATATTTTATATTTAAATTTAATTTAACCGCGATTAGTAAATTAGAATAAGTATGGTAAATAATAAAAAATTTGTATATGATTGATTGATTTAAAGTTTAGAAGTAAATTCTGATTGACTCTAAAATAATTTTAATTTTTTTATTGGTAATTTATTCACCAACCTATAATAATACTCTTATATCATATATTGAATAATTAAAATATATGTAGTGTTCGTTTATATGAATTTATTAATTATTTTATTAACAAATTGTGAATAAATATATTTCTGAACCTTTTAAAAAATCGAGTTTTTGAAGATATGAATTTTATCCAAGCTATTTAAAATTTGTTCAAATTCGATTTTGTAGTGTTAGCTTATATACATTTATTAATTAATTTTATTAACAAATTATGAATAAACATTTTTTTGACCTTATATGGCTTATATGCATTTATTAATTAATTTTATTAACAGAATATGAATAAATATATTTTTGAACTTACAAAAAAATCAAAATTTTGAAGATATGAATTTTATCCAAGTAATTTAAAATTTGATTTCAAATCTGATTTTTTCAGATTTTTAGTTAAGTTAGATTATAATTATTTAATATTTTATTAACAAATTGTGAATAAATATATTTCTGAACCTTTTAAAAAATCGAGTTTTTGAAGATATGGATTTTATCCAAGCTATTTAAAATTTGTTCAAATTCGATTTTGTAGTGTTGGCTTATATACATTTATTAATTAATTTATTCATAATTTGTTAATAAAATTAATTAATAAATGCATATAAGCCAACACTACAAAATTGGATTTGAACAAATTTTAAATAACTTGGATAAAATTACATCTTCAAAAACTCGATTTTTTAAAAGGTTCAATAATATTTTTATTCACAATTTGTTAATAAAATAATTAATAAATTCATATAAACGAACACTACATATATTTCAATTATTAGATATACGCTATAAGGATATTATTATTGGTTGGTGGATAAATTACCAATCAAAAAATTAAAATTATTTTAGAAGCAATCAGAATTTACTTCTAAACTTTAAATCAATCAATCGTATACAAAATTTTATTATTTACCATGCTTATTCTAATTTCTCAATCACGGTTAAATTAAATTTAAATATAAAATATTTTGATTTAATAACTTCGCATATCACATGATTTTTAATTTTAAAGAATTTCTACTAACCATAAATATTATTTTCTATAAATCCACATAATAGTATATTACATATGGTGATATATCTTTTAGTTATGAATTGTTTTTGAACATCTTTTATTATAATAAAGGAAACCATAATCTAACATGTATTGGTTAACCAATCACAAGATCGTGATTTATTTTAACATCAATCAGAATCTATTAAATTTAAATCAATTAAATCTAAGCCGGTTATTCCATGTTCCCCATAAGACTTAGCAAACTTTGATAAACTATGTGTATACATCAATTTTTCTCATGGCTAAATCATATCAATTTCGGTTAAGGTACTACTTTATATCTTTTCATTATATGGCATTCTATACTTGGACAGATTATCTTTTTATTTCAATTGTATATATGTATTATATGTTGTGTGTTTTAATTGTCCAATAAATTCAACAGAAAAACGTTTCTGACGAAAAAAAAATAGAAAACGGTTTAGGTTATCATCATCCCCGGTCCGGATTCTCTCAGAGTTACTTCCCACTTCCCATTAGAATATTCAGTTGCAAACTTCAATAATTCAGCAACTTACTAAATTGTAGGCATCAATCCTTATCACATTATACTGATTTGTTTATATTATTAGGTGTGCCTATAGATAAATGTTTTTTTACAGTGATTACTTAACAATTTTATTCTAAATACAATAATTATTTAATTTAAAAATTTATGCATTAAGATATGAATCTATTATATTTATAATAGATATTTTGATATCATAAACTTTCAATTCAAAATCATAAGTTACAATTAAAATCATGTATTAAAAATTATTAACAATATAAAACTATTTACCACACTATTCTAAATACACATTCAAAATTTAAGTTATGTAAAGTATTAAATAATTCAGTCATAAAAAAGCTAATCAATTAACCAATTAAAATGTTCGAATGAATTTTAAACCAATCATCTTTAAACATTTTAATTACGAAATTTTTAACTATGCAATAATTAACGGGAAAATAATTTAACCTGGCAATATATTTGAATTATTCAAAATATTAAATATATTCTTAAATAGTACTTTACATTATTTGTTGTATAAATTATCAATAAAAAAATACATTACAGAGTCAATGAAAATATTGTTAGTGAATATTTCCATAATATATTTGGTCAATTTAACACAAATTTTCTTATAAATCACTATTTATTTATTGATAATTAATTCAACAATAAAAGGACATATGTCATACACAAAAATAATCAAACATGCAAAAATCATCAATAAAAGGGCATACAACATCTACAAAAATAATTAAAATTGAACAAACGCATAGTAAATTATATCACTAATTTTCTTTATCCAATCATTGAACAGATCTTCAATTATGGTACATCTCTAGCTTATTTCACTAAATTATACAGTGTTTTCGGCGAGATAATCTAACAATTTGTTATAAATGTGAGAAATATGTATATCTGATTTGTCATAACGTATTCAAACGATCGACCAGAACTATGATTCTATACTATCCAAATCAATGAACTAATATAACAAAATTTAATATATGGGTAGACAAAATTCACGAACAGGCCGGATATTAGCTCTCAGTAAAGAGAGATATTTAGTGAAAGTCAAAGTAAAATCAAGAAAAAGAAAATAAAACTTATCATTTACAAGGAGTTAGTACAAAATCTAATATTTTGGTAAATAAAATCCACCAACGGGCAACGGGGTACTAGACTCTCAATGATATTTATATTGAAAAATAAAGAAAAATCAATATAATTTTTTTTAAAAAAACTTAAAAACTGATATCAACTTCTAAACTTTAGTTAGCATCTTTTGGGAAAGGGGGAGAGAGAGAGAGAGCAACAACTACGGTTTTTGTTATAAAATTATTAATAATGATAAATAAAAAGGTTGATACACTTAAAATTATATATTGTTTTTAATAAAAGAGTGCATTTTTCAGTTTTGTATTCTTGAATTAAAGTAATAGTATCAATTCCCATATCTTAACCTAAGAGCATATATTGAATTTGATTGGTTTGGTTGACTATATTTTTTTTATATCAACAAAGCATAAAAAAAAAAGGCTAAGAAAACTAAATAACTTGGTAGAAAGATTCTACACAAAGAGAGATATTTGTTAATGAGAAATAAGAAAAAAATAAAAAGAAGGGTTTCATTTTGTTTGGGAGACTTTACCCATGCAAGTTACTCTTAGTTTTGTTTTGTAACATCTCAATGTTGTTCTAAGACATATAATTATATATTTACTCCCTCCGTCCCACCGGTTTGTTAACATTTCAAAATAGGGTATTTGACACGCATTTTAAGGTGAATTTTAATGATAGTTCCATAACTTATTTTTAAAATTTTCTTTTTTTGTATAAAAATAGAACAATCCTATTTTTAAACAAAAAAGAAAATTTAAAAAATAAGTTATGGAAATATACTTAAAATTCACCTTAAAATGCGTGCCAGAAAGTAACAAAAAAAGTGTTAAGAATTGGGTGGGACAGAGGGAGTACATAACTTGGATACATAGTAATACTTCATATAATTGTTATATTTTTTCTATTCGCGTATTTCATTTCATTTCGTGTACAAGAAAAAATTTGTGTAATTTAGTGTCATTTTGTGTTCTAATTTTGGGTACACGATTTAATATCATGTCATTTTCGTTCAAGACCCTAAAATACATGACATGAATTTCTTCTTATATATGTAGGAAAAATATATTCACTGTTAAAGGAAAATGAATTTCATGTTATTTAACCCAAAATCTGAATTACAAGGACACATATATAACAATGTGATTATGTGTTTATATATTACACACTTGATTTCAATTTTATGGACAGTGGCTTATTTTCACAAGTTTATCAAATTAAAAAAAGATAGCTGATACTCATTTTCTTATGTCTTATTTTAAGAATAAAAGAAAACTAAAATTTGTTATTCCATGTTTTACTAGAAAAGAATAAAAAATCAAAATACAAACTTCCAAACTGAAAATGCACATTTTAAGTTGTCTTTATAAATAAGCTAAGGTCAATAACAATAAAATCTAACAATTACTCCGTATATGTTACTCCAAGAGCGTGATATTGAATTTGTTTGGTTAGTTGATATTTTTTTATTGTAAATCAATTCATTAATAAAAAGGACATATAATTTATAAAAATGATATTGAACAATTACATAGGAAACTAGATTAGATGAAATTTTCTATTGTTATAACTACGTTCGTTTCATATATCTTGCACAGTAGATATCCTTTCTCATATCGCTGAAACATGCAACCTTTTTTTGATAGACAGTCTAATGATTTATTGGAGTCGTGACAATTAAGTTTCTACACATATTTAATATGTAATCGAAAAATTAACCACGATAATACAAATATTTTCAATAAATTAATATAATAAATATTTTAAGGATTAAATATTTAATAAATATACCGAATTCTCAGAATATGAGTGAAAAATTTGTTAACATGATACGTAGAAATATTCTCTAACAAAGAGAGAAATAAAATGAAAGCTAAATTAAAAAAAAAACAATATAGATGGATTTTGAACTTTTCAACGGGTGTTGTATTTTTTTGATGATTGATTCATAATATTAATATTAATTCAATTGGTATGAATTCACGAATAAGTATTTTATACTTACGTTAATTAATATTCCAATAACCTATATATTTTTCTAAATAAAAATTAAAATAATATATTTATATTAATTTATTAATACAATTTATCGGTCGGTGCGTAGCACGGGTAGAACGCTACGCACCGACAGATAAATTGTATTAATAAATTAATATAAATATATTATTTAATTTTTATTTAGAAAAATATATAATTTTATTGATATGTTAATTAACGTAAGTATAAAATTACTTATTCGTGAATCATGCCAATTGAATTATTATTAATATTATGAACCAAACATCAAAACAAATACAACCCCCATTGAAAAGTTCAACATCCCTCTTTTTTTATTTTTTTAAAATTTAGCTTTCATTTTATTTGATTCTTTGCTAGAGAATATTTCTACGTATCATGTTAACAAAATTTTCACCCATATTTTGAGAATTCGGTATATTTACTAAATATTGAATCCTTAAAGAATTTATTATATTAATTTATTGAAAATATTTGCATGGTCGTGGTTAATTTTTCCATTACTGCATACTAAAAATGTGTAAGAACTTAATCCTCACGACTCCAATAAATCATCAGAGTGTCTATCAAAAAGAGGTTGCATGTTTAGCGATCTGAGAAATGATATATATTGTGCAAGATATATGAAACGAACATAGATATAACAATAGAAACTTTCATCTAATCTTGTTTGTTATGTGATTGTTCAATATCATTTTTCCAAATTATACGTCCTTTTATTAATGAATTGATTTACTATAAAAATATTATCAACTAACCAAACAAATTCAATATATCGCGCTCTTGGAGTAACATATAATTGTTAGATTTTATGGTTATTGTCCTTAGCTTATTTGCAAAGACAACTTAAAATGTGCATTTTCAGTTTGGAAGTTTGTATTTTGTTTTTTTTATTCTTTTTTAGTAAAACATGGAATAATAAATTTTAGTTTTATTTTATTCTTAAAATAAGACATATGAAAATGAGTAGCACCAATCTTTTTTTAATTTGACTAACTTGTGAAAATAAGCTATTGTCCATAAAATTGAAATCAAGTATGTAATATATAAACACATAATCACATTGTTATATATGTGTCCTTATAATTCAGATTTTGGGTTAAATAACATAAAATTCATTTTCCTTTAACAGTGAGTATATTTTTCCTACATATATAAGAAGAAATAGCTTATGTAGACCTGGCAAATCGTTTTGTACATTTATGTCATGTATTTTAGAGTCTTGACGAAAATGACATGATATTACATCGTGTACCCGAAATTAGAACACAAAATGACACTAAATTACAAAAAAAAAATCATGTACACGAAATGAAATGAAATACGCGAATAGAAAAAATATAACAATTATATGAAATATATATTACTATCTATCCAAGTTATGTAAATATATAATTATATGTCTTAGAACCATTTCCACACATATAGAAAACATAGTTTTAAGTAATATTTTTCGAGTTTTTTGTTTTGTATAAAAGTTTGAACATCCTATTTTTATACAGAACACAAAAAATGAGAAAATAATATCTACAAACATGGTTTTTATATGCATAGAAATGCGTGCCAAAAACTTGAAAAAAACTAAGACATTATTTATGGGGCGGAGGGAGTATTAGATTTTGTTATATTAGGTCATTGATTTGGATAGTATAGAATCACAGTTCCGGTTGATTGTTTGAATACGTTATGACAAATCAGATATACATATTCCTCACGTTTATAACAAATTGTTAGATTATCTCACCGAAAAGACTATATGATTTAGTGACATAAGCTAGAGATGTACTATAATTGAAGATCTGTTCAATAATTGGATAAAAAAAATTTAGTGATATAATTTACTATTTGTTTGTTCAATTTTAATTGTTTTTGTAGATGTTGTATGCCCTTTTATTGATGATTTTTGCAGATTTGATTATTTTTGTGTATGACATATGTCCTTTTATTGATAAATTAATTATCAATAAATAAATAGTAATTTAAAAGAAATTTGTCATAAATTGACCAATTTATTATGGAAATATTCACTAACAATATTTTCATTGACTCTGTAATAATTTTTTTTATTTTTAATTTGATAATTTATACACCAAATAATGTAAAGTACTATTTAAGGGTATATTTAATATTTTGAATAATTCAAATATATTTCCAGGTCAATTATTTTTTCCATTAATTATTGCATAGTTAAAAAAATTTCGTAATTAAAATGTTAAAAGATGGTTAGTTTAAAATTCATTTTAATATTTTAATTGATTGATTAGTTTTTTTATTACTGAATTATTTAATATTTTACATAACTTAAATTTTGGATGTGTATTTAGAATAGTTTGGTAAATAGTTTTATATTGTTAATAATTTTTAATTCATGATTTTAGTTGTACCTTATGATTTTGATTTTAAAATTTGAGATATCAAAATAGCTATTATAAATATAATAGATTCGTGTATTAATGTATAAATTTTTAAATTAAATAATTATTGTATTTAGAATAAAATTGTTAAGTAATCACTGAATAACATTGACAACCTAACACTGTAAAAAAAACATTTATCTATAGGCACACCTAATAATGTAAATAAATCAGTGTAATGTGATAAGGATTGATGCCTAAAATTTAGTAAGTCGCTGAATTATTGAAGTTTGCTATTGAATATTCTAATGGGAAGTAACTCAGAGAGAATTCGGACTGGGGATGATTATAACCTAAATTGAATTTATTGGACAATTAAAACACGACACGTGTAATACATATATACAATCAAAATAAAAAGATAATCTGTCCAAGTATAGAATGCCATATAATAAAAAGATTTAAAGTAGTACCATAACCGAAATTGATACGATTTAGTCATGAGAATAATTGATGCTACAATTTTATAAGTCACTGAATTATTGAAGTTTGCTATTGAATATTCTAATGGGAAGTATCTTTGAGAGAATCCGAACCGGGGATGATGATAACCTAAATCGTTTTTTTGTCTAAAAGGTTTTTATGTTGAATTTGTTGGACAATTAAAACACGACACATATAATACATATATACAATCAAAATAAAAAGATAATCTGTCCAAGTATAGAATGCCATATAATAAAAAGATTTAAAGTAGTACCATAACCGAAATTGATATGATTTAGTTATGAGAATATTTGATGCATACACTTAATTTATCAAAGTTGGCTAAGTCTGGTGAGGAATAGGGAATAAGCAGCTTAGATTTCCTGTAATGTTTAAATTGATATAATAATTATATTTTTTAGTTTGTAAGAATTATATTTTATATAAATTGTTTATTAGTCAACGGTTAAAATAAAAATTAATAGTTATCATGTTTAGTTAATTGATATGAAAAAATAAAAATTAATTGTTATTGAGTGTTATAACTTGATTTGAGTTTAGTCTTGGCTGAAATGTAGAATCTAGATCCAATAAAGAAACATGTTACATTAGTTTAATTGATTTAAATTTAATAGATTCTGATTGATGTTAAAATAATTCACAATCTTGTGATTGGTTAACAAATACATGTTAGATTCGGGTATCCATTATTATAATAAATGATGTTCAAAAACAATTCATAACTAAAAAATATATAACCATATGTAATATACTGTTATGTGTATTTATAGAAAATAATATTTAGGTTCAGTAAAAGTTTTTTAAAATTAAAAATCATGTGACATGCGAAGTTATTAAATCAATATATTTTATATTTAAATTTAATTTAACCGCGATTAGTAAATTAGAATAAGTATGGTAAATAATAAAATTTTTGTATACGATTGATTGATTTAAAGTTTAGAAGTAAATTCTGATTGCCTATAATATAACTTTAATTTATTGATTGGTAATTTATTCACCAAACAATAATAATACTCTTATAGCGTATATTTAAAAATTAAAATAATTAAAATATATGTAGTGTTCGTTTATATAAATTTGTTAATTATTTTATTAATAAATTTTGAATAAATATATTTTTGAACCTTTTAAAAATCGAGTTTTTGTAGATAAGAATTTTATCCAAACTATTTAAAATTTGTTCAAGTCCGATTTTGTAGTGTTGGCTTATATGCATTTATTAATTAATTTATTAAAAATTATGAATAAATATTTTTTTGAGCTTATAAAAAAAAATTAAAATTTTGAAGGTATGGATTTTATCCAAGTTTTTTAAAATCTGATTTTTTTCAAATTTTTAGTTAAATTAAATTATAATTATTTAATATCGATTATAATTGTACAATATATATTATAAAATCATATGATAATATGATTGTGATTGACTTTATATTAAAAGTGTGGTTGATTAATGAAATATTAATTATGAAATATTAATTTAAAATATATAGTAGTATATCGTGATTGATTTCAAATTAAAATTGTGATTTTCTAGTAAATATTTTATTTATTTAAAAAAAATATGTATTTATGAATATGTTTAATAAAATCAATATTGTATTTAATTTTGTTAACTAATTTATTAATTATTTTATTAACAAATTGTGAATAAATATATTTTTGAACCCTTTCAGAAAATCGAGTTTTTGAAGATATGGATTTTATCCCAATTATTTAAAATTTGTTCAATACCGATTTTGTAGTTTTGGCTTATGCATATATTAATTAATTTTATTAACAAATTATGAATAAATATATTTTTGATCTCAGAAAAAATCAAATTTTTGAAGGTAAGGATTTTATTCAAGTTATTAAAAATCTGATTTCAAATCCGATTTTTTCATATTTTTACTTAAGTTAGATTATAATTATTTAATATCTTATAATTGTATACTATATATTATAAAAACCAATTTAGAATGTATGATAATATGATTCAAATTAAAATTGTGATTTTCTAGTAAATATTTTTTGATTTAAAAAATAGGTATTTATGGATATGTTTAATAAAATCATTATTGTATTTAAATTAGAGTTGTTAACTAAGCATGGTTAAAGAGGTATGGTGAGATTACAAATAAGGAAAAGTCTAAATTTTAGGAATTAGCTCTGATTGGTCCTAAAATAATTCCTCGATTTTGATTGGTTAACTGGCGTGTGGTAGACTCAGGTATGATAATAAAGGATAAGAATCGTTAGATCTAATAATAAGATATATTATATGATTAAATTAATTTACTAAAAATTCAAAGTTCGAACCCATCAACGACATTTTTAATTTAGAATTTTACAAAATAAACTTTAAACCATGCATATCATTATATAAATTTATATTAATTAAAATTAAAAAATTATTAAAAATAAAAATTATACAAAAACATAATTATAATGTTAAATAAATTTTATAATCTATCAAAATAAACCCGTACTTCGCACGGGTTATAACCGGGTTATAACCTAGTACTATGTTATAGAGAAATTTCATTTAAATATCGAATTTTTTTTTTTGTTGCTAAATTTTGAATGGAATCCCACGGCTTCCTACAACTGGACAAGTTAAAGCTTTCACTAGTAAATTTGAAGGCCCAAAATAAAGCCCAATAAAAATAGCAAAGCCAGTCTGCTTATTTAATTCCCTTGTGTGTTTATACATGACACACTCTGTAAACCCTAGAGCACCAGCCGCAGCAGCAGCAACAAAATGGTAACTCTTTTCCACACAATCCGTTTCTCTAATTCATAAACTTGTATCTAATCGTATGTATATGTGTATGTAATTGTAGACTTTCAAGCGTAGGAATGGAGGTCGCAACAAGCACGGCCGTGGTCATGTCAATCCTATTCGCTGCTCTAACTGCGGCAAATGCTGCCCCAAGGTCTCCATCTATCTATACCCTATACTTACAATTTTTTTCAATTTATTTATATCTCTTCAATTAATTATTAAAATCAAACTTCCGTTCATTAAGTCATGTATGTTTAGATTATTGTGCACTCTTCTCATGATTTCTTTTGTTTCTGCTTCGATAAATGTTTCATTTCATTTACGCATGTCAATATGTGATAGACTTTAGTTGTTATGGTATTGCCTGTGATGAGTTTTGTCTTTTGCGGAATGTGTAATGTACTGGGATGATAGTTTGATGAAGATATGTAGCTTATAGCATTTTGGTCTGTATTTGTACCTTTTCGTTAATTTTAGTGCATATTGTTCTTGAATTGATCATGTATTTTTTTTTTTTTGCGGAATGTATCTATTTATCGGTATTAGATAATAGAGATATCAGAGCTAAGCAATTTCTGTTTCTGATCAAGGTGAAATTTAACTTGGTGATTTATGGTTCGAATAATCTGGGAAATTGTTGCTTTAGCTTTATGTAATGTAATGTAATTTGATTTGATGATAATGTGATAATGGTATGCAGCTGACTTATTTAGGTTTTTTTTCCTACTTATTTTGTTACTTTTGGTTTTAGTTCTGGAATTGAACATGTCTTCATTTTATTTTGTTTATTATCTATGTTTGTTATTGTGACGTACTTCTTTGTGAGTACTAGAAATCAGGGCTAAGCTATGTTTGGTTGTGCGTGTATTACTATATGATCAATGTAGATGCATCTTTTGTCTATCTTGCACACCATTCTCCAATTAGTCCAAGCAGTAGTTGTAACATTTTCACATTTCTAAATAGGACAAGGCAATCAAGAGGTTTCTTGTGAGGAACATAGTGGAGCAAGCTGCTGTCAGGGATGTGCAAGAGGCCTGTGCTTTTGAGAGTAAGTGTTTGTTAATCTTGAATTCACCTTTTCTCTTTACTTGACATACTATATTAATTGTTTTGGAACAAGTTTTACTAGTAATACACTAATACTATATTAGTTGTGCTGGAATCAGTTTTTAATTTGATATACTTGATTTGCCCCAATTGTTTTTCAGCCTATACACTTCCCAAGTTGTATCTGAAGATGCAGTACTGTGTTTCATGCGCAATTCACTCCAAGGTGGTCAGGGTCCGCTCCCGTACTGATAGGAGGAACCGTGAGCCTCCAAAGAGATTTACTCGCCCAAGGGTAAGATATTCTTATTAGTTTTATTGTCACCTTTTAACTGTTTGTATTTCTGACTTGTTTAAAGTGAATCACCCTATAGTATCCATTTGTGAATGGTTATGAGGACCTGATAACATTGGGACATCTTTAGCAGGTTAATGATGTATGTTTGTTTCTGTTTGGTTTCAGGATGATCTTCCCAAACCAGGCCAGCCACCAAGGGCTCCTGGAGCACCTGCGCCTCCTAGAGTTTAAATACTCCTACAAGCTTGTAGTTTTTGGAGTTCATTTTGTTGGATTCTGTTGTCTTTCCTATGCTAAATTTTAGACCTTTTTAAATTTTATTTTAAATTTTCTATCATACTGGAGTATTTGGGAAACATTGAGTTCTGATTTTCTATCATATTCTGCCTTTCGTTTAGAAACTTTCTGAAATTCTATCACACAACAGGAGTATATGCATGCTCACAAGCGTACTGCCTTCACCATGAGACTTTACATTTTACTCCGTACCTTCCCTAATGTCTCTTTTGTACGGTGTGTTTTTATTTTTCTTGTTTCCTCTGCAGTGCTATGAGCTTTCTTATTTAAAAATGAATGGATCTCTGCAGGAGGTTAATAATGCCGGCAAATTCATTGATATTTCTTGTCTTATTTTCCCTCCGAGTACCTCAGAAATTATAACTCCACAAAAAAAGAAAAAATTATCGACGACTACAATACGAGTAGCAAATGAAGTTGTTGTCCCTCGATTTGTTTTTGTGCCAAATACAGTGTAGTAAATATTTCTATTTTTTCTGCCTTCGGAACTCCAGACAAGCCTAATAAAAAATAAGGGACTAGAACTTGTAAATACCATTTTCAGCTAGCCATTTAAACATTTACAAGTATCTATGTCAAGAAACTGTTAGAAAGGCTAGAGCCTAGAAGATATCTTGTGCACAAATACGATCAGTAAAAGTTCCATTCAGTAGGCTAGGAAATGCAAACTAAACGAAAATTAAAAGTTTAAACTTATTTGAAGAAATTTATTTGAAGGTTAGAGAATGTATTTTGTAGGGAGTAGGGACCTTATATTTTGAAAGGCGAGAACACTCTCTTTATAAATTAGTAAAATTTTTAAATCATGCCTTTCTAATTGTGGTCTTAAAATCTATTCAGTTTACTCTAACATCACAAATTGTTAATTTATTGGAGGTCGACGTAATGAATTAAAACATAAACATAGAAATATTTATATTTCAAAATCATGCTCGAGTCATTTTATAGTATCACGACATATATGATCAACTTTTTTGGGATCGTTTGGTATGTAGAGTGATATGAGTTTGGAATCAAAAATTGGTTTAAGATGGTACGGAATTGAGGTATTATTTACAATTTTTTTTTATCATTTATTTGGTTAAATGTTGAAATGAATATGTTTTATTTATTATATGTTTGAGTAATTAATTTTAATTATTTTATAATTTAATTATTAATTTAAAATATTTTATATCATTTATTTATTTTTGTATTTAACTTTCCATTTAATTATTAAATGAAGGTGAAAGATGAAAATAAAAATTGATTTCCCTAATCCCTCTCTAATATCAACCTCTCCCTTGATTATTAGAAACTCATACCGGTCGAGACACGCATGTTTGTACACTAATTCTTTTGGTCAAATTGCATGACATGTGTTTTGCACATGTTATAGGGAGAATATTGTATAACAATATTTTGAAGGTTTGCTGGATTAACGGAGTAAAATACGGATATTTTGCTAAGAATACGAAGAACACGGAAGGAGATTGGAGATTGTTTGTGACTGATCTTGTTTGTTGATATTTCAGGAGTGAGCTATTAATCATCCATAACAAGGTGCCTACGTACCCTATTTATAGGGATCAAGCCGTACGTAGTTCTTGGCAGAAGAAATTACCTAGACGGGCTAGGGTTTTAGAAGATAAGTCATAGCTCAAGCCCACTCGTTTTAGGACTGACGTGGCAATGAGTCATTTATTCCGCCCATTTTCCATGGCCCAAAGAAGGAAATCGATGGTCTCGCATGGCTAGAGTTGAGGCCTCTCAAGCGAGGCTAGTAGAGAAGTAGCAAGGGCCTAGCATGCGACCGCGAGGGGCCTAGTCATGCGAAGCGGACCCAAGTGCATGTATAGATACTCATATGACCTCGGGGTCTAGCTATGAGCCTTCTAGTAGAGAATGAGATAGCGATTTCGTCTTAGCTTGTAGATGTGATGATAGAGACGAAGCAATCCCAAGGAGGGAAATCGTACGCGAAGTGGGAGTTATACGAGAGGCGATCCCTATAGATGCGACCTTGAGGCTGGGCTAGCATGAGACGCCTAGAGGTCTAGAATGAGATCCTTGGAGGCCTAGCGTGAGACCCCTTGGAAGCCTAGCGTGAGACCCCTTTTCCTTTATTATTGGCATGAGAGGGCGTCTTGAGTATTAGCAAGAGGTCATAGTGAGGTGATCCTTGGGGTGAAATATCGTCTTCAAGAGATTCATGAGATAGAGGTGAGGCGATCCTTAATCGGGCCTCATGCCTTGTTGATACTTCTTCAATATTTAAGCTCATTAAGAGATACTCAAGCCCATTAAGAGTGATTATTCATAATATGAGACAAATTACTAATTTACGCATAATCTATAAGACCAAATATAATCATGAGTGATCTTGTTGAATTCGTATTTATGAGTACTTTAATACAGTGAAATTTTTATATTTAATACTAATACGAAATTAAAGATATTAACGATCAAAAGTGTGCGTTGACAAACTTGTCCAACTCAAATGGGAAACTTATTTAGAGACGGAGAGAGTAACTGATATAGATTTATTCAAAGAAAAAACATTTATACAGATTTTTTCAATAACATTTTAATAGGTCAATTTTAACAAAATGTAATATTTATTTATAATATAATAAATTTATACTTAATTTTAAGATTTTTTTTAAATAAATAAATTTATATGCCTTACAATTACTGAATCACAAAAATAAGTTATTACCACATCATGCTCATTTTAAGATTTTGATATGCCATTATCTTGTATAAATATCCCATATCGTAAGCAAAGTAACACTTTAGGTACAAAAATTGTAATTATATTTTTTAATATAAATTTATAAATACAACCACTTATTTATGTTGGATTTTGGTTTGTTTGTCAAACAACTCCTAAAAAAATTAAGTACATATATTATGTATTTGTAAGTTATAATTTATATATCGATTGTGCGCAAAATGTAATGAATAGTATTGATTAATATTAATGAGTAATTAAAGGGTAGTTACATGCTTTGGGAGTGGAGATGATGTAATAAGCCTACATGTACTCTAAGAAATAGAGAGTTTGTTCAATACATACATCGAAACTCCCAAACCAAAATTTCAATTTCTTTATACTATATAATAAAATATCAGATATTTTATAGGTTAAAATATTTCATTGGTATCCGAACATTAGTGTTGATTTTGGGTTCATTGCCATCTATTTTCATCGGTCTGAATGGTCTCCTTTTACGTTCAATTTACAACCCAAGTGTTACAGTATTTTTTTTTGCACTTTTGGCTTCTCACTCCCTGCGGTCTTGTCCTTCCGGCATCGGTTTCCGTATCCACAATTATATTCTTTATACAGGCCCATTTTTTGATTAGTTTTATTGATATTTCAGTCACATATGCTTCTGGTTTGCTTTCGTTAAGTACAGATTTGTGTTTACATGTTCTCTCACTATGCAATTAAGTTATGGGGTTAAGTATCAAAATGGTCATTGAAAGTGAAAGACATATATCAATTCGTTCACCGATCTTAACGGGGAATCATTTGAATCATTAAAGTCATAATAAATATCAAACAAATACCTGTATATATGTACTCGGGAAGTAAAAGTAATTTTTAATCTAGTTTTACACATTTTTTTAAATGCTACTATAATCAAATGAAAGGTTATGAATTCTAGTATCTTTGATAATATATTTAGAATTTAAAAAATTTATTTACTATTATTTTTAATTAAAATAAGGAAAATGACAATAAAATTAAAAATAAATAGTAAATGAATTTTTAAAATCTAAATATATTATCAGAAATACTATAATTATTAACCTTTCGTTTGGTTATGGAGGCATTCAAGAAAAATGTGTAGAACCTAATAAAAATTTATTTTTACTTCTTGAGTACGTTTTAAAGGTATCCATTTGATATTTATTATGACTTTAATGATTCAAATGATACTCCGTAAAGATCGATGAACGAATTGATATATGGCTTTCACTTCAGTGACCACTTTGATACTTTTTTTTTTTTGAGGGCCAAGACAAGTGCATTAATCAAGACAAAATGTCTGAGAGTACATAGTGAGAGATCTCAGTAGGACATGAGTTCACCCACGTTTGTTCTAAACCGAATGGCACTAGTTTAGCAAGGTAGTGTGCAACTGAGTTGCCACTCCTTTTTACATGACTCCAGTCTATTCTATTGAAAGAGGTACACAAAGCTAAAATGTCTTCTAGAACACCATCAAAATCTGAGAGATAAACCGCTGCTTTAGAGAGTCGTTGGGTGATCACTTGGCAATCAGTTTCAAGAGTTATATTCACGTATCCCATCCTCTTTGCCAGTCTACCTGCAAGAAGAATAGCACGAGCTTCTGCAATTTCTGGAGACCACCAAGCACGGACTCTCCGAACTACCGCTGCCAAAACTTTCCCTGTATGGTCTCGAGCTACAGCTCCCATTCCAATAAAACCTTTCACTGCTAAAGAGGCATCTGCATTCAATTTTATCACACCTTCTGGAGGGGGAGACCATTTGTTTAAACTTCGGTTAGGCTTCGAGAGAGTTGTCCTGTATATGCATTTGCTATATTTTCCACACTCTTCTGTCAGCCTTAGCACTCGAGAAATAAGAACTTCTCTTGGTGTTGATTTGTTCTCAAATACTTTGAGGTTTCTCTCTGTCCAAACACACCAGGCTAGGATCGCAGCACGATGTTTAAATTTCGGATCGACTTTTGCCCAACTTGCTATCATGGCGCAAAAATCCATTCTGCAATTCTCTAGAAACGCCCTGCAACCACTATCCTCCCAGAGTTTTTTAACATGTTCGCATTCAAAGATTGCATGCACATTGGTCTCCTCTTTCGTTATGCACCACGGACATCCTGCTTCATCCATCAGGTGGCGTTTTTTAAGTAAAGATTTAGTTGGCAGAGTTCCTGAACAAAGACGCCATAAAAAATGTCTGACTTTTGGTGGTACTTCCATGTCCCAGATCTCCATCCAGGCTAAGTGAAGATCATTGAGGTTGCATCCCTTGCCAAGCATATATGAAGTTTTGGTAGAATATAGACCATCATTCGAGTAGGCCCATGTTAGAACATCACAAGGAGATCTCCAGCTTATAGGGATGGATAAAATACATTTCTGATCACGTTCATTGAGCAGGCTGGTAATCATTTCCAGATTCCAATCCGTAGATGAAACATTTATTAGATCACTCACCTGTTTAACACTCTCTACTTCAGTACTTGTGATGTATCGTCCTCCCTCATCAGATAGCCAAGGGTCTTTCCAAATGTTGACCTTTGAACCATTTCCTATACGCCAGATGAGTCCTTCTTTGACTAGTGCCTTTGAGCTCCAGATACTCCTCCATGAGTAGCTACCTGCATAGCCAAGAGAAGCATCAAGGAAATTGCATTTTGGGTAGTACTTGGCTTTCATTACTTTTCCTAGCAACGATTCCTCTTGATGAATTAACCGCCAAGCCTGTCTTCCAAGCAACGCATCATTAAAAACTCTAAGGTCTTTGAATCCCATTCCTCCAAATGGTTTAGGGGTACACATTACATTCCAGTTTTTCCAATGAATCTTACGCTGCGTACCTTTCTTTCCCCAAAAGAAACGAGCCATTGCTGAGTTGATTTCGTTTATGACTGATTCAGGGAATTTGTAAACGCCCATTAGGTATGATGGAATGGCTTGGATCACAGATTTTAGCAAGATCTCTTTCCCTACTCTCGAAAGAAGCCTCTCTTTCCATCCTTGTAATTTTTTCCAAACCCTGTCAATCAGTGCTCCAAAGATTGCTTTTTTTGATCTTCCCATAACTGTTGGAATCCCCAATTACTTCCCGTGCCTGTCAACTTGCTTCATGTTTAGCATTCTCATCAAATCTTGCTTTTGCTCTGCGCTTACCCCTCTACTGAATGAGATTTCCGACTTCTCGTAATTGATTTTTTGGCCAGATGCCGCTTCATATTGGTTGAGTACATCAACTATAGTTTGGCATTCATGTCGGTTTGCTCTCGAAAAAAGTAAGCTATCATCTGCAAATAAGAGATGGGAGATTTCAGGCCCGTTACGACTTGCTTTTGCACCATGTAATTTGCGATCTTGAACTTTGCTGGTGATCATTTGAGAGAAAGCATCAGCCACTAAAATAAACAGGTACGGGGACAGTGGGTCGCCTTGGCGAAGACCCCTAGAGGGAATGACCTTTCCACTAACATTCCCATTTATAACAAAAGAGTATGAGACGGATGACACACAGTTCATTACCAAATTCACCCATCTTCCATCGAACCCCATTGTCAGAAGAAGATTTCTCAGAAAACCCCACTCCACTCTGTCATACGCTTTGCTCATGTCAAGCTTCATGGCTATTGTACCCTTCTTGCTTTTACTCCTCTTTTTCATGGTATGGAAAAGTTCTAGAGCGATAAGTGCATTATCTGTAATTAATCTTCCAGGAACAAAGGCACTTTGGTTCTCAGTCACCACTTTTGGAAGGATTGATTTCAATCTGAGCACCAGGACCTTTGTCACCAACTTGTAGAGCACATTGCATAAGCTTATTGGACGGAATTCGGCCATGTTTTTAGGGGACTTCACTTTTGGAATGAGGGCCACATTAGTTTTATTGATATGATCTGGGATAGCATTGCCTTGGAGCATGTCAGAAATGGAGGTTGTTACATCATCCCCTATTATATTCCAGAATCTTTGATAGAAAACAGCGTGCATTCCATCTGGTCCTGGCGCCTTGCATGGGTGCATTTGTTGCAGGGCGAGACGGATCTCCTCCTTCGAATATGGTCTAAGCAGTTCTGAGTTTTCCTCCTCTGAGATAGATGTTTTCACATGCTTCAAAACATCATTCAAACATTCCGTTGAGGGGTTTGTAGAAGAAAATAAATCTGTATAATAGTTTTCCACAATGCTTTCAATTTTCTCCTCTTTCGTTTGCCATATCCCATTTTCATCGTAGAGGCCTTCAATCGTGTTTTGCTTTTTACGTTGAGCGGCCTTATGATGAAAGTAACTTGTATTCCTATCACCATCTTTTACCTCCTGAACTCGAGATCTGATGTACCAGTAAGCTTCGTGTTTGCAATGCAGTTCATCCAGTGCTTTTTCAAGATCCATACACTCTTTACAGCTCTCTGGTGTGATGTCTTTTTGTTGTGCAAGATTCAGAGCTCTTTCCATGTTTTCGATTTTTTGTCCTAAGTCATCAAATTTCTCCTTGCTCCATATTGATAAACCATTTCCAACTGCTTTTAGTTTACCAAAAATGTTCAGGTCTCGTGCAGAACTCCAAGCATTCTTCACGATGGATTCACAGGATTCGTCCAAGAGCCATGCAGTCTCGAACTTAAAACTTTTCCTTTTCTTGCGTCTTGTTTTCTGTCGATCTTTTGTCCTGATTATGATAGGATTATGGTCTGATTTGTAACGGAGTAGATGTTCTACACTAGCATGAGGATAAATGTTAAGCCAAGACGTGGAAGCTAGAAATCTATCCAGCCTCTCTCTAACTCGAGTTGTGATTGTGTTTCCTCTCTCCCAAGTCCACCACTGGCCTACGTATCCTAGATCACGAAGGTCACAGATGTTAATGACCTCTCTGAAGTTTGAAGTTTCTTTTCTTTCTCGAGTCACTCCACCTTCTTTCTCATCGTGGGCCAAAATTTCGTTAAAATCTCCTCAAAAAATAATTGGAGTCGAGAGGTTGTCACACAACTGCTTGATGAGGTTCCAAGTGCGGAATTTGTTCTCCGAGTCTGGCCATCCATAAATACCTACAAAACGCCACTTTTCCCCTCCCCTAGAGACATCTCCATATATGTGATTTTGAGAGTAAGAGACTAGAGAAAAGTCCACCAAGTCGTTATTCCAGTATAAACAAAGACCACCTGATCTACCCCTACTAGACACTCCAAATGCATTTGTAAAACCTAGCTTGCCTATAAGGCCTTCAACAGCTTCCTTACTGATCATAGTTTCCGATATAAAAACTAAGTCAGGGGCACAAGAAATACTTCACTTGCGGAGTCTACGAACTGTCCAGGGGTTGCCCAGACCCCGACAGTTCCAGCATAGGATACTCATTGAGATTGGTGGGGTTGGGCAATGCCAACCTCCGCCAGATTGCTAGTTTCGGGGAGTTTTTGAGAATCGACTTTGTTTCGTTTCCCGTTTCTCTCTCTATCCTCTTCTGTTTCCATGTTTGTTATCTCTGAATTGCGCTTCTGTGTTCCACTCTTTGTTGATTCACCTACCACTCATGTACTCATTCTTTTAAACCTCTTCCATCTGTTCCCAACATTCAGGTTTTTTGAGCTCTCACTAGATCCTGGTGAGGTGCTTGTTTTTTGGGCAGTGGTTGGATTTTCAAACATTTCCTTGCTTGTTGTATTTTCTTTTACGATCTTCGAATTTGCTTCCAACAGGACTACTTCTTGCTCTCCTTCTTTCCTCCTCAAGTTCTCTGTTTCAACCTCCAGGGTCCTTTCCTTCTGGGTCATTAATATGTTGCTAGCTTGTTTATCCTTCTCATCCTTTTCCTTCGTCACAAATAATTGTCTCCTGTTGGTTTTTATTTGGGCTAATTGTTTTGATTCTTTTACGTGTCCCTTTCTTGGTGTTACCCTTAAATACATTCCCCAGCCTAGCTTTTCCTGTTTATCTTCTTCTGATACATTGGCACAATCTTTCTCCGAGTGGCCAATAATGCCACAAGCAAAACAAAAATAGGGTAGTCTCTCATATTTGTATTCTATTTTAACCTTATTCCCTGATTTGTCTTTAATCCACTGATGCCGACGAAGAGGTCGCTCTATATCAATCATGATTCTAATGCGGCGATACCATTCGAGTCCCAAGATATCTTCTTCGATCTCCATGAAATCTCCTACTCCAGCTGTCAATGACTTAACATCTGCATCTGATCTACAGTTGAGAGGGAGTTTGCAAACTCTAATCCAGAAAGGAGAGTGATTGAGTTTAACTACTTCTGGTTGTTCGTTTCCCAGTACCTCTTTAATAACAAGCAATTGATTTTCCCAGCACTAGGGCAGAGCATGGGCCGGTTCGGGCCGGTTTTAAGGTAAAACCGCAACCGGAACCATAAATCCCCGGTTTCTAAAATCGAAAACCGCAACCACCGGTTCGGTGTCGGTTTCGGTTTCGGTTTCGAAACCCCGGTTCGGTTTGAAACGGCTCGGTTTCGGTTTTAAAACCGGATGAAAATAAAAACGAGAACAATGTATTACAAATTGAATAAAAAGCTTAAATAAATATTTAGTTTACACAGAGACAAGATAGAAAACATAAACAAGTCTATCAAAATAATTGTCTATTACAAAGTTCACTGCCTTGATGTGGCCAGATGATGTTACTTAAGCTTTGGGGCTTGTAATGATAAGTTGATAACTGCACTTCCCTTGCTGCTTAGACCATTCAGACATCACATATGCAAAAGCATTATAATGGCCCTCAACAGGGACTGAGATCATTAGATCAATAAATTGCTCCACTTGCAGTGCACTTCAACCTACAAGAACAAGGAAAGTTTTAATAAACTTTACTGAATGCTTAAACATCCTGTTCCAGATAGAAAGAAAGGGTGGTGCTAAATCCAGAATATTGTTCTTAATTTTAAAAAGTCTCTTCTATAAAGACCAGTGTCTAAAGAAAATCAATTAGATATTCTTCCATTTGTAGATATTCTTCCATTAGAATCAGTAATTTACCATTTTTCAATTTTTCCATTTGTAGATATTCTTCCGGTTCCCCTCTAAGATCAAGTATATCTCCCGGGGTCATAAAAATTCAATCTTTCAGCAAGCAAGAACTACAAGAACAAGAACCCAATCACAAGACAACCATATACAATACCCATTATTTTCTTCAACACTAATAAAATGCACATAATTCCCACAAATATAGACACACGCACACATAATTTAATCACAAAAATTCAATCTTTCAGCAAGCAAGAACTTGAAGAATCAGGGCCTAATCACATGAATCACTAAAATGCACATTATAATTCCCACAAAAATACACATAAATCATAACCCAACACATAAGAGTTCAATTTTTCAGCAAGCATGGACTTCAAGAATCAGGGCTTAATCACTAAATCACTAAAATGCACATTATCCCCACATAAATACACACAAACACAAATAAATAAATCTTACCATCATCATCTGTCTTGGGAAACAATGAACTAGATCTGTTACCTGTAAGCTCGACTCAATTATTTTTGTTGAGATAGAAATACCTAATTAAATTATTAGTCTATTACGTATCACTGTATTTGTCTATTAGGTTAGTCTACTAAACACTCAGGCCCAATCCAAGGCCCAAATTATCTTTCAAATTAAAGACAACAGAGTACAGACTGATTCTTGCAATATATATAACAATTTAATAATTGTTTTTAAAAAATTCAAATAGATTTTATGAATTATATTTATAATATATAATATTTATTTATTTATTTTAATAATCGGTTTGGTTCGGTTTTAACCGGTTCGGTTTTAACCGATTCGGTTTTAACCGGTTCGGTTTTAACCTAAAACCGGAACCGGAACCGAAAGTCTCGGTTTTTAAAAATAAAAAACCGCAAACGTCAGTTCGATTTCGGTTTCGGTTTTTTCGGTTCGGTTTTTGCCGGTTTCGGTTCGGTTTCGGTTTCAATTCGGTTTTTTGCTCACCCCTACCCAGCACCATGGTCTGCCGTTCAGAACTTTATCCTTATCTCTCCAATGAAAAAATTGAAAGGCATATAGGTTAGGAGCGATTACCTTTATCACCATATCGTTTGATGGCAGCCATACTTTCTTCATGGTCTTTTTGAAGGCCTCAACATTGTACGACCGTTCTGAGATTAGCCTTCCTACGAGTAAGAGAGATAATTTGTCTTTTGTGTTTGAATCTTCTGTGTTTCCTAAATCCACCAAATCCTCTTCATCATCCCCTAGTTTGAGTGATGAACATTTGTTTATGATATCATCAGCCATCTGCTGAAGTCGGCCGTCGTAGACGGAGATCTGACTTTTCTTTTGAAGTAGAACCGCCCTATCTTTCGAGGGAGAATCCTAGGCGATACCTAGGGAGAAAAACACGCGCTTCACGCGCTTTAATATCACTTGTACCTAGTTACCACTTTGATACTTAACCCTTAAGTTATGTGATCTTTTTTGTTAGACTTTTCTATTTGTTGGCTTATATAATTTGTTCTTGTGATGTCTTAACACTGTATATGTTTTTTTGTTAAGTACATGTAGTTTTGTTTTGCATGTCATTTCTAGGAGATTGAGCAGTGTAATCACTATGTCCTTGTGCCTAGCTAGTGCTTCTAATTTTGTTTATTAATTTATTGTTTATTAATTTATATGGGTTTCCTGCTAGTTATATACTCTCTATGTCCCAGTCGATTCTTTACAGACGGTTGGGACACGGAGACTGTCCCAGTCGGTTCTTTACAGACGGCTGGGACACGGAGACCAAGAATTATAATTTAAATAGTGAGTGTAATAGTGAAGTAGTGGGTGTAATAGTGATTTTATTGTTAAAATAGATTAGGTAGTGGATGTAATAGTGTTAAGTGTTGAAAAAGTTGAATGAAATATTGAATGTAATAATGTATTTTATTGTTTAAAGTTATTATTTTTGGTAATGTAAAGAAATGGGTGGGACGTCCCAAAATAGTACTCCCTCCGTCCTTTTCATTTCTTTACACTTTCTATTTTGGGTCATCCCTTCCATTTCTTTACATTACTAAAAATAGTAATTTTTAACAATAAAATACATTATTACATCCACTACTTCACTCCATTTTTTCAACACTTTACACTATTACATTACACACACTACTTCACTTATTTTAACAATAAAATCACTATTACACCCACTACTTCATTTATTTTAATAATATTACACCCACTATCTTGGTCTCCGTGCAAAAAACTAATGATAAGAATTCCACCAGACGGAGGGAGTAACTGTATACATGTTTTTATTTATCTGCTGCCAAGTTACCATGATTTGTGTATATGATATACTATGCTAATTTGATAATCTTAATTTTGTTATTATACATACATCCATTTTTAAATTCTTTTTGGTCAGCCTCCATTAGTACATTTTTTTGGACTCTGAGTGATATATTTTGTGTTTAATAGTTCTACTTCTCCCTGGTTAATTTAGATTGTTTTGTAATTTAATTTTGGTTTGTGTGCATAAGATTTGGTTGGTTTATATATTGCTTCTGGTGAATTTTTTGTTGGCTGTTAGTGGTTCTTTCCAAACGTGGCATGTTATTTTATTAAGTTAGTTATATTGGCAACATTCAATTTAATCCTTATTCTATTGTTTGCTAGTCTATTTATTTTGCTCGATGCAATTTGTTTTTCCGAAATCAAATGGAATCACTTTTATTCAGTGGAATTTTATAACATAAAAATATGTCAGAAAATTTATCGTTGATAATGACGGTATTGTACTTAAAGGAAATTTTAGTAGTTTTCGAAATAGAGAACATGTGAAATACCAATTTGTTGGGGTAGTTCATCGAATATAATATTGTTACTATGATCAAAGATATAGATAGTTGGTGGATTGATTCGGATGCTTCCCATTACATTAAAAATGAAATAGTTGAGTTTAGGGGAACCCCAAAATGGAGTAGTGGAGATAGCTGGAAGGGGGAGAACGGAGGGAGGCGACGGAGAGGGCGATTTTGAGGGTGAGAGATGACCGGAAACGTTTGTGAGATAATGACGTCATCACGCATCTAGGCGTGATATGCATTTTGGAAATGCGTATTTCATGTCACACATTCCTAGATTGCGTAATCCGTGGGTAAAAAGGACGCGCGCTATTGAATATGGGTATTTCAGGCACCTTCCACACAAAAGTGGTGTATTTTGGGCATTTTTTCATTAAAAACAAAATGTAAAAAAATGAGAGGGACGGAGGGAGTACAAATTAATACTTAGTAACTTAAAATATTTATCATATTTTTTCATCACCTTAATAATTAACATAATTAATACTTAAGTTATCATATAAGTTGAATGTGAACAATAATTTTATGAATGATATAATAGAAAATGTGATAATGAGATGAATGGAGTAATTAAGTGTAACATGATATAAGAAAATTGATATTTTGGTTGGATAAATAGCAAATCAAACTTGTTAAAAAGTTATTCATAATTTTATATCATTAAGGCACTAATAATATTCACACAAATTAGCAAAAAAGAAAAAATTACACAAAATATTAAATTTTAATATTTAATAATTGCATAATAAAATATATATTTTAAGCAAAATTAATATGTAAAATATTTAATCAAACATGTAGTTAAAATACCTCCTTTATATATTAAGAAGTATTTTGAAATATTTCATATTTAGTGATTTGAATACTCTATTTAATTAAGTAAATATGTCAAAAAAATTTAGAATTTCATTTATTTTTATGTGTATGAATGTTTTTATTTTAAATTAAAATAGATAGAATTTTAAATTAAATTATATTTTTAATAACAAAATATATCCAGTAACTAATAAATTAACTTAGAAATATAATTATTTTGAATTTAAGAACAAAAAAAACAAGTTCAAAATGATGAGATATGTAAAAATTTGTATAGAAATTTGAACACATGAGCATTAATCGATAATTAGCAGAAATATAAAGAATTAACTAACGAATAGCATTGCATTTAATACAGAAGAGTCTACTTCAATTTATAAAATATTTGTTAGGAATATGTTGTACTTAATGATAACTTCACAATCAATCAAATTATATAAGTCATGTTTTGTAACTGTCAACGGATGAGACATTATAACTCTATCCGTTGACAGGTAGCTCATCCACGAATGAGGTTGTGTAGCATACTGCAGTATCTCTATGTTATCAGTTGATAGTGTTTTTATTCAGAGTCATGTTGACCATCAATGGATAGGCAGAATAGGGTAGCCAATTGTAAATAAGCTATGCTATGTAATTCTGTCTAAGTGAAAGTGTATTAACGGATGAAGACAGAACTCTATCAACGGATACAACTCAAATCCACTCTATCAACGGATACAGCTCAAATCTCAATATCAACGGATACAGTTCAATTTATCATCAACGGATGTTAGTGTACAATGTCAACGGATAATCATTGACACTTACTTCTATGCTAGCTGGGAATTAGCAGTTGATAATGACAGGTTTGACTGACAGATCACATGGGTTGATAGTAGGTATAAAAAGCAGTATGGCAGCCATACTTTGGAAATGCAGAAGAAAGAAGCATTCCATTTACACAGTACATACAAGAAAGGTGCAGGGGACATATCTGTTCACAAGGACAACCTTTCGGCTACATGTGGATTTGGAGTGGAGTAGCAAGTCAACTTAAATTAGATTAATATTATCTTATTCCTGTAGTACTTGTAAACTTGGGATATATAACCAAGTGTAGCAACTCTTTAGAAACTAAGAAAACAGACATATTTGCTTAGGGTTTCTTGAATATCCTTAGAAGCAAAGAGTTGTAAAACAGCAGTTGTGTACTTCTGTATCACAGAGTTTTCTTCGAATAAAAGTCTCAGGTGGTACATTTAACCACCTGATTTTTTATGTGTTTGTGAATCATTTCTCATTCAGCAATTATCTCCTTATAGATTTCTGTGGTTCTTATCAGAAATTTATAAATATCAAGAATTGTATTCAAACCCCCCTTCTACAATTATACAAGTGTGTAATCTGGGAATAACAATTGGTATCAGAGCAAGCTTCTAACATATTTGAAGTTTAAATATCAACACACTTCCAACATGTCTAAGAAGGATTATGGAGTAAAGATACCAGTTCTTGATAGAGAAAATTACTTTCACTGGAAAGTAAAAATGCGTCTACATCTCATGTCTATTGATGAAGGTTTTGTAGATTGCATTGAGAAGGGTCCTCATGTTCCAATGAAGACTGCGTCAAGAGTTGGCCTTGCTGCAGATGCACTAGACACTTACATTCCCAAACCTGTTTCTGAGTGGAGTACTGTAGACATCGCAGAAGTCCACAAAGATAAAAAGACCATGAATATTCTATTTAATGGCTTAGAAACAGACATGGTTGACAATGTTATCAACTGTACTACCTCCAAGGAAGTATGGGACATTGTTCAAACCCTTTGTGAAGGTACGGAACAGGTAAGGGAGAACAAGATGCAACTACTAATCCAACAGTATGAGCACTTCCATTTCAAGAATGGAGAGACATTGAATGACACATTTAGTAGATTTCAAAAGCTACTGAATGTCTTGAAACTGTATGGAAGAATCTACCAAGTGAAAGATTCTAATCTCAAATTTCTGAGATCACTGCCCAAAGAGTGGAAGCCAATGACTGTTTCTCTAAGAAACACTCAAGAGTACAAGACATTTACTCTTGAAAGGCTCTATGGAACTTTAAAGACATATGAACTAGAAATGGAGCAGGATGAAGAGATTGAGAAGGCCCAAAAGAAAAGTGGGTCAGTTGCACTTGTTGCCAACTTGGAGCAGAAGGAGGAGAAGAGGATTGAAGCTGCTAAATCTACACCAAACATGGAGGTTTATGAAGGTAGAGCAGAATCAAGCAAAAGCAAGGAAAAAGTGTCTGAAGAAATGAGTGTCCTTCAGCAGGATGAATTGGATGAGATAAATGAGCATTTAGCCTTTCTATCTAGGAGATCCTCTAAGCTGAAATTCAGAAGAAACTCTGGGGTGGCCAAGCCATTTAACAAGGATTCTTCCACAAGTAACTATGTGGATAAATCCAAAAATTAAATGCTACAATTTTGGAATTGCTGGTCACATGATAAGTGAATGCAGGAAGCCTAGATCTGAGAACAAGGGAAAGCCAACTGAAACTGTTGACTACAAGAAGAAATATTTTGATCTTCTCAGGCAGAAAGGAAAGGCATTCATGACCCAAGAGTATGACTGGGCTGCTGATGAAAATCATTCTGATGATGATGCTGAGTTTGTCAACCTTGCATTGATGGCTGATTCTGAGCAGGAAGCAAGTTCAGCTAGCAATCAGGTATTTTCTACTAATCTCTCTGAGCTCACCAAAGAGGAATGCAATAGTGTTATAGATGAAATGTCTACTGAACTATATCACTTGAGTATTACTCTTAAATCACTTACTAAAGAGAACAATAGGATTAAAGAGACTAATCTGTTTTTAAGTGATAGAAATGATGCTCTAGAAATTCAATTTCTAGAATTTGAGAAAATGAGAGTTGATTGTAATGATGCTAAAAGTGAACTTGAAGCTGTGTTAAAAAGAGAACTAATTTTAAGAGAGCAGCTGGAAAAGGAACAAGGGATAATGGCTAAATTTCAAAGTTGTAGGAATCTTTCACAAAACATAATAGAAGTCCAGGGAATAGAATCATTTGTGAAGGATACCTGGACTCAAAAGAAAAAGGAGCTAGAACCTGGCCTTGAGGATCTAGAGACTATTTGTGAATCAACGGATAGTGATCATCCGTTGACAGATGAACCATCAACGGGTGAGAGGTATTCGTCGACTAACAAAAAGTTTGTTAGTAAAAAGGAACTCAAGAAACTGGATATTAAGTATGGTCTAGTCAACAAGAACTTTGTTAGTGGTGAGAGTAGCCAAACCAAATCTAGTGGGAAGGCTAAGGCAGGTGATTTACATAACAAAAAGGCTGTTGGTAAATCAGATAATGAAAAGGTAGAAACTGAGGGTAAAAAGAAAAAGAACAGAAATGGTAAGATAGGCATCAACAAGAAAAACAATTATTCTCCTGACAAGTTTGCCCCTAGGAAAACTTGTAGTAATTGTAATAGTGCCAATCACCTATCTTCTAATTTCAAGATTGTTAACAAGGCTCCTGTTCATGTACCTCAAACAATACCATGTATGCCTGCAATGCTTGTTATGCCTGGTTTGTATCAAAATGCTAGTTTTTCAAATCCATATGTGAACATGCCATGTGTGCCAAAACCTTATTTTCAGTTTGTGAATATGCCACAAATGTCATGGAACATTCCTAGCATGAATAATATGTATGCCAATTTTCCACAAATGCATGCATCAAATATTTATGCAAATGAGCATCTGTCAAAACCTATCACTCAAGCATCTACACCTAAAATGAAGATTGCTAAGAGTGCAAAACCAAAGGCTAACAAGAAAGGACCCAAGGAAACTTGGGTACCAAAATCAACTTGATTTGTATTTTGGAATGTGTGCAGGGAAACAGAAGGAATCTATGGTATCTAGACAGTGGATGCTCTAGGCACATGACAGGAGATTCAACCCTGCTCACAGAGTTCAAGGAGGCAGCTGGCCCTAGAATTACCTTTGGAGATGACAGCAAAGGATATACTAAGGGATATGGCTTGATTTCAAAGGATAATGTCATCATTGAAGAAGTGGCCTTAGTTGAAGGTTTGAAGCACAATTTGATTAGTGTTAGTCAAATCTGTGACAAAGACTATGAAGTAAGGTTCACAAAAGAAGCCTGTGTTGTTTCTGCCAAGGAAGACAATAATGTGGTATTGACAGGCTTTAGAAAAGGAAATGTTTACATAGCTGACTTCAATTTAGTATGCTCAGAATCCATCACTTGTCTCTTCAGCAAAGCAAGCAAGGATGAGAGTTGGCTATGGCATAAAAAGCTGTCACATTTGAATTTTAAAGTTATGAATGATTTGGTAAGAAAGGATCTGGCTAGAGGAATCCCTCAATCGGAGTTCATCAAGGATGGATTGTGTGATGCCTGCCAATTAGGGAAACAAAAGAAATCATCCTTCAAGAGCAAGACAGAGTCATCCATTGTTAAGCCACTTCAATTGCTGCATATGGACTTATTTGGTCCAGTAAATGTCATGTCCATTTCAAAGAAGAAATACTATCTGGTGATTGTAGATGATTTTTCTAAGTTTACATGGACCTTCTTTCTGCACTCCAAAGATTGTGCAAGAGAAATCATCATCAATCATCTCAGACTAGTAAATAATGGTTCTGAAGTCAAAGTACAAAGAATCATGAGTGACAATGGTACTAAATTCAAAAATTCCACAATGAAGATTTTCTGTGAAGAGAATGGAATTGTCCATGAGTTTTCTGCTGCTAGAACACCTCAACAAAATGGGGTTGTTGAAAGGAAAAACAGAATTCTCATTGAAGCAGCTAGAACAATGCTAAGTGAATCAAGATTGCCAACATATTTCTGGGCTGAAGCTGTCAACACTGCATGTTTCACTCAGAATATTTCCTTGGTCAATCAAGCTAGAGGAATGACTCCTTATCAGTTATTTACCAACAAGAAACCAACTTTAGCTTTCCTTCATGTCTTTGGATGTAAGTGTTTTGTGCTAAGGAATCATGGAGATAACTTGGACAAATTTGAAGCAAAGGCAGATGAAGCTATTTTTGTTGGATATGCAGCAGGGAAAGCCTATAGTGTCTACAATCTAAGAACCAACATTGTTATGGAATCTGTACATGTTGTGTTTGATGATCAAAAGATTCTAGGTCTAAATGATGAAGGCTTCCATGAAAAGTTGAAATTTGAAAATGAGGTAGAAGGAAGAATGTACATTGACGATGATGAGGAAAATGAAGATCATGACCATGAAAATTCACCTAGAGTTGTTGGTCCAACTAGAAGTGATGCTAACACTGGAAATGAAGCATCCGTTGATAGTCATATTGGAGCATCAGATGCATCCATTGACAGGCATTCTCATGCATCCGTCGACAGGCAAAATGGAGCATCCGTTGATAGACAAAATGATGCATCCGTTGACAGTCAACTTCATAATTCCGTAAGGACAACAAACTCAGGGGGAGTTTCTCAAAGTCAAAACTCAATGACCAATCAACAAGATCATGCTCATTTAGATGAAGCAACCTCATCCAGATCAAACCTTCCACCTTCAAGAAAATGGACTAGAGATCACCCATTTGAGTTAATCATTGGTGATTCAAGTTCAAGAGTTCAAACTAGGAGGGCCACTCAAGAAGAATGCCTATACAGCAGTTTCCTATCTCAAGAGGAACCTAAGAAAGTGGAAGATGCCCTTCTAGATCCAGATTGGGTCTTAGCAATGCAAGAAGAGCTAAACCAAATTGAGAGAAATAAAGTATGGAAGCTTGTGCTCAAACCTGATGATAGAAGTGTCATAGGTACCAAATGGGTTCTCAAGAATAAGACTGATTGAAAGGCAGAGTGTGTAAACTTGTAACACTATAACTAATGTAACTCAATTAAAGGAAAAGATACTTAACCAGAAGACAATCAAGAACAAGAAGTCACAAGGAATCAACACTAAATGAAGACAAGGTAATTGATACAATTGAACATGTTAACTATGATCAAGCCAAGAAGAAATCATTGAGAGAAGTTCAAGTCAAAGTTGTTCATGCCTCAGTGATTTGAGAAATCGAGAATCAAGATCATAACTATCAGTATCAACAAGACCAATTGATTTCAAGTGAACAAGAAGGAAAGCGAACATTGGAAAGCCAAGTTACTAAGTGAATATGGTAATTTATTCGAGAAGCAGAAACACTATCAAGACTAGTCACTTATGAACCAGACCAGTGCATCAAGTGTCAGGACATTGATAGCAAGTTTATGTCAGTAATAAAGACCCATGTTCAAGAGCTTGCTGAAGAATAAAGAAGACATGAAGATATCACAAGTTCAAGATGTGCATTGAAGTTTCAAGTTGAAGACCAGAATATTTTCTAAGTACTAAATATTCTAGATGACCAAGTAGAATATTTCTAAGTAGAAGTTCTACTTATAAATTCGAGATGGCTAAGTAGAAATTCTCAAGTAGAAGTTCTACTTAGAGTGCAGCTTCAACATGACACATGGCATCTTCTGATTGGCAGATTTCCAAGCTTTCAAGATAAGGCAAGATTTATGTGGACATCATTGGGCCACGTATATCTTAGTCTTTGAAGACTACAGGACATAGATTACATGTAGTATAAATAGAAGTACTTGTGTAATGTTTTATTTTGGGGAAGAGAGCTATAATTGAGAAAACACAAGAAAAAGAGAGAGAGTGCATTCACAGAGCTTAGTATCATTCACTTCTCTCTGAACTTCTGTTATACTTTGTAATGAATGTTGTAGCAACCATTTCAAGTTATATATAAGAAATATATTCCTTGAATCTGCATGTTCATTTATTGCATCGTATTTATTGCTTCTCATATTCGAAAAGTTGTATTCACCCCCCCCCCTCTACAACACATTTGGACCTAACAATTGGTATCAGAGCGGATGTTTAACATACAAAACATAGATCCTTGTGTTTGGTAGAAGAATCGTGAGTTTTCATTTTCTAGATCTACTTTTCATTTTCTCGAAAAGTGTGCTTTAATTCGTTGGTAGTGAAAACTCATCCGAAAAATTATTTAAATACTCCAGGTGTGATTATTTAGCTTGGGGGTATTTTAATTAATTTTTGTGAATTAATCTGGGTTCATTGATATTTGGTGTTCTTGAGTGTTCATCATCTGTTCTTATCAAAGAAGACAACCCAACAACTTTTTGATCTCCTTTTCAAACAGATAAATAGTAAAAGAATAAAAAGGTGTTTTTGGACTTTTGATTTGCATTATTCACGGTCGAAAGTGTAACAAGACATACTCAGTACCTAGCACGTGGGTTAGGTGGGTTAGGTGAGTAAAGCATCAAAGTCAAAAAGGTGTTAAAGAGATAATATTGTTTATTCAATATTAAAGTAATCTGCAGAAAATTTATTCTAAGGACAAAAGTTCTACATAGAATTTCTACTTGAGATTTTCTACATAGAATTTCGACTTGGACAATTTCTACTTGGTGAAGTTCGACTTGAGCAAAATCTCTACTTAGAGAAATTTCGACTTAGGCAGAAGTTCTACATATATATTCTACATAGCCTAGTCTTGGGTACTTAGAAACGTTTTAGTGACCAGAATTGAAATGGCTCCTAAAAATACATTCAAGATCCCAATGTTCAATCGAGATCACTATGAAGAATGGGTTTTCAGAATGAGACTCTATTTAGAGACTGTTAACCCTGAATATCTGGAAGTCCTTGACAAGGGTAAATTTGTTCCAATGGTGGTTATTCCTGCACATACGGAAGGAGGGGTGGTTATAGCACCTCGGTCTGAGCCCAAAAAGGCAACGGACTTTTCGGATGCTGACAAGGAACAAATAGCTTGTGATACTGCCGTACGACAAACCTTGATGGAATCTCTTGATCATGAAATGTTCAACATAGTCAAAGGTCTGACTACAACGAAGAAGATTTGGGACAAGATAGAAGTTGTCATGGAAGGATCTGCAGAGGTTAGAAGTAACAAGACACTCATACTCAAGATGGAGTATGACATCTTTAGAATACGAAAAGGAGAAGGCATAACGGAAGTCTATCTACGATTCAGTCAGTTGGTATTGGATTTGAATCTGAGAGGTGTAACTCTCCCCATGGTTGAGACCAATACGAGATATCTGAGGAACCAGCCAAAGAGCATTGAACATAGGGTCTACGCAATCAGAGAAACCAGAGATTTGCATACAACTTCTCTGGAAGAATATTATGGAATATTAAAGACATATGAGCTGGAAACGCTTCAAGATCAAGCATGGGAAAATGATTCAAAGGGAAAAGAAACTGCATCAGGATTAGTTGCTGATGAGGAAGAGTCTAAGAAGGCAATGGTTGCAGCAAAGCCTAAATCATCACTTGCACCACATCAAGTTGATAATGATGACGAGTGCACATCTAATAGTGATGATGACTACTACACCCAAGAAGAGACTGAATTAATAGCTAGATATGAGATTGAGATGGAAGATCGCCAGGAAGCACAACCAGGATTAAGAGCTAAGGCTATTAAACAACAAGGGAAGAAAGGCATAAAAGAGGTTAAGGCTGAACGGATAAAGAAAGCATGTTATCACTGCAAATCTACTGAACATCTTTCTTATGCATGTAAAGCTAACATAAATGTTCCTGCTGCACATGCCATGCCTACCACACATACAATGAATAATCTGCATCAGAATCATGCACAATGTGGTCAACCTAATTGTATGCCATGCACTTTTAACATCATGCAAACTTTTGTGAATTTAATGAATGCATCTAGCCAGTCATGCTCAAATACTGCTGCTATTTCAAACATCAAAAAGAAGCATGTGAGAGCCAAGACTGTCAGTCCTCCTAAAGTTAGGAGTGACAAGCCCTCTCCTAAGACTGACATATCTGTCAAGTCTGAGAAAGGAAAGGAGAGAGTCGAAAGCTCTAGTAATGTTACGAAAAGTACATCTCATGTTGTTAAATCTGTTGATTCTCGATCTTATAGAAAAGCCAGGCCCAATCAAAGTTGGGTTCCGAAGAACGTCTAATCAATCTGTCATTGCAGGGCATTAAGCAGAATAGAAATAAAGTTATATGGGTGCTAGACAGTGGAACATTGAGGCATATGACTGGAAACAAGTCCCTGCTTACAGAGTTGGTTATGAAAGCTGGCCCTTATGTTACCTTTGGAGATGACAGCATAGGTGTGACAAAGGGATATGGCAAACTGAAAACTGGCAATGTCATCATTGAAGATATTTCCTATGTTGAGGGATTAAAGCACAATTTGTTGAGTATCAGTCAATTCTGTGACAAAGGTTACGAAATTGTCTTCAACAAGAAAGGTGTATCAATCACTCACATCAAGGAAGGCTCACTGGCTTTGAGAGGAGTTCGAAAGGCAGACCTTTTTGTTGCAGACATGGATTCAGCAAATCAGAATGAAGTCACCTGTTTCTACAGCAAAGCTTCGGATGATGAAAGCTGGTTATGGCACAAAAAGCTATCTCACTTAAACTTCAAAACGATGAATGCTCTCGCGAGGCGAGAATTGGTGAGAGATCTACCTCAAATGGAGTTCGCTCCGAAAGGACTCTGTGAAGCTTGTGAAATGGGAAAGTCGAAGCGAGCATCGCATAAAAGCAAAGAAATTTCTAGTATTACTGAGCCTCTGCAACTTCTTCATATGGATTTGTTCGGCCCAGTGAATGTCCTATCTTTGTCTAGGAAAAGATATGCATTGGTAATCGTGGATGATTTTTCCAAGTATACATGGGTATTGTTCGCAATGACGAAAGACGAAGTACCTTTCCTAATCATTGATCACATCACTCAAATTGAGAATGTTTCAACACTTACTGTGAAGACGATTAGATCAGATAATGGCACTGAATTCAAAAACGCAGTGCTGATTGACTTCTGTGTATCTAAGGGAATACGTCGTCAGTATTCAGCCCCGAGAACTCCACAGCAAAATGGAGTAGTTGAAAGGAAGAATAGAACGTTGGTTGAAGCAGCAAGAACTTTGTTGTATGATTCGAAACTTCCTCTGTACTTCTGGGCAGAAGCAGTGAGTACCGTGTGTTACACTCAAAATCGATCCTTGATCATAAAAGATAAAGAAAAGACACCATGTGAGCTAATGAACGGCAGGAGACCAACAATCAAATACTTTCATGTCTTTGGAGCAAAATGCTATGTACTTATAGATGATGAAAATCTAGGCAAGTTTGCAGCAAAAGCTCGTGAAGGAATCTTTGTTGGTTATTCCACAGATGTGGTGGCAGCTTATAGGGTGTTCTTAGTGAATGATCGAAAAGTGACTGAAAGCTACAACGTCAGATTCGACGATACCAAACTCCCATCAATTTCAAGAGATTCTAGTGAACCTAAGTCCCTAAAATTTCAGAATCTGGACTTAGAAGAACTTGAAGATGAACCTGAGTTGGTTGTCCCATTAAATGTTTTAAGTGTACGTGAAGAACCTGAGTCTAGTGAACAAGATAATTCTACAAGATCAGGAGAGACTTCTTCAGTACGAACCGACAACAACTCAGGGGGAGTAAATAGCAGCTCAAGGACTACTGTTCAAGGCTCGAGTCGAGTTGACTCTAGTTCTGTAGGAGCTGGCACTAACTCAGGGGGAGTTAGTGAAAATCATCAAAGTAGTCAGCACCACAACTCAGAAAGTCAAGCTGAATCATCAAGACAATTTCCAAGAGAACGGGTATGGAATAGAGACCATCCGTTTGAATTAATTATTGGTGATCCAGATGCTGGTGTGTCTACTAGAAGAACTACAAGAGCTGACCTGGCTAATATTTGCTTATATTCTGGGTTCTTATCCAAGCTTGAACCTAAAGAAATAGAAGAAGCTCTTGGTGATGCTGATTGGGTGATTGCAATGCAAGAGGAACTCAATCAGTTTGAAAGGCAGAAAGTTTGGAAACTGGTACCCCGACCAAAGAACAAATCAGTAATTGGAGCTAGGTGGGTATTCAGAAATAAAATGGATGAAAACGGACTTGTAACTCGAAACAAGGCTCGTTTGGTTGCAAAAGGTTATTCTCAGCGAGAAGGATTTGATTATGATGAGACCTATGCACCGGTTGCAAGACTTGAGGCAGTCAGGATGTTCTTGGCATTTGCAGCACATAAGAACTTCAAGGTTTTTCAGATGGATGTGAAAAGTGCCTTCCTGAACGGAGAGTTAGAAGAAGAGGTGTATCTGGAACAGCCGCATGGCTTCATTGATCCAGAACTTGTAGATTTTGTGTATCTTCTCTTCAAATCTGTCTATGGCCTCAGGCAATCCCCAAGATGTTGGTATGAAACCCTATCTGTATTCTTAATTGAAAGTGGTTTTACTAGGGGAGTAATTGACAAAACATTGTTCTATAAGAATGTGAAGAATGATTTAATACTTGTTCAAGTCTATGTGGACGATATTATCTTCGGGTCATCTAATGAGCGCTTGTGCGAGAAATTTGCTAAGCTAATGCAAGAGAAATACGAGATGAGCATGATGGGAGAGCTGTCTTTCTTCCTTGGATTACAGATCAGTCAGAGAAAAGATGGTATCTTTATCTGTCAATCCAAGTACGTCAGAGATTTACTCAAGAAGTATAATCTAGAAGATGCATCAGCAGCTAAGACTCCCATGGCAACAGCCACGAAGCTTGATGAAGACAAATCAGGTAAACCAGTTGACATCACAAGCTATCGAGGTATGATTGGCTCACTTCTCTATTTAACTGCAAGTAGACCCGATATAATGTTCGCGACTTGTTTATGTGCAAGATTCCAAGCGGATCCTAGAGAATCACATCTCATAGCCGTCAAAAGAATTTTTTGATATCTCAAGGGCACACCAAATCTAGGGATTTGGTACCCAAGAGATACAGGTTTTAATCTAATTGGCTATACGGATTCAGACTATGCAGGTTGCAGGATTGATAGGAAAAGCACATCTGGTGCTTGTCAATTTCTTGGCAGAAGATTGGTGTCCTGGCAAAGTAAAAAGCAACATACAGTATCTACTTCTACTGCTGAAGCTGAGTACATTGCTGCTGGAAGCTGTGTAGCTCAAATACTGTGGATGAGGAACCAATTGAAGGATTATGGCATGGAGCACAAGAAAATTCCAATTATGTGTGACAACACAAGTGCTATTGCCATAACCAACAATCCTGTAGATCACTCAAGAACCAAGCACATTGACATCAGGTATCACTTCATAAGAGAACATGTTGAGGAGGGGACTGTGGAACTACATTTTGTGCCCACAATGCAACAAATTGCAGATATATTCACCAAACCTCTTGATGAAGTAACATTCAATAGATTGGTTGGTGAATTGGGAATGCTTAACACAAGTTAGTAAAGCTTTCTATCTGTAAAATCCATGTTTATGTTTGTATATGCAAGCTACTTAATCATTATGTGCCTAGACTTTAAAATGCCTAATTAATGATTGTTATAGGTTGCATATAGTGTCATTTTACATGAATTCATTGTGTTTTAAGTGTCTTTTATAGCACAAATCTTTGAATTTATGCTTGTTAGATTGCATGATCATAGGGGGAGTTAAATTCATAATATTCTAAATTTTGCATGATTTTTAGATGAATTTACCTGTGTTTTTCATGTAATTAGAGGCCTTAGAATTATCAAGGAATGTTTTAATTATGTCATATATTAAAATCCTTGAATTGATATTTATATTAATTTGGCAATATTAAGTGTTGAGTTTTTCAAAGAGAATTGTCAAATTATTCTAAGTATCTTCAAAATTTCGAGTTAGTCACTATCTCGAAACTCATCTTGAAATTCTACTTGAATTTCGATTTGAGCTTCCAGAGTGAAGTTTTGAAAATTCTAAGTCTGGGAAGAATTTCGAGTTAGTCTCTATCTCGAAATTCATCTCGAAATTCGACTTAGAGTTCGAATTCGAGTTACCAGAGTGCCTATTTCTATCTTCAAAATATTCGAGATAAGTTCTATCTCGAACTTTATCTCGAAGGTTGAGATAAGGTTCCATTTTTGGGGATATTTTGAAAAGAACTGAGAATAACTTCGAGTTTATCTCTATCTCGAAACTCAACTCGAATTTCGACTTGATGTTCGAGATAGAGTTCTCAGTTGGTTAAGGGGATTTTTCGAGTTAACTCCTAACTCGAAACTTATCTCGAATTTCGACTTGAAATTTTGAGATAGGTTTCTCTGGTGGTTTTGCTGCTTAATTGGTTCAAAAAGTGTTTGTTCGAGTTAACCTCTATCTCGAAATTCATCTCGAAGTTCGACTTGATAATTTTCGAGATAGAGTTCGACTTAAGAAGTTCGAGATAGAGTTCGACTTAAGTGTTCCCTGTATGGACTTGGTAATTTTCACTCTTTTTAACAGGGACATTTTTGTCATTTCACAATCATCTATATATACATCTCTAACTCGATGCATCATTCACTTTACCTAATTTCATTTTTACAGCAGCCTCTTCACAAAAACAAGGCGATTTCACAATTTCTTACCATTAATCCGTGTTTTTGTGATTAAACTCATACATATCACGAATTACTGCCAATTTTTAGACTAGTATTATCTGTGTGTTATCATTAATCTTTGTGTCTGTGTTTTGTAACCATTCATATTCACGCGCATATACATACACACGAACATCAATTGTTTGTGTAACTGTTCAAAACACGATTTCCATATTCTCTATCTATATCCACACACGATTTCACTGGTATACACACACGAATATACATCTTCATTGAATATTCAGATTTAGTAATTGGCCACTGTTCATATCCCATAGTTTAATTTCTCAGATTGCTTTTGGTATTCTCGATAAATTGAAAGGGATAAAACTGTGAATTTGTTAATTACTTGTTTATAACCCGTAGTTTAATTTCTCAAGAGTGACTTTTGGTCTTCTAGTTAAATTAAAAGGGCTATAACTGATAATTCTTTAATTAATTGTTTTTCAAAAATTAATATTAAATTTCACATTTGTTAAGGAAAAAAAACATTTTAATTAAAATGGTTCACCAATTTTCCCTTGCTAAAAATAATTTTTATAATATTTCTACGGAAATTGGTGATCAACTCCCGCGCTTTAAGTCTTGGATACGATTTCTCAATTTGTACTCCAAAGCTAGCGATGCTTTTACTGCTAAACCTACACTAGTACATGATGCTTTACAGCAATTATGGACTAGTGCGGTTTCTTTTGGGAGCAAAACAACCCCCTACGGTTTCAGGTTTACCTTAGCGGGTCAGGAATATGAGGTGACTGAAGAAATTGTCAACAGGGTTCTGGGATTCCCGATAAAAGATGCTTATGATCCAGAACCTACAGCTGCAGAACGCCTCAGATTCTTTGAAGAAATAGGATGTTATCCTCCGACTGGCCAGATCACTGGAAACATCCAAAAACAATACTTTCATGTGGAATGGAATTACTTTTTCGAGGCTATCACAAGATGTTTTCGAGCACGAGAAAGCGATTTCCATCAAATTCCCATTCCCATGCAAACCTTTGGAATTGCCCTAGCAAGAGACCTGGATATAAATTATGGACACATAGTTCTCTCTGAGATAGTGGCTGTAATGGGATCTCCTGCAAGCAGAGACCTCAACACAACAGATGTTGTCTGCTGGTTTCCTCGGTTCCTACAAATGCTGATTAATGATTTAATACCGAAGGATGCTCTTGCTATTAGACAGGGATTTGCCAGAAGCCCAACATCTGCACCACTAGGGATGGGCACTAAGTCACTTTCAACAATTGATAATCAGGATAAACATCAAGGTAAACCAATGTCAATTCCTGAAAACATTCAACTGTGGCTTAAATATGATGCAGGAGTTACCACTTTGGCGGAATCATCGCAAGTTTCATCATATGCTCAGAATCGGTCTGCTCATGCTGAGGCATTTGAAGAGATTCCTGATGAGCAAAGCAATGACGAACAAGGTAATGAATCAGGTAATCTCTCTCTGCATACTACTCATTCCTCTTCCTATGTATCTGATTCCGAGACCCAAGAGACTGCTAGCCCGCAGGATCTATCCCAGGGTGAGAGCTATATTTCTAATTCTCTGTCACCCCTGTCACCGGAATCCAGACAGCCAGCACATGTAAATGTAGGATATGATGAGGAGAGTGACCCCGAAGAGCAGCCTCTTACTCGAAAAAAAGCCAAATTTTCTCATGCTGCTACTTCTAAACCTCAGTCAAACCCTAGTATGTCACACGCAACCACTCCACCTCACGAGAGTGGTTCTCCCCTTGAACAATCTGCACATAGGGATTTTGGTGAGGATTATGTACCTCTTGAAGATACTGTTGCTTCAAAAGGACATGAAGCTTTAAAAGCTTCAACCGTACCTTCACCGGTACGTACTGATGCTGCAAAGAGGATCGGTTCTGATGTTGTACAAGAACACTTTGCAGCCTCTCAGCCTGAGATTCCAACTCAGGAAACAACAGAAATTGATCCCATAACTGCCAATTATATTGCTTATCCAGTTTCTGTAGGTACTGCTTCATATTTTGGATCACTCATTGAAGACATACACGAGTGTGAGACAGGGAGTGTGTGTGAGAGGTTAGGGAGAGAGGGACCTTCATTTTTAAGGCCCGAAACCGAGCGCCAAATACTAACAGAACGAGTATTAGAGCGAGGTCACCTAAACCAAACACCGTCCCTTAACATTGAAAATCTTGATACACGTATGACTTCTATGGAAAATCAGATGAAGCAGTTCGGGCAGACGATGGGGCAGTTAGGGATTAACATTGGAAACAATCAAAGGGCTCTTGATGACTACGCAGCACGAATGGCAAGTCAAGCTACAGCGTTTAATGTTTTGACAAACAAGGTTAATGACTTGGGCCATGCTGGTGGTGTCTTAGGAAACACTCTGAATGAGAGAATGGGAGCAATGGAGACTACAATGGATACAATGGCTGTGGAGATCAGTAGAGTGATGTTCGCAATAAGAAATTTTGTGCCCCCGGAGTGTTTCGAGCCGCAACAACCTCCCCCCGATGCTGGTGCAGGTGGTGCTAGTGGAGCGGGAGCCTATGGTTCTGGTTTTGGAGGTTCTTATACAGCTGGTGGATCTGAAGATCAAGGTGGAGTTCAGGATAACTCACCTAAGGGGGAGAGTGTAAAGGAGACGAGACAGCAGGCAGTTCATATCGAAGAAATTGAAGAACATGCTGATCTTGTCAAGGAAATAGAAATTGAGCCGTCTATTGATGAAGAGGCTCTGAGGAGGAGTTAGGGTAAGGCAATAGCGGTTGAGCAAGATGAGCCATTCGTTGACCTGAGTCATCAGGAAACAGTACAGAAGGCACATGACTCAGATTCTGATATGGAAGACATACCTTTGGAACATGCTATAAAGAGATCTTTGAAGGATCAAGGTGGAGGTGCTGGGATGTCTTTCGGAATGCCTGAAGAAGTTACTGTTGATGAGGAAACCCTTAAGTCTCAACGGTTAGCCTTGGAACAAGCTGAGTTCTTTAAAATGAAGATGATGTAAGAACGTGCTGTGTTTCTAGAAAAGAAAGTGGAGCTACAAGGGAAGCAGTACGATCATGAGCTTGCAAGGCTAGCTGATCCTCAAGTTGATCTGGACAAGAAAAGGATAGGGCAGAAGTGGGATGAAGCAAGGAAGATATTTATGGGACCTTGTGCAAAAGGAGTTCATAACAAGGAGGCAGATGATCTGTTCTACAACCTGAATTTGCAGAATCCAATGGCTGCGGACTACATAAGTGCATTGAAGAGATTAATTTCTAAAGTCAGGGTTGGATATAATGCAACGCTTAAGGAGTGGCAGGTTATATTGTCTTTGGTAGAAGGAGTCCCAATGTCTTTCCTATATGTGGATGACCAATTCATAACGAGAAGATCTGCGTCAGAGTTGTTCTTGCTAGCAACAAAAATTCAATACTCTCAATCTGAGAAGCTAAGCATTCTGTATAGGGATCAGTTAATGCAGCTAGCAGAGGACAAGGGTTCAGAATTCTCAGCATATCCTAATGTTGTCCGGATGGTAGTTGACAAGAAAATGAAGAGGGTTAGCATGGAGGAAAAGGATTTAATGGAACTTTCAGTGGAATCTCTTAAAGCCGTCTGTAGACAAATGATGAGTAAGGGATTCGCTTCTGAGCTTAAAGATAAATCAGTGAAGATCATTGAAAGAGTCATATTCATGAAGAGCAATGAGGTATGGAAGTGTGATATCATTGCTCCAAACCCTCTCGATAACGTGAAGATTGAGCCGGAGCTGATAGAGAAGAAATGGAATATTCTTCAAGCAATGAAGAATGTAGATGAAGCTCTGACTCTTCCTTCTGGAGCACTGGAACAAGGAGAGATAAGGGAGACAGTTGGCGTTCCAGGAAGAGATAGTGTATACTGGATACACTCTTATGTTGATGATACAACTGATGCCTTAGTATTCATAGATGCAGACCAGAATAAAACAATCTTGCATATGAGTAGAAATTGGCTGCTACAGACTCAAGATGCTGCATTTCTGGAGAGAGTATTATATGTGTTCAAGTGGGACGAAGTGGAAGTTAAGCATGTGGAAGAAAAGCAGAGACTCGTGAGTTACCTGTCTGAAGTAGTAGTGGAAAAGAAGCGAATGGAGAAAGATGCGGCTAGTATCCACAATACTAACCGTGTCAAGGGCTATCCCAAAATGATCTATTGTCAGTTTAAAGCTGATAAAGCTCATTGGAAACCTCAGCTTATAATGAAGAACTTTGAGGACATTCCAAAGATCAGGACTACTCAGGAGGTGGACAAACTCAGAAGGCTTTTCAAACATCCTTACCCAGAGCCCAAGAATCCTCTAGAAATGGAAGCAGTAAGTTTGTTGAATGCTAGGTGGACGCAGCTTCGTGATCCAGTATATAAGAAACAACAGCAGCAGAAGGAGAAGCACAGAAGGCAGAAAGAAGAGAAAGACCAAGCTGCTGAAGCTAGGAAGAGGAAACGGAATTAGGGTTAAAGGTCAGAGTGGTGTGAACTTGAAGTTGGAAAAACTTCATGTCTTTCGGTTGCTTTAACTCACTTGAGGAAAATTCACCTTAGAGTGAATCCAATAAGGTGATATAAGTTTGACTAAAAGATATGAAATAATCCAGGTGATAGGAATCATTCAAATGATCTTTAATTCGAGGTTCGAATTCTGTTTCTAGTTTAAGTTCTTTGTATTGTTTTCAAGTACTTTTCAATTATATATTATTCAAGACTGTAATGTTAATTATCTTTTCTCGTCTCATTGTTTAGTTGAGTTATCCTTCATTAATTTGAATGTCATTGTTAGACAATCAAATAGGGGGAGATTGAAAGGCAGAGTGTGTAAACTTGTAACACTATAACTAATGTAACTCAATTAAAGGAAAAGATACTTAACCAGAAGACAATCAAGAACAAGAAGTCACAAGGAATCAACACTAAATGAAGACAAGGTAATTGATACAATTGAACATGTTAACTATGATCAAGCCAAGAAGAAATCATTGAGAGAAGTTCAAGTCAAAGTTGTTCACGCCTCAGTGATTTGAGAAATCGAGAATCAAGATCATAACTATCAGTATCAACAAGACCAATTGATTTCAAGTGAACAAGAAGGAAAGCGAACATTGGAAAGCCAAGTTACTAAGTGAATATGGTAATTTATTCGAGAAGCAGAAACACTATCAAGACTAGTCACTTATGAACTAGACCAGTGCATCAAGTGTCAGGACATTGATAGCAAGTTTATGTCAGTAATAAAGACCCATGTTCAAGAGCTTGCTGAAGAATAAAGAAGACATGAAGATATCACAAGTTCAAGATGTGCATTGAAGTTTCAAGTTGAAGACCAGAATATTTTCTAAGTACTAAATATTCTAGATGACCAAGTAGAATATTTCTAAGTAGAAGTTCTACTTAGAAATTCGAGATGGCTAAGTAGAAATTCTCAAGTAGAAGTTCTACTTAGAGTGCAGCTTCAACATGACACATGACATCTTCTGATTGGCAGATTTCCAAGCTTTCAAGATAAGGCAAGATTTATGTGGACATCATTGGGCCACGTATATCTTAGTCTTTGAAGACTACAGGACATAGATTACATGTAGTATAAATAGAAGTACTTGTGTAATGTTTTATTTTGGGGAAGAGAGCTATAATTGAGAAAACACAAGAAAAAGAGAGAGAGTGCATTCACAGAGCTTAGTATCATTCACTTCTCTCTGAACTTCTGTTATACTTTGTAATGAATGTTGTAGCAACCATTTCAAGTTATATATAATAAATATATTCCTTGAATCTGCATGTTCATTTATTGCATCGTATTTATTGCTTCTCATATTCGAAAAGTTGTATTCACCCCCCCTCTACAACACATTTGGACCTAACACTGATGAAAATGGCATAATTGTGAGGAATAAAGCTAGATTAGTGGCAAAGGGCTATTCTCAAGAAGAAGGGATAGATTTTGATGAAACTTTTGCTCCAGTGGCAAGACTTGAGGCAATTAGAATCTTCCTAGCCTATGCAGCACATGTCAATTTCAAAGTCTATCAGATGGATGTCAAAAGTGCCTTTCTAAATGGGGAATTGGAAGAAGAGGTTTATGTCCATCAACCTCCTGGCTTTGAAGATCCAGAATTTCCAGAATATGTATATCTTCTCTTGAAAGCACTTTATGGTTTGAAGCAAGCACCAAGAGCCTGGTATGACACTTTATCTCAATTTCTTTTGGAGAATCACTTCACTAGAGGTACAATAGATAAAACCTTATTTCATAGAAATGTCAATGGTTCTTCAATACTTGTTCAAATCTATGTAGATGATATTATTTTTGGGTCTACAGATGAGAAGCTTTGTAAAAGGTTTGCTAAACTTATGCAAAGTAGGTATGAAATGAGCATGATGGGTGAATTAACTTACTTTCTTGGCTTACAAGTGAAACAAGTTAATGAGGGCACTTTTATAAGTCAAACAAAATATATTTATGATCTTTTAAAGAAATTTGACTTAATGGATTGTGCCTATGCAAAAACACCTATGGCCACTGCAACTAAGCTTGAGTTGAATACTAAGGAAAAGTCTTTGGACATCTCAAGCTATAGAGGCATGGTAGGCTCACTTCTATATCTAACAGCTAGTAGACCTGATATAATGTTTTCCACTTGTCTTTGTGCTAGATTTCAAGCTGACCCTAGAGAGTCTCACTTGATTGCTATTAAGAGAATTTTCAGGTATCTCAAGGGAACACCAAACCTTGGCATTTGGTACCCAAGAGATTCTGGCTTTGATCTAATTGGCTATTCAGATGCAGACTATGCAGGTTGCAGAATTGATAGGAAAAGTACTACAGGTTCCTGTCAATTTCTAGGGAACAGGCTTGTGTCATGGTTCAGTAAGAAATAGAACTCAGTCTCCACTTCTACAGCTGAAGCTGAGTACATTGCTGCTGGAAGTTGTTGTGCACAGATTCTTTGGATGAAAAATCAACTTATTGACTATGGTCTAAAAGTTGAGAAGATTCCAATTTTCTGTGACAACACAAGTGCTATTGCCATCACAGAGAATCCAGTGCAACACTTGAGAACCAAGCATATTGACATCAAATACCACTTCATTAGAGAGCATGTGATGAATGGTACAGTAGAAATGCACTTTGTGCCAAGTGAAATGCAGATTGCAGATATCTTCACCAACCTCTTGATGAATCTTCATTCACAAGATTGGTAGGTGAACTAGGTATGCTTAATTTTTCATAATTCCTAGTGATATTTGATCATATTGAATTGCAGCTAGAAATGTGTTTTGATTTACTTGAGAATTAAAAACTCTCAGAAAAATTTTCTGCAGAAATTTTGTCTAAGGCAAAATTTGCTTATCAACGGATATCCTTTTATCCGTTGGTAGTATAAACACATTACTAGATTTTCGTATCTCAGCGGATAACAGGTTGTCCACGTCATCGATGGATAAACTGGTTCTCAACCGTCCATTCTTTATCCGTTGATATACATTTCTTTTTAATTATAGCCATTTGTGAACGTGTATATTTAGTCATGGCTGTACTTCTTTTCTTTTCATTTATTATCTGACAGTTACTTTTGCCCAATGGAGTAATTACTTTTAATTATTTCATTTTTTAACTCTTGAAAAATATAAATGGCTGTCTTGTGCTCTCACATCACACCTTTATTCATTTTCAAGAATCTCATAATTTAACTGCATCTTCTTCACTAAAACTCTCTGCAACAAAAGTTCGAACACTTCAATGGCGCCTATTGTTAAGATGATGTCTTCCACTGGGTTTACCTATGAGAAGAACAATTTCGCGGCCTTTGTTGATACAGTGAATGCTCTAGAAGCCTATCACACCATGATGAATTTCGTGAAGAAATGCAAACTGTCATATGCTATGACTGCCACCACTCCTCTAATCCACGAGGTAATTGAAGAGGTGTGGGCATCTGCTGAGTACATTGGCACAAACGGTACACTTGCTTTTTCTTTAAAGGGTAAAAACTATGTAGTTAACTCTGATGTGATAACTGCTTGTTTAAAATTTCCTGAGAATAACTGTCTGGAAGTACCCAGTAATGCTGAAATTGTTGCCATGCTTAATTCCATAAATTATACCCTTAGTACTGAGAACTTAGGGAAAATTGTTAGGAAAGGGATGGTTAAAGAATGGAGTTATTTTTGTGATGCCTTCATTAAAACTTTTTCTGGCAAAATTAGTAACTTTGATGCTGTTACCAATTCCATGCTAGTTATGATGTGTATGCTTTTGACTGATAAATTCTATAATTTTGGCACACTAGTCATGTATGAGATAGCAGCAAAATTAGGTAAAAAGGAAACTAGGAGCAAGCATATCTATTTTGCTAGATTTTTGATGCTCTTAGCACTGCATGTATCTGAGAATGAGCTATCCATTGCTAACCCGGATAGCAAGTTCAATTGTTTTGTTCAGGAGAAAAGAGTCTTAAGTGATTTGATTCGAATGAACTTAAATGCAGAAGTACAATTGGTATATCTACCAATCGTTCAGGTAACTGTTTCTAACCCTGAAACTCCTATCTCTAACCCCCAAATTTCTTTGCCTTCTAGTGTCACAATGGATTCTGTAGTTGTGACCAAACAGGCTCCTACCAAAGTGACCAAATCCAAAGTTTCAAAACCACAATCTAAAAGACAAACCTCAGGTGTCTCTCAAAAGGCACCTGTTGCAAAAACTACCAAAACTCTTGAGGGGAGTGTGAAGGTGGTAGTGAGTGGTGAGGGACAGGGTGAACATCAAAGAAGCCCTAAGGATAATGAAGGTGAGGCAGGTGCAACCAACATTTCAGTCTCTCAAAAGACTGTTAATGAACCTTCAAGCCAAATTCTAGTTACATCCTCTCAACAGGGTGTGACTACTGATTTAAGTTCCACTCCAGGAACACTGCACAAAAGGGCAAGAAACACAGATAACTCTCACTCAAAAACCTATGGTAGAAGAGTAAAATCCAAAACCATTGGGGAATCACAGGGTGCACACACAGTACAGCAAACTGTATCTTCTCAAATTCAGTTTGATGTGACTTCAATAAATGTGGAGTCACAGCCCCTTGATCTTAACCTTCAAATCGATACACATCTCAATCCACCATCACCAACTCCATCTCTGGATGTGGATATGATATCTACATCAATTCCTGATTCTCCATCTTTAAAATTCTTGGAGAAGCTCCACTCAACAATTGGTGGTTGTTGTGCCCAAAATCTCCATGGGCTAGATTTAGGCCCATTAGGCTTAAGGATCCAATCCGTATGAGTAATATGGGTTATGATTGAGGTCCCTTAAGTTAAATGGGGCTAAATAGCATGTGAAATGGATCTAGACAGCTTCCTACAGATAGCTTCCCGAGAAATAGGTTCCTGTAGACAGGTTCTTGAGAGACAGCTTCCTGTACGGAAACAGATTTATGCCAGCAGATTTATAGTATGATTAAGCCTCCTATTCTTTAGGAGCAAGTTATGAACATCAACTCCTTATTGGAATGTATTCCTTGGGCGCAGATGATCCTTGAATACATCTAATAGGACTAGAACTTGTAAATACATTCCTAGCCGGACTAGAACTCGAGTTCTATTCGACTTAGGTCGCCTATTCGTGGCTGAATCTGGAGAAAAGGAGGTCCCCACGAATTAGGAACCTAGCATCTTGCCGCCTAACCAGACTTCTAGTCTAAAAAGAACTACGTGAACTTGATCTCTATATATACAAGGGTACGTAGGCACCTTGAGAACATGGTTTTACAAGCCTCGCAATACACCTACGAGATTCTTGAGAACACACGACACAAGCCTCAAGGGAACTCGCGAGATTCTTGTAAACGCTCTTGAGCTCAGTTCAACCCCTACAAAAAACCTCCATTATCCATAGATTAGTTGATCGTTAGCTTTTACAACTCACCATAAACCTCACAAAAGTTGTTACGAAATCCACTCATCAACATTAGCGCTAGAAGGAGGGGCAGAGTTATCATCTTACGAGTGGAAAGATGGCAGGCAGTTCTGATAGCGAAGCAACACAATCTGTAGAGAAAGATCAAACCCCAAAAGCAAAGAAGATTACTCCTGCTGACGTCCTAGAGCATTTAAAGTCGATTAAAGAAAGGCTTACAACCCTCGAACAAATAACACTGAAGAAGAAGTTGAAGTTAGCAGCTGGTAAGAAGGGTAAAAAAGCTAAGATTAATCCCAAGCAGTTAGGCGTTGATGAAGAAGAACGTGAAGAAAAGGCTGAGGAGGAGATCGAAGACCCAAAGAAAGATACTGAAGGTGAAGAAGATGGTGAACCGAAGGATAAACAACCTCCTATTAAGGAACCTTCCATCGAGATAATTAAAGAAGATTCAAGTTCAGTCGAGATTGCGAACGATTCGTGTATAGCAGATTCACAGGAAGCCGATGATAAAGATAAGGAAGCAAAGGACGGTGGAGCTGGTGATTTGAATGCTGAAGACATCAAGAAGATTCTAGTGAAACTCAAGGAAGAAAAGCAGTCAATAACAGGTGCGATGACCTCATCTCCATTCACTAAGAAGGTTAGAAAATCTCCGTTACCTAAATCCTATCGTATGTCATATGAGTTTAAATTTGATGGCACTACGGATCCTGTGGAGTATCTGGGTCGTTTCAATACCGAGATGGATGTTTATCAAGTTAAGGAGCCAACAAGGTGTAGATTATTGGCTGCAACCCTTTATGGTTGAGCTCATCAGTGGTTTAAGAGGTTACCATCAGATTCTATAAATTCCTGGGAGAATATGGGGAAACTCTTCGTTACTCAGTTTAGAGCTTCCATCACTTTTGCACCCCCAACCAATACCTTGGCCAACATCAAGCAGAGAGCAGATGAGACCTTGACAGAGTACCTCAAACGTTTTAATGCAGAGATTCCCAGAGTTAAGAAAGCTCCTGACGAGGTCATTATGAGCTTCCTAATTGCTGGAGTTAGAGCTGGTTCAGACTTCTGGAAGGAGCTACAAGTACGTGAACCTGGTACACTAGCTGAGTTCTACAAACAAGCTGAACTATATAAATGTGTGGAAGAATCCTTGTTGAAGTTGAGAGAAACAGAAGATCTTGGAGATGAAGCTAGTCATAAAGGAATAAAGCGAGAGAGGTCTCCAAGCCCGCAAGCATATGTTATTGGGGATCGAGCTTCCTCCAAAAGAAGTAAATCAAAATTGAAGACAAAGTGCGACAATTATACCTCTTTGGTCGCTCCAATAGACCACATCTTCACGGTTTATGGGAAAGAAGGAATATTTGTGAAGCCTACACCTTTACCTGTAGGAGCAAGGAAAGATCTGAAGAAATATTATGACTTTCATGAGGATAATTGCCATGATACTTCTGAATGTAGAGCACTGAAAGACCAAATTGAGGAATTGATTAAAGCCGGGAAGCTTGCGGAATGGATAGCTCGAGGTGACCAGTAGTTGAAAGTTTAAGAGCTTCCTTAAAGTAGAGTTGAGAGACCTTTATTTATATATGCATTTCCTTCTTAGAACTGGGGGGTAGTGCATGTATACCTCCCTAGCAATCAAACCTATTTCTTTCGAGTAGTTTTCAACGAAATTATGAGTAGTTCTTTTCCTTGTATTATGTCATACATGAGCTTATATTTAGCTTGTAAAACAAGGAACGTAATTCAGTGAGTTGTTAGAAATACCCCACAAGTAATCTCTTTAAGTATCTCTTGTTTCTTACAATGAGTTAGCTCGCGTAAGCTTAGAGGTACTGTATTGAGATATTTGTATTAGATATAGAGGTTCATTCCCAACGTGTTTCGTAAGAGGTTAAAGAAGAAAAGGGAAGACATGTTAAAGCTACAAGCAGGAATGATGTGAAGAAATTATAATATATGTTCGAGCGTTAAGGAAAATTCGACATAGTTGAAGATTTTGATGAAGAGTAGCTACAAGAATCTGATATGAGCATCTTGAAGAAAACACACAGTACTCAACTTCATGGATGAATATTCAACGACTTATTAGAGATTATAAAAGAATTTTGAAGCTTCCCGGAGTTAGTTCTTCATCAAAGGCAAGCTTCCCTGAAGAACTGGGGGGTAGTATAATTACTATAGGACGTGGTAGTTTGAAAATTGAGGATTTCAAACTTTTGAGAATTCAGGTCCAGGAACCTCACGAACAGTTCCAGGAAGCTCACGATTTGGTCCAGGAACCTCACGATCAGTTCCAGGAAGCTCACGATTTGGTCCAGGAACCTCACGATCAGTTCCAGGAAGCTCACGATTTAGTCTAGGAACCTCACGATCAGGTCCAGGAAGCTCACAATTTGGTTCAAGAACCTTACGAATTGATTTAGTTTAGCATCTTGAAGAACAGCACGCTTACATCATGAACATGTCAATGAGTTTTCAAATCTTAGCGGAGGTTTCCACTTCACATCTGATCAGTCTATAGAAAGATCCAGGTGATACCTCTCCTTTTATGCTCACATATTCGTAGAAAACCTCCCAGGTTCCTTGATATTTACCTGTAGCTTACAGGTTCCATGTATTTACCTTTAGTTAAAGGTTTTGTGTTACTCACCTAAAGCTCATAGGTAACAGCTTCCAGGTCTAGTTGCATTTATATGTGTCGAGTAGATTCCTTGTTATTTTCCTGTAACTGACATCTTGCAGGTTCATTCATATATACCTGAAGCTTGTATGTAACAGCTTCCAAGTTCATTGACATTTGTTAGAAGCCAATTATTGACAGTTTCTGATTAGCAGCTTCCTACTTGAAGTTCCCAACTAGCCGATACCTGAATAGAGGAAAGTGTACTTGCAGCAAGAGCTCCATGCCTTTAGAGGATTAATCTAGTGCCCTTATGGATTCTCTATGTGCCCGTATAGGTTCGCTTAGAGGCCAAAAGGATTCACTTGGTGCTTCATGCATCCACGCGCATTTATTTGGTATCTTGATGGATTCTCTTTGTACCCTTTTAGGGATTCATTTGGTGCCCAATTAGTTTCGATTTTTGCCCTTAGCAGAGATTCACATAACGACCAGTTGGATTCACCTTATGCCCTTACAAGGATTTGCAAAGAGCCCAGAAAGATTCGCTTGAAAAGCCCTGTCAGCTACAGGCACTCGATAGCCAGAAAAGATTTGCAAGCATGAAAGATTCGTCTCGAAAAGCCTTATGAATCGTAGGCACACATTCAAAAGTCCCATAAGCATGTGGGCACCTAATTAAAGGTTTAGGGAACTTAAGCATGGGTAACCTAACCTAGAGTTCGCTTGTACTTGAAAAGCATTCAAAGGGATTCACCTTGTGCCCATACGGATTCACTTGGTGCCCCTAGCATTTGAAGGGATTCCACCTTGTGCCCTTTCGGATTCACTTGGTGCCCCTAGAGTTTGAAATGATTCATCATGTGCCCTATAGATTCTCTTTGTGCCCTCTACAGGATTCACTTAGAGCCTATAAGGATTCACTTGGTGCCACAAAGGAATTTACTTAGTGCCGAACCGGATTCTCTTCGTGCTCTTGCCATGATTCACCTAGAGCCTGGATGGATTCACTTTGTGCTCCCTGAAGCCAAAAGGATTCATTTGACGCCCAGTCGAATTCTCTAAGTGCCCTTCTCAGGATTCACTTAAAGCTCAATTGGATTCGTCTTATGCCCTATCAAGGATTCGTTTGATGCCCAGTCGAATTCTTTAAGTGCCCTTCTCAGGATTCACTTAAAGCTCAACTGGATTCATCTTGTGCCCTCATCAAAGTGATACATAGATGAATACTCTCATTTTTATAAAGCTTGTATATGATCGAAACAGGTACCGTACTACTAACAGGTTCTTGATAAAGCAGCTTGCAGCATCCTTGATGATCATCAGAAGCTTCCAGTTTATAGCTACAACTTCCAAAGTTTAGTGATATTCAGCCGAAATAAGTAGTTTTCAGTCAATCGCTTCAATAAGCTATAGGAGGTTCACATGTTATGACGGCTCGGGGGGTAGCTCATTTCCCTATGTCTTACTTTTGTGAGCTTACACACAGAAGAGCTTCCATCTTCCAGGTTCAGTAATGGAACCTAAATACAAACAAGCACGATGAAGCATAGATAAGTTCTAACTTTATCCCTTTATATCCTTAACTATCATGCACATTTCCTGTTAATGAGAGCTTATATTTCTATCATGCTTAGATACATATAGCGTTTAATGTGCATACTGCATGATCTTTAGAAATGAAATTTATGTGAAATTATGCTTAGGATGTTATCATGCCCTATAGGTTTACAGTTTACGCAATGTATATGCTTAGTTTATGATCTCGAACTTGTTAGTTAAATCAGTCAAGTAAATAATTGATATGCCACTTGAGAAGGTAGCGACATATATAACGTAGATAATCATTCATACTTGCATATATGCATCACTTATATGTGAGCTCTTCAGCTCGTATTACTAACCTATTTTTTCTAGTTTTCTTGGTGTTGTGCCCAAAATCACCATGGGCTAGATTTATACCAATTAAGTCATAGGTTCCGATCAATAAGTATTGTGTGAGCCACGAGGCAGATTGTTTCCAGTATCATATATTAAGACGAAACGCAGAGAAATGAGCACTAGCTGAGAAGATAGTCAACAGATTATAAGTATCAAGACGTTCTTGATGAACCAGTAGCTGAGCAGATTACGAATGGACCAGGTTCCTCCCCGCAGAAGAGCCCGAGTTAGCCTAGCAGCAACAATGAGGATAGAAAGAAGTACATGGGAACCATAGAAAGGCTCCCCAGACTAACAAATTTGTTATTTGTGCAGGTACAGTTTCCTGTAGAGAGGTTCCTGAGAACCAGGTTCCAAGATAGAGGTTCCTGAGAACCAGGTTCCGAGACGTAGGTTCCTGAGCATAGATAGTAGAGAGATCAAGAAGCCAGCTAGAGAGAAGCAGACTCATTATTGGAGAGTACTCCTAAGACTCAGCTGATCCTAGAGTACCTCTAATAGATAGACAGTAGATAGTCAAACAAAAAGCAGCTTAGAAGATGAAGCAACGTCTTGAGCAATCAAATTGTGATTTTCAAGGTTAACCTCGTGCCCTTTTAAGGATTCATCCAGTGCCCTATTGGATTCATTTTGTGCCCTCAGCATAGGTTCACATAACGCCCAACTAGGTTCACTTTATGCCCTTATTTGGATTCACTTGGTTCCCTTGACAATCTTAAGATTCACCTTGTCCCTTTTAAGGATTCATTTAATGCCATATTGGATTTGTTTTGTGCCCTCAGCATAGGTTCACATAACGCCCAATTAGTTTCATTTTATGCCCTTATTTGGATTCACTTGGTTCCCTTGACATTCTTAAGGTTCACTTAGTGCCCAATTAGATTCGCTTTGTGCCCTTGTCAAAGGATTCACTCAGCGCCTAATTGGATTCATTTTGTGCCCTTGTCATGATTCAAGCAAGAAGATAAAGACCTGCATGGTTCACTCAGAAGAAACATGGGAGCACTGAAGGCATTGGACCTTAAAATATCAAGCTATTTAGGTTCCTCTCGCATCCTATGACTTCGAGGAACCGGAGGGTACTTGTTGTGCCCAAAATCTCCATGGGCTAGATTTAGACCCATTAGGCTTAAGGATCCAATCCGTATGAGTAATATGGGTTATGATTGAGGTCCCTTAAGTTAAATGGGGCTAAATAGCATGTGAAATGGATCTAGACAGCTTCCTGCAGATAGCTTCCCGAGAAACAGGTTCCTGCAGACAGGTTCTTGAGAGACAGCTTCCTATACGAAAACAGATTTATGCCAGCAGATTTAGAGTATGATTAAGCCTTCTATTCTTTAGGAGCAAGTTATGAACATCAACTCTTTATTAGAATGTATTCCTTGGGCGCAGATGATCCTTGAATACATCTAATAGGACTAGAACTTGTAAATACATTCCTAGCCGGACTAGAACTCGAGTTCTATTCGACTTAGGTCGCATATTCGTGGCTGAATCTGGAGAAAAGGAGGTCCCCACGAATTAGGAACCTAGCATCTTGCCGCCTAACCAGACTTCTAGTCTAAAAAGAACTACGTGAACTTGATCCCTATATATACAAGGGTACGTAGGCACCTTGAGAACATGGTTTTACAAGCCTCGCAATACACCTACGAGATTCTTGAGAACACACGACACAAGCCTCAAGGGAACTCGCGAGATTCTTGTAAACGCTCTCGAGCTCAGTTCAACCCCTACAAAAAACCTCCATTCTCCATAGATTAGTTGATCGTTAGCCTTTACAACTCACCATAAACCTCACAAAAGTTGTTACGAAATCCACTCATCAACAGTGGTCATCATCTTTTAGATGATTTGTTGGGCCATCAATCTTCCATTCCTGAATTCACAACACTATCTGTGGCCTCTTCCTTAAAATCAATCACCACAGATTCAGTGTTGGTTTTCACTTCAACGGATACTCTTTTTCCTTCATTAACGGATATCCTTCATCCGTTGACAAGTGTTTCTCCATCAACGGATGTGTCTACAACTAATCATCCGTTGACAGCAATAACTACTACATCAACGGATACACTTTATCCGTTGACAACTCTCTCTACCACTGCAAAATGTGACATTCCCATGTCAACTGTGGAGGAGTTTGTAGTAGTTGAAACACTCTTAGGAATGAGGGAAGGGAGTGAGAGGCTGCCTTGTGAGCAGGCAAAAGGAGAGGCAAATAATGAGAGGCTGACCATTTCTTCAGGTCAGGCAAAAGGAGAGCAAGAGAGTTCCACCTTAGTAGGTGAAGGTGAGGGTGTGAGAGGTGTGAGCCAGGGGAAGCCCCTAATGCAAGAAAAGAGAGATGAGTGGAGAGAAGGGACTACAGGAGAAATAAGGCAGGAAGATCCAGCCATTGCAAGTGAGTTAATGGAGGTTAATGAAGCTTCTAAAGAGATGGAATTTTGACAAGAATATCAATCAATCATTGACTCCATCTCTTTGGATCCTGAAACCTTTACTCATCCTGTTTCTGCCTATCAAGTCATGGCACAACAGGGCAATGTGGAGGCAGAGGAGGTAATGCACCTAGTGCACACCTCCCAATCTCTACAAAGAGCAAAGGAAGCTTTGACAGCTCTGCTTTCAGATGTTGACAGTGAAGAGTTTGGCAATGATGACAGTGATAGCACACCAAGTGATGAAGAAGTCAATGTGGAGGATACTCCAGAATGGGTATTTTCTACTACCACTGTGATTGGTGATTTCAATGTGGAGATTATGAAGCAATATCAATCTGCTATGGCTGAGCACCAGAATGCAGACCCACAGAGGAAGGCTGTCCTTCAGCAAATAATGGCCTCCCTCAAACTTCACAAGATGCATATGGTTATTCAAAGAACACAACAGGAGGAGGTCCAAACTGCAATAAGGGAAATGAAAGTAGAGCTAGATGCCCGGATTGAGGCACTGCCCCTACTACCACTCAGAAGGTGCTGACTAGCAAATTATTGAAGGAAGATAGTCTGGCCAAATCTGTTAAGCATCTTTCCTCCAGAGTGGATAGTATGGAATCTCAAATGCAGACAATCATTGCCAACCAAGCTAAACAGACTAAGCTACTGGAAAGGCTACTTGCAGCCTCACCTCCTACCCTTGATGCTAACAAAAAGGGGGAGAAAAAGGTAGAAGAGGTTGCAGCTACTTCTAGTCCAATTCCAGCTTCCAGTAGCAAGGTAGCACAAATTGAGGGGGAGCAGCAACAGCCAACTATAGTGGTCAATCCAACAGAGTTTTCTATAGAGGCTTCCCCTATGAAGAAGAAACAAATGGTGTTGCCTGAGATTCAGAGTCTATTAGAAATCTCAGATGGTGAAAGGCAAGCCAGAATAGAGGCCTTAGAAAAGATCAACTAGGAGGCAAATGAAAGAATTCTGAGGACAGAGAGAATGATCAATGAATCAATTGTATCAACTCTGTTCTCTACTCAGTCCTTAGCTCCAACAATATCAACTACAATTCTGAAGGTGCTCACTCCAGAGATTGTGGCTCCTACATTCTATGATGTTGAACCATCTTATGTCAAAGAATTTGAACCATACATAAGAACCAGAGCCTACTCTCCACCAAAGGCAAATGGGAATAACAAGTTACAATTGGACTTTCCATTTCCCAAGGATGATGATGAGAAGCTAATGGGAAATACAATCAAAGAGTTCAAGGAAAAGACAAATAAGAGTGTAAAAGATTGGATGGCTGTGATAATAAGGAATGGAAAAGTGTTAAATATATCCAACATCCATCCTAGATTTGTTGAAGCAAAAAGAGAGGAGACCTCCAAACTTCTAAGGGAAGCTCATCCAAGTGAAGAAAATCAATATGAAAACTCAGATGAGAAGCAAGCCAGGCTGGCTCAGGAGTTAATTGATGAGGTAGAGGATGAAATGAGGGAACCTGAGGAAGTCCCCAAATCCAAAAGGAGAGTGAAATCAAAGGCAAAGAGGCCTGTCTCTCCAGAAATTGAAAGAAGTGAAACTGTTGGCTCATCACAATCTAATTCTGCACAAGTATTCGACCCAGATGTGAATTTCCATGGTGACCCTATACTCCCTAAAGAGGAACCAATGAATCTTGACTCCATTGAGGTTCCTTCATTCTTGCTGAAGCCTCAACAGAAGCCTAAACAGAAGAAAATGATACCAAGGAAGCAACCTTCAAAGGAACCAATTCAAGTTGCTAGGGTACCTGCTATTGTCAAGCAGCCAATCTTGGAAAACAAGGATGATTTTATCTATCAGACAGATATTGAAGAATACTCTGGCATGAATCTGTATCTGGATGAATTGTCAGAAGTAAGAGGAATTGACAAATATAAACATTTGCCTGAGAGATTGGTCTTTGTATACAAGGGAGGAAAGGAAAGGACATGGCCACTACAGAGGGTTCTTGGAGAAAATTATCTGATCTTAACCAAAGTGTTCTCTGCAATCAAGAGATACACAGGGTTCTCCAGGATAGCAAAAGGGGAGATACTGGAAAGAATAGAACAGATAAGGAGAGAATGGAACTCACCATCAAGACTACCAAGGAAGATGAAGATCCCATACAATGGACAGAAAATCCACCTTCAACCCTTCTGGATGATGGAGTTCAGGGATGAAGATGGTAACAGGAGATTCTTCAGGTTAGAAGACCAACTATCAAAGGCTACTTCTCAATACCTGAGATGGTTACAACAAAAGCTAAATCCAAAAGTTGTTGAAGAAGATGCCTTCTATAGGCAACTCCAAAAGCAGATTGAGTCCAACTCTGCCAAAGAAGGAAAATCAAGGGTGATGCCAACCAGAGAGAAGAAACAGTATTAATCTGCTCAGTCTAGAGGAGCACTTCTCTGTAAAGTTCTCAAATTTTCTATTTTTAATTTTTGTAGCTTAATACAATTTTTGCATTGTTCTATATATATCCTTAGGAATGTTTTGTTATCATCAAGGTCCTAAATTTATGCTTTATTGCCATCAAGTATAAATTGGGGGAGATTGTTAGGAATATGTTGTACTTGATGATAACTTCACAATCAATCAAATTGTATAAGTCATGTTTTGTAACTGTCAACGGATGAGACATTATAACTCTATCCGTTGACAGGTAGCTCATCAACGGATGAGGTTGTGTAGCATACTGCAGTATCTCTATGTTATCAGTTGATAGTGTTTTTATTCAGAGTCATGTTGACCATCAATGGATAGGCAGAATAGGGTAGCCAATTGTAAATAAGCTATGCTATGTAATTCTGTCCAAGTGAAAGTGTATCAACGGATGAAGACAGAACTCTATCAACGGATACAACTCAAATCCACTATATCAACGGATACAGCTCAAATCTCAATATCAACGGATACAGTTCAATATATCATCAACGGATGTTAGTGTACAATGTCAACGGATAATCATTGACACTTACTTCTATGCTAGCTGGGAATTAGCAGTTGATAAGGACAGGTTTGACTGATAGATCACATGGGTTGATAGTAGGTATAAAAAGTAGTATGGCAGCCATACTTTGGAAACGCAGAAGAAAGAAGCATTCCATTTATACAGTATATACAAGAAAGGTGCAGGGGACATATCTGTTCACAAGGACAACCTTTCGGCTACATATGGATTTGGAGTGGAGTAGCAAGTCAACTTGAATTAGATTAATATTATCTTATTCTTGTAGTACTTGTAAACTTGGGGTATATAACCAAGTGTAGCAACTCTTTAGAAACTAAGAAAACAGACATATTTGCTTAGGGTTTCTTGAATATCCTTAGAAGCAAAGAGTTGTAAAACAACAGTTGTGTACTTCTGTATCATAGAGTTTTCTTCGAATAAAAGTCTCAGGTGGTACATTTAACCACCTGATTTTTTATGTGTTTGTGAATCATTTCTCATTCAGCAATGATCTCCTTATAGATTTTTGTGGTTCTTATAAAAAATTTATAAATATCAAGAATTGTATTCAACCCCCCCTTCTACAATTATACAAGTGTGTAATTTGGGAATAACAATATTGGACATTCAAAACATACAAAGTTATAAAAATAATTATAAATTAGTATATTCAATTAAATTTTTACTAAATTTATCAACATCCATAAATTTTTTCACATAGTTTCTTGAATGCAGGTCACTTTTACCAAATGCAGTTCATGAAGATTACATATATAACACCCTTATATTTTTCTGTGCAAAACATATAACACCTAAATGTTTTCTAGTTATGAATAAAGTTTTCTAGTTTTATGTGATTATGAATAAATGCATGTTATAAAATCTAAGTTTCTGTACCCAACAGCATATGTTATTTTTAACATTACAAATTTAATTTATACTAACTTATAATCCGTGCAATGTACGGATTTTTTGTATAATAATTATTTTAATTTTAATTTGATATAATTTAACACTCTCATGTTTACGAATTATATTAATGTTTCCTTATTATAAATAACGTATACGATTTTTAATATATTTTATTAATAACTGAAAAATATGGTATGATATTTTTGGATATATATTAATGATTGAATTAAAAGGTAACGTGTTTTAATTAGAAAGAAAATATTAATGATTGAAAGATATGTTACGATTGATCTTTTTAGGTGTTAATAAAAGGTAATATCTTCAACTAAAAGTAAATGTGAAAAAGGCAATCGACTAATTACCATTAATTACATTATGTTATTATTTATTTTAGGTGTTATATTTTTCTTGAAAATTATGGTGTGATATTTTCAGGTTTATATTAATGATTGTAAGATTTGTTTTAAATTAAATAGGTAACTTGTTTTAATTCGAAAGGAAATATTAATGATCGAAAGATATGATACGATGATATTTTTAGGTGTCTATAAAAGGTTATATATCTTCAATTAAAAAGTAAATGTGAAAAAGGCAATCGACTAATATCATTAATTTTGTTATGTTAATGTGAAAATGGTTGTTTTAAATTTAAAAGGTAGCGTATTTTAATTCGAAATAAAATATTAATGATCAAAAGATATGATACGATTGATGTTTTTAGGTGTTTATAAAATGTAATATCTTCAACTAAAAGTAAATGTGAAAAAGGCAATCGACTAATTACCATTAATTTTATTATGTTAATGTGAAAAAGGTAATCGACTAATTACCATTAATTTTATTATGTTTAATCGACTAATTACCATTAATTATATTATGTTATTATTTATTTTAGGTGTTATATTTTTCTTGAAAATTATGGTGTGATATTTTCAGGTATATATTTATAATTGTAAGATTTGTTTTAAATTAAAAAAATAACGTCTTTTAATTCGAAAGTAAATATTAACGATCAAAAGATATGATACGATTGATTTTTTAGGTATTTATAAAGGTAATATCTTCAACAAAATACCATTAATTATATTATGTTATTATTAGGTTTATTTATTTTTCTTTATAATGAAGGATAAATAACTAAATTCACAAAGTACCAAAAAACAGACACCAAAACTTTTAATGTTTCGAAATAACGTCTTTTAATTCGAAAGAAAATATTAATGATCGAAATATATGATACGATTGATTTTTTAGGTGTTTATAAAAGGTAATATCTTCAACTAAAGTAGATGTGAGAAATTACCATTAATTATATTATGTTATTATTAGGTGTATTTATTTTTCTTTATAATGAAGGGTAAATAGGTAAATTCACGAAATACCAAAAACAGGTACCAAAAAATAGGTACCAAAACTTTTAATGTTTCGACTTTTATATAATAGTATTCGACTTTTATATAATAGTATAGATTTTATACATGGAGTTAAGTTCTATGAAGACCACCATTTGAGTGGAGACCGTGGAGACCATATACATTATGCACTCAAAACATTGCAAAACACATATATTTGCAAAGAATGTTCAATTAACATTATTATTTCATTCAAAATCTTAAAAATCATATATGATTTGCAAGCAGAACATGTTTTGGAGAAAAATACGTTCTGCAATATTTTGTTTGCAGAACATACATGATTTTCAAGATTTTTAATGAAATTTGCATGTAAAACATATATGATCTTCAAGATTTTCAATGAAATAGATGGTATAGTGATTTTCATAGAACATAATTTTTAATAAATAAGTTTTTGCAATATTAATATTTTGATTGATATTGGTCTCCGGTCTCCATTAAAAATGTTGGTCTCCATAGAACTTAACTATTTATACATAATACATTTAGCTTAATTTTTGAAAAGTACAATAATAAATAATTTAATTATTCATATTCTATTGTATATACATGCATTGTATAAAAAATATTATTTATAACATTATATATTTAACTTATAGATTATACATAATACATATAAATTAATTTTTGAAAAATACAACAATAAATAATTTAATTATTCATATTCTATTCCATACATGTATATTGTTATTATAACATTTTACATTTAACTTATATTTTATACATAATATATTTAACTTAATTTTTGAAAAGTACGACAATACATAATTTAATTAATCATTTTCTATTCCATGCATGTATATACATGCATTGTATAAAATATGTTATTTTTAATATTATACATTTAACTTATATTTTATACACAATACATTTAAATTAATTTTTGAAAAGTGCAACAATAAATATTTGAATTATTCATTTTCTATTCCATGCATGTATATACATGCATTGTATAAATTATGTTATTTTTTAATATTATACATTTAACTTATATTTTATAGATAATACATTTAGCCTAAGGACTAAACATCTTGTCTGTTTTTTAATGCATCATTTCGTAATATTATACTAAAAAATAATTTACCAATATCTGCTATGGTTCAAGTTAGGAAATATCTAATATGTATTTAAAATTGAAACTTGAATTCTGTTATTAATTAATTAATATCTCATTTTAAAATATTTTTTATTCATTTTTTAAAATAAACATACTTTAAAAATAGTTTCTATAAAATAAATCATATAATAAATATACTTTAACATGAAAATAATTAATTGATATTAAAGAAAAATAATTGTTTTATAACATTAAAATGGTGAGTTATTTTATAAAAATTTAATTGATTTATTTTTCTGTAAAAATGTAATTATTAATAAAATATAATATCACATATCTATACTATATTATTATAAGCAAACTAGAGATCTTTGTATTTTGTAGTTTGGTTAACCAAACTATTCATAACCGTTAGATTTTCAATTCAAATAGATCATGATCGTTAGATACAAAATACTAAAATTTGTTATATACAGAGGTCTAAAGTTCGATTCTTGCCAACAACATATTAATTTATATTTAATACATAAAAAATTAAAGGTTCGATTCTCACCAGTAATATATCAATTTATATTTAATACTAAAAATATTGTATACAAGAATTAAGATTCAAATTTTTCCAATAACATATGAAAATTAATATTTATAATATCATATTATACTATAAATAAATTATAAAAAAATTAAAAGTAATCTATGCTTTGCACGAGTTATAAGCTAACACAATTAAATTTGGAGAAAAAATGGGTATTTACTAAAAATACTACTTTTTTTAAAAAAAATTGCAATTTTATTATCTTCTCAAAACATTTATAAAAATACCAATTTATTTGTAAAAATACCTAGGTTGCATATGCAACCTATGCAATTGAACTAAAAACTGAAAGTTAAATTTTCATTTTTTGCCCACTTTTTTATTTGTGAACCTGCAAGATGGGCATGGGACTTTATCGAAGTTTGGTGGGAGATCAGAGTCACAAAGTTAAATCTCTGGAATTCATTCTCAAAGTTCAAATGTCCCAGTGTAAAAATTGCTTGGGGTATAGCCGTAGCAGCAGCCTTATGGACTATTTGGTTAAATAGAAATCAATGTGTCTTTGAAAGCAAAAAATCCAAGAGAAAATGGTTGGAGAGTTTGATTATTTCGAGAACTAGCTCCTGGGCAGAAGCAATTAACATCATTGATCCAGGCAAAGTGAACATTTGGAAAATCAATCCTATAGGTTTAGTTCTCAGCTGTAGCAAAAAGGCTAAAACATCACTTAGATCATTTTCTGGACATCAATTTTTGGGGTATATTGATGGTGCATGGTGCCTTGATTTGAACGCAAATAGAAAAGCAGGCATTGGAGGTTACCTACATGATACTGATGGTAATCTATCTTTTATATTTTCTGGGCCAGTTCAAGGAACCTCAGTCCTAGTGTGCGAATACGAAGCTATGATCTTTTTATTAGAAGCCATCTTTAAGAGTCCATGGTTAAAAAGTTCTGTCAAAATTTATTCAGACAGTCAAGAATTGGTTAATATGATTCAAGGCTTCAAACATTTGAGGGTGTATTCTTGGCCTATCGATGACAGATTTCTAAATCTGGAAATGAAGATGAATTTTGAGTTAGTGAAGATAGATAGAAGGCTAAATGAGGAATCAGATTTTCTTGCCAAACAAGGTGCAAATAGAATTGATATGTTACATTCGTGGTGTTAATTGGGCTTTCTTTTCTAGCCCAATTTATCGGGCTTCCAACTAAGGGTGCAGAACCAAAAATCTTTTTCTTGGGATTTAATTTGAGCTTAATTGAAGGAAATATTGGGTAATATCAATAGTCTCGCTGGGTACATGTCCTCTGGTTTCATTCTAGTGGCTTAGGAAGGTGTGTTGAACTCATTGGAAATAGTTTTTCTTGAGCAGCCTCAATTTAATTCTTTCTCAGTATTTATACTCCCCCTTCTCTTATTCTCCTTCATCACTTCATACTTTCTTTCTACTTCTCTTCTGTTTTTCTTCCTCTTCATCATGAAAACTGGTGTCTTTTGGTCTATTCCGAAAGACAATTTTGTTAAGGTGAATGTCCATGGAATGTATTTTGAAGAGCCTCTCCCAAATGGGAACAGGTCTGGAATAGGTGTGGTGTTCAGAAATGATGAAGGTTCTATAGTCCGTATGTTCGCTGGTTCTCTGGGTATTGTGGGTAGGAGACTCAACGAGTTCTATGCAAATGTTGTATGCTCTAAGAAAGGCTTTCTTCATGAATTTTAGCCAGGTGATTTTGGAATTTGATCTCCAAGGTGCGTATTGAGAGTGGAGGAACTCTAACTCAGATGGTGTCATCCCAGAGCATCTCTATGTTGTCCGTCAGCTGAACATAAGAAGAAACGACAAAAACTTCAAAACAGAAGTGAATCTAGTGAATGAACATTGCAATGCATTGGCCAGGTATCTGGCAAATCATGGTGCAAATAATTGGGATTGCATGGTTCAGATTGAAGCTTCGTTTGGTAGAGTCAGGGAACTTTGGTTTAACGACATGGGGCTGGGTCGGATTGGTCCTCAATTCGAAACCATTCGTGAAAATGATCTTAATGCAGAAATCAACAATGAAGAGTAAGGCGGTATTGCTGGTGCTGAAGATGATTTTGTGGACTTTGAGCTTGAAGCTATGGAGTAAGACAACAGTACTTGTTTGAAGCGGGAGAGGAACAGTCATTTTGAAACATTATATTATATTAGCTGCAGTTTTTATTTCCAGTATTATTATCTACAGTATTATGCTAGTTATTGTTGGTAGTGGGCTGGCCCGTGTTGGGTTCAATTTTCCTTATTAAATCACTGCTTTGAAGCTATGTGGGTTGGGGGTTTGTTTCATTTTTTATTTTGCTCTCCTCCCTATGCATTTGATATAATGATCGGTTTGTATGCTTTGGGCTTGGCCCTTTATCTATGTTATTCTGCTTTCCAAAAAAAAAAGAAAAAAGCTATGCAACTGAACTAAAAACTGAAAGTTAAATTTTCTTTTTTTGTCAACTTCTAGTTATATAAAAAAGTTGTGCAACATAAAAAATGAAAATTCATCTTCCAGATTTCAGTTGCATATGCAACTTATGTAACTGAATGCAACTAAAAACTAAAAGTTAAATTTCCATTTTTTCTTATTGCGCAACCTTTATATACAACTGGAAGTTGGTAAAAAAAACGAAAATTAAACTTGCAATTATTAATTACATTCAGTTGCATATGAGGTTGCATGTGCAACCACATATGCAACTGAATGCAAATTACTGTGCAACCATTATAAATAAGATAGTATTTTTATAAATAAAATGGTATTTTTGCAAATAAGATGGTATTTTTGCAAATTAGTTTTTTTTTAAATAGTATTTTTGCAAAAATATTTCTAGATAAGGCCTAAGGGTATTTATGAAAAAAGACCCAAAAAAAAAAAATTTGAGGCTTTGCTTTAGCAAATAAACAAATTGAGGGTTATGTTTTTTTTATTTACTTATTAGATTAGGAAAAAAAATATTTTTTATCCTCTGATTGAAAATTTTATTTATGAAGTTTACTCATTAGTTATTTATTTTTTGAGATTGTAGTGTAAAATTTAAATATTTAAAAATAAATAGTATAATATTAATCAGTTACAAAACTCAGGCATCATGAGTCCATAATCATTCAAATTGGTAGTTGTAAAACAAAAACACATTATTTATTTCACTGGCATGCATTTCCCATGTCAAGTATTTACTATTTAAGAATGAATTTATGTATTAACTCATGGTGAGTTTTTGTAGTTTAGAAATTATTCGGTGTAATGGATGGTTTTTGTTTGGGGTGTTCAAAATATTATCATGAAATATTGGAGTAAATTGAAATAAATATATGAAAATTTAAAATATGTTACAATAAAATATTTGTGATCTTTCCTATCCGCTCAAAAAGCAATTTTGTGGTATATTTTTATTTCTAATTTGAAATTGTTTTGATAATTTCCGTTAAGATTTAGGAATTGTGTTGTTGATAGTAATTTATTATGTTAGTTATTTAAGTTATACTAAATTCAAAATAAAACTCAAAATTATGAAAGATAACTTAAGTTTGTTAGTAATAATTTGTTTAAGTTAATCGTAAATAATCAATTTCAGATTTTATCATAAATAAATAGTAACAGATATAAAATACCATAATTTTTAGGTTTTTCTTTTCTAATATTTTTATCAATTTGATACAAATCAAAATAAATGAATATTTCATACTTTTCAGTTTTCAAAGTACATTCAAATTTGCATAACGCCTTTTTTATTTAGCCTAATACTTACCGCAAGTGCAATAGTCTCCTTGTATTTTCCTTATAAATATTAGTATAAAATATTAGGTTTTTAGTGATTTAGAATATTATAAGGTATGACAATTTCAACAAGTTTCCTTATAGTTAATTCTTATAATTATTAAATCTATACTATATTATAAAAGACGAAACATTGAAAGTTTTGGTACGGTACGGTACAGTACTTACCTTATTTAATTGTTTTACTTTATTATCATTAGTTATTTTACTTATTTATTAAAAAAGCTCTCCCAACACTTCCCATAAATAATAACTAACCAACTACCTTTTTCAGCTATTACGTTTTCTAATTTTTCTAACTAAAATAAATTTTTTCCAAAAACATGATCGTTCTAATTGAAATAACTAATATATTATAATTACTAATAACTAACTGATTACCTTTTCTAACTAAAAGGTAATATCTTTTCTATATTTTCTAACTAAAATACCTCATTTTCTTCTGAATAATAACTAACCAATTATCTTTTTTAGCTATTACCTTTTCTATCTTTACCTTTTCTAACTATAATCTCTTCTTTACAAAAATATGATCGTTTTAATTAATGAAATAAACTAATAATATAATAATTACTAATAACTAACTGATTATTTTTTCCAACTAAAAGATAATATCTTTTCTAACTAAAATATATCATTTTTCTCCTAAATAATAATTAACCAATTACCTTTTTCAACTATTACCTTTTCTAACTTTTCTAATTAAAATATTTTCTTTCCAAAAATATAATCGTTTTAATTAATGAAATAGACTAATAATATTATATTTACTAATAGCTAACTAATTACCTTTTTCCAACTAAAAGGTAATATATTTTTATATTTTTTAACTGAAATATCTCATTTTCATACTTGATTTTTTTACTTAATTATCTTTACTTAAATCTATACTATATTATAATAACCAAAATATTAAAAGTTTGGTCGGTCGATACGGTACCTATTGATTTTACCTAATTACCCTTACCTAATTACATATAAAATTCATTCTAATAACTAATCAATTTCCTTTTTCAGGTTAACCACATTACATTTTCTCTTTTTCAATAACTAATTAATTTCCATTTTAAGGTAAAACATAATTGTAATATCCCTTAATTTTTATTTTATTTTATTATTAGATATTAGATTTTTAGACAAATTTTTATTTAGATAATTATGTAAATTAATAATTTTTAGAATTCTTTCCTCTAATAACAAATATCATCCTAATTCAAAATATCTTGCACAAAAAGAATTCTAAAAATTACTAATTATCATAATTATCCAAATAAAAATTTATTTGAAAATCTAATACCTAATAATAAAATAAAATAAAAATTAAGGGATATTACAATAATATCTTGTTGATCCCGGAGTATTGCAGAAGGGGGGGGTTTAATGCAATACTGATAAAATCGAATCTTTAAATCAACAACGAAGATAAAGATTATAGATTTTATCAGTAGATGTATGCAAGCAATAAGTGAAACAAGATTTCTCACAAAATAAATGTTTTATTTATTTTGTGTGAAGTGTTGCTACAACCTGGAGAGAGTGTTTCTCCAGCTTCGATATATCAAGAGATACAAATTGCTTCGTGTGCATACATGAATAGAAAAGAATCTAAGATGTATCTAAGTAGACTAAAATACTCTGTTGTCTCTATCGCATGGGGTGTTGAGCTGCTGTCGTTTTCAAGTGGCAGCTCATTACAATTTGCACACCCATGTGACTTTCCCAAATTGCTATACAGACAAGATAAACCTTATAAGTAAAGCAACCTAGATTCTTTCTATTTCTAGCTAATACAATTCTAGTAGATATTACATACTCCTCGAATTGACCAGTCTTGTCTTGTGAATCTCTTAAGCTTCTGTCGTAGTCTTGCAGGTCTGCTACAAACGATATTGTGTTGCAGCAAATCTGTTTCTTGAATATGTAACCTGTCACGGGCTTTGACTGAGAAAATATCCAAATCAAATAATTCAAGGTGACATTAACCTTAACCGCAGAGTCTGCTGTCAAAGGAATATTCAGTGGTTGACAGTACGAGCTCCCGCCAATGTTGTTGTCGGAACTCCAGACTTGTTGTCAAGTGTGAGAATGTCACTGTCTCTTGCTTCAGCCAATGTTGCTGTCAGATGTAGCTTTGTCGTGACTTTGCAACATTTGTCTTCTTGTAACTTTACTGTCAAGAACATGACAGTAACTTTTATTCTTGCTGTCTTCTGGATGTATTCCTTGAGGCTTGAACAAATGTATGAACTTCTCCCAAATCATACAATTATTACATGACAACAATTATTCGAATACGAAGACATACTCTGGCTGTGACAGTATGTTCAACTTAGTAAAAACTAAGTACAGGGAAATATAGTTAAGTTGTCTCTATGCTATCACTCATAAGTCCCAACAATCTCCCCCAATTTGTTTTTATGGACAATAACAACAAATTTACAATCAAAACGTGTTGACAACTTAACTTACATAGATCAGAATAGATGAAATACCATATCTGATAAATGTTAAAGAAAAATCTAGAACATGAAGCTTATGAATTAACTGCAAATCAATTGCTCCTATTGAATGAGCAAATCAGAGTTTAACTTAGCTTGATTTTGGCAGTCTCCAGTTGTTCAAATTTTTCCCTCTCTTCTGAGAGCTTCATTTCTTGTTTTTCTGAGGTCTTCAACTAAAGCTTTTTCTTCTGGTGATCTGGCATCATCTTCAATGTCTTCAATGTACCCTTGTATCACTCGAGAAGTAAATACTTCAGCATCTTTTAGATCAAACCAAGTTTCAAAATCATACGTGTATGTTCTGAACTTCAGAATTCCTTGGATGAACTTGAACCTCCTTCCAGGAAAAGCATTTAAGGATTCTCTTCTTTTTCTGTCTAGCTTTGGATCTTCATATCTCCTTTGATCAAATATTACTTCTAGTTCCCAAGCAACTAGCATTTCGAGCTTATGAACATATCCAACAACTTTCCAGTAGAGATCCTTCAGTATACTGGTCCTCAATTTGTGAAAACTATCAACATAGATTTCTTGCTTATCATCCTTGATTCTCAGAGGATTATCCAGTACACAGGGCTGATAACCTGCTTACTCACTGAATAGCTTGTTGAGTTTCTTGTAGCTTTCCTTCAGTTGAGCTTCTAGATCTTCAGCACTTTGTTTGGCAGATGTGGCAGGTTTGGTAGATTGGGATGATTTAGCTTTAGCTGCCTGATAAGCTTGTTCTGCTTCATATTCAGCCATGCCAGCCTTTGTAAAAGGACGATGTGCTTCTATAAGGTCCACATCAGGCATTCGTTCCCCATCAGAACTGACTTCAAGGTCTGCATCATCATGTGCTCTCCAGTCACCATACGTCTCATAGAATTCAGCATATCTTTGAGCATAGTATTCTTTGACATGCTCTAAGATACTGCTGGAAACATCTTGGTCTGTTTCCATGAGAGTGATCATCCTTTCCAAAATGAAGAAATCAATTCTTCTCCTTACCTTTACCGTTTTGCATGAGAGATCACGCATACCTACCACATGTGAAACTATCTCCATAGTGAAGTCTGGTTCTACAGTTATACATGTAGTTCCACAGTCCTTGAGATCATACTTGCGTACGTTTTTGTTGACAGGGTCCAGTTCCACTGAGACAGATGTAATGCTCCCATCAATTGACTTTTTCAATAGTTCAAAACTATTTACTTTTCTCTTATCAATGGGCTTCTCTGTCAAAACTGCTTCATGCTTCTTTTTCTTTGCTGTTGCAACTGTCTTCCCTTTTATCTTGGTTGTACGATAGGCTTGTGCTCTTGTCTTTCTTCTGTTAGATGTGAAATTCTTGACAAGCTTTCGTACCTTGACAGTTTCTTCAAGTTGACCCTTGACAACATATTTCATGACAGCAACTTTGACAGCTTCGACTGTTTGGCTTTTGACAGCATCTTTCACTTGGGTGTCTTCAGCCATTCTGATAGTATCCTTGTTGACAGTATCTTTTTCAGCATTAAAGCATTCAACTACCAGTCTCAAGATACTTGCCTCCAAGGCTTCAAAAATTTCTAACTCCCCTTCATCATTGACAACATCTTTCTTTTCAGTATTGGGAGTTTCTTGCTCTTCTTGGGTAGCATCCATCTTGGCATTAGCATCAGAGATCAGCTTCTTTATGATTGAGCTAATTTTCTCATCTCTTTTTGCTAACAACCTATGAATATCTTTGACAGCTTTAACTTTGTCACTGGTGATACTGGATTTGAGAAGTTTCTTCAGCACTGTCATGATTGTTTCAGTGCTTAGTCCTGAGACTCTATCCAATGGTAAGAAATCCAGCCTTCTTGCTCCTATCTTTGTGATCCTTCTGAAACACACACCATAAGGATTTTGAATCACCTCAGGGAGTTTGTCTTCAACCATCCTTTTAATTTGTGCTATCAGACTATCATTGAAGGTTGTTGAATTTCTGACTACCATGGTTCCAAGGACTTGGAGTACTCTAGCATGCAAACTTTATAAAAGTTGCATTGTGATGAATATGGTCAAATGGTTCTTCAAATAAACCTGAACAGCCCACCTTCTTTCCAAGTTGATTCTCATAGAGATACTTATTACTTTGCTCTTCAGTGTTGATGCCAATTTTGTAAAAGCTCCCCCTGCTTCACTAATTGATTCATCCACCAACTTACTGAAATCTTCATCTTTGTTGTTCAAAGTACTCTCCATGTAATCAACCATCATCAATTCTGCATCTTCAAGGGCATATTCAATTCCATCTGACCAAGTAGTTCCAGTAGACAGGTTCACATACTCAGGCATTTTGCCTTTGCCTTTACCCAGAGCATTTTGAATTTCTTTTTCTCTCCATTCCTTCTGCAACTTCTGGAATGGAGCTTCGACTTCCTCAGGATTAGGCTCATTGATTTTTAGTGGAGGCAATACTGTTCTTTTAGACTTTTGAGTCCCCGTAAAGATCTTTTGATTTATTATGACTTTAATGATTCAAATGATACCCCGTAAAGATCGGTGAATGAATTGATATATGGCTTCCACTTCAGTGACCACTTTGATACTTAACCCCTTTTAATTGCTCCAACACTTCCTTGGATAACAATACTGCCTCACCATCTATTTCTCCTTCAAACAATTCACCATCTCCTGCTGCCTTTAGTTCTTCACCAAAATTTCTTTCTTCTTTCTCTTGCTCCCCCTCACTTTCATCTCCATCTTCTTCTTCCAAATCTTGCTCCCCCTCACTTGTTGACTCCCCCTCACTTTTAGCTCCACCTTGTTTCTCCTTCTCTACCAGGTTTGCTTCATTCTGATCTACCACTTTATCTCCCTTACCTTCATTCTGATCTACCACTTTCTCCCTCTTAGTTAAGTTGGCAGCACTAAGGATGACAGAGAATGAAAGAAGAGTTTGTTGAATATCAGCAAAACCAGTAGCTACCATAGTGGACAGAGCATCAAGTTTAGCTTCCATGGATGCACATCTGCCCTCAAGGGCTTTCAACCTTGATTCAGCTTGTTTAGAAGGACCACCAGTTCTCAACCTTTTTGGATATAAAGGAAGAAACTGGGGTAAGAAGGCTATGGGGTTTCTCACACACTCATTGTTTTTCTGAGTGATCTCATCACTCCTCACAGAATGACTCTCAAGGCCTAGTGCCTTTGTGTGTGGGGTTCCCTCAAGTTCACTCTGGACATGCTCAAGTCCCTCACCTTTTGCCAGCTCGTTTGGCTGCCTCTCATTTTTATGCTCACCTCTCTTTTCTTTTATCTCTCTTTTTCTTTTCACTCCCTCACTCATCCTAGATGCATGGGTATGAGCAGTACTTGCATACATTTTAGTTAAAGAAGTAGAAAGTTTATATTGTACCTTCAAAGCAGAGATAGTTAGTTAATCATCATCTGAAGCATCTTCAACAATTACAGTATCATGATCAAGCTTTGTAGAGGTGACAACATCTTTACCGAAAATGTTACTGTCCACAGGTGGGTTGACAGCAACTTTTGTGGTGTCTTTGACAGCAGCTGAGGCTGTGATAGCAACTTCCTGAAGGTCAGTTGCTCTTTGGAGTTTGACCAAGATGTTGGCTGTTTCATTTTCTGGCAGAGTACCATATTGATCTAGCTCAGTGTTTGAGTGAGTGGTGTCCATTTCACTTTGAGAAATGGGTTCTTGTGGACCACTTGATGGGGGCTCATCCATGACTTGAGATGGATGATCAAAACCTGAAGGGATTGGACTGTCCCCTTCTCTAGGTTGTTGAGAAGAAACAATTGATGGATTAGAGAATAAAGAAGATGATGGTTTAGAAGAGATTTTTGGCTGTTCCACAGGGGTAACTTGTGGAACATCAAGAGTAGAAGTTTCTTGACCCTCACTGTGCCCTATCTCTTTGTGTATTTTTGCAAGTGTAGGCTCCTCATGAGTGAGTACATGAGGTTGTGCTAACTCTTTACAGGATGCCTTGGGAGACAGCTAGCTTCAATAGATACTTCTTGTTGAGAAGAAACACCTAGGGATGTGTTTGATTCCCTTTTATCCTCCACAGCCTTTTGTGAGACTGTGGGGTGGCTGACAGTGGCTTTGGCCCTCTTAGCTCTCTTCTTCTTAGGCTCAAGAGGAACCACTGTGGGTTCACTTTCACTAACATCCTTATCTGCTGCATCATGTGTAGTTTCTCCCTCAACATTCTCAGAACTACTACCAACACCAGTTTCCAAGGGTCTTTTCTTGGATTCTTGCAAAGTTGTTTTTGTGGTCTTTGGTTGTCTAGAGGATCTGATAGGAATGTATGGAGTAGAATGTGGGTTAACTGAATTTGGGTCTAATTCAGCTTCATTCTCAAGGTAGAAGACAACATACCCAGAGGGTAGTGCTACATCAAGATGAGGCTCTTGATCAGCCATGTGCTTGGTGAAACAGAGTGGAATAAGTGCATTTGAATTTTGTGAATTGAGTGATGTGTGTGTATTTCTTTTCAAAACATTGCATTCTATAGTGAGAGATGCATTATCATCAATACCATATAATGAATTCAAACACATAGTAAGAAAACGAGGATAAACATGTACCTTCCTGCTCAGAGCTGACTTGAGTTGACTCATAAGCAACTTTCCTACATCCACTTTGTATCCATGGACAAGAGAGTGAGTAAGCTTCTTGATATAGGAGGGAATTCCATTCCATCCAGAGGTTTTGGTTAAAAAAACCTTCACCATGACATCAAAAATCATGCTCCATTCTTTCCTCAAATGCTTTCTGTCCATTTCACCAGTCGAGTACCATTTTGATGGACCCTCTTCAAGAACAGGACCAGAATACCTAATTTTCAAGAAAACTTCTTTAGGGTTTCATCACTTGCAAGTTCCTTGTATGATTCTTTAGCTTGCAGTCCAGTTCCCAAAGCTTCGTTGATGCCTTTGATTGTGAGGATACAGGTAACTCCTTTAATTTTGCATTGAATGGTGTCTTTACCTGCACCTCCTGGAACATAGGCAGTGTTCCATAATTCTTCAAGTCTTTCTAGGTTCAAGGATGGTGTAGATGTTATAGCATGACCCAGATAGGACTTGTTGATAAAGGATACGAGTCCTTTAAATCCTTCACCAGCATCTCCAGCAGTGAGAATACCAGCAAAGTTAGTTTGAGAAGAGGATTGTTTGGGTGCCATTTCTTGCTTTGAGCTTTGAAGAGAGATTTTTGCCTTTTGAGAGAGAGAGGTTCTGTTGAAAGTTGTGTGTTTGTGTGTTTGACAGTTGCTTACATGAAAATAGCAAATATCTTACTGAGAAAGGGAAAGTAACTATGTCTTAGCCCATTAATCAGTCACGTGGTGTCGTGGGTAGTTACTTTTTAGTGGATGTAAATCATGGAGGTAAAATCCCAATTAATTTGGTCCACTAATCTTGATAGTAACCTGTGCGCTGTAACAAATTCATTAGTAATTTTGAGAGGATGACAACAGGTTTTGCTTGACAGTAACATCGTCGCAAAAACACACTGTCATCATTAAGAAATTTATACAATTTCCTTTAAATTTCATGACAGAGACTTTTTCCATTGTGTCGTCTAAGAAACTTGTTGTCAAGGCACATCGTGACATCATCTTCACTTATTGATAGCAACTTAAGCGGAAATAATTTATGTCATGAATTTTAATCGACTTTGCCTATTGCTTAAGCGAAAATTACCAAATAGCATTTTAATCAATTTAGGCACATATTTGTTAGTTTTAGCACACATTCACAAACATCCATACACACAAGTAATTAAACAGACAACTATTTGCAGATGGCTACAGATGAGAAGACGATAATGAATGACATGCAAGAATACTAAGAAGATAAAACGGTCATTTCATTAAATAAAAACTTAAAATAATACAAGTAGTTCTTAAGAACTGGAAATTATTTTAAGTTGGGAAAAGCTTCTAGCAGCAGCCTTTCCGCGATCTTCTCTATCTCCTTTTGATTGGAGATCCCCTCTTCTTCAAGATAAGTATGCAACTTATCCACCCAGAGATCAAGCCGCTCGTTGGTAGCAGCTATCTCTATCTCCCTTTTGAGGCTGGGAGGCTCCGGCTTCACTTTCTCATTTGCAACTGGCACCGTTGATGTTGAGATTTCTTCTGCCTTCCTCTTACTCATATTGACTCTAGAGTTCTTAGTGTGTTAAGTGAGAACAAAGGGTTTAGCCTTGGTCTTATTTATAACACAATAAGTGACTCTACAGCTCCCAACTGCCTCTTTTTAATGAAGTAATTACCTTTTAAATTAAAAAGACTGACAAATACCCGGGGTTATTTCAAATGACACAAATACTTATCACTAAGCAGGCGTATGAAATAAGTTAATGTCACGTGACTACTCATTACAACAATTAAAACAGGCATGTGATTTGAATTTAGCATAGTCATAACAAACATGCTATCAAATAAACAAGTAGTACATAGGACAGTAACTTCTCATGACAGTAACATTGAAAGTTAAGGTCACAAACTGCAATTTTCAACCACATTGAAAATGTAAAAACTAGTAGGTTAACATACCAGATTTAGCATTCCCAATTCACTTACCAACTTGTTGAAGGTTGCTTCATCTAGTGGTTTCGTAAAAATATCTGCAAGTTGCTTTTCCGTTGGAACATAAATCAGCTTCACAATTCCCTTTTCAACATGCTCTCTTAGGAAATGATGTCTGATATCAATGTGCTTTGTCCTGGAGTGTTGAACTGGATTATCTGAGATAGCTATGGCACTAGTGTTATCACAATAAATAGGAATATTGGACAACTCTAAACCATAATCCATTAGCTAATTTTTCATCCAAAGAATTTGAGCACAGCAACTTCCAGCTACAATATATTCAGCTTCTGCAGTTGAAGTATATATAGAATGCTGCTTCTTGCTAAACCATGACACTAATCTTCCACTAAGAAATTGACAGCTTCCTGTTGTACTTTTCCTGTCAATTTTGCATCCAGCGTAGTCTGAATCCGAATAACCAACCAAGTCAAATCCAGTATTTTTAGGATACCAAAGGCCTAGGTTTGGAGTACCTTTGAGATATCTAAAGATTCTCTTGATTGCTACTAAGTGTGATTCTTTTGGATCAGCTTGAAACCTTGCACAGAGACATGTAGCAAACATAATGTCTAGTCTGCTAGCAGTTAGGTATAGCAACGATCCCACCATGCCTCTGTAGGTACTAGAATCCACTTTCTTACCTTTATGATCCAAATCCAGTTTGGTTGCGGTAGAGATAGGTGTCTTGGCAGGTGATGCATCTTCCATGTTGAACTTCTTGAGAAGTTCTTTGACATATTTCGATTGGCTTATGAAGATACCATCATCCTTTTGATGAATTTGTAGACCTAGTAAAAATGACAGTTCTCCCATCATGTTCATCTCATACTTGCTCTTCAGAAGAGATGAAAACTTTTCACACAGCTTCTCATTTGTAGAACCAAAGATTATGTCATCAACATAAATCTGAACCAAAATGATGTCCTTGCCATGGTGCTTGTAGAACAGTGTCTTATCCACTACACCTCTTATAAATTGATTCTCAATGAGAAAAGTAGAGAGAGTTTCATACCAAGCTCTAGGGGCATGCTTCAATCCATAAAGTGCTTTGAACAGCTTGTAGACAAAGTCATACAACTCAGCATCCTCAAATCCAGGTGGTTGTTCAACATACACTTCCTCTTCTAATTCTCCATTAAGAAAGGCACTTTTGACATCCATTTGGAACACTTTGAAGTTACAGTGTGCAGCATAGGCTAAAAATATCCGAATAGCTTCAAGTCTGGCAACAGGTGCAAATGTTTCATCATAATCGATCCCTTCCTGTTGACAGTAACCTTTAGCTACTAGCCTTGCCTTGTTTCTTGTCACATTTCCACTTTCATCCAATTTGTTTCTGAAAACCCACTTTGTGTCAACTACTGACTTCCCTTTTGGTCTAGGGACCAGCTTCCATACTGTTAACTCGAATAACTTGTAGAAGGGGGGGTTGAATACAAGTTATATAATCGTGTCTGATTTTTGCTTGATTAGATAAACAAGAATAAACGAATGAATCAAACTGTTTGTATTAATAAGATCAAATACAAACTCTACCAAAGGTGTACAAATACCTTTAGCAGCTGCTGACAAAATAAATTTCTCTCCGTTTGCACTCTCGTATACTTACGATTACAAACCTTATGAACACCTTTTACAATGATATAGAGAGAGTATTTATAATGCTACCTATCAACTAATCACAGAAAGATAATCTATACATGACAATGTTCTGCCGTCTAGTTGATAGTTTCCATCAATAGAAAATTCTTTCCTTCATGATATCTTCTTGCTTGTTCTTCAAACAAAGATCCTATTTTATAGCACTTGCCAGTTTCTGTAGCATCCATAATGACATCATCAGTAACATGACTGATATCAGGATTCCATCTTGCATCAGGATCTGACCATTCCATCAGTACTTGATCAGTATTTAACTTGACGTATCAGGATTCAATCTCAGTTCCTGACATGTAGTACTCGATGCACTGTTCCTGACTTAATTCTACAGATTACTGTCTAACACATATATCCTATATACAAAGTGCTAAATCCTTTATAAGATCAGGATATATAAGAATTATAAGTAAAATTCTATTCTCAACATCACAACTCATGAATTATTCCTAACACATACACTGTTTCTCTCAAATTGGTTTAGCTCTTCTTGCATGGCTATCACCCAATCTGAATCCAACAATGCTTTATCAATTGACTTTGGCTTAGTTTGAGATAGGAAACATGAAAACATGCTGTCATCAGAAACATTTCTTCTCGTCCTTATACCAGTAGTGGGATCACCAATGATTAGATTGCTAGTGTGATCTCTGTTCCACTTAGTGGTTCTGGGCAAGCTTCTTTCTTGATCTGCTTGATCATTTCCTCGTTGAGGAATTGACTCTCCACCATTGATGTTTTCTCCTTCATGTTCTTCAACATCTCCAGAATCATTCTCATTCTGATGATTAATTGAAACAGTTTAAGATTGAGCTGGAGTTTGAGTAGCATCATTGGTGTTGACAGCATTTCTTTCAAACTCAATATCCTGAGTACCAGTAGGTTCATCAGCAACAATTTCTTCTTCTTCCAAATACCCTTGATTTTCAAATCTAAGAGGCTCCATTTGACTATCCTCTTGCAATCCTGGGAATTTGGTTTCATCAAATGTGACATTTTCACTTTTTTCAATGATTGTGTGATCAATGACATAGACTCTGTAGGCAGTCCTTTCCAATCCATATCCCATAAAAATGCCTTCATAAGCTTTAGCATCAAACTTTCCTTTCATTTCATGGTTGTCAATCATCATGAAACATTTATTTCCGAATACATGAAAGTACTTGACAGTAGGTTTCTTTCCTGTTAACAGATAGTAAGGAGTGTTTCCATGAGTCTTGTTGATCAAGGTTCTGTTCTGTGTGTAGCAAGCTGTATTAATAGCTTCTGCCCAGAAGTATGTTGGTAATTTAGAATCATTCAACATAGTTCTCGCAGCTTCGATGAGAGTTCTGTTCTTCCTTTCTACAACTCCATTTTGTTGTGGTGTCCTGGCAGTGGAGAATTGTTGGACAATGCCTTCTTCTTTGCAGAAGTTTCCTAATGTGGCATTTCTGAACTCAGTACCATTATCACTTCTCAGATATTGAACTTGAGCATTGGGGGTTCTTTCAAGAACTCTTATGTGATCAATGATTTCTTTAGCAGCTTCGTCCTTAGTCTCTAAAAACTTCACCCAAGTGTACCTTGAGTAGTCATCCACCATTACCAGGGCATATCTCTTTCTTGCAAGAGATTGAACATTTACTGGACCAAACAAATCCATGTGAATTAATTTGAGTGGCTCAGTGTTGGTATTCACTTGCTTTGATTTATGCACAGATCTTTTCAATTTACCCATTTGACAATCCTCACATAGTCCTTCTTGACAAAATTCCTGTTGAGGTAGTCCTCTCACCAAATCCTTCTTCATCAGAATATTCATATTCTTGAAATTGAGGTGTGAGAGATTCTTGTGCCAAAGCATGCTTTCACCAACTGATGCTTTACTGTAAAAACAGTAAGCCTTGTCTTTATTGACAGAATTTAAGTCTGCAACAAACAAGCTTCCTTTCCTGACTCCTTTCAAAGAGAGGCTTCAATCTTTCTTGTGATAGATATTACAAACCATCATATCAAAATCAACCTTGAATCCCCTGTCACTGAACTGGCTGACACTGAGTAGGTTGTGCTTCAATCCATCAACAAGAGCAATATCTTCAATGACAACATTTCCAATTTCCAAACAGCCATATCCCATAGTGTAACCTTTGTTGTTGTCTCCAAAAGTTATGATTGGGCCGGCTTTCTCCATAAAATGTGATAGCAGGGCTATATCACCAGTCATGTGCCTGGAGCATCCACTGTCGATGATCCACATGACCTGCTTCTGTTTCTTGCCCTGCAAAACAGATGATTTTAATTTGCATCTGGTACCCAAACTCTGTTGGGTCCTGCAGTTACAGCATCATTATTCATATCATTCCGCTTCACATTTAAATCAACACTAGAATCCTCCTGTTTGACTTCTTTTGCCGTCCACTTGGTTCTAGAGTTAGACTTGGTCTTTCTCTTAGTGGAAGCTACCTTTTTACCAACATAGGCAGGCACAGAAGTCTCAGCAGTTTCTAAATAGGAGCATCTTTCAGTAGACAGAATAGGAAGATTGAAACAAGTACTCATAACAACAATTTTGCATGGCATACAGTCAATGTTATTACAGACATCCATACTTCTTTGCATAATGGGGGTTCTATGTAAGTTACCACTAACATTGGACGCATTAACCTTATCCTGTTTGGGTTTCTTACAAACAAATGTTAAATGATGAGATGATCCACAATTATTGCAAAGCTTCCTAGGGACATCCTTAACATGGCTATATCCATTCTTCTTATCAATCCCTAACTTGCCATTCCTATTCTTAGGCTTGTAGACATTTGCCTTGGCAGTATGTTCTGAAGTTGCTGTCGAGCCACCCTTGACATTACCTTTCTTTGCCTCTGTCTTGACAGCAGGTTTGAAAGTTGCTGTCTTGGGTTCTCTCTTGACAGTATCTTTTGAAGTTTCTGTCTCATCCTTGCTGTCAGCTACTTTAGAACATTCTGTCTGATTGCTTGGTAGAGTTTCTGTCACGGGAGACTTGACAGTATCTTTTCCTTTGCTCAGTGTGCTGTCAATGCACTCATCTTCATCAAGTAGCTCTTGTTTGATGAACAAGGAAGTTTCATCAAAATCAGCTTGAAGATTTTTGAAAATCGGATTGGAAACTCTTTTGAGAATTTGAGGTTTGACAACATCACTATCATCAAGAGCAATTGCCTTACAATGCCTTCTACCATACTCGAAACCTATTCCTACCTTCTGATTCTCAGTGTGATTATCATGATATTCATGGACTAACTTAGAAGAGTTTCTAAAAGCTTTGAATTCAAACTCGTTTTCTGCAATTTGACTCTTGAGAAATTCTTCTATTTCCTTAGCACAGACAATATCATTTTTCAATCTAGCATTCTCTTGAGCTAATGAATCTAGGGGACTGGTTCTTAGCAACAACATTTCATTTTCAGATTTGAGAGCTTCATTCTGTTTAGTTAACTTAGCAATTTCTTCGTGAGCAGCAGATAAACTAACATGAATGTTAAACATCACAGCACTTAAATCCTCAATGGTATGCTTATACTCAGTTTTAGACATATCAAGTAAGACTAGAGATGGTACCTGATTTGATGAACTTGAAGCTTTTTCATCAGATTTAGCCATAAGGGCTAAGTTCACAAACTCATCTTCATCTTCAGAATCATCCCAGTATTTTCCTTCAGCCACATAGGCTTTCCCTTGATTTCTCTTAAACTGATTTCCAGATCCTTTTCCTTGATTCTGTCTTGGTCTTCTGCATTCAGTAGCAAAATGACCTAGCTCATTGCAGTTGTAACATCTGAACTTCGACCTATCCACCAACCCTGTCTTGTATCCTCCTCTTGTGGCTCCACCAGTGGCCTTTGAAAAACTTCCCTTGTTGAACTTAGATGATTGACCCTGTGGCTTGTATGTATGACTTGTCCCTTCTGAACTTGATATTCTTGAATCTCTTAGCCATATAAGCCATAGTTGGATTATCCATGCTTTCAATCTCTTCTACTGTGTAGAAGTCTTCATCTTCAACATATTTCAACTGCAGAACCACCTTCTCCTCGTCATCCAACACCTCCTCAATCTTCAAAGATGGCATCTGTGTTGGTTGTGAACTTTGTGATGGTTCACTTGGACAAGCTACTTGTGGTTCATGAGCTATGAGGGCTCCTGACATGTTTGCTAACTTCCCTTTGGTTCCAGTTTGAATAGCTCTCTTTTGAAAGAGCTCGAGTTCGTATGATTTGAGCACACCATAGAGACTTTCAAGAGAGACATCACTCAAGTTTCTTCCCTCTCTTATGGCTGTGACTTTGTGCTCAAGATGCTCAGGGAAAGTGAGCAGAAATTTGATGTTAATCTCCTTTCTATCATAGAACTTCTCATGAATTTGTAACTCAGCTATTAGCTTACTGAACCTCTCAAACATGTGTGTAAGTTCTTCGCCTGGTTTAGCCATAAAGGCTTCATATTGTGATACAAGGATTTGTCTTTGGTTCTCGCGAACTTCTTCACTTCCTTTACACAACAACTCTATCTTGTTCCACGTCTCTTTTGCAGATCTACATCCCATGACATTACCACACATGGCTTTGTCTAATGTAAGTGAGTCGAGCAAGATGAGTCGTAAATAGTCATCCAAGACTACTTTCTCCTTTTCGGACTCTATGTACTCTGAAGGCTTCATTGCAACCCAATGGGCTGGAATGACTTCATCATTCTCAGTAGCAGCATCTACTTCCTTCTGAGGTATGAAGGGGCCGTTCTCAAGAATTCCCAAATACAGTGGATGGGCAGCTTTGATAAATAACAAGATCTTTCTTTTCCAGAAATTGTAGTTCTCTTTATCAAAGACTGGAATCTTGATTCCACTTGACTTCTGAACACTCGTCATGATCTTCAGATTTGCCTATCAATCTGGATGCTCTGATACTAGTTGTTGGTCCCGGAGTATTGCAGAAGGGGGGGGGGGTTGAATGCAATACTGATAAAATCGAATCTTTAAATCAACAACGAAGATAAAGATTATAGATTATCAGTAGATGTATGCAAGCAATAAGTGAAACAAGATTTCTCACAAAATAAATATTTTATTTATTTTGTGTGAAGTGTTGCTACAACCTGGAGAGAGTGTTTCTCCAGCTTCGATATCTCAAGAGATACAAATTGCTTCGTGTGCGTACATGAATATAAAAGAATCTAAGATGTATCTAAGTAGACTAAGATACTCTGTTGTCTCTATCGCATGGGGTGTTGAGCTGCTGTCGTTTTCAAGTGGCAGCTAATTACAATTTGTACACCCATGTGACTTTCCCAAATTGCTATACAGACAGGATAAACCTTATAAGTAAAGCAACCTAGATTTTTTCTATTTCTAGCTAATACAATTCTAGTAGATGTGGATATTACATACTCCTCCAATTGATCAGCCTTGTATTGTGAATCTCTTAAGCTTCTGTCGTATTCTTGCAGGTCTGCTACAAACGATAGTGTGTTGCAGCAAATCTGTTTCTTGAACATGTAACCTGTCACGGGCTTTGACTGAGAAAATACCCAAATCAAATAATTCAAGGTGACAGTAACCTTAACCGCAGAGTCTGCTGTCAAAGGAATATTCAGTGGTTGACAGTACGAGCTCCCGCCAATGTTGCTGTCGGAACTCCAGACATGCTGTCAAGTGTGAGAATGTCACTGTCTCTTGCTTCAGCCAATGTTGTTGTCAGATGTAGCTTTGTCGTGACTTTGCAACATTTGTCTTCTTGTAACTTTACTGTCAAGAACATGACAGTAACTTTTATTCTTGATGTCTTCTGGATGTATTCCTTGAGACTTGAACAAATGTATGAACTTCTCCCAAATCATACAATTATTACATGACATCAATTATTCGAATACGAAGACATACTCTGGCTGTGACAGTATGTTCAACTTAGTAAAAACTAAGTACAGGGAAATATAGTTAAGTTGTCTCTATGCTATCACCCATAAGTCCCAACATATTTTTTATATTTTATCTAACTAAAATTTTTCCTTTTTAAAAACTCTACGAGTACCTTTTTCATTTAAAACGTATTATCTTTTCTATATTTTCTAACTAAAACCTTACTTTTTGTAGAAATATCACGGGCAACTTTAATTTCTCATTTTCTAAAAACACTATAAACAATTTTATTTAGTTAAATAATATAATCAAATTATAATTACTATAAATTAATCATTTACCTTTTTTACCTAAAACATGTTACCTTTCTAATATTATCTTAACTAAGATCTCTCTTTTTCCAATTATATCACGGACGATTCTATTTAATAAAATTAAATAATAATTTTATAATTACTAATAATTAATCGATTATACTTTTTAACTAAGCCCTACCATCTTTTATATATTTTATAACTAAAATCTCTCTTTTTCTAGAAATATCACGGATAACATTTATATAATTATTATCAAATCATCTCATTTAAAAATTTAAGCCTCCGAAAATCATGTTTTAAAGAAATTAATTCAAATTAATGAAAAAATTTATTTAAAATTAAAAAAGTCTGTGCATCGCACGGGTTTTAAGCTAGTAATAAATAAAAGGAAGGAAGCAAGAACAAAAAAAAGGGGAAACAATTGGAAAGAGGAGGAAAACAAATATTTTATTGATAAAAGTGAAATAAGAGAGCCCTTAAAGATAAGGGATGACATGATGCTCTTAACTTTTTAAGGAAAAAAAAGTTAAAAGACTGTTGGAGCACAATTTTAGACCTAATTCTTTATAATTTAAGTTAGGAGGTCATATAAGGGATCTGTTGGACTTGCTCTTACTCTTAGGCAACGTTAATTAGATCCATATTGGTTATATTAATCATTACTTACGTAACACTTTATGTTTGGTTGGGGAGAATTGAATGTAATGGAATCAATGAAATTAAAAGAAACAAATGGAGGCAGATGGAAGATTTAGAAAAAAGAAATGAATAGGTAAAAAACTTCTGTGATGAAAAATGTAAAGAAATTGAATGTTGGGGAGAATGGAGCATTTTTGATTAATAGGTGAGTTTGAGTTTTAGTTTAAACTAGATTCGTTACCCGTGCAAGGCACAGGGATATTCTAACTTTATTACGAAATTTTGGTTTTTAATAGTTATGATTTTGAATATTCTTAAATTTGTTTCAATTTTGTTTAAATATAGATTAACTTACCCTCTTTTCAAGTGCTTTCATTTTTAATAGGTTATGGCCAAAAAGTTCTAATTTCTAATCAATTAGTCGATCTAGTTCAGTGATTTTAGTTATAAATTTAAATTCATTATATTTAGAACTAAGATGTCACAGTTTTGATTCTGGAAAATGTGAAGATTAACTAACGTTTTCATAGCATTTGACTTTAGGTGGGTTTTATAGTAAAATCATAGGAAATTGGAAGGCAAAAATGTGAAATGATACTAATTAAAATGTAAAATATTGCGATATTTTTGCTTTTAATAGTTAAATTTTGTGGCCGTGAACACCTTTCAATTTGTAGCAGTGTTGCCTAAATCTAGCTTAGCAAACTCTTTTCTCGAGGGTTTCATTTCTAACATAATCTGTCTAAGATTTATACTATATGCTAAGATAGTCATCTAATTCAATATTTTCAGCCGTGAATTTAAATTCACTTTATTCAGAACTGAGATGTTATAGTTTCGGTTCTCGATGGTGTGAAGATCAACTAATATTTTTATAGTATTTGATTTTGGGGGTTTCGATTCACGACAATGTGAATATAACAAACAATTTTATTGAAATTTGATAAGATTTCTCTTATTTGCAATTTAGTTATTTTGATTCAAGATTTTAATTTGTAGCTTGTATTAATCATGCTCATATCTACTATAACTTTTAGAATTTTTAATATTCCCATCTTTCTTATATCTCTAATTATACAACAATATATTTGATTAAAATCGATTCAGGGCCGGTGATTCTTCACTCAAGTTTAAGGTGAAATATATCGTATATTTCAAAATTTTGTTTGCCACTTCGATGTCTCAATTTTATCGAGAATTTTGTTAAAAATCAAATTTTTCCCTAATAAAATCTTTCACAATACAATTTTTTATATTGCGTGTTGGTAAAAAAAAATACATACTTGTTTTATTTTCTAGTGAGCAGGTGTTTTCAACGTTGTTTTTCCGACCCTTTATTGACAAAAAGTATATACAAACGTTTCAATTACTTAGTAATTGCAACCGTAACAGTTTTCAATCAATATGTAGAAATTAATTATGCATGTGCTAAAATTCATTTATATGAAAATTATACCCAGTCATAAAGAATATTTTATTTCACTTTTTTGCAGAATTAATACAATATTTTAATTAAAAAAATATAATTACAACCAATAAATTATATAAATATCATTAATAGAGTAAATATATGGATATTTGTGTAGGAGTGTAATTTGAATCGAGTCGAGTCAAAACCAAAAATTATCGAACCTAAAATTTATATTCGAACTTGACTCATTTACTATACGAGTCGAGTTCGAGGTGTTATCGAGTTTTTAGAGGTTATCGATTTTTTAACGAGTTTTCGAATTTTTTGAGTTACCGAATATTCAAGTTTTTGAGTTTTCAAGTTTATTAGGTTTAGATCGAGTTTTCGAGCTTGTCCGGTTCTTATCAAATTTTCGAGTTTATCAGATTTTTATCGAATTTTAATGTTAGTTCCATTAAAACTATTTGATTGGATTATTTTTCATTCAAGTTTAATCTCAGAATATTATTTTTTATTGTGAGCAAACATTATTTTTATTTTTCTAGAAATAGGCACTGCTACACTGAAAGTCACTAATGGTTTTATAAATTGGATTTTTAATTTATTAGCAATATTGTATATCATAATGTTACCATATTCTCATTCATGTAGATTATAATTGTACAAGGTATATCTATGTAAAAGTCATAACTTGATCTTAATAAAAAAAAGAAAAAAGAAAAAAGAAAACATTGCTCTATATAGCTAATGAATTATAATAGTTGCACAAAAATGTATTTGACTCAAATGGTTGCTATGATGAGTTAAAAGTGCATTATATTTGGGATGTCATAGGTTCAACTCTCAACAATGTAAAGATTATTTACTTTTTTTGTAGGCTTTGATTTCTAAGGGTAGAATAGTGAAATTACACAAGGACATAAATGTAAAATGGTAGAAATAAAATGGTACATGTTGCCCTATTATATATATAGTAGATGATTAAGAATGGAATGGATGGATGAATAAATATTTTAGACATTAACCTATTTTATAGTTCAAATATCATTCTATTCCTTTTCATTTCATTCATTGGAACTAAACATAACAGTTTCCTCAGAATTCTACCATGAATATTTTATCACTCGAAAAATGATTGTATTTTATCACTCGAAAAATGATTGATGCCCCGGATTCCAGAAAAATTTCCAAAATTTTCCCCTTACTTGTGGGAGCAATTTTTGTTCTTATCAATTTTTTTTTATTAAAACAAAAAAATAAGGCAGACTCTAGTATAACATAATATCACCTATATTTAAAACTTTAATAACGGGCATAATAAATCAGCAACATCAGCAATAACACCACCCAATTTTCAGAAAAAAGACCCCTAATATCACAATTCTAAAGTAATTGGTCCAAAATATCATAACTCAAAATATTTGTCCCAAATTTCACTTCAAAATAAAGGATCGTGTATCGTTTTAAGTTTTTTCTTTTTTTTTATTAGAAACGCTATTGCGTTTGGCGTTCTTGTTTTTTTTTCTTTTTTAAAAAAAGATGTAAAACGCAAGATGGGTTAGCGTCTCTTGCAAAACAAATTTTTAAGTTGCGTTTCTTTGAACTTGATGAGTGGTGTTAGGCAGGGGAACGTTGTTAAAAGAAAAAAAAACTCAGACACCACATAAATTGGCGTTTTAGTTTTGAAAACAAAGGTTTAACTAGCGTTTCTAAAAAAACAAAAAAAAAAAAAAGACGCTAAACGGCGTTTATTCGGCGTTTATTGGAAAAAAATAAAAGAAAAACCAAAAATGCTATATTAAAGTGTGTTATGGAATACTCCCTCCGTCTAGGGCAGAGCAAAAATCCGAAAAAATCCGAATCCGAATTCGAATCCGCTAAAAACTGATCCGTATAAATCCGATCCGAAACCGAAACCGAAAAATTAAAAATCGAATCCGAATCCGATTATGTGATTTCGGTTTCTTGTCAAATCCGATCCGACAAAACCCGAATCCGATCCGATTAAAATAAATAAATAAATTATATATATATATATATATATATATATATAATTAATAAATACACATATTTTTTGAAATATAACTGATAAAAAATAGAAATGGGTGGTTGGGCTCTGTCTCTTTGCAATTTGGGCCAGCAGTCCAGTTAAATTAAAACCTAATCTATCTAATATCTAATTACTTCACTCTTGCACACAACACAGCGAACCGAATACTCTCTGCCTCTTTTTATCTTGGTTATTTTCTTAGCGACTCTTCCTGGATCTGAGTTGAATCCGAAAGCCCCTATCTCCTCTTGTATTCCAATTGCAAAACTTACGCAGCTCAGTGCTCACGGCCGACAAATTACAATCAAGGCGTATTCACAAATCACAATCATGGAAGCTCCATCTGAGAATCAAACTCCTCAAGAAGAAGCACCTACAAAACAAATAGATGAAGTGGTATGTTTTTATACTTTACAATTTGCGATTTTTGTTTTATGTTCTATGTTCTTTGCTCTCGGTTTATGCTAGTTTAGTAGTTTTATAAGTTGTATAAAGATTAGTTTCATTTTTTTCAATTGTAGATACATGTGAACTTAGAAGATGAAGTAAAATGTGATAATAAAGAAGATGATGAAATCTGTGATAAGGATAAAAAGGGTTCGGTGGTATGGGATTATTTTGGTAGGATTCCGGGTTGTCCACGTGGTCAGGAGAAAGCTAAATGTAAGTTGTGTAGTTTAATAATGGGTTGTAATTCACGAAATGGTACATCCGCAATGTTGAATCATTTAAAACATGTGTGTCCTAAATCACCACTTCGTACCAATCTTGATAAATTGCAAAAGACATTGCGATTTGAAGTAATATCAAAGGAAGATAAACTTCGCACCGTTAAACCTCACACCTTTAATCAAGAAAGGTTAAGGAAAAAAGTTGCCCTAATGTGTATCAAAGACAATCAACCCTTTAGGATTGTAGAACACGAAGGGTTTCGTGAGTTATTGAATGAAGCGGAACCAAGATTTAAGATGCCAAGTAGATGGACCGTTGCAAGGGATTGTCTCAAAATATATGGAGAAGAGTTAGTAAAATTGAAAAAGAGTTTGGCCTTTCAAAGAGTATCCTTCACAACGGATACTTGGACATCGGTACAAAACATTAATTATATGTGCCTTACGGCTCATTGGATTAATGATGATTGGAAGATTTGAAAAAAGATTCTAAATTTTCCTCAAATTGAAAGCCATAAAGGGGTTGCAATTGGAAAGATGCTACTTAATTTATTTGCACAATGGGGAATAGATCGTGTATTCACCATCACATTAGATAATGCATCTTCAAATGATAAAGCAATATCACATTTGAAGAAATTTCTTAGAGGACTATATGTGAAAATAAATTTCTACATATTCGTTGTTGTGCTCACATATTGAATCTAGTGGTCAAGGATGGTTTGAAAGAACAACACGAATCAATTGCTAGAATTCGAAATGCATGTAGATATGTTAGGTCTTCACCGGCAAGACTTGAAAAATTTAGAAAATGTGTAGAAAGAGAGAAGATAAAATGTGATGCGATGGTGTGCCTTGATGTTGATACTAGATGGAATTCAACTTACACCATGTTGGAGGTTGCGGTCAAATATGAGGGAGCTTTTTTAAGAATGATTATTGAAGATAATGACTATGATGCATTTTTTAAGGTGAATGACCAAGAGGTTATGGGTGAAAATCCAAAGAAAAAGAAGAAGAAATTTGTAGAAGGTGCTCCACTTCATGATGATTTTGGTAATGTCAATCGTTTCATAAAGTTCATAGAAATCTTTTATGATGTTATACTAAAATTATCGGGTTCCAAATATTGCACTTCCAATGCCTTTTTTGTTGAGCTTGTAAAGGTTCAAGAGGCCATTATGAGATTGTGTTCAAGTGAAGATATATTGATGAGAGATATGGCTAAAAGGATGAAGGATAAGTACAACAAGTATTGGGATAATGAGGAGAATACTAATTTCTTGTTGTATGTGGCGGTTGTGTTAGATCCGAGGTACAAAATGAGTTACATAGAATTTTGCTTTGCCAAAATTTATGGGAGAGGGTCTACTAAAAATGTTATAATGTGTGATAAAGTATTTAAGACTTTGCAAGAACTTTTTGACTACTACATGAACTCGAAGGGCCATGAAAATTCTTCTTCTCAACCTAAAACAAATCCACCGGATGGTTCATGGCAAGAGGTAAGTCCCCTGGAATTCAATTTATATTCTTCTCGTTTGTGCAAGACTGATATGCTGCAGTCTCTTGTTGTATGATCTTGCTGTATGATACATGTTTCCATCTTCCCAAGTATTATTCATTTTTAGCCTGATGCCTGTCACTTGATAAAAAGTTTGCATCTTTCTGTTAAGTAGCTTTCTTCTGGAATCTATGAAAGTCCTGCAGCCTATATAATTCTACATATACTGGCTGACTGATATTTAAGTGTGCCTGAGAAAAAAATAAATAAAATGGATTTATGAGTCTGAACTGAATTTTGTTGGAAGCTCTTTTCCTGCAACTAATAGCTTGTCTACATGCCAACCTTCGGGAGAGGTAGGAGTTCAGGTTTCTGCATGAAGTTTACACACCTTGTGTTGTTCCGGGAAGAGGAAAAACGACTTATATAAGATGAAAAATAAAGAGAGTGCTTCAGATTTGCATTAGATGACACACTCAAGAGAAATTTTATAATCAGAGACCAGAAATGTAGAGTTAGCACTGCTAACTTAGCAGTATTATAGAAAAAAAGGGTTATAATTTGTATTATATATTTATGCACTTGCAAGACCCTGAATACTTAAAATTAGTTAGTTCAGTTTATGATTGGATTTGCTTGTATTGAGAATTGTTCGTGTTCTTTTTGTTTATTTTATTTACTATGACACGGCCAGTAACATTCCCATGATTGCAGGTAGTTGTTGTCCCTGGTGAAACTGGCTGTGGTAAAACCACACAACTTCCTCAATATATTTTAGAGTCTGAGGTTGAAGCTGCTCGTGGTGCAGCTTGCAGTTGTACCCAGGATTTTTTGTTGTCTTTGCTCTACAGGAGATGTCGATAGTGCAGTGGATCGCCTTTTTTTGTTGCATTTTTTGTTTGCTTCTTTTATCGTCCATATCCTCTGGCATTGGCATAATTCTTTGCTTCTCATCAGTAATAGCCATGTAATGGAACCTATTTTTGAGAATTTCTGTACTGTTTAGTTCCAGTGAGGATTATCAATTATGTACCAAATTTTCTGTTTGTAGCAGATGGATTATGCTAAGTTTTTTTTTCTCAGAGCTTTTATTCGTTTACATTTTCTTCAAGAATTATTTTAATATGAGTCGGGTTTAAAACCGAAACCGAATTGATTGCATCCGATCCGACAATTTTGAATCCGAACCCGAACCGCCGGTTTCGGTTGCGGTTTTAGATTTTAAAACCCGAAGAGTTTCGAGTTCGGTTTCGGTTTTATCATAAATCCGATCTGATCCGTGCTCTCCCCTACCTCCGTACCAATGGGATGTTAACATTTGCTTTTTGCACGGAAACCAAGATAGTGAATGTAATATTATTAAAATAAATGAAGTAGTGGGTGTAATAGTAATTTTATTGTTAAAATAAGTTAAGTAGTGGGTGTAATAGTGATTTTATAGTTAAAATACGTTAAGTAGTGGGTGTAATAGTGTAAAGTATTGTTAAAATAAGTGAAGTAGTGGGTGTAATAGTGTTAAAACTTACTATTTTAGAAAATGTTAACAATCTATTGGAACATCTCAAAATAGAAAGTATTAGCAATCTATTGGGATGGAGGAAGTAATATTTAAGTCCAAATTTTAAAATTATGATATTTAGGACCTTTTGTTTCTAAAATGTGATATGTATAGGACAACGACCCAATTTTCATGTAGCAACATTGGTTTTTTGAAGTGTTATAAAATCTGAATAAACTAGACGAGTTGGTCCTAGGTTTGACTCCGACCGAACACACCGGAAATGCAAAGAATCAGAACAATCATGTCCACTCACCTTATCACCACCACAACCACTTCCTTAAACCCCTTCAAAAACCCTAACCCTAATCCCTCTTTCACCCCTTTCTTTCACCCAATACGACGTCGTTTCAATCTCTCCACTTCATCAACATCACCCACAACACTATCCTCTAATACTACTTCAAATGTTGAAATTTTTAAAATTGATCCTCGTTACTTATCGTGTTGTATGCCTAACAAGAGCCTCAATGTTGCCGTTCTTATTAGCGGCGGCGTAGATAGTAGTGTTGCTCTTAGGCTTTTACATGCTGCTGGCCATTCTTGTACTGCCTTTTATCTTAAGATTTGGTTTCAGGTATAATTGGATTTTCTCGGGACCCGAGAATTTTATTCATTTATGGAGATTAAAAATATATTGTCTGTAGTTTGTTGGGACCGGAAAATTTGTTTATTTGAGTATTTATTTATTGAGATTTTAATGAATATGTAATTGTCTCTGTGTAACTTGTACTTGTTGCAATTGAGCTTATCTTGTGGTAAAGAAGTTAAATTGTGAGGTTGCGTGTTCGAGATTCAATCAATTCGGATATGTATGTGTAGTGTGTGTAATTGTAGTTAATACCTGTAATTATGGTAAAGATGCAAGCTTTTTTGTTTAACAATTACGGAGTATATTTTATTGATAGTAATACTTGGAGTGTTGTACCGAGGGACTAACGTTTAGTAGTGATAGGTGATTGACATTTTCTGATATTGGTTTGGTTTGGTTTGTTTTTGATTTCATTTTTTTTTAATTGCAGGAGGACTTTGAGAACTTTTGGTCTGAATGTCCTTGGGAAGATGATCTTAAGTATGCTAAGGCTGTTTGCAATCAGGTCCCTTTCTTCCATTATGTTCCTTAACTTTATACTAATTACCTTGCGAACTGTGAATAAAATGAACACTTTGATGAGGGTATGGGATAGTTCATTTTTTTCATATGATTCCGATTAAAGTTTTTATATTGTATCACTGTATTGTACTAATGGGAACCTATAGATTCGACTGCATATTGTTTATGAAAACAATTTTGATTTCTTTTAAGTAGTCTGAGTTTATTGCCTTTTCATTTGTGTAAGCCAGGGGAGGGAACATTTTTACTAATTGTGAATTAATATTCTTTTCAGGTTGATGTGCCCCTGGAAGTAGTGCATTTGACAGATGAGTATTGGAGTAATGTGGTAAGAATCACATGATTATATAGTGTCATTTCTTCAACTGTAAAGACTCTACTCTGTATCATGGCACGAGCATCGCATCATGCCATCATCTTTCCCTTGATAGATTGTTTATTCTGATTAGCAGGGCGAAAGGGGGCAGGGGCTTAGTAGTTGTTTGGCTTAATACAGTTTAGAAGTTAAATTTATTATAGGAAAATATTTGTTACAGGGTCAGTTGCAGTTGTTTTGTAGAAATAGTTGTAGCTGAAACCTACCGGTACATGTCCAGGTATCACATATTATTGAAGAGTATCGGTGTGGGCGAACTCCTAATCCAGATGTTCTTTGCAATACGAGAATAAAGTTTGGTATGGTTGGTCTGTAAAGAATTTTGTTATTTTACCTCTTGCATGTATTTAATATATTTCTTTCCTTTTCTTAAAAAAATTTGTAGGCGCCTTTATGGATGCGATTAGTAATATGGGCTTTGACTTTGTTGCTTCTGGACATTATGCAAAAGTCATTCACGAATGTACGGAGCAAACAAGTGGACATTCTGTCCTACAACTCTCAGAAGATATGGTATATTTGAAAGTTTGTCAAAATAAACTTCTAATAATAGAAGTATTTTCCGTGCTGTAAATAATTGTGGAAATTTGCTAGTTGACAGATAAAGTGCTACATACCTTTTTTTGGTGGCATGAGTTGCGTAAATTCTTGAATTACCTGTAACAAATAGCTTTTGCAAGACCAGGGCATCAGCTTTTATGCTTTATATTAGATTATTATGGCACTCTCATTGGATGTGCTTTGGATTTTTTTTTTTTTGCAATAATTATGTAAATGTGTTCATCTACTGTGATCTTATCTCTAAATCCTTTCCATTTTCAGGTCAAGGATCAAACCTACTTTCTTTCACATCTTTCTCAGTCTCAGCTTAGAAGATTGATTTTTCCTCTAGGATGTATTCCAAAGGTTAGGTGAGGACTGAGGTTTGAATTGTCCTTGTCATTTGTGAAATTTTTCAACTGTCAAAGGAATAGTCAATTTCCATTTCCAGTGGTCAAATGCTCGAGTTCTAGAGTAACACATAGTTTATAAAAATTGGAGCTCAATCAGTATTGATGATGGGAAGAGTGATATTTTATAAGCATTCCTAGTTCTTACTGAACTTTTTAACTTTTTAAGTGTTTTGTTTTACTAAATTCTAATGTGCAATCAATTTGAAAATTACTACACAGACCAATATTTTGCAGGACTAGCCCCTCAATTATATAGCTACAACCTTTTATGTTGGAGCACATTTCAAATTTTTCTTTTGTTTCTTCTGTCACTGTTTTGCAGGATGTAGTCCGCAAAATTGCCACGAGTTTTGATTTGCCAAACAAGGATAGAAAGGATTCACAAGGAATATGCTTCCTTGGTAAGGTACGTCTTGGACAATTACCATTACAAATCTGAAATAGTTTATCAAAAACAAATTCTGATACTTTGTTTTGTCTCGGGAAATACATTCCTGGCAATACGTCAGATAAATTGTTAGAAGTATATAATAGCAGAGAGAGAGAGATTTACAGATGAATGTGAGAGATTTTCATATATATATATATATTGTTAAATTACAATGAGAAAAGATCATATATATAGAAACTAAGATGCCCCAAAGTCTAGAGGAGGTGCCTAACATTGAACAAAGTCATAGACGGTGCTGCCTAACATAGCTTGATGTTGCTGACTTTTGACACTCCCCCTCAAGTTGATGCATATATATCACTCATGCTCAACTTGCCAATAAGTGGATGAAGCATCTTCTGATTTAAACCTTTGGTAAATATGTCAGCTATCTGGTCCTCTGATCGTACAAAGTGAATACCAATGGTATCATTATTGATCTTCTCTTTTATAAAGTGTCGATCAATTTCGATATGTTTGGTCCGATCATGTTGAACTGGATTATGTGCAATGGCAATAGCGGCTTTGTTATCACAATGTAGCTTCATTGGAGTTGCAGATGCAAGTCCCAATTCTTCTAGAAACAATCTTATCCACAATAATTCATGTACGCCTTTAGCCATAGCTCTATATTCTGCCTCAGCACTAGATAAGGCAACCACAGGTTGTTTCTTGCTTCGCCAAGTAACCAAATTGCCACCAACAAATGTACAATATCCTGAAGTAGATCGTCTATCGTCTTGACATCCGGCCCAATCTGCATCTGTATAGCTTTCAACCCCGAGATGATTGTTTTTAGTAAACATTACTCCTTTTCCAGGAGCAGCTTTAAGATACCTTAATATCATATAAACTGCATCCAAATGTGGTTGGCGAGGATCATGCATATATCTACTAACAATTCCCACTGCATATGATATGTCTGGCCTTGTATGTGCAAGGTAGATTAGTCGACCAACTAACCTTTGATATTGAGATTTCTCGACACTTTCACCAGCATCTCCACAAAGTTTATGATTTGCTTCTATTGGAGATTCTGCAGGTCTACATCCCAACATCCCTGTTTCATTCAGAAGATCAAGTGTATACTTCCGTTGTGAGAGGAAGATACCACCTGGACTTCTAGAGACCTCAATACCAAGGAAATACCGTAGTTTTCCTAAGTCCTTCATCTCGAATTCAGAGGCAAGCTTGCGTTTAACATTAGCAATCTCACAGGTGTCGTTGCCGGTGATCACAATATCATCGACATAAACAATCAACACTGTGATTTTTTCATCTCGTCTTTTTACGAACATGGTGTTATCTGAGTTGCTCTGTTTGTAGTCAAATTTAATCATTGCTCCCTGAAATTTGCCAAACCAGTCCCTTGGAGACTGTTTTAACCCATAAATAGTCTTCTTTAGCTTGCATATTTTCCCAATGGTCGCAGCTGTAGAAAAACCCGGTGGAATATCCATGTAAACCTCTTCTTTCAGGTCTCCGTGTAAGAATGCATTTTTTACATCCAATTGCTGAAGTTCCCATCCAAGATTTGCTGCACATGATATCAAGACTCGAATAGAGGCCATCTTTGCTACTGGAGCAAAAGTTTCCTGATAATCAATCCCGTAAGTTTGAGTATACCCTTTTGCTACGAGTCTCGCTTTGTACCTATCAATCAGCCCATTAGGTTTCTGTTTCACAGTGAATACCCATCTGCATCCTACTACCTTCCTTCCAGCGGGAAGATGAGTTAACTCCCAAGTGCCATTATGTTTCAAGGCATTCATTTCCTCCATCATAGCATCTTTCCATTTAGGATCACATAAAGCATCCTGCCAAGTATGCGGAACAGAAACACTAGACAAGGATGATACAAAAGCAAGTGAAGATGGAGATAATGCATTATAAGATACAAAGTTTGAGATAGGATGGTTAGTGCAAGAGCGTACACCCTTTCTTATAGCAATAGGAAGATCTAGAGTAGGATCAAGAGTATTACCATTTTATGGCTCAAACATAGGAGATGCAGGATCTGTCTCGAGGTCAGAGGTCTCTGGATGTGGTGAAGTGGTGATATCATTTCTTTTTCGCCTGGAATATGTAATCAAATCTGGAATATCCAATCTATTTAGATCATCTGACTCATTACTCGTATGTGGAGGAATAGATAACCTGTTTGAACTAGTGTTTGGAATAGGTATATTAATAAATGGAAGTGTCTGTGACTCATCTGTTGCTTTACTATCAAGACTGTGTCGGTTTATCTCCCCCTGAAGCAAGGAGGAGGAACCCGGAGAAAAATAAGAAATGTTCTCCCAGAAACTAACATCATGACTGACAAATATGCGACGTGATGGAGGATGATAACATTTATATCCCTTCTGAGTTGGTGAATACCCAATGAAAACGCAGCGGAGGGCCCGAGAGTCAAGTTTATCCCGAGAGGGAGCATGATTATGAACAAAACATACACTCCCAAATACTCGAAGGGGTAGTGGGTGTGAAGAAGGTGCAAGAACACAAGACAACGGTGTTTTGAATTTTAGGACACTAGAAGGAAGACGGTTTATTAGATATGCAGCAGTCATGACTGCCTCTCCCCAAAGATATTTGGGAACATGCATTGTTAACATAAGCGACCGAGCAACTTGTTGTAAGTGACCAATTTTCCTTTCGGCTACCCCATTTTATTGTGAAGTTTTGACACACGAAGTTTGATGAATTATACCACATGCATCCAAATAAGATATAAATGGACCCCCATATTCAGTACCGTTATCACTCCGAAAAATTTTAACAGATGCATTAAACTGTGTTTGTACCATGTGGTGAAAAGATTTAAAACACTCGAAAACTTCACTTTTCTGTTTTAGAAGATATACCCTAGTAAGCCTAGAATAGCAATCAACAAAGACAACAAACCATCTATACCCATCATGTGTAGGATGTCTAAATTGGCCCCAAACATCGGTATGAATAATAGAGAATAAAGTAGAACTTCTTTTATTCCTAGATGGATAAGATGATCTTTTATGTTTGGCTAATTCACATGGTTCACAAAAAAAATCTTCCTTCTTACAGTGTTTTACTAAGGCAGGAAATAGATGTGTTAAAACACCAAACGATGGATGACCTAACCGTCTATGCCACTGATACAAAGATTCAAAAGCAGAATTTAACTTGGATGACACCTGATAAGTTGAGGGAGAAATAGAATTCCCTTCCATCACATAAAGTCCATCTACCACTTTACCATTGCCAAGGACCTTGCCTGTCGCCAGATCCTGAAATACACAGTGGGAGGAAAAAAAGGTTACTGAACAATTAAGATTTTCAGTAATACGTTGAACAGATAATAAGTTTGCCGTTAAGGAGGGAATATGTAACACATCAGATAGTGGCAATGATGATGAGAGGCAGTGAGAAGTGCCTTGTCCATGAACAGGTACAATAGCTCCATTGGCAACACGAATATTGCCGGTTTCACCATTATATGTTTCTAGGAAACTAGAATTTCCAGTCATATGTGCTGAGGCTCCGGAATCAATAATCCATGAATTATGACATTTATCGGAGGTAAAGTGACAAGATGTACCTGCATGAGCAGAATTAGCTGTATGTGGAGTGGTGTTCATTTGTGACATTAATTGCCGGAGGGTGTTGACCTCTGAAGTAGTCATCGTCCCTGTTGAAGAATGAGACTCACATTCTGATGTAGCATGATGAGCACTAAAGGGAATTCCTCTACCCGTGCTTCTGCCAGATGAGGCACCACGGTAACCACCTCGGCCACGCCCTCCTCGTCCTCGAATTCTGAGATGAGGGTGCAGGATAAAACATGTTTCACGAGTGTGGTTTAACTTCTTGCAGTAGTCACATTGAAGACTGGATCTTTCACCCATTAAAGCCATTGGTACCTGTTCAGGTTGTTCTGGCTCAGATTGCTGAACATTTCCAGTTAAGAGTGCAGATCGTTCAGAAGAGACAACCGGAGCCATACTTTGCTTTCGACTTTCCTCTAACCTGACACGACCATAGGCTTCTTCCACAGTAGGAAATGGAACTTGTCCAATAAGTTGATTTTTTATTGAATCATACTCATCAGACAATCCATCAAGAAACTTCATCACTTTCTCTACAGTCATCATCTTTTGATATTTTTCTTGATCTTCGGCATGTTTACACTCAAATATAGTGTAATGTCCCAATTCACTCCATAATGATGTAAGCTCAGAATAATACTGAGCTAATGTGTGGCTTCCCTGAGCCAATGCCCACATCTTCCGTTTGATCTCAAATTGCTTGGCTACATTTCCGGAGAAGGAATACGTCCGAGTAAGAGAATTCCACACATCTTCAGCGGTATCAGTGAAGATATATGTTTTTCGAATATCAACCTCCATAGAGTTAGATAGCCATGAACACACCATGGCATTTTCGGATTCCCAATCATCGAAACTAGTATCACTTTCCAAAGGTTGTTTGGCTTTCCCATTGATATATTTCATCATTCTATGAGATTTAAGTGCCATTGTACAAGCTTTGGACCATTCCAGAAAATTTTTTCCATTGAATTTAGGACTCACGAATGGAGTACTATGAAACCCCGATTTACTGCTACTTATAGCAGTATTGTTGCTTGAAATTGCCGAGTCTCCGGTATCCGTCATTATAATATTAAAAGAAGTGTGCTGTAGCTTGGTTGATGTTGGGCCGAAAGGGATAAAAAGGAAAAAGAAATCTGGGTGGAATGAATATAAGATGTGGGGCGAGTTTTTTTTTGTTTAAACAGAAAGGCCAAGTTTTTAATTAAAGTTAACAACTTGTTCAGTCTGGGCAGCAAAACAGTCGTATGTATATACACAAACAACGGAGCAGAAGGAAAAAATTGTAGCCAATAACAGAGGTAGTATATACACAAATATACATACAATTATGTATCAGAAAATAAAATCTTCACAGAACTGAAAAATTTTACCACGGTTGGAATCGAGATGACGAGACGAACAAGAAATCCTTCTGCCACTTCGCCGCAAAAACACCGGAGGACGCCACACGCGCCGGCGCGTGGGCGCGTCTTGGCGGCGGCTGGCTTCTTCCGGTGGCGCGTGGCGGCGCGTGGGAGGCCGGAATTTCAGTCGGTTTGTTTCTGCAATCTCCTCTTTCAGTGCTCTTCGTAATGGTATATTTGATTTCTTGTTTTGATAGTTTTCGAAATATTCGAAGTTTCACAGTTGGGGAATTTGTTCTTCCTGCACAATCTTTCTGCAACTCTTGTAAGTCTGATATGTATTTCCCTAGGATATAACATTCTCTGATACCATGTTAGAAGTATATAATAGCAGAGAGAGAGAGATTTACAGATGAATGTGAGAGATTTTCATATATATATTGTTAAATTACAATGAGAAGAGATCATATATATAGAAACTAAGATGCCCCAAAGTCTAGAGGAGGTGCCTAACATTGAACAAAGTCATAGACGGTGCTGCCTAACATAGCTTGATGTTGCTGACTTTTGACATAAATATGCTGCTTTTGTTAATTTACTGTATACGTGACTGTCTATATGTGTGTATGTCAGTTTCAGACACAAAATTAGAGTTGAACTAATCTGCATTTTGCAGCTTAACAGCTAATTATTTGAGGGAAAGCATATATTTAACTGTATTATTGTATCGAATCTAATTGTCTACAAGTTCTATTACCAGTTATTATGTGAATGTAGTTGGTTTTGTTTCCAGATAAAATTCAGTGAATTTGTGGCGAGACATATTGGGGAGAGAGAAGGTGTAATATTGGAAGCGGAGACAGGAGACTTTTTGGGTAAACACAGGGGATTTTGGTTCTACACAATTGGTCAACGTCAGGGCTTACGGCTTCCTGGGGGACCTTGGTATGCCATTTACTTAACTATTACTTGTCAAATTTGTTGTTTAGCCATGGATAAAATTTTGGCATGGCAATAGAGGTTCTATGCTGATTTTTGTTGACATGTATATCATATTTTAATTTTAAGAAGTGATGAATATCATATTTTGTCGAAAGTTAATGTAATTCATCATTTTTGTCAGAATGAGTACGATTTTCATTTTAATTGGTACAATACACAAACTACCGTACTCTTAGCAGGCAACTGAGCTTCCACAAATTCTCTGCTAAAGAGAAGAATGTACAATTTCGATTCCTTAATATGTATGATGAATAAATTAATTGATCAAAAACTTTTGATGGAATGAAGCCCATATTTGTAAATTACGTTAAAAAAACCTGCACAGAGAATTGTAATATTGCAGTGCATGTGCAGGTATGTTGTAGAGAAAGACACCAAAAATAATGTAGTCTTCGTATCAAGGAGCTACTACTCTGTTGATAAAAGAAGGCGATCTTTTCGTGTTGGATCCTTCAAATGGCTTTGTGGGGAGCATCCAAATGAGATCAGCAATCTTCGGTGCAAGGTATGTAAAACCTATGTTTAATTGTACTTGTATACCTCTGCTAGACAACCTTAGGCATGTTTAGTTGATCAATTAAAATATTAGAATGGAGATGCTAAAAGAAGCGTAACTTATTCAATATCTATCTTTTTTCATTCGTTAAGGTACGGCCCAGGGTTCTATTTGTGCAGCACTTCATGAATGTCTAGTTGCATTGTTAAAGTAGGCCTGTGGCAGCCATTGTATAAACCAGTTGATACCACCAAACCTTGTAGTTATTTGTTTTTGTGACAGTAATTCTTGACATTAGATTTTAGTTTAACTAAATATCTCTGAAAGCTAGGAACACTTGGTATGAGGAGGAATCCTGTACTTGTTTACCCTACTGCACTAGACATATAAGAGATTTTTGTATTTTTATTCGAATTTGCTAGTTAATTTCCAGTTGCAGACCAGCATGTCTCATTATATATGTAATAGTGTAAGTACCCTTTTAGTTTGTGGCTTTTATGTGTGGGGAACATTACTTTTACAGTAGTTTGATCTGCAGTGCATAATTCTCTGGTATTGTCTGCTTAATATATGATGGTCACTATTCTGAGTACATCTTATGCCGTTTTAGGTTCGACATGGCCCTGGTTTCTACGATTGCAGCTTGATAATGGAATCTGGTGAAAATAGTCATGATAAAGTAGCGGTTGTACAGTTATCTGAAGATGATCAAGGTATTGCAGCTGGGCAATTTGCAGCCTTCTACTACGAAAGGACCTGTCTTGGGTCTGGTGTGATATTGGAATCCTGGGACGATTCTGGGTTTCCCATATGTTCAAAGGCACTTGAAATTGCTGGAATGGAAGATAAGTCAAAGCTTGGGAAACCAGTAAAGATCAGAGCACAACCTTGTCTTCCAAACTCTGGTACTACTGAAGATGCCAGAGAGGCCCATCTAGAGGTGGTTGATTCTAAATCTGCTATTAGTGCTAGTAGAAGGCGGGGATCGCATCAGAAAACCATTTCAACTTCCCCGTATAGTTGGCTGCAACAGTTTACAAAGAAGTGGATGAGATTCTTTTAGTAATCTAATCCATTTCCGGGAATAGATAGAAATAAGTTGGACCACCTGTGCTCTATCATACACGAAGCAAAGTTTTGCATTTTTGTTTGGTGAAAAAATACCATCCGTAGAGCCTAATTTGTGGTAGAATAGCTGAAGTGGTACTCACTAACGCTTTTATAGTTTTATTCATCCAATGTATAGTTAGGCAACAAAAAAAGTAGTAATGTTTAAACGGTAAAATTGGTTGAGATTATGGAGTGATTGTATAGGGATGAATACATGATCGTGGAGGAAGTTAGATGCAGGGTTAATCAAATTGTATTCTTATGTTCCCAAGTGTTTATCCCTATATCTTATGTCGAAGGACTTAAAGAATGTAATGCACAATCAATAACGATCCTGTTATACACTGTCAAGAGCTTTACACCAACCACTAGAAATGTGTATAATATTATAGTTAAAATTCGATTTTAATTGTTCGTTTAAAAATGCTCTTTAAAACAAACCATTGAATTATACTCTCCATAGTAATAAATGTATGGTAGGGATTCCCAAATGAAAATTGCGAAGAGAAACAATGCTCAATTTCAGAAGTATACTATACATCAGTAAGCAAAATGTAGTACAAACCATCAATCATTCTGAAAACTGTTACAAATCGAGGATAATTGGTTTAGTGTACATTGTAGATGTACTATATAGTTGTTTAAACTGCATTATCTAATTACAAAATTGTGGGACCCAGTTTCATAAATTTGGATTTAGGTACAAACTAAAATCACAAGTGATTGAACTACAACCAAAAGGTCCAGAACAATGTTTAGCATTTCAAAATTAATCAGCTAAAAAGTGAAAGATCACAATATATTTTAGTTATTTCAATTAACATCTACATTCATTCTATTCGAAGAATCTGAAGAGGGTTTGAGCAGCAGAAATGTGACCCGAGCAAAAAGGCCTAGAAACTGGGAGGTGGGTCTGGGGGATAACACTGAAAATTAAAGACTAGCCTACCATGTCTTTTACTTTTCTTGTACAGTTGTGCTCCCCTCATGAGTTTTATCTCATCTCTTGAACATCGGAGTTGGAATCAGATCTATCTATGCCCAAAGCAGCTTTAAATGCTTCCATCTTCTTCTCCTTCTGGGCAGCAATTTGGTGAGTCTGTGCATTTGACACCCTGTAAACACCTATTATGTTATTAAATAGAAACTTAAGGCGACGTAGTACGTCAGAGATTTAACTACTAAACTCAGTCTAGTAAAGTTTTCATAACGTTTACATGATACAATAAGAAAACACAGCAGGTCCTGGTCTACTTTACTTCTCAAGCTCTGGTATTCAAAAAAAAAAAAAAATCAAATGATATTAAAAAAAAAACTGAAAGCTCATATATCATACTAATATGATGAGCATAAAAAAATTTCAGTCATGTTTGTGTTCTTGTAAGAAAAACCCTACATAAAAAGTGCATGCCTTTCAATATTCCTATCTAATCTTCAAAAATATGACAAAATGGGCATCATAAACTCCAGTTAAAATTATTTAATCTCTAATGGTTAATCAAATATATGTCATTAACGGTGCAACTCCCAAACGAAGCAAATCTTGTTTGTCACTCAAACTTGATTTATTCATCAAAACTACAGAGTTGACATTAAGTCCTCAGAGCAGTGAAGGATGCACAATTGTTCACCAAGGTAATCCAAAAATTTACTATAAGTAGTATACAATGAGAACTAATAACGTTATGAATTGAGCATTTGACCCCTTTCTTTACTTGGTTTCTTCCTAAAGACAAAATTAGAATCATATTCATTTGTTAAGGACAAAATTTAAACTACCCTCCATTTAAATTTCTTTTCATTAATTCTGCATTTTCTCTACCTTCATCTTTCAATAGCAAACCCATAAAAGCGCCTAAACCAGCAAAAACATTTACACCTGTACAAACCTACTAATCTCTCCTTATCTACATAATGCATCACATACAAAACTGAGAACATACAAAACCATAAAAACACCAAACGTTCTCATCATCCGTTTTACCCAAGATTTATCCAAAATCAATTCAAGCGAGGATAATCTAGCGATTACTTAGACGATTAAGCAAACTAATCGGATATTTTTAGAACAAAAATCAGCAACTAACTAAAAAACACAAAACACTTGAAGAATATACTATCCTGTTTGTACAGTTTGTAAGCTAACATGATTCATAAAAAATAATACATCACGTAAAAAACTAAAAAAATCCAATTATCCAAAACCCTCTGAAACACCGAAAATTTCTACCATAAAAGTAGCCAACACTACAAATGTTATATTTAACATTACTCCAATTAAGAATTGAAAAACAAATACCCACATAACTAAAGGATTTTATTCATTTATCGAGGTTAACCATACATTGTATTTGTCTCTATTATTCAAAATTATTCATTTATTGGATATTTTTTAATTGAGTTTTTATACATCTTCCAACACCACATCAGCTTTCAGCTTTTGACGAACCACATCAAGCCTTCCCCCTACCTAATCCTCACTAAAACACTGGTCAATAAGCTTGTCTTCTAAGTTCTAACTCAACGAGCTGCAATGTAGCATCTCCAAGAAACTCACAAGTCACTCCTAAATATAATTTATTGACTCTAGCAATTTAGTGTGCATTCATCTCCAACAATCTCTTTATATCCACTCCTCATTTAGTTCTATATTATAAAAACCAACTTGAACTCACAAAAGTACAAAAAAAAGAGTAGATTTATAGAGATTATATTATTAATTTATTATAAAATATTCTTTAAGAGTGCAAAAGAGCTCTTAAGATGAAACTCTTGGTGATCTTAAGAGTCATTGACAGTCTCTTGGAGCGAAGTTTCCTTCTTCCTTCTCAAATTTCAAGTTACCAACACAAAGAGTCTCTTGGAAATGCTCTTATACCATGGCTAACTGGAAAAGGATTTAAATAGTAGGCAATATATGGATGAAACCAATTTTTTCTTAAAAATATGAGATCCCTCCTTCCAACCGTTGGATCAATGTACTTATTTATTTTAGAATTCATATCATATTATTATAATTTACATAACATGATATCAATTCTAATTTATTTAAATACTATTCAATCACATTATCATAATATATTTATGTAGGACCACATTTAAAATATATAAATAAATACTAAAGGGCTACAATATATAGTTAATTTATACTTCCTCCGTCCCATTTTATGTGAACCTCTTTCCTTCTTGGGACGTCCCAAAAAGAATGAACATAATATACTTACTATTTTTGAACACTACTTTTCACTATTATATCCACTACTTCTCCACTTTTTTATTAAAAAAACACTATTACACCCACTACTTTCCTCCACTATCTCAAATCTATTATTTAATAATGATAGGTCCCACCACTTTACTCACTTTTCAACTAACTTTATTCTTTTTCTACTACCATTTCTTAATCTCCTATCTATTAAATTCTAATATAAACATCAACTTGTACACTATAAATTATGTTATAATAATATATTCATATATATTATAATTTATTATTTATTTAATTAATTATGTCATGTACTTTCATGTCATGTTGTTTACCCGAAAGGTAAACACACACACGACACCAAATCCAGGTCATGTACTTTCTTGTTTGCTCAAAATGTAAACACAAACACTAAATTTTCATGTCATTTCGTGTCGTGTCCTAAATTTTCATCCCTAGAAAACAATATCCGATAAAGGTTAGTACAAACAAATATTGAATATTGTTATGCATATCTATATCCAGATGTGCATTTACGAGGATTATTTGAAATCTAAGAATATCCTAATAATATCTAGAAGATATCATGATGATACAACGAAATTTAAGATATCTTTTGGATCTATATATTGTCATATCCCGGTAGTTTCACGTATAAACGTAGTAACGTACATGCACCTTCTCCTTTTCCATGACCAAAGGTCCAAAGTTTTAGTAGTTATGTCTTCCTTTTATTTTAAACTATAGCTTCTTTCTTCTCCCTATCTATTTTGAATTCTGATTTTTCATGGGATATGAATGGTATAAACTTTTTACCTACCTATTAACTCTATATGTGGTGCATCTGCAAAGAAGAGAACAAAATAAATCACATGCACTATGTATGATTCGGTACCAACTACAGAGAAGCTCCATATGTGCTTAAGAAGGCAATTTATTACCAACTACAGATGAGCTCCATGTGTGCTTAAGAAGGCATTTATTGTTGGTTTTGCCTAAGGGAGTCCATGAGTCAACAAATAAATTTTCTCGACTCGTTGAAATGCAGGACTCATGGACTCCCTTGAGCAAAACCAGCAACAAATTCCGAAACAATACATTGAATTTATTTCATCTCTTTACTGTGAGGTCATTTTCTTTTACTCTTTTATTTTACCCCATTAAAGTTGAACACTAATCTGAGTTAAATTAGCTATATTTGATGCAAGTTTTGTGATTTATGCGATTCATATACCTATCAATTTGGAATAATGGGTTCTTTTTTTGACGTGAAATAGGGGCATTTGGGTCAGCAGTTTCTAAAGATTCAAGGCATGCAGCATAAGAATGAACCAGACTTTTACGAAAGATTTTTTAATATGTACTTTGAAATTTTGGAGCAAGCGGCTACTTGAAGTGGCCATGAAGTGGTTGTCTATGTTCATTCTTTCGTGTGCATAATATTTTTTAGATAATCTCTAACTTGTCTTGGAAAAAACTAATTTTTACTTCTTTTTACTTGAATAGTAAGGAACAAGATACAAATTATGTGAAAGTACATGCTCTAGTCGGCCAATTCAAGGACACTTGCATGAGATATTGTCTTATTTTCTCCGGTAAGCCGGTAAGGGCTTATTACAACCCAGCTTCGTAATCATAAAAGCGCCTACACCAGAAATAACAGACACCAGCACAAACATGCTAATCTCTCCTTATATTAATAATGCATCACATACAAAACTACAAAAACACCAAAAGTTCAAACATCACCCGCTCTACAAGATATTTATCCAAAATCAATTCAATCTAGGATAATCTAGCGATTTCTTAAACAATTAAGCAAACTAACTGGAAATTTTTAAAATAAAATCAGCAACTGCAAGTAACTAAAAACAACAAAACAATTAAAAGTACATACGATCCCTGTTTGTACAGTTCGTAAGTTAAAATGATTCATATTCGAAGGCACCGCGCACGCCTACAAATATAACATATAACACATCACATATAAAACTAAACAATCCAATTATCCAAAACCCTCTCAAACACAGAAATTTCCACCATAAAAATAAATCCACCACTATACATGTTATATTTAACTTCACTACAATTAAAATTTCGATAAACAAATACGAGCAGAACTAGAGGTTTTTATACAATTATCGAGGTTAACCCTACATTGTCTCTATTATCAAAATTATTCAATCATCGAAATTAATTCATCGAGGTTATACCATAATCTACCTTTTCTCGAAGAGAGCACCTACGGTAGCTCCACCGACATCCTCCAGCTTTCGACGAGCCACATTGAGCTTCTCCGCAACCTCTTCCTCACTAAAACCCTGATCAATCAACTTCTCTTCTAATTCAACCAGCTGTACCTCTATCTGCCGCTTTCGATCATGCTCGAGTATATCTATGTTCGCCTTTTTCGAAACGCCTTGGTTTGAATTGAAGGGTTTGGTTTCGATTATGGGTTTGTTGGTGTTGGGTTTTATGGAGAACTTGTTGTTTTGAATGTGACCGTTGGTTCCGGATCCTCTAGCGGTTTGTAACCCGGTTCCGTTGTACATGGTGTTGGAACCCTAACCCTAGTTTCTGGAAATTGGGGAACTTGGGATTTGAATTGAATTAATAGAGGGACAATTGAAAGCATGGCGTTTTATAGGGTTGGGCGTTTTATAGGGGTGGGCGTTTTTTTTTTTTTTTTTAATATAAATATGTTTTTGATTCTGGAGATTGAGTTTGATTTTTGGGGGTTTTTCAAAAATAATTAAGTTTAGAAAGTCTTTTGCATCATACGGTCTTCTTATTAAAAATTTTGTAAATATAACAATTTTTAGAAAAATATGTTTTACAACTTTATAACTGTATTTATAATAAGTGATTGTCTTTTCTACCCAATTTTTAATCTAGTCTAACCAAAATATTCACGGCGTAAAATGGCTGATCAAAATGCGCAGCACATATGTCTGCAAGAGGCATAGCTACTGTCACGCCCATCATACCAGCGTATTAAAAGGATACGTCTCTAAAAACAACAAAAATTCCACTACATACGCATCTGCAATCAGCGTATCATGAGATGCGCATTTGTAAACAGTGTAGCTGACGTCAGCGCTGACATCAGCGTACGCATATGCAACAGGCATATCAGATGATACGCAATTTCAAAATACGCATCTGATGTCAGGTTCGTCGTCTACAGAACTCGCGACGAAGACGATTCCGACGTTAATTTTCTTTTATTCATCCATCCATACCACAAACTTTTTAATTACGTTATATATATCAATAGAATCGCAATTCGATTCTCTACACATCCATACAATTTTTATTACATTTATTTTGTCGGATTAAAAACACCTAATTCACCTCATTTTCCGATTCGTTTTTTCCGTCGACGTTCGTACACGCCCCTGCGGGGCCATCGGGGAGAAACTAATTAATGGAGGAGGAAGGAGATGAGCAGTTAATCATGTGGTGGTGCTTTGGAGGGTGGACAGTTGCATAAGAGAGAGATTGAGGGAGGCGACCAAAACGCCCAAAGTCGCCGGCCACACATAGCTCTCAATTTTCGACGAGATGTGTTGTTTTCTAGCGTGCTACAGTGCTTTGGATACGCCGATTGGAACGACGTATCCCGTGGGCAGGTTGGGCGGAGTTTTGGAAATCGGGTATTTTGGGTAGTGGGTAGGAAAAATTGAGTATTTTGGGCATTCTTTTATTTATAATTGACATCAATCAAAATTAAATATAAATGTAATTTTAAAAATTTAGTAATTAAAATTGTCTTTGGTTGCATAATAGATTATTTAACACGTTGCACTCATTAAATCAAACTAACTTATAACCTGTGTGATGCATGAATTCATTTTGATATGTAATTAATTTTATTTTATATTATAATTATATTTTTGGGTTATTGACCTTTTGGCCCTTCAAGTTTACACACTTATACCCATAAAGCCCTAACGTTTAAACTCATTCCTTTTTGCCACCCGAACTTCACAAATGTACCTTTTAGCCATTATACCGGGTCAGGCTGTATATCGGTACAAAATAGCAAGGGTAAAATAGAAATTTCACCTAATTAAAAATTAATGTAAAATTTCATATTTACCAAATATAAATAATTGTTCAGATTCTCTCTCTCTCGTCGTTTATCTCTCTCAGAGTCTCTCCCTCTCGGTTGTCTCTCTCACTCACTCTCTCCTCTGTACGCCTTCGTTCACCACTGTCATGTCCATTCAACACTATCCGGCACGGTTGCAAGGCGTAATCCAGAACAAATCCCTCTCGTTCCATCCCGTTGAACAACAAATCGTTGGTAACTTTAATTCAATTGAATTGAGATTTTGTTTGATTCAATTTCGTTGAATACGGATTTTGCTTGAAAAAGGAATTGAAACCATTTATTTTGGGGGCTATGAATTGCAAGTGGCGTTGAGAATTGACCGGTGGTGAAGGTGCGAAAGGGGAAGAAGAAAGAGATGGGTGCTTGGTGGAATTGAAGGAGGCGAGGGTGGGGCTGATGTGAACGTGAACGGAGAGACATCAGTGGTGTACGGTTGGTAGTTGTCGGTGAAGGAGGAAAAGAAGGTGCGCGGTGGTGGTGTTAGAGGTGGTTGCACTGCTGCGTGGGTGTGAGGTGAGACGTGGTGAGGAGGAGAGGTCGGAAATTTAAGATGGGAATGAAGTTGGAGTGAATGGTGGTTTGTGTAGGAGAGTGGAGGTGATGTTGAAGGCATTGCGGAGTTGATGGGTGGACTGCTGTTGGTGGTCGAGTGAATGGATGTAGTGGTGATGTTGGTGGTTGCGAAGGAGCAGCAGTGTGAGGCTGTGTTGCGTGGGAGAGATGGGAAAGGTAGGAAATGAAGCAGTGAATGAAGCAATGTGAGGATGGAGAGGCGGACAAGATTGTGGGAAACGGAGGTGGGAGGCTGTGAATGAAGGCAGGAAGGGGTGGAGGCTGGTGTTGAACGGTAGAGGCGCGGTGGAGGTGCTATGGTGCTATGGTGGAAGCAGTGTGTAGGACGAAACAGGGGGGCAGTGGTGGTGGTTGCAGAAAAGGGAGATGAAGCAGGGTGGAGGAGTTCGGTGGTGGGTGGAGAGGAGAAAACAGAGGAGGGTACATTTACACAGGCAGCAAGAGAGAATGCCATGGCCATCCTATGATCGTCATATGTATCTATGGAGGTCACATTTAATTTCTCAGGTGGAGTAATTACACAATAATCTGAACCCTCTTCGACTGTTGCTCCTAGCTGAAATTTTGATGGAAAAGTGTAAACCCATTAGACAATGTTCAGGAATTACAGTGTACATCATAAGATCCTAATTCTTACCTTTCTGAGTTCTGTGCAAATGGCAATCATTCGTTCAGTTTCCTTCACTCTCCAGCTAGCAACTGAAAGCAGATAACAGAAGGAACGGAGGTTTACTAAAACTGCACGTTGGTGGTTGTTGAACGGAGGCAGGCGGCGAACGGAGGTGGTGACTGGTGAGAGAGGCGGTGGGAAAGAAATGAGGTGAGGAAGAGAAAGAAAATGGGGAAAAGAAAATGAGAAAGAGAAATTTAATTAATTTTAATTAAACTCGATTAATAATTAATTAATTCAATTAAATTAGGTGAAATGTCTATTTTACCCCTACCGATACAACCCGATATGTCCATCTGACCCGGTATAGGGCAAAAAGGTATATTTGTGAAGTTGGCGTGGTAAAAAGGAACGAGTTTAAACATTAGGGCTTTATGGATATAAGTGTGTAAACTTGAAGGGCCAAAAGGTCAATAACCCTATCGATATATTCTTAATGTCTACTAGTATTGTATTTTAAAAATTACTGCTTTTACCCTTCATTTTTTAATCTTCTTTATTTCTTTGAGCCCTTTTTTGTCATTACACAGGAAAATTACAGCTTTTATCCTTTATGTTTTTAATCTTCTTTATTTCTTTGATGTCCCTTTTTGTCATTACACAACATTTGGAGCGACCCAATTTAGATTGGATCGACCTAAATCTCCTTTATTAATCAATTTCTTTTTTCAGGTTAAACATATTACATTTTCTATTTTTCAATAACTAAATAATTTCCTTCTTAGGTAAAATACAATATCTTTTACATTTTATCTAACTAAAATTTCTCCATTTTTAAAAACTATGATCAATTTTGTATAATAAAATAACATAATTATATTATAATTAGTATTAACTAATCAATTACTCTTTTTTCAGGTTAAACATATTACCTTTTCTATTTTTCAATAACTAAATAATTTTCTTCTTAGGTAAAATAAAATATCTTTTACATTTTATCTAACTGAAATTTCTCCATTTTTAAAAACTATGATCAATTTTGTTTAATAAAATAACATAATTATGTTATAATTAGTATATATTAACTAATCAATTACCTTTTTGAGCCAAAATACGTTACCTTTTCTCTTTTCTCTAATTAAAATCTCTTTTTTTTTCCAATTGTATAATGGACGGTTACCTTTCTCAAACACGTTACCTTTTCTCCATTCTCTTACGAAAATTTTTCTTTTTCTAATTATATCACGGGCGATTCTATTTAATAAAAATAAAATAATAATATTATAGTACTAATAATTAATTGATTACCTTTTCAACTAAAACGTATCATCTTTTATATTTTTTCTAATTAAATTCCATTTTTTTCTAGAAATTTCAGGGGCAACATTAATTTCTCATTTTCTAAAAACCATGAGCAATTTTATTTAGTAAAATAACATAATTAAATTATAATTACTATAAACTAATCAATTACCTTTTTCACATAAATTATGTCATCTTTTTTAATTTTCACGTTACCTTTCTATTTTTTAAAACTAAAATCTCTCTTTTTCCGATTTTATCACGGGCGGTTCTGTTTAATACAATAAACTAATAATATTATAATATTAATAATTAACCGATTGCATTTTTTATCTAAAACGTATCAATTTCTATTTAATGAAATAAAATAATAATTATATAAATACTAATAATTAGCCGATTACCCTTTTCAAGTAAAACCTATAATTTTTTCTATATTTTCTAACTAAAATCCCTCATTTTCGAGAAATATCACGGATAACATTTATATAATTATTATCAAATCTCATATAAAAATTTAAGCCTCCCAAATTTATATTTTAAAAAAATTAACTTAAATTAATGAAAAATTCATATAATATTAAAAAAAATTCGTGCATCGCACGGGTTTTAAGCTTGTATAATAAAAATTTGTATACAATGAATACTATCTGTTAGATTTTTAGTTAACAATTAGAACTGTTATATACTTATATAAAGGAGAAACGAGGGGAGGGGAGGTGGCGCCTGTCAAATAGCTCGGTTCTATTTTTTTTAAAATTTCTCAAATTTTTGAATTAATAATTCCAATGAGTAAAAAAAATCTCAATTGCATTTTAAAACTTTACTAATAGAGGAAACTAAATATATAGTTTCATTATTTTTTACCTATAAATTCTTTACTAATGAAGTAAAGTAAATATCTAAATTGCATTTTAAATTTTTACTAATTGAGAAAACTAAATATACAATTTCAATATCCTTACCTTTAAAATTGAATTTTAAAACATTGAAAATTTGGTCGGTTGGTTGGTTGGTCGGTCGGTCGGTCGGTACATATTGTTTTTACTTAATTATAAATAAAATTTATCCTAATAACTAATCGATTTCTGTTTTCAAGTAAAACATATTAAAATAATCAATTTCCTTCTAAAATACGTTACATTTTCTATTTTCTTTAGCTAAAATCTCTCTTTTTCCAATTAAATGACGCCCTTACTTAATTATAAATAAACAATTTCCCAATAACTAATCAATTTTCTTTTTCAAGTAAAACATATTAAAATAATCAATTTTTTTTAAAAAAACATTACCTTTTCTATTTCTGTCAGCTAAAATCTATAGTTTTCCGATTATATGGCGCCGGTTGGTTGGTTGGTCGGTCGGTCGGTACCTATTGTTTTTACTTAATTTACCATTACTTAAATATAAATAAAATTTCTCCTAATAACTAATCAATTTTTGTTTTCAAGTAAAACATATTAAAATAATCAATTTCTCTAAATTGCATTTTAAATTTTTACTAATCGAGAAAACTAAATATACAACTCAATTGCATTTTAAATTGTATTTACAGTGGAAATTAAATATCACTAACAAAATATAATAAAAATTCTTATACAACGAATAATATCCGTTAGATTTTTAGTTAAAAATTAGAACTATTATATAAATATATAAAGGAGATCTGAGGGGATCTAAACCTCTACTATTTATCCTTCATTTTTTTATTAATAATATAATTAACGATAATTAGTCGATTACCTTTTTCAATTAAAAGATGTTTACTTATAATTGATATGATATTACCTTTTATAAATACCTAAAATATCATATCTTCCAATCAATAAATTGTTTCTCTCTAATCAGCATTTGGAGCGACCCAATTGGATCAACCCAATCTAAACCTCTACTATTATCCTTTATTTTTTTATTAATAATAATTAATGATAATTAGCTGATTGTCTTTTTCAATTAAAAGATGTTTACTTATAATTGATGATATTACCTTTTATAAATACCTAAAATATCATATCTTCCAATCAATAATTTTTTTCTCTCTAATTAAAACACGTTGACTTTTAATTTGAAACATAATATTGTAATAATTAATACATACCCAAAAATATGACATCATATCTTCTAACCACTAACAAAATATAATAAAAATTCGTATACAACGGATAATATCCGTTAGATTTTTAGTTAAAAATTAGAACTGTTAGATTCAATGATTAAATATATTACATGATTAAATTTATTTATTAATTGCATACCCAAAAATATGACATTATATCTTCTAACCAATAACAAAATATAATAAAAATTCGTATACAACGAATAATATCAGTTAGATTTTTATTTAAAATTAAAACTGTTAGATCTAATGATTAAATATGTTACATGATTAAATTTATTTACTAAAATTTCAAGGTTCGAATTCCGTCAACGATACTATTATCCTTCATTTTCTTAATCTTCTTTATTTCTTTGATGCCCCCTTTTACCATTACATAGCATTTGGAGCGACCCAAATTAGATTGGATCGACCCAAATCTAAACATATACTATTTTTTGTCATTACATAACATTTGGAGTAACCCAATTGGATTGACCCAAATCTAAACCTCTACTATTGTATTATCCTTTACTTTTTTATCTTTCCTTATTTCTTTGATTCTCCGTTTTATCATTACTCAATTATATCTCTGTCATTTTTCACCTTCAAGTCCAAGCCGCTCAAATCTTCACACTGCTGGATTTTGACGAATGTTTGCACTTTTCAGATTTGAAAGCTGGGTTTTTCACCAAATTAACATCTCAACCCCCTGAAGTAGGGTTAAGGTATGTGTACTAGACCTCCATACGAGTCATATATATTTGGTTCCGGTTTTTAGTTTGGCCATAAGAGTTAAGTTTTTATTGATTTCACAGTATTAAAAATTAGACAGGATAATATTTGTTTGGTTTTGATTTTGGTTTGGAATTTAAGAATTAAAGTTTTAACGAATTACCCGATGTTTTTTATTAGTTAACCTATTACTAGAGTGTCCATACTACTCTGTATATAGTGCTTTGTATATTTATTGGTGTATAGTGTGTGTGTTTGTATGAAGAGTATTGTTTACTTTGGTATGGTGTATGTTGTGGTGTATTGAATTGTTTAGAATAATGGGTAATCATAATAAGGGTTTTGGTTGAGTTGGATTAGTGTCCGTTACTCTGTTTTTAATTAACTATATATAATCACTTATGCCTTCAACCTTAAATATGATTTTTCAAAAATCAATGACATAGTGTCAATCTCTCTGACCTGTAAGCCTTGGTTCCTGCCAATGGTAATTTTCCCAAGTCAACTGCCCAGATTCTTTAACAGAGACCACTGACCTGTCTAATTCTACCTTGATAATAATGACCACTGACATTTGTGTAATTCTTTTGCAAGCATCAAAGTAATAATTGGTGCAAAATTGCAATGTGCCATTGTGGCAGTGTCACAGTTAAAGCACTAGAAGTGGCCTTCAGCCTTAAATATGATTTTAAAAAATGTCCGAGTGTAGCTACCAGCCTTTAGGGTTACAGTGTTGTTGATGCCTTGATATAGTTTTATGTACCCGACAATCCATTATAAAAAAAAGTATTCAACTTTTCGGTTTTTTAAAAATTTACCCAAGGGCACTGAATAAGAATTTGGTTGACATTTTTCGATTAGTTTGTTATCAATTATATTATTAATAGCCCAACAAGTTAATACATACAAAAATCTGTGAAAGTTTGACTGGTGTGTGCAAATTTTGCATCACACTGTCTGGCCCCGCAGGGGCTGTGCAAATTGTTTGATTAATAAATTAGGAATAATGTTTACAAGGTCTAGACAATCAATGAATAATGTTCTTCATGAATGGAGTGCGGCTTTCAATGTTAATGTCAGCTGACTAAGGTGCACTCCAAAGAAAAGTGGATGAAGAGAGAGTTGTTCTTCTTAAAATTAATTGGTACTGAATATATATGCAGTCTTATTAAAAGCAAATGTTTTGATCTGCTGGTGTAAATCTTATTATACAGACAAAGGTGTGAGAATCTATTGCAAACATCAACTGTCCTACAGTCTACACTTAGTGGGATAGGTCTTTGGTATTTAACACTATAGTAGCTGTAAAATTAATAGGATGCATGATCTTTGTATATAAACAATACTTTATTTTCTGTAGAATTGAATTAGTGAGAACTGAGAAGTATAGATATCGTCTCTCTAAAAGTAAGATTCATACTTCAAAGCTTGCTATTAAGTGCTAATGTACTATATAGGGTAGTAATCCCTCATACTTCCTCTATTTCAAATTAGAGGCCCATTGTCTACATGACACGGAAAAATAACAACCGAATTTCCAAGCGTACAAAATCACTAAAACACTATTCTAAAATTCAATAAATTCATGCAATCAGTGATACGTCACCTTTGTTTAAAGTCATTGTACTTATAGGTACCAGTTTGCTTATGTATTCCCATTAATTTTATTTTTGGTCACTCCTCTAAGTTGATCACAAAAAAATTAACCCCCCATCAAAATAAGTAGTTTAAAAATATATTCAAATTATTATATTCGTTTTAATAAGAACATACTTTTAATATAATAAAGCCAATAAAATAAAAATTTAACAATTTCAGAAAGCGAGAGCCATGGTGAAAGACCTTAATTTGAACATAAACTATAAATCTACTAGAATATTTATCCGATATTTTGACTTGCTTATTTAATTGTATAATTTACTTATTTTTAATAAAAGAATCTATATTAATAATATATATACACTGTATTTTCATACATGAATTTACTAATACAGTTTAATGGTCACGCTCAGGCGAGAATGAGAACAGTGAGAACACACATATTCACTACATTTTATGCTATTTTAAAGGGCCCCGCTAGGGGCATCTTCACCAAAAAAAGTCTTATAATTCTACCCTCTATCCATTCATAAAAAAATTAATAAAAAAAATTAAAATGAGAACAGTGAGAACACATATTCGCTACATTTCAAGCTATTTTAAAGGGCCCCGCTAGGGGCATCTTCACACAAAAATCTTATAATTCTACCCTCTATCCATTCATAAAAAAAATTAACAAAAAAAAAATTAAAAATTGCTTGAAATGTGATCTCATTGTTCTCCAACATTTACATATTATATTAACTATGAGGTCTCATAGTTAATATAATATGTTATTGATATTATATGAGGTTTAATGTTTTGGAGCCATGTAATGTTTTGGAGCCATTGGGGGTGAAGGAATTATCATTTCCGCATTTGAATAATGAAGACAATTTATTATTGTTTTCAATCTGAGAACAATATTTGTAAAAATATTTATTACTTTTATTGCAGATTTTGATGGATTAAATAAATTTTCAGCATTGTTAAAATATAATTGTATGCTACTTTTTTATATAAATTTTAGCATATCATTATTTTATTAAATACTTATATAACTGTATATAATATCTTTCTAAGAATTGATTATTTATATAATTGCATGCAATATCTTTTTAAGAAATCAATCAAATTTGTTAAATTTTTGGTATTATCAATTTAAATTAAATAAGATGTTTTAAAAAATCAATCAAATTTGTTAAATTTTTGGTATTATCATTTTAAATTAAATAAGATGTCGTGTACGAAGTACGGGCAAAATGCTAGTATTTTTAAGTAATCACTGTTTTTAATTATTAATTATTAATTATTAATTTAATTAATTTAATAAAAAATAATTAATGATATGCATGATTTAAAACTTATATTATAAAATTTGAATAAATATGTTGTTGGCGGAATTCAAAACTTGAAATTTTAGTAAATTAATTTAATCATATAGTATATCTAAACATTAGATTTAAGGATTCTGAATTTTTACTAAAAAACTAAAGATCTGCATATGAATTTATATTATATTTTATTGGTAATTAGAAGATATGGTGTGATATGGGAGTAGCATTCTCACCCCCCAAACACTAGATAATGTAGTGTCATTTACCCCCGAACACCCTAAATGCTATAATATATAGCGTTAAATATATTAAGAAAAAAAATATTAAAGACGTTACACGATGTTTGTGATATTTGGGACCATAATTTTGAGTTCTGATATTTTGAACCATTTAGTTTAAAGGTCGGAGGCACATGGGGTCTTTGGATGCACATGTCCCCAAAAGTTTAAAAAAAAAATTGTATGTGAGACCCACACAATGATAATATTAAAATACAAATGTTACCCCCATGCCTAGGGATGATTATTCGGTTATAACCGAACCGAATTACCGAATAACCGAAATACCGATTAAGGTCAAATATTATAATCGAATAAGGAACCGAAATATTTCGGTTTGGTAACCGAACCGAAATATTTATTTCTGTTATTTCGGTTATTTTACCGAAATAATCGAATTATATATATTTATATATTTTATTTCACATATTAAATATGAAAATATAAATATTATTATTTAATATATAAAAAAGTATTATTTTACATATACAAATTATTATTTTACATATAAAATATAAATATTATTATTTTACATATAAAAAATTATTAATTTACATATAAAAATTACTCCATATTATTTTACATATAAAATATAAATATTATTATTTTACATATAAAATACCGATAAAGGAATTAAGAAATAAGAAAAGATAATATTAATATAAATATTTTATTATATATTTTGGTTAATTCGGTAATTTCGATTATTTCGATTAAAAAACTGAAATAACTGAATAACTGAAAGTATCATAACCGAATTAAAACCTAAATATTTCGATTCGGTTAACCGAACCGAATTATTTTGATTATTTCGGTTCGGTATTCGGTTAACCGAACCGAATACTCAACCCTACCCTTGCCTAATAGCCGCTGCTTTTCTCTATTATTATTTTTTGTTTAGTATTGGTTTCTTACCAACTAACGGGGCAAGACCAATGCCCAAAGGACCAATGTTAAAAATATAAGTTTTACAAAGACAAAATATAGTGATAAATTAAGAGAAAATGACCAATTTACCACACTTTTAAATGACCCTGGCCCGATATACCCAATGTCGGGTTTAAGGCCCGATATACCCACTATAGACGTCACACACATTAGCGTATCTAAAACATTATAATCTCTCACACTGTCATAGTACGAATTAGACTTGCTAAATGTTTTCTTAAGAGCTCATCATCAAAATTCAACGCCGTTATTATCAATTGCTGTTGTGGTTGTCCTTCTCTACCTGTAAGTTTCAATCTACCGACATTCGATTACTGTTATCGATTACTGTTATATATTTTGTATTATGTACATATAAGCTAGGGTTTAATATGATTTATGTAATAACTAATTTTGGGGATTACATGTGTAGTGAGTAGTTATTGTAGTTGAATGACTTTTACTTTCTCAATTTAGGGTTATTGACATGTTAATTAAATCTATTTTATGTTTGTTATTAATTTTGAGATGAGTTAGGTTGATATGGTTGAGAATGATTAGTTCATCAGACTAACACATGATTATCATACATTTTATTAATATTTCTACGAATTTATATTATTCTGTAGTGATTCTACATGTACCTGTGCCTGAGAAAAAGCTTTTTAGTGACCGACTAATCACTCATTCATATATGTAGCTTTATGTTTGTTGTTTTATCTCTGCATAAACATAATGTGTTTGTTTGATGTTATGCTTATAGGTCATGGATCAAGAAGAGCTTAATATACACCCTCAACCCAAAGATCCGTTTATCTTGCATTTACAGCTAGAGCATAGGTCATCTATAGTATGGGAAGTTGGTGGTGGTGATAATCAAAGATCAAGGCATCGTGACCCGAACAATGTCAAATTCCCTCCCCTACACCAAAGGATGATTCTGATTCTCCAAGCTTTGAGATTTGATGGGGTTTCTAGATTGTCGCGCATTCAAATAGATTGGAGTTTAATAACTGCTTTGATAGAGAGGTGGAGATCGGAAACACATACCTTCCACTTACCATTTGGGGAGTGTATGATATCATTGCAAGATGTTAGCATTCTTCTAGGTTTGCGGATTGATGGTCCCGTAGTCACTAATTTTACTGCAGTTGATGGAGGTTGGGCTAAATACATTGAGCAAGTACTAGGAGTCAATCCTGGTACAGAAGGGTTAGTTGGTGGTAGAGTGAAATGCACTTGGTTAAATAGAGAATTTCCTTCACTTGCGGACGATGCTTCTGATTTACAGCTTCAACGGTATACACAAGCTTACGTGCTGCAATTGATTGGAGGTGTCTTGTTTACTGACCATTCCGGTGGTCAGGTTCATTGTATGTATATTCCCTTGATCAAGGATCTTGATAGCTGTGGGAAATTGTCATGGGGTTCTGCAGTCCTTGCATTCTTGTATAGGGAATTATGCAAATCATGTAAAAAGGATAAAGAAGAGAATGCTGGATGCCTTATTTTCCTACAGTTGTGGGCATGGAGTAGATTACCTACGTTGGCTGCTATTCCTCGCGATCCACCCTTAAATAATGCACTATGGGGTGATCTTCCCGGACCACATGGTTTAAGGTAAATATGCACATTTTCGTATTACAAATAGTACAGCCATGCATCCTTACAAGTTTCCTTACAAATTACATAATGTAGTTACATGTCGATCTGTACAAGGTTTGAAGTAATCACCTTGTTTTCTACTCACTGGACATTTTGTTGATGGAATTCAATCGGTTATAATCATATATAAATGTCCAGCTGAGCACCATAATGTGCGGGACTAATTGGATCATATGCCTGAATTGTTTACAGAGGAAAATTAAGTGTAGTGAACATTACATAGGAGCAGTATAAAGTAAGACTGAGGCTGCATTACCTGCAAGACGAAGGATGTGTTAGACTTTAGAATTGGGTTTTACTAAGAATTTCTGAGAACTTTATATAATTATAGTATAGTATACCCAATATTCCTACTGTCAAACGCAACTTATCTTCCATATTTCTGAGTATTAAGGGGAATTGATCCTAATTAGGCTTGAATAAAATATTTTTTGTAGTCTGAAGTGTCTTATCACCAACGGGCTATTTATAAATGCATGGATGGGTAGGAACAAAATAATGCATGCAGAACTGAAAATGAGTACAGTAGGATTTAATTAGGTCATATGAATTTAATCTTTTCATGTTTTGTAATGCAGATTAATTTTTTTGTATCATCATTCGTATCGATATCTGTGCAGTTCCATCAAACTATTAATTGTGTATAATAGATTGTAATATACTTTTATGTTCTTATGTGTTGGATAGGTGGTGTGATAATCTATCCTTCACTGATAGTGGTTCACATACGCTTGCACATTCTCGGTTGTCATTAGATGTTATGGTAGAGTCTCAGTTTACATGGCAGCCATATACGGATGACATTCTCGCCAAACTACCTGAGCATTGTAAAGAAGGTAGTAATATTTGGTGTTATAAGGGTCCTTTAATCTGTTTTTGTATTGTGGAACCACATTACCCCGACAGATGTCTACGACAGTTTGGAATGGTACAATATGTCCCGTCTTCTTGCATTTATTCGCCCGATCTTCACAAGATTAATTTAAAAGGTAAGACAGACATTAATTGGATGGCACTACATCGTGACCATTTAGATCAATGGAATAGTCAAGAGTAGCATGTATTTGTTGCTGATGTAGGTTTTGGTGTTTCTAATAACTACCACCAGTGGTTTTCATCCGTTACTCTTCCATATCTTACTCGCATTGGTGGCGGGTACTCTTACACGGTAATTATAATCCAGTGTCATGTATTTATGATAATTCAATGTCATGTATTCTTACTCATTAGTTTATTTAAATACATTCTACTTTGTTTTTTATTTATAGATGGATTTGTTGGATCTGATTGACTCGGTATACAAGGGTGAGAAAGGGGGAGATTTACTTGCTATTACTGCTCGTGCTAAACAAGTTTTGCAAGCGAAGTTTTCTTTAGGATACTATCAAGATTTCCCGGTTGAAGACCGACATTCTAAAGAAAATGAGTTAAAAGGTAGGCCAAGACGGGTAAGTAAAAAAGGAGATAGTGGAGTGGCCAATGTCCCTCGAATACGTGGCAAGTTGCCTAGTATTTCTGTGGTTGACGATGGTGTCTATTTAGATGATGAAGGAGATGTTCATTTGGGTGATGATGGAGATGTTCATGTGGGTGGTGAGGGAGTTCATGTGGATGATGCAGGAGGTATACCCGTTGCTGATAAATTTACTTGTCTCCAGGAGGATGAGTTGGGACATAATGATGTAGACGATGATGATAGGGATAGATCATTTATCCCTAGATTCAACTTACTTCCGTCTAATGACTTTTTACTATCGTCACGTCCAGATGAATTGGAGCGTAATGTTCTAGATGATGATGTTAGGGATAGGTCATTTATCCCTAGGTTCAACTTACTTCCGTCTAATGACTCTTTACTATCGTCACGTCCAGATAAGCATGTTGTTGATTAAACTCCACGCTTATCAGATCCTGCTTTGAACCTACTCACACAGACTCCCCCACATCCGGTGCATCAGCTAAAAACACAAAATGAAGGGCAACAGGCGACAACAAATCAGCTACTGCACCAGCCTACACATGAGCCAGTGCACCACCCAGCAAAGCAACAGTCGGTGCAGAAATTACCAGTGCAGCGCCAGGCGCAGCATCAGACAGGACATCATGAACCAATACAACAACAGCAACAAACAATACCACAAGACATGGTGCAACAGCAGGTGCCACCAGCAGAGCAGCTCCAACAACATTTACAACATGAGCACATTATGCAGCTACGTACTCGTAAGCCTGTTGAACGAGATTGTGGGACTAATAGTAAGATGGAGATACAGAAGGAGATGCAACCTTACAAGAGGCGTCGTCTTGTGTAAGTTTCTTAAACTATTATGCGTTAGTTGGATATCCATTCATTTGTTCATTTATGATGTTTAACTATTTTTCTTTTATTCAGAAAGAAGTATCAATAACTGATTCTAATCATAAGGACTATGTTTGACTGTGAAAGGTAATTTACATTTATTTACATTAATCCCCCTAAATCTGATTAACATAATTACTCAATTTAGGCTTCTTTTTTGCTTTTTCTTGTGAAGATTAATCTTTTAATTTAGTTTACGTAAATTACATATTGCAGGTGATTGATAGTCAATCGAATCATTTACTTAATAGTGTGCAAAATGGAGATGACTTGTCAAGAAACAAGGTTTATGGAAGATTCAAGAAAAGTTCTAATTTTAACGTTTTGTTTTGTACTAGCAGTATTATTAATGGATGTAGTTCTTTTTGATTTTGTAGTACCTTAATTAATGGGATGTGCTTGATATTAGCGTATTTTGTGGATCTCGATGAATTGTTGTTGGAATGGAGGTTTTCTATTTTGTAGCATCTGAACTATGCAGATGAAGTTATATAATATGAAAATGGTTCTGTTTTGAACAAGTTTTGCATTCAGGAAGATGTATAATCTATGTTTTAGACTCTTCCCTGGAGATGTTCCACCTGTTTGTATTGCATGGTTGGTAACAATTTTAAGAAAAATTGATCACTGTTTCTCTCTCCGTTGATATTAAGAAGACCAGAGTGTAGACAAAAGCAGTCTGTGATAACAAAAGCAGATATTTTGGGTACATCCTGCTATTGCTGCCACCGGAATCAAAACCAGATCATAAAGTAACCGACCGACACCCCATGTTGCTACAGTGCTATTCTCCATTATTGCTACCACTGCACCCACTTTATCTACCATACACCCCCATAAACTATTACATGTCCCCAAGTACGATGATCGCCAGTATAAGTTTAACAACTACAGGCAAACACCACCACAACTAGGAAGCAGAACCCCAAAATCCCTAGACTAGATCTTTACCCTTTTAGTGGTGAACATCAGTTCTTGAGCTACTTTGGGTGAATGCGGTTTTCAGTATGTCTGAGTAACTTGAGTATTTGGTTTTAATAAACATATGCATAGTCCTACAAACTGTATATTGCCATTTTCAGTATGACCGAGTAATTCATTCTTTGTTTCTAATAAACAAATACATGGTCACACAGAACAAAGTTCAGTGGAGACCATGTTTTTTGTGGAGTCCTGGAGTCCACATTTGTTCTGCATATATTCATCCACATTTAACAATGTTTTATCAATGTAAAAATGTTTTCCTCCTGAACATGATCGTAAACTGCTTCGAAACACGCCTAAACATCTCTTGAATTAATTTTTAGAATTTTGTTATTGAACACTTGGTTCTGCAATATAAAATTTGTTCTACAAATTCAATATTTTGTCATTGCGGGCAATATAATGTATATATGTGATGGATTTTGAAGATATTGTTGAAAAAACCCTAACTAATCTTGGTGATGATCGTAGAAAATTATTAAATGCAATGTAAAATGCTGATGAATGTATGCAGAACAAAAGTGGACTCCAGGACTCCACAAAAAACATGGTCTCCACTGAACCCAACTCTGGTCACACATACTATATATAATGATTAATACTCTCATTTCACACATGAAATAGGTAACTCATATATTAATGGCATAATGCTAAGTTTATTATTACTTTTCAGAGTTTTAAAGACATATATATATATATATATATATATATATATATATATATGTCTTCAGGTATCATGGTATCTTTCTTCAGGTGCCTGTCCCAAACAAATTTAGCTAATAGTAAAGCCAAAGCAGTCGTGGTAACTACAATTTGGTATGCTCCCTGTATTTCTCCTGTATTCAACAGCACTGCGATGATTATAATATTCATAATTTTCATAGAGACAATTTATGGTAGATACTACCACTGCTAACAGTTGACAAAATTAATACTCAGATATCTCCGGTTACAAATTTTCAAAAATCATCAAGCAACAATCCCACATGCATTCTTTCAAGCAATAAGCACCTATAACTAGTAAAAAAAAGTTCTTGTAACTTTGCTTGAAACACTTAGCACTAGAATGCCTATTAGAACTTGTGTAAACCACAATCAGCAAATAATTAATAGTATCATGAAATAGTGGTCGCATCTATAGCCAAGAAGAGTATTTCCTGACAGAAATGAGCTACTTATTATAACTAACTGTTGATTTCCGAGTCATAAAGCCCGGGTCTAGAGCTTCAGGTTCCATTGTAAACCAGAAATAATTAGCACCAGCAAGCCATGGTAGCAACAACAATTTGATGATCCAAATAGCAAACAAGAATACCTACCACAATAATATACAATCAGTACAAAAAATACCAAATTGGCAAAAAAAAATCTATACTAGCAGAAAATAAACAAAATGAAAAAAAAAATATGCTATGGAGAACTAGAAGAAAAAAAATATATATATATATATATATAGTATGATATGTACTAAATATAAATTGACATACCAGTTCAATGAACTAGGGAGCACTAGAAGAAGCAACATTTCTTTTTCTTATTGATTGATAATCCATTGCATTCTTGTATCTCGTTGATTTTTTTCGTCCTGGTTTTTTTGGAATATCACTATCATCTAAAATCACTGTAGGAAAATCTCTCAACGTCGGCCAATCACTCTTGTCCTGTATAGGCTCAAAGTGACCCGAATACACTTTTCTTGCATTTTCCAACTTATACCACTCACTTATAAAGCTTCTATGTTTCAATCCTACATTATCACAGCAAGCAAGGACGTGAGAACATGGAATATGATATGTTTGCCATTTATTGCATGTGCATACAATTTGTTTCTTCCCTCCTTTCTAACCATGCTTCTTTGTCAGCACCTCAAAAACCCACATATTGCGGTCCACTTTTGTCACCTGATGTCCAGTTGCACGTTCTTTCCATTTGTTCATAACTTTATTGGCATGCATCGTGAACTCGTTACCATTAACAGTCTGCTTCTGTATCTCCACGCGACGCTGGTCAAAGTAGCTAACCACCTTATAGTATAAGGCTTTAACCAATGCAGTGACCGGGAGTTTTCTTGAATCTTTAATGGCATTGTTCCAACTCTCAGCCATATTTGTTGTCATGATGCCAAATCGCTTGCCTTCATCATAAGCTAAAGTATATTGTTTCGGGTTTATCTCACTAAACCACTCTTCTGCTCTAGGCTCAACTGCTACCAATGCATTCCAACCACCCTTTCTTTCAAATCTGTTTTCTTCTACTTTGTAGCAAAATTAGCAGCAAGGTGTCTAACACAGAACCGATGATATCCATGTGGTTCACACCATCCAATATTTGGATTTTTCATAGCAGATATGATGCCAGGATGCCTATCAGAAATCACACAAATACCGGCTCGATCGAGCGCAACCATCTTCCTCAATCTCTCCATAAACCAACCCCAACTTTCTACATTCTCCCCTTCAACAATTGCAAATGCTACTGGAAGAAGATGGTTGAAGCCGTCAATTGTTGTAGCCGTAAGTAAAACTCCATTGTACTTGCTATATAGATGGGTACCATCAATCTGAAGTGTTATGCCCAAAATTCGGTTCGGGTATTCTAAAATGGATCCGGGTCAGATACGGGTTCAATTTAGGGATTTTCATGATAAATTAGGATTTTGGCACAGATTGAAGAAACTAGGTCGCGCCCTCACTTTTCTTATAGGGAGGGCGCGCCCTAATTGATACTTCCATATCAGAGATTTCTACTCAAGCTGGAATTCTACTCAAAGATGGAACTCTACTCAAGTTTTTATAGTTTTTAATGAAGGATTCTACTTAAGCTTGGATTCCACTCAAGCTTGGATTCCACTCAGGCTTGGATTCCAGGAAATATTGAAGAATTCCCTCATATCGTATCTCAGGAGGGGGATGTCCGTCGCAGAAGGCCTCCAGGGGTTTGCCAGGATATAAGGACCCTTCTTAGACACTAAGGGCGCGCCCTAAGGTGGAAAGATGGGGACTTTCTGGTGTGTGCTTTGGGAGCTCTGTTCCTGTAGCCAATGGGCGCGCTCTCATTGGGGAACTTTGGAGTAATCCTGCACTTTGCACCCAAAAGCTCTGGATCACCTGTCCTGCTATCTGGTGGGTGCTTCTCATTCGGGGGACAGGGATGCGTTCTGCACTTGGGGTAAACCACGGCTATACCTGCATCCTTGAAATCAAGAAATAGCTGGTAGCGGATAGGACTAGTCCTCGACGGGGGAAGTTTCCTTATCCGTGAAGTCTTGAGATCCTGGATGAGCCTTGGGCCTTTGTGGTTAGGCCTCATAGTAGAACATTTCGGAAGCTAGTTCGTCAATCCAAGCCCATTTGGGTTTCTTGCTCTCCAAGAACTACGTGGGCTTGATCCTCTATAAATACAGAGGTACGTAGGCAAATTGGGGGGATGGAAGCGAAGAGCTCTATGAGCCACCACCAAAACCCTCTCAATCTCAGTCCCCAAGATCATCACAACCACCACACTCCGGTGACTTTTGCCGGCGAATAGCCACCATCATAGATCTTGATTCCGGTGACGTACCTCAAAATTTGTTGTTACCAAATTCCTCCGTCAACAAATTGGCGCTAGAAGGAGGGGAGCCAATCAAGATCTTCATCTTAGGAGGAAAAGATGTCTCACAATTAAGGTGGAGGTTCTCATTAAAAAGATTATTACGATTCTGAAGATAGCTTGGGGGGTAATCAAGCTTGACACGAAGTTTATGTTCCGGAGGAAATCTCTACTTCTCTGCACCACCATGGAACTCAATCCACCACCGGCGGACAGTCGCCCGTTCTTATCAGTAATTCGGAGTTAATGGAGCAACTTTATCGTATGAGAGATTCGATAAATAACTTCGGGTCAAGATTGAGTTCTGCGGAGAAAGAGCAAGAAAGTAGGAGAAAATCTCGGAGGATCCCACGAAATCATCGCCGAACAAGGAAAGCCCTCCAAGTTAGGAAAGTTCTCGAAGTGGTTCTTGGATCCTCAAGAGAGGGCGCGCCCTCATCCCCACCGCTCTGGGCGCACCCTTAGTGAGATTCGATGTGATAAAGAAAAGATGGTTCTAAAGATGATTTTCACGCTGCTGTTGCAAAAAGACAGTTCCGGGTATTTTCAAGAAAGGTGATTTCCGGTCAATGACGTCGAACTAGGTTTTCTATGGGGCGATTTCAAATATGATTCGAAGAAGGATGTTCCAGAGAAGAGACGCAATTATCGGGAACTCGTCCACTATTAGGGCGCGCCCTCACCATCAGGATGTGCCCACAAGGTAACCCTTGACTTGTTATGTTGAGATTTTTGTTGTTTGTTTTTTGGACTTTTGTAGGAGAATCCTCGAGTTAAAGATGGAATTAAAGATGGTGAGAGAGAATATCCAATAACTCTCAGGGCGCGCCCTGAGGGTGGTAGCCAAGGCTCAGATGATTTCCAACTTCTAGGAAAATTCGATGGTTGAACACGTCCTCATCTCCAGGACGCATCCTCTAGAGAGGGCGGCTCCTCACCCATCTGGTGAAATCCAACGAATTAAGGAAAACCTCGCTGCTATGAGGAGGAGCTTTGCTAGCTTGAAGGAACGCCTAGGAATAAGGCCCGGGAGCGAGGCCTCATGATCCATAGCGCGTGCCCCCTGATTACAGGTCGAGGCCCCTTGGACATGAGCGAGCCCTTCCATGGAGTGATAGTCCACAGCGCGTGCCCCCTGATTACAGGTCGCGGCCCCTTGGATTCGAACAAATTCTCCCTCGCGATAATACTGGAAGAAGAAATAACCGTGATAACGGTGACAAGACAATGAAGTTGTATAGAGGTTATGCGCAGCCTCACAATGATGAGGGCGCGCCCTCAAGATTGCGACCTCGCATTCATCAAGTTCATTCAGGCAGCTCCAGTGAATCCAGGTCAAGGACGCGCCCTCATACAGGCGGACAGCGTCAGGAAGCCTCTCAAGGAAATCTATAACCCCAATAAAATCCGGCAAAATGAAGAGAACCTTGCTGGCATGCGAAGACCTCCAGGGGTTTACCTGATGAGAAGGCCTCCAGGGGTTTACCTGATGAGAAGACCTCCAGGGGTTTACCTGATGTGAAGAACTCTAGGGGTTTACCTGATGAGAAGGCCTACAGGGATTTGCCTGGCTAAGAAAACGGAGAACACTTGGAATCAAGGCCCCATGATCCACAGCGCGCGCCCACTGTTAATAACAGGTCTGGGCCCCTTGGACGAGCAAGTTCTAGCATGGAGAGATAATTCACAGTGCGCGCCCCCTGTTGATAACAGGTCGCGGCCCCTTGGATTTGAACAAAATCCTCGTCGAGATAATACTGAAATCCACAGCGCGCGCCCGCTATTGATAACAGGTCTGGGCCCCTTGGATTCCTTGAGATTTCTGTGGAAGATAATGAAGCTAAGGAAAATCCTCCAACATAAGATGCGCCCTCAAAGAACTTCCTTATCAGAGGACCTTTCTGGTTAGGGCGCGCTCTTAAAGAAAGATGCAAATTCTCAAGTTGGAATTTTTCGATATCTACAAGGATAATTTATTGCTGGGACTCTAGAAGGAAAGAAGCTGTTGAGTTGCGGCCCCACGAACCATAGTGTGTGCCCCCTGATTATCAGGTTGAGGCCTCAAGGTCGTGAGTGAGCCCCTCTATGAAGAAACAATACTTTGCAACAAAGGACGCACCCTCGTGTCTACAATGACTCGAATGATAGGCATCAGGGCACGCCCTAACTCATCAACCTCATGTTATGGCTTTGTATGCACGTATGATCGCAACGATCCATGGCATATCTTTTGCTTGAAGAAAATTGTATTGATATGAGGCCCCAAGGTCATGAGTGAGCCCCTCTACACAAGAATGACTTTCATCCAGACTAGAAGAGATTGTCATTGCCCTCGTCCACATAGGGCGCGCCCTAAGCAACAGGGCGCGTCCTCAGTAACTCCAACGGCTCTCTCTTAAAATTCCCCTCTTGGGATGCCTCTTTAAGAGATGCTTCTTTAAGGAATGATATTCTGATGCTGGGGGGTAGTACTAATGCACCTCCCTAGCCCTACATATACATGTATTTCAGGACAATTTTTGTGAACAGCGGAATACCCCCACGGGGATGCCTCTTCGCAAGATGCCCTTTCATGGGATGAAATTTGAAGCAAATAATAATGATACAGAATACGAAGCTTTAATCAATGGATTGAAGATGCCTCTAGAAATGAAAGTTGTAAATCTGATCATATTGAGTGATTCCGAAATAGTGGTGAGGCAAATTGATGGATGATTCCAAAGTCGTGGTTCAAGGACAGAGCTATACATGAAGTGTGCACAAAGGTTGATGCATAAATTTTGAGAAGTACGATTGGAATGCATACCTCGGATGAAAATTGCAGTGCAAATGTTTTAGCTAAGTTGGGATCTCAAAAGGATGTCATTTTGTTAGGAACAGTGCCCTTGCAGATTCAGGAAATTCCTAGTATTCCAGATGTAGAAGTCATGGAAATTGCAGATGCTGTGCAGATCACTTGGATGACTCCAATTCAAGAATACATCAAAAAGGGGACTCTCCTAGATGATAAGGTTAGAGCAAGAAGACTTTGATTTCAAGCAGCAAGGTATGTGCATTATGATGGAATCCTATACAAGAGAGGTTTCAACCAGTCATTTCTCAAATGTATTGATGAATGCAATTACATTTTAAGAGAAATATACGAAGGAATTTGTGGCAGTCACTCGGGGGGTGGTTCATTGGCTATGAAGATTTTGCGACAAAGATATTATTGGCTTACTTTGAAGAAGGATGCTTATGAATTTGTAAAAGCATGTGATAAATGTCAACTGTATGCCAACTATTCTTCAAATCCGGTTACAACTTTAACTTCCATGATGAGTCTGTGACCGTTCGCTGTGGGGAATAGATCTCATTGGAGAATTACCTAAAGCTAAGGGAGGTGTCAAATATGTTGTAGTTACTGTGGATTACTTCACCAAGTGGGCGGAAGCTATGCCCTTGGCCACAATCACTGCTAAGAAGATCAAGGATTTTTTGTTCAATTCTATTGTGTGTAGGTTTGGAATTCCTTACAAATTTATACCGGATAATAGAAAGATAGTAAAGAGTTGCAGAAATTGTGTGAAAATCTGGGAATCAAGAAAGATTTTGCTGTGGTATACCATCCTTAAAGTAATGGACAGATAGAAACTATCAACAAGATTTTAAAGCATACTCTGAAGACGAAGTTAGAAGAAAGCAAAGGGAATTGGCTTGAAGAACTTCCAATGGTTTTGTGATCATACAACACTACTCCAAGATCAACTACAGAGGAATCTTCCTTTCTGTTATCTTATGGATTTGAAGCAATGGTTCCGGTAGAAATTGGAGCAGGTTCGTTTCGAAGAGACTTTTACGAAGAGTAAGCGCCTTCCTTAGTTCTAGTCGAGACTTGCTGTTTTTTCACTTTTTGTTCTCCTTAGACTGGGGGGTAGTGTATGTACACCTTCCTTGGCTTTATCGAGACTTGAGTTATTCGAAGAATTCTATGATTTTCAAGAATTTCAGAAAGTTTTCAAGACTGGAATTTCAAGATTTCTTAAAGTGTAAAGGAAATCCATTAAAGACGCGTCCTGGTTGAGAAACCGTAATACATAAATCACTACATAGATAATGTCAATTTGGATTTTAAAGGAGAGGATCTTCCTAATAAGAAAAGTTGAGGGTGTCTGGCTGTGATATAGAAGCGCAAGTGGCTACAAGAATATTTAATCGGTATGCGATTGCTAGGCACACCCTCATGTGATGTTTTGCTACAAAGTTGATAAGCATATTTACTGAAGAAAGAAAAAGGGCGCCCCTTGTTGAAGGAAAAGAAGGTTGTGACCATCTACCATCTTGCAATGAAATTCCCAACACCCAATGGAGTAGTAACTATGCGAGGATCTCAGTATGATTCAAGAGATTGCTATCACAAGGCGATCAAAGTGTTCAGAAAACGGGATGGAGAGCGCGCCCTCTGTGAAAGTAGTTCAGGAGTCGTCATGAGCATCATTCTAGGAGAAGTTAAAGTCTACTATCTTGTCCAAGAACCAGGAGAGGAGGCGCCTCCCTACAGGGCGCGCCCTGAGGAGCAGCAAGTGAATAGAATTTCAGCACTGGGTGATTTACAAGATGAGATCCTGGAAGAAATTGAAGAAGATTCAGAGGATATCATATCAATCAATCTTAGAGGTGAGCAGGTTGAAGGTAGACGAATGTTGCTTGAAGGCTTGGTGCACACCCTTGTTGAGGAAGACTTCCCTCTTAAAGAGGACGCGCCCTCCAAGGATGAAGCACCGATTGAAGATCCTCGAAGCTTTGATTTTAATCTTAATTGATCCGAGAACACCGCAGCCGGTTGAGAAGACTAGTTCTGCAGAGGACTCAATTTCAATTATGGTGGATGAAAAGGATACGATTAAGGTATTGAAAATCGGATCTCAGTTGAATTCTAAGTTGAAAGGAATGCTCACCAACTTTCTTTTGGATAACCTGGATGTTTTTGCTTGGAGTCATGCTGCTATGGTGGGAATTGATCCAAAAGTTTTGTGCCATCATCTGAATATAGATCCCACCAAGAAAGGTATTCGCCAGAAACGTCGACCAGTAAGTGGAGAGAGAGCTCTAGCGTTGAAGGAAGAGGTGGGCAGAGTATTAAACTTTGGCTTGATTTAAGAGTCTCACTACCAAAATGGTTAGCTAACTCGGTATTCGTTAAATGGGAAATGGAGGACTTGTGTAGATTTCAAGGATTTGAACAAAGGCTTGCCCAAATGATAGTTTTCCTCTTCCTCGGATTGGTCAGTTGGAAGATGCAACAGCATGATAGAGGATTATACCGCTACAGTGGAATGCCCTTTGGCTTGATTAATGTAGAAGGAACTTGAAAAGACCATGGTAGTGTATGTGGATAACAGCTGAAGGGGTCCGTACGCCTTAATATCATAAGGCTCGTCCTCTGTAAATATATGTAAATATTTAGCTTTAGTACGAGCCCTGTGAGAGGTTTATACTTGTGCATAATATCTCTTGTTTCTTACGCCGAGTTAGCTCATGTAAGCTTAGAGATGTGGTGCATTTGTGTTATTCCTCTACGAAAAATTGAAACTAGAGTTGTCAGGAAGATAAGATTGAAGAATTGAAGGACGCACCCTCCGCATAGAATCTTGAAGATGAGGAACGAGGACGCGCCCTGAAGAGGAAAAGTTACAAAAATTTTGGTGTTGTTTAAGATTGAAATTCCATGCTTCATCTTTGATTTTACATGGAATTGGGGGTAGTTGTTATGCCCAAAATTCGGTTCGGGTATTCTAAAATGGATCCGGGTCAGATACAGGTTCAATTTAGGGATTTTCATGATAAATTAGGATTTTGGCACAGATTGAAGAAACTAGGTCGCGCCCTCACTTTCCTTATAGGGAGGGCGCACCCTAATTGATACTTCCATATCAGAGATTTCTACTCAAGCTGGAATTCTACTCAAAGATGGAACTCTACTCAAGTTTTTATAGTTTTTAATGAAGGATTCTACTTAAGCTTGGATTCCACTCAAGCTTGGATTCCACTCAGGCTTGGATTCCAGGAAATATTGAAGAATTCCCTCATATCGTATCTCAGGAGGGGGATGTCCGTCGCAGAAGGCCTCCAGGGGTTTGCCAGGATATAAGGACCCTTCTTAGACACTAAGGGCGCGCCCTAAGGTGGAAAGATGGGGACTTTCTGGTGTGTGCTTTGGGAGCTCTGTTCCTGTAGCCAATGGGCGCGCTCTCATTGGGGAACTTTGGAGTAATCCTGCACTTTGCACCCAAAAGCTCTGGATCACCTGTCCTGCTATCTGGTGGGTGCTTCTCATTCGGGGGACAGGGATGCGTTCTGCACTTGGGGTAAACCACGGCTATACCTGCATCCTTGAAATCAAGAAATAGCTGGTAGCGGATAGGACTAGTCCTCGACGGGGGAAGTTTCCTTATCCGTGAAGTCTTGAGATCCTGGATGAGCCTTGGGCCTTTGTGGTTAGGCCTCATAGTAGAACATTCCGGAAGCTAGTTCGTCAATCCAAGCCCATTTGGGTTTCTTGCTCTCCAAGAACTACGTGGGCTTGATCCTCTATAAATACAGAGGTACGTAGGCAATTTGGGGGGGATGGAAGCGAAGAGCTCTATGAGCCACCACCAAAACCCTCTCAATCTCAGCCCCCAAGATCATCACAGCCACCACACTCCGGCGACTTTCGCCGACGAATAGCCACCATCATAGATCTTGATTCCGGTGACGTACCTCAAAATTTGTTGTTACCAAATTCCTCCGTCAACATGAAGTACCGGAATGCAATGTGCAAATGCATCAACACAAGGTTAAATGTCCAAAAAACTCGCCTGAATCTCACCACCTATTACAAATTACACATAATAAAGCTAGATAAGTAAAACCATCAAAACATTTATACAATTAAATGACACATGATTTAAAGACCAACGATATAAGGAGAAATGGCCCCCACTACACAATTTAATCGTAGACCCTAATTTAGCCGTTCTTGGGGTTTCAACAGTTAACTTTTAGGGTTCAATATTTCTATTTTGGGTTAGAAATATTCAGAACGACGAATAAGTTGTATACGGACTTAGGGTTTAGGGGACTCTAAACCCTAACTCATTTTAAAAATTAGGCCGCCGGATTCAAATTTTTAATAGTGCTCATATATAAGATAAAAATATCATGTAATGATTCTAATTGCCATAATGAATGATGATACCTCAGATATTGGTTGCCCCAAATCATGCTCTTTAAAGTGCCAAAATACATGTGTGCTAGGATTTACAACACATAGTACATTGAAGAATAAAGGAAGCTCTTGGTATGATTCCTTCCAAGACCCATACACCTTCTCACTTGCAATTTTTCTTCCAACTCTGATTTTTTTCCTTGGTGTATAGCCAACTTCCCTGACAACTGCAGCCATTAACACCTTTTCTGAAACATTAGGGTCCGCAGCAATAAGGTTAACAATGATTTCTGCAATGTGGGAAGAGTCAAGATTCGGATGATCTTGTGAGATAGATTGGTTAAAACAAGTATGTGGACCATTAGTGTCCATAATCTCAAAAAAAATTATGTGCCTTTCTCTTTCTAGCCCTCAATCTCCATTGACAACCATCAATATTCTTCTTGCATCCCACTTCCCAAGTGATAGAATCAGACTTCAACACCTTTATCTCTTGATGGTTTACGATATGCACCCTTTTTTACCACACTCATTAGCTTTTCTTTTGACTCAAACAACATCCCTTTTGTTAATTCGGTTGGATTATGAACTTCACTACCTTTTCCCATGCCACTATCAAGATTTGAAACTACCATTGACGACCCGTTAAAAGACTTGTAGTAAGGAATTTCGTCATCTGTGAACTCACTACTTGCTCTAGAATTTGTTTCACTAGCACCGCTACTAATGAACAATGTTCTACTCGAACTTGTACCACTCCATCCTTGCACACTTTTTGAACTATTTGTACCCGAAGTATTTTCAGAACTTGCAGCAGCTTTCGAGCAATGAGACATTTCAGCTGAACTTTCACATAAACCAATCGAAACTTTTTCAATATAAATCTCCACCCGAGTTTTGACCCCGGAATAATCTAACGATTCAAACATAAACTCTACATCTTCATCATCAGCAATCGACACAACTCCGTACTTACTAGTCGTAGGATTCAAAAACCTACGGGAGACATTCAATTTAAACAAATTCGGATCTATGTATAACTTTGTATACAAAACACGAAGCAGCTCTTTATATTTTAAATTGAAGTTCAGTTTCACAAAACTAATGACATCTCTATCATAAATAAGCACAACCTACAACACTATCATTTGTTATATTTCCATTGCAATATAACCATCCCCAAACAAATCTAGGGTCTGAATCCATAAAAACGAAGATAATAAAATCGAAAAGGATGGAATGCAATTGATATGAAAATTTAATTGAGTAGAAAAGGGAGAGAATTCGAACTTTTTTAGGTCACCTATGTTTGTTTTCTTAGACGCAGCATCGGAGCAGAGTACACAATGGCTCTCTGAACATGGATGGCTATACGTATCATGATTTTTTTTTATGAAAGATACGTTACCTGTAGCAGCGTAAGCAGAAGAACACCCTTATGTGAGAAGCATATCCAAGAGAGACGAAGGTGTTAAAAGCGTATCTGGCAAAATACGCTTCGGTACTAGCGTATCCTACGATATACTCCTTCAGTACTAGCGTGATATTTGTACGTAAGAACCCTAGGCAACAAACTGCCTCTCAAGAAGCGTGTTTCATTGATACTCCAACACCAGTAACGTATATGAATGATGCTCCATTATAATTAGCGTATATGGTGGATGCTCTATCACCTGTAGCATATCATCAGTAGCGTATATGGTGTATCCTTCACCAGTAGCGTATGCTTTTGATACTACTTCCACTGACAGATACTTCTTTTACAGTAGCGTGTCTGTGAGATACTCCTTTAACAGTAGCGTGTCTGGCCGGCATTTAGGACCCCCTCCCCGCCCGCGGGTATTTTGGTTTCCAGTAATTAAAATATGGTTATTTGGAGCCTTCACCCATAAATCAATCCTTCTTACTGTTAAGTTTGCCAAAAAAAATTTGTACTCACTAGTTTTGACGGATGGCTCCCCCACTGCTTTAAAATTGTGACATTTAAATTCTTTTGTCATTAAACCCAAATTCACGACTATGAAATTAATATTTGAAATCAACCATCTGCTATTGAAAATATAACTTCACTTCCAACGACTATGAAATTATCAAATTACTATGAAATTAATATTTGACCCAATAGAGAAAATTATCTATCCAAATAATCCAATTAAGTCGGTATGTAGTTTCTATTTTTCTAAATTTAAATTCATTAATCTGGTCAAACTCACCAAAAGACAATATTTTATCAAGGCCCAACAGCGACACCTACTACATTAAAATCCCCGGCAGTGGAATCCAGCGAAGCAAACGTAAGGTTTAGACACAAAGCTGTCTGTCTGACACATTCTCACTTCACTACACACTTCAACCTAAACTAAACTAAACTAAACTAAACTAAACTAATACTAATTCTCTATTTTTATACTTGTGTTTTACCTTTTTTATTCATAGGTTGTTTCAGATACACCGATCCTGTCCTTCAGATTCACCTGAATCTCCTCCTCCTTATTCGTGAGTTCGTTCTCTCATTTTTAGTAGTATCTTTTTTGCATATTTTTATTTGTATGTCGCTGTGTTTATAGTTAGATAATTGTGTGTTTATTATGCTGTTTTGAGAATTTGTATGATCATGTGGAAATTGAACTTGTACTCACGGATTTGACCTAGTCTTTCTGCGTATATGTTGTGTGTTTGTGTTTTTCGAATACTAGGAGTTTAACTACGGAATTGAGCTGGTTGTTGATGTTTTGATTGATTTCGTTTTTTACATTTCGCGTAAGTGCCAAGTTGAAGCAATGATCTCGTATTAATGGTGTAAAGTTCTGGCTCGAGTTTGACTTTAGGATTTCATAACCAGAAAGAAAGACCTCTATGTTTGAGTTCAGCTCCGAGGCTCAAATTGACTAGACTAAAAATTGATAAAATCTCGAATATGATAAGGCCGACTTAACTTGGCAAAAAAAAAAAAAGAGAAAGAGATAAGGTCGACTTAATTAAATATGTCAAATATATGTAGGTATAGAATGTTGATAAAGTAATGTTTTTACGAATTCGAATAGCTCGAGCTTGTTATTGTCGAGCTGAATTTGAATATTTTAGGAGGCAAGCTCGAACATCTCACGAATAATTTGACTCATTTACACCCAGTCTAGATGATTACACCATTATTTTTCTAGATGGTTCAGTTTTTTTTTCCCCAAGTTTTATGATATATAAATTTGAGGTGTAGTCAAGCTCGAGTAGAAAATGAACAAATAGTTAACGATTAATCACCATATCACGTACGTGTATTTTCTCAGCTGGTACTCGAATCAATTTAACCGTACCTTTTTCCTAAGACGAAAGTCCGTTTGAATGCCAATTAAGGTCCAATAAGGAGTTTATTTATGTAATTTTTATTAATTTATTCAAAATTCTTCATAGAATCCATCAGAAAACCATTAGAGTTAATACAAAATTTTTACCATGAAGTATTGTGTTAAAGCACAGCCATGGAGCAACGCGGGCCGGGTGGGAAGGGGGAGGGGGGTTGGAAAAACTCCCAAAAATAGATGTAAATTTTTATATATTGACAAATTTAGGTGTAATTGTTTGCTTCCCACTCTCCCTTAATATCATAAATTAATGAATTATGGATACATTTAGTTGCAGTTTATATATTTACAAATAGTTATATATAGGAATTCATTGTATTTTATTAATTTGTTTTAATGAATATTCATATTACAAATTATTTATATTACCTTATTAGTTTTTCAGTTCTATGCCTTATTTTTGACTGCACTTGCAGAGTCTTAATTCATTACCTGACTCTAAGCATAGTTATATATCACATGTCTAAAGTAGTCAAACAAAGCTTCACAGTTTAGATTAGTGAAAGTATATATATTAATTTTTTTAACCCTCGCAGTAAATTTATTCATTTCTTTTCATCTTTCTTACTCACGCGATTGGCCATCATTTGATTCTCGCACTTCGTTTTTGTAGTGCATATGAGGAGACTGTAAGTTGTAAATTTGGAAAATCCATCTACTGTAACCTATATTATGTTTTGTCTTATGGATTTACATAGGTGATTACTCTTCCCTGTAAGTAATACTTTTCAGATTTTTTCAAAAAAAAAATTGATTGCTGAATATATTTTTGTGTATGCAGTATATGGCGGATGCAAACCATCTAGGAAAGTCTCTATTTTCAGCCAATAACAGCTGAAGATATACCAGAGATGGTTCACTGCAGCTCCAACTTTAAGTGCTTGTACTAGTTTGGTCAATTTTCCTATTGTATTGGCCAACCATAGTAATGTGCTGGGCAGTATACCAAGCCCCAGCTGAACTATAGAGATCGCCTTTGGTGCCGTGCTTAACATTCAGTTTCTGCGGGTATGCATCCTGTTTGGACCTTTAACAGCCTTCGTTGGTGTGTTTCAGCAGGATATCTTTTTGCATTGGCTGTTTCTTTTAGTTCAGTGCAGTATGGAGGTACTCCCACGGAGTCACTATTCAATAATTTGAACAGTCGATCATGGAAGTACTTATCCCCATTGAATGGCTCAGTATCTTGCGAAGATCTGGAGGGTGTTGGATCTTTTGACACCACCTGCTTGCTGAATGCAAATCTGTATATAAATACTGATCTTTATGTGTTCGGTCATGGGAACCTTGAGATACTTCCTCAAGTTTTAATTATTTGTCCTCAAGAAGGATGTATAATAACTTTCAATGTATCTGGCAATGTCAAAGTAGGTGAATATGCAGCTATTGTTGCTGGTTCTGTGATATTCTCAGCTGCAAGTCTGAGTTTTGGGCCCAATTCTCTTATAAACACAACATCTTTGGGTGGATCACCACCATCTCAAACCAGTGGCACACCAAGCAGTTATGAAGGAGCTGGTGGAGGGCATGGCGGGCGAGGTGCTTCCTGTATGAAAAGCAACCAAACAAAATATTGGGGTGGTGATGTTTATGCTTGGTCTACTTTGTCTGAGCCATGGAGTTATGGTAGTAAGGGTGGTGGTACATCTGCCGAACATCAGTTTGGAGGAAGTGGGGGTGGACGTGTTCAGCTTGTTGTAAAAGAAAATTTATACTTAAATGGATCTGTGATGGCTGAAGGAGGTGATGGAGGATCTGAAGGTGGAGGAGGATCTGGTGGAAGCATTATAGTGCATGCTAAAAAACTGTGAGTGACATAATTATTCCTTGTGAACTTGCTTGCCTTTAGTGTGCTTTGTGTGTGTCTTTCAGGTCAGTTTGTACTGGAACAAATGTTTTTTCATATGACGAGACAAGGATCGTACATTATAGACTAGAAAATTCTTATGTCAAACTAACAAACACCGAATTGGCATTCATATTAGAACTGCTACTATAAATTTACTTTTCTTCAGAATCATAATATACAGAACTAGATGTAGCACCAATTTGCTTTTGTTAAAAGCAATAATGTGCATTTTCTCTAAATGAGGCCTTATCACATGTACGTATCTGGTTTCTTATTACTATTATGAATTATTTTTTAGTTTTGTATCAGTTAAATTTCTAATTTAATTTTTAAGAATATTTTCGATTCTATTTACAAATCTATAGTTCAGTATATTTTTAAAAACTAAGTAAATCATGTCTAAATTTATTTATTTTTGGTATATTTATACCTATGAAATTAACCCCCGCTTACCCAAATTCCTGGTCCCCCCCCCCCCCATGTTTTAGTCTGCGCCAGCTAAATATTGGTTTGTTGTTCTGCAATGGCATATGTTCTGTAGGTTCACTATACCTTCTTAGCTTATATTAATAAGGTCCAGAACTTGAACTTTGTGATTACTTGGTCAATTGTATACCCACAATTTTACATGTAAAATAGTATGTACCTAATACATGCATGTTGCTTTTGCTGGATAGGCAGGGTTTTGGTACCATAAGTGCTGCTGGTGGGAGGGGACGGGCTGGAGGCGGAGGTGGGAGAATATCGGTGTATGGTTACAGCAATCAAGAAAATGTAAAAGTCACTGTGCATGGTACGTGTTTATACCGAAATACCAGTATAAATTGTTATGGTTAATGTAATGTGTTAAACCTGTCTGGTAGTTATTGTTAATGTAATGTCGTATAGTAGCTATGTATTTACTCCTTAATTTGAATTCTATTCAAGGTTTAAATTAATGGATAATTGCAGCCCAGAAAGATCTAAATGAAGTGATTTGAATTGGGCATATCAAAATGTAATGGATCAGGAAGGTAGAAATTCAGCTGTTTAGCATATTCGTTATGAGAACCTAGGTCTTGTTATTCCTCACAATTTGTTTAATATTTTAAGCCTGCATTTCCTATCTAGCAAGTGCATAATTGTTTGCTCATTATAGCGTGCTGATTTACATGATATTTTCCGTGCCCTCTTACGGACCATTTTACTTTAAAAAAATGAAATAGGAGAGCCCCAAATACCTGTCCCTGTATCTCAATATTTGATTGTCTTTGAGGAGATTTAAAAGTGGAGGCTGGAGACTTAGTATAGGAATGAAGGTAACGCTAACCCAAGACAAAGGTCATGGGTACAATCCCTCACTCCACCCCCCCTTCTTATATTTCAAAGGAAAAAGGGTAAAAAATGGAGGATTCAAGGGTAGCCAAGTGGCATAGTCTATTCCCCTTCCCCTCTAACAAGGTCATGGGTTCAAATCTGTAGTACCCCTACCTTTATACTTAACAAATAGGCTGGAATAAATATAAAAAAGAAATGCACATGTGGGTGTGTATATGTTGATATGCATAATAACATGTTTGTCTGAACGTGTGCGCGCATGTGGTGTTTTAATATTAAAACTCGTTAAATACCACTATGTCACAGATCTAGTTTAGACTATGGAGTTCTTATGATCAACTATACTCATTGCCAAATTTTTTCTTTATGCTAGAAAGTTTGAATTCCTTGTATGCTAGATTTGAGCTTATTTTAAAAATCTGGGGGGTCTATATTCGAGCTATCTTGTCTAGGTCACAGATCTAGTTTAGACTATGAAGTTATTATGATCAACTATACTCATTGCCATTCTTTTTCTTTTATGCTAGACAGTTTGAATTCCTTGTATGTAGATTTGAGCCTTTTTAAAAAATCTGTATGAAAGGGGGTTTATATTTGAGCTATCTTGTCTCTCACATTCCACTGAAAGATGGATCACAGAGGTATATGAGAAGTTTTTTTTAATCTCTAATGGAAACACGAAGTTGAAAATATACTCGTACATCCCTTTTATCTCTGCACTCTATGTTGAGTCAACATCTTTCTGTGTGTGTGTGTGTCTTCAATGTGTTTTTTTACCTACTAAACCTTAGAATCTTGCATATTTTATCAGATAGTAAATCTTACATCTTTCACTTTCCCTTTCCACTTCTCTCTTTTCTACACCTTCATTAGTGGCATCCTTCACTTTTTTCAAATCTTTAGAAAGTACACAGTAAATCACTATCCAGTTGGCAAAAAGGGCATCTTTAGAAAGTACATACTAAATCACTATCCAGTTGGCAAAAAGGGCTGTTTCAATCCTTTCTAAAACTCCACAAACTATTTTCTGAAATTTCAACCGATAAAGGAGAATCTGGTCATGTTGGTTTGTTCTCTGTCGTCCATCTTTTGATGTATGGGATGAAATTATTATGTTAAAAAATTAAAAACGTTGTCCATTGCATGTGTAGGCCATGTGATCTAACTTCCTCCTCTCCTCTCCTCTCTCCATCTCCGTATTTATATATACACACGAAGATGTATATAACACACAAAAACATGTATGTTTGTATATGATAATTCATGTAATACATGACCTATATATTGATGTAGGTGGATTGAGTCTAGGCTGTCCATCTAATGGTGGTGCAGCAGGAACTTACTTTGATGCATCCGTCCTGAGTTTGAGAGTTGGCAACGACAATGTCACAACAGAAACGGACACTCCTTTGCTTGATTTTTCTACTAGTCCATTATGGTCAAATGTTTTCGTGGAAAACAATGCAAAAGCTTTGGTGCCATTGCTTTGGACCAGAGTCCAGGTTGTCAAGTCATATCTCTTTCCTTCATCTTGTTATATTCAGTTCTTTTTCCAAAAATAAATAACATGCAGCTTTAGTTATTTTTTATGCACTTCTTCCTTTTGCAAGTGATTTCTTAGAAACAATAGTTCATCACTGATTGTTTGGTTAGGTGAGAGGTCAAATCAGCCTGCTTTGTGGAGGTATCCTCATCTTTGGATTATCTGATTACCAAGTCTCTGAATTTGAGCTCGTTGCTGAAGAACTTTCGATGAGCGATTCCATTATAAAGGTATGACTCGTAGTTTATGGCTTACAACACACACACACACACATAGGCTCTATGACTTAAAGCATCTCTTGCCTATGAACTCAGGTTTATGGTGAATTTCGAGTGTCTGTCAAAATGTTACTCATGTGGAACTCCAACATCACAATTAATGATGATGGGGATGCCATTGATGCTTCCTCTGTCCTAGAAGTTAGAAACCTGGCAGTCTTAAGGGTAAGGCTATATAAATGTCTCGTATGATATGATGGATATCTAAATTGATGCATGTATTTTAGTAGTGATCAAATCACATATTATAGTTCTTTAATTTTTACAGGGAAATTCCGTTGTTAGTTCGAATTCGAACTTGGCTGTATATGGTCAAGGACTACTATCGCTTACTGGTCAGGGTGATGTTATCAAAGCGCAACGGCTTTCTTTGTCACTATTTTATAACGTCACTGTAAGTTATCATCAAAATTGCCTAATATTTGTGTCAAAGGTGGTAGTTTCCAAGCTCTTCAGTACCTTAATTCTTTTTGTGTGACCAACATCTTTCACTCAGTATTGAGGCATTTTCTACCAGTTACCTACCAATTCATTACATCATACTGTGGATCAAATGGTAGTTGCACATAAGTGGCCTTTGAATTTTTTAAGTTTAATTCCTGCACATATTTTAAATGTACCTAAATTATTTCTTGGTTGTTTTAGATTCTATAATCCGCCTATCTGCATTGCATGTACTTACTGCCAGTTCATCACATCACAGTATTGCTGCTACATCATAAATTTGCAAAATCACACTATGAAACTAGAGCCTTACTTCCTTTCCATCTCGTGCTTTGGGTATTTTAGGCTTAATCTATATGTACTCTTTCACCAATAATTTATAAGATCGCAGTACCGCACAATGAACTGCCTTACCATGTTAGGTGTTAGTTGATGTAGCCTCTTTTTTATCTTAATGTTTTATATGTTCCCAGATGAGTTGTCACTTTGTAGTAATTTCTTTGTCCCATAGTAGTTTTACATTTTACATCCTTTGTGAACGAAATTCATGTTGGTATGTTAGTTTGCTATCTTTAAGATTAGCGGGTGTTTTGCAAGCATTTTATGCTGAATCATGTTATTCTAATTGTGGACCATGTTTAATTTGCTCATCGGGGATCCTAATTAAAACAAGTTTGTGTACGAAGTTATGGATTTTTTTTATTTTCTACTGAAAATTGCTGAATGATAATTTTTGAAGATTACTTATTTCTCTGATGGTGGATTTAGCTCTCGGTTTAGTTACTTGTTGTAACATTCAAGATATACTTCCCTGGTTTAGTTACTTCTTGTCTCTATTAAAGATTATATCAATAAATACTTATCTTATCAAGGTATAATTAAGTAACAAGCCCTAAACATCACAGATTGGCCCTGGTTCTTTACTTCAAGCCCCTTTGGATGATGATAGCAGTAAGAGTGTGTGAGTATAAATTTTCGGTTCATATCTTTCTCTGTTGTTTTGACTACATAATGTATTGAAGGATCATTTACTTTCAATATATAAATATATTCACTACTCAAAGCAGAACATATTTGAACTAACATTTTTCTTTCTGGTGTAGTGTAATCAAATCACATTGTGGGAGTCAGGCATGTCCGAAAGATTTGACAACTCCACCAGATGATTGTCATCTTAACTATACACTCTCTTTTTCACTGCAAGTGCGTAATAATACTTTGTTATATGGATGCGTGTTTATGTTTTAACCCTTTTACTCCTATCTACTTTTAATGTGTATTTACGTAGACGTGAACCGCTTCAGATATTAACATCTTAGTATCTTTGTTAACTTCTGTTTACTTCTGGTAGATTTGCCGTGTTGAAGACATAATTGTATATGGCATCATTAAGGGTAGTATAATCCACATCCACCGAGCGACAACTGTCATGGTGGACACTGATGGCACAATAACTGCGTCGGAATTAGGTAATTTGTTATTTTAATAAAGTTATATATATGATGTAAATATAAAGTTAGATTTATGATGTGAAAAAATTCCATACAAATAAGAGACTTTCCTTCCATTTTTCTTTTGGGGTGGAGATGGGGTTCTGAATTCGTGCCTCAATGGTATTTGTAACTTGTTCACGTTAAGCACCTTGTTTTGCTTATATTTTGTGCTAGACTCGACACTTGGGGTAACCAACTACATGATAAGTCACAGAGTCTACATGTGTTGCGATCATGCTTCTGGTATTTATCACTTATCTGTAGTGTTACAATGGTTCTTGCTTAATATAGATGATCTTCCAGGTTGCAGAAACGGTATTGGAAAGGGAAACTACTTAAATGGAGCTAGTGGTGGTGCTGGTCACGGGGGAAGGGGGGGTTCTGGAGTTTACAATGGAAGGATGAGTGGAGGAGGTGATACATATGGTAGCCCTAATCTACCTTGTGAGTTGGGAAGTGGGAGTGAAGGTCCTCATGCAGCTTATGGCCATGTTGCAGGAGGGGGAATGATTGGTAAGCTTTTCTGCATAAATACTAGAAGCAAGGAAAAAATACTAGTTTTGTTAAATTCATGTTTTTTCTTGATGTACCAGACTCAAAGTACTTACGTTTTTCATCTGTCTCTCCCCCTTGTGTTCTTATTCTGCTAAAAGTAAACCTGATTAGTTGGAATTCTTTTGTAATGATTTTAAAATTTTCTAACCTAGTCCATGCATCTATTGTAGTAGCAACCTGTATTATAGATGTGCTAGTTAATAGGTGGTTGACTTCGTTATTGCTTCCTGAAAGGCATTCTATAAGTGATCTACACCAAGCTTACTTAAGGATGGTTACAGCTTGACTTTTGTTCATTTCAGTAACTGTGATCTTTCATTTATAATTGTAGAGAGTTAGGGCAAGAATTGATTGTTCTTGCACTCTATAGTAAGGATTTATGAATAGCTGGAAATGGGATGCTTCAACAAGTCATTCTTGCATATACTAAATGAACGTTTTTGCATATACTAAATGAACGTTTTTCCATAGTAATAGAATGTAAAAATGCTTTTATATATTTAGTTATTGAAATGACAGAAGGGTGTATAATTAGATACCTTTGTGCCAATATTTATAGGTAAGGTTGCATTAGCACGTGCATAAACAAAAGTACTCAATTATTGCTTATGGGGGACAGCGTTTTAATACATTTATGCCGGTTGCATTGAAATATGTTAACTTAATTGAAATTGGAGGATGCTATAACATCTGTGCACCTAGTTTAAATTCCAACATGAGAACATGCTCTTACCGTTTCATCGATATGCTTCTTTTATATATATCAGTAATTGGTTCTGGTCAGTGGCCACTTTCGAAGCTTTATATATCTGGATCTATGAGGGCTGATGGTCAAAGCTATGATAAAGCAATAGAGAATACCAATGGTAGCACAGTTGGCGGACTTGGTGGAGGTTCTGGTGGAACAATTCTTCTCTTCTTGCAGGCACTTGCCCTTGTGCAGGACTCTTATATCTCTGTTGCTGGGGGTCATGGTGTTTCTTTTGGCGGTGGTGGGGGGGGAGGTGGAAGAGTTCATTTTCACTGGTCGAATATTGATGTTGGTGATGAATATGTTCCTATTGCAACAATAAATGGCACCATCTCCAGTAGGTATGCTAACGATCATGATAGCTCAATTATTTTCACCTATTAATTTCCTTTGTTATTATTTCTAGTATGAAATAAATTTATAAGTTATAAACAGACTGTTTTTGTTCAGTTTCTTATAAATTTGTAACTTCATCAACTTCGTAAAATCTTTTTTGATACTTGATTAGCTTATTTCTCGCTCACTAAAAACCCCATTTGCAAATCTTTTTTGATACTTGATTAGCTTATTTCTCGCTCACTAGAAACCCCATTTGCAAACATAGTGGAAGAATATACCAAAGTCCTTGACTGTATTATTAGTGTGAATGCTTACATATCTTATAATAAAAGGCTATATACAATAGCGAAGTTGGCATAAAGCATAATCTACTTTCAGCAAATGCAAAAGTTTATATTCAGATACCATGGCTAATATTTTCATAGTTTCATGTTGAAGTGCTTCAACTAGCTGCAGCATGACAACTCTTTTTAGTTGCCAACTTACAGCGACAAATCATAATAACATCAATCAGCTTATATACATATAATTGATTTATGTACAGGGGTGGAACAGGGGATAGTGGCGGTCTTCCAGGAGAGGCAGGCACTGTTACAGGGAAGAAATGCCCTAAAGGCCTATATGGCACATATTGTATGGTATGTCTATGTTACAGTTTTACATTGTCGTAGGATTTCACTCTTTCCCTTGATCCCATTATTTACTCGGCAGACCTCGTGGATTGCTTTAATATCCATTTGCTGGATGATCTAGCAGTAGCTACCATCAGTTTATTCCTCAGTTTAGCTTATTTCTAAGTTTGGGTTATGCAATAACAATAAAGTAACTTCGTGTAGCTTCAATTTCTGTAAATAGTAAAATTTTACTCATATTATTAACTTAGTAGCCCAAGTGCACAAGACAAAATTTATCAGGAATACATCACAAGAAACTAGGAAACTAAGGAAAGGTACACTATGTTAAAACTAAGTGGAGCATCTTATTCCTTCTGAACTCGCAACTGGGGAGGTGGTATTTGGTCTAAACAAGAAAGTAAATTGAAACTCACTTTTGACAATTAGTGACAAAGCAAACCAGACATGAAAAATTTTGGTGCAAAAGAACACCTCAAACAGCTAACTGATGCACAATATTACCAGACAATTGAACTAAATAACTAGGAGGTCTATACTCTATATATATAGTGATTTTGCATCCCTTCCTATATTCTATGTGTAGGATCCGTTGTATTTACATCACCTTCTATCTAGATGTCATCATGTAGATACTGGACATCATCATTTATCTCTGCTTGATCATGTAGTGGTGCCATAAACAAAAGGGTCCCTGCCGGTGCCTTCTTAAATTTTGAAGGTCATCGACATAAAACTAGTAGAGCACTTGTCTGCTTCTTGGTCCATGTTAATATATAACCTTCCCTTGCTTTTCCCTACCTACTGCCAAGACACCAAGTGCACAAACTGTTTACTGAGCTTGTTAATTGCAGAGTTTTTAATGTCTTTCTTGATGCACTGCATGTGCAGGAGTGTCCTGTTGGCACTTACAAGGATGTTGAAGGTTCAGATGCAAGTCTTTGCACCCCATGTTCAGTTGAGCTCCTTCCAAGTCGTGCGTCGTTTGTATATGTACGAGGTACGCTTGTTCTCTAAGTCTACACATTTGTGTTAACATAGGTTGTCCTGTTGACTATGTTCATCCTTGGGATGAATATTAGCCATGATATGATCTCACTAGTGAAGCACAATTTCTTTCAGGGGGTGCCAGTCAATCATTGTGTCCCTATAGATGTATATCTGACAAGTACAAGATGCCAAATTGCTATAAACCTTTCGAGGAGCTCATTTATACATTTGGGGGACCATGGTCCTTTGCACTTCTTTTGTCAAGTGTTGTGGTGTTCCTAGCTCTTTCTCTGAGTACCGTAAGAGTCAAATTGGTTGGATCCAGCTCCTCATATGACAATGCAAATTCTGTTGAACGGCTCAGTTATAACCATTTCCCTCATCTTCTTTCCCTGTCAGAGGTATCTCAGGGCTATTAAAGTTTGTTAGCTCCTTGTCTTTTTGTAGTTGTATCAAACCGTGACTATTTGACTAATATAGAATTGACCCCTGTTTCTGATTCTCTTATACTTGATCAGGTCCGGGGAACCCGAGCTGATGAAACCCAGACCCATGTTCACAGGATGTATTTTATGGGCCCAAATACATTTAGAGAACCATGGCATCTTTCTTATTCACCTCCCAGTTCTATTATTGATATTGTGTAAGATCTGACTTTATTTCTTCTTGCAGTGTTTTTCAAATTTATTTGATTTTTTAGAGATGAAAGTGGAAATTTAATTTGATTAGTAATAGTTCCAGGACAATTGTGCAAATAAGAAAAATTAACAAAGAAGCCCACGAAATTTTTGTTATAATTAAACAACGACGCTCTCATAGTTGAATGAGTTTCTATCTTGCCTTAGCTTGTGATTGTATATATTTTGCATTATTTCAGTTCCCAGGTGGACATAATTCCTCTTAATCACTATATGCTGTAGAGGATTGGCTCCAAATTATAGTGCTATTTCCTTTCAAGGGAAAAAAAATATACAAAATACTTTTCATGGGCAAACTTATTTTTTTATCGGCCGGCCTTTCTAAATATCTTTATCTCTGTTGGGTGGACATAATTCCTCTCAATCACTATATGCTGTAGAGGATTGGCTCCAAATTATAGTGCTATTTTTCTTTTAAAGGAAAAAATATGCAAAATACTTTCCATGTGCAAACTGATTTTCAATTGGCCAACCTTTCTAAATATCCTTTTCCTGTTGAAATTCACCTGTTTGGAACAATTAAAAAAATAAATCAAGTACAATATAAATATTAGCTTCTAGTTGTTGGATTAGAAGGATATAGATCTAATAGTAATTTGTAATATGTATTGAGCTGCAGGTATGAAGATGCTTTTAACAGATTCATCGATGAGATCAATTTATTAGCTGCATATAATTGGTGGGAAGGATCAGTTCACAGCATACTGACAGTTCTTGCATATCCTTGTGCTTGGTCCTGGAAACAGTGGCGTCGACGTAATAAAGTGAATTTCCTTGAGGAATATGTCAAGTCTGAGTATGATCATTCTTGTTTACGGTCCTGTCGATCACGAGCACTATACAAAGGAATGAAGGTTTGACTTCTTTACATATATTTACGTTAAAAATCGCCTTTATGGGTTTTTTAATCAGCTGTTGCACTCTACACTGGCTGGGAATGCATCATCCAGATTGAAGGTTTTCATGTACTATTCTTATCGTGCACATTATACAATGTTGTTGTGGAAATTATAAAATCGAATGTAGCACTCTGTTCTGTCTGGCAAGGCATTAGGTCTAGATTCTAGTTATTAGAAGAAAATGGAGTTCAGCGCCTTGCGTTTTAAGGCAGAATCTGGATTTTTGAAAAATCCTTTTTTAAATATAATATATTTATTTGTGACTAGAAATGATGATAGATGAAACTGCCTGATTTAAGATTCATTTCTTGAAAAGATGGGGTGAATGCAGACTAAACAGACTTGAGAAAGAACGTGCTGCCTGCCCTTTTCTTGTATTTTAAAATCTTTTCACAAATATTACTATTTTCTAAAATCTAAAATGCATCTGTCGAATTAGTCAAGGAGAAGATTGCGAAGGAAGGAGGGTATTGGCAACTAAACCTGTTGGGGCTTTATATTTCATATGACATGTATGTGGAATTAATTGATTACCCAACAATATTTTTCAACTCTCAAGGGAACTTGTATGGGCTTTATACTTTTTATGCCATGTGGAATTAATTGTCGACCCCACAGTGTTTCTTCAAACCTTACAGTACTCTTACATAAGTTGACACCACATCAAAAGTGATGCCCGTCAAGAAGAATGGAGAGCATTTTCATTTATTACGTGAAACATTAATAAAAGGCCACTCTTGGGGACACTGTTCTAGTTTCATCCTTCTTAAGGATAGTATTGTTCATTATATAATATTTATATCTATAAGTTGCAAACATTGCAGCTCGGAGCAACTCCAGACTTCATGGTTGGATACATTGATTTCTTCCTTGGTGGTGATGAGAAACGCCGAGACATGGTAACAACCATACAAAAGAGATTCCCAATGTGCATAATATTTGGAGGAGATGGAAGCTACATGTCACCCTACAATTTGCACAGCGATGCTCTCCTGACAAATCTTCTTGCACAGGTATCTCAATGTCTTGACAACCTTGATGGATCATTTATCTAAAAAATTTCTCTGATGTAATAAGCTATATTGTTTTCTTCCCAGCATGTCCCACCAACTGTGTGGAATCGTTTTGTGGCTGGTCTAAATGCGCAGTTGAGAACCGTGAGACATGGGTGGATCCACTCTGCTCTAATAAATGTGATTAATTGGATACAAAGTCATGGAAACCCCCAGCTTGAGTTTCATGGGGTTAAGATTGAGCTTGGATGGTTTCAGGCGACTGCTAGTGGTTACTACCAGCTAGGAATCTTGGTAGTTGTTGGTGACTATTCTCCCCATAGTCTCCACCAATCTGATTTCCTAGAATGCAGCGAGGACTGCCCAAGGTATGTCAGGGAAACAGAATGCAAAAGGTCATAGATATCCTGATGCCTGCAAAAATTTTCTGCACACCACAAATATCTTAGCCCAGGACTAATTTCACTGAAAGTTTTGCTGCAACAATTTCCAAACTAAGATTCAGGCCTGAAGTTTTATGACCTATAAATCCATTATCTTACAACACGTGGTATGAGTGTATGACATGGACGCCAAGGGTGTTTGAGACTATCTGCAAGTGGAGAGGAAGGGGTGGATGGTTATATTATAGTTCCTTTAGTATTATTTATGAACTTTCAATGAATATAATTTCTAAAGAATCAGATTTCTTTTCTTAATCATAGTTAATTTGTTGGCCTTTAACTTAAACAAGATAGATAATCCAGTTCATGTAAATTGGGGTCTACTTACAATATTAATTATTAGGTGTGTGACTTTTGTAAATCTGATTGAAGCAATCTGTTTTCTTCTTTAGCCCGTCATCGCGGAAAGTTGCAACTTTTATACAGAAAAGCCTTCTTCAGCCACAGGCGAGTCAGTTGTATGTGAGTCATGCACTATGTCGGAAAAAAATCACTGGTGGAACTAATGGAGGACTCATAAATGATGCTACCTTAAAATCATTGGATGTCAGAAAAGATTTCCTTTTTCCGCTTTCTTTGCTCTTTCACAACACCAGACCCGTGGGCCGGCAGGTACTTGAGATCTGTAGAACATGCAAGTGAATAATATTTATTTTGCATTTAGTGACTTGTACACCATGTTTCAGGACACCCTACAGCTGCTGATCTCTATCATTCTTCTGGCAGACATTTCTGTTACCCTCCTCTTATTGCTTCAGTCGTTTTGGATATCTCTTGCGACATTTCTTGCTATTCTGCTTGTTCTTCCTTTATCATTGCTTTTCCCATTTCCTGCTGGCTTAAGTGCCTTATTAAGTAAAGGTCCCAGGAGAGCATCGCTTGCTCGTGTATATGCTTTGTGGAATGCTACTTCTCTGTCAAACATCGTAAGCTTTACACAGTACTGTATAAGTTGGTCAAATTTTGTTGGATTTATTTGTCTATCATCTGCTACAGCTACAGCTACTGGTCACTTTTTTAGCTGATTGTTGGCTTGAACGAGCCAATTGTAGATTCAAAACACTTTATAAATGAACGGGTGTTCTGATATTTTATTTGCTTGACATGAAGTATTTGAAAATTTAACTAGAGGTTTACAAAATCATTTTCTCTTGCAACAAGAAAATAACTAGTGCAGGTGTGCAGCCCCTGCATGATTGTATAAGCACGTCAAACGACTGTATTTACCAAATTTTCGTTGTTTATTGAAGGCTGTTGCTTTCATTTGCGGCCTAATTCAATATGGAATTTCCACATTGCAGCCACATGAAGAGGCAGACATGTGGAATTCTAGGAGGTGAGCTTATTGATTTTTGCCTTGCATACTGAGAGTTCTTAGCTTGTGCCAACATTTACGCTTCATATACTTGTTTAAATGAATTACTGATCTACTGTTGTACAGTTGGATTTTCTTAGCTTGAAATTGTTTGATATTGTTTATAGATGTTAAAAGTGTATGATGTATCCGAATGCTTACCTCAATTGATCTTATACATACAGCGGGGAAGATGAGAAGTGGTGGCTGTTACCTACAACTTTGATGCTATTTAAGTTGATACAAGCTCGACTCACTGACTGGCACATAGCAAACCTAGAAGTACAAGATTTTTCTCTCTACTGTCCAGACCCTGATACTTTCTGGGCCTATGAGTCGACTTTGTAGAATTAAGTAGTTCAGGCGTTCGTAGGAAAGATTGTGCGAGCAGGGCCTTGAGGAGGTACATATGGCGAAATCTGTAAAGAGCTGTGGTATAGTTGTGTGCAGTTTTGGTTTCTTTAGACTTTAGTAAGACCACTGAGTGATTGTAAATATGATGGCACAGATAGAGAAAGAAAGATTGATGGTATAAATAGAATTTACAGGTATTTTCCTATGGAAACATCGAATCAACTACCAATTTCTTTACATCTTCAGCATTACCTGGTGTAAATTAGAGTATGTGAAGTATTCTTGCGGAAAAGTATCCAGATCAATCCATGCTCTCGTGCACCCACAAATAATAAATTTAAGGATACTTACAAAAATACCCAATGTTTTGAAACATTTTTCAAAAATACTATCTAAAATTGTAGTAAAGTTGCAAATATTACATTTGAGATTGCAAACCAGGTTGCAAATGTTGTAATCGTATTTTTGAAAAAAAAATTGCAACTTAGTATTTTTGAAAAAAAATACTAAATTTAATCTACAATTTCATACTAATTGAAGTGTCTTAAGCTCCACTGCGAGTGGTTTTTGTTTATCTATTTCATGCTAACGGAACATTTATATGTGAACTATCATTTTACCGTGCTACGCACCGAAAATACAATTTTAAAAATTCAAAATAGTTACAAAAATATATAATGTATCAAAAATAAATTATTTTGTTATATTTTATTTTAAGAATAACGAATTTGATATGTATCTCAAGTAACTTTTCTCAAACTATGTGTAATTGTGTGGACGCATGTTAAAAGATTTTGAAAAATTATGTATATAAAAAAAAGATTAATATCGAAACACATTCATTTGATATATGATAAAATTTAGCAGAGATACATATCAATTTTCTTATTCCCTTTTGTTTTCTTACCAAGTAATTTAACGACAATTTATGCTATTTTTACAGAAATTTTTGGTTCAATATAATCATGTTTTGAGGATAAAACGTAAAGAAAAATTCAAACATAATTATTAATAGAAAAATAAATCAAATACATACTTTTCATTTTATAAATGCAAATAAAATGAAATTGAGCTACTTTTTGGGAGTAATTCTAGAGTTCCCAAAAAAATTTCCAAAAAATCATTGGATAAAATTTATTAATTAATTAATATAAACATATTATTTTAATCAATATTTATAAAAAAATATAATTTTTTTAAAATTTAAGTATTAAATTATCGTTAATTTATACCAATTGCATTGATATTATCAAACAATCATGGCATTCACATCCCTGCTCAAATATTCTAAGCCCTTCCTTATTGTTTTTTCTTAATTTTATTTTTCAATTGACTTCTCTCATTTTTGAGAATCTTTCAACCAAGTTCATAAGTTTTTTATCCATAGTTTAAGTTTTGTTATTTTGAAAATTTGATATATTTAAATATGCACTACAATGGATTTCTATAATTTTTATTATATTAATATTCAAAATATTTGCATGGGTGACAATCAATTTTTTGAATAAATATTAAAAATTCATAAACACGTAATCTAACGACCGTTATAAATCATTAGATTGTCTCTTAAAAAAGGTTGCATATTTCAGCGTTATGAGAAAAGATCATTACTGTGTAGGATCCATTAAACGAATGTAATTATGATAAAGGAAAACTTTAATCTAATCTAATTTCCCAAGTATTTGTTCCATATCATTTTTACAAATTTTATGTTCTTTTATTAGTGAATTGATTTATTATAGAAAAATAAACATTATCAATTAACCAAACAAATCCAATATATCCCGTTCTTTGAGTAAGATATGACGTTAGAGTTTATGGTTATTGCCATCAGCTTGTTTTTAATGACAACTTAAAATGTGTATATTCAGTTTGGAAGTTTTATGTTGAATTCTTTATTCTTTTCTATCAGAATATGGTATATCAAATATTAGTTTTTTTACCCATAAATATGGAATGAAATTTAATTCGATTTGATGGTACCCGATCCGAACCCCAAAATTTTTGGATATATCGAACCCGAATTTTTGGATTTAGGTATGGATATAAATTTTAAACCCGAAATAATTTTTATTTGTATTTGAATTTAAGCTGTACCAAACCGATATCCTATCCGAAATCCGAAACCCGATCCACTATCGAAACCCGATACATGTATAATATTATAATTTGAAATTATTTTCTGTAATATTTTAGATGTAAGACATATTTTTTTTATTCAAATATTTCATTAGAAATAGTCAATACTAATTTAGTAATTAGAACTTCTATTTCTCAATCTCAAATTTTATTGATATATTTAAGATGTAACTTTTTTTTACTTCACATAAAATTTTCATTTCTGTGTATCAAAAGAATTATTTTTTTAGCATATTTTAAATTATACTTAGTATGTTAGTTCGTATAATATATTATATTTGAATAATTAAGTTAATCATTTAAATTTTTAATTTTTGTATAAATATAATTAATATTTTTTGCGTATAGCAATTATTTTAATTTTGACTATATTATTACTAATTTCGGATACCCAAAAAAACTAAATCAAATTCAAAATCCGACGAATTTGGTTTTAGATATTTAGTTTTGGATTTGGATTTATTTTTAAAACCCAAAAATATTTGGATGTGGGTTTGGATTTTACAAAATTTGGATCAAATCCAACCCGTTGTCAGCCAAACTGTAAAATAAGACATTTGAAAATAAGTACCACCTATCTTTTTTCTATTTGACTAACATGTTAAAATAGAAAATTGTACATGAAACTAAAATCAAATGTGTAATATATAAATACGTAATCACATTATTATATGAGAAAAATGTTCCTACGGTTAACTGTAGGAAAATTATCTAAAGTCAATGATATTTTATATACAAAAGTTCGATGGCATTTTTGTAATAATAGAATTCACCCCCCTGTATTTACAAAAACACCCTTACTTTTGTATTGAAAAATGAATTAACTATAGGATATTACCTATAGTTAACTATAGGAACATTAAGCCCTTATTATATATATGTCCTTGTAATTTAATTATCGGGATAAAAACATGAAATTCATTTTTAATTTAACAGTGAGCATATTTTTCCGACATATATTAAAATAAAGCACTTACGTAGATCTGGAAAATCGTATGTGTTGTGTACAATCATGTCATGTGTCTTTGGGGTCTTGCATGAAAATGACATGAAATTCTTTTATGTACCCATAATTCGAACACAAAATGCTACTCCCTCCGTCCCTTTGAATTCTTAACATTTGGGATAGAGGGTTCGGCACGGATTTTAAGATTTCTATAAAGTATAGTTTCATTAATTATTTTAAATTATTTTTCTTTTGAATAAAAAATTAATGTTATAACTTTTATTTTTTTTAAAAATTAAAAAAATAAGTTATGGAATTATACTTTATATGCACCTTAAAATGCGTGCCGAGTCTTATATCTCAAATGTTAAGAACTGAATGGGATGGAGGGAGTACTAAACTATGCAATTTTTTTTACACGAAACGAAAATAATATGCGAAAAAAAAAATATGACAATTACATGTAATGTTACTCTCTGTCCAAGTAATCTAAGTATGTTACTATATCACTGAAAACAACATTGAGATGCTACAAAATAAAACTAAGAGTAGAGTACATCAAAATGAAGCCCTTTTTTTTAAAAAAAAATTGTTTATTGTTAATTAATATCTCTATTTGATTAGAATCTATCTACCAAGTTATTAAAATTTTTACCTTTATTTAAGGTTTTGTTGATATTAAAAATAAATATTATTAACCAACCAAGTAAATTCGATATGTCTGCTCTTAGATTAGGATATAAGAATTGAATACAATTACTTGAATTCAAGAATACAAAATTAAAGGGCACCTTTTATTGGAAACAATATATAATTTTATATGTATCGACCTATCTTGTTATGAATAATATTGATTTTTAAAAGATTGCTATAGCCGTTTCTCTCTCTTTCCCTCTCCTAAAAAAATATTAAACTAAAGTTTAGGGGTTGACATTTGCGTTTTGGTTGATGACAAGCTCATTTTTTATTGTTTTCCTTGATTTTTCTTTGATTTTCAATAAATATCTCTTTTTATTGAGAGTCTAGTACCACGTTGGTGGATTTTATCTACTGATATATTGGATTTTGTATTTTTACCTTGTGAATGATAACTCCCGTTTCTTTTTCTTGATTTTACTTTGTTTTTCAATAAATACATCTATTTGTTGAGAGTCTAGTATCCCGTTAGTGGATTTTGTCTATCCATGTATTGGGTTTTGTTCTTTCTCTTTTGCAAGTAGGTTTCTTTATTTTGGCATCCGAGATCTTAGATCTACATGATTTTGTTATATTGGTTCATTTAGATAATATAGAATCGCAATTATGGTCATTTGTTCGAATACGTTCTCACAAATCACATATGTATTTCCCTCACGATTAGAATAAATTGTTGGATTATTTCGCTAAAAAGACTATATATTTCTGTGATATAAGCGAGTGATGTACCACAATTTAAGATCTGATCAACGATTGTAGTTAAGGGTGAGCATCGGGTGGTTTAGGATCGCCAAACCAACCAAACCATAAATTTTGGGTTTTTAAATTTTCAAACCATAACCAAACCAAAAACCATAACATTTTAAAAAAACCAACCTAATTATAACGGTTTGGTTTGGTCGGTTTCGGTTAAAAATCGTTATTAAATAATAAAAAATGGCAACAACATGTGTGAACCAATAGCAGCATAAAGTTTCATCAAAGCAGTTATAAAATAAAGACTAAATTGCACTGTAGTGGCCAAAATATTTTCAATTTTGCACGGAGGTGGCTAAATTTTAATTTATGCCAACGTAATGGCTAAATTTTAATTTTTGACGCAAAAAAGGTGCTCAGACTCCATTCCGTTAAATCAACATTGACGGCGTTAGTTAATAATAATTCGGCGAGATTTTGCAGTTTCAAGCGACCCACAACAGCTCCGGTGAGCTTCCTTAACGCACTAAATCGACACTAACATGTTCCACAGTCATTGGGCATCCTACAAAGTACTATAACCATAACAAACGAATCAAAAACAACCATAAACGATCAAATCCGAGCAAAACCCGACGAGCTCGACATGGATTCCGGCCAACTATGGTTTCAATCATTTCTAAATCAAACTCAGAGTTTTTAATGTCAAAACGAAGCTGATAACATGTATAATCCAACCATGGAACCAGTTTATACAGACAAGCAACAAAATTCATGAATGAATTGATTTTATGATCGGTTAAAACTCAAAGATCGAATTACACAATCCTTTAAAACAACGATGCAATTAAACACATACACATGCTCCTTAGGACCCCTAGAAGCTATATGAATCATCAAATCAATTGTAAAATTTCAGAATAAAAAAGTCTTAATTTGACTCAAGAACCCTAAAATTCGAATTAACAAAACTAACAACAGAACGGTGAAACTGAACATGTAATTGAACTCCTGCCATCAATATAAAGCTATACAAACAATCAATTCAATCGGAAAATCGATGAATCAAAAAGCCCCAAATTTCATGAAGAACCCTAACTAATGCCGTCAATGTTGATTTAACGGAATGGAGTCTGAGCACCTTTTTTGCTTCAAAAAATAAAATTTAGCCATTACGTTGGCATGAATTAAAATTTAGCCATCTCCGTGCAAAATTGAAAATATCTTGGCCACTACAGTGCAATTTAGTCTAAAATAAATTACAAAATCTTCAAAATTATATATAATCAAGTGTTTGAGAGGAAGAAGAATGAAAGCCAGTGGCCGCATCTAATTTTAGGGTTGAGCAAGGTAATAAAACTTTAATTAGGGTACGACATCGTTTCAACATAAATAATTTTTATTTTATATAAGCATAAAATTAATATTAAAACTATATATAATCTATATATACATATATATATATATATACATATATATATATATATATAATATTTATATATTATTTGATCTTAATGGTCGGGTTGGTTAAATCGGGTGGAAAAATTAGTAAAACCAAACCCAACCCAAAATTGTCGGTTTTTAAAAATTTAAAACCATAACCAACCCAAATCGAAAAAAAACCTAAACTTTCGGTTTGGTCGGGTTGGTTTGGTCGGTTTAACCGGTTTTCGGAAAACCGTGCTCACCCCTAATTGTAGTTTGGATTAAGGAAACCTTGTTACCTTGATATGATCTATTTTAATATGTGTTTGAAGATGTATGACTTTTAATGATAAATTATTTACCTATAAAAAATAGTGATTTAGAAAAAAATTTGAATGATTATTTGTGTAGATGACATATGCCCTTTTGTTGATAAATTAATTACTTATCAAAAAATTAGTGATTTATTAGATTTTTTGCGCTGAGTTGACCAATTTGCTATGAAAATATTCACTAACAATAATTGATTCTATAATGAATTTTATTTTTTGGATTAATAATTTATACACCAAATAATATCTAATACTATTTGAGAATCTATTCAGTATCTTGAATAATTCAAATATATCGTCATGTTAATTTATTCGTCCCATTATTTCTTGCATAACTAAAAAATACCGATAAGTAAAATATTAATGATAATTGGTTTAAAATTCATTTTTTAATATTTTAATTGGTTGAATTTAGCTTTTTTTTTTATAACTGATTAATTTAAAAGTTTACATAACTTAAATTTTGAAGGTGTGTTTAGAATATTATGGTAAATATTTTTTAATTTTTAAAATTTTTAATTGAATAAGAGTAAATTTATTCAAATTTGTTTGCATCTTATGATTGTAGATCAGGTGTTTGAGATATAAAAATATTATATTTTATAATATAGATAAATAGACCCAAGCATTAAAATAATATATTTGAATTAAAAATAATTAATAAATACGCAGTTTTGAAAAATGGCTCCATTTACATAGAGAGTGGCGCAAAGAACAGATGTGCTAATATATAATAATATAATTGTGATTGATTTTTAAGAAAAATACTTCGTAATATATAATAATGCAATTATGATTAATTGTAAATCAAAAGAGTGAAAAATTCTTATTGCAAAAATCACTTAATATTTTATATTTTTGTAATCCTAATTGATTTTAATTTAAAATATTAATTTATTATTAATATTTTTTGACATTAAAAAATATGTAAAATATGGATATGTTAAATCAAATCATTACTATATTTAAATTAGAATAGTTAACTAATCATGGGTAGTATAATATGATGAGAATGGTAAATAAGGAAAACTTTTAATATAATATGATTGGGCTAAATTTTAGAAATGAACTATGATTAGTCCTAAAATAATAAATAGTTTTTTGATTGGTTAACTGCATCCCTCTATATACATGTTGTGTTTGTGTGTGCTTTTTGTGTGTGTAAAATTGAGAAGAGAAAATTTGTGATCATCAAGATTAATAATTATGGTAATATTTGTTTTTCTTGAAATTGTAGAAATTGAGTTTTAGATCTGTTAGGGTATGAAAAAATGTGAATTACAATAATTGATTTTATAATGAATTTTATTTTTTGGATTAATAATTTATACACCAAATAATATCTAATACTATATGAGAGTCTATTCAGTATCTTGAATAATTCACATATATCGTCATGTCAATTTATTCGTCCCACTAATTCTTGCATAACTAAAAAATACCGATAAGTAAAATATTAATGATAATTGGTTTAAAATTCAATTTTTAATATTTCAATTGGTTGAATTTAGCTTTTTTTTATAACTGATTAATTTTAAAAGTTTACATAACTTAAATTTTGAAGGTGTGTTTAAAATAATATAGTAAATATTTTTTAATTTTTAAATTTTTTAATTGAATAAGAGTAGATTTATTCAAATTTGTTTGCATCTTATGATTGTAGATCAGGTGTTTAAGATATAAAAATATTATATTTTATAATATTATATAAATAGACCCATGCATTAAAATAATATATTTGAATTAAAAAAAATTATTAAATACGCAATTTTGAAAAATGGCTCCATACATAGAGAGTGGCGCAAAAAACAGATGTGCTAATATATAATAATATAATTGTGATTGATTTTTAAGAAAATTACTTCGTAATATATAATAATGCAATTATGATAATTGTAAATCAAAAGAGTGAAAAAATCTTATTGCAAAAATTGCTTAATATTATATATTTTTATAATCCTAATTGATTTTAATTTAAAATATTAATTTATTATTAATATTTTTTGACATTAAAAAATATGTAAAATATGGATATGTTAAATCAAATCATTACTATATTTAAATTAGAATTGTTAACTAATCATGGGTAGTATAATAGGATGAGTATGATAAATAAGGAAAACTTTTAATATAATATGATTGGTCTAAATTTTAGAAATGAACTCTGATTAGTCTTAAAATAATCTATAGTTTTTTGATTGGTTAACTACATCCAAGTGTTTGTGTGTGTAAAATTGAGAAGAGAAAATTTGTGATCATCAAGATTAATAATTATGGTAATATTTGTTTTTCTTGAAATTGTATAAATTGAGTTTTAGATCTGTTAGGGTATGAAAAAATGTGAATTAGTATTATTATTGTATTGATTTGATATTTTAATTGTTGAATTACCATTATATATTAAAAAACAATATGCCCCACTCGTGTACAAATAATTTAATATTATTGTCGGAGGAAGTAGTTCACAAAAATACCCTTTGGCTTTTGGTGACTGGTGAGGATTGACGTATTAAATTAATTTATTATAAATATTTTTTACATTAAAAAAATATGTAATATATGGATATGTTAAATTAAGTTATTACTATATTTAAATTAGAATTGTTAATTAACCATGGTTAGTATAATAAGATGAGAATAGTAAATAAGGAAAACTTTTAATATAATATGGTTGGTCTAAAATTTAGGAATAACCACTGATTGGTCCTAAAATAATTCATAGTTTTCCGATTGGTTAACTACATCTAACTGTATACTTGGGTAGACTCAGGTATTATAATAAAAGATAACTACATCTAACTGTATACTTGGGTAGACTCAGGTATTATAATAAAAGATGAATAAGATATGAAATTATGGTTATATCATGAAATAACATATTGGAACTATCATTGTAATTGAGAGAGATGTGAATTAAATAATAAACACACAAGTAGTGCTTTTATTCTCGTCAATCATGATAATTATTTGTGCGATACCAGTTGTTAGATCTAAATAAATAATTATGAATCATTTTATGCGATATTATCAAGGTTATACGATAACATTGTAGCGCGAAAGCGTACCTGATTCCATGACGATAGATTACGTATCTGGATTCGGGACTTGATCTTCCACAAACTTGATTCGCTTCTAGTCGTATCTCGCTCTGATTGATGGGAATAAAGGAGTAGAGGTTGTGAATAGTCTTGGGGACCAAGATCCTTATGTCATAGTAGTTTAATTAGACCCCATTAACCCTAATCAAACTACTATTGGGTATTACACATTACAAAACTCATACCGAATAAGATGTTATTCGACCCTATTTTAGACCACTTGATTAGTCCAAAAATAGAATAAATATTAAATATAATCGTCTTTAATTTGTAAGCCCATAAATTATTATTAGATTATAAAAAATAATCTAACAATCTCCCACTTGGGCTACAAATTGTTCCAAAACAATAATTACATTCAATAACCATAAGTGCGCACAAAATTATTTATTATTTTGAAAACATCTTCCATAGTCAATCTGGTCCATCTTATATATAAACATGGAACCAAAGCGACATTCGTCACATTGTCGTAACTCGATCCTCAATGATCACCACATAAGTATATTCAATGACATAGATCAAGTATGGATGTGTAACTGGAAATTACATGCAGTGTGATCTCAATCATGCATATTTCCAATTGGTGCTTAATACCTTAGTAAGATCAATCTTTATTCTTTCAAACTTTATGTCAAAACCACAATTGAAAGAGATAACTCATTTAGAGCAATAAAGAGAATAAAATAAAAGAAAATAACTTTATTCTGCATAGGGCTGTCAACGGATCGGATCTAGATCGTATCAGGCATGATCCATATCCTGATCCATTTAATTTTACCGGATTCGGATCGGATCATAGCCGGATTTTTTTCAACATGATCCATATCCGGATCCGTTAGGATAACGGATTATCGGATCGGAGCTCCGATTCGTTTATATATATAGAGAGAAAAAACTTTTAATTTAATTCAATAATTTACGAATAATAATAGCAACATTTTGAAATGTAAATACACAAATAAAATATTACACGCCTTTATAAATCCGAGAAACTTAGAACATTGCAATACATTTAGAAAATTACAAATATTTGTAATAATCCTAGAAATTACACGAACAGGTGATGTTCTACCTCTTAAAGTCAGTTAACTTACTGCTCTGTGATGTTGTTGAGTCATGTGCAAGGCTGCTACTGGACATAAGATCACCATATCCTATTACTATTAGTCCAGCCTATTGCCTTCTATTCTTTCTTTTTTTAATTTTTTTTAATATATAAATATATATAAAATAAATTATATATATATATAATCGGATCGGATTTTTAACGGATCGGATCGTGGTATCAAATCCATTTCCGTTCCATTAGCTTTCGGATTTTTTCCGGATCAGATTTTTTTATATGATCCATATCCGCTCCATTAGCCTTTGGATCGGATAGGATCGGATCGGACCGGATATCCGATCCATTGACAGCCCTAATTCTGCATAAACTCAAAATACATAATGTATGACCATAGTGTCAATATCAAAACTGAGTACTGAAGACAAGAACAAAAAAAAACTCCCACTAAAACTGAATATCCTCCACTGAAACAACACCCATATGAGCAATATGAAAGATCTTAGGTGTCAAAACTTTAGTAAGCGGGTCTGCTAATATAAAATTTGTTCTTATATGCTCTTATGACACTATCTGATTTTGCGCTCTCTCTATGACAACTAGATATTTAATATTTTTATGTCAAGAAGTTGAGGAGCTTCCATTATTATTTGAAAACTCAGTTGCTGAACATTGTCACAGTAAACTTTCAATGGTCTTTCAATTCCATCTACAATCTACAATCCGCAATCCTGTAACAAAATTCCGCAACCATATAGCATGATTTGTTGCCTCATAACATGCTATAAACTCTGCTTCCATGGTAGATTGAACTATAAGTGTTTGTTTAACACTTCTCAAAGAGTTACCAAAATTTTTACCAAATGACGTGTCATGAAATGTGTCAAATTTTAATTGGGGACGCATATAAATGCACGCGGGATCATATTTTATTATTAGAAAAGTTACCATATACATTATTTTTTGGAAAAAATTTTGGGACAAAATTTGGAATATCTAGCATTTCTCATAACTATACTTGTTCTCGATAATACTTTTGGAATAATAGACAAGTAGTGATTTATTCTCGCTAATCATAACAATTAGTTATAACATTACACAAACAAGCGTGTCATCGAAACCTATATTGATTCACATAAATATTAAATACAGATAAACCTCTTTAAAGTAATACTCTTGGGACGGAGAAAAAATATTACTTTACCGAATTTATTACTTTATCGATATAGTAATAGTTTATTACTTTATCGATAAAGTAATATTTTATTACTTTACCCAATTTTTATGTTTATGTATTACAATACTTTATGTTTTAAAATAAGAATGAATCACATGCAATGTATTTGATCTAAAATTACTTTTGTTATGATTAATTATATCTAAAAACTAGATTCACGCATATAAAAAATTGCACTAGATACAGTATATATACATGTAACATGTGTTGTGTACATCGTATAAAAACTCAATCATCTAAAGTTTATTGTAATTCTAAAATATAAATTCATGAACATATAACATAATTTTAAATGATAATATTAACATGATATAATTTCATCAACACTTTGAACAATTACTTGTTACAACACCAGCAAAACATACCAGGAGTTATTTATGCTTTATATAAAGTCAAGGATGAGGTTAATTTTGGCTTTGGTGGAAAGAAGAAAAAAGCTACTATAAATTCATATTTTAAAAAGAATTAAATTTTGTAACTCATATACATTATATATATAATTCTGGAATTATTACTTTACATATTACTTGGACCCTAATGACTTTCTAATATTTTATTATCTTATGTTTTTAGCAAGAATATTACTTTATAACATTGACCCAAGTTAGGACCGACGAAATTTATTACTTAAACGAGATTATCGGATATTACTTAATCGAGATTTAACTGTATAGAGTACTTTTTTAGATTAGACAAGTAGTCAGGGTTGTAAAAATCGGTAACTCGGGCCGAGTACTCGTTTTGGACCCCTAAATCGATCCGAGTAGTGACTAATCGGACCAAAAACTGGTTTTTGCTATAACTCGGTCAAGACTCGGGTTGACTCCGAGTAATCGGGGTCAAACTCGGGTTTGACTAAAAAATATTTTTTTTTTTTGCTAAGTATTAAAATATAATTTTTATTGCTCAACTTATAGACTATAGTTATAATCTAGATTCGGCCCAATTAAAAGTCTTCTCTCAAAGATTCTATACATACACTTATATCACGTTTTAATATTATTAGTAATATTAATATTATTACTTGGACACATGTACACTAAAATTATAATAAATATTATTAGTAATATTAATATTATTACTTGTTAGCAGGGTTGTAATAATATTATTAGTAATATTAATGTTAAGTTTTAAGTTTAACACATATATGTACACTAAAATTAGAATAAATCTATACTATTATATTAAAGCCGAAACATTGAAAGTTTGGTTGGTTGGTACCTTATGATTTTACTAATTTACCCTTACTTAATTATAGATAAAATATTTTTATATTTTCTCTAACTAAAAAAAACTAAAATTTTTGCTTTACTAATCAATTTCCTTTTTCAGGTTAAAAATGTTACCTTTTATTTTCTTTTTAATAACTAAGCAGTTTCCTTTTTCAGGTAAAATATAATATCTTTTATATTTTTTCTAATTAAAAAGCATATTATAATTACTATTAACTAATTAATTAATTTTTTCATTCCAATTATCATTTCTCTTTTCTCTAACTAAAATATATCTTTTTTCAATTATATCATGGGTTATCTTTTAAAATTTTCTTTTATATTTTATTTAAGTAAAATTTTTTACTTTACTAATCAATTTACTTTTTCAGGTTAAACATGTTACCTTTTCCAAGTAAAATATGATATCTTTTATATTTTTTCTAATTAAAAAACAAATTATAATTACTTTTAAATAATAAATTAATTTTTTATCTTTTCTCTTTTCTCTAACTAAAATATTTTTTTCCAATTATATTACTATTTAATAAAATATATTAAAAAACTGTATACATTGTTTATAATAAGGAAACATTGCTATAATCCGTAAATATGATAATATTAAATTATATTAAATTAAAATTAAAAAATATTAAAAACAATGATTATATAAAAACATAATTGTAATATTAAATAAAATTTATATAATATAGTAAAAGAAACCCGTGCATCACACGGGCATTGAAAGTTTGTCCGTTCGATCTTAGCACGGTCATCCTAACTATTAAAATAAATAGTAAAATAATATAATTAGTGATAATTAGTCGATTGCCTTTTTTTAATTAAAAGATGTTTACTTTTAATTGATTGATGATATTACCTTTTAGAAATACCTAAAATATCTTATCTTCCAATCAATAATATTTCTTTCTAAATAAAACATGTTAACTTTTTTATTAAAATATAATCTTACAATAATTAATATATACCAAAAAAAAATAACACTGTATCGTCTAATCACTAACAAAAGATAATAGACATATATATACAACGAATAATGACCATTATATTTTTAGTAAAAAATCAGATGCATTAGATCTAATGATTAGATATATTATATGTTTAAATTAAATTTTAAACCACATAATTTTGCAATCATTAATGTATACCGAAAAATATTAAACCATTTTAATGTTAGATTTTTAGTAATTAATAAGAACCGTTAGATGTAATTATAAGATATATTTTATGATTAAAGTATTTTACTAAAAATTCAAGTTTCGAATCCCGTCAACGACATATTTAACTTAAAATTCTATAATATTGTAAATTTTAAATCATGATTAACTAAATTTATATTAAATTATATTAAAATAATATTAAAATAATTTTTACAAAATAATAATTATATAAAAATATAATTATAATATAAAATAAAATTTATATAACATATTAAAAGAAACCCGTGCATTGCACGGGTTATAAGCTAGTACATATAAATTATGAGAAAAAAAAAGTTAAAAACAATATCCGATTAGTAGTCCGAGTACTCATTTCGAGTACTCGCCGAGTTTCCAATTACTTATTTTTCTGGACCAAAACCGAGTTGGTCCTATTTCCGATTTTTACAACCTTGCAAGTAGTAAACAATCATAGAAATCTATGTTATGGCCTCGTGGGTACGTATCTTATTTCTGTGTATTTTGAATTAACCCAACTTAAAAACTTAAAACGAAAAAGCCCATTGGGCCCGTCAAAAAGATAAAACAATACTTAAAAAAGGCCCACCCATACATATATAAGGCCCGCCGGAGATAAAAACGAGGCTATTTCTCTTCTTCTTCTCCGGCGACATGTAACTCACACCAGAAGCACTAAAATCAACACATACATACACCTATACATACAATTATCAAAAGCTCAAATTTTTACTTACAAATTTGAATTTCAACAATGGCGTCATCTTCACCTCCGGTTCCGAGCAACACAACCGCCGATAACGCTAATTCAAACCGCGCATCTGCTCCGATCACCACCGCTATCTCGCCGTCGATCAACTCTTCTCGGAATCTCCGTGGGCTCAATAAACCTAAGTGCATCAAGTGCGGAAATGTCGCGCGGTCCAGGTCATTAAATTTGAGCTAATTTACTCGCATTTTGTGTATGATAATGTGATAAATTGTTAAATTGTGTGTGTATGTGTTTTTATGTAATTTTTATATGTGAAAGTGAAACCCTAGGTTTGTGTTTTGGTGTGTTGTGTTTCGTAGTGTTTTCGAGTTTTTAAACCCTAGGGTTTTTGGTTTTGTGAGATGATTTTGGATTTTCTTTTGATGTGGATTGTTGTGTGATTGCTGTTTTAATGTAAGATGTAGAGGAATTGGGGGAATTGAATAGATACATTTTTTGATTGGATATGTTTGGAGCTGGAATTGAAGTCGGGGAGTGAAATGTTTGGAACTTATATGTGTAATTGAGTAAATTGAACTATAATGCCAACGGATCTGATGTGATTTGAATTAGTTTTGCCAGTGGAACTGGCGAGAGGGGTTATGATGATCACAGGTTGTAACTAAATTGATCCCACATTCCCACCTTCCCACCTATTCGTACGTGTTATGTTGTAATGATTATTTTATTTTTTATTTTTAACGTTTTAGGAGTAAGATGTCAACACAAATTTATTAAGTCACGAGATTGTTCTTAATTCTTGAAGTAAGTGGTTAGCCAAGCACGTAACACCTTTTGTGGCGGTAATCCCGATGTTCTTAATTCTTGATGCAAGTGGTTGGCCAAGCACGTGACACCTTTTGTGACGGTAATCCCGAGGATTAAACTATAGATAGGAGTGGTTTGGTGATACGTTACAGGGGAGATATCATCCTAGGCATTTCGTAGACCCAACCCTGATTTAAGTTAAATCAAGCTTAGAGATTACGCTTTTCACCAAAGGGAAGCGTGGTACCTTTTTGGGTCACTCTTGGCACAGATCTACTAGCTTGATCGGGGCTTCGATTGCTCATGGAAATCCACCATGATTCTTCCGACTCTCCAAATTCAAACACAAGCTCTTGTGATTCTGCTGAATCTTCGAACATAAGAATTTGTAAAGTCTGTCATGTGGTTATGCCTACTGGGATGTGTGAAAAACCATTTGTTCTGTAAGTAATCTTTAAATTAATAAAGATCTTTGCATTAAAATTGACCAAGTTGTCTTAATTAGTGTATATATGCTATTGTTCTAAGTTTTAATAGACATAGAAAATTACATGCCTTTTCAGAAGAGAACATTGCATTTAATGTCTGATGGTAGTAATTAATGCCATTCCACTTCCTTTTGAAGGAAAAGGAAGCATAGGAAGAAACAGTTCTTGCCAGGATTGGCATAACTCAGAAATGAATCATGCCAAGGCTTAAGTTGGGAAGATTCTCCAAATTAATTAGGCTGAAAGAAGCCAGGAAGGTCAAACTTATTAAGATCAAGAAGTGCAGAAAAGAAATTCATAGAAATAGAATAGTCCGCTGCTAGTTTAAAGAAGTTAGCGTCACGAAGCTTGTTGTCACCCAGTTGATTAATTTACTTTCTTATAAAAAAAAGTTACATATACTTCCTTGAAATAATGAAAGATTGAAATGTAATAAAAGAGATGCGAAGATCATTAGAAATTAGCAAATTTATCCATCCCGTTAGAGTGAAAGGGTCTGCTAGGAACTAGAGACAAGCATCACATCTGATTAGGCTGTTCTTGTCTATGAAAGTTGGTTGCAACTGAAAAATAAACACAGGTAAAAATAGTTTGCACAATATACACCTTAAGTCTATTCTTTTTGAGAGAAAACTCGCATTTGACTAAGTGGTTGAAATTAAAATCATACTTTGTCATGTTTTTGTGTTTGCTTGTATGGTGATTTTGTTCTCTGTCCTTAACTAGTTTAACTTTTTTTTTTTGACACAAAATCAATATAACAAGCTGAAGCAAATGGTACAATTGTTGTAGACCAATAAATTAATCTTCACGTGCTTGATCTTGACATCAATTGTTGAGAAAACATGGTCATATTTATCTGGTTACCACTATTATTGGCTTGATTTAGAATCAATTATTGTAACAATGTCTCATTTGTGAATGTCATGAGTAGTAATTTATATGTAAAAGTGCAGGGTTTTGTTATGTTGTTTTATGTGCATTTTTGGTGGTGCTTGAGAAAAGTTGTTGGCTGTATTTGTATGTAACTGATTTTATAATTATTGTAAATTAATTTTATTGAGCTGTTTAATTGCAGGTGCCCGTATCAATCATGTAAGAATTGTTGTGCAAAAGCTCAAAACCCGTGCCATATACATGGTATGTGAATCTTATTAGCAATTTTGCATTAGCCTAGGTCTTGTATGTGTTATATATGTATGTGTGTGTAGGGAAATGTAATTGTACTAATGGCTATTGGGTATTGATTATTAAAGGTTGTAAGACTTTAAATTTTTGTAATCATGGTTCTTTGTAATGTCACATCGCCCATTAATAGGCTTAAATGGTTATTATATCCTAAACTCGCACCCACCTTGCAAGTGAGTCTAACTCGGAAAGTTGACATTCAAATCCACCAACTATTTAAAACTTCCAACTAGGTTTTTGCCGTTATGAAGGTTTAGAATAGACAACATATTGGTTGTACAAGCTGACTTGGGGCACAACATTTGATTTGTGGTTTGCTAGATGGACGACCCATATCTAAATTGAGCCTGATTCATAATGTTTATGACCAACCTGACCTGATTGGACTCCATCATTTTAATATTTTACATCAGCAAGTTATATCTATATCATCACAACTTGTATTTTTATGACCCTGATTGACATCAATCTAGCTTGTTTTTTTTCATTCTTCCATTGCCTTTTGTTTGGCAAATCGTACAATTCTTCATTGCCCCTTATTATCAAAGCCGTCACTTATCTTATAAATTTATATCATTACCGTCTCCTTAAGTCTATACCTTGAAATAGCGAAGACTCTTCAACGATGTCATTGGGGATGAGAGGTTTAACCCTTTCCGATTCGTCAATTACAACCTATATTCTTCGCATTTCACATCCTTCAAACACGCTTTCAGAAGGCTAAAGATCTCACCTTGTTTGAACTTACTTTTTAAATCTCTTTTGTAAAACTAAACTTTTCCCTTTGAAATTTATCCAACTTTACATTATTGGACTACATACATCCATTTAGATAAAAAAAAAAAGGTGCGTAGACATCATATGTGTGTGCTATCTTACAAATGGACTCTATAAACAAATTTACAACCAATATCAATCACTATCACATCCTCAAATTTACTCTCACCCTAAGCCATTACCTTGTATATTGGAGTGTATGAATATATTGTCCATCCTTATTCCTAAACTGTGAATTATATAACCTTGAATTTCATCACTCTTCTTACCTTCATCTTCGTCAATAATATGAAAACCTTTGACCATACCAGATTGGATATGTGTCTTTAAAAGTCATATATATTAGGGTTCCAATGGTTAATAATTTTTTTTTATCCCAAAATGATTTTCAAAAGATGGTATTCAAATAATTAACAAACAAATCGCAACTCTAAAAACAACAAAATTTAAGTTAAAATTGTAAAGGGTTCTTTTAAGTCCTAAAACTTAGCTAATTATGTCCCTAGAAAAAATGGAAAGTTCATCGATGACTGAGAAATATTAAGATGAAAGTAACTTATTTTATTTTTGGATTGTGGTTGGTGTGATAAGTTTTGAATTAGATGGGTATTAGATAGAGATAAATTTGGTTAACATGTGATGGGTTATACCATCTCCAACACGAGCTCGAGTGTCGCGTTGGAAGATGTGACTCAAATCCTTTCTTTGAATTATGCTGGAAATGGGAGACGTGGGTTGGTGGATTTGGCCAAGTGTAGTAGCTTTTTTTTACTTTTTGTTTATTTAATGTTATTTTATACACCTTTCTTCATTCCACTTCCTTTTGTTTTGTTTTCTTTTCTTTACACATATTTACTTTGATGTATATGGAAGTTGTACTGCAAAATGACATAGTAAGGCTGAAATTGTTACATGAACATTAACGTTGAAAATGTAACGTTAAATAATTTTGACACAATAAATATTAAGTTCACAAGCCTATTGTTTTCTACACTTCTTCACCTTACTGAAAAATGAAATAGTATGGTTGAAATTGTTACATTAACATAAACGTTGAAAATGTAGCGTTAAATATTTTTGACACAATAAATATTAAGCTCACACGTGTATTGTTTTCTACACTTCTTCACATGTTAAAACTTAGTTAAAAGAATTGATGAAAAACGAATCTCAATCATTCTTCACCTTTAAACCCACAAAATTCAAACCCAAATTCCCGATTTTCAAATGCTCAATATCCATATTGATTTCGAAATCCCTATTTTTCGGATGCTCAAAATCCAAATTTTGAAAATTTTCAATTTTCAAACCCACAATATCCAAAATATTTGTTGACTAGGCTTCGTTCGTTTCTTGGAAAATATTTCCTGGATTTTTCTGTGTTTGTTTGACATTCTAGAAATTATTTTCCAGATTTTCCTATGTTTGCTTTGTCTTGAGAAAAATAAAAAAAATTCTAAGTAGGAAAATTCCTTTGAAAAAAGTCATGAATTTTTGGAAAATGACCTTCCCTGTTCTCTTCAAAAAGGGAAAACATTTTCTAAAATTAACGATTTCACATAATTTTTCAAAATCATTTTCTGAGAAAAAAATTTCCCCAAATAAATATTTCGAGAAAATATTTTCCAAACCAAATTCAAGTAATTTTCCGACAAACAAATAGTTGCAAGTTAAGTTCTGGTCGAATCTGAGGCCATAAACGGGTCGCTAGCGTCTGGTGACAAGATTTGAATCACTCAAATACCATACCATGTAACTTAAGGAATGAGATACAAAATTGTGTTGCATGTTATACAGTCAATCATTTTATCACTGACATTGCTTTTTAAACAAGAAGATATAGTAATACATGGGACATGTAAATCCTTAGATGTGGGTCTGATGTGAGATAGCAAGAATCGACTTATTCATGAAAATGTACACTAGCTAACTCTATTTGTGATAAAGATGTTGCATGTTTTGTCACAATATGATTGTGGGAAATTAAATTTCCAGTCATGCAAGCACATCCTTAGTCAATGAGTGAGAAGGTATGGTGATCTATTTAAAATGAAATTACTGGATGTATGGCTACATGCGAGCAAAAATTGGTTGAAGGGGCTAATGGGGTGGTCTCTAGCCGAGAAAGTAATAAGTTTTTAAGAATATATTGTCCTTTTTGAAACAGAATAGCAACATGTTGTTGTAACACCATGTGATGAGCTTTATGAGTGTCCTTGCAATACTCAATGAACCTCTTCAAGCTCGTAATTCAATATATGATATTTTTTTAACAATAGTATAAACCTAATATATAAATATGTGTTATTTTATTTATAACTATTCCATCATGTATTATCTTGTAGAATAAAATATTACATGTTAAATTTATCTAACATATGATGAAGTGTTACATAATTTTATTTTGTAAACTTAAATAATGTTTTAGTATATGCTTTAATTGTTTATGATATGAAACAGAAGATATATGCATAATTTTGTCAAAACATTTACCAATAAATTAATGATTAACTTTTTTTTCAATCAGTTCTTTTTTAATTGGTATTTGGTGAAAGAATAAGTATTGATAAGATGGAGCGGGGTGAAAAATTAAAATTGCCCCCGCAGTGCGGGGAAGGGGATTAGGATAAGGGAAAGGCATAGGGCAAACAAATTTAATTGGGTTGGGTATGAGAATTAAGGTTCCCACCCCATTGTGATTCCTATACTCCCAGTTTCAAACATCCTCTCGTTCAGATTTGGATGAGAGAGTATGATAGATTTTCTAATTTACCCATACATGGTACCACTTAGCAAGAGTTATATATGAGTCTTTTATTCTCAAACGATATAATTGCATCATTCTGTATGTGATACTATTTTTGTTGGTTCTTTCTTATTCTGCTAGAGTCCATAATTAATACTCACTACAGCCTTAAATCAAAGACGGGTTTGACATTATTTAGGTTAAATTGACCAATTTTAAAATTGTAAACTTGTTGTAGATGGACGGTGGTGTCTTACAGTTTTGGTGTCATTTTCTTTATTTTCAAGAAAATTGTAAACACTCCTATAGGAGAGGAAAGGAGTAATTAGTAACCATAGACGTTATTGTTTATTTACCTTAGAATGTAAAGAGAAAATTATAATTTAATGGTGCAGGACATGTATGAAAAATTGAATTGAGAAAAATGTAAAGAAAGTTACTAATGTAACTGAATCCCCAAGGCTAAAAGTATAAACCATTAAAAATCGTACTACTTTCAATGTTGAGAGTTGCATGATTGTTGTAGGACAGGTCATTGAAGTTATGATAAACTTTTTTTGACTTATTTGGCCTGGCTTGTATCATATAGAACTATACATGTATCTGATGATGATCAGTGTCAGTCTTTTTTTAGTAATATAGACATGGATGGAACAAGGTTGACATGCAAAGTTTAAATATCACAAAACTGAAGTCTTATTACGAAATGTTATTATTTTGTCTTATTTTCTGTGTAACATTTATAAAATGGTGGTGGCAGTTTTGAAGGGCAGTACAAGCTTTCCAGACAAGGCACCAGCTACTGGCTCTCCTTCATCTGAACAGCAGCCTAATGATGTGTCCCCCTCGGGGTAAGTTGTTACCATTGAAGTTCGAGACTTTGGAGTATAGTTGTGATTGTTATCTTACCAATTTACTGGCTATGTTTCTGAGGTGCAAACTTTTAATTATGTAGCTCTATTGCACAAATTATGCATGCTTGTAATCACTGTAAGATAATATAAAAGCAAGGTGTATATATGTATTGTTAGTTTTAGACCAAAATTTTCCCTTGTAATTCTGTACTACTCGTTTCTGCAGGAATTCTCATAGAGTAACTTCAGTTCGTCAACTTTCTAGCAATTTTTCTCAATTTAACAATTTGCAGAACCCTATTCGTTCAAGGAAGCCATTGACTAGAAAGGTGTGTACTAATTTATCTTGATGCCCGACATTTACTGTCGTTTATTTGTGGTGCTTGTGAACAAAAGAAATGCCTGTGTTGACCAAACGAATAATTATTTTTAGGAAGCTGGAGAAATAAATGAATGGAGGTATCAGAAGGTGCAGGAATACAAAGACATGAATATCGATATAGAAAATGAAGCATTTGATCGATACATGCGAAATGTCAGTTTACTGGAGGAAGTGTTTAATGTGGAATCCACAACTGATGGGCCTATAGAAGATGGTGGATCACCGACATCAAAGTTGAACACTACTTCTGCAGAAGAGGAGAGGCAAGTGGAAATAGCAGAGATAAAGTCGATACTTAGATCAGACCCAACAAGAGCTGAAAATTTCAGAAACAGAATGCAACTCGCTGTTGATGAGGCTTTAAAGAAACTGCAGAAATCTGAGGCACATGATGGTGGTGCCGAAAGCAGTGAGCAAGATGAGTTTGTTGGAAGTCCAGAAAAGAAGAAGTTTAGGAGTGAGGAATTGGCTGCCCTTATTGACAAGATAAACAAAGCCCGAAACGAGGAAGATCTGAAAGTGTGTATAGAGATGAAAGATCAACTATTTGGTAAGCATACTGAGACTACTCAAGCAGACTCCGAAAATGTTGCAATTCCTATGCCGCTCGAAAGTGATGATGTGGTGAAACCTCAGTTTGCTGATCCTCCGCTGAAGTGGTTCACCGTCAAACCTGCTGATCCCGAAGAGATTGAACGAATGAATAAATTGTTTGATTCTCTGGAGGATATTGAAGAACTGTAGCCTATGATAAGCTCTCAGTACTAAAAACCTGGATGATTTAGTTGGTAAGGCACCTAGCAAGCAAACTATTAACATGCAACAGTTATAGAACAACACAATCTTCTGCTGCATGTTAGCAAAGCTAGCACAATGTGATAACTGGAACTTGGGATGTTATGTTTTCCTGTCTTTTTTTTCTTTCGGGGGGTGATTTTTCCCGTTAACTTTAACTATGCTATCGTAAAATATAGAACAGTTCAGTGACATTTGTGATTGTGTTGTGGGTCTGGTTATTTATGTGCTGTGGCTGCTCCCAGCCTGCCAGTGCTTGGTGGTGGTTTGTTTGAAATTGCATGAAGTTGATACTGTATGTATGTAGAACGTAGGGAACTCATATTTATAAATTTGTTTGGCTGGGCCGGCTGGCTTAAGTAAGAAAAGTATAAACTCGTGGGAGTATAAATATTTTAACCTGCACTTTACTAGTAACAAAAATTCATGCATCACACAAACACTTTACTAGTAACAAAAAATTTCCTAAGAAATAAGTACAAATTTTATGATATTGATTTTTAGTTAACCAAACAAGAGTACAAATTTTATAATATTGATTTTTAGTTAACCAAACAAGTACTTATTTCTTGTCATCTTAATCATGGGTTCTATTCTCACTTGTTTACTATAAAAGCTAAAAATGCTGACTTGTATTTTATAAAAATCTAGTTTCTGTCCTATTCTATTGAATCCTCATTGAAACTTTTTCCAATTTTTTATAAAAATACTTTCTTTGTAAAAAAAAACAATAAATACTAATTTTTTTCACTTTTTTCATTTATTTTTATCCATTAAATTCACATTTTGGCATCTTAGAGTCTCGGTATTAGATGTTTGCCATCTAGGTATCCTTGATTAAAAGATGCAGAATTTACCATCTCCTCCACTGTTAATTTGATGGATCAAATTTTTAAAAATTACTTTGATGTCATGCTAGCATAAAATCCATGCAATGCACAATTTTTTTAGATATGTTATAAATTTTATTTATGTTATAATCATTTTTTTATATTATCATTATTTTTCATAATTGTTTTAATTTTAATTTAATATAAATTTAATATAAATTTAATTATGACATGCATGTTTTAAAATTTAAATTATAAAATTTTAAATTAAATACTCCCTCCGTCCCAGCCGGTTCTTTACAGACGGTTGGGACACGGAGACCAAACAATATAATTTAAATAGTGGGTGTAATAGTGTAGTATTGGGTGTAATAGTGATTTTATTGTTAAAATAAGTAAAGTAGTGGGTGTAATAGTGTAAAGTATTGAAAAAGTAGAGTAAAGTAGTGGAGTAGTGGGTGTAATAGTGTAAAATGTTGAAAAAGTAGAGTGAAGTAGTGGATTAGGAATAAATTCATGAGTTGTGATGTGTAGAATAGAGTATAATTACACTTCTTGTAATATCCTGATCTTATAAAGGGTTTAGCATTTGATTAAGGAGATATCAGTTCTTCAAGATCTGCAGAAACTATGAACAGTACTCAATCAGAGACTGGAGTCACGGACTATGAGTTTCCATGGACTATGACAGACCCTGGCTGTATCGAAGCTGTAGAATTGGAAAGTGCTATACTTTAGGATCTTGTATTGAGAAGATTGAAAGAAGTGTGCATGAAGAAACGAATCAAAGCATTGATGGAAACTATCAACTGGATGGTAGAAAATTACCATGTATAGATTGTTCTTTCTGTTATTAGTTGATAGGTAGCAATATAAATACTCTCTCTATATCATTGTAAAAAGAGTTCAGTTCGTGAGGTTTGTAATCGTAAGTATAAGAGAGTACAAACAGAGAGGGATTTGTATTGAGAGCAGCTGCTAAAGGTATTTGTACACCTTTGGTAGAGTTTGTATTTGATCTTATTAATACAAACAGTTTGATTTATTTGATTGTTCTTGTTTATTAATTCGAGCAAAAATCAGACACGATTACTTAACTTGTATTCAACCCCCCTTCTACAAGTTATTCGAGTTAACAATTGGTATCAGAGCAGGTTGATTTCGAATAATAAAAAAAGATCTGCAATCATGTCTGGTTACAAAGGATGGTAATACTAAGATCCCTATGCTCAAGAGAAACGAGTATACTCTGTGGGAAGTGAAGATGTTGCATCACCTGGAGGCAACAGACCCTGATTATCTTGACAGAATAAGAGATGGACCTTTTGTTCCAACAAAGGTTGTTGGTCAAGCAACTGTCGATGGTAAAGTTGTTCCAGAGCATACAGCAGAGAAGCCTAAATCTGAATGGACAGATAAGGAAAAGGAGAACGTTCTTAAAGATGCTAAAGTGAGAAACATAATGTTCAATAGTCTTGATTCTGTTCTCACTAACTATGTTCTCTATTGTAAGACTGCTAAGGAGATATGGGACAATCTGAAGGTTCATTGTGAAGGAACAAAAACTGTTAGGAAAAATATGAGGACACTTCTCATACAACAGTATGAATACTTTGAATCCAAGTTTGGTGAGTCACTTACTGATACCTTTGATAGGTTTACTAAACTCATCAAGGAGATGGCCATGCATGGTAAATATTATGACTTGGAGGATATGAATACTAAGTTCATGAAAGCCTTGTCTGATTTCTATAATGAGAAGATATCTGCAATTGAGGAAGCTAATGATTTGGATGAAATATCATTAGAGGCAGTTTATGGAAAACTTAGGGCTTATGAACTTGACAGGCATCAGAAGAAGAGCAGGAGTGAAGGAAAGATGAAAACTGTTGCACTTACTACTCAATCTGAAACTAAGAAGCTTCCAGAAGAACAGAATGTTGAGTCTACTGTAAAGGACTCAAGGAAGAAGAAAAGCAAAGAAAGTTCTGAGTCAGAGACTACTGATATAGACTATGACAATAGTGATTCTGAATCAGAGATGCAGGATCTCTTTGTTATGTTTGCTAAAGCTTTCAAGAAAGGAAGATTCAACAGGAAAAGATTTAGCAAAAAAACTTTTCAAAAGAAAGATGAGAAGAAGAGTGACAAGGGCAAAAGTACAATTGTCAAGCTTGATAAGGCAAAAATCAAGTGCTTCAATTGCAGCGAGCTTGGACACTTTGCTAGTGAGTGTAAGAAGCTTAGGAATTCAGGGAAGGGTAATGCACTCATGGTCACACAGAAGGATTGGGCCGATTCCAGTGATTCTGAAGATGAATTGGATTATGACAACATTTCTTTGATGGCAAATTCTTCAGACAAACCTGGATCTCCAAAGAAAACTTCTCCATCTTCTGTTAAGGTATCACTTCACTCTCTTGATTTATTTGATATCTTAGATTCTGATGATATTAGATTTATCCATGCTAAGTTTAAGAATCTTATAATTATGACTAATTTCGGAATTCTTACTAGTGAAAAAAATGATCTTAAGATTAAGAATGATAAATTAGTTGATAGAAATAATTTTCTTGAATCTGAGTTAATTCAAATGGAAGAATATAGGTTAAGTTCTGATAAAGCTAAGCATGATTATAGTGTTATTCTTGAGGCTTATGACTATGTCAGAAAAGAACAAGAGGAAGAGAGAAATACCATTAAAACCATTAACAATTCTAGTAAAAAGACTCAAGAAATTATTGAAAGTCAAATTCTTGGTAAAGTTAATGGTTTAGGGTTTGATAAGGCTAGAAAAGAAGAGACTGTAGCTATTATCAATGATAATAGTAAACTAGAATCTAGCACATCTAAATCTGAAGGTAAGAAGATAGTTTCTGAACCTAGACATGTTAAATTTGTTGATTCAAAAGGTACCCCTGTTGTACACAAGAGAATTAACAATAGTAATTCAGATGAGAAAGTGTTAGAGAAACCTAAGAATGTCAATATAGGTTTTCTGTCTAAGTCTCAGTTGAAACAGAGACTAGATGGTCTTTCAGAGTCTAGCAAGATCAAAAGAAACAGGAATGGAAAAGAAGGTATTAACACAGAGAATAATTACAAGAATGTACCTGATGCACCTAGGAAAAAATGCTATAAGTGTGGAAATCAAAATCATTTGGCCCTAGACTGCAATCAAAAACCTTCTTGGAAAATTGAGTCTAGATTTCCCAAGACTCAGAAAATTCAATACTAACCACAAAAAGCTTGTTATCATTGTGGTAGTTTACTTCATTCCATCTACATATGTAGAGAATATCATGAACTGTATTATGACTATTATTCTCTGAAATCTGAAACTCCTAGTCACAAATAGTTTATGAAATCAGAGTCTAAGGTTGATTCTAAAACAGGTAAATCAAAAGCAAAATCTTTAAAGCCTGTTGTTTTTAAATCTAGTAAGAAAGGATCCAATCAAGGTTGGGTCCCAAAAATTTCTAACTAGTCACTCTTTTGTTTGTAGGGCACAGGAAAGAAGCATTCAATTATCTTGGACAGTGGATGCTCTAGACATATGACTGGAAAGAAGTCCATGCTTACAAAGTTTGAGAGGAAAGCTGACCCAGTTATATCTTTTGGAGATGGCAACAAAGGAGAAACTCTGGGATATGGCTCAATTATTTTGGGGAATGTCATCATTGAAAATGTAGCATTGGTTGAAGGCTTGAAACACACACTTTTAAGCATAAGTCAACTGGGTGATAAAGGTTACCAATCAATCTTTGACAGTGAAGGATGCAAAATCTTGAATATGAAGAATGAAGACATTGTTCTAACAGGTCAGAGACATGGTAACATCTATGAAGCCAGCTTGAGTGATACATCTAAAGGAACTGTTAGATGTCTCTAAAGCAAAGCAACAAATGATGAAAGCTGGAATTGGCATAAGAAGCTCTTACATCTCAACTTTAAGAAGCTTAATCAACTTGTTAAGCACAATCTGGTGAGATGCCTACCTTAGGTGAATTTTGTGCAAGATGGACTTTGTGATGCTTGTCAGCTTGGAAAACAAAGAAGAACCACTTTCAAGAGTAAGACAGAAAATTCAATTACTGAACCATTTCATATGCTGCATCTTGATTTATTTGGTCTAGTAAACATTATGTCTATCAGCAAGAAAAGATATGCTCTAGTTATAGTGGATGATTACACAAGGTTCACATGGGTATTCTTTCTACACAATAAAGATGAAGCTCCTCAGCAAATCATTGAACTTGTCAAGAATATACAGAATAGCTCTGAGTACAAAGTCAAAGTACTCAGAAGTGACAATGGAACAGAATTCAAGAATTCTACAATGAAGGAGTATTGTATAGACAATGGAATCACTCAACAGTTTTCTGCACCTGGAACACCTCAGCAGAATGGTGTAGTAGAAAGAAAGAACAGAACTCTCATAGAGGCAGCAAGAACCATGCTTGCAGATGCAAAGCTTCCAACCTATTTCTGGGCAGAGGCTATCAACACTGCATGTTTCACTCAAAACTATACATTGATAAATAGTCATGGAAAGACTCCCTATGAGATGATCAAAGGAAAGAAGCCAAGTGTGAAATACTTTCACATCTTTGGATGCAAATGCTATGTCCTGAAAGTTCATCCAGAACAACTTGGAAAATTTGAAGCTAAATCGGATGAAGCAATCTTTCTAGGATATTCTGCATCAAAGGCCTTCAAAGTTTATAATCTCAGAACTCACATTGTTATGGAATCAATTCATGTTGCATTTGATGACAAGAAATTTGGAATTCTGCAAACTGATGAAAGTCATGACATATTGGAATTTGAAAATCTTTAAGAATCTGAGATGCTCTCCAGTGATGATGAGAGTTCTCCAGTTGAAAATTCTAATGCTTCTCAAGGGAATGCAACTGTTGAGGGGGAGCAAATCAATCAAGGAGAACACAGTACTAGACAGGAGCAGACAAATTCAGAGTCTATTCCTTCAGGGACTAATTCTTCAAAGACTAATTCTTCAGGGACTATTGAAGAAAGTTCAAGTACTAGCAGCAGTATTGAGTCTACTGGTACCAAGGCCTAAAGATAGATCCATTGTTGGTGCAAAATGGGTTTTCAGAAACAAGCTAGATGAATCTGGTATGATTGTAAGAAACAAAGCAAGACTGGTGGCCAAGGGTTTAGGGATGGGAATCGGGTCGGATCGGGTCGGGTTTTGCAAAATCCAAATCCAAATCCGATTTTTTGGATAAAACTCGAACCCGAAAAATACCCGAAAACTGAAACCCGAACCCGATCCAATGGATTTCGGGTATACCCGAAACTCGAAAATTTTTGGATTTGGATAATACCCGAAACCCGAAATCCGAAAACCCGAAATTTTCAGTCAAGTTTTATATAACACACACTTTAATATTTTATACATTATAAAAAGTATTATTTATATTATATAAATAAATTATATTCTGTGCATTAATTTTAATATTTAATTTTGTTATAAAATTTTACATATAATCAATTTTTTAAATGAATTTAAATCATTAAAATAACCAAATAGATTTTATATGAAATACGTCTTAAACACTTAGAGTCTAAAATTGTTTTAATATTTCGGTTTTAATAATACAAGGTTATTTGTTATACGATGCACCATTGACTTTTATATAAAATGTATTACATTATGAAATATATTATAGTATAAATAAATTATATACATATATACATACATACATATATATATATATATATATATATTCGGGTATTTTTTCGGATTTCGGGTTCGGATCGGGTTTGGATCGGTTTTCGGGTTTAAAATCGGGTTTCGGATCGGGTTTCATAATATCCAAATCCAAAAATTTTCGGGTCTGAAAATCAAATCCAAATCCAAATCCAAAAAATCGGATTCGGGTTATCCCAAATTTCGGGTTTCGAATCGGGTATCCGTCGGATCGAATTTTTTTCCATCCCTACAAGGGTTATTCTCAGGAGGAAGGAATTGACTATGATGAAACCGTTGCACCTGTAGTAAGATTAGAAGCAATCAGAATGTTTCTTGCATTTGCAGCTCATTCAAAATTTAAGGTATACCAGATGGATGTAAAGAGTGCTTTTCTAAATGGTAAGCTTGATGAGGAAGTGTATGTGGAGCAACCACCTGGTTTTGTTGATCCAAAGTTTCCAAATCATGTCTACAAACTTGACAAGGCACTCTATGGACTAAAGCAAGCACCAAGAGCATGGTATGAGACTTTGTCTAAATTTCTTCTTGAGAATGGCTTCACAAGAAGTACAATTGACAAAACTCTATCTTTAGAAAGGTAAAAAGTGATTTGCTTTTAGTTCAAGTTTATGTTGATGATATCATATTTGGTTCTACAAATGAAAAGTTGTGTGCTAAGTTTAGCAAGCTTATGCAGTCTAAATATCAAATGAGCGTGATGGGTGAGTTAAATTATTTTTTAGGCTTGCAGGTTAAACAGATTGAGAATGGTATTTTCATTAATCAGTCAAAGTACGTCAAAGATCTTTTAAAAAAGTTTGACTTTCAAGATTGTTCAGTTGCAAAAACACCCATGGCAACATCCACTAAACTAGACTCTGATACTAAGGGAAAGAGTGTGGATAATACTAGTTATAGAGGCATGATAGGCTCATTGTTGTATTTAACTGCAAGTAGACCAGATATAATGTTTTCTACCTGTTTATGTGCTAGATTCCAAAGTGATCCTAAGGAATCTCATTTAATTACCGTGAAGAGAATTTTTAGATATCTCAAAGGAACTCCAAATCTTGGTTTGTGGTATCCTAGAGAATCTGATTTCTCCCTAATTGGCTATTCAGACTCTGACTATGCAGGGTGTAAAATAGATAGAAAAAACACTATAGGTACATGTCAATTCTTGGGAAACAGATTGATTTCTTGGACAAGCAAGAAGCAACAATCTGTCTCAACCTCAACTGCAGAAGCTGAATACATTGCAGCAGGCAGTTGTTGTGCACAGCTCCTTTGGATAAGAAAATAGTTGATGGATTATGGTATGACACTTAGTAATATTCCTATGTTTTGTGATAATACTAGTGCTATCAAAATTGTAGAGAATCCAGTTCAACATTCAAGGACTAAGCACATTGATGTCAGGTATCATTTTATTAGAGAACATATTGAAAATGGTATTGTGGAACTACATTTTGTTCCTACTGACAAACAAATTGCAGATATCCTAACCAAACCACTTGATGAGTCTACTTTCATTAGGTTGGTTAGTGAGTTAGGAATGTTAAATTTCTAGATCGTTATCATCTGCATGAGTAGCAAGGTATGTTGTTTAGCTTATAGATTTGATATTCACATCAGTGTCTATATCTTTTGTTTAGACTCTTAAGCTAATAACATTTTGCCTCGATAATTTGTAGTATGAGTAACAAGTCATTAAGAACTATACTCTGAAATATTTCTTAGTCTCTGACTTAGTAATTTAGGTTCTGAATTACTTAGTTGTTTAGTTCTAATGATTGTTGAATATTCTCATTGATTTAATACATTCATACTAACAATCTTTTTACAAATAAACATAAAACAGATAAGATAGATAAAAGAAACTTGTATTTTCATTAATCAAAAACATTACATACATGAAAATGAAATACAATTTTTCTTTTTGTCTAATAGTAACTGCTAATTCTATTCTTATCTAATGTTGTGGCTGCTTGAATCCTGTCTCTTTCATGAATCTTCCACGATCAATTCAAGGACGAGGAGCATGCCAAAATCCATTCGGGGGATGATGAGTACATCTGCTCTTGAATTCCTTCTCTGAGCAATTTCAAGCGGTAAGAACCTACTTGAATGAGAGCAGCTGTCTCGGTACATCTTAAAAATGAATTGCATCTCAATCAAGATCAACCCCAGACTCTTCACCAAATTCTTCATCCTCAAGATGAGAAGAGATTAGAGAAAGATCTTGTTCAACTGGTAGATGTTCTAGTGGAGGGTTTTCTACATTACATGGATCGATTCCAGCCATATCAAGCTCGATGAGAAAAGTCATCTCTTCAAAGAGATAGTCTATTTGCTCTTGCTCATCAAGATCATTGAATCTTTTAGAGGATATGAATCGAAAGTTAGGGTTCATGTGGATATCTGGATTGAAGGCCATTGTGTTTAGAGGTTTCTTTGTTTTACAGAGAAATGTTTAAGTGATTGGAGAATGGAGTAAGGGAAAGAACACCAGGCTACTATATAGGGAAGAGTGAGAAGCTTGACGGTCTTTTGAAGTGTTTAATGCATCTATGATATCATTACTTCGAGGGTGTGTGAGACTTCTCATATTTCCAAGATATTTTGAAATCTAATCAAAATATTTTGCTTGGAAAATTGGTGTTTTATTTTCAGGGTATTATCTGAAGTGACACGTATGTGACTCCATTTTAGTCTCTGAAAGTCGATTCAAATTCATTATAGACCCTGATTAAAATTAAAATCAATTTTGGATTTTATTTTCCAAAAATCGTGGGTAATTACGCTTTTTCAGGGACTAACACCTGTCAATCTACGTGTGAACGTGGGTTAGTGGGTTAGTGGGGCTGAAGAATTTTTGAATATATCTTTATTTTGAGACTCTGATTGTTTATTGCTTACTTTGTATTCGAATTTTCTAAGGCAAGAACATACTTTCAAGCTCTCAAATCAACTAATTTCTTTCAAGAATTCTTATGTTCTTTCGGATCAAAATCAATGGTTGCTCAAAGAAGACTACCCAAATCAGTTGCTTTCAAGTTTGGAGACTTCGACTTCATGACAAACAATCATGTTGCTGCAATTACCAACAAGAGAGGAGTATCAACTGATTTTCATCCAGTAATGGACTTTATGGCTATTGGACCTTTGCGTTATGCATTGGCAGCATCTCCAGAAATTAATCAAGCTGCTGTTTCATAAGCTTTGGAGAATGCTAAGGTAGTTGATCCTGTTCAGTGTTCATGGTCAACCAGGTAAGATTGTTCTACACCTAGGACAAGATTCTTATGATATTACTGAATCTGTTGTGAATTCAGTACTTCACTTACCTGTTAATGTGACTTATGCTAGTGAACCATCTAATGATGATATTAGAACTATGTTATCTTCACTAGGTTATAGTGGCCCTTTAGATAACATGAGCCAGTTAAGGAGGCCTTTTCTTAGAAAAGAATGGTCTTTCTTTTTTGATCAATTAGCTAAATGCTTTACTGGTAAATGTAGTTCTTTTGAACAAATTACTGCTGTTACTTCTCATATTGGATATAGTTTGCTTTATAACAGAGTAATTAATATTGGTCACATTATTTTAAGTCAAATGAGTATCAAACTTGGGTCAAGAGATCAAGGTAGGAAAAGGTTTATTATCACATATTTATGCAGTTATTCATCAACCATTTTATTCCTAATGCTAATACCAGGTTTGGTAGACAACATTGTGTTCCTTCTTATATACAGCAAAAGAGAATTTTCTCTGATATTATAAAGAAGGATAGTGAAAAGAATTCAGATGAAATACCTGCTATGCATTATCCACATCATGTTCAGGTACTTCTAAGAACTCATCTTCCAACTCTCTATAATTCTTCTTTCTTTGGTGGTGAAATGATTCAGGAACCTCATTTGGTGGAGGACCCCCTGTGTCTACCCAAGTAACCCAAAACACCACAGTCTCTGAAACAATTCTACAACCAAGTTTTGATCCACAGCCTGTTATTTCAAAGAAACCAACCTCTGGTGTTTCTCAAAAGGCACCAGTTGTAAGGAAGAGAAGATATATAGTTACTACTACTAGTAGTTCTAGTGATTCTAGTGAAGATAATGATATATCTCTTGCTGAGAGAAGAGAATTGAAGGCTGCAATTCAACTCTCTAAGCTAGGAGAAAGAGGTGAAGGACCTAGTCACAGCCAGGCTGCAGTCTCACAAAAGGCTGTAGTTCTTAAAAAGGGAAAACAGTTACTAGGTACAGTCTCTCAAAATGCTGTGTATATTGAAAAAAGATCTCAACCCAAGATCACTACTGAGTCTGCACTTCTTGAGTCGTCTCAAGGTAAATCTGTTGCTCACTATACCAGGAGAACAAGGAGAAAGATTCATTTGTCACCTACACACACAGAGTCTAGTCCAAGTAATATTGTGCAGGTCTCTAAACATAAAGCTCTATCCGAGTCAGCAAGTGACAAGAGAGGCCTTAATCTTGATTCTTCATGGGAAACTACATTGTCATATGGAATGGCTATGAAGCTTATTTCTATCAAAGTAAAGCTTTCCAGGCTTGTTCTAGACTTTCTGATTGAAAGAGTTCCAAAACTCTCTTTTCCTGAAGAATATGGACTTTTGTATCAAAGACTTGATTTAATGAAGATGCATTTCTATGTATCTATCAGAAAGGAATTGCGCAAGTCATTTGGACTTTCTACGCATGGTGCACTTCAATCACTTCACACATACTTGTTTCACAAGGATTTCATTGCTGAAGATGCTCCAGCTCAAGGTGAACAAAATGAGGTAGTAGATAGTGGAATGCAGTCAACAAGAGATACTATTGCACCAGTGGTGGATAGTAGAATAGATCAGATCATAGTCACTTCAACACAAGAACCATCTAGTCAGAGGTTAGATGATTCAGGAACTGTGATAGCTGATGCTGAAAGGTCTTCTGTGATGGCTGAAATTGCAAGTGAGATACCCAATAATATGGGAGGAATGACTTTGATTGATTTTCATGAAGATCAAACAAATTTTATTCAGTCAGAGTCTATTCACCTTGAGGGTGTGTCTCAGAAAACAACACTTAAAGACGGTGACATACTAACTATAGTGTCTAATGAAGCATTACTGAAGACATCAGAGTTTAGTGTAGACCCTGAAAGTGGTATACTGGAGCCTGTAGTCTCTGGAAAGACAGTTGATGTTTGTAAGGGTTCAGAGACTATAGCAGCTCACTCCATGGAGAAAACCTCAAGCCCCTTGCCATATGAGGAACCCTCTCTCTATGTGAGTTCAGGTATAACAACTTCTCCTAACCCCTATTTTTCTGTAGGTCTTGAGAGCACTTATCCAAATTTGAGTGATACACTTGAAAAGATGGATATTGATCCACAATCTGAGAGGCTAGCTCCTGACCAGGCAAAAGGAGAGGTAGAAAGAGCGTTGGCTTTAGTAAGCCAAAGTGAGAATGAGAGTATGGATGATCAACTCCATAGTGAGGGAGAGAAAACTAGGAAATAACCATCTTTTGATTTCTGGGATCAAGTTTTTCCTGAATCTTGGTATGAGAATCTTGGAATGGATGCTGGTACTTATTCTTTCATTAAGATGTATGAGAAAAATGACTTAGCCAAGCATAATTCGAAGCATGAAGTTGAAGCTCAGAAGCAAAAAGAAAGGCTTGCAGGCATCATCAACAGAAGAGGTGAAAGGCTAAGACAATCTCTTACTCCACATGTACCAGAAGATATTCCTAAAGATCCTAGTATTCCTGTGTATGTACTTCCAATCTCAGCAAGAATTGAAACATTTACAGAAGCTGATCACTCTATGGAGGAGTCAGAGTCTGTAACTATTAGCTCACAGGATACTGGTGATGGTCAGGATGTTAGTGATGTTGGACATTTAGCAATAGTACTTTTTACTTCAGATTCAGATATTCCAGTTGCAGCTGTAAGTCATTCTACTCAAGTACCTTTACTTGAATATCATTCTACATCTGTAGTTCTTGATTCACAGGTAACTTCATCTACAAAGGTTACAGAACCTTCATTTGGTTATTTTGATCAAACGTGGCCTACTAATCTAGTAGATGCTTATGCTTTGGGTATTGATTCTATGAATTTCATGTTTATTCAACGGATTCAAGCTAATGACAGAGAACATGCTCTTAAGAATGCCACACCTTTGCATCTCGATTTTCACAATCAGATTGATGATACTGTTTCTAATTATTCTGATGCTGATTATGAAGAGAAGGAAACATTTACTTATTGGGATCAGGATTTTCCTACTGAACTTGCTCATGGTCCATTCATTTTTGATCCTGATTCTTTTACACTTATTAGACACATTGGTAAAATTGAGAGAACTGGAGCCAAGGACAAATTGGAATTCTTTAACAAGTATGGTATCTATCCAGATGAAGTATCAGATCCTACAGCATTAGCTCATGCTAAGGGCATTGTTGAGTTCAGTTATCAAAATAAGGTTCTTGTTGATTCTCATAACATTTCGGATGCTGATCTTTCTTCTGTGAACCGGTCTGTTCAAGCTCTTGCTACTCAAGTTGCATGCATTGATACAACAATTCAAGCTACCAATGATTCTATGAAGTTTGTAAATTCCGACATTGAAACACATCTTTATAAACACAAGACAATTCTTGAAGGTGTTCAGCAATCTCAAACAGCGGTTAATCAAAGACTTCAAGCATTGGAAGATAACCAGGTCACTATCATGGAAAATCAGGTTGTCTTGATGAATCTTATTTGTTCTCTTACTAAAACTCTTGGAGGCAGTGTTGCTGATGTCAAAAAAGGGGAGATAAAAACAATTAAGAAAAGACAAACAGGAATAGTCATCAGAGATTCTTGCATGGCTGATGCTACTAAAGACAATACTGATAGGAGAGATAAGGGTGACGATGGTGGCAGTGGTGGTTCAAATGTTGGGAAAGGAAAAGGTGAAGTAGGCACATGCACTGAAGCTGGTAGATCTGTTCATTCGAGGTCTAAAGAAAAACAAGTTTCTAACCAGTCAGAGTCTGTGACAAAGAAAGCTAAAAATCTTCAAGTACCAGATACTGTATCAATTCTTCTACAGGAACAAATTGTAAAATATGTAGTGTCAGGGACTACTATAAATTTGAAGAATGTAGGGTTAACATAGAATGAGGTGATAAAATCACAAAATGTTCAATCTACTACTTCTGATGTTGAAGAACAAAAGGAACCATCTTATTGGACTTTGAATCAAAGTTTACAGTCACTTGTTCCTTGTGATAGGAGTGGACTTGGTCATAGTGAGATGAATACCACAGATGTTGCAAAGCCGAAAGCTGATCCTCATTCACTTGTTGATAAGTTTGGAGAGCAGATGACTCAAAGACATCTCAATAAATTGATTTCTGCACAGCTTGTTCATAGAGTGAAGACATATCAAGAATATGATAGAAGAAGAGGAATGGTTGATAAAGAAGAAACAGAAGTTTTTCTTGTATACTTCTTATCTGATGGTAGAGTGAGATGGATGGATTTCGCTACATTCTTATATCACAATAAGGAAGAAGAGTTAGCCTATGTTCGATTCTTGTCACACAAAAATGCTGAAGTTACTCAGAATTATAATGCATCACTTATGCATTGGACTGGTGAAATTGATAAATTGTTAAAGAGATTGTATGGAGCAAAGAAGGAGAATGTACCACCTTTCAAGTTGGATTATGTTGATGATGATGGTAAAGACAAAGAGATTGAGTATAAATCATTGGAGGTCAATTCTGATGAAGGGGGATCATTTGTCTTGTATCAAGCTATGGAAGGGAAGTATGATTCTGTTTCTATTGATAATATTAATCACTTCAGATACAGGCTAGACAAGTTAAGAGCTCTGCATTATCAAATTATTACTGATAATGGTGAAATGTTAGATCTGAAACAGAGTGTTGGTGAAGTCTTAGCCAAAACTGAAGATGCTTTGCTTGAAGAATTTCTCAGAGACAATTCACAATTCAGAAGAATTAAGGCAGATTGAGTAATTGAGGTACTTGTGTGACTTAACTTTATGCAAATAATAAAGTCATGTATATTCTATTCTAGTTGCATTGTTAGAGGTTTTGACATCAACGAACAACTCAGATTTATGCTTCACTTATAAAGCATAAATAGGGGGAGATTGTTAGGAATAAATTCATGAGTTGTGATATGTAGAATAGAGTATCATTACACTTCATGTAATACCTTAATCTTATAAAGGGTTTAGCATTTGATTTAAGGAGATATCAGTTCTTCAAGATCTGCAGAAACTGTGAACAGTACTCAATCAGAGACTGGAGTCACGGACTATGAGTTTCCAGGGACTATGACAGACCCTGACTGTATCGAAGCTGCAGAATTGGAAAGTGCTATACTTTAGGATCTTGTATTCAGAAGATAGAAAGAAGTGTGCATGAAGAAAAAAAATCAAAGCATTGATGGAAACTATCAACTGGACGACAGAAAATTACCATGTATAGATTATTCTTTCTGTTATTAGTTGATAGGTAACAATATAAATACTCTCTCTATATCATTGTAAAAAGAGTTCAGTTCGTGAGGTTTGTAATCGTAAGTATAAGAGAGTACAAACAGAGAGAGATTTGTATTGAAAACAGCTGCTAAAGGTATTTGTACACCTTTGGTAGAGTTTGTATTTGATCTTATTAATACAAACAGTTTGATTTATTTGATTGTTCTTGTTTATTTGATTGTCCTTTTCTCGCGGAGGATTCAGTTTTTTTTATTTTGACAAACTCTCAATTGAGTATCGTGAGTTTGAGGGGGATCTTACATATATTATTATGGGAAAATATGAGAGTTACCTTTATTATTAAGATTAGCGAAATTGGGAGAGTTCCCTTATTATACTATATACTAGCCTATAACCCGTGCGATGCACGGCTTTCTTAAAATTAAATAATTTTCTATTTATACTTTAATAATTGTTTATCTCATATATATTAGTTAATATAATATTGGAATAATGTATATTATTAAATAATAATTATTTAATTATATGATATATTGTTCGAATTATTACTATATTTTGCATAATAATATAAATATAAATGGAAGTATCGTATATACTTACATGTTAAATTATGATTTCATAATAATGCATAATGTAATATTTGTTTAAAATAGAATTTAATATTAATTTGTAATTGTGTGAAATTTTTATTGTTTTAGTTTGTTTTCACTTTGGTGATTTATAATTTGTTGTAAATTTGTTAATAAATATGTGATATTAATATTTTTTAAAATGATTTTGAAAATATTTGATTTCCAAGTAGTGTAGCTGAAGAATTTTAACCCAAATATAACCAAAAATGTATGTAATTGAATATTAATTGGAATATAATTAAAAGAGTTTGTTATTAAGTTAAATATGTGGTTTATTTTTGTAAAATAAAATTTTATTTGTATTTTAAATTTTTTTCCCCCATTTTTGGAAGGTGTTAGCAAATTTTTTGGAAAGGTTCTAATCGGAATATAATTGAAAACGTTTATAATCCTATAAAACATGTGATTTTTTATTTTTAATAAATTATATATAACTTAACTGAATTTGGAATTTTTAACAAGTTTTTTTAATTCTTTTTAAAAAAATGTACCTTACTGGTATTTGTTGTTAATAATAAATAAATTATTATTTATGTTACATAATCTTTTTAATTTGTTATTTTTATGAAGGTTTTAACCTTTTTTGTGGAAGGCGTTAAGCAACTAACCAACTAACCACATATACCTTATTTTGCTTATAATAGTAAAACATGTGATTTTTTATTTTTAATAAATTATATATAACTTAACTGAATTTGAAATTTTTAACGCGTTTTTTTTTATTTTTAAAAAAAATATTTTTTTTACCTTATTGGTAAATTTTGTTGTTTACAATAAATAAATTAATATTTTTAACATAATTTTTTTAAGTTGTTATTTTTAGGAAGGTGTTAACAATATTTTTTGGAAGGCGTTAACCAACCAACCAACTAATCAAATATACATTGTTTTGCTTATACCTTCAAATTATGATTCCAAAATAATCCATAATGTAATATTTGTTTAAAATAGAGTTTAATATTAATTTGTAATTGTGTAAAAATTTTATTGTTTATTATATAATTTTAGTTTGTTTTCACTTTTTTGATTTATAATTTGTTGTAAATTTGTTAATAAATTTGTGATATTAAATTATTTAAATTGATTTTGAAAATATTTGGCTTCCATGTAATTGAAAGAGTCTAAAAAAGTTAGGTGTATGTGACAAATTTTAAATCAAATATAAATCAAATATAACCAAAAGTGTATGTAACTAAATATTAACTGGAGTGTAATTAAAAGAGTTTGTTATTAAGTTAAATATTTCGTTTATTTTTTGTAAAATAAAATTGTATATGTATTGTAATTTATTTTTCATTCACTTATAATAGTATAGTATAGATAGATAGTACAGATTTTTTGTAAAATAAAACTTTATATGTATTTTAATTTTTTTTTTCATTTTTGGAAGGTGTTAACCAACTTTTTGGGAAGGTGTTAACCAACCGACCAACCAACAAATTATACCCTGTTTATAGTATAGATTTTTTGTAAAATAAAATTTTATATGAATTTTAATTAATTTTTTCACTTTTAGAAGTCGTTAAACAACTTTTTGGGAAGTTGTTAATCAACCGACCAACCAATTATACCTTGTTTCGCTTATAAGTTATAATAGTATAGTATATTAGGGCTGTCATTCGAGCCGAGTCGAGCTGAGCCGAGCCGAGTATTAATTCGAGTCGAGCTTTTTTTCACGAGTCGAGCCAGCTCGTTTAACTAAACGAGCCTAATCTTGTGACCGAACTCGGCTCGTTTAGCTAAACGAGCCTATTTAAAAGAGTTGGTCGAACCGGCTCATGTAAATTTACACTTAAACGAGCTTGATCTTGTGACCGAATTCGACTCGTTAAACGAGTCAAGTCGAGTCGAGCCGGCTCGTTTAGTTAAACGAGTCCGATCTTGTGCTCGAGCTCGGCTCGTTAACGAGTCGAGTCGAGCCGAGTTGCTGTTAAACGAGTTCGAGCTCGAGCTGCTCGCGAGCAGCTCGACTCGGATTACAGCCCTATAGTATATATTAGTTTTCGTTATTATTGATTACGGATTGCTGTATAAACAAATGTAATATTGTAAAAAAATTGAGCCGTATCCCTCCACCCGTTAATGGGAAAAGAATTTTGTGACTATTTTATCAAATTATACTTATGTTTCCTTATTATAAATAAATGCATATTAACATGTTTTTATTAATGTATGAAAGATATGAAGTGATAGTTTTGGGTATATATTAATGATTGCAAGATTATATTTTAAATTAAAAAGGTAACTTGTTTTGATGAGTGTTATAAAAAGCGAGAATCGAGGTTGTTCGGTAAAGTCACGGAACAACGATTAATCGGATATTCGGAGATTAATCGGAATGACTAATCGGATCATTAATTTGAATCAATTTAATATTATCTTATATATACATAATTATTTTCATATATGTAATATAGACCAAAGCAACTATTTAATAAAAATTTTAAAAAACTTGAAGCGCAGAAAAACAAAATTGTAAATAAATAATTTAATTCACTTGCATGCATTAAGATATTTACTAGCAGTATTGCCCGTGTTTCGCACACGAAAATTCATTTTTCGAAATGGATGCACTCATTACAACTAAAAGGAACGTTTGAAAATGACAATGATTGCTATAATTTTAAAACATTCTCATAAACAAATGACTAATAAATGTTTGATATTACGAACGTATTGAAGATAAATACCATTGTAATAATCGCATTCTCTTTACTAAAAACACAAAACACAGATGTCCGAATCAATCTGAGGTACTTTAGTTAAAGGTTTCTCGCCGTCATCTAATGATGACGCCTCGCATTTCAAACATTTTAATTGAAAATACCATTTAAAAAGAGTAAAATCGTCCTACACTCCATATTAAATTTAAGCATATTTATTGATAATTTCTCGGCACCGTCTTCAACAACGCCTCGCATTTTGTTATCAAAAGGAGAAATATACAAATAATATGTTATAATAATAATTGCATATATATAAATATTCAAAAATTCAAAAAATACTATTTTAATATAGAACATTTGAATATTTAAATGTATATGTTTTTTTGAAATGTGTAATGGGTGTATAATTATTATAATGCAAAAAATTAGATAATTTCAATTTAAATTATATATTGGCCATTTCTCGGCATCGTACTCGAATTTTGAGAACTAAAGAATGTAATATGTTATATTATAATAATTGTACTACATAAGAAACATGTTCATCAAAATAATTATTTTTTAATAAAAAATGAATTGTTAATAATAGATTCACAAATTTTAACAATAATTAAGCCTAATATATCCAATTTAACGTAGAATTTCATCTAACTTCTTAAAAATCAAATTTAAGAAAATAATTTTAGATTTTTATATACATTTTGGGCATGTTAGATTTCGACATTTTTAAAATTGTGTTAAAAAAATGTACTTACAAGCTTTGACCACGTGAAAAAAAATTACTCGGACCAGATAACATTAAAAGAGAGAAGAGAGAAGGAGAGACAATAGAAAGAGAGAAGAGAGTAAAATTGTCTTTCCGTGAAACCAAAATTCTGATGAACAATATCCAAAAAGTCCTGATTGCAAATGCTAGGAAACAAACTAGGAGGTTTGTTTGTAGGGCGAAGCCAGAGGTACATGCACATTTTACAGTTTGTTTAATTACAAGTGTTAATTACAGTTTGTTTGTAGTGTGATTTAATTTTTCTTAAATATGCACTAACAATAACCACCACCGGAATAATTCATCTGCACACCGAGACCGATTATTTTTTGGATATTGTCCCAGATTATCTCTATTCAAATTAATATTTATCTGCAACCAAAAATACAAATCTAATTCATTAACCACATAAATAACAATATTGAAAAGTGAAGATATAAATAATATATACTCATGCGTGTTAGATATACAATAGATATATAATAAATATGTATATGTCAGTGTATGTATATAATTGGATTGAATCAGGAGGAAAGGGTAATGGAAGAAGAAAAAGATACAGAGAAGAAAACGAACCTTAGTCAAAAACTGTTGCTTTCAAATTCCAAATCTGGTAGTTAAGATCAATTGCTACAACTACGGTAAGCAGATTGCATATACATACACACGGGTCGATCGATAATCCAAGAAAGAGCAATAATAATATTAATATATAATAATAGAGTGCATATAAAATCCGGATCAGTCCATGTGAATCTGGATACTTCAGATAATCAAAATATCAATAGTAAACATAAGGTGAAATCTCTCGCACACGGAGAGATTTGATACCATCGTTAGTTAAAACAACATATACCATCAATATAAACATACCTGCCTTGCTCATCAATCTTTGAACCGATATATAGGAATCAGTCTTTGAAACGATGTATAGGAATCAACAGTCAAGATTTAATACGCCGTCATCCCTTTAGTAGTTACCAAATATTACTCTACAAACTAAGGAATTCAAATTTAAAATAAATAGATTAGCAGAAAACAAAACATGATTATAGGAATAGAAATAAACAGATCAACAAATATATGGATATAACCCATTTGTAAATTAAGAAACAAAGATATACCTGAAGAGTTAATCCTGTTAACAACATGCACGAATTAGAGGATTACATACAATGTCTATCTATACAGTAATTGACAAAGATATCTCCACAATAAAAGTAATTCAAAATTAAAATAAACAAAATATCAGACTACATGATTATAGGAAGATTTTAAAAGAAGTTACCATAACAATATTTTGAAAACTGACGCATTTAAAATTAGATTGATATGGATATAACCCATTACTATATGGGTGATCCATTTTGTGGAAAAAAGTACTTAAAAACGGATGGATATAACCCATATTGATTTGGATGACCCAGTTGAATGTTAAATGACCAAAAAGCCTGTAAAGATATATTGGAAGAATAAAAAGTAGAAGGATAGATTTAGTAATTTTGGAATTCTAATGCTAGCACTTATTTAGAATATATTGATATTGATATTGATATTGATTGATTGATATTGGTATTGGTATTGATTGATTGATATTGATATTGATAATAGTAAAAATGCATTCAATAGTAGATGTTGGATTTTTTTTAACCCATATTTCAATTTTGAGAACTAACAAAAAAGTGTATTATTTAAACATTATAATTTTTAATAGTTTTATTGTTCAATCAACAATTTCTTACAATCTTCTATAATTCTACCAAGATATGACAGTTTGATTGCACAACTTCGAATTGCTTTTATTGTAGCTAGACAATCCGTTTCCACCACAACTCCTCTCCTTGCCTGCTTCCTCACCCAAATGAGTGTTTCTTTTGTGCCAATCGTTTTTGCCATTACAAGTGACACACTACCATAAGCGCATCTTTAAAAAGCTTCCACAAGCTCTCCTTTATGGTCGCGAACCACTACTGAAAAACTGAATTATTTTGATGCCTTGAATATTGTAACATTTGTGTTAACCTTAATCTTGTTAACTGATGGAATGTTCCAGTGCTCAACACCGTCTTCTTGGGTCGAAAATTCCAAAAAAGTGTCAAAAGAATTATCTTGAGCACCATACCATACCATTGATTAAGGACCTTATGCAGGGTGGAGTGCGAACTGATAGTATTAGTGCCCTAGAGACAATGTAATTATGTTTCTAGGAAAGACTATTTTGTGATTTAATGATTATGTTCCATCGATTATTCAATAATGATTTATTATGTCTTTATTTACTGCGAAATAAATATTAGAATAATAAATGTCCTTGGAATATGTAACAAGTATTCTATATCTTTAAGTATAGGACTTAAAAATGAGATTATATGAACAGAGTTAATATTCCTAAATATCCCTAATCGAGCATTAATAATATGGGACAATTATAATGCGTAAAGATTAGTATGTTTGTTGACAAGATTACCACATCTCATTGGTCATAGGTATATTGATACAAAAGTCAAGAACATAGGTGCATGTAATATTATGCATGGCACTGGATAGACCCACAGTGAGATTCTACATGTTAATAATTAATGTCATTAGAAGACTCACAGTGATAATGGTGTAATGATCTTTAGACTTGAGATCATTATATTTCTATACGAGGATTAATATACTTTGATTAAATTAAAAGTTACCTTTAACCGGGTAATGATAAAAGTGGACATTGGGTATATTATGAGTCGTATGAGAAATATGAATGATAGATAAAGAATTTAACCCTCCTATAATTAGGAGCGATATTATTGGCCTCTTGATTAAGTGAGACTATGAAATGCATGGCCATGCTCAAATGATGATTTGATTTAATAGTCTACTCATTGATCAAGGAAATAAGGATTAAATGTTGAAGAGGATGACAATAGACATGCCTCGAGTTCAATCTATAATATTTGGTTAAAGGGATTATATTACACGGAAACATTAATCACGAAAGGTTTAATATGGATCACCATTTAAATTATTATTACTTGGGTAGCAATGATGTATTACTAGATGCCGCTATTTGTTTACGATTTTAATTGAGATTTTAAAATTGTTGCCAACGTAATAATAACCTATCGGGTCACACACATAGAATGCTCGAAGGATTATTTAATTTGAATTCAGATTTAAATTAAATAAAAGGAATTCGAATTATTTATTACTAATTTAAGTTTGACTTAATTAATGTAATAAATAGAATTTCGAATTTAAATTATTAATTCAGAAATACAGTTGTTATTTAACTAAGAAAGTCTTAGTTAGATAATTATTAGAAAAACTGAATTAATATGGACTCTAATAAGGATTAGAGTTGATTTTCATTTTTGTCTCTCCTATATAATATCTCTTTGTGGCTAAGAGAGGGTTGTACGTTTTATTATAAACCCTAGCTGCTAGAGAGGTAGAGAGAAAAGAGATAAAGAAAATCGAAGTATTGTGCTAGTACACAACATCCTCTGTTCGAGCTTCTGCGTGGATACTGATAGAGCGTAAATCGTTGCATACGGGATACGTGGTGTTCAATCAAGTTAGGATCTCCATCTGTCAACCGAATCGTAAAGCTTCTTAAGGTACAGATTCTGATCTCCATAATCAACCATAACTTATACACGGATTCTAGGGTTAGGTTTCGAATTTTATTATTTTTTTTATCATTTTTCTGTTGCGCTTGTTGCCCCGAAACCTATCACGAACTATGTTTCGTATGTTGCTGGGCTAGTTGTTAAAAATAAACAAATATAATTTCTCAAATTTCATGTTGAGCCGCGGCTGAGAAACAAATATAGTTTCTCAAATTTCATGGTAAGCCGCGGCTGAGAACCCTTGTGGCCTCCGCCCCTGCATCTCATGCTACACATGATCGTGATCAGGATTTATTGATATATTTAATATTAACATTTTGCCCTTCCGAATAGATAATCTTTTATTTTTTTATTGGAGATTTGGAATGTTATATTATCATAATTTTTTTTTACAAAATATCTATCTAGTAAAAGAGTAATACTACATACACCCTAAAAAGATCCCAAAAATGTTCCCGAATGCCACGTGGCATCATTTTATTCGTGAGATTAATATTAATGCACGAGGGGTCCATGTCATTTATGAAATGATAATCAATCACGTGATGACAACTCAGTTTTCCGAAACAATTTTGGAAACTCTAATATGTATTTTGTCAACCAACTTTCATCATGTTCATTTGTACAAAAATTACTTGAAAGTAATAGCATATTAAATATTTATATTATATATATGTATAAAATTAAAGAGCTAAAGATCTCTTTTTATCATATAATTCTAAAACATTTATATTTTGTAAACAAAATATTATAAAATATACAATTTTCCAAAACCTGTTAAATAGTGATCAATATTTTTTTGCCTAAAAAAACATCAATTATTATTAAAAATCTTAAAAATTATGTATATTTTGCTAGTAAAATATTGTAAAATAAATTGTTATGTAAAACATGTTCCGTAACATACGTGATTTAAAATATTTTTGACAAAATAGTAATTTTCATAAAATACATTTTGCAAAATATTAAATTTCTCAATATATTGAATGCATAACATTATCTAATGAAATGGTAGTTTTTATAAAAATTTTCTCATCAATATATTGTATTATTAAATTGAAACTTAATATTTTGATAATCGATCGGTACATATTCACTAAGATTTTATTTCTTTCTACCATTTTTACATGTCTTTTTAGAAAATCAATACATATTAATATAATTTTTAAGTAGCATAATTTGTTTACTTAATTATCCTTGATAGTTGATTTATTTAAATTAAATTGTTTGCATGTATATGGTTAAATATTGAAAATAATAGTATGAAAATGATTTTAAAAAATTGTTTCATTATATCCAATATATAATTAGTGTAAAGGAGTTTCTATGGTATGGTTTGATCGTCAGGGATATATCTGTCATTTCAAAAATATTATATTTTATATTCTTAAATAAGATTAAATAAAAATTTAAAATATTATTAAACTATACACCTTATTTAAAAAATTATGAAAAGGTTTTTTTAGATATTATCTAATGAGAAAATGTCCAAACTACACTACTTTTCTATAAAAACTACCCGAACTGCCCATATGCGGGAGGATCCGCCCTATTTACCCACGAATTACGCATCCTTCAGATGCGTAGTGTGAGATGCACATTATTCGAATGCGTATTATAGGTCACGCATCTTGGAGATGCGTAATGACGTTATATGACGTCATTTTCCCATTTGCAACTCAGCGTCTCTCTCTCCCTCGTTTGCCTCTCCGTTTCGTCTCACCCGTTCATCACATTCCGACAACCTTCACCCAAACTGAGAAAATCAATACGAAGCCCAGAGCTCCCTCTCTCTTTCTCTTGTTTTGGTATTGATTTCTAGTCCTGTAAGGGCAAACATAGACCAATCGGAAAATGGGATCGTATTTTGGGGCTTTAGAATCTGGCGAAACAACCAAAAATCGAATGGTATAGGCTTGTAGAGGGGGAGAAGGCGATCGTTTTGGTGTATGGGTAGTGAACGAAGGCTGGCCGAAAATTTGCAAAAAATTGCCTTAAAGCTATCTCTCTCGCCTTCGGTGAAGACGATAAACAGTGCTGGAGAATGTCTCAGGTGCGTATCCATTGTCGCGCATCTTCAACATGTGTATCTCAAATACGCATGTGACAATTGACTTCCATTTTCTGAAGACCACGCATGTGTGACATGCTTGTACTGTATACGCACGTGAAACATGCGTGATCCGTGGGTAAAAAGGGCGAAGGGTACTACCTCACCCTTATCTAATTGGAGTACTAATAATAGTTATATTTTCAAATAATATTAAGTAGAAATTAAAAATATTGTTAAATTGTATACGTTATTTCCAAATTTATGAATAGAATTTATAGGTATTAATTTGATTTTTTTGAAATAAATCAAAATTAAGTATATAAAGTATAAAAACTTATTAAGTGAAAAAAGTATAAAAAATAATAACATTTAATAATTTGTAAATTAGACAAACATGAAATTTCAGGTAAAAAAATACAATAACAATGAAAATAATAAAAATAAATGTTAATAAAATAAATATCATCAATTTAATAAAATTTGAAAACATTATTTTACGATTCTTCCAAAAAAAATGTTAAAAATAAAAATTTATATAAAAAATTCATAAATCATATTTACAAAAGCATCCGTGCATGGAAAGAAAGTTTTTACCACAAAAACACGCATAACGTTGCTTAAATCTCAACCGTCAGCCGACTTAAAAAAGCCTACGGCTGAGATTAAATCAAAAAGCACGTGATCCATGACGTGCATTTTCCCCAACGATAGTTATGGCACTAAAAATTACTTAAATGAAATAGAAATGTGACCTTTTGACATCCACCCTCTACATAAATTAATAGCAAAACGTTATAAAACTCAAAATAGTAACTTCCTCACCAAGACAAAAACAACGGTAAAATCACAAAATAAAATTAAAAAAAAAAACAATACTATAATATTACTTCTTTCATACAAGAAACATCAAACGTGTCCTCCGCTTAATCCCTCTCTCTCTCTCTCTCTCTCTCTGCTCTCTCTCTTAAATATCTCTATGTATATGTATACTAATTGATGCGGCAAAGGGAGTAATCGAAGGAATTGTAAAGATGTTAGAAGATCAGGTAGCGTTTCTGCTACAAAAGTACCTCGGGAACTACGTTTTAGGGCTTAGTAAAGAAGCTCTTAAGATCAGCGTCTGGCAAGGTCTATTTCATCTCTATCTATACATACACACACTTGTATCTATACATGTATTTGTTGTTTACTTCGTTTTAGTTGATTTCTCGCTTATTGTTCGTCTACTGTTTGATATCGAATTTCGACTTGTGTTGCGATAAATATTGATTGAATTAGATGCTTATAAAATTGAATTTAGTTGTTTGTGGTGATATAGACTTAATTGAGTGATATTAGTCGGTTTATTTGAATTTGTCGAGGTGCGAGCGGAATTAGGGTTTGTCGTGGATATTTGTTTTCCACTTTTCGTCTTTTATAAAGTTAAGTTCTATGGAGACCACCATTTGAGTGGAGACCATATACATTGTGCACTAAAAACATTGCAAAACATATATATTTGCAAAGAATGTTCAATTAACATTGTTATTTCATTCAAAATCTTAAAAATCATATATGATTTGCAAGCAGAACATGTTTTGGAGAACAATACGTTCTGCAATATTTTGTTTGCAGAACATACATGATTTTCAAGATTTTTAATGAAATTTGCATGTAAAACATATATGATCTTCAAGATTTTCAATGAAATAGATGGTATAGTGATTTTCATAGAACATGATTTTCAATAAATAAGCTTTTGCAATGTTTTGATTGATATTGGTCTCCGGTCTCCACTAAAAATGTTGGTCTCCATAGAACTTAACCCGTCTTTTATATATAGAAAGTTTAGTGAAATAGTAAATAGCAAGTTTGAGAATGATATTGGAATTAAGTACTGTATAATAAGTTGTGTGGAGTGGTGCTAGTTGTTCATTACGGAGCATGGAATGTATTAATACTGTTTACGAAAAGTTATGTGAGGAGTGTATAAATGTAGGCATGTAGACATGGAATTCTCGAATAAGTTAATATGTGCTATTTTCGTGTTATATATACAGAAAATTCCATTAAATTAGTAAATAGTAAGTTCTTGAATGATATTCTTGAATCAAGTATTATAAGCAGTGTGGGGCTTGTTGTCCATTATGGAGCATGAAATATAGTAGTGCAGTTTACAAAAAGTTATGGCAGGAGTGTATAAATGTACTGCTGCCGAATCCTCTTAGTGATGAAGGCGATATTGGAGTATAATAGTAAGTTGTGAAAGTTGAACATGTGTTGGAACTTGGAAGCAAGGTAGAGGTGAGGATTTGGGAACAGATTTTATTGAACTTTGTAGCATCTAATAGTTGTCCAATAATATATGACTTAGGATGGTTTTACATGTCTTCAAAAAACTAGTTATAAATATCGTGATGCAGGTAGTTGTTGCAGAAAGTGTTGGTAGAATGGTAGTTGTAAAAACACTTCAGTGAAGTATAATTGACTGATTATATTTAATTAACTCAGAAATTTTAAGTTATATGACGTGGACAATGTGGCTTTAGTCTTTACATATTAAAAAAAGGAACCATGTAGATTTATTTATTTTGGTTACATCCTTAGGAGTATTCTCGGTCTCATATCAATTCCAGTAACACAAGCATCAGGCTCACTAATATCATGCCAGCTTCACTACTCGGCTGCCATCATTTAGGTGTAAGGAAATTAGTGAAATCTTCCATTAGATCATTACTATCAACATCATTTTCTATTTATTCCATCTTGGAAATTAAGTTGAGGAATTTTCTTGTAGGTGCTATGTATTTTCTTCTTTCTAACAAAGAGGGTCTTTTTGAAGTTTATGCTAGTAGTTTACTATTATTTTTGTTATTGTGAATGTTGATTTTGAGGAGTATAAGTTGTGGTACAAGAATTGGTTGGTGTCTGTTTCAGTTTTTTATTAATAGAGATTTGTTTATGCTAATTCTTATATCTTTATTAAATCTGCAGGCGATGTAGAGTTGAATAATATGCAGCTGAAGCCTGAAGCACTTAATGCTTTAAAGTTACCTGTAAAAGTTAAGGCAGGGTTTCTTGGCTCGGTGAAGCTAAAGGCATGTCCTAACATTGATTAAGATGCTAAAATTGTTGACCGTCATTCCTTATGATCACCTTCTAGGCTTTATAGTTTTATGCCCTTTGCCTATCTCTTTCCCCAATTAGGAGGGTGACATCATAATAAATGTATTAATCAAGCATTATAGTAAGGAAAAGGAACACACATAAGTATGCAAATATAAAGTACCGTAACTTCTATTAGAGGGCTGTGACTTAGTTATGTGCTGCCTTTATCTTCTCAAGAATACCGTTAGGGTGGTTCTTATGAATTTTAATATTATATATGCATGCAAATGAAGGCATTATGGATGTGTTTTTATGCGCTGTACTTGTATGTATACCGTCTGACTAAGATAGCCTAGAAGACGGATTTTTGTTTGCCAAAAATGAACATATGACATTGTTACACCTCACTACATCTTTTTACGTTTATGTTTACATGTTTAGCAAACAGCAAAAAAGTTCATCTTCACTTAAATCCGTTGTGAAGTTTGACTTTTGAGCAAATTCTTGGCCTGCCAATGGTCACTACTTGACAAACCGTAAATGCCTTGCGGACGTGTCTTTGTTCGCTGTACTTGTACATATACTTGTGTGATTAAGAATAGGCTCAATGACAGATCTTTCTTAGCCAAAATTGAACATATGACATTATTGCGCTTTACTACATTTTTTTTACATTTATGTCAATTTGTTCAACAAACAGTAAATGTAAAGGTCATCTTCATTCGAATCCTTGTTAAGTTTTGAGCAAATTATTGGCCGGCCAGTAGTCACTACTTGACAAGGGTCACAGATATACGTGTTCTTTCTAAAAGTAAAGCTCTGGTTTCTAACAACAGTTATACAATCCTGTCTAATTTCGACATAGTTTCAAGATAAGACAAAAGGAGTGTGGCAGACTATTTCTAAGATGTTTCATGTGTTATTACCATAAGAGCGTTTAAATTATCATCTGATTTTGCTGAATGCTTAAATTTTTTTTTTTAAAGGTTTGATGAGGTCTAACTTTCAGGTTCCATGGAGCAGAATTGGCCAAGATCCAGTTATAGTTTCTCTGGATCGGATATTTTTATTAGCTGAACCTGCTACGCGAGTTGAAGGGTCGACTGAGGATGCTGTTCAAGAAGTTAAAAAGACTCGAATACGCGTAAGACTGTGTATGCTCAAATTCTACACGTTTCTGTGATTGATATTGATGTTCTGCTGTATATTACGTTGCAGGAAATGGAGATGAAGCTTCTGGAGAGCAAACAAATACTAACTAATGAGATGGTTTGCTTTTTCACCCTCCATTAGCAGTGTGTGTTTGCTTGTATATACATTTTTACCCATGTATCACCTTTCTAAGATTAAGCTCACTTGATGAACTTTAAGCAGCTTCCCTATTGATTGAATTTTAAAAACAAAGCTTCCAGCTTAACTGTTAATAATGATTGTGACAGTCTGTATCAGATTCTAGGGTTTCTGTTGAGTGTTCCAGTAGCCTCAAACCTGATGCAGGATCCTTTAATCTGACCTGCAAGAAGTCATAGTGAACTAAATAGTGGCTAATTTTATTTAACACTTCGGAAAGTATCTGCGGTTAATTGGTCTTCTATTGCCAGCTAGGAACAATGCGGTCACCACCTCTAGCTTGAATCATAGACACATGTCACTAGTCCCACCACCTCCTACTTTGACAGTGAGGACTAGACGCTGGTATATTAAGTTTCTATTCTAGAACTTGGTGTTTCTTGGGCACTCATAATTAACGTTACCTGACTGTTTTTTACTTTGACCACACAACACTGTTATAATCTATTTGCACTAGTTTCACTTTGTAATGTAAACACGGCCTTGTTCTATTGATCAAGGCAAAATATTTATTCACGTGGCTCTAATTCTTCTGATTGAGTCATTGAGCTGTATCATAATCAAATATATGTTAGGTTTTTTCTAGGTTCTAGATACAGAGATACAATCACTTTGGTAAGAACCCTTTTTAATTTTGTGGAATCTCAATGCAAAATCGAATCGATAAATTATTATTTGTATGAACTATGAAGATATTATTTGTTTTCAGAAGCCACGAGGTATTCAACATGCAAGGAGGTTATAAACGTTTACTGATATTCTTTTTATTTTTTTCTCATGCTTTTTAATCCCTAATTTTCTAAAATTCAAGAGGGTTTTTCTTAGTATGTCACTATTGACATAACTGTATCTTTTTTGTCATGTTCTCTCTCTCTCTCTCTCTCTCTCTCTCTCTCTCTCTCTCTCGTATGTTTTTTTGTTATACTCTGTCAGTATTAACAAACTATTTTTTAATTTCATTTTTTTTGACTCCCTCTCCTAGTATAATTTTATGTTAATGTTTACTCGGTTTGAAATTCTATACTTGTTTGGTATACTCTCTGACTAGTAACAAACTAGTTTTTTTTTTTTTTTTTTGCATGTTAGGATTAACAAGCTTTGCTTAATTATTAAAATTATTTTAATAACCTTTAAAATTAATTTGTCTGAAATTACTGGACGTATACTATAAGATTGACTTATGCGAGATCTATTGTTTTCTGGGTAGTTGTATCTAGTGAGATATAGAGAAGTTTAAGAAATATTAGTTAAGTCGTAATTTGAATGAGGGTATCTAATGAACAAAATAAATCTGTCAAGAAGTTTAAGAATTATGTTGTACTTTCAAGAATAAATTATGTACATATGGGATATAATGAAAAAATTGTTTGTTCACTTGTTGTATGTAACATAATTATAAATTTTATCTATTATTTGTAAGGAATTTTTACGATCATATGTTTATTATCCTCGAAATGAGTAAGTGTTTGAATGTCTATATTTGCCTCTCTTTGCTGTCTTTTTTGTGGAAATGGTGCCATCAATTTTTACGATCGAGCTATTGTTTGCATATATATGTATATTCATTTGGTACAAGGACTTCTCCTTGATAATCATTAAACCCTAAAGCAAGTAGATGCTTTATTTGTAAGTAACTAATTCTTACCCCCCAAACTTTATTCCATCATCATTTTGAATTGACCACCCACCAGAACCACATCTTCAGCCTAAAATTATTAGGTTGTCAATTGTCATTGTCCAGCATAATGTTTGATCTGAACTAGCAGTCAGAATAACCTACTACACACATGCAGTTCTGCACATATGATTGCTGCTTTGAGATGCACTGTCCTAGACTCCTAGTGACCACCCTTAGCTGATCTATATATTTTACAAATCGTAAATCTAAGAAACAAGCATTCATCGATTAATCTCCAACAATTACAGAGTCTTATTAAGTGTGAGATGTAAGAGCACCAGTCTTACTGTTCTTATCATCTCACACAACCCACATATAGTGTTGCTTAGTGTTCGAGTAGTAGCTCATGAGAACAGCCTGTTTATCTGATTTCTCAACACCTTTTCGAAAATAAAGAAAGTAGGAAACTCTATACATCTTTGCTCAACTTCGTATATTTTATTTGGACGTGTTTCTCAGAAGACAAGTGAGCTTAATAGCTTTTTGGTACTAGATTACTAGTACTCATTTGACGTTTCAGTAGTTGTATCTAATAAGTTTGCGGCGGATCTGTACATTCAGAAGACAAAGGTCTGATATAAGTAGAAGTGAACGTTAGGTCTTTGGTTTTAAAGCTATTAACCTAAGGAATCTATCTTGCTGCAACTGGAAACAGGCATATTTAACTGCTTTGTTGTTTATCCTGACAATTGGGAAAGAATGACCGTCTTCACATATTTGACTTATTCTCAACTGTTCTCTGGATGTTTGATATTAAACTGTCCTAAGAGGCCATTCATTTTGTTGTTTAATTTTACTTGTGGTAATCTTAATCATGTTTTTCCTGTCTTTTTTGGTCTATGAAGAATAAATCATGGCTGGGGTCCTTCATCAACACTATTATTGGGAACTTGAAGCTTTCGATATCGAATATTCATATCAGATATGAGGATCTTGAGAGGTACTCTAATTATCATTGTTATTTAAACAAAGGATCCTGATAAATCTGCTGTTTTTCGGCTGTTGGAAATTGTTTTTCCTGGTATCACCTTTTGAATGTCTTTTTATAGCAATCCCGAGCACCCGTTTGCAGCTGGTGTAACTTTAAAGAAACTCTCGGCTGTTACAGTTGATGATAAGGGGAATGAGACGTTTATTAGTGAGGGAGCTCTAGATCATATTCGAAAGGTTGTTTCCTTATATTATCTGTAACCAGAAAGAGTCTTTTTTTCCCGACTTGATCCTCTCTTATTTTTTCTACTTAATATTTCACTCTGGTTACCATAGTGCAGACATGGATTTTGTTTTTTTTAGGATGCTTGAAAACTTATTAGCTATTTTGCAACATCAGATATAAAACTTATCCAGCATGGTGTTATACTTTGACTTTAAATTGCTTTTAGTAACGATGTTTCTTGAGATGTCTCTTATAATAACCATCTAAGTTGCATTTGGTTAAAATGTTTCGTGATATGACTTCTAAAATTAGAAGTAAATCTTAGGACTCTATGAAAGATATCATAAATCCTGAAGTATGCCTGGCAACTTGCTCTCGCACGTGGTGCATTGAATTTTGTTAAATGTTCGTGCATTTCTGTTGGTTGTATATTTATAATTTCCTCTGTGAATGTCAGATATATATAGTTGTTTTGCAATAGCGTTCTTTTCTCATCTGGTGTCCATAGCAGTATGGAATAATATTCTTTTCTCCTTATCTTATCTGGTACGCCTAAATGGTTTTGCAGTCCATAGAACTTGAAGAGCTGGCTGTGTATTTGGATTCTGATATCATTCCATGGCATATTAACAAACCATGGAAGGAACTACTGCCAATCGAATGGAGTCAGGTCTGTCTGAATCTGTGTGCATGTGTTATTTACACCTTCTGGGTCAATTAATTTGCACCATAATATGTTATACTGTTTAGGTTTTTAAATATGGGACAAAAAATGGAGAGGCAGCAGATGAGCTTGTTAGAGAACACAATTATATTCTGCAACCGGTGACAGGTAATGCGAACTATTCAAAACAGAGACCAAATGCGTCTGCTAGAAGTGGTCAACCTTTACAGAAAGCATTAGTGAATTTGGATGACGTTACCCTCTGTTTGTCAAAGGTTTATGTTTCTAAAGATTCTCCTTTTCTTGATGTTTACAGAAAGCATGTTATGAATTTTTCTGTTTAAATCATGCCTTCCTCTTTACAGAAAGGTTACAGGGACTTGTTGAAATTAGCTGATAACTTTGCTGCATTTAATCAACGATTGAAATATGCGCATTATCGACCACTTGTTTCTGTCAAATCTGATCCAAGATCTTGGTGGAAATATGCTTGCAAGGTTATTTCAGAGCAGATGAAGAAGGCCAGGTACCAAATTTCTGATGAATAACTTACATCATGTTACACACCTGTTATGTTTGGGTCGCTTCTTTTTTACTGATTTGTTTTATATTATCTCTCTTAATAGCATTGTTTCTGTTAGTGACTCAGTGTTGTTATTTATATATGGCTGTTGAAGGCTATATGATAGTACACAAATCACATCTAAAGTTATAATATACGGGCATGTTAACTAGGAAGAGTGATTAGTGAAATGAAAGCACCCTGCTCTCCATAGAACAAAATATATCAAAAAAAATGCTATGTTAAACAGATGTTATTCCTCCAAAAATGCAGAATGTGTAAGGCCTATGAATAGATTGAATATTATTTAAGCAAGTCAAGCTTTAAGTATGCATATATAGATAGCATAGTGCTACAAGAATCTGTGTAAAGTGGAATAAGGTTTAGTAATTGATGGGGACAAGGGTCAGGGATAAGAATTTTAGAAAAGATACAGAGGCAATTCTGATACCGAGAACAATTACCACAAACCAAATGTTTTGAATATCAATTAGTGTTAATCTGATTGTAAGAATCGATCTGTATTTATAATAATCATAAACAATATTTCCAATTAGAACCAAGTTTTGAAAGATACCTTACCCAAATCTACGTAAAAGATAGTAATAATTATTAATTAATACTTATTCTATCGTCTCCAAATTATTAGCACACTACATCTTACAGTGAAGAGCATGAACTCTTTTTAATAAGAAATTCAAAATTGTTGAATATTAATCATGTCAAGGTGACCCAAAGAGTCGTTTCGATTAGATTAAAGAAGTAAGTTACTTCTGACTTAAACTACCTTAAATAAATTTGAAGAAAAAGTAATTTTTTTTGCTTTAAGTTGAATTTATGTGTTTGGGTGATTTTACTTGAAGTTAATTAAGTTTTTTGGTAAATTTTGACTAAAAAAAAACTTGAATACTATTTGAAATTAAAATAAAATTTTGAAAGTGGGTAGAGCTTCTTGTAACTCAGATGTGGAGTCAAAAGTCAGTGTGGAGGGGAGGGAGTGTGTTTCAAAAATAAGTTGAAGTGAAAAAGTGCCTCAAAGGTACTTAAAACTTTTGGGCCAAAACTGACTTAAAGCCCACAATATAAGGGATACCCAAACACATCGAAATCTACTTAAAGTGGACTGTAGTTCACTTTCAGCATTGCGGAACATACTATGTGTATGTTTGGGGTATCTTAAAATAAGTAGCTTATGGCTTATAAGCACTTATGTCATATAAGTGATAAGTAGAGCAGTCAGTAAAGTGTTTGGTAAATCAGAACTTATAATCAGTAGACTGTTTTGGTAAATCAGAACTTATAAGTTAACTTTTTTTTATAATTTTCAAAATATTTGTTTTTTTATATATAACAATGGATATCAATGGATAGATCTCGATAAATAGGAAAATTTGATATATACATATCAATTTTCTAATGAATGGATCGAGAGATATATGGTTTTGAAGATTTGAAGGGTATTATATATTGCGTATATCGAGAATAAGTTATAAGTTATAAGTTGAAAGTTGGGCTAAAACTTATTTTGGCAAACACCCCCCATAAGTGCTTATGGACTTATAAGCCATAAGCTCACACTAATATGGGGAAACAAACATGCCCTATAAATGGTGCTTATGTCATGCTTGTGATATATCTTACAAAATGTTCCTTTTCTTTTATGTTCTAGTGATCTAGTCCTTAGAAAACAGTTCTTTGGCAATGAATTATCTAGAAGAAGCTTCCTGATGTTAATCTTTGTTATGAATTTGGTCAGGGCAGTAATCCGAAACCCAGGTTTTTAGCAATTATATTTTTTACCAAAATATATGGGATATTGTATTTTGCAGCGGAAAACTGTCTTGGGAGCAGGTCCTGCGTTATGCAAGTCTACGCAAGAAATATATATCCCTCTATGCTGCACTGCTGAAATCTGACGTCACACGGGCCGTTATTGATGACAACACTGACATTGAAGATATGGATCGTGAACTTGACATTGAACTTATAATTCAGTGGAGGTATTGTTCTTGCAAACAACTTAATATACCGTGTGATGCAGTATTTTTTTCAAATATAGAGATTGATTCTTTTGTTTTTTTGTTTGTAATTATTAATTTCTTTTCCCTTTTGGGTCTTACTTTTCTTCACTTAAGAGAGCTTTCAGTCAATGGAGGGATAGGTTACTTTTCAGTGAAAATGATCTTCTAGAACCAAGCTGGATACAGCAGTTGTAAAAAGGAGATAATGAGGAACTTATTTTATATGTGTGAAGTAGGATATCCAGTTTATGGTCAATGTGCTCCTGATATTAACCAAAATTGACTGGCGTCTTTGCCATATATGTTACTGTTGAGCAGGATGCTGGCGCACAAGTTTGTAGAGCAATCAATGGAGTCGGAGCTTTACTTGAAAAAACAGAAAGCAAAGAAATCTTGGTGGCCATTTGGAGGGTAAAACTTCTCTTTGTATATCTATTTACAATTTTAAAAGTCATGTACTTATTTTCATCCTTAAGTATTTTTTTTTAAAAAATCTTCAGGAACAATCAATCTGCTGAGGGTGAAAATGAACCTGGGTACCTTACTGTTGAAGACTGGGAACAACTGAATAACATGATAGGTTATAAGGAAGGTGATGACACACTTTCACTGGGAACTCATGACAAGGATGTTCTTCATACTCTGTTAGAGGTTCACATGAAACGTAATGCTTCAAAGCTTACTGATGAACAAGTGTGCCTAGCTGAATTATCTTCTGACAATCTTGGTTGTTTGATAAAATTATATTCTGAAACAAAAATTTTCGACTTGAAATTGGGATCATATCGGTTGTCATCTCCAAATGGACTACTTGCTAAGGTACGATCTCTGGCGCACACTTTGCATCACCAAATAACTGACTCTTTTCCTTTGTATTTTTTGTAGATAGTTAGTCTTCCATTTCTTATAAGGAATTCTTTTTCTGTGCACAGAGTGCCACTGAGTATGATTCACTACTTGGCGTGTTCTGTTATAAGCCAATTGATGTTGAAGTGGACTGGAGTATGGTTGCAAAAGCTTCTCCATGCTACGTTACTGTATACTATTCCTTTTCTCATTGTTACATGTCAATAATTTTATTAAAATAAATGTCTTAAAACTGATGATGTGCTATCAACCAGTATCTCAAGGACTCAGTTGATCAGATTGTCAATTTCTTTGAAAGTAGTGCGGCTGTTACACAGACAGTAGCTTTGGAAACTGCTGCTGCAGTACAGGTTTGGCTCGAACAATTTCTTTTGTACCTAGTGCCCTGTTCTGAATATGCTTATAATTGTAATATCGTATGACTTGTAGCGAAGGTAGCAAAAATCTTACCTGGTGAAAATGCGTGAAGAAAGAATTGTAACTAATAATGAAGACATAATAATTTCCGAGGAATTCGTGTTATTCACCACAAGATCAAATAAAATCATAAACTGTATTATGTATACAAGTATGCTAAGTAAATGAATAAAGTTCAGGGTATTACTTCTAATTGAGCATATCCCTTGATCTGGCAAGTCATGTTGCATGTACCTGGTTTCCTGAGAACCTAATATATTCTTTTCCACTTCCTCACCTATTCTGCATGTTGGCAATGTGTTAGCCCTGTTATACTGCTGTGATGTCGTACTAGATTGCAGAAATGTTTGTTGCGGCTCTTTCTAGAGTAGAGTAGCTTGTTCCTTGTATTTATTGCTTTGTTATTATCCTAGTCTCCACAGGGTGCGTCGCTTAAAAAGAATAGATTCATTTTTATAATTGTTATCCCTCTTTTGCTGGTTTTAATTGTTGAGGTTTTTTTTAAAATATAATTTCTGTACACCCATAATTCCCGTAGCTTAGCATCAATGCTATTCTCACTATTCCGTCTTTTTCTCTCATCATATTACTGTGTAAACATAATTGCTTTCTCCATTCTAAAGCTTTGGCTGTTTGAGACATTTAATTTGGAAATGGTTTATGGTTTTAAGTTGGTAAATTAAAAATGTCTTCACTTTTGAGTGTAGGGTAGTGCTGGGGATGTAAATGACACATGCATGTATTACTATCATGACACATGCATGTATTACTATTGACACTTGTTGTACATTATATCCTTATGTATAAGCGTAAGAGAGATCTTATCCATATTTTGGTCCCTATACAGCCAAAACGATAAGGACCGTTAAATATTAACATTGATCGAGAACCGTTGGATCTAATATTAAAAAATGAATTTGATTGTTAATAGAATTATATTCAAATACTAAAAATTGTAGTTTAATATTTTAGGGTCCTGTTAACCACAACCCTTAGGGCTATGGTTAAGAATTAATGTAGATGGGTAATGTATTTAATACATCAATTTTGCATTTAATACATCTATCTTGCACGAAGCTCAATATGATTATTTAGCAATTTGGATATTTTTATTGGTAGAAATTAATGTGAATGCAGGGGGGTCCATTATTATTACTCGAGAAATTAAATTAGTGCTACACAGGGACATAGGGAAACTAAAAACAATTAAATACCTATGGCTGTGGTTAACATTTTCCAATAATTTAAACCAAATATAAGTAGATTTCTCAAATTGAATAGAATCTTAAAGTGAAAATTCCTACCTTCTTTTCTCTTTAAGTTTCACAATAATTCCTGTTGGATGATAATTGTTAAACCATCACTAAATTAAAGATAATTTTGTAAGTGTCGCGTGGACTATAAAATCGTTCAAATCTTAGTTTTAGAATTCAAGATAGGGGCCAAATAGTAAAGTGAGCGTCTTAAACCTAATTAATATCAATTTTTTTTAACTCAAATTTGATTGTTTTTTTAATTAGAAAGGAAAAATTTATTTTTTAATAGGTAAATTAATTTTTTGAAAGTCTAAAACCCTATGCCAAACTATTAAAAATAAAATATTATATTGTTAGAATAAAAAATATTAATAATATCTAAAATTTAATAAAATTGTGAATATTAAGAGAAAATCGTAAATTAATATAATTATATATATTAAAGAGATTCCGTGCATTGCACGGGTTATAAGCAAGTATAAAGTAAAACCACAGTGCATTGAGATGTGCTAGATGTGATTTATTTTATCTCTTTAATGTTGTCTGTCTTAACTATCTGATCAATTTAAACATGCGCTTCTTTCTCTACTAATGTTAACTTCTTCCAGATGACAATTGATGAAGTTAAGCGAACTGCACAACAACAAGTTAACAAGGCGATGAAGGATCAAACCAGGTACTAACGTCCGTGCGATCTTTTTCGACAAATTTTAACCGGTTTGCTGAGTGTCGTTATGATTATGCATCATGTGTACCTTATAGTACCTTGTTAGTCTTTAACTGGGTTATAGCATCTTAGTGTTTTCCAGCACGTGATGCAAGGGAGATGATCATGATTGACTATAGAGTATGTAGAGTAGGAAAAGGTGATCATTCTGGCCTTTCTAATGTGAAGTGGATTTATCTATCTGTAAAGACCATCTTAATAAAACTGTTATGAAACATAGGTTGGGTCTTGCTCTGAGCTGAAATGTCTTTTGCAAGTTTGATTCTATTTGCTATGCTATGAACAACTTTTAGGAGTCCAAGAATGAAATAAATGAATGATCTCCGGCATTTTAATTCTATTTGCAATTATGTAAACAACTTACAGGAGTACAAGAATGTAGTGAATGGTTGGACCCAAAATTTTTCTTTAGTGTACTCTCCGAAACATGTAAAGTTATTTGGCCATAGTAGAAAGCGCAACACATTCATATAAAGTATGTAGCCATTATACTTTTGCTTCTATTTTGTAACAACTATAAGACTTCAATTCATATTTTGACAACTGTAAGACTTCAATTCATATTTGACTTCCTTTTGCTTCTAGATTTTACTTGGACTTGGATATTGCAGCACCCAAGATTACTGTACCTACTGACTTTTGTCCTGACAAAATCAACTCAACGAAGCTTCTGCTTGACCTGGGGCATCTTTTTATTCGTACTCGGGTTGGTTGCAACATGTTCATAAAAGATTTCTGTGAAATTTTCTCCACCAAACTATATGGCAATTGTAAAACATCCTTATACAATTTCTGCAGGATGATAATGAAAAATTGTCAAGTGATGAGAGCAATATGTACCTCCAGTTTGATCTTGTTTTGAGTGATGTATCTGCGTTTCTGGTCGATGGAGATTATCACTGGAGTCAGCCACAGTTGAATAATTTGGCTGGTTCTTCTCCATCTGGTTCCGCTAGAATCTTGCCTGTTGTTGATAAATGTCGGTTGATTGTTAATCTTCAACAGGTAACAATTTTTTGTTTAAAGCGTTGAAACTTTTGCTTAATATGTGTTCTCATGATTAGACATTATTGGAATGAAACCATGTAGATTCGCCTGGAAAACCCCTCTTATCCTTCAACGAGAATTGCTGTGCGGCTTCCATCTTTAGGGTTTCATTTTTCACCCGCTCGTTACCATCGGCTGATGCAAGTTGTAAAGATCTTTCAGGCGGAAGATGGTGATACTGCAGATATTCAGCGTCCTTGGGATCAAGCTGACTTTGAGGGGTGGTTATCTATTCTTAGTTGGAAGGTTACATGTTCTTCTTTTTTTAATGCAAATTTATCTGTAATCAGTTTGGAGGCTGTGAACTCTTATCTTCCCTCAACTTACTGTATATTTTCTAATTGTGGCAGGGTGTGGGAGGTAGGGAAGCTGTATGGAAGCGCAGGTATCTCTGCCTTGTGGGGCCTTTTCTTTACATACTTGAAAAACCTGGGTCTAGATCATATAAAGATTATCTCAGGTGCAACTCCTTTCTTTGACCTCTGTGTTACATTATGTGATAAAGAATTCCTCAATAGTAATATAAACTAACTGATCTTGTGTTAACATGGCTATATACTTCTTTTTGAAATTTTGCAGAGACCAGTATCTCATCAACCTTTAAATTGTATGTATAATAGTTGTATTAACGTCCATATTAGTTTGGAAGTGCTTGCCATCTACAAGTATATGTCTCCCTCAATGTTATGCTTATTTTTTCTTTTCTTTTTTTGCTAAAATATACATATACATAATATATTCTTATAGAATATGAACATGTATATAGTGCAAATGTATAGAGTATAGACTGAATTTAGTGATACTTATGCAATGAAAAAGAAATTTTGTTTAATAAGACTAATGTAGAAGCTTACAAGGGAAGATGAAAAACTAGATGAGTTGACATTATCTTTACTAAATGATGCTGTTTTTGTGTGTGTGTGTGTGCGCGTATATATATATATATATATATATATATATATATATATATATATATATATATATATAGGGGGCTACTCCAATACAAACCTCCTTAAAATACAAACCTACAAACCAAGCAAAATTTAATATTTCAAGCTAATCTAATGACCAAACTAGGGGTACCCCAATACAAAAAACGTTTAAAATAATTGGCTCTATCCAACAAAAAAAATAAAATAAAAAAATAAAAAAAATCACTGTTCACGTGATGAGGTGGCAGTGGATTTCACTGGTTAACGGTGCTTCGCACCTTCTTGTACGGCGCTTCGCGCCTTTATCATTCTAAAGTTGTAAGGAATGGCAATCAATGGTAAAGGCAATAGACGATTGACGGGTGTGTCGAGGGCCTTCGGCCCTCATGACTACCTAACTCATCCGTTTACTGTCTTAAATGCTTCGCATTTCCACGGCAAGTTTTTTTTTTTTTTTTTTTTGGTTGGATAGAGCCAATTATTTTAAGCAACTTTTGTGAAGGTACCCTTGGCGGGAACCTTAGAATAAATGAAATATAATTAATTTAGTGTTGGTTTGTAGGTTCTCATTTTAAGAATGGTTTGTATTTGAGCACTTGCCTATATATATATATATATATATATATATATATATATATATATATATATATATATATAAATATAAATTAACCTTAACAATTCGTGAAAGCAGTTTAACTAGTGGCTGAAGTCAAGTCCCAAAAGGCCATCTGCTGAAATACAATACAAATAGTCATAGAGCTCATTGTTTCACTCATTGCACAAAATATATTCTAGCGCATCTAAATCCCATGCCTTGTCCCCCAGCATTCGAATGCCATTATTATCATGTTTTTGTGGAATTGGAGTATCCTTGTATTTCACTCCTGCACCGCCGCACCCGTATACTTGTTTCTTAGCTGACATTAGCATCTTATATGAAATATAAATGGGATACAATGTCTACAACTAATAAACTCTTTTTTATGAATTTTATATACCGGATTCTATTTTGTTTGTCTTTAATGTAACTAGTTTCTATTTGTTTTTGTAGTCTACGTGGGAAGCAATTGTATCAAGTTCCCATTGAAACTGTTGGCAATGTAGAGCATGTCTTGGCTGTTTGTGATATTGAAAAATCCAATAATAAGGTTCAAGTTGGCTAAATTTGAGAGATTAATACTGCTTGCTTTTAATGTTTATCTAATAACAATTGGAAATATGTCTAGCTTTATGCACTAATATTTGTTGCGTGTAGGTTGTTGAAGATGCCAACGCACTTATCTTAAGATGCGAGTCGGAGGAGTTAAGGAGGATATGGCAAAGCCGCCTTCAGGGGGCTGTTTATCGCGCATCGGTATTTTTTTACTCTGTATATTTCAAATACTGTTTGCACTGCTGTGTCCCTTTGTGAGGCACGAATAGGTATATTTCTGTTGTTAGCAACGATATCTTTCCTTGCCTGGAAGTAGATAGTAAAAACTGTTAATTTTGTAAGACGAGGCAGTGGTTTTTCCTGAACAGTTACATGTTTATATTCATTCTTGATACATTATTCATTTTTGGTACGATCAAAGCTCTTTTAGCCTTAAACATGTTTATATTCTTTTTAGCATCTTATATTATCAGAGTTTTGTGGATATAAACAAAGCAGTGAAGAAACTAAGTCTTCAAGCAAGTAAACAAGAAAAAAGTATTAGGTCTGAACTTGGCAACAATCATATCAATTTAGGTCGAAGAATGTTAAGGATATTTAGATACCGTAGCGTATGCTAATTAAGTACGTATTACATTGACAAAGTGGTCTTTATTTTTTCTTATTATTAATTTCGAACTCAGTTTATCTTGAAGTGTCTTTCCAAAGTATTCATATGTGTCTGAGATTGTTAGCCTGTGTATTATTAGGAAAATAAGGTCTATTATCGGTGTCTCTGTGACCTTTATAAACACCTTTGATGTGTGATGATCACTGTAGGCTTTATAGCTTGGGAGTTCTCATAAAAAGCTATGTGAAATTGTTGGATTGTCGTGTGATATATGTATGTGCTATATTGTTTTGTTTGCTACCAAGGTTGCAAACTTGCTATTATTTCTGCCTAGTGTATTTATTTCTTATCTGTTTGGGAAGACCAAGTAACACCATACAATCGTACCTGACTGATTGTGATTGAAGATCCTTCATGGCTGTAAAAGGCTTTCCTATATGTGAGGCTAGGCTCATCCATATAGCTGTCGCAACTGAGGCACTTTCTATTGCATTAGGCACCGAGCCAATATAACTAAATTACTGAACCTCACTTCTAGAATTTTTCTGCAGGGTTCTGCTCCTATAACTGGTGTGTTGGAAACTTCATCAGATTCGGACGACTCTATAAAATCTGTTGACAAACGTAATTCTATGGATATCTCAAAGATGGAAATGATGTTTATAACTGGTGTGCTTGATGAGCTAAAGATACGGTTTAATTATAATAGCCAGGTGGGTGTGTACCCAAGCGTTGGATGATATGTATGTTGTGGAACGTTTTATTCATTATTGTAATCATGATTAATAACTTTTTCTGACCTTGTTCAGCATGATAGAGCTTTCAGGAAGGTGCTTCTAGCTGAGGAGAGTCGTCTTTTTGAATTTCGAGCAATAGGTGGTCAGGTATGACTATATTGCATCTTTGCTTTTCTATCCTTGTGTATCACATTTTTTATTCAAATAAATTTATCCGTGTACACAGGTGGAACTTTCCCTTAGGGAAGGTGACATGTTCATTGGCACTGTTTTAAAGGCTTTGGAGTTGGAAGATTTAGTTTGCTACTCAGGAGTGTCTCAGGATCAGCCCTTATATTTAGCACGATCCTTCATTCGTAGTACTGATGAACCTTCCATCTTGAAAGGAACTGAAGGTCAGACTTTTGACAAGATTGAGCGAAATCAAAGTGAAGATGAAAATTTTTATGAGGCATCAGAGACTCTTAATGATCCTGTAGATAGTCCAAAACTTTCACTCGGAAATGTATCTGAATATCTAAGTTCCCAGAAATCTCTCTCTGAATATCTGAGTTCCCGAAAGTCTCTTTTGTCGGAGAAATCTATACTAAAGCCCCCTAGTTTTTCTCGTATTGATGGTTTACTTCCTGATGTCATGCTCCAGACTCGTGATGATCATGTTGATGTTACTGATAATTTAGATAGTTTTGTGAAAGCGCAGATAGTGATTATTGATCAGAATTCGCTGCTGTATGATAATATCGATAAACAGGTTTGGACCTCTCCCCCGAAAGTCATTCTAGTGTATTACTCGCTGAGGTTGTTAATTTTTCCTCTCGTTATCTGACTCAGGTGACAGTTACCTTAGCGACTCTGTCATTTTTCTGTCGTAGACCGATGATAATTGCCATCATGGAGTTTGTAGATGCTGTCATTATTGAGGATGATACATGTGAATCTTTCAGCAATAGTTCTTCAGCAGCCACTGCCCGACAAGAGAATTTAACGGAAGAAGAGGTTTATAATCAGCAGTTAGCTGCCAGTGATGAGTCTACCGTGAAAGGTTTACTTGGGAAGGGGAAGTCTAGAGTCATGTTCTTTTTAGCATTGAATATGGCTCATGCTCAAATTTTGCTGATGAAGGAAGATGGAACAAAGCTTGCAACTTTGTCACAAGATAATTTTTTAACCGATATCAAGGTTCGTAGGCTCTTCCCCAGTCAAAGCTTTACATGCATCACACGGGCCTGTAAATTTAATAGTTATCTTTAAAATTTAGCTGAAACGTATAATATAATTAGTAAAGTGAATTCCTTTTTAATTGAGTAATTGTAGGAAGTACATCTTTAATAATTGAGTTATTTGAACCAAATGTGAAACAAAGTAATTACACTAGAAATAGATGAAATAAGATTAATCCCAATAATATCTGTAGTCTTTTTCCTTCCAAATTTGTTTTTTTAGGACAATAGATAATGACAACGCTTTACTGAATACTTCTTCAACTTCAGCGCATAATTGACAAGGTGTGACCACTTTAGCACTTGATAACACTTGAACCTCTTCTACGGTGGCTCAACATAATTTATAATAGGTGAACATCTGGTTAGCTTAAAGTTAAAATGGTGTGACCACGCGTCGACTTCGCCTGGTTTCTTCAAATTTTGATCTGATCCTCTAATTTCTTGGGTTTTCTCTTATATGTTCTTCCATAGAATTACTTCACTCAGAATAATGAGACAGCTAAGCATTTTCAAGTAATTCAGTACAAGGTATATTAATTATAAAAAATAATATTTTGCACACTTGTCAGCTTACCTAATTTACCATCTGTGCCATGTGCAGATGTTTAATTTCCTAAAATATTATTTGATATATATATTTGAATCTTTGTAGGTTGTATTTTTATAAATTGGGAAAATCAGCACACATTTTTAGATTCAGTCCCTTGTTCCGTTTTAAATATTTACATAGTTACCACGGGATAGAGCGTCGTCTGACGACCATGGACCAAGTTACTCTAATGTTGTAATTTGTGTAGTACGATATAATGTATTAATTGATTGGGGGAGTCTTATTAATTTGGGCTTCTACAGTCCACATCACAGCTCAGTTTAATTTGACTGCTGAGTTCTATTTGTAAGTTATTAATACTTTAACTACCTGCAAGTTGGTGTACAATTCGATGATGTTTTAGCCAATTAATTCCCGGTTTATGTAAATATTGTATGATTGCACTATTTTTTCTGTCTAACTAGTTTATATCTGGTTATTTGTCTCATTACATGATAAAGAAAAGCAAATTGTAAACGTTATAAACTTCTTTTGTGATCAGGTGTTCCCTTCTTCTTTTAGCATCAAGGCCTCCCTTGGAAACCTAAAAATAAGTGATGACAGTCTTCTTAGAAGTCATATCTATTTCTGGGCTTGTGATATGCGGAATCCAGGTGGTAGTTCATTTGTGGAGGTATGGCTTTGCATAAACATTTTATTTGTACTCTACAAGTCCTTTTCCATATAGCAAGTCATGTGTTTGGATTGTAAGTATAGGGAGGGGCATGATGTATGCCGGCTAACCTCTGCTCTGAAGGAGCATGTAGGTTATCTCCGCAAGGACCCTGGGGTGCATAGCATAGAAAACAATTATGATAATATTTAGTGGAAGACAAGAGACATTGGACATGATGCAGGGCAAAACTTTAAAAAGCCCAAAGTGACTATTTGGGAGCAATATAAAAGGCTTCAGGAAGCCCATCAATTAGAATATATAATATTTTAGAATTTAGATATTATATATCAATAGTTATCTCTTCAATTATGGAAGATTCCTATGTTTTAATTCTATTAAAAACAGGGATTTGTTCTTGTTGAAGTTGAAGGAAAGCTATTATTATAGGGAATATTGTAAATGGAACAATTAAGTTTTGTTTTTATGTCTTGCATGCTTCTTGTTCTTTAGAAATAATAGTGTAATGGTGGTCCGGAGTTCGTCATGGATTTCTGGCCTTGATGTAGATAAAACAGGTTGAGATGTGATTCTGATCTGCAAGTGAAGGAGATCTAGATTATTCATACTGTAAATCATCTTTATTTCCTTCTTTATGGAAGGAGAACACTAAAACTTGTGGAAGTACCAGATAATGTCATTGTACATTATGAATTTATGATAGGTTTTAGTGCAATACTTTTTTTTTTTCATTCTTTTTTGGCAAGGAACAATGGTTGCAAACTTATATCACTAAAGAATAGGAAGCTTGTGCCTCTTAGGTTTTTAAAAGCCTGAAAGTTGATCCCTTTTTTTCGTTGAAAGGAATGAAACTGATATGCCCTTTGATGTGAAATTTATGTTGTCTCTCTGTCAGGGATAGTACCGTGTCTCTTTCAGGGATATTGTCTTCATTTTCGTAGTTAAAAGGATTTGGAGGGCATGTTAGAACGATATGCCCTTTAATGTGAAATTCATGTTGTTTCTCCTTTAGGGATAGTAAGGTCTTCTAAAAAGTACTCCATCCCTCTCATTTGTTTACAAATGAGTTGGGCATGGAGATTAAGAAAAAGTGTAAAGTAGTGAAGAAAAATTGAGTAAAGTGGTATCAATATTTTATGTAATAAAGTGAATTTAGTGGAGGAAAGTAGTGGGTGTAGTTACTTTTTATATTATAAAACTTTACTATTTTAGGTAAGTTTTGGAATGTAAAGAATTGAGAGGGACATCCCAAAAAGGAAAGTGTAAAGAAATGAGAGAGACAGAGGGAGTAGTAAAAATAACAAAAGTTAAAAAATTTCTAAATGAATAAATTGGCTACAATAAATAAACAAATATTAAATTGGGAGGGTGCTTCGTCGTTCTTTTTTAAAGTTAACGTTGTTAAATTAGGATGCAAGATTTCTAATGTTGAAGTAGTACACATGTTAAGAGGGTCTTTCTCCGCAGAGGACAGGACAAACACATATATCTTCCATTTATGCTCTGTTTTTCAAGTCTGGATTCCGTACAGCGTCTGTATTGTATTACTGTTTTCAGCTTCACTTGATGTGTGCCTTATTGTTTTCGCCATCTTTTGTATGTGATTTTATCTGCAAGTTGAAGTCGTGATTGTATTTATTTTTATAATATTAAGCATATGGTAGGTCCAGCGCAAGTTTTCTAATATAAAGCATTTTTATGTGAACCTGCAGCTGGAATTCAGTTCATTTAATGCTGATGATGAAGACTATAAGGGGTATGATTACAGTCTTCTTGGACAGCTTTCTGAAGTTCGCATCGTTTATTTGAATCGCTTTATTCAAGAGGTAATTGGTTCAGATGACTGTCACATCTACTTAAATATTTGATCTTTATCATGATGTCTCATAAAATTGGCTTGTAGGTTGTCAGTTATTTTATGGGCCTTGTACCCAAAACGACAGATGACGTTGTCGAAGTAAAGGATCAAGTAACAAATTCAGAGAAGTGGTTTACTAAAAGTGAACTTGAAGGATCACCTGCTGTGAAGTTGGACCTTTCACTTAGGAAACCAATCATATTAATGCCTCGGAGAACTGATAGCCTTGAGTAAGTGCAGCGTCCAGCAGTTGTGCCCATCACCTTGTCCTTGCACTTTTTGCTAATTTTTTGTTCTAGCAATTACTGATTTGCTCTAATCTCCATTTGCAGCTATTTGAAGCTTGACATCGTTCACATAACTGTGCGGAATACCTTTCAGTGGTCTGTGGATAGTAAACAGGATATTAGTGCTGTCCACATGGATATTTTAACTGTCATGGTGAGATCTATTTCTGATATTTCAAGTACGAGTTTTTGTTATATTTGATGAGTGCCACTTGTTAGATAATGGATTAGTCTGGCTGAACTAAATGAAATGTAAGCCTTACGAGCTGGAACACCCCAATTTACTAAAGAAATCAATAGTACGAGAAGTGGGAAAATATGATTTTATTATAATGTTATTATGTGGTTCTCCTAATATATTTAATAACATGTTATAAATTTGATATAGAAATTTAATGAAAATCCGGTCATTTTGTCCATTTCAGTTTTGTTTTTACACCCTCAGTAGTCCCTCTCAAAATGATTGACCATTTTTGACTTCTAAATGTCAAATTTGGATTTGGAAGTTGGTGCAGGTCTTTTGATATTATGGGAAAAGCAAGAGAGAAGAAAATTATACTACTATGTCGAAATTTGCAGTGCGATAGTGGTATTGGGTAGAATGAAGACATTTTACTTTGAATTACGAGATAAGCCGGATTGAATTTTTTTTGCAAATTAGCTCAGGAATTTGTGAGCGAACAGTTTTTTTAGGTTTAGTGACAGTGATATTCACTGCATAGAGAAGAAAGAATGGGACTTGGCTGATTTCTAGATAAAACTTTTTTGTGATGCACAGGCTTTTGTATGTAGATTGAACTTTAAATTTTGCAGGTAGAAGATATCAATTTAAATGTTGGTACTGGAACAGAATTAAGTGAAAGCATACTTCAGGAAGTAAAGGGGGTTTCAATTGTTATTCAAAGGTCACTCCGTGATTTGTTGAATCAAATACCTAGTATTGAAGTTGCTATCAAGGTTATTATTTTTAATAATCGTTATGATTGTCGACCTTCTTCTAATACAAATATTTAAGTCAAAATTAACTTCATTATTACTTCTTCAGATAGAAAAATTAAAAGCAGTTCTCTCGAACAAAGAGTATCAGATAATCACGGAATGTGCTCTGGAAAATATGTCAGAAACTCCTAATGTCATTCCCCCATTGGAAAAGTTTATCGTGCCATCTTCAAATAATGTGATTGATCATGTGGTTTCTCGAGGTCTTGATGATGCTGGATCTGATTCTCAAAGTGCGGGAATATGGATCACCACAAAGGTTTCTGTTGTTGTAGGTGTAGTCGAGTTGTGCCTCCATTATGGTCTCGCAACTGATGCGTCTCTTGCAACTCTTCAGGTATATAAAATTAACTTTGTTAAGTTGTTTTTTGACGGGTTCAGGCTGCTGGAATTTCGGAAGACCTTTTGCAAGAGAAAATCAATATAGATTAATTATAGTAATATGTATAGTATTTTTAATTTTTAATTTTTTGTTTATATTTTGTTATTGTTACAATTGTTATCACGGTTTTTTTTTGTGCGTGTCAGGTCAGTGGTCTATGGCTTTTATACAAGTCCAATACACTAGGAGAAGGTTTTCTCTCTTCAACGCTCAAAAGCTTCACAGTTATTGATGATCGCGAGGGAATAGAGCAAGAGCTTCGGCTGGCTGTACGGAAATCTAGGACCATTGGCTACACTATGTCAGAGACAGAGGATGAAAGTAGCATTGTTGAGGACAATGTTTTTGATGAGAGCAACTTAGAACTGGTTCCTACGATGCTTCTCCTGGATGCAAAATTTTCTCAGTACTCAACATCTGTGTCTGTATGCATGCAGCGACCACAGTTACTTGTTGCACTTGACTTTTTGTTGGCTGTAGTTGAGTTTTTTGTCCCGGCAGTTCGTGGTATGGTGTCAAGCGAAGAGGATGAGAGCTCATCACATTTTATTGATGCAATTGTTATAGATAAACCAACTTACACACAACCCGAAGTTGAATTCTCACTTTCTCCTAAAATTCCTCTAGTTGTTGATGATGAAAGATATAACCATTTCATATATGATGGGAAAGGTGGAACATTGTATTTACAGGACAGAAGGGGGTTAAATGTTTCTTCTTCCAGTGCAGAGTCTATGATATTCATTGGCAGTGGGAAAAAGTTACAATTCAAAAATGTATACATTAAGGTATGTCTTGCACTCTTTTGATATCATTTCAATCAGGTGAATGATCTCTTTCTTGGAGCTGGCTATTAAGTACTTCAACTTGTGTAGGATGGGAGATATTTGGACTCGTGCATTTCTATGGGATCTGGAAGCAGCTATTCCATTTTAGAGGACGACAAAGTTTATTTAGTTGGACTGGATGATGATCAAGCTCGGAACTCTTCACGTAAATCAAATGACGGTGTTGCTCAAAGTAATACAGTTGGTAGATCAACAGAATTCACGATTGATTTGCAGGTCCTCTTTTCCGTTTTTCGAAACGAAACCCTCTTTGGTGTGCATTCACTTTGGAAAATAATTTAACACATCATTTACTATCCAAAGTCATCGTATATTAAATCATATATATGTTTTTATAATCGGAATTGTCAGCTATATGGTTTTTGAAATGAATATATCAATCAGCTGCAAGAAGGGGAATACGCAGGGAAGAGTACCCTCTAAGAAAATTCTGTCAACTACGTTTTATCTGTGTATAGATAACAGATTTGTTTGAAGAGTGTTATGAACAAAAACTTGGTTTAGCATACGACTATTTCTGTTTCGGATTTTCTGATTATTTACGTTAAGGGAGTTACTAGGTTCAAATGAGGTGGTACCTTATTCAGGGGTAAGAAGGTGTAAAGGGTCTAGATCTATTTTGAGTCAGGATTTTAATAGTATGTTGATGGATATATAAAACCAACTTAATCCCTTCTTTATCGATTTGTACATATTTTTGCTCATCCAACTCTGAAGTGAACATTTTATTGAACATAAAGTTGCTTGGTATATGACTGAGTCTATTTAGTGCTTCATGAATGTTTGGGGGGTCTCATGTTGTTGAGATGGTATTTTCCAGGCTATTGGCCCTGAACTTACATTCTACAATTCGTCGAAAGATGTAAGCAAATCATCGAATCTCTCCAACAAACTTTTGCATGCACAGTTGGATGCATTCTGCAGGTAACCATCCCGTAGCTCATGTGTTGTAGTTCGACTTCTTCCTTCTGTATGGATGCCTAGCTTGCTCTGTGTAACTCATAAGCAATGTTTTCACAATTCCTGTATGAAAAATTCTACCACCTCATATTTTGGTCGAGTTACTGTTATGCTGAGCCAAACATGTTTTATTGCGACTTGTGACCATTCTATTACTCTCCCTAGGCGTGAATGTCATGTTTAAACATCTTATCTTACGTGTATCCATTTAGTACACTTAAGTAATCTATCTATCAGAAGAAGCTGTCTAAAATCGTATTAATATAATCTTCATATTTCTAGGCTTGTAATGAAAGGTGATGCAGTTGAAATGAATGCAAGTGCTCTCGGGTTTACAATGGAGAGTAATGGAATCAGAATTTTGGAACCATTTGATACTTTTTTGAAGTACTCAACTGCGTCAGGGAAGACAAATATACATGCAACTGTTTCTGATATATTTATGAATTTCTCATTTAGCATCTTAAAGCTATTTATAGCAGTTGAAGACGACATTTTGGCATTTTTGAGAAGGACTTCTAACCAGATGACAGTAATGTGCTCTGAGTTCGACAAAATCGGAACCATTAAAAGTATGCTAAAAGACTTGTTATTTTGAAGTTTCAGTTTAGAGTATTGTTTTTTCTGGCTGGTAGTATATTCACAAGAATATTGTATACAGATCCTAGCAGTGACCAAACATATGCATTTTGGAGACCACATGCACCTCCAGGCTTTGCTGTTCTTGGCGACTATTTGATGCCACTGTTAGTAACTTTCTCAGAACGTACTGGGGTTCCCCAATTGGATATTTGTACATGAAATGCTAATATTACCCATTCAATGACAGTGACAAGCCCCCTGCAAAAGGCGTATTAGCGGTCAACACCAGCTTTGTAAGAGTCAAGAGACCTGAGTCATTTAAACTTGTTTGGCCCTTATCTAGTGGTGAGATCGCGGATTCTGAAGGTTTACCTAAGCATGACCAGATAACAAAATCTGTCCTTTGTGATGAGGATGAAGGCTGTTCTATTTGGTTCCCTGTAGCCCCTAAAGGTTATGTTGCATTGGGATGTGTCGTGTGCCCCGGAAGAGCACAACCTCCGCTCACCTCAGCCTTCTGTATCTCAGCTTCTTTTGTTTCTCCATGTTCTTTGAGGGATTGCATCACAATCAGCTCTAGCCATCCGTACGCTGAATTTTCCTTTTTTTTGTTTTTGCATTCCAAGGGTTTCTAAACATGTTGAATTCCATTTTATCCGAACTTATTATTGTGTTTAAATATATCATGATCGTAGTTACAAAAATTTATTCAATATAAAAATAAAGTTGAACATACTGTGTAAACCTTGGTAAAGTTGGATTGGAAGCTTTTCTTTGCCAGTGTACTTTCGTATTGTAGTAGGATCGTAGTCAAGCAATGACAGTTTGGATCACTCAGAGAGTAACACATCAGTCTTATTGTTTCTGAAATACTGGTCGTGCATCTTTCTGGTCTATATAGATGCATTTGCATCAGGATTTAGCATAGTTGTTTCTTCCCTGAAGTGCGACTGAACTTTTTGTGCCTAATTTTACGTCAATGAGATTCTGTATTAGACTCCAGGACTAAATTTTTGTAGGTTCCAATTGGACATTTTATTGCAGGAATCCTTCCATTCTTATGGCGTTTTGGCGTGTGGGTAATTCTGCTGGTTCTTTCCTCCCATCAGATCCAACAACTCTGAGTTTCTCTGGCCGAGCATATGAACTCCGCCTAGAACTATTAAGAGTACCAGACATGTCTTCAAAAAGTTCGAGAAGATCAGGCACCCAACAGTCCTCTAATGGTCGTGAACGTAATGTCTCATCGGAGAGGTCGCTAGCTCTAAATTCTAGCCGTCGTTTCGAGTCTGTTGCTAGCTTTCAGTTGATATGGTGGAATCAAGGTTCGTCATCAAGAAAGAAATTATCTCTATGGCGTCCTCTTGTTCCTCATGGGATGGTATATTTTGGCGATATTGCAGTTAAAGGGTGAGTAAAGCTGACCAAGGAAAGTTGTTTACTTATGGTTTTCTTTCTCGCAAGTTCCTCATTGACGTCATAATTGCAAGTAAGAATTTTGCATTAATTTTACAGGCATGAGCCCCCAAACACCAGCATTGTTCTTCATGGTTCTGAAGACGAGGAGCTGTTTAAAATACCTGTAGATTATCAATTTGTGGGACAGATTAAAAAAACTAGAGGAACCGAAATAATATCTTTTTGGCTGCCTCAGCCTCCGCCAGGTTATGTGTCTCTTGGTTGTGTTGCATGTAAAGGCACACCAAAGCAATCTGATTTCCCGTCATTAAGATGCATGCGCAGCGATATGGTTACGGGTGGTCAATTTTTGGAGGAAAGCGTATGGGATACTTCCGATTCCAAGTTCACCAGAGAACCATTTAGCTTATGGGGAGTTTGCAATGAGCTGGGAACTTTTATTGCTCGTAGTGGTTTCAAGAAACCCCCTAGAAGGTTTGCAGTAAAGCTCGCTGATCCTAACCTACCAAGTGGCTCAGATGATACCATCGTAGATGCTCATATAGGAACATTCTCAGCAGCACTTTTTGATGACTATGGAGGTTTGGTAGGGCTTCTTCTGTAGTAAAACTTTATAGTTTCATGCTATTAGTGTTGTCCTAAATTTACGTAATTATTTAATAAAAGGTACCACATTTTTACCGCCTTTGCTGGCTGCTGGCTGCTAGAAGCTACCCTTTAAAATGAATTTCTCGACAAATTGATTAAATTTTGCTTTAACTAGCCAAATATTGATGAAACCGTTGTTTGGTAAAACTCGTCACATTAAAAACTGGTAAATGGTTAATGGTCACATGCTGATTTTGTATATGTTTTATAATCCAAATACAAAGTCTTATGTTTTGATTGGCTCAGATACAGGTTGCTCTGAATGGCTCCAATTCGACTAATTAATGACTGAAAAAGATCTTCCAATTGGCAAGAAGAACTATACCAATCTTATATATATATAAATAGTTGGCTATCTTTGTTAGGTTTTGTCGTCATCCATGTCCTCCATAGTCGAAATGTAGATGTGATATATATTTCGTAACTAATTGCTACTCTAGTTTCCATTCTATTTTAAGCTGTACAATAATGAAAGCTGAGCTTCTTAGTTTTCTTTTGCTAATATTTGTTTCTGCTAATTGTTTTTTTTTTTGGGTATATTGCATATTTTTGGTCCATAGATATGTTTGGCTACGACCTTTATCTAGAATATCAAATTTGGAAACAGGTTAGATTGTCATTACTACAGCTGTTTGCGGATGTTGCTTTGTCACACTAGACATTGTTACTGCATATTGGAGTTTCCCGTATTTTTATAATAAAGATTCTTACGTAGCCACAAGTGAACATGTCTAATAGTCAAAATGTTCATATTTATATAGTTTTCTGCAACTCATCAATTTTGTACATGAACTTTAATTCGAATGATTATCAGCAGAATGTCTTTAGTATTTTGTAAAACTTAGTACAGAGATTTATGTATAATAGTTGTAGTCGTGTATTAGGCACTGCTGTAGTAAAGATCGTTTTGTAATCTTCGATTGTTCTGTAATCTGCAGATGGTCCCATTGTTTAACATATCCTTCAGCAGCATTAGCTTTAGCTTACATGGAAGGCCTGATTACTTGAATTCAACTGTCAGCTTTTCTTTTGCTGCCAGATCATTTAATGACAAGTATGAAACGTGGGAGCCTCTTGTTGAACCGGTTGATGGAGTTGTAAGGTGATATGAAAGGCAAAAATATATTCATCTTCTTAATTTAATAGTAATCCTGACCTTTAAGTTTAAGAATTTTAGGTTTTTAGTAACAGTCATAGTGGGCGAAACATTTAGAAGCACAAACAACTTCGGGAAGTGAATGTTGAAGTGCTTTATAAATCAGCTTTGTGGAATGATGTCTTATATATGTACTGTGCTTTAATTCCTTTGTGGATATGTTGGTGCACTTATATTCTGAAATTTCTCCAAATGTTTGGATGTGGGATGGGGTTGTTACTAGGCCGTTTGTTTTGTAATGTTTTCATGTTTGTCCAGGTTTAATGTCAAGTGTTTGATACGGGTATGTGAACTAACCAATAGGTAGCTTCTATAGTTACTTTCCTTCCAAATGTAGTAATGGCTTGCCTTTTAGTTGATTATTGATCAGGCTATGTTTCACTGAGTGGTCTGCTTCAATGTCCACAATTGTCAGAGCATCTAGGGCCTGACCTAATTACCATGTTTTATGTCATTGACTAAATCCTCATGCAAATAGCTTAAGTGGAAGAGCGAATATATCATGAATATGTAAATTATAGTTTGTGTACTGGCCTAGTGGGGCTCTACATCAGTTCATGTAGTAGAGGAAACTCTTTAAGCCATTCCTACAAGGCTTGCTCATTGCCAACAGAAAAATCTTTTGAGCAAAATTTGGTCGTGCTGCAGAAGTGCAAATTGATTCCTAGCCTCTTTGAAATATTAGTATAATTGTATGCATCTTTTGTCTGTCACTATGATTTTTATTTGAATCTAAAAGCTCAGAAGCCTGATTATTTGATTTGAGATAAGATAGAAAGACTCTCCCCATTTCCTCCTTACAAAACAATTATATTTTTTTGTCAGGTACCAATATGATCTTAGTTCCCCAGGTGTTCCATCTCAGTTACGGGTTACATCTACAAGAGATCTGAACTTAAATGTTACTGTTTCCAATGCCAACATGATATTTCAAGCTTATGCAAGCTGGACAAATCTTTCTAATGTGCATGAATCTTACAAAGCAAGGGTAAATCATTATTTTTCCTTTGTACTCTGTAATGTGCATGAATCTTACATAGTAAGGGTAATATTGTTTTCTATGCATGTTCATTTTTAGGAAGCAGTTTCTTCCACACTTGGTGAAACTCCTATCATTGACATTCATCACAAGAGGAACTTCTGTGTCGTCCCACAAAATAAACTCGGTCAGGACATTTTTGTTCGCGCTACTGAGATTAGGGGACTTTCCAACATAATTAAGATGCCATCTGGTGAAATGAAGCCATTAAAAGTTCCAGTATTAAAGAATATGCTTGAAGCACATTTGAAAGGAATTCATTGCATGAAACTCAGGACAATGGTTACAATTATGATATCAGAGGCAGTAGTATGTTCTCTGTTTTCTTCTTTAACTTCTTTAATGTTTATTATAAAGATCAAATTTTCATTTGTCATAGAAATGCATCTTTGTCACTATACTTGTGCCTATTGCCTTAATATCACACACACACACACACACACATATATATACTGGATTTTATATAAGGGTGTTCTTCATGAAGTAATGGCCTATATATAAAATATATATATATATATATATATATATATATATATTATATTTCTAAGAAAATTAAGCATCTTGAGTAGCTGTGATGTTATCATATTTACTGAGTTTGGTCATGTTCGTGTCACCTCTTTGTTCTAGAATTTTATTCTGTCAGACGGTATTGAACTTTGAGCAATCTGTTCACTGTTTTTTATTTGATTACAAGTATATGATCTTCTTCTCATTTGAAATGCCTTTGTATGGAGTTCTTGTTTGTCCCCTACATCCCCTTCTGAAATTTGAAATGTCAGACGTTCTATACATGGAGTTCTGCGTGTTTACCAAGTCAGATTTGACTATTGTGCGGCCTTATTTCTCAAAATTGAGTGCTTGTAAGGTTCAGCTGTTGTGTACAAGGGTTCAGCTATTGCTTTACTCAGTGTCTCTAGAAATCGAATTATACAACTGTGTTCTACCTGGTTGTCTTATTTGCAAAATGTTTTCAATATAAGGGCTGGATGTTTTGTTAAAAATAGCTTGATGGAGTTGGATTTTTTCAAATTTTTTATAGTTCACTTCACTATTAAGGATAATAACTGTGAACTATGGTCAACAATCTTCATTGCTGATACTGCAGTGTTCTTCACAAAGTCTTTTAATTTAGCGGAGGGTGTGTGTCTTCTTAAGCTTCTTGTTTAATCTTATATTGCAGTTACCAAGAGTGGCAGGACCATCTTCTCGTCAATATACTGTAGCAGTACGTCTTACAGTAAACGAGAGCCTCGTCAGTGGATCACCGCTAAGTAAACAAAGTGCCCGGACATGTGGTACCAGTTCAGATGTGTCAATATCTTCTGAGCTCGTGTCAGTGAAGTGGAATGAAATATTTTTCTTCAAAATTGAATCTTCGGTCTGTAATTGCTCTTACTTGAACATTGCACAATAAATAGCATCTGTTGACACCTTGTCAAATTAGAGTGACATCTGATTTTTTTGCTAAATAGTTAGTAGTCCTGTTCTCCTTTCTTAGACCTTTTGCTTCCTCTTTTTGTCCATTTCTTTTTACTTGGATTGGCTACCTTGCAATATGATATATGGCCATATAGGCTATTAGGTTTTTACTTTTTTTATTTATCTTTGCTACTCGTATTATGTTCTGGTTCTTTTTATGTAAACGTTGATGTTCTCTTATTATCTTTTTTTATTAGATTTGAGATTATGTGTGGTATCCAAGTTAGTATGTTTATTCCTAAGGTCTAGGATGTTGTAGTACTTCTAACTTAATGTTTTCAGATATGTATAACCATGATATATTGATTTATATAGTATGATTTTTCTTGGCTATAATTCATATGAATACATGAATTATGTTCGTGGTGCAGATATATCTGTCATGGTGAATTTTACCCTACGAGTTTTTTTCCATCTCTAAATTTTTTCTAAACTATAAGCTTCTTTGCAGCTGCACTGATATGATTACTACACTTGCACCTATTTCTGGCACATATCTTATAGTTTTTTCTAATTAAACAGGACGACTACATTGTGGAATTGATAGTAACTGACATGGGGAAAGGTAGTTACTCGTAGTGTATCATTCTATTTCAGTTTGCTTTTTTTTTTTCTTTCATTTGGGTGTTTAGCCTTTTGATATATACTGGTTAAGATACTTCGTAATTTGTAATTTTTCTCAGTCTTCAAACTTTTAAATGTTCTGAGAATCTCTTGCTAATTTCGATCAGCTTTCGTTTCTGCGAAACTAAATTATGGTTACTGATTTATCCACTAATTTATTATGGTTACTGATTTATCCAGTAATAACCATCCACTAATGTTTGTTTTAAATATTAAGTCTAATTATTGGATATTTGAACAAAAAAAGATGAATAGGGCGATTTTTATTAAAAGGTGCAGTAACAGAATCTACTTGCCTGTAGTCATTGTAATAATCAATTTCTTTTTGCAGGAGACCCTGTTGGATATTTTTCGGCTTCTCTGAATCTTATAGCCGGAAACCAAGACACCTCGGATTATATTGATTATACAAAAGCATTAAAGTGGATTGAATTTTCTTCCTTGAAGTCACATGTGAGTGTTTTGTAAGAACTTTATGTTTATGAACAGAACATTTGGAAGATTTATCTAGATGGATGTCTGTCAAGTGTACTAGCTGCTCAATTTCCTAACTAATATTTGTGTAGGAGTTGACCGAAGGAAATACATTGCAGAAGTCTTCTGGTAGAATAAAGTGTGCTGTGTTTTTATCACGGGGATCTGACGCTGAAAGCAATGAGCATGAAATTAGTAGGAGTAAAAAAACTGGTTTTATTCAGATTAGTCCTACAAGGGAAGGTCCTTGGACTACAGTAAGGCTAAATTATGCTGCACCTGCTGCTTGTTGGCGACTAGGTAATGATGTTGTTGCCAGCGAAGTCAGCGTGAAAAATGGCAACAGATATGTAAACATTCGTTCACTGGTGTCTGTTTGTAATAGCACCGACTTCACTTTTGACCTGTGTCTCAAACAAAGAGAAAATGACATTGGGTCACAAGATGATGCTGTGGAAGATGTACAGGGTAATAGTAATGAAATTGTTACAGATGACTACCTTGAAACTGAAAGATACAACCCAGAAACTGGGTGGATTAGTTCTGTGACTGAACCAAACAAGGATTTAGCGGATGGTGAAGTATCACTTCAGGTAAGTTTTATAGTATGCAATCAGTTGATCATTTACTTTACTCTCAGTTGCAATTAAGTACTACAAATGTCTATTATAAATTCCTAACTTGTGATGTTGAGAATGAATGTTTAAAAGCAATGGTATCTGAAGGCCTAAATGTTTTTTAAACCCAAAAAGCATTTATCAACAATGGAAATACTTTTAATATTTTTATAGTGTTTTTTTCGTTTGCCAATCATACTATTTTCTTCATGCTGCATACATATATGGAAGCTTCTCATTCTTGTTCCCTCTATAGATTACACTGTTTATACTATATCCAGGGAAATTTTGGCATTCACCTGCCATCAGGCTGGGAGTGGATTGATGATTGGCATTTAGATACAGCTTCAGTTATTACTGACGAGGGGTGGGTTTATGCTCCAAATATTGAAAGCTTAAAGTGGCCTAATTCTTATGATCCTCTGAAGTTTGTAAACTATGCAAGGCAAAGAAGATGGATCAGGAACAGGAGATCAATATCTGCCGTTGCAAAGCACCAAGTTTTTGTAGGGCCATTAGGACCTGGACAAACTCTTCCTCTTCCTCTCTCTGCATTGACACAGCCAGGATCTTGTATTTTGTGCTTGAAGCCTTCTAATACTAATAATCAAAATGGATACTCATGGAGTTCAGTGCTAGATAAGCCTGGCGAGTCAGAAGATAATGATGGGTGCAAACAAAATGAAATATGTGTTTCGAATCTTACAGAGTCTGAGAAATTGTTGTATTGCTCTGAAGTTAGTGGATCATCATCCTCGTATAGTTCCCGAGGACTCTGGTTTGCTTTGACCATCCATGCGTCAGAGATAGCGAAGGACATCCGATCGGAACCTATTCAAGATTGGAGTCTTGTGATCAATTCTCCATTGTCTATTTCAAACTTTCTGCCAATCGCCGCGGAGTATTCTGTTCTTGAGATGCAAGCCAATGGCCACTTCCTGGACTGCTCAAGAGGAGTGTTTGCTCCTGGAGAGACTGTAAAGGTTTTTAATGCTGACATTCGTAATCCCTTGTATTTATCACTACTTCCACAGAAAGGATGGCTTCCGGTACATGTAAGATTTAAAGATCACATATTTATTGTTCACTTTACCTAATATAGTGTGCTGGATAAGGATTAAGAGATGAATTTCGTTGAATCTTTTGTAGGAGGCTGTTCTTATATCTCATCCCACCAAGGTTGTAGCACGAGCAATCAGTTTGAGAAGTTCAGTTTCTGGAAGGTTCGATCATAAGCCACACGTGTTGTAATTTTACCTATCAATATGTCCATCACTATTGTTATTACAACTTTATTTCCTTTCAGTAGTTTAAGTCTTACATTGTTCGATATCTGCAGGATTGTTCACGTCATTCTTGAACAGAACCACAACAATGAAAATCCAGTGCTAGAAAAGATTATTAGAGTCTACTCGTCCAACTGGTTTTCCGTTGCAAGATGTCCACCTCTTACACTTAGAATTCATGATATATCGAGAAAAAGCACTCGCAAACTTTCTGTACCTTTCCAGTCAAAGAAAAATAATGAAGTTATCCTCCAGGAAATTACTGAAGAGGAGATAAATGGAGGTTATACTATTGTCTCAACATTGAACTTTAAGCTGTTGGGTCTGTCAGCGTCTATAAGTCAATCTGGTCTGGAACAGTTTGGACCTGTGACGGATCTTTCGCCACTTGGTGACATGGTATTGTATATTGCATTCATGTTTCACATTTTATTGAAGTAAATGAATCTTGTTCATTATATGTTTCTTTCCTTAGGATGGGTCAATGGAGCTGCGTGCCTATGATGCTGATGGGAATTGCATGCTTCTCTTTGTGTCATCAAAACCATGCCCCTATCAATCTGTTGCCACGAAGGTTATTCCCATTCCACAGTTCCTACTTTATACATTTACCTTCTATATAATCTTATACCTGAAAGTGGCAGTAACTTAAACGATCTCTCCTTTTTAGGTAATCTTTGTTCGACCGTATATGACTTTCACAAACAGAGTTGGTAGTGACTTGCATATCAAGTTAAGCAGTGAAGATGAACCAAAAGTTCTGCATGCATCGGATGCTAGAGTCTCATACGTATATCGTGAAGGTGGTGAAACCAGTAAATTACAGGTAAAAGTCCCATTTGCATCAAAGGATTATGTTGCATGGGTTGTCACATGTCTGACAACATTATTGAAATATACATATCTTCTAAAAGTTCAACTATATAAATGTATTTTTCTAATGAATCTGGGTTGCATATGCAAAAACCAAGTGATGAACTAGAATCTTTATTATGTAAAGCTGGACCGTGCAGAACTTGATACATATTATTGTGTTGACAGCTGATCTTATATTGGGCCCAGTAGGAATCATGTGAAAAATAATTACTATGCACGGATCTTTTTCCTAGTCATGAACATTGTGTCAATTAATAGAGTTCTTCAGGCAAGGACTTCCAAGGAAGTTGAATACCAATAATCTATATACTCTAAGAATCTATTTAAGTTACAAATATGATGTAGGCTCGGCCACTTGGGTAGACCTTTGGCAAACACCCCTCCTATGCGCAATGGAGGCCACTAACCTCGGCCATGGCCCTTCATGATCACCATTGACCCCAAAAAAAGAAAAAAGAACGCATCGCTTTTACCAGATTGAATCAGATACATTCATTGTCTTGTGCACTTTATAGGTTTGCATGGAAAACACAGATTGGTCATTTCCCATTCAAATCCTAAAGGAGGACACCATCTCTCTGGTATTAAAGAAACGTGATGGGTTGAGGATATTTTTGCGGACAGAGATTCGTGGTTACGAGGAAGGATCTCGTTTTATTGTTGTATTTCGTCTTGGATCTCCAAATGGCCCGATAAGGTAAGAAGATGCATTTTTTAATGTGTGCATGTTGATGGAGTTGGTGTGAGTGGGAGGGGAGGAGGACAAGGAGCATTAATACATACCTCTGGCTATTATAACTTTTCATTGATGTCTCTATTGTGTCTAATAAGCAAATCTTGTGCTCTTCAGGATTGAAAATAGAACAAGTAGCACCACTCTAAAATTTCGTCAATCTGGATTTGGTGAGGATGCCTGGATTCTCTTGGGACCTCTTTCAACTACCAGTTTTGCTTGGGAGGATCCCTACGGCCAAAAGCTTTTAGACACTGAAATCTGCACCAGTGCTAACACCACCATATGGAAAGTTGATTTGGATAAACCTGAAGTATGTCCTGCGGATGATGGTCAGTCACAGGTGTCTTTTCATGTTGTAGAAATGGATGGTGCTAAGGTTGCTCGGTTTGTAGATGATAGAGCATCTGGTGGGATTCAGAGATACCTAAACATGCAGACTGAGATGCAGGAGACTGGAGCACCACTAGAGCTAATTGTTGAGTTGGGAGTTGTAGGGGTTTCTGTTGTTGACCATAGACCAAAGGAGCTCTCCTTCTTTTGCCTGGAACGAGTTTTTATCTCCTATTCAACTGGTTATGATGGTGGGACTACAAGCAGGTTATATGTCTATCTATTTAGTACCCATATTATGTAGTTGATAAATTCTCCAAAATTTCCATTCTGTGAAGGCATGCTTATTTCTGCTAAATTTGGTGATGTCCAATGATCCTCATGCTCACACATATATATAATTAAATTGCTACTCCCCCTGTCCCAGCGATTTATTTACGCTTGGGACAGAGGGCTCGGCACGCATTTTAATGCTTCGATAAAGTATAGTTCCATAACTTATTTTTAAAATTTTCTTTTTTTGAATAAAAATTTAATTAAATTTTTATTCAGAAGAAAAAAAAAATTTAAAAAAAGTTATGGAACTGTATTTTATCGAAGCATTAAAATGCGTGCCAAGCAACGCTGAAAACATGTAAAGAAATGGGTGGGACGGAGGGAGTATATGTGAGGGTCTACAAGTATCCAGTTTTCTTAACCGCTGTCTTTGTATGTTTAATTGATTTCTACAATGATTTCTATATATGTGAATATATTTATTTTACACAGACACTTAAATTTTGTTAGTTGGGCTCCATTTTAACATTCACAACGGCTACACATTCTTTAATTTTTTGGTAATATATGTGACCTTTTTTATTTTTAGATTTCGTGCACTTTTTTTTAATATGCATGTAAAGATGGGAAAATAAGGAAAAGGGTGAATGATTTCTTTGGTAATTAAGATTTTGTGTTTCCATGAATTACTAACAGTCAATGAAAACTTCTAATCTGGATGTACATTCTTCAGGCAGTTTCCATGAATTACTAAGAGAGTAAACGAGAACTTCTAATCTGGATATAAACTATTGGGACAATGGAGATGCTATCTCAGTTGTTTTTTATTGAACATATGCCTTTACAAGATATCTGTGTCTTTATGGTGTACGTGCATACACATAAAACATTCTATATATGCACCTTATAGCTACATGCTTCACAGTATAATTTCTACAAAAATAGTTGATTCCTCGCAGCAACTTAACTCATTAACTACTCTATTCTCCCCCCTATATCTTCGTTCGAATTGTGCTTCTTAGCTTCACTTGGGTGCTCTTTTTGCATATATTACTTGTTAAACTGCTCACTTTGGAAATACTCCCCCCCTATCTTCGTTCATATTGTGCTTCTTGGCTTCACTTGGGTGCTCTTTTTGTATACATAATTTGTTAAACTGCTCATTTTGGAAATACTGTGGGATTACAATAACTTGCAAACTGTAGTGTGTATTCGAAGGGACTTGGTCAAATGAAAACCTTTAATGAGAATAACTATGATGTTGCCTACATTGAAATTGACTTCTAATTTGTGATCGATGGTCATCTAGTCAACAATTCATCCAACTAAGCTTGGCTTACAACATGGCATTATATTTGTTGGATTTCAAAGGGTTTAAACTCAAGTTGCACCAAATTGATGCTGTCTTCTAACATTTATGACACTTATTTGAGTTTTTGCCGAGTGAATGCCCAAACTAGTTGATGTAAACTTAATATTCCTGTAATGTTGATTTTTAAATTGGTTTCTGTACTTTCTCCAGATTCAAGCTTATCCTAGGGTACTTGCAGCTCGACAATCAGCTCCCTTTAACCCCAATGCCAGTGTTGCTAGCACCTGAACAGGCCTCTGATATAAATCATCCAGTATTCAAGATGACTATTACTATAAGAAATGAAAATCTTGACGGCATTGAGGTCTACCCATATGTGTACATACGGGTAATCCTTCTTTATCATTGGTTCATTAATTTATAAATTTGGTACATTTGCCTACCCTTGAAATAAAAGGCTGCATCAAGTATGAATATATGTTTTATCTCACGGAGTCGAAAGTTATGTTTCAGGTGACCGACAAGTGTTGGAGACTTAACATACATGAGCCCGTTATCTGGGCTTTTGTAGATTTTTACAATAATCTTCAACTAGATCGTATTTCTCAAAGTTCCAGTGTAACACAAGTTGATCCAGAGATACGAATAAAGTAAGATTTATATCTAGTATTGCTTCTTTCTGTTTTGTTCAGTATAGCACAACTGTAGTGCGAAGTGTGCATAACTTCACTCCCCTCCGTTTTTCTTCTTTTAGACTGGGACAAAACCAATATGAAAATTATTTTATTGTTGATTTTCTAGTTGATCGCTATAAAAGTTTACATTTCTATTACTATCTGTTGAAAGATGAACATACATAACCTATTTTGCAAAACTGGTTGTGCCTGATTGGTCAAATTGCATCCTCGTAACGTTACATGTGTATCATGTATTTAGCTTCACGGATCTTAGGAGCTGCATGTCTTTATTTGGAAACTTTTTAGTTGGTATACATTGTATCTGTCCTTGATAGCAAGATAGTATCTTCTTTTTTATTCTAGCATGTGTATGTGGTCGATGTATTGCGACAAGGAACTGGATATTTCCACAATTACTTGCATGGGGTCAATATGTTGTTTATTCTTGAAGAGTTGCTTGCTAGTCCTTTCCTATTTTTCTAAATAAAAGTTACATGGAATTTTTTTTTTGTACATTTCAGTCTAATAGATGTCTCAGAGGTTAGGCTTAAGGTGGCTATGGAAACTGCACCTGCTCAAAGACCACACGGAGTCCTAGGTGTATGGAGCCCCATACTCTCTGCAATCGGCAATGCATTTAAAATTCAGGTCAACTCTGTTCTGTATTTTAATTTGTAGAATTTGACATTTCAATATGTTGTATCTACCTCGAATTATTTGTTTGATACAGTAGAAACGTCGACAACTTGATTATGTTCTCCTTCCATGTACTACATGAAAAATGAAGTAAATAGTATATCCTCTCATGTGCTACATGACAAATTAAGTAAATAGTATATCCATTACAAGTGTACAAGATGTTGTATTTCAAGATATTCTCCGTCAAAATCGTAAAATTGAATTATCTTCCAGTTATGCTAAATTCTTCAGTTTTGGAGTAAGAATGTCGCTTCATTTTGTCGCTACAATTTTATGAACAATACTTGTCTTCCTATGTTCTTAACCTATGATAATCTTTCATATATACGTCTCTCAGATGTCATTAGTGCCTTAAAAGTTGATGCTAAACTATGTCCTTCAGGTACATCTGAGGAAAGTGATGCATAAAGACAGATTTATGAGAAAAAGTTCTGTCATTCCTGCGATTGGTAACCGTGTCTGGAGAGATCTAATCCATAATCCACTGCATTTGATTTTTTCCGTAGATGTATTAGGCATGACAAGCTCCACATTAGCTTCCCTCAGTAAGGGGTTTGCTGAGCTTTCAACAGATGGACAGTTTATGCAGTTGCGTTCCAAGCAGGTAAGCAATTCAATTGTTTTTATTTTAGAATTCAGAAATAGTAAATATTTTCTTATTTGGATGGGAAATTAGGTATTTTCACGGAGAATTACTGGGGTAGGTGATGGAATTATGCAAGGAACAGAAGCTCTTGCGCAAGGATTTGCTTTTGGAGTTTCAGGTGTTGTGAAGAAACCTATGGAAAGTGCTCGAGATAATGGTGTTTTTGGGCTTGCTCATGGGCTAGGACGTGCATTTCTGGGTTTCGTTGTACAACCAGTTAGTGGAGCACTAGATTTCTTCTCCTTGACTGTTGATGGAATTGGTGCCAGTTGTTCGCGGTGCTTGGAAATTCTTAGCAACAAAACAACCCTGCAGAGGATCAGAAATCCCCGACTTATTCGTGCTGACAATGTTCTTACTGAGTATTGCGAGAGAGAAGCAGTTGGACAGGTACACCATCATAGATCAGATCATGAGTTTTCTTCAAGTAATATATCTTGCATATGTGCTTTTGGCTAATCATTTGGATTTATATTTATATATATACAAGTGACACTGCACAAGAAATTATTATCTACTTACAATATAGACATAAACAAATTATGATCAGCTATAAATTGGGAACGCTATCAAATGAGTTTGAAATTCGGCATTGATCTTATTATTCTCATATTTTCGTACTTTGGAAATCTAGTGAAAGTGAGGAGAAGTACCATATCATACTATTGTACATAAAAAATGACAGCAGAAGTAGTAAGCAGGAGTTAGCACTGGTTCGTTACTCTCATGCAGTGAATATAAATTGTTTTTTAAGTTCTTATCATGCTTCTGGTGGTATAATAATTGCCACTGTTTAGATGTCCATGGATTCCAAATATATACACTTTCCGAACCAGAATAAGATTGTTTTAAAAGTAAACATAGTAAAGAAAGTTCACTTTAATCTTGTCATTATAGCTTGTGATCCATAATTTGGTAGGCTTGAGGTTAACTGCTCTGCTCTTGTTGTTCAGATGGTGCTCTACCTTGCAGAAGCTAGTCGACATTTTGGATGTACTGAACTATTCAAGGAGCCCTCAAAGTTTGCCTGGTCTGATTACTATGAAGACCACTTTGTTGTTCCTTACCGAAGAATTGTTTTAGTAACGAACAAAAGAATCATGCTGTTACAGGTTTGAAAATTTATCTCTGCATGCTTCTTTTAATAATTTTTTGTTCACATTGATTTATTGAAGTCTGAACAATTCCTTTGTGTGTTACTTTTGTTCCCTCTGTTATAACCAAGTGTCTGGCACCGGACAAGATGGATAAGAAGCCATGTAAGATCCTGTGGGATGTCTCTTGGGAAGAACTCATGGCATTGGAGCTGGCAAAGGCTGGCTACTCAAGACCGTCTTACTTGATCCTTCATCTTAAAAATTTTCGAAGATCAGAATCCTTTGTCCATGTTATCAAGTGCAGTGTTGAAGAAAACACAGAAGATAGTGAGCCCCAAGCTGTTAGCATCTGTTCTGTGGTGCGCAAGATGTGGAAAGTATATCAGTCTGACATGAAAAACCTGACACTAAAGGTTAGGGCCCATTTCGCTTAATTTAAACAAAGTCAGTTGTTGCCTAAAGTTAATGTGTAGCTTGAAAAAAAAATACTTGTAAGTTATGAAATATCCGTTTGGATAGTTCAGTTGATAATGAAAATATAAAATAATTTAAAAAGAATGACAAAAAAAATAAAAAGGGTAGAAGTCACATGTGGCAATAATACATTAATACTATTAATCTTTGTCAACCTCTTTTCTAGTTTTAGGCATTCAACTTGTATGTCAGTTTTAAGTAATAATTAGTATTTGACAAAAAGATCAAATTAGTCAATTTAGACTTACGTGTTAGTCGCTGCTCAAAACAGGCCAAGCTTAATCTCGCAGACTGTACGTATTAGTATTGTCTTCTAACGTAATAATTAGTATTGTCTTATAACATAATAATTAGTATTGTCTTATGACGTAATGCCTCTCTCTTTCTAAAGGTTCCTTCAAGTCAAAGGCATGTGTGTTTTGCACGGAGTGAAACTGAATGGAGAGACTCTCGTAACCAGAACAGAGCCATTATCAAGTCAAGAGATCTTTTACCGTCAGATTCTATTTCTGCTGAGCGGAGATTTGTTAAACATAGCATAAACTTCTCAAAAATTTGGAGTAGTGAACAGGAGCCAAGGAGACGATGTACATTGTCCAAAAAGCAGGTAACGAGAAGTTCAAGTAGATATGATTAAGTTCTTATTATAGTTGTGCTGAAAAAGATTTACTAATGATGGATATTGTCCATTTTAGGTTGTGGAGGACAGTGCTATATGTAGCATTTGGCGGCCAATCTGTCCCGAGGGGTAAATTTTAATGCTTATATTCCATTGCTCTATTGTTTCATCTCTATTTTATTCCTTGTTTTAGATGCCACTGATATAATGTGTTTGATAAGATTTTTCTAGATTTTTTAAATATGTTAAAATGTTCGTGGTGGGGTGTATAAGATTGTAGAAAATGGATGGGAGAATGAATGTTTAATGTATTATAAACACAGCTGACAATATAGTTATAGTGATTAGCACAAATGTCCCTTGATAATCTGGGTATACGCCCCGAGTACAGTCCTTGGACAACAAGTCTCAACTTGTATAGTTGCTCATCTGGCCTCTGTTCCATTTGAAAGGTCACTTGCTAGAAATAATTAATTCATTGCTGGAAGAACAAGTTGCATGGTGCTTTTCCTTGGACCCCTTGTTGCTTCGTCATAGTAGTACTCCGTTTTAGTATTATGTAGAGCCTACGTTACCCCGACTCTTCATTTTGCCTCAAATACCCGTGTCGGACACTCGACACTCGGACATGGGTATGGACACTTAGACATGAATTTTTAGGCCAAAAACATGTATTTTTTTCAAAATATTGCCGAGTCCGACACTTGGATACGTATCCCTGTTGGACACTTCCAGCCGAGTCCGGGTAACATAGTGTAGAGCACATCTGGATCCAATTAAAGGCGGGACAGACTTTGCATACCTAAAGTGATCAATGAAAGATCTCATTATTTTTATACCTGCAAAGGTGGAACAGTAGTCTGCCGAATTAGTTTTCGTCTCTGGAGCATAAAATGTTAGTATTCTCTTGTGTTAGGGTGTTATCTGTGTCTCGTCTCATGCTTGGTTAATAAAGTGTTCGGAGATTGGTGAACAAGAGAAGATACTCCTTTAAATGTTAAGTAGGCGACTGAGATTGTTGATTAACTTACCCAATGCATGGAGATGGAGATGGTGGGAAACAGAAAGGAGAAGAAGCATACTCCCAACATCATGATAGAGAAAATTTAGGGACTAATTAATAACATACAAGAAAACTTGAGTATCATCTGAAGGAAAATAAATTAAATAATATTTTCCAAAGATAGAACAAGGCGATGAATTAGAAAATGAATGAGATCATGTATAAATCAAGTTTATCTAGGAAGCTGTTTATGTTAGCTCAAGGTTTTGATTTTCAAGTTTTCCTATTAGCTGGAAATTATATGGTCGAATTCTAGATATGTCCTGTCAAAGCACCAGTAACATCTGTGCTTTCTTACACTTGGTAGGTTGCACTTGTTTGCACCTACTCACAAGTACAAGAGCAAAATAAGAAAGAAAAATTAAGACTTTTTCCACATTGTTGCTCAATAAATTGTTATTTGCACCTGATTATGTAACAATTTTTTTTCAGATATGTCTCTGTTGGGGATATAGCTCGTCTTGGTTGCCATCCTCCTAATGCTGCTGCCGTTTATTACAACAGCGATAAACTTTTTGCACATCCAGTTGGTTATGATCTGGTAAGAATCCGGGATTGCATTTAACATTGGTTACATTTTAATAGTAGTACTTAAAAAATTATTACTACTATCAACTTGATCCTAAGCACTTGTTCTTTTCCTGCTTTGAAACTCTGGAAATTGTTCAGTTCATCGTAACCGATACTAGCCAACCCGTTTTTTTTGTTTACTAGCCAACTTCTATTATCATCCACACTTAATCCTATACGATCACATGTGAAACCATTCTTTTGCCTGCACCTATCGTCGAAAGTAATAAATTTTATTCATCTTGCGGATTTTACTACTACGAGACACTTCGGTTTGAATGAGGCAATACAATGATCCCACATAAGTGGCATGACCTACATTCACCCTCTTTAAAAACCATAGTGATGTCCTCTATGTTCGAAGACATCCTTTCTTGGTAAACTTTTGTCTAACATATTCATTGTGGTTGCATCTTTACCTACACAATTATCAATTTAACTTACCCTGATAATTTAGTGCTTCTAGTTGTACACAAAAACTACAAATGTAGAACTATACTTGGTACAATAATATGTTACTTATATGATTTATTGGTCCCTTAAGTTGATTATTGGTCCCTTTAGTAGTTAATTTTCGTGGAGGAGCAGTTGAATACGATATTAATCTTTTGAACAAAGAAATCTAAATATATATTAAATAACATTTGAACAAAGAAACACACTAGGCTTTTCAATTTAATCAAACTTTTTGATTTTTGATTTGTAAAGTCCCCCTAAGATTGCTGAAGAAGTCATAACTTTTGAATAGTCTGTCTTCTATGAACTTGATCTATTGAAGCCTAACAATTTGTACATTTAAGTTTATTACATGTGAATATAAAAAATTCATTTTCTAATTCGACTAGCTGCTTCTGAAGAGATCGAAACCGACTTGGTAAGCAATTTATTCTTTATTGTCTTCAAGGATTAATTCACCTAGTCTCATAGTAATTGTCTGTCTTCGAAATCTTCTAGCGTTCTTCAGACGCTTTCATTTGTGATCATTATCTTCAGACGAACATGTTATCTTCTGATTTCTAAAGAGCAATTTTATGATTTTAAATTTTTAATCTATTGGTGACCAGAGTAACTTTCGACTAGCTAACTTTTCTCATGATCAACTAATATCTGATGGTGAAGAAATTTTTAAATTAATATGTCCAAGTTTCGTTACCTAATAATATCTTCTGATGTTTATAGATCATTTCAGATGATAAGAACATAAGTTGCATCCTAGCCAGATATTCTTAAGTATCTGACGTATCATGATGATTGCTACAATGCAAGGACTCCTAACATGAGTAATTCATTTTTTTTTATTCGTGGGTTTCTTTATGTTACCTTTTGTTACCTAAATTATGGTAAGAACTTAAAATTTGTATGAATAGGTTATTCGTAACACGTGAGTTATCATGTACTCTCTGAAAGCTATTAACTTGTGAACCAGTGATTTGTTTGGCTTATGGGTGAATAGAGCCATCGTAAAACGTAAGGTGTCACTAGTAACTCACGACCCTTGTTTGTCACTGCCATATGTGTGTTGAGCTTTGAACAGTTTGTTACAGCAGTTCCACCATATTTGAAAGTCTCATTATGTAGTGGTTTGTGTTTGTATCACAACACAGCTAATAGGATGCCTCTTCAAATGTTCTTTATTTAGTTTCCTTACTTCTTTTTCACACAATATAATCACAAGTCTGATATAGGTGTGGAGGAACTGCTCAGATGACTACATCACTGCTGTATCAATATGGCTTCCACGTGCTCCCGAGGGTTTTGTCTCTCTTGGATGTATCGTTGTCCCTAGTTATGACGAGCCTGAGCCCAATTCCATGTTCTGTGTGGCGGAATCATGTGCCGAGGAAACAGTATTTGAAGAACAGAAAGTATGGTCAGCACCGGACTCATATCCCTGGGCTTGCCACATTTATCAGGTGCAGAGTGACGCTCTTCACTTTGTTGCCTTGAGACAACCTAGAGAAGAATCGGAATGGAAAACCTTTAGAGTTCTTGATCAACCAAGGCCTTCAGAATAGCAGTCTCAGTCTCATAGATGATGTGTATATTGCTGTTATGCCGGACCTGCCTTCTGCTGTGAGAGAGCATTCCTCTTCTGGGGTGGTGTACGTTAAGTTTCGAACCCGTGTAATTAGTGTGTGCGCAAAGATTTTGTACAGTACAAAAGTTGGGTATATATATACTCCTCAAGTATTTGAGTTCTTTCTGTTGTAAATGACAGATGTAGGGGTAGAAAAAGCAGGAAAAACATTACATTTGTAATATTGTACTCTGAGAGATCCCGAGGGTTGCTTTGTTTAGTATGTCTGTGTCGCAAGTGGTTACAGTTTCTTGTAATGGTTAAGCGAGTTTACTGGGTAAGAGAAAAAAAAAACAGAAAATTATGAAAACCCAAGGAAGATGACAAAATAAAAATAAAAATATAATGATTTTTCCAGTTCTAGTTTTTGTTTCTTAACTTCTCACAGAGAGGACTTGTTTAAACTTGCGATATATTTTTTGTTTTTTGTTGTCTTATTATATTAAAAGCTTTCCTTATTTATTATTCTTATCCTATTATACTAATCATGGATAGTTAACAAGTTCTAATTTAAATAAAGTAGTCTTATTATATTAAAAGTTTTTCTTATTTATTTCTTATCCTATTATACTAATCATGGTTAGTTAACAATTCTAATTTAAATAAAGTATTTACTTGATTTAACATAGACATATCCCTATATTACGTTTTTTAATGTTAAAAAAACAATTGTAATAAATTAATATAAAAGTAAAATCAATTAGGAATATACATAAATTCAATATTATGAGATTTTTGCAATTTTATTTTTTCAACTCTTTTGATGTACAATTAATTATAATTACATTATTATATATTACAGATTAATTATCATAAATATATATAAGAACCAATCAAAATTTACGACAAAAATTAAATTAATTATATTATTCCCATCCTAATTTTCTTACCTTGGTTACTTAATAAAATACAAAATTTATTTTATTTAGTACAGGTATAAATTAATTATTTTTTAAAATGATAATATATTTACTAACTTTTCAATCTTTTAATATAAAGTAAATCGAATTACTATTACATATTACGAGTTAATTTTCATAAATATCAACTACAATCATATTATATATATATATATATATATATATAGTTGTATATTACGAATTAATTTTCATAAATACTTATTAATTAATTAATCACAATTTTTGATTTTAATCAATTACAATTATATCATTAAACATCTATTCTTTGCACCCGCCTATATGTATAGAACTATTTTCTAAAATTGTGTATTTATTAATTGATTTTAATATAGATATATTTATTTTAATACCTAAGTCTATTTTATCTATATTATATAATATAGTAGTTTACTATCTCAAACTTTCGATCTACAATCATAAGGTGCAATCAAATTTAAATAAATCTACTATTACTGAATTAAAAGTTTTAAAAATTGAAAAATATTTACAACACTATTCTAAATACACTTTCAACATTAATTTTAAACTAATTATCTTAACATTTTACTTATCGATTATTTTAGTTATGAAATAATTAAACAAGACCAACAAATTGACATGATAATATATATTTGAATTATTCGAAATACTAAATATACTCTCAAATAGTATTAGACATTATTTGATGTATAAATTTTCCCGTTACTGAATCAATGAAAATATTGTTTGTGAATATTTTCATAGCAAATTGGTAAATTCAGCGCAACAATTCTTATAAATCATTATTTTTTTGATAGATAATTAATTTATCAATAAAAGGACATACAACATCTATAAAAATAATCAAAAATTTCAAATTCTATTATAAATCGCTATTTTTTTATAGAATTATAGGTAACTAATTTATCAATAAAAGGTCATACGACATCTACAAAAATAATCAAGATTGGTCAAACACATATTAAAATAGATGATATCAAGGTTTCTTTCATCCAAACTACAATCGTTGATCAGATTTAAATTGTGGTACATCATTCACTCATATTACTAAAATTTATAGCCCTTTGGCGAAATAATCTAACAATTTATTGTAATCGTGAGAAAATTAAATATATGATTTGTTAGAACGCATTCAAACAACCGACCATAGCTACAATTCTATACTAACAAAACCAATGAACAAATATAACAAAATCCTATAGTTCTAAGATTCCGGATGCCAAAATAAAAGAACCCACTCTTACAAAATGAAAGAACAAAATTCAATATATAGAAAGACAAAATCCACTAACAAGGTACTAAACTCTCAATATATAGATATATTTTATTGAAAAATAAAGTAAACTCAAAGAAAAAAACGGAGGTTCACAAGGATAAAGTACAAAATTCAATATATCAATAGATAAAATCTACCAACGGGGTATTCGAATCTCAATAAAGAGAGATTTTTATATAAAAATAAAGCAAAATCAGGGAAAATTAAGGGGGGCTCATCATCAACCAAAACAGATGTCAGCTCCTAAACTTTAGTTTAGCATTTTTTGGGAAAGGATGAGAGAGACAAACAGTTACAACCATCGTCATAAAATTCACTATTATTGATAACTAGATAGGCCAATACATAATTATATATTGTTCTAATAAAAAGGTGTCCTTTTTAATTTTGTATTCTTGAATTAAATTACATATCGAATTCGCTTGGTTGATTGATAATATTTATTTTTAATATCAAAAAAACTTTAAATATAGGTAAAAAAAAACTTAACAACTTGGTAGATGAATTCTAAATAAAGATATTTATTAGTTTTCTTTTGTCTAAACAAAACAAATGTATCGGATTTCAGATCGAATATCGGTTCGGTACAACTGAAATCCAAATCCAAATTGAAACTAATACTTAATATACCACCCCTATTTATTGCAAAGTGAATATACACATTTTAAATTTTCATTAAAAATAAGTTGAGTGCAATCACCATAAACTCTAATAGACATATCTTACTCTAAAAATGGATATATTGGATATGTTTGGTTGATTGATAATTTTTATTTTCCTATAGTAAATAATTTACTAATAAAAAAACATACAATTTATAAAAATGATATTGAACAAACACGTATGAAACTAGATTAAAATAAAATTTCCTTTGTCATAACTACGTTCTTTTAATGGTCTTACACAGTTGAGATCCCTTCTCATATTGCTGAAACATGCGACCTTTTTTTGAGAAACACTCTAATGACTTATAGCGTTCGTGAGAAATAAGTGTTTATGGATTTTTAATATGTATTCGAAAAATTGACTCAACCCATACAAATATTTTGATGGAAATTAAAAGAACAAAACTTAAAATATGGGTAAAAAACTTATGAACTTGGTAGAAAGATTCCGAAAAATGAGAAAAATCAAATGAAAATTAAAATTAAAAATGTGGGAAAGTGAGATTTACCCTCATGTATTTCATATTCCCCTGGCTTGGACATATATGCTTTGCAACTTATAGTGTCCTTGCTAATGACCTTGAGCATCTTCTTTATGTTGGGACAAAGATCATCATCTTTCCAGCCTAATGCATTTTGATGCCTTGTTGAGATTCTAACCATGCATACTCTTCTGATTCCTATATCAAACATGTATATATAAGCAAGGTTAGTACTGAATAATGCATTACAAACAGAGTTTGAAGTTTGAATAATGTACCTTCAAGTAAGGTTAAGACTGGTCTACACCTATCAATCCCAAGAGTGGAATTGAAAATTTCAACAGAGTTTGAAGTATTAGAATCATTGCAAACATTGGGGTAAAATTTGTGTTTGCTCCACGTAGAAGGGTCACCTAGTTGTGCAAACCATGTCATCACTTTGTCACCTCCAGCTTCTTGAAGCCTTTCCATGGCCTTCCTAAATGTGAACTGTGAAGTGGCATTACAAGCCCTCCAAAACAGGATGTACATCAGAGGACCAGAAAACTGCTTTTTGTAGTTTCTACTTATATGTCTGCAGCAATATCTTCTTTTCACCTTTGGCCAGACATCCATTAGAGCAAGATCAATCCCCTAATGCAGTTCAACAAGAAAATGCATAAACAAAATGCAGTTTTTTCATGTTATACAATGAAGTTGGCTTCATGTATCCCCATATCTCTGGAATAACAATTCGTTCAAAGCTTTGCCAGGTATGTCTGGATTGGCTCTCACATCTTCCATCAACTTCAAAGCAGCCCATTTGACAGTGCACAGGGAGTTGTAAGTCTCCAACCCTCTACAAGTATGTTTACTAGGCTCAATCTTCTTAATAGCCCATGAAACGCCATCTGGAAGCTTGCTGCAGTGTATCCTCCAATCACAACATGCTGCTAAACAAGTTGCTGTGTACCTTTTGCTGTTAGAGCACAACACATTGAGTGCACTACACCAAATATGGCCTATTGCAACACCGATATGTATAAGTGTTACACAAAGTGTTACAATAGACATAAAATTTGGTAGTCTATTGCAATAGTTTTAAAAATGTTACAAGAAATACGAAAAGTGTTGCAAGCAAAAGGATTATTTTGAAATTTTATATCAATTGCAACACTTTAGCAAAAGCATTACAATAGACTAATGAAAATTGTAGGCGGGAACTTAAATTTTTCATTGAGCGGGATAAAAGAGTGGTAATGAAATTTTTTAGTACCAAAATTCTCACACAAAATTAAAACAAAAAATCATAGACTTATCTCTCTCTTCTCAGTTCTCACTAATCTCTCCATCTTTGTCACTCGACCTCACCTCTCTTTGCCGATTCCCTCTCGCTCACCTCTCTGTCACTCATCTCTCGCTCCTTTCTCACAATCCTCTGTCAAACTGCTCTCACCCTTAAATTGATTAGAGCAAAACTACAGAACCCCCAAATTAATTAGAGTTTCGATTCAGTTAGGGTTTCGATTTGGGCTTCGATTAAAGGTAACTTTTGATTTTGTTCAATTATATACATAGTATGCCTGTATATAAATGCATTTGTATGATTTGAGGTATATGTATGTATGCTATTTGAAATTTCAATTTATTTAAGATAATTTAAGATATATAGGTAAACTATATCTCTGAATTATGATTGTGTGTTATTAATTAGTTTTTGTTAATTTTACAGATTTAAATGGATTACTGATGTGTTTAATCGTTTTGGACTAGACCTTCAATCCATCTCAAATTTTCACTTCTTATACCATTGTTAACATGTGCCTTGTTTTGGTTTAAGGTTGGTATAAGCACAAGTAAGATTCATGCCCGAGGTCCGGTAGGAGTTGAAGGTCTCTTAACAACACGATGGTATGTGTTTAGTGACATTTTGATATCAAATGTACATGTGACTTTTTATAAATGGTGTTGAAAATCAATTCATTATTTTTGTATCATTCATTTAACTTACTTGAAATTCAGTATTACCTGAGAGTCTTACTATTCTTTTTGTTACGAGTGTAGGATTCTTAGAGGTAATGGACAAGTGGTTCAAGGTGATAAAGGAGTTACGTACACCCACAAGAACCTTCCGATAAATTCTTGATCTGGCTCTCGTAGAGGTGGATGCCAATTTATTTATTTTTTACCGGAAAAAAATTGGTCTTCAGTTTTGTTGTTATGTAACTATACCCTTTATCTTGTAATAATTTAAATAGTGGGAGCCAATTTATGTGTCCCCTACCTGGATTATTGGGAAGAACCTCATTACTTAATTAATATAGAGATAAAAAAAATAGATTGCTAATTTTTTAAAAGTTTTGTGCCTGATTGTGTTTTGTGAAGAATGCAATATCTGCTAATTAAGCAGCATATCAATAACCATTATTACATATATTTTTCCATCTTAGGTGAATGCTCATCTTAGGTAAGTATAAGTGTCTTGGAGGAATAGATACTACCACATTATGCCTACAGAATCATGTAAACTAGTTCCTGTCAAATTCTAGAGCACTTAGTACTTATGTATGTGAGGAGTTGGTGATACAGTGTCCTCACCTGGTTATTCAAGAAAAGAGGATTGAAGTCAGCCTTGTAAATTTCTGACTTGGAAACTCCAAAGAAAGTCGTATCCTTTAGAGAAGACTTACCCTGTAAGAAAAATATAGCATTAGGATATCTTTCTGCAGCCTATTAGTTAGATATATTAATCTTTCTAGAAGTCAATTTTTTGTTATGCACAAGTTTTTATTTTCATTTGCTTTTCTGGTTTCTTTTCAGGTTGCACCGGCAGAGCTTGAAGGTCTACTTGTTCGCTCTCCCAAAAGTTCACTGACTGTAGAAGACGTTAAAAGTTTTATCGCAAAACAGGTTAAAACTCTTAGGTGCCGTTTACATAACTATATAACTAAATATTGAAAGTGATTTAGCGAAAGAAAAAAAAATTGCAGTGGTATCTGACAGTAAAGAAGAGAGAAGCAGAATTACCAATAACACATGTCTAACAGATATTTCGGGTTTGTACAGGTTGCTCCTTTTAAAAGATTGCGGAGGATAAACTTTGTGAATTCAGTTCCAAAGTCAGGAAAGCTCACTTTACGAAGTGACATCTACGCATTTGGAGTCACTTTACTCCCTGTTTCTATTATGGACTATACCTTGCATGAGCCTTATTTCTTGTAAGGTGTAACAGCTCGCATTAAAATATTCTGGACTTTTGCTATTTGTAGGAATAAACCAGGCTGGCTTGGCCGAATGCATTGTCCGAGCTGTCAATTCCTGCCATCCATATCTAATTGTTGACCTCTCCCCATGCAAAGAATCGAGTTGTTAAAGTATGGTCAGTCAGCCTCCTGTATTTTCAACACAGTAGCATATTTAATTTGTTTTGTATTAACAGAATTGCAGCAGTTTCATAATGTCACTTTTCAATCATATATTCGGATAGTAATTCTGGAAAAGTATTCACCTCTGATTATGTCCAAGCCATGAAAGTAAAATGATGTAATGTTAGAATAGGTCTTTTTAGCGTTTTGTCCAACATGGCATTGCACATGGGGGGGTCATTCTGATGATGAGCTGAATACATATTTTACTTCGGGCAAAGTATTTACCTTTGATTATGTCAAGACTGTGGAAGTGAAAGGGTGTAATGTTAGAAAAGGCATTCTGACATTTTTTGTCCCAAATAAGTTTCAACACTTGTTCTGATGCTGTAAATGCTAGATGGTCGAGTACTTATTCTTGTATGCAAGCTTAAACTACTAAATACGTCTACTTGTAAAGCTAACATACCATTTGCTTAAAGCACCACCTTCGAGTATGTGTGCTTGGACTGCGTACCTATATTATGTCATATTATTGAGGATATGTGACATCTGAATTCATTCCCGAATCCATATAAAATCTCCTCTTTCACCAAGAGAAATTCTTTTGATGCTCATACACTTGTTATATCTTGTAGGCTCTTCAAAGTTCTCCTGAGCAACAGCAATGTGTCAATTCTGGTCAGTGCTCTTCAGGATACGAAAATGGCTTTCTGGATGATCTTTCTGATTCAGATAGCTGGCGTGGAGGTGATAATGCAGTAAGTATTATTTATTTCGTTTATTGAATATATCTTATGTCACTACTTTAAGCTAGCAGAATTGGCTATAAAGATCACTAACTGTAAAAAGTTTTTGCGTAATTTATACCCCAGGCTTTCTAGCTACATAAAGATAAAACACTGATATTTAGATGTGCTCGAGTAAATGGTGGATTAAGTGAAAATTTCATTAAAAATCCTGAAATCTCGAATACTTGGTTCTCGTCTTCTGGAAAGCGTATATAACTTACGTGTTTGCTGCTGAAACAGAGATGTTTTTATTTTATCAACTGTTTTTATTTTATTTGTGAGCAGTGGGTTTAGATGCTCTGAATGTGCATGCAAATGAATTTACGTATGAAATAAGTACCACTTTTTATGTATGAACTTGTTAAATTTATCAATATATCAATATAAATTCAAAAGTAGTGTTGATATACGAGTCAACAATAATACTTGTACCACTTTTTATGTATGAACTAGTTTGAGTTGTTCTCTTTTTTTTGCTAACCAGTTTGTGTTCTTCCTGTTGCAGTTGAAATTTGATAAGCGGAAACTAGTAGATTTGAGTAAAAACTTATCAGAGTATATCTGTCTACATGCTTGGGCTCTCTGGTAATTAAACATTTAAACCTCATCTTTATTAATGTTTACACTAGCAGAGGTTGGAATTTTACAGCAGCTTGTTAATTAGTAGCATCATAGGCTTAGGAAATACAGAAACACAGTTATATTGATGAGATATTATGACATTAACTTAAGTTGCTGCTATAGGTGCTTAAGGGAGGAAATCATGGCTGAAATGCAGGAGATGGTAGATAAAAGGGTGTGTGAGAAAATGTCAAAGGTAGTAGCAAAATTGGGAGAAATCAATCCAGATTTGAAGTACCTTGATGTCAAAGAGTTATGTCTTGCATCTGGTGACGAAAGTGAGAAGGCAGTGATCAGGAGAGCAGGATGATCAGATGACAATGCTCACGAGGTTGACGACGAAAATGATGATTGACGATCAGTGCATAAGTATTGCTTTCTATATGCGTGCTTTTGGGGTAGTAACATTAACTATTTAGACTATGCAGAGTGACGTACTTTTGGTGTAAGTCGACTTGTGTGTTTCGACTTTAGACTATGCGTTTAATGTTTGGCCTTCATTATTGACGTGTTTGTTGGACATTAAAATGTCATTTCTGGTTTGGTTGGACATTAATGAAATGTCATTTCTGGTTTGGTATATGCTTTCATGCATGGATATTGAAATTTCAAACAGGACATTGCAATGTGAACTAATAAAAATGTTGCAAATAAGTGTTGCCAATAAAATTTAAAAAGTATTACAATAGTAATTAAAATGTTGCAGAGAAATGTTGCAAAAATATCAAAAAGTATTGCAAAAGGTTCCAAAATGTTGCATAAAAATGTTGCAAAAAAACCAAAAGCATTGCAAAATGCATAATAATGTTGCAAAAATATGTTGCAATAAACTCACTTTGTAACATTTTTAAGTCAATTAATGTTGCAAAAAAGTGTTGCATTCGTCTGTTGTAACATATTCAAAATGTTGCTAAAACATGCAAAAGTGTTACAACAAACTACACCAAACTCTTTTTGTAATACTTTGAAAAGCGTTGCAATAAACACAAAAAGCGTTGCTACAGAAGGCTGTTGCCACGCCGGCAAATGCAACACCGAGTTTTAGCAAAAGTGTTGCATAAACATGTATTGTAACACTTTTGGAGCCTAATGATACACTTTTTCGGTGTTGCAACAGGCCATATTCCTTGTAGTGGTGTAAAAACACAGTAATCATATAATCTCTCTTTGAAGTGCCTTTATCTAAGAAGATCATCCATGGCCTTAGCACAATCTTACCAAAATCTTTATCTTCATAAAGCTCTCCATTTTTGTAAAGTTTATGATAATACTCATCATCATCCTCTCCATCAACAAAGTCATGCCACTGACCAGGCATCTAATCATCCTTCACCCCTGGCATAAAATGAGCTTCATCATTTTCTGAATTGGAACTAAACTCATTATCTGAATCAACTTCATTCTCCTCAAAGTCCTTATCTTTTTCCCCTTCAGTCTGATCAAAATACTCATCACTTAATATCATCTTCCTTTTAACATTTTTTGTTCCAACCCCACTAGATTCTGTTGAAGTACTAGTTGTCATAGTCCAACAATAACCCTTCCTTCTTGCTATAGATTTAGGTATTTTCTTACCAAACATAACCTCATTAGGAGGCTCAGATGAGGTGACATTGTTGGGCTCAGGTGGATTCTGACTTGGGAGAGGAGAAAATCTAGGGCTTCTTCTAATTGGTAAAGATTGAAAGGCTGTTTTAGGTGATATAGGAGGTGGTGGTAGGTTAGTAGGAGGATGTCACTACAAGGAATATGGCCTGTTGCAACACCAAAAAAGTGTATCATTAGGCTCCAAAAGTGTTACAATAGATGTTTATGCAACACTTTTGCTAAAACTCGGTGTTGCATTTGCCGGCGTGGCAACAGCCTTCTATAGCAACGTTTTTTGTGTTTATTGCAACGCTTTTCAAAGTATTACAAAAAGAGTTTGGTGTAGTTTGTTGTAACACTTTTGTATGTTTTAGCAACATTTTGAATATGTTACAACAGACGAATGCAACACTTTTTTGCAACATTAATTGACTTAAAAATGTTACAAAGTGAGTTTATTGCAACATATTTTTGCAACATTATTATGCATTTTGCAATACTTTTGGTTTTTTTTGCAACATTTATATGCAACATTTTGGAACCTTTTGCAATACTTTTTGATATTTTAGCAACATTTATCTGCAACATTTTAATTACTATTGTAATACTTTTAAATTTTATTTGCAACACTTATTTGCAACACTTTTCATTAATCCAAATTGCAATGTTCAAATATTAGTCCAAATTGCAATGTCCTGTTTGAAATTTTAATATGCCTTGCACAAAAGAATACCAAACTGTTGGTCCAGGAAAGTATTGCAGAAGGGGGGTTGAATGCAATACTAATAAATTTCAAAAACTATTTCAACAACTTAAATAGAATTTGTGATTTACTAGTAGAAGAAATGCAAACACAAGTAAAATCAAATACGAGGATTTCACAAAATAAATGTTTTATTTATTTTGCAAAGTTTTGCTACAACCTTGAGAACAAAATAATTCTCAAGCTACAAATACTCAAGAGATTACAGTTGTTGAGTTATCTATTGTATAAATAGAGTGCTCTATTTATAGTGTGATAATCTACTGTACTATCATCATCATCATGGGTTGTTGAGTTGCTGTTATATTCCTTTTGCAGCTCATTCCATGATTTATTCCCATGTGATCATCACAAAGTAACTTTAAGATACTTTCCACATTTGAGCCACCCAGATCTAGCCGTATTCAATTTTATCTGCTCTAGACTTTACAGGTTGTTCCATGTGATCTCTCGAGCTTCAGTTATAGACTTTCCAAGCTTGCTGTAAAGGTTGAATATTACAACACGCCTGCTTCTTTTGAACATGTACTCTGTCGATTAATTTGACTTAGAAAATTCCTAAATCAGACTGATTCTATATGACAGTATGTTTGCCACAAAGTTTGCTGTCAATTGATTATGCTTTGTTTGACAGTATGAATTTCCCGCAGATATTACTGTCAAGAATTTGCTTTGGTTGACAGTATGAATTTTCCCGCAGATATTACTGTCAAGAATTTTGCTTTGGTTGACAGTATGAATTCCCGCAGAGATTGCTGTCAAGAATTGTGCTTTGATTGACAGCATGTTTTTCCCGCAGAGATTGCTGTCAGGAATTCCAAACTTACTGTCGCAAACTGTACATCAAAGTTGCTGTCATTAGAATCTCCGCCAATGTTGCTGTCAAGTTGAAACTTGCTGTCGACTTCGTGAAACTTGCTGTCGACCTAGGCAACATGTTGTTTCTTACTGTCAGAGTTTGACAGTAACATTTATTCCTTCTGTCGAACTTATGTATTTCTTGAGGCTTGAACATAATCGAACTTCTTCCAAGAATTACACTTATTACATGACAGTATTTATTTAAATTACAAGAATACATTTCAGGCTATGACAGTATGTTCTACTTAGCAAAAACTAAGTATACCAATAAAACTAGTTAAGTTGTCTTTTCCATCACCCATAAATCCCAACACAAACCCATAAATGACATATCAAATCCAATAAGACAATGTCAATACAACCCAGACATAGTACATATGTCGACTAATTACATTGCAATTCTACTTTAAACTAAGTCTTTCAATTTTCAAAATACCAACTACTACAAAAAAATGTCATTTTTTCAGACACCTTTCTTAAATGAACTCCATTTGTTATAGAAGATAAATGAGAACTTGTCATGAGATACCAATCTTCAAGTGAAATAAGCGATCTACTTAAATACGGAGGCTTTAAATCATATGACATGTGGACACATTCTGCACCTACGTTCTGGACTCCACAGTGCAACAAGTGAGAAACCTCAAAAACCTGCGGTTAAAAGCTACAAGTCATTCAATCACACCTTTTCTGGTAATTTAAATCATATCTATTCCCTTTTCTCAATTCTACATCCAAATGGCTAAATGTAAGAAAGGTTAGAGCGACCATATTCTGCCATTCTGAAAGCCAAAATAACCTGCAGACACCAACATAATCTCTATCCATTCACTTTTTGTCTCAGGAATTTTGTCAATTCGTTAGAAGTCATATTAAACACAGCCTGTAGATAGGTTATTTCCACAAGAAAGATTATACCTTAGCTAATACTGGTGCACTAATCAAAAGAAAACTTTAGATTCAGGTTGTTGGAGCTGTGTGTATCATCTATCTTTTCATAATAGTACTGCAAATAAGAAAGATTCATACCTTTAATTAGGTATACTATGCCTTCTTTAAGTTAACCATTTTAGATGCATATACGATTATTCTCATGTATTGTTCAACTAACATAAAAAATGACATAATTATTTATAATATACAAAAGGATAGAATGCACTTACATGTACATATCATCACCACTGAATTCTTCAAATAGACTGATATAAAAGCGGATAGAATGCACTTACATGTACAGATATATACTTTATGTTATGCATCATTCATACTCAAAACGTGAGTTGACCAAGTTGGTATACGGCAGTCCCTGTCCGAAAAAGAGGTGGGACTAAGTACCATTCTTAGAGAAGTTTTTTTGTTTTTGGAAAATCCTGAAATTAAATCTATGTTAGGATCGCTGGGTAATAAATAATTATGTGTGTTAACCAAACATAAGTTAAGATTAGATATACTGCATAGTAGTATACTTGCATTAGCTTACCTCCTTAAGTGCCTTAGTGGCTTCAATAGCACCCAATAACCAGCAACCAATCATATTTTCCAGAGTTCTATGTGAGGACTTGTTACAACAGCACCAAGCTCTGGTTCACAGCCTTACCTGAATTAAGAGAACAAGAGTAATGTACAAGCAAATTCTCATCATGTAAATTTACAGGGGATGCAATCCATAAAACGTTTTGTAAACCATAGTAACATACTTAAATATCACAATATTAATCAATAAACATTGACAATGCTTTGTTGGTGGCATACTTAGAAACTAGCATCAATAAACAAGAGTTTGACAGTAACATTTATTCCTTCTGTCAAACTTATGTATTTCTTGAGGCTTGAACATAATCGAACTTCTTCCAAGAATTACACTTATTACATGACAGTATTTATTTAAATTACAAGAATACATTTCAGGCTATGACAGTATGTTCTACTTAGCAAAAACTAAGTATACCAATAAAACTAGTTAAGTTGTCTTTTCCATCACCCATAAATCCCAACAATCTCCCCCAATTTGTTTTTATGGACAATAATTAAGGACAAATTTACAAATATCATGCTGACAACTTAACTAACATAGATCAGAAAGAATAAACTCTTCATTTCTGACCAATAATTAAACTGAATTGTTTTCAAACAATATATCACAAAAGTTAAAAAAAAAAAAAAAACTTTACTTATCTTGATTTGAACTTTTCACTTTGCTCCTTTTCCCTTAGAGCTCTTCTGAGATTTTCAATTAACTCTTTTCTTCAGGAGACTGTGCATCATCTTCATTTTCCACAATGTATTTCCTGATCATTGAGGAAGCAGTGTTTAATGCATCTCTGAGTTCCATCCAGTAAACATTTTGCTTTACAACTGATCTGAATTTTAGCACATCTCCCTCTATCTTGAATCTCCTGCCAGGAATCTGATTTAGAGTTTCCCTTCTTTGTTTGTCCAGGCTGGGATCCTCTCCTCTCCTCTGATCAAGAATCATATCAAGCTCCCAAGAACACAGTGTTTCAAGACTGTTAGTTGATCCAACCACTTGCCAGTATAATTCTTTTAACATACTGGTCTTCAACTTAGAGAAACTATCTGCATAAATTTCTTCTTTTCCATACTTGATTCTCAAAGGATTGTCCAGTACGCATGGCTGATAGTTGGATTCTTCACTGTTAATCTTATTGATTTTACTGTAACTTTCCTTCATTTGAGCTTCAATCTCATCTTCTATCTGTTGACGAGATTTTTTCCTTGATGCTAATTCTTCTCTGAATCTCTGCTCTGCTTCATACATCTTCATTTCATGTGCTGAATAAGGTTTTCGCATTTCAATCCAGTTATAATCAGGAATAGGATTGTCTTCTTCATACTCCAAACCAAGGATTTGATAGACATCATCATCATTGTGAAGTGTCCAATCACCAAACTTCTCAATAAATTCAACATGTCTAGCTTCATAGTACTTGAGAACTTGATCCATGATCTTCTTTGAAACATTATCATAGGTTTGCAGTAGCTCAACCATCCTTTCCAGATAGAAGAAATCAATTCTTCGCTTTACTGTTTCAAAAGTTTGAATGAGTTTCTTGGAGATCACCTTTGATTTTGTTATCTGAGTGAAGTCAGATTCCACTGTAATCAACCTTTCATTGTTTTGCCATAGAATGTATCTTGCAACTTCTTCTTTTGGTCCATCAAATTCTATGGATACAGAGGTGATTGATTCTTTGGCTTTTTCTTGAAGTTGTTCCAGGCTGTTCATTCTTCTACTTAGGATAGGTTTCTTAAGCCCTAGACCTGTAGCTTTTCTTTGACCAGAATAGACAGTCTTTCCCCTTTTTGGCCTGTTTGACTTTCTTTTGATTCTTACTGTCTTGGATGATTTGACAGTAGAATCATTGACAGCATCTTTGATAGGGCTTCTGACAATGTCCTCTTTGACAGTAACTTTATCCTGGCTGACAGCATCTTTGTTGACATCCTTGACAGCATCTTTGTTGACAGTATCTTTTTCAAGTTGTATACCGTCAATTTCCATTTCTTCTTGATTTCCTTTCAATGCTTCAAGTATTTCTTCCTCTTTCTTTTCATCAACTTTCTTGCCTGTGCTAGTATTTTCAGAGGTTTCCTTTGATTCTGCTTCTTTGACTTGAGTTTGCTCTTTTGAAGAGTCTCTCAGTTCTGTTCTCTTAGGTCCTCCAGCTTCACCTCCATCTTGATTGTCATCATCATCTTTTTCCAAGGTGTCATAAAAAATGCAGTTTCTACCTTGAGCATTTCTGCTTGAGTTTGCTTTGGCAATGAGCTTTTTAATTTTGGCACTGTACTCCATTTCTCTCTTTGCCAATATCTTGTGAATATCTTTGACTGCCTGAATCCTTTCCTTGGTGATGGGTGCTTTCAGCAATAATTTAAGTACTTCCATGATAACTTTGCTTTTTAGAGATGTTTTGCCTTCAAGTGTTAAGAATCCCAGACCTTTAGTTCCTTTGGTTGTTGTCTGTTTGAAGCTTACACCATATGGCTGGAGACTTACTTCTGGAAGTTTATTGTTGACCATTGTGCCCAGTTGCATATAGAGACTTTCATCAAAGATGGTAGAGTTTTTCTTCACTAGAATCCCAAGGATGTATTGCACTCTGGCAGAGAAAGTTTCCAACAGTTGAGTTGTTATGAATATTGAATGCCCACTCTTCAGGTACACTTCAACTGCCCACCTCTTCTCTGAGCTAATCTTCACTGACAGATTTACAATCTTTTCTCTCAAAGCTTCTGCCAACTTAGCAGGTTTTCCTTTAGTCACTGTGATTGCTTCATTCACCAGACTGTTGAATTCTTCATCCTTATTATTCAAGGTGCTCTCCATATGGCTTACTGTTATTAAGTCAGCTTCTTCTTGGGAATATGTACTTCCATCAGTCCAAGTGATAGGCTCTGAAGAAAACACATATTCAGGCAACTTGCTTTTGCCTTTACCCATCCTATTTGATTCCTCTTTTTCTCTCCATAGCCTCTCCAATGTGGATTCTTTCTTCTCAGGAACTGGTTCATTGATTTTGATTGAGGATGCTTTATTTCCTTGTATTTGACTTAATACCTCCTTAGATACTAGCATTTGTTCCCCATCTACTTCAGCTTCAAAAAGCTCCTCAGTTCCAGAGGCTATTGCAGTTTTTACTCTCTCTTGCTCCCCCTTACTCCTTTGCTCCCCCTGTCTAGCTTCCCCTTGTAACTCCACCTTTCTTCCTGGTTGCTCAGCCTCTTTCTGATCTTTTATTTTCTCTCCCTTAGTTAAGTTTGCAGCATGAATCAATGAAGAGAATGACAGTAGTGTGGCTTGAATTTCAGCAAAACCAGTCTTCACAGTAGATGACAGGCTGTCCAGCTTGCTTTCCATTGTAGCACATCGATTTTCAAGTGCTTGGAGCCTGTCATTTGAGGATGCAGAAGGACCACCAGACCTAAGCCTTTTAGGAGGTAAAGGATAAGTCTGGGGCATGGAGGCTGTTGGGGTTCTCACACTCTCAGTGTTTTTATAGATGATCTCATCATCTCTCACAAAAATTCCCTCAAGGCCTAATGCCTTTTGTTTAATGGCTCCCTCAGGTTCACTCTGGACATGCTCAAGTCCCTCTCCTTTTGCCAGCACATTTGGCTGCCTCTCATTTTTATACTCACTTCTCTTTTCTTTTATCTCTCTTTTCTTTTGCTCTCCCTCACTCACCCTAAATGCATGAGTATGAGCAGTACTAGCATGCAATGAAGAAAAAGATGACTTAGATTTTACCTTAAAAGCCCTGGAGAGTGGCATGTCATCATCAGAGATGTCTTCAATTAGTCCTTCCTGGAGTTGTGATTGAGCAGTGATGACAGCATCTTTTGAAGGACTTTTGACAGTATCTTTTGTTGGAATAGTACTGTCACTTGATTGTTTGACAGCACCTTCTGATTTGTCATTGACAACATCTTTGGCTGTGACAGCAACTTCCCTAGGGTAAGATGCTTTGAGGGAATCGATCAAGATGCTGGCTGTTTCAATTTCTGACAAATTTGCATCTTGATCTAATCCAGTGTTTGATGGGGTGGTATCCATTTCACTTTGAGAAATGGGTTCTTGTGGACCACTAGATGGGGGCTCATCCAAGATTTGAGATGGATGATCAAAACCTGAGGGGTTGGTACTGTCCCCCTCTCTAGGTTGTTTAGAAGAAACAACAGATGTAGGAATGAAAGAAGAAGATTGAATTTCAGATTGATTAATTGGCTGTTCCACAGAAGAAGATTGTGGAACATCAATAGTATGAATGAATTCCTCACTGTGCTCTATCTCAATGTGTGTATCTTCAAATACAGGTTCCTCAAGAGTGAGTTCTTGAGTTTGTGCAGACTCTTTACAAGGTGCCTTGGGAGACAGGCCAATTTCAATAGATGTCCCTTGTTGAGAAGAGACACCTAGAGGTGAGTTAATTTCCCTATCATCCTCTACAGTCTTTTGGGAAACTGTAGGGTGGCTGACAGTAACCTTGGCCCTTCTAGCTCTCTTCTTCTTAGGCTCAGAAGGGGCTACTGTGGGTTCTTTTTCACTACCAACCTTGTTTGCTGTGTTAGTGTAGGTGCCCTAGAGGCAATACATTGTTTATTTTGATAAACCTTTATGTAATTTGATTATTTAATAAATGTATTTATTATGACTTTAATTACTGCGATGTATTTGTTAGCATAATAAATGTCCTTAGAATAATGATACACATTATATAGTTTAAGTATTTAACTTGAACTTGAGATTATATAATATATCATATTCTTAAAGGTCCCTAGTCGAGTATTATTATATAGGACAATAATAATACATAAATAGACTAGTATGTTGTTGACTGATAACCACATCTCATTGGTTATAAGTATGGAGATACTAAAGTCAAAACATAGGTACATGTAAGGGTACATGGCACTTGACAGACCCACCGTGAGATTCTTCATGTTAATAAAGTCATAAGAAAGACTCACAGTGATAATGGTGTAATGATCCTTTGACTTGAGATCATTATATTTCTATACGAGGATAATATACTTTGACTACATTAAAAGTTACCTTTGACCGGGTGATGATAAAAGTGGACATCGGGTATATTGTGAATCGTATGAGAAATATGAATGATAGATAAAGGATTTAACCCTCCTATCAGATAGGAGAGATATTATTGGCCTCTTGATTGAGTGAGACTATAAAATGCATGGCCGTGCTCAAATAATGATTTGTTTTAATAGTCTACTCATGGATCAAGTAAACCCGGATTAAATTATGAAGAGGATGACATGAAACATGCCTCGAGTTTAATCTATAATATTTGGTTAAAGGGATTATATTACACGGGAACATTAATCACAAAAGGTTTTATCGAATCACGATTTAATTATTATTTAATTGGGTAGCAATGATGTATTACTAGATGCCGCTCATTGTTTATAATTTTATTAGAGAATAAAATTATTGCCAATTAAATGATAGCCTACAGGGTCACACACATAGAACATTTTAAGGAAGAATTAATTTAAATTATGAATTTAAATTAATTAAATGATTAGTTGTATTTTATTATATTAATTAAGTGGGACTTAATTAAGATATAATAAAATACAAATGAGATATGATTTTAATAAATAAGTATGACTTAATTATTATTTATTTAAATAATAGGATTTGATTCTATTATTTAATTAATCAAACTTGGGCTAGGTTTTTAGTTGGGCTTTTACCTTACACTATCATATAAATATATGATGATAGGTAAAGAAGGAAATTAATTTTGTACGACAAAAATAATCCTCAGCCGCTTGAACCAAAACCTAAAAGGAAGATCTCATATTTTCATTGGAGGCTAGTACCTCCCTTCCAATCAAGAATCGTTCTTGGAGTGTTCGTGTGGATACCGTAGAGGAGGCTTCGAAGAGGAGCACTCAATGATCGTGAAAGCTTGGATCTCCATTAGACATACAATCGTAAAGCTTCTTTAAGGTAAATCATCAATCTCCGAATTAAATATCATGTTTTTGCATGGATCCTGCGGTAGGGTTTCGATAATTATTGTTTTTGTTTTAATTTTCCGCTGCGTTTGATGCTCGAAACCCTTCAATGGCATCAGAGCTACTTGCAAAAACGTTTTAATTCGGTTATATGTTACAGTTTTGATATATATACGAGCATGTTTGATGATTGTCATGTATGATGCGTTGATTTTGATATATATGTATAAACTGTATGTTATTGATGATTGGGATGATCATATGATGATCGTATAATCTGTATGTATATTGATATATACATGATTTTTGTTTGTTCATGATATGGGGATTGTATACGATACGATTTCTGTATACGCTGCACAGATCTGGTGAAATATGTTTCCAGTGTCCGATTTTCGCAAACGATATGTGTTTTCTGACTGGAAACGAGCGTCTGAACAAAACTGATACCATAGGTATCACCGACTCGTCTGTAAGGCGTTTGACGCCGTTTAGTGCATGAAAAACGCGATTTATTGTTTTCAGAATTTGATTCTGATTTTCTGATTTTTGCGTTATATGATTTCTTTGATTGGATCATCTGAAATATGATATGGTATAACATGATTAGATAATATGACATGTTATTTAATTGTTACTTGAGCATGGTGGATGGTTATGGCCTTGAGACCCATAGGATAGAGGTTTTTGTTTATGGTTTGGTTTCTAAATACGACTTGCATGTCGTCATTCCTTGTAATGATTAAATCTCGAATGTAACTCGAGTTCTCCTTGTAAGTATATTAGTATAGTTGTTTTGTTTATGTAATGTACATGAATACATGAAGACAAGCAAGCAAGGAGGCGATCCAAGGAGGCATTGTAGCAGCAAAGAAGAAGACATGTAATAGTATAGTATTTTAAACCACCCATAGATTGTCCTTGATCCTTTCATTAGCTTGAAAGGATCATATAGGATAAAGGCCATAACCAATCACGTTTACATAATGCACTTACTTTACATATGATGTATGAATGTATGTGTAGGATACATAGAAATGCATGCTTTAATTAAATTAATCATGTATGAATGAATGTATTAGATACATCACCCATGCCATGCCTGCTTAATCAAGATAAAATCTGTAACGATTCAAGATTTTAAAATTAACAAACGATCATGAGATTCTTGTGTTTTTAAAATATGGATTTTAAAGCACGGAACTAAATATGGATTTTGATATCCAAAATTTGGGATTTTCTGTCAAAAGCGGATATGCGTATTCGTAAGGTTGATGGGTTTTAAGTGTGACTTGTGGTATCCTCCATCTACCTGGGAAATGAACAATTTAGGATGTCAATATGAAATATTTGGTTCAAGGAAAAATTGAGGATCTCTTTATGATGTGATCATGATCGTTATAATTTTTCTAAATCCCTTAACAAAATATTAAGTTTTAATCAGATGCTTTCCAATGAATGAACACTCATCGAATCCTAGATCGATAAGGGGAAGGGCTGTCAGTGGCAGGGGACTCCTATCTATCGTGGTAAGATGCGACGAATATAAATGGTTATATTCGGCCGTTGGATCATTGGGTCAAACTTAACTAAGTCGTCATAATAAGGTGAAAATAAACGGTTATTTTCGACCATTATGAACTTAGAAGCATAGAGTTTGGTTAAAATCTATTAGATAGATTAGAACAATGGTTGTTCACCAAACTGTCCAAGAATTATATATGATATAATTGACAATGGTTGTCTACCTAAATAATCATTTTTAAGGACTTCCAGTGGTTGACTTAAAACATGACGAAATATGGATCTTGGCTCACTAGAAAGAATTATGGGATATACTTTCCGAATTGATAGTAAGGGCTATTAATTTGATAAAAATAGTGGGAGATATATTATGAATATATCATAATCATTTGAACATAATAATTGATAACTCAGACAATCTAATGTTTATTTTGTGCTTTTAACATTGTAGATACTAAGAAATAGCAAACAACACAAACTCTCTATCCGTTCGATCAATCCTTGAGAAGGATAAACTGACAGGAGGAAATAACTTCCTAGACTGGCAAAGGAATTTGAGGATTGTCCTCAGGCAGGAGCGCAAGCTTCGTGTCATTGACATCCCTCCGCCAGGTCCCCTTCCTGAGGGCGCTACTGTTGAGGAACGAGCGGCCCACACAAAGGATAAGAATGATGCAAATGATGTTGCATGTCTTATGTTGGCAACTATGAGTGCTGAGCTTCAAAGGCAGCATATGCATATGGATGCATACACTACCTATGAGCACTTGCAAAGCATGTTTGCAAGCCAAACTCGTCAAGAAAGGATCAACATGAGTAAGTCATTTTTAATTGCAAACAAGGGGCAAGTGAACCAGTTGATAAGGGTGAATGTCACTACTGTAAGAAAACTGGTCATTGGAAAAGAAACTGTTCAGTTTACTTGGAGGATCTGAAGAAGAAGAAGGCTCAACAAGCTTCTACTTCAGGTATATATATTATAGAAGTCAATATGTCTACTTCTACATCTTGGGTATTGGATACTGGATGTGCTTCTCACATTTGTTTAAATGTGCGGGAGCTGTAGAGAAGTAGGACATTGGCTAAGGGAGAAGTAGACCTACGAGTTGGCAATGGAGCAAAGGTTGCTGCTTTGGCTGTAGGCACTTATTATCTATCTTTGCCCTCTGGGCTTGTTTTAGAACTTGATAACTGTTTTACGTGCCTGCGATTTGCAGAAACATTATTTCGGTTTCTTGTTTGGACAAGAAAGGTTTTTCATTTATAATAAGGAACAACAGTTGTTCTTTTGCTTTGAATGATTTGACCTATGGTGTTGCACGTTTGTTTATTGGTTTATATGTTCTTGATTTAGATAATCCTGTCTATAATATAGAAAACAAACGACTTAAAATTAATGACTCAAATCATACATACCTCTGGCATTGTCGTCTAGGCCATATAAATGAGAAACGCATATCCAAATTACATAAAGATGGATACTTGGATAAATTTGATTTTGAATCATACCAAGAATGCGAATCTTGTTTGCTTGGTAAGATGACCAAAGCCCCTTTCACTGGTAAGGGTCAAAGGGCCACTGAACGTCTGGAGCTTATACATAGTGATGTATGTGGCCCAATGCGTGTGATGGCTAGAGGAGGTTACTACTACTTCATAACATTTACTGATGATTACAGTAGATATGGATATGTAAATCTTATGAAGAATAAATCCGATTCTTTTGAAAAGTTCAAAGAATATAAGGCTGAAGTAGAGAAGCAAATTGGCGGAGGTGCAAGTATTAAGATCTTACGATCCGATCGTGGGGGTGAATACTTAAGCACCGAATTTAAAGAATATTTAAAAGAGTGTGGTATTGTATCACAACTCACTCCGCCAGGAACACCTCAATGGAATGGAGTTTCAGAGAGGAGAAATCGTATCCTGTTGGACATGGTGCGATTGATGATGAGTCATGCAGATCTTCCAATTAGTTTCTGGGGTCACGCTCTAGAAACAGCGGCTTTCACACTTAACCGTGTTCCTACTAAGAAGGTTCAAAAGACTCCATATGAGATATGGGAGGAGAAACGGTCAGGCATGAACTTTATGAAAGTTTGGGGATGCAAGGCGTTAGTGAAACGTCAAGTATCAGATAAGCTTGGACCTAAATCCGAAGAGTGCATATTTGTGGGATACCCTAAAGAAACAAAGGCGTATTATTTTTATAGTCCCTCTGAGCAGAAAGTGTTTGTTGCTCGAGATGCTGTCTTTATGGAAAGAGATTTTGTTTCCAAAAGAAACAGTGGGAGAACTATAGATCTCGATGAAGATCGAGAACCGCAAAATAGCATTGAACCTGAAGTGGAACAGGAGCAGGATAATGCTCAAGAAACACAGGTTGTTCGTAGATCTGGTAGAATTCGCCATGAGCCAGAGAGATATGGATTTCTCTTGACTCAATGTGGTGATTTGATGCTCATAGATGAAGATGAGCCTCTCACATACCAAGATGCTATGAACAATCCAGACTCTAAGAGATGGCTAGAAGCCATGAAATCCGAGATGGATTCCATGTACGAAAACCAAGTATGGACTTTGGTTGATCCACCCGAAGGGGTAAAACCCGTAGGGTGCAAATGGGTTTTCAAAAGGAAAACTGACGTGGATGGAAATGTTCAGACCTACAAAGCAAGGCTGGTTACAAAAGGTTTCAAACAAATTCATGGTATTGACTATGATGAAACTTTCTCACCAGTGGCTATGGTCAAGTCCATAAGGATTTTGCTTGCAATTGCAGCATTCCATGATTATGAAATCTGGCAAATGGATGTCAAAATAGCCTTCCTTAATGGAAGCCTTGAAGAGGATGTGTACATGACACAACCTGAAGGTTTTGTCGATCCAAGGAATGTTGGCAAGGTATGTAAATTACGTCGATCCATTTATGGATTGAAGCAAGCCTCTAGGAGATGGAATATCTGTTTTGATGAAATAGTCAAAGAGTATGGCTTTGTTCAAAACAAAGATGAACCTTGTGTTTACAAGAAGGTTAGTGGGAGCCATGTGGCATTCATAGTATTATATGTTGATGATATACTACTAATGGGGAATGACATACCTTCTCTAAAGGCTGTTAAGACTTGGTTACGGAGCAACTTCTCTATGAAAGACTTAGGAGATGCATCCTACATTCTAGGAATGAGGATCTATAGGGATAGATCTAGAAGGATGATCGGTCTAAGTCAGAGTACATACATTGATAAGGTTTTGCATCGTTTTGGTATGCAAAATGCGAAAAGGGGATGTGTCCCCGTGTCTCAAGGGATAACGATCTCTAAAGACCAGTGTCCGAAATCATTGGATGATAAGGACAACATGAGGAAAGTTCCATATGCCTCAGCAATTGGATCTATCATGTATGCAATGGTATGTACTCGTCCTGATGTCTCGTATGCTTTGAGCATGACGAGCATACACCAGTCTAATCCAAGTGAAGGTCACTGGACGGTAGTCAAGAATATTCTTAAGTACCTGAAAAGGACTAAAGATTTATTCTTGGTGTATGGAGGAGAGGAGAAACTGGTTGTAAATTAAAGTTACACCGATGCAAGTTTCCAAATAGACAGGGATGATACTGTATCATAGTCTGGTTTTTGTTTTGTCTAAACGGAGGTACTGTAAGCTAGAAGAGTTCATAGCAAGAAACAGTCGTTGTTTCTACAATGGAGGCTGAGTACATTGCAGCTTGTGAAGCGGCAAAGGAAGATGTTTGGATTCGAAAATTCATTACTGAATTGGGAGTGGTTCCATCGATCGCAGATCCCATAGACAAGTACTGCGATGATAATGGAGCCATTGCACAGGCTAAAGAACCTAGATATTACTCCCGATCCAAACATATACTCAGGAGATTTCACCTCATTCGAGAGATAAATGAAAAGGGTGATATACACATATGTAAAGTACACACAAATGATAACATAGCAGACTCACTGACCAAAGGCTTGTCGCAGCAGAAGCACGACGGTCACACTAGTTCCATGAGTATTAGATACATGGGTGATTGGCTCTAGTGCAAGTGGGAGATTGTTAGTGTAGGTGCCCTAGAGGCAATACATTGTTTATTTTGATAAACCTTTATGTAATTTGATTATTTAATAAATGTATTTATTATGACTTTAATTACTGCGATGTATTTGTTAGCATAATAAATGTCCTTAGAATAATGATACACATTATATAGTTTAAGTATTTAACTTGAACTTGAGATTATATAATATATCATATTCTTAAAGGTCCCTAGTCGAGTATTATTATATAGGACAATAATAATACATAAATAGACTAGTATGTTGTTGACTGATAACCACATCTCATTGGTTATAAGTATGGAGATACTAAAGTCAAAACATAGGTACATGTAAGGGTACATGGCACTTGACAGACCCACCGTGAGATTCTTCATGTTAATAAAGTCATAAGAAAGACTCACAGTGATAATGGTGTAATGATCCTTTGACTTGAGATCATTATATTTCTATACGAGGATAATATACTTTGACTACATTAAAAGTTACCTTTGACCGGGTGATGATAAAAGTGGACATCGGGTATATTGTGAATCGTATGAGAAATATGAATGATAGATAAAGGATTTAACCCTCCTATCAGATAGGAGAGATATTATTGGCCTCTTGATTGAGTGAGACTATAAAATGCATGGCCGTGCTCAAATAGTGATTTGTTTTAATAGTCTACTCATGGATCAAGTAAACCCGGATTAAATTATGAAGAGGATGACATGAAACATGCCTCGAGTTTAATCTATAATATTTGGTTAAAGGGATTATATTACACGGGAACATTAATCACAAAAGGTTTTATCGAATCACGATTTAATTATTATTTAATTGGGTAGCAATGATGTATTACTAGATGCCGCTCATTGTTTATAATTTTATTAGAGAATAAAATTATTGCCAATTAAATGATAGCCTACAGGGTCACACACATAGAACATTTTAAGGAAGAATTAATTTAAATTATGAATTTAAATTAATTAAATGATTAGTTGTATTTTATTATATTAATTAAGTGGGACTTAATTAAGATATAATAAAATACAAATGAGATATGATTTTAATAAATAAGTATGACTTAATTATTATTTATTTAAATAATAGGATTTGATTCTATTATTTAATTAATCAAACTTGGGCTAGGTTTTTAGTTGGGCTTTTACCTTACACTATCATATAAATATATGATGATAGGTAAAGAAGGAAATTAATTTTGTACGACAAAAATAATCCTCAGCCGCTTGAACCAAAACCTAAAAGGAAGATCTCATATTTTCATTGGAGGCTAGTACCTCCCTTCCAATCAAGAATCGTTCTTGGAGTGTTCGTGTGGATACCGTAGAGGAGGCTTCGAAGAGGAGCACTCAATGATCGTGAAAGCTTGGATCTCCATTAGACATACAATCGTAAAGCTTCTTTAAGGTAAATCATCAATCTCCGAATTAAATATCATGTTTTTGCATGGATCCTGCGGTAGGGTTTCGATAATTATTGTTTTTGTTTTAATTTTCCGCTGCGTTTGATGCTCGAAACCCTTCATGCTGCACTAGGTGCAGTGACTCCCTCTTGACTCTCAACTTGTTCACCAGTTGCACTCTCTAGGGTTCTTTTCTTGGATTCCTGTTTGGCCATTTTAAGGGCTTTTGGTAGTCTAGAGTCCCTAGGTGGAATGTATGGTGTAGAATGTGGGTTAACTGAATTTGGGTCTAGTTCAGCTTCATTCTCTATTGTGAAAACAGTGTAACCTGTTGGAAATGGAAAATCAAGGTTGGGCACTTGATTTACCATGTGTTGAGTGAAACATAGTGGAATATGTGCATTCAAATTTTGTGTGTTAAGAGATGTGTGAGTGTTTTTCTTTAAAACAGGACATTCTTCAAAATCAGAAGTATCCTCAATATTTCCACAAATATTATTAATACACATAGTTAAGAAGCGAGGATAGATAGATACCTTCTTGCCTATTGCGCTTTTCAACTGTGCCATGATCAGTTTTCCAATGTTCACCTTGTATCCATGGACTAATGAATGAGTGAGCTTCTTGATATATGATGGTATTCCATTCCATCCTGTAGTCTTGGTAGAGAATACCTTCACCATTACATCAAAAATCATACTCCACTCTTTTCTCAGAAATTTCCTGTCCATTTCTCCTGTTTGATACCACTTATCAGAAGTTTCTTCAAGTTTAGAACCAGAGTACCCAATCTTCAGAAAGAACTTCTTCAGAGTATCATCAGTTGCTAGTTCCTTAAAGCTTTCTTCACTGGTCAACACAATACCCAAAGCCTCATTGATATTCTTTACTGAAAGAGAATGACTTGCATCATCTATATTGAACTTAATTGTTTCATTCTCTCCAGTTCCTTGAGCACTTGCTGATTTCCATAATTTTTCAATTCTAACAGCATCAATTTTGGGGGAAGAGGTTATTGCATGACCTAGGTAGGATTTATTCAAGAACGAAATAAGTCCTTTGAAGTTTTCACCAGCATCACTAGGAGAAAAGATACCAGCAAAGTTGGTTTGAGCAATACTTTGTTTAGGTGCCATTGTTGAATGCTTTGAAAAATGAGAGAGAAAATGCGGTTTTTGGATGCAGAAGGTTGAGAGGTTTTTGCAAATGAAAGTGATAGTAGATTAAACGGTAGATTCAGTTTCTAATATGAATCGATTTAACCTCTCTTAATTGAACGTGTGATAATGATATTACCCATTAACTCCACTTGCTATATTACGTGGCAGTTGCTATTAGATCGTGGATTGGTGAATAGAAATATCCGTATATATATATATATATATATATATATATATATAAATTAATATATATATATTTTTCCACTATCTTTGACAGCAACTTCCCGTGACAGCAACTTTCATTGACAGTAACCTGTGCGCTTTTCTTTTTCTACCAATTCTGACAGCAATTTCTTGTGACAGCAACTTTCATTGACAGCAACTTGTGCGCTTACAACATTTCTGTCAATCAGCTTCATGAGTGACAGTAAGTTTTATCTGACAGTAAACTTATCATAAGATCATGCTGTCACTGTTCACACATAACTTAAGTTAAGGACACATGTTTTCTTAAAATCGTATTAAGTCAGACATGTAAAACTATTTTAGCATAGTCATAGCAAACATGATATCTAAAAATCCTTTTAGCATAGTCATAGCAAGCATGATATCTAAAAATCCTTTTAGCATAGTCATAGCAAACATGATATCTGAACAAGTAACACATAGAACCTTAACTTCTCATGACAGTACCTTTACAGTACCTTGAAAGTTTCTGTCATGAGCTGCGATTTGTGAATTGATAAACCGGTTAGATGATCATACCTGATTTAGCATTCCTAATTCACTCACCAACCTGATAAATATTGCTTCATCCAATGGCTTGGTGAATATGTCTGCTAGTTGCTTGTCTGTTGGAACATAAACCAATTTTACATCTCCCTTTTCAACATGCTCCCTGATGAAATGATGCCTTATATCAATGTGCTTTGTTCTGGAGTGTTGAACTGGATTGTCTGATATGGCTATGGCACTTGTGTTGTCACAGTAGATAGGAATTTTTGACAACTTTAGTCCATAATCCATTAACTGATTCTTCATCCAAAGAATTTGTGCACAGCAACTTCCAGCTGCAATATATTCAGCTTCTGCAGTTGATGTAGAAACTGAGTGTTGCTTCTTACTGAACCATGACACCAATCTCCCCCCAAGAAATTGACAGCTTCCTGTAGTACTTTTTCTGTCAATTTTGCAGCCAGCATAGTCTGAATCAGAATATCCAATTAGATCAAATCCAGTTTCCTTAGGGTACCAAAGACCTAGATTTGGGGTGCCTTTGAGATATCTAAAGATTCTTTTAATTGCAACTAAGTGTGATTCTTTTGGATCAGCTTGAAACCTTGTACAGAGACATGTAGCAAACATTATATCTGGCCTGCTTGCTGTTAAGTACAGCAATGATCCAACCATGCCTCTGTAGGTACTAGAATCCACTTTCTTGCCTTTAGGATCTAACTCTAATTTGGTGGCTGTTGAGATAGGTGTCTTGGCAGGTGATGAATCTTCTAAGTTAAATTTCTTGAGGAGTTCTTTGACATACTTAGATTGACAGATGAAGATCCCTTCCTTCTTCTGATAGATTTGAAGACCAAGAAAGAATGCTAATTCTCCCATCATGCTCATTTCATACTTGTTTCTCATTAGAGATGAGAACTTTTCACACAATTTTTCGTTTGTTGAGCCAAAGATTATGTCATCAACATATATCTGCACAAGAATGATGTCTTTGCCATGGTATTTATAGAATAAAGTTTTATCCACCTTACCTCTTATAAATTGATTTTCCAGGAGAAAAGTGGATAATGTGTCATACCAGGCTCTTGGTGCTTGCTTTAAGCCATATAGAGCCTTGAACAGCTTGTAGACAAAATTATACAATTTGTCATTTTCAAATCCAGGAGGCTGTTCAACATACACTTCTTCTTCTAATTCTCCATTTAGAAAGGCACTTTTAACATCCATTTGAAATACCTTGAATTTACAGTGTGCAGCAAAGGCTAAGAAAATTCTTATGGCTTCAAGTCTGGCAACAGGAGCAAAAGTTTCATCATAATCTATCCCTTCCTGTTGACAGTAACCTTTGGCCACTAACCTTGCCTTATTTCTTGTCACATTTCCACTCTCATCTATCTTGTTTCTGAAAACCCATTTTGTCTCAATGACTGATTTTCCTTTTGGCCTTGGAACTAGTTTCCAAACATTGTTTCTTTCAAATTGATTGAGCTCCTCCTGCATGGCCATCACCCAATCAGAATCCAACAATGCTTCTTCAACTATTTTTGGTTCCATTTGAGATAAGAAACATGAAAACATGCTTTCAGCAGAGATATTCCTCCTTGTCCTTACACCAGTAGTGGGATCTCCAATAATTAGATTACTGGTATGATCTCTGTTCCACTTTGTTGATTGAGGCAAGCTACTTGGTTGATGAGATTGTCTTTCATCAATATGAGGATTTGATTCTCCACCATTTTCATTGTTCTGCTCATTTAGCTCAAATTCTCCAGTCTCACATTCTTGTTGATTGATGTCTGAAATTGTCTGTGATTGAGCTGAGGTTTGATTTAGATTATGAGTATTGACAGATTCTTTCTCATATCCCATTGATTGAATGAGACTTGGTTCTTCATCAACATATTCTTCCTTTTCCAAGTATCCTTGATTTTCAAATCTGAAGGGTTGCATTTGACCATCCTCATGTAGCCCTGGAAACTTGGTTTCATCAAACGTGACATTGACACTTTCTTCAATTGTTTTGTGCTCCATGATATAGACTCTGTAGGCAGTCCTTTCTATCCCATATCCCATGAAAATGCCTTCATATGCTTTAGTATCAAACTTGCCTTTTCTTTCATGGTTGTCTTTCATCAAAAAGCACTTGCTTCCAAAAATATGAAAGTACTTGACAGTAGGTTTCTTTCCTGTCAAAAGATAGTAAGGAGTATTGCCATGAGCCTTGTTGATTAGTGTCCTGTTTTGTGTGTAACAAGCAGTGTTGATGGCTTCTGCCCAGAAATATGTTGGTAATTTAGCATTACTCAGCATAGTCCTTGCAGCTTCAATAAGAGTCCTATTTTTCCTTTCTACAACTCCATTTTGCTGTGGAGTTCTTGCAGCAGAGAATTGTTGAACAATTCTTTGATCTTTGCAGAAGTTTCCAAGTGTAGCATTTCTGAATTCAGTTCCATTGTCACTTCTTAGAAATTGAACTTTTGCTTCAGGGGTCCTGTCAAGTACCCTTATGTGATCAATGATTTCTTGAGCAGCTTCATCCTTTGATTCTAAAAATTTCACCCAAGTGTACCTAGAATAGTCATCTATCATGACCAGTGCATATCTTTTTCTGGATAGTGATTGAACATTCACTGGTCCAAAAAGATCCATGTGAATCAACTTGAGTGCTTCATTGTTAGTGTTGACTTGCTTTGATTTATGCATTGCTTTCCTCAATTTTCCCATTTGACAATCTTCACACAATCCTTCTTGACAAAATTCCTGTTGAGGTAGTCCTCTCACCAATTCCTTCTTCATCAGCATGTTCATTGTTTTGAAGTTGAGATGAGAAAATTTCTTGTGCCAAAGCATGCTATCTCCAACACTTGCTTTGCTATAGAAGCAAAATATTCTTTCCTCATTTGTTGAGTTTAAGTCTGCAACAAATAGGCTTCCTTTCCTTACTCCTTTCAGAGATAGGCTTCTATCCTTCTTGTGGTGGATTGTACATTCCATCATGCCAAAATTTACTTTGAATCCTTTGTCAGTGAATTGACTGACACTGAGCAGATTATGCTTCAAACCTTCCACAAGAGAAATTTCTTCAATGACAACATTTCCAGCTTTTAAACAGCCATATCCCACAGTGTAACCTTTGCTGTTGTCTCCAAAGGTTATTGTTGGGCTAGCCTTCTCAACATATTGTGATAGCAGGGATATATCACCAGTCATGTGTTTGGAACATCCACTGTCGATTATCCACATGACCTGTTTACCTTTCTTTCCCTGCAAGTCAGAAAGAGTTTAATTTGCATTTGGTACCCAAGTCTTGTTGGGTCCTGCATACTCAGTATCATCAGAAACTTTATCAATATTTGGAACAATATTATCAGAAGATGGTTCCTTGACTTCTTTTATTATCCACTTAGTTTTTGACTTTGACTTTTTCTTAGTGAGAGCAGACTTCTCACTTTCTTTAGTGGATTCAAAAGTCTTTGCAGTTTGCATATAAGAACATAATTCATTAGATGAAATTTGCAAATTAAAACATGTACTCATAGCAGTAATTTTGCATGGCATACAGTCAATGTTATTACAAACTACCAATTCTCTTTGCATAATGGGGGTTCTGTGTAAGTTCCCTTTCAACTCTGTTGCATTAGATATGCTACTAGTTGATTTCTTACAAACATGAGTTAAATGATGTGAGGAGCCACAATTATTGCAAAGTTTCCTTGGTGCCTGCTTAACATATGCATAATTATTCTTTTTATCAATGCCTAGCTTCCCATTTCTGTTTTTGGACTTGGAGACAACTATCTTGACAGTCTGTTCAGAAGATGCTATCGAACTATTTTTGACAGCATCTTTTGTACTTGCTGTCTTGACAGTAGGTTTGAAAGTTACTATCTTGGATGACTTCTTGACAGTATCTTTTGAACACTTGGTTGGACTGTTTAAGACTGTTTCTGTCATAGACATTTTGACAGAATCTTTTTCTTTCTTAGATTTGCTGTCAATCCTCTCATCTTCATCACAAAGTTCTTGATTAATAATTAGGGAATTTTCATTAACCTCAAACTCTGTACTTTTGAAAATTGGATTTCTCACATTTTTGAGGATGTGAGGTCTTACAGTATTATTATCATCACTTTTCTGTATAACAGCCTCTTTACCAGGTCTCCTGCTATAATCATAGCCTATACCTATCTTCTTACTTTCAGTATGTTTCTCATGATACTCTTGAACTAATTTAGAGGAATTTCTAAATGCCTTTAGCTTAAATTCATTCTCAGAAATTTCTTTTCTTAGATAATCCTCTATCTCTTTAGCACAGATTAAATCATTTTTTAGTCTTTCGTTTTCCTGAGCTAAAGAATCAATAGAACTGGTCTTAAGCAACAACACATCATTGTTGGATCTGAGTACTTCATTTTCTTTAGTTAATCTAGCAATTTCTTCATTTGCAGCAGATAAACTAGTATGAATATTAAACATTTCAGTACTCATTTCCTCAATGGTTTGCTTATAGTCATTTAAAGACATATCTAGTAATACTAGAGATGGTACCTGACTTGACGAGGTTGATGCTTCTTCATCCTCTCTAGCCATCAAGGCTAAATTCACAAATTCCTCTTCTTCTTCATTATCAGATTCATCCCAGCATTTTCCTTCAGCCATATAGGCTTTTCCTTGTCCTTTCTTAAATTGACTCCCAGTTCCTCTCTCCATTCTTTGTATTTGTTTTGGTCTTTTGCATTCAGTAGCAAAGTGACCAAGTTCATTACAATTGTAGCATCTAAACTTTGACCTATCTACCATTCCTGTTTTGTATCCTCCCTTGGTGCCAGTAGCAGGTTTTGATGAGCTTCCTTGGTTATATTTTGGAAATTGACCTTGAGGCTTATATGGCTTGTTCCTCCTGAACCTTATATTTTTGAATTTTCTTGCCATAAAAGCCATGGTTGGATTATCCATTTTCTCCATTTCTTCTAGAGTGAAGAATTCTTCATCTTCTACATCTTCTAGTTGAAGGACAACCTTTTCTTCATCTTCAACCACCTCTTCAATTTTCACAGATGAAAATTGAGGTTGTTGATCATTTTGAATTTGCTCACTTGCTTGAAAATATGATGGTCCTTGAGCAACTAGAGCACCAGCCATGTTTGCCATCAATCCTTTGGATCCACTTTGTATAGCTTTCTTTTGATAATATTCAAGTTCATAAGATTTTAGAACTCCATACAATGTTTCAAGAGAAACAGAATTTAAGTCTCTCCCTTCTCTTATGGCTGTTACTCTGTGCTCAAGATGTTCTGGAAGAGTTAGCAGAAACTTGATATTGACTTCCTTCTTTTCATAAAACTTTCCATGAATTTGAAGCTCAGCTATCAGTTTGCTAAATCTTTCAAACATGTGGGTTAGCTCTTCTCCATGCTTGCCCATAAACGCTTCATATTGTGACACCAGTATTTGTTTTTGATTCTCTCTGACCTCTTCACTTCCTTCACATAACAGTTCTATCTTTTTCCACATATCCCTGGCAGAGTTGCATGCTATTATATTTCCACTCATAGCTTTGTCCAGGGTAAGTGCATCTAGTAGAATGAGTTGCAGATGATCATCCAGTGCTACCTTTTCTTTTTCTGAGTCATTATACTCAGAAGGCTTCTTAGCAACCCAATGAGCTGGGATTACTACATCATTCACTGTAGCAGCTGGGATTTCCTTTTGAGGAATGAAGGGGCCATTTTCCAGAATACCTAGGAATAGTGGATTCTGAGCTTTGATAAATAACATAATCTTCTTTTTCCATATGTTGTAGTTTTCTTTATCAAAAGCTGGAATCTTGATATTACTTGACCTTTGAATACTTGCCATTTGGATCTCAGATATGTGTATTAATCTGAATGCTCTGATACCAGTTGTTGGTCCAGGAAAGTATTGCAGAAGGGGGGTTGAATGCAATAATAATAAATTTCAAAAACTATTTCAACAACTTAAATAGAATTTGTGATTTACTAGTAGAAGAAATGCAAACACAAGTAAAATCAAATACGAGGATTTCACAAAATAAATGTTTTATTTATTTTGCAAAGTTTTGCTACAACCTTGAGAACAAAATAATTCTCAAGCTACAAATACTCAAGAGATTACAGTTGTTGAGTTATCTATTGTATAAATAGAGTGCTCTATTTATAGTGTGATAATCTACTGTACTATCATCATCATCATGGGTTGTTGAGTTGCTGTTATATTCCTTTTGCAGCTCATTCCATGATTTATTCCCATGTGATCATCACAAAGTAACTTTAAGATACTTTCCACATTTGAGCCACCCAGATCTAGCCGTATTCAATTTTATCTGCTCTAGACTTTACAGGTTGTTCCATGTTATCTCTCGAGCTTCAGTTATAGACTTTCCAAGCTTGCTGTAAAGGTTGAATATTACAACACGCCTGCTTCTTTTGAACATGTACTCTGTCGATTAATTTGACTTAGAAAATTCCTAAATCAGACTGATTCTATATGACAGTATGTTTGCCACAAAGTTTGCTGTCAATTGATTATGCTTTGTTTGACAGTATGAATTTCCCGCAGATATTACTGTCAAGAATTTGCTTTGGTTGACAGTATGAATTTTCCCGCAGATATTACTGTCAAGAATTTTGCTTTGGTTGACAGTATGAATTCCCGCAGAGATTGCTGTCAAGAATTGTGCTTTGATTGACAGCATGTTTTTCCCGCAGAGATTGCTGTCAGGAATTCCAAACTTACTGTCGCAAACTGTACATCAAAGTTGCTGTCATTAGAATCTCCGCCAATGTTGCTGTCAAGTTGAAACTTGCTGTCGACTTCGTGAAACTTGCTGTCGACCTAGGCAACATGTTGTTTCTTACTGTCAGAGTTTGACAGTAACATTTATTCCTTCTGTCGAACTTATGTATTTCTTGAGGCTTGAACATAATCGAACTTCTTCCAAGAATTACACTTATTACATGACAGTATTTATTTAAATTACAAGAATACATTTCAGGCTATGACAGTATGTTCTACTTAGCAAAAACTAAGTATACCAATAAAACTAGTGAAGTTGTCTTTTCCATCACCCATAAATCCCAACACAAACCCATAAATGACATATCAAATCCAAAATGACAAATCCAATAAGACAATGTCAATACAACCCAGACATAGTACATATGTCGACTAATTACATTGCAATTCTACTTTAAACTAAGTCTTTCAATTTTCAAAATACCAACTACTACAAAAAAATGTCATTTTTTCAGACACCTTTCTTAAATGAACTCCATTTGTTATAGAAGATAAATGAGAACTTGTCATGAGATACCAATCTTCAAGTGAAATAAGCGATCTACTTAAATACGGAGGCTTTAAATCATATGACATGTGGACACATTCTGCACCTACGTTCTGGACTCCACAGTGCAACAAGTGAGAAACCTCAAAAACCTGCGGTTAAAAGCTACAAGTCATTCAATCACACCTTTTCTGGTAATTTAAATCATATCTATTCCCTTTTCTCAATTCTACATCCAAATGGCTAAATGTAAGAAAGGTTAGAGCGACCATATTCTGCCATTCTGAAAGCCAAAATAACCTGCAGACACCAACATAATCTCTATCCATTCACTTTTTGTCTCAGGAATTTTGTCAATTCGTTAGAAGTCATATTAAACACAGCCTGTAGATAGGTTATTTCCACAAGAAAGATTATACCTTAGCTAATACTGGTGCACTAATCAAAAGAAAACTTTAGATTCAGGTTGTTGGAGCTGTGTGTATCATCTATCTTTTCATAATAGTACTGCAAATAAGAAAGATTCATACCTTTAATTAGGTATACTATGCCTTCTTTAAGTTAACCATTTTAGATGCATATACGATTATTCTCATGTATTGTTCAACTAACATAAAAAATGACATAATTATTTATAATATACAAAAGGATAGAATGCACTTACATGTACATATCATCACCACTGAATTCTTCAAATAGACTGATATAAAAGCGGATAGAATGCACTTACATGTACAGATATATACTTTATGTTATGCATCATTCATACTCAAAACGTGAGTTGACCAAGTTGGTATACGGCAGTCCCTGTCCGAAAAAGAGGTGGGACTAAGTACCATTCTTAGAGAAGTTTTTTTGTTTTTGGAAAATCCTGAAATTAAATCTATGTTAGGATCGCTGGGTAATAAATAATTATGTGTGTTAACCAAACATAAGTTAAGATTAGATATACTGCATAGTAGTATACTTGCATTAGCTTACCTCCTTAAGTGCCTTAGTGGCTTCAATAGCACCCAATAACCAGCAACCAATCATATTTTCCAGAGTTCTATGTGAGGACTTGTTACAACAGCACCAAGCTCTGGTTCACAGCCTTACCTGAATTAAGAGAACAAGAGTAATGTACAAGCAAATTCTCATCATGTAAATTTACAGGGGATGCAATCCATAAAACGTTTTGTAAACCATAGTAACATACTTAAATATCACAATATTAATCAATAAACATTGACAATGCTTTGTTGGTGGCATACTTAGAAACTAGCATCTGTATACTAAAAAGAATAAGCCTATGCAGTTCAGTTATCCTAATAAAAAGCCCAAGTGTATAAACAAAGTATGTACATTTAGGAACAATAATCATACCTGAGCCAGGAACATTGAATTTTTTACACCACAGATCAATTCTTGTATCTGCAAACAAAAAGAAACACAAATAAAATCAAATTGGGTATTTTCCAAACATACACACACAATTGGGTATTCATCAATTTGAAAACCAATTAACAAAAACATACAGAACTTTTACATTTAAAACAAGTAGTACTCGAAAAAATAAATCATGAAAGGAATGCTTACTAAACAAAGTGCTTCTGGTAACAAAATACTTCTCGTAACAATTGCTCCTGTATAACAAAATTGCTCATGTATAACAAAATAATTGGAAACAAATTTATAAATTATGATTTTAAAAAAAGTAGCCCCTAAATTATAATTACATCAAAATAAATGAAGAAACAAACCTTACCCACAAAAATGCTCCGTTTAACAATGGGCTCTGTATTAAAAATAAGATATACGAAATTTTGAAATTAGGATTTCCAGGAAATTAACCCATAAGCTATAACTACATCCAAATAATTGAAGAAACAGGGCTTACCCAGAAAAAACCACTGTGTAACAACAAGTCCTGTATTAAAAATAAAAAGAACTGAATTAAAAATTTAGGGTTCGAGTCAAAAAACCCCCAAATTCACAATAAAATCAAACTAATTCATACATATGCAAGCATACATACACTTATAAGCTTCCCACCTACCAAATCGTGGATTCGAGTTTTGAACAAATCAATTTGAGAAAACTTTTGAACAAATCGAACAAATTGTCTGAGATTGACCTTTTAGATTTTGAGGTTTGAGATTTAGGGATGAGCTTTGAGATTTTGGGGGTGAAAGCTTTGAGATTTGAGGGTGATTTTGAGAGTTGGGGGTGAGGGTTCTTGAGCGAGATACGACGCGATTGAGAGGTGAGAGAGAGTTTGAGATGAGTCTGTTCTGTTAGTTTTTAGGTTTTAGTTTTTTAGTTTAATTGTAGTGTTTGGGTTTTGTCTGAAAATGAATAAGGGGGGAGTGAAAATTTAGCAAAGGGGGGAATAAAATTTGCTTAGCGGGAAATAAATTGGGATCAGCCCCGCCAATGAAAAATTTAAAGTTCCGCCAATAATTTCGGTCAAGTTAACCAAAGTGTTGCAATATTGGATCGTGTATTGTAACGCTTTTGCTAAAGTGTTGCAATTGTTATAAAATTTCAAAATATCATTTTGCTTGCAACACTTTTGGTATTTCTTGCAACACTGTAAAAAATATTGCAATAGAATACCAAGTTTTGTGTCTATTGTAACACTTTGTGTAACACTTATACATGTCGGTGTTGCAACAGGCCAAATACGGTGTAGTGTGTTTTAGGCTGTTTTTATGAGGAGGTTTTTGTTTGGTAGAGGTGGCTTTTTTCACTTTTGTTGTCCTGGTTTGAGTGGTAATATGAGTGGTACTTTGAGTGGTCTCAGTTGGCTCTCTGATTATGACACCTTTTTTGACTTGTTGCCTAACATTCAGTGAAGAATCCTCAAGTTCTTCAAGTGAAGGTAATTTTTCCCCTTCTTCCTCATCACAAACAACCACATTCTTGTTTTTTTCTGTTGAACTCCTATAGTTCAACACTGTCTTATAGATAGGAGTTGGCTTCATAACTGTCCCAACCCAAATGTTAATCACTTCCTTCTCATTTAACCTCTGAAACATGGTCATCAAATCCTTATCTGTGTTTAATGGATGATGCTTCATATTAAACACATACTTAAATGTTGGATAGTGAAAATCCAATTTCAGACCCTCCCTCTTTGCTACATCCTCATACTCTAAAATTACATCTAACAATGAAATCCTATCTACATCTATAACCGGAAGAATAACATGTTCACCCCTCCACTCTATCTTCAATTTTTTCTCAACATCAACCATCTGCACCGTTGTACAAAGATATATAGATAGATACAATCATTGCAAAATAGACATACAACCACTGCATAATAGACATAAACATACATACATAGACAATATCTAAATGATAACTTACATATACACACATACATATAAACCCTAACTTGCATAAACCCTAACTTAACAAAAAAACGAACAGTCAATCATGCAAATATAGATATGTAAGTTCGATATTGTGACAGCCCCAAATCCGGGGTCAGGAATCCAGGCCATCACGGTCCAATTTCCATTCAATATCAATATCTTTTGGGTCTTTTTTTTATAACAATTAATACTTATGCAATTGACCCCGCAATAATACACACACACACACACCAGTCATATGCTCATAGAACAACATTCACAATATTAAAAGTTTAGAGTTAAACAGTTATTACAAACCCAGAATCCTACTAAGTACATTGTTGAATAATACTTCTACAGGAAGCATTTCAACAACCAAAAGTTATTACACAGATTACACCCTTAATGTACATAAGTCTACCACAACCCTTTCGTTTGTCAGCTACCTCTGGTATAGGCGCCAGCACTCGCTCCAAAGGTCGTCTTCCCCCTACCCTCTTACGGGGTGTAGTGCGAAGTATCGGCATTTGACCTAGCCGTTATATACATAAGTAGCAAGAGTGAGCTATAATAGCTCAGCAAGATAATCTTGTAACTAGAAATCAAAATTTAAACAGATATAAAAATATATGTAACCGGAAACCTACTATTAACCTTAAGAAGAATAAAATTCTTATTTAATAATACATCATCCAATTACTATTATAAGGAAAGGAATATATGATGCTATAATATCAGTTTCTCTTTTAACTGTAAAGTAATTCCATACTTTCATACAATTTTCCCTTTTCAATATACCATCTGAAAACCCTTATTAATTCTTTCCTTTAAAGAAAACGTTGGGGATTTCCACTGTTGCCGAATACGTAAGGACGATGATCAATCGCCCTCCGTACCCGTCCCTTTTACTACCGGTAGACGGAGGTAGGTTCTCCACCATCCCCCAGGAGGAAAGTCCACCACTACATCCTCCCTCGGCACTCTTGGGCCGGAATAAATATTGGATGCTGGACTGTGCCACTACCACATAGCCTCTTACGCTTACTGTTGCAATCCCCCTTTTTAAAATCATTTCCATTATCAAATACCATTTCACATTCATCTTTCCATTTACAGCTCTTTTCACATTTTCTCTTTCGATCACATATACCATCACTTATATCATATGTCATAATACCTTGTTTATGACTTAGACACCTTTTCTGTATTCAGTGAAATCTAGTACTCTTATATATATAAACATCCCATCTACTTTTAAAATAGTAGATAATAGTAAATGAATACTTATTAAACCCCCATATTTAAAAAGAATATTTTAATATAATATTATAAATCATATAACCCTAGATAATAACTGATACCATTCCTTCATGTCCCTTTTTAAACATAAAGCATGATCACCTTATTCATAATCCATATCCACTTCTCTTAGATTTCCAAAATCAGGAAATAATTCCTTAACAATATAATAACAATGTAACCATATATATATTCCAAGAAATCATCTTCTTTAAAGGTAAATAATTTCCCAAATAAAGATAGAAGAAATCTTGCCTCGATCTCTGTATCCTGGAAGTATGGCTCGCGGCTCTCCTGAAGTTTCTATAAACACAGAAAGGACCGTCGTTAGCATACTACATTCCTTTCTCACTTCGCCTTTATATAAAAGCACCCTTAATGCTTACTATGTGAATAACATGTTATTATAACCCAAGTGTTCCAAGAACCTAACCATTTTTAAACTAAATTAAAGTTTCAATGTTTTTCACCATTTCCCATAACGACCACACTTAACTGTAAAAATTCTCAGAAAATATGGATTTCTAATTTTACTACAAGTTCAACCGGTAATAACTCTTTGACTACCTTACTACAATATCCCAAAATTTTATAATTTTTAAAAGTGTTTAAGTATGTCAACTATAACCTCAAAGTTGCCACAATTTCGTTTCTCGGTTTCTGAACCGCTTTCACTAAAACTGACTTTTCTCCTAAACCGTACATCAGATTTTAACGTACTTTATATCCACACGATATATGAACTATGCTCTATCTCATCATAGTCACTTGGGGGTCTGGAAAGTAAGGTACCGTACGGGTATAGTGTCCAAACAAACAGGGCAGTTTTTGATTCTAACGAAAATCGGACATTATAACGGCTATATTTTCATACTTTCCAAAATCCAACTCCTCCAAATAAATCATTGTTAGGTCCGGAATAACGTAGAAGGGGGGTTGAATACGTTATTTAAAAATATTTCAATTTTTGAGATGTGAAAAATGAGGTCAACAACTGAATCGAAATAAAACAATTGGTTCGGGAAAATATCTTTGAACTGATAAAAACCTAAGGGATGTTACAACTTCTAATCCAACGGATTAGCTTCAAAAACTCGAACACTCCTAAGGATAGTTTAGGCACGAGGACCTTCTATCCAACACTTCCTAAAAGCAGGCTAAACCGGCTTTCCTACTAGATGGACTGTCTAGCAGCTTACATAGAGAAGATATTTAAGAGAAAGAGAAAGTTGTGTGTTGAGGTGTGTTTCAAAATGAAATACAACAGGCCTATTTATAGATTTTTAGAAATCACTATTCAGCCAAAATACGTAACTGATGACGATAGTTTTTTATCAGTTTGGCTGCTGTCTGCTTCTTTGAACAATCTGCACGAAGACTTTCATTTCTTCATTCAACAATTATATTCATGTGGGCCCCACCTGATGAATAGTACTTTTGGGTACTATTCATGAATAGTAATTTCGGTTACTATTCATATGAATAGTACTATTCATATGAATAGTGATTTCGGTTACTATTCATGTGAATAGTGATTTCGTTTACTATTCATATGAATAGTGATTTTGGATACTATTCATTTTCTCTCTTCTGTTTATTCTGCTATTTTAATTCACCTCAGAAAATAATTCAAGTACAAGATTAATTTAATTATTTTGTTATAAATAATTAATTAATTTGTTACTTATTTAATTTTCAGAGTAAATTAACTTTTGACAATACCTTGAGATATTATGCCTGTCCTTGATCGTCAGTAGGCTTTGGCAATTCTTTCTATGAATTAATGTGTTGATCCTTCCCGTATGTGTTGACACTTGGTGCACTGGTCTGGTTCACAAGTGACTATCACTGATCTTGATCTTCACACCTTCGTTACATTCCAATTTATTAGCCTGCAGCAATATCTTCAAATACATGAAATCTTTTGGCCCTTCAACTGAATCATCTGTACATCTTATTCTGTCACTGAGGCTTGATCATGTTAATGAACTTCTTTCAGCGACTTGATCCTTGTTGGAGCCTGTTCTTCAACTTTCTCGATCCCTGTGTAGAGTTAATATTATTTATCTTTTATCCTAATTGAGTTATATATGTCCTCTATTACATATTACATTACATTATGCTTTACAATCTCCCCCTATTTGATTGTTAGGGTTTGACAAGCAAATGCCTAGAGGATAACTCAACTGATACAAATAAAATACAAAGATAAATAATATTAAAGCGTATTCTGGATCATATATATACATTTTCCAGATTTCTAAAATTTAAAACAAGTTTAAGACAATTGTTCCTTTAGACTGAACATATCTTCAAGTTTGCCTTTGCTTTCTTTCCACATAGCACTAATACTCCCATTAGCTTTTCCTTTCCCAAGATAAAGTTAATTCCGTGTCAACAACTTTTTCCTTGCCTTTACGCCTAGTAGATTTTTCTTGTTCATCCATCTTCTCCCCCTCAGTTGGGTTATCCTCAAGATTAGTAGGATGTGGAGTTGGTAAATTAGACGAGGACGGCTTTACCAAGGAGTTGATTGCATGACTAAACTGGGATGCCATGGAACTTAATTGAACCTGGAATGCATCATGTTGAATAAGTTGCAAATTTTTAATTTCTGCAATGGACTTACAGATATTTTGCAACTCTTTCTCCATTGTTTGGACCCGTGTAAGGAGTCTGCTATATTCCTTTCTGGTTACAGGTGCATGTGGTTGAGTAGGTTGCTTACTCGTATGTTCTGCAGGTGTTTCACTCAACATTCTATATTCACTCGGTTTAGTGGTTTGGGTTACACTTACATGTTCTGTTGGTGTTTCCCTCAACTTTCCTCTAGAGCTTCCACCGATATGTGTACCTGCAAATGAAATCATCCTAGCCCCTTTTTCAGAGGTCACGGATGGTGCAATGAAAGTTCGTGAGCTTCCGTCCTTGCGTGAAGCGATTTGCCGACCACTGGTAAAAAGTGGTAAATCTCGAAAGAGATCCAAAGATTTTCCCTCTGGGAGGTTAAACTTGAATCGATTAAATGGCACAAAACCCAAGTTTCCCTCGTACGTCTGTGAAGACATTCGGTTCATAAAAGAACCACCCACCAATGGATCTTTCCGTAAAATGGAAGATTCACCAGCAGTTATTGAGGTAGGTAATTCAACCTCGGATGCCTGTGAAGGCATTTGATCTTTAGAAAGATCATCAACCACTCGTATGTTCCGTGAAATGGAACTCAAGATAGTTGCTCCCGTCAATTCAACCTCATTTACATTTGCACTCATTGGATAAGAAAGAATTGTTTCACTAACAGTTGCCGTTACCTCAGGTTCAGTGGGTTTACTCCGTTTAGAATGAGGTAGAGCGGCTGATGTAACTAACTCCTTATGTGGTGCTGCTGAGGCACTATCTCCCTCAATAATGTGGATGACTGGTCGTTTAAGTGACAATTGAGGTGTAGGAGTTTGTTATGTTTGTGTTTGCATTTGTAGAATGGGCTCTTCGACCTGTGTTAGAGTCGGTGGGATTTCCTGCTCTTGGTCGGGTAAGATGGCCACTGGGGGTTGTAGAAACTGTATTTCCTGTGACACAATAGGGAATACAAAGGTTTGAATAGCAGGGATTGAAATATTACCTTGTCGTATACCTGCTCTCACTGGTCGTGGTAACAACGGAAGTGGGACAGTCTTTAGATATTCAGTTAGGACTGTAGGCACATCCGTATATTTCTTTTTGTTTATGTAATTAATTACATTCGTCTTTATGGAAGAACATTCCACCTTTTGACCATTTTCCAAGCGTACCCTGTCTTCATCAATCAAAAAATCATTTAATATTAACTGTAGAAACCTTGGATATAGACATTTGACATTTTGAGTCCGAACATCTCTTGTTCCCAAGCGTTTCATTTTTAAAATGATTTGACCAAGCACTATTTTTCCAAAATTAATCCTCAAATTATTGGCGACCGCATACCCTATTATTTGAATAAATTCAGGTATTCGATCTTGATTTGTTCTATCTGAGGAAAAAACATGGTTAAGAGTGTGAAAGAAGAAATTCCAGTACTGGGTTAGAAACGTTCTAGAAAGATTACCAGTATTGAAATTACCATCTTGGTACCTTATAAAACGAAAGAACATTTCAATCTGTTCAGGTGTAGGATCAGAAACGAGATTTTCCATAGGAAAATGAAGAATTCGATTAACATCCCGTTCAGTGACCCTAATCGACCTACCAAATAGTCGATATGTGAATGCACACCCGTCCTGTCCAGAAGTGTTAACCGCACTGCAATATAATTCACACAATGCATCATGGTTAAGCTGCACCTGTGTAACTAAAGCATAGCGGATTAATGAATGTTCATTCAGAAATTGTGTCCAAGCCCGAAATTGCTCATCCTGAATGGTTTCGATTTGCTGAATGGAAACAGGATTAACTTTAGCAATTAAAAAGCTTCCCTGCAATGCCATTTTCAAAACTTTGAGGAAACTCAAAAACAAGGGTTAGTTTTTATAAAGGATGATGTATAGAGCAAGAATATGAAATCCGATCTAAAAACCACCAGCTAGATTGAGAGATATTTCCGATCAAAGCTTGGAATATTCAGCAATTGTGTGTATATGCTCTGTATATCTGAAAAATGATGATGTTAAACACAAACAAAATCATTTATAAGGTTTCAAGTAATAGTGGGTTAGGTATAATAATGACAGGTTATGTTTGAAAAATAACACCGCACAATAATTTCTCACCTAACTACCTAATTAGCCGAAAAAAACATCTTATCACTGAAACCTGTCGGCCGAAAAAACATCTTATCGCCGAAACCTATCAGTCTATACACATACACATATAATACTTCTAATTATTATGGATTTAAAAATAATCACACAGTAAATCAAGAATTAATCCACAATAATCAGATAAACTCACAATTAAATAGACATAAAATTAACAAAATATCATTAATTGATATATGTCAATAAAATATTTATTTAATTATGCTACAATTAACTCAATTATTTACTAACTAATTACCATAAAATATAGCATTTATAAGCGTGGTAATTAATATAGAGATGCCTATAAAAAAATGATGACTGAATGCAAAGTAAATTCACAAGTCCTAAAAATATGGACATTTAAAATACCTGTGAATTTATAACAAATTGCAGTTATTGATTATCCAAAATTAATTAGACAAATTTAACATCCCAAGTTCACCAACTAACCTGGAGAAAGTGGATTCATCCAGTGGTTTAGTAAAGATGTCTGCAATTTGTTGATCTGTGGGAACAAAATATAATACCACAGTTCCATTCATGACATGCTCTCGTAAGAAATGATACCTGATATCAATGTGCTTAGTCCTGGTGTGTTGAACTGGATTGTTGGCAATGGCAATGGCACTCGTGTTGTCGCATAGAATTGGAATTTTGTCCAACATGAGTCCATAGTCCTGAAGTTGATTCCTCATCCACAGGATCTGAGCACAACAACTACCTGCCGCAATGTATTCTGCTTCGGCTGTTGAGGTAGATACTGAGTGTTGCTTCTTGCTGTACCAAGATACCAATCTTCTTCCTAGAAACTGACAGCTTCCAGAAGTACTTTTCCGATCAATCTTACAACCTGCGAAGTCAGAATCTGTATAGCCAATTAGGTCAAAACCTGTTCCTTTAGGTACCAAATCCCAAGATTGGGGGTTCCCTTAAGGTATCTGAAAATACGTTTAATAGCTATAAGATGTGACTCTTTAGGGTTAGCCTGGAATCTAGCACATAAACAATTTGCGAACATAATATCTGGTCTACTAGCAGTTAAATACAAGAGAGAGCCGATCATACCTCGATACTTCGTGATGTCAACTGACTTACCAGATTTGTCTTCATCAAGCTTGACTGCAGTTGGTATCGGGGTCTTGGCAGTAGCTGCTTCTTCCATCCCATACTTCTTCAGAAGATCCTTTATGTATTTTGATTGGCAGATGAAAATACCATCAGGCTTCTGAACAACTTGAAGTCCAAAGAAGAAGGACAACTCACCCATCATGCTCATCTCGTACCTACTCTGCATTAGCTTAGCAAATCTCTTGCATAGCAAATCATTAGTAGAACCAAATATTATATCATCCACATATACTTGCACCAGAATTATATCATTTTTATGCTTTTTATGAAAGAGAGTTTTGTCGATGATACCTCTTGTAAAACCATTTTCAAGTAAGAACTTGGAGAGAGTATCATACCATGTTCGAGGGGCTTGCTTGAGACCATAGACAGCTTTGAAGAGAAAGTACACAAAACCTTCAAATTCCTTGTCTTCGAACCCAGGGGGTTGTTCAACATAGACTTCTTTCTCTAGATCTCCGTTCAAAAATGCACTCTTCACATCCATCTGAAAAACCTTAAAGTTGGAGTGTGCAGCAAATGCTAAGAACATCCTGATTGCTTCAAGCCTTGCAACTGGAGCATAGGTTTCATCATAATCAATTCCTTCTTCTTGAGAGTAACCCTTTGCTACCAATCGAGCCTTGTTCCTCGTAACAATACCATTTTCATCCAGTTTATTCCTAAACACCCATCTAGTGCCAATTACAAATTTATCTTTTGGTCTTGGCACCAGATTCCATACTTTCTGCCTTTCGAACTGATTGAGTTCTTACTGCATTGCAGTTACCCAATCTGGATCATCAAGAGCTTCATCAACCTTTTTAGGTTCAATTTGAGATAAAAATCCTGCGAAATTGCATTCATTCTGTGTTGCTCTTCTAGTCTGTACACCCGTGTCCGATTCACCAATGATCTGTTCAAAGGGATGCGCTCTACTCCATACCCTTTGTCTCGGTAGATTTGATCTTGATGATTCCCCAAGTTCATAATTGTGTTGAGTGTGATGACTAGTAGATCCAAAATCATTGTTTGTTCCTCCTGAGCTGTTGCTTTCAGAGTTTGAAGAATCATTAGCAGCAGATGTTTCTTCACTTGATTGGGGGTCATCGTTCACTTGCTCCCCCTCAACATGTGCTGCTGTCTGATCTACTGGTATAGATTGAACAATAGAGTCTGAAAGAGTATCAGAATTTTGTAGATCAACATTTATTTCTTCATTCTCAAATCTTAGCTGGTCATGTTCATCAAAGTCTTCAAGTCCTGTTATCTTCTTATCATCAAAAGACACATGGATAGATTCCATGACCACTTTTGTTCTCAGATTGTAGACTCTGAATGCTTTTGTGGATAGTGGGTATCCAACAAAGATTCCTTCATCAGCTTTTAAATCAAATTTGGAAAGCTGTTCTGGATGAGTCTTAAGAACAAAACATTTACATCCAAACACATGAAAGTACTTCAGGTTTGGCTTCTTATTTTTCACCATCTCATATGGTGTTTTACCATGCTTGTTTATGAGTGTAGCATTCTGTGTGAAACAAGCAGCTTGCACAGCTTCAGCCCAGAACTAAGTTGGCAGCTTTGCTTCATCAAGCATGGTCCTTGCAGCTTCTATGAGAGTCCTGTTCTTTCTCTCTACTACTCCATTTTGTTGTGGAGTTCCAGGTGCAGAGAATTCTTGCTTTATTCTATTTTCTTTACAAAACTCTTCCATGACTGCATTCTTGAACTCAGTGCCATTATCACTCCTTATGATTTTCACTGTATGCTTAGATCCTTTGTCCAGTTGTCTGACATGCTCTGTTAAGATTGATGCAGTTTCTTCTTTCTTGTGCATGAAATATACCCATGTATATCTGGTGTATTCATCAACAATAACCAAAGCATATCTTTTCTTTCCAATAGACATTATATTTACTGGACCAAATAAATCAACATGCAATAAGTGATATGGCTCAAGAATTGAGGATTCAGTCTTACTTTTGAATGAAGTTTTCCTTTGTTTTGCCTTTTGACATGAGTCACATAGGCCATCTGGAGTAAAAACTGATTTGGGCAATCCTCTCACAAGATCTTTCTTCACTAGCTCATTAATGCTGTTGAAATTCAGATGAGAAAGTCTCTTGTGCCAATCCAAGCTTTCTTCAATTGATGCTCTACTCAGTAGACAGATTGCAGAGCCATCAGAGTTTGTTGAAAGCTTGGCTTCATAAATGTTACCATGCCTGTATCCCTTCAGAACAACTTTTCCTGTAGATTTGCTTACAACTTCACCGTGTTCTTTAATGAAATCCACATGATAACCTCTGTCACAGATTTGACTCACACTTAGTAGATTATGTTTGAGTCCTGAAACTAGAGCTACAGATTCTATGATGACATTCCCAAGTTTGATATTGCCATATCCTAGAGTCCTTCCTATGTTGCCATCTCCATAAAAAACACTTGGGCCAGCCTTCTCCACAAATTCTGATAGCAGGGCTTTATTTCCAGTCATGTGTCCTGAGCATCCACTGTCCAGAACAAGGATATTTTTCCTGTTACCCTGCAATTACAAAAACCACTAATGATTAGTTTTAAGGACCCAGACTTTCTTGGATCCTTTGGTCTTATTAAGTTTGTTAGCTTTTGCAGCAGAAGTCTTATCAGAGTTTGTGCTAACATTCTTTTTATCAGAATTTATACATGTAGAATCAATCTTGAATTTATTCAAAGAGGGTTTAAGTTCATAATAATCATAATACAACTTATGATACTCTTTGCATGTATAAATAGAATGCCAAATACTGCCACAGTGAAAACAAGGATTCTGTGGCTTAAACCTAACTGAACCACTCTTAACTCCTGACTTAGGAGGTATGGAGTTTATATTTTTATTCTTCCTGCAAAAAGCAGCAAGATGGTTAGGACTTCCACAGTTATAACATTTCTTCCTAGGAGCATTGGGAATAGGCATATAGTTATTGCTTTTACTGATGCCTACCTTTCCATTTCTGTTTTTCCTAGGTTCTTTTACCTTGTTTATTCTTTTTAACTCCTTCAGCTTGTGTTTAAGCTGTTTCTGAGACATTGAACTAATATCTACTGATTTGGCTTTATCCTGTTTTGGTTTGTCAGATTTTGGTACAAACCTCACATGATTAATTTTGGGTTTTGCAGCCTTTTCAGTAAATACAGGTTTAGAGGTCTCAGCTTCTAGGTTGACAGTTTTCTTTTTATCAGTGTAACCTAGACCTTCTTTCCAACAATCATTGTCTATGATATCCTGAGTTTTCTTACCAGAGTTAGTCCAAATTTTAAGAATGTTTCTTTCTTTAGCAAGTTCAGATTCAAGATAAGCATGCTTTTTCAATAATTCATTTTTAACAAAAATAGCATCATCTCTCTCTTTCTGAATTTCTAACATCTGGACTGATTCTAATTCTAGATAATCATTTCTCTTTCTAAGGTCTAGACTTTCAGATTTTATTCTTTCATTTTCTAAAGTCTGATCTCTATAGCTAACATGCAAGTTTTTAAGAAAGAGTCTTAACTCAGATATATCAGTAGTATCAAAAGCTAGAATAGAGTGAGGTACCTTGGTCTCAGTAGCTTCAGAGATACTATCAACATTTGCCATCAAGGCGTAGTTCACCTCATCTTCAGAGTCTGAAGTGTCAGCCCAGTCCTTTTTGTTTGTGATGTAAGCTTGACTTTTATCAGCTTTGGCTCTCTTGCACTCAGGTGCAAAATGTCCTTTCTCACCACAATTATAGCATGTGATCTTGGACTTGTCGACTTTCCCAGACCTGCTTTCCTTTCCCTAAGTTTTTCTGAAATTCTTCTTGTCAAAATTTGAATCTCTTCGTGTGAACTTCTTTCCCTTCCTGAAGTTCTTGTAAGCCATCTTCTTGAAGCCTTTCACCATTAGGGCTGCAAGTTGTATCATCTCAGCATCACTACCATCATCATCAGAGTCTGTGAGATTGTCAGAGTTTGAGTCATCATCAGAATTTGATGACTCAGTATCAGACTTTGTAATAAGAGCCTTTCCTTTGGATTGACTTTTTTTCACAGCAATTTCTTTAGAAGCTTTCTCCTCAGCTTTAAGAGCAATTGACTTGGTCTTGCTTCCATGCCTCTTGCTTCTTTGTTCCATCTCAAGCTCATGAGTTTTAAGCATTCCATAGATTTCATCAAGGGACATGTCTTCTAGATCATGATTGTCTCTGATGGTAGTGTCCTTTAAGTCCCATTTCTCAGGAAGAGCCAACAAGAATTTTAGATTGGAGTCTTCAAGATTATACTCCTTATCTACCAGTGATAGATCATTCAACAATTTCAGGAATCTGTCACATATGTCTGTTAATGACTCATCAGCATTTGAGTCAAAGTGCTCGTACTCCAGTGTGAGTATTGTTTTCCTGTTCTTTTTGATGGCTTTGGTTCCTTGACATCTGACTTCCAAAGCATCCCAAATCTCCTTAGCAGTTTTGCATCCAATGACCCTGTTAGACATAACATTGTCAAGGGCGTTATGTAATAAATGCCTTACTTTAGCATCTTTGCTAATAGAGGAGATATCTTCAGGAGTGTAGTCTTTCTTCTCTTTTGGAATCATTTTCTGTTCTTCTCCAGCAACTGCAACAGACAATTTTGTAGGCTTATGTGGAGCATCATGGATTCTGTCTAAGTACTCTGGATCTGTAGCCTCCAGAAACATTTCCATCTTCACCTTCCATATGGGATATTCTGATGCCCTGAGTATTGGAACTCTAATTGATTCATATCTGCTTGTTGTTGGAGTTTGTGTTTTCTCTGTCATGATTGTATGGCTTTTTGTATAGTAACAGAGTGGCTCAAAATGAACAGTACGATATTTATGAACAGTACCGTATCTATGAATAGTACCGTATAGGTAAATAGTACCGTATGTGTGAATACTGAATAGTACCATATCTGTGAACAGTGACGTACAACACCGGATCTGATCTGTATATCGATCAACTTGCTCTGATGCCAATTGTTAGGTCCGGAATAACGTAGAAGGGGGGTTGAATACGTTATTTAAAAATATTTTGATTTTCGAGATGTGAAAAATGAGGTCAACAACTGAATCGAAATAAAACAATTGGTTCGGGAAAATATCTTTGAACTGATAAAAACCCAAGGGGTGTTACAACTTCTAATCCAACAGATTAGCTTCAAAAACTCGAACACTCCTAAGGATAGTTTAGGCACGAGGACCTTCTATCCGACACTTCCTGAAAGCAGGCTAAACCGGCTTTCCTACTAGATGGACTGTCTAGCAGCTTACACAGAGAAGATATTTAAGAGAGAGATAAAGTTGTGTGTTGAGGTGTGTTTCAAAATGAAATACAACAGGCCTATTTATAGATTTTTAGAAAATCACTATTCAGCAAAAATACGTAACTGATGACGATAGTTTTTTATCAGTTTGGCTGCTGTCTGCTTCTTTGAACAATCTGCACGAAGACTTTCATTTCTTCATTCAACATTTATATTCATGTGGGCCCCACCTGATGAATAGTACTTTTGGGTACTATTCATGAATAGTAATTTCGGTTACTATTCATATGAATAGTACTATTCATATGAATAGTGATTTCGGTTACTATTCATGTGAATAGTGTTTTCGGTTTATTCTGCTGTTTATTCTGCTGTTTTAATTCACCTCAGAAAATAATTCAAGTACCAGATTAATTTAATTATTTTGTTATAAATAATTAATTAATTTGTTACTTATTTAATTTTCAGAGTAAATTAACTTTTGACAATACCTTGAGATATTATGTCTGTCCTTGATCGTCAATAGGCTTTGGCAATTCTTTCTATGAATTAATGTGTTGATCCTTCCCGTATGTGTTGACACTTGGTGCACTGGTCTGGTTCACAAGTGACTATCACTGATCTTGATCTTCACACCTTCGTTACATTCCAATTTATTAGCCTGCAGCAATATCTTCAAATACATGAAATCTTTTGGCCCTTCAACTGAATCATCTGTACATCTTATTCTGTCACTGAGGCTTGATCATGTTAATGAACTTCTTTCAGCGACTTGATCCTTGTTGGAGCCTGTTCTTCAACTTTCTCGATCCCTGTGTAGAGTTAATATTATTTATCTTTTATCCTAATTGAGTTATATATGTCCTCTATTACATATTACATTACATTATGCTTTACAATCATCCACCTTATACACCATCACCTACACCATGTGGTCATCTTACCAACCATGGTTACAAGCACATACTCCTTCCATATTCAACTTTAATCACTTAGAAACACATATAACTTCATGATCTTAACATTTACAACACTAAATCACTAATCAACTCAATATCCATCATAAATAAGAAAGGGTAAGGACATTTATACCTTCTTGAAGCCTTGACAACACTTAACAATCCTTGGAATATCCTTACACAACCTTATAATAGCTTGAATCAACTAAAGGAACCATAAAAACAAAGTTAGTTTCTTAAAGTTACTATTCACTACTATTCATCAAGCAACTTTGGAGATTTTATTACCTAGGCAAATGATGATGGTTGGCCTTGAAACTTTGTGCTTGTCTTAATCTATCATCCAAGAAGCTCCATGATTTTTCTCTTGATTTAATATGGATGCTAGCTAGGGTTTTGATTTTTATTTTCCTCTTTTTTTTTCCTTTTTTGCCGAATGGAAGAAGATGGAAGGGGAGAGAGATTTTTGTGTTTTGGTTGATCTTATCTTGGTGATTACTTGTTAATTCTAGAGTGTCTAGAAGCTTGGAGATATTTTGTGATTAAAACCATGTTAAAAGACTAATCTACCCCCTTAAACATGTGTTAGTGGATGGTGATGTCACTTGATGATCTAATAATCTCTTTTCTTGTTTTTCTAAGTATTATGCTAATAATCTTGGATAATAATAATGTGGTATGTATCCTTGCTATATTACTAATCTTGGTTGTTTGGTTTCAATACTCGTCCAATTGTGATTCGTTTCGAATGTACCTCATTATCTCAGTGGTTTTTGAAATCATTTAAAGATCCAAATTCCTTGGGTATTTCCTTAACTTAATAATCCCTTGGTTTAATCTAAATCTTCTAATTCCTCAATATATAATTCCTTTAATATTTCCATGCTCCTTAATATCCAATAGAAGCTTATTCGAAATCAAAATCCTCAAAATCCATATTCAGGAATTTCTGGAATCTATCGTCATTTCGAGTCACTTAATTTTATTGTACAATACTAATATGGTTTCTGTTTATTCATTTTCTGTTTTAATTATAGGGTACCTACATATCATTTCCCTAAATCCTCAAATTTTACTATTCATGTGATCACTGTAACATTGTTAAAGTTAGGGTTATTACAGATATCATACCTTTCATAGAGAGTAGCTTCGAATCTGGAAGTAGGAGACGAAGAATCGCCCGTCTCTCCGTGTTTGTGTGTTCTTCGCCCGACTAATGACCCGACTAATGAACCGGCTTATGTTTTAATTAGCATTTTATCTATTTTCAATTTAATTAATTGTTAAATAAATAACGTTTGTTTAATGTTTTTGAAACGGAGTGGTACTAGATGGGTGAAGCCAAAAGTTTAAGCGTACCATTTGGAAGACCAAAATGTTGGGTGGTACCATTTGGAAAAGCCAAAAATACAATGGTACCAAATGAAATTTCCCTTAAGAAAATACAAAAAAGAGGGGTTTAGAACGTTTCAACGGGGATGTGAATGTCATGATAATCACTTGATAATATTAATATTATTATTGCATTTGGTACAAAATGACGAATAAGTAATTCTATACTTAAATTAATTATATTTACATGAAATTATCTTTTTTTCCTAAGTAATGATTAAAATAATATGTTTATATTAATTAATTAATTAATTTTACCATTCGATGCGTAGCACGGATAGAACCCTAATCATGGGAATTTGCGTGGAAGAAGGAAGTATAAAATTAAATGCACAAAAAGATTGTTTTTTTACGAAACAATAACAATTTTCATTAAATAGAATAGAACATAGTCGGGACGAAACTCAGATACGCCTAGTTTGGAAAACAAATAACATATTAAAAACAATTTGCTGATTTGTTTTATGATAGTTTAACACACAAAATTTTAAAATTTTTTGAAGCTAAAAACAAAATCTAAGACATTCCATCGATTCATACCCAGAAAGGAGACTACAACACATACACTAAATATAAGAAAAATGCTAGAGGTACCAAAATTAGGTACCAAAAATTGTCACCAAATGATGTGGCTTTGTTTTAATTGGTTATAGTTATACTGGGCCCGCCAGGGCCATCCAATCAAAAAATTTGAAAATGCCAAGTATTTGTTGCCATGTCATTTGGTACCCAATTTTGATACCCAATTTGGTGCCTGTAGCACTACTCCTAAATATAATACCAAATGGCATTTTTCTGCCATTACCTTTATCGCATTCTTCCACTGCTCATCCACTCTTCCAAGTGACTTTCACTTGAATCTTGCAGTTTTTGCCATCTACGAGTATTTTACACGTGCCATTCCTTTCAGCCTCGAACTTGACACTACCCTTGAAAAGATCATCGTTATCTCCAGTCATCAGGTGAATATCCAAAATGAGTTCAGATTCCAACGGCACAGCTACTATGGACCTCGACAACGGAAGAAATAGCTTAGAACGCCCTACGTTTATTTTATCACAAGGTTTCTTTAAGAAGAGTATACTTGAATGTTCATAGGCTGTTATTTTGCTTGTGCTAGCCGTAACTGCCCCATAGACCCCAGTGGTAAAGTCGTCATCATCTGCCAACAATTTAACCTCTATGCGGGCTTCAGTAGCATTGTTGTATATTGCATATAGAACACTGATCGTTCCTCTGCCATCTTTCGATGCAAATTTTTTTAGTAGACGAGAACATGTCTTAAATGAATCATCAGTGGGGCAATCGGTGATATAAAAAGAATCCTTGTAATTACAAGCTCCCGAAAATAGATCGACATCAATAGTAAGGGAATTCCCAGCGGAGATTGATGCTATGCTTGGTCCAGTAAGCACAACTTCATCTGAGTGCCTAATTGTTGGCTTACGCCTATCCATTTTATCTACCTTGTATAGATAATGTTCGTGTACTTCATCATTAACTTTGATGGTGCCAACTTGTCTATCCGGCTTTACCTCATCATCACCTTGGTATACTACCTTAAACACCTCCGCTTTCCAGAATCTCCTATAATCCATTAGACTGAAGTTGTTGTCAGCACACACTAGTACAACATGCAGCTTTAAGTTATAACAGTCTTTATAATAAATTATCAAGAACACGCGTCGTTCAATCACATCACATGATTAGCATTTACAGAAGAATTCCAATATCACTTCATGTTTGTTACGAAATCAATAAATAGAAATTAATATGGACTAATTCTCTTTGCTTAGACATAATTAAGAAACACTAAATAGTTTATGTATCCGATTAACATTGACTAATTATGTTTGATCATAATCAAGAAATACTATCTAGTTTAATATTGACTAGGTTTTTACGATCGGGTGAATGGGAGCTGCTTCTCTAACCCATGCTAGTACCTATTTACTAATCTACAGCATGGATCAAATCGTTTATGTTGTCTCAGTTAAGTAACCAATTCGTTTAAAATTTTAAGTTGTTAAATTAAGGTTTCGGGATCCCTACCTAGTAACCCATGCTAGTACCTATTTACTAATCTACAGCATGGATCAAATCGTTTATGTTGTCTCAGTTAAGTAACCAATTCGTTTAAAATTTTAAGTTGTTAAATTAAGGTTTCGGGATCCCTACCTAGACCGAGATCTCTAACCAACAACTTATCTAAAAATTTTAAAGAGTTAGATCGAAAGGTTCCGACTGGAATTAATTTATACGGCCTCGACGATACTTGTACTTGCTCATCTACTCCGGTCCACACATATATGCACTAGAACAAAAAATTGATCTAGAATCACAAATTCTACTAGCACAAACTTTTAGAAACCACATAAAAAATAAAAGATTTATTTATAGCTGGATGAGTTTACCGTTCTGTGTTTGTAGCGAGATAAATTGGTCTGCTTAGGAGGGAATCCTGAGAAGAGCGACTTCCTTCGTTAACTTCTTGTGTCTTCGATCGTAAAGTTTCTGACAAAATAAAACCATAATAATTAAAGATATATATAGGAAAAGTGTATTCCACCTTGATTTAAAGGAGCTTTTTGGATTAAAATTTAGATAAATTACACCTAATTTCGAATTTCAAAATCCATATTGAAATACACTATTTTATTTTATTATCTTAAATTTGTTTCCTAGTTTCCTTAACAAAATTTAATTTTATTTCTCATATTTTTCAATTCAGAATTAGATGTTGGTTTTAAAACTACAATAAGGGCAAAGTCTATTCAATATTGATTATAAATAACATTTTTGAATTTTAAAATTCAAATCGAATACATTTAAAATTTTGATATTCTCAAAATCCACACTAGTTTTATATCATTATTACTATTATAAATATCAAAAGAGACTATGCATGAGCGGATACCAATACCAATAACTCAGAGTGCTCTTGGGTGTTTTTACTAGTCGATGATGTCTGAGAGAAGAAAGACAGATCGCGACGAAAAGAAAAGTCCATATGACATTATTTTAGCAGATGAGATATACGCTTCGCCCTTCTTTTATCAAGTTTTCGATTTCACTATGGAAAGAAAGGTATCCATGTTATATTATTAAAATCGAAACAATAAATTTTGTTATGCGTAGTTTGAATTGTTTTGTGCAAGTAGTATTTTTTTGAAAGGGTATTAAAAACTTGATTTGGCAGCTTGAAACATTTAAATCTCGAATGAATCAACTGATTTCCTCCACCGAGGACTCTCCTGAGCAGTTGGAACACCTCAAACAGTTAATTTTGACGATCGTAGCTGGTATGTAGTCTTGTATACCACCTTCTTTTTTCCCATCTTCTATTGGATTACATTTGTGTGTAAATTTTTGATCGAATTTTCACAACAGATAGAAGGCTAGGTGACCATCTAAACTCTCAAGTGCTTTCCCTCCTTGTTAAGTTCCTCGATGATAAGAAAGGCTTTAAATTCCAGGTTCGTTTGCTGAGGTTTTGTTATTGTCATTGTTATTATATCGTATCCCAACATGTGAAAAACTTTTCCCACTCTGTCACAGCTTTATTCTGCAATGGTCCTCGAACATACTGCAGACTCCAAATCTGGCAGTGAGTTTAAATATATATCAGTTCCATATCTTGTGAACCTTATATCTTCTCCCAATTTGTCGGTGCAAATGCAGGTAACCTCTTCCTCCCGTCCCTATATTTTTACTCCACTCCACTTTTTAACTATATGATATTACAGCAGCTGTTCTTATGTGTAGGCTATATTCACATTGATTAAAATAGCTGAAGCATATCCCGAATCTTGCAATGCTATGATACAAAATAAAGCTTTTGATCTCTTGGAGTCTATTCTTACAGTAAAGAGCAACGACTTTGAATTGTTAGAATGTGCTAGTTGGCTTTTGGCAGTCTTTTGTCAGGTGTCACCACATCTACTCTCTGATAAGGTACCTTACCAGCTACTCAAGTTTCCCTTTTGATCCAAATTATATAATATATATTGACATATATGCTTGGTCTAATCATTCTTGAATTCTCTTGGCAGATGCAAAAAGTTATTGGTACTATTAGCACCGCCATTGAGTATCGACAATCCTGGGAGATAACAATGTATGTAAGTTTAGCGCTTTCGATTCTCTCCGACCAAGGATCTGTGGAAATTGGAACTGCAGTCATACGTCTTCTCGAGCTGATTAAGTCGGTAGATTTGTTCTAATGTTTCTTTCGACAAATTCTGTCGCAAATTTTTATTTATCCTGTTTACTTGTGTTGCAGTCATCGAATATACTATGTAGTTCTTTCTGCCCTTCGAACAATTGGAAATTATGTCAGATGGGGCAATGATGAGGATATTCAGGTATGTTCACTTTTTGCCTATTGAAGTTCTCCTCATTGTGGAGGACTACTAGTTGCCGGACCCTGCTCCATCCGGGAAAAGCAAAAACGTGTTTAATATATGACATTCTCTATATTCCCTAGCTAGAAGTGCCTCTATGGAAAATGCCTGATATCGGTGTTCTGGCAGTTCACGACACAATAAATGCACATTCTTCTAGTTCTACCCGATCTTAAGCATCTGTCTTCTCCAAACTCTTCACTATTTCTTTCTCATTCCTATATACTCTAGATAGTCATACTTCTTAAACGTTAGGACCTGGTAGTATAAAAAGTTGAAAAAGATATAATATGATCCAATGTAGTACTCCTCGCACCATAAGGTTTTAAAAGATTTGGTTACTTAAATTGGTATTCTACCTAGTGAGTGACAATTAGCTAGATCTGTCACTGTATCTGTTTGTATAAGTTTCACAGCATCAAATCTCACATGTCAAGGCTATTGTCACTAAGACACTAACTGACTGAAAATTTCAGAAGTTGGATATTAGATTATATATGCTATACATTTCCTTCGACTTACAAACATATATTTTACTAAAAATTTGTAAGTTGGATTTAGAGTAGGGCTTATGTTTCAGTGATTTACGTAGCTTTAAAGAAAAAAAAAAGTGATTATTTTTTGCACCGATGAGTACGTGAGCTTTGTTGAACTGCGGTGAACTTTGTTGATCTTCAAAGCAGTTCTTCTTGGCACATGTTTGTTTATGAAGTGCGCCATATATTATCTAATTAATAATTTTTTGTTCTTGCAGTTTATGATTGAGCGAGCTTTACTGCCACGCCTGGAAAAATTGTTATGCCATGAATATACGATAGTGAGGAAGGAAGCTTGTTGGATAATTTCAAACATAATTGCTGTAGCAAATAACTTACGGATACAAGTAGGTTCTTAATATTTCACTTTTTTCCGGATAGTTGCATGCAAGACATTCTAATTAACAAAAATTGATGAAATTTTATATATGACATAAATTAGTTTGAGTTTTTTACACAAATCATAAATCTTTGTCTGTAGTTTCATGTGTAAATGGTTTTCCCCCTGTTTATAATCAATTGCAACTATCTAATCCATGTAATTGGAACTAACAGGAGGTAATTGACCTGGGCTGGATAGACACGCTCGTCAGACTTGTTAGAACTGACGAGTTTGAAGTAAAGGAAGTTGCAGCACGTGCAATTTCAAATGTTGTCTCCGGTTGTGACACGAAGCAATTTATGTATGTCTTAGCACCAACGTTATCTTACATAGTTACATCTAGTTGCTTACATTACAACTCCAGAACTTCCTATACCTGACTGTATGCTTGCATATTTTTTGGACAGGTATCTTGAAAAGAAATGCTTTCCACTTTTGGATGATATACGTTTCTTTTATTGTCGTGATGATCAGCGGGTTGTTACTCTTTGTTCCAAAATCTTACATCTAGACAACATCAGATCACGTATGGCTAGTGGTGCTACTACTGATCGTGCTAGTGCTAGTGCTGAATGTGCTGGACGATTTGAAAAAATTACTAAGAAGAAGAATTCAAGAGATGCAAAAAAGAAGACACAAAAACATCATTCACCATCGGTGCCTAGGAAATCAACATAGAAAACTTGGATCTTGTACTAAGAGCATGTTTGGCAAACATTGCTTAAAGTAAAAATTAGCTTTAAGTTGTTTTTGGAGTGTTTGTGTACCTTGGCTTTAAGCCCGCTTTAAGTTAAAAAACTGCTTAAAGTCATAAGCTCCTTTTAGGTACTTTTGACTTATGACTTATAACTTATGGATTTTTTTTTTGATTTTTTTTTTTTCACGATTCTTGTAAAGCTTAAATATCATGAATTTAAAATTTTTTAAAGTCAAATTTCACTTTAAGTCAAAATTATTAAACCCCCATTTAATTTTAAGTAAAATTACCCAAACACTTTCATTCAACTTAAAGTAAACAACTTCACTTTCTCCTTTAAGTTAAAAACACCTCCATTAAGTCAAAAGTAACTTATTTTAAGCAATCCCAAACACCCTCTAAATCTATACTATTATACGAAAAGGCGAAACATTAAAAGTTTGGTTCGTCGGTACGGTATTTTACTTATTTACCCTTAATTAATTACAGATAAAATTCATCAGACTAACTAATTAGTTTCCTTTTTCAGATTAAACATAGAGTTAATTGCAAAAAAGTGGCCAGATTTTACACTCATTTTCAAAAAAGTGGCCAGATTTTCAATTTTGCAAAATGATGGTCAGACTTGCCTTTTTCCTTTCAAAAAAGTGGCTGGAGATGATTTTCAGCTTATTTAACAGGGGTAAAATGAGAAAATATGTTATTTTACTAAAAAATAATGCTAAAAATCCTAAAAATTATCCAAAAAATCCCCAAATTAATATGTGTCACCATATGATTGGTTTTGTTCGTAATAATAATAATAATGTCCCCTCCATGCATGCACAGAAATTGACTAATTAAATCTTGACAACTCATATTTGTGAATTTTTTAGTGAATTGATGTGCATACATGGGGCATTATTATTATTATTACGAATATAACCATTCATATGGTGACACATATTAATTTGGGAATTTTTGTGGACAATTTTTGGGATCTATAGCATTTTTTTTTCCAATTTTACCCCTGCCAAAAAGCTGAAAATCGCCTGTAGCCACCTTTTTGAAAGGAAAAAGGCAAGTCTGGCCACCATTTTGCAAAATTGAAAATCTGACCACTTTTTTGAAAATGAGTGTAAAATCTGGCCACCACTTTGAAGTTTACTCTTAAACATATTACCTTTTCTATTTTGCACCAACTAATTAATTTCTCTTTTTAGGTAAAACACAATATCTTTTAAATTGTATCTTACTAAAATTTCTCTTTTTAGGTAAAACACAATATCTTTTATATTGTATCTTACTAAAATTTCTCCTTTCTTATCAACATTACGAGTAATTTTGTTTAATAAAATAACACAATTATATTATAGTTACTATTAACTTAATCAATTACCATTTTCAGCCAAAACATGTTACATTTTCCCTATTATGTAACTAAAATATCTTTTTTCCAATTATATCACCGGTGGTTCTATTTAATAAAATAAAATAATAATATTATAATACTAATAATTACTGATTACCCTTTTCAGCTAAAACGTATCATCTTTTCCATATTTCATGATTAAAATTCCTTTTTTCTATAAATATCACGGACAACATTAATTTCTCACTATCTATAAACACTACGAGCAATTTTATTTAGTAAAATAACATAAATTAAATTATAATTACTATAAACTAATCAATTACCTTTTTCACCTAAAACATGTCATCTCTTTAATTTTCACATTAACTTTTCTATTTTCTATAACTAAAATATATCTTTTTTCAATATCATATTTTCCATATCTCATAATTAAAATCCCTTTAATCAAGACATATTTCATAATTAAATTCTTTTTTTAGAAATATCAAGGACAATATTAATTTCTCACTATTTAAAGACACAACGAGCAATTTAATTTAGTAAAATAACATAAATTAAATTATAATTACTATAAACTAATCAATTACCTTTTCACCTAAAACATGTCACCTTTTTAATTTTCACATAAGCTTTTCTATTTTATCAAATAAAATCTTTCTTTTTTCAGTTATATCACGGGCGGTTCTGGTTAATAAAATAACAATATTATAGTATTAATAATTAATCGATTAAGTTTTTCAGCTAAAATGTATCACTTTTTCTCTATTTTCTAATTAAAATTACCCTTTTTCTAAAAATATCACGGGCAACATTAATTTTTCTTTTTCTTAAAACATTAAGAGCAATTTTATTTACTAAAATAACATAATTGAATTATAATTACTATAAACTAATCAATTACATTTTTCACCTTAACACATGTTTCCTTTTTAATTTTCTCTAACTAAGACCTCACTTTTTCCAGTTAAATCACGGCATTCTATAATTACTATTAACTAATCAATTACCTTTTTCAGCCAAAATATGTTAACTTTTTTATATTCTGTAACTAAAGTATATTTTTTCCAGTTATATCACGGATGGTTCCATTTAATAAAATAAAATAATAAAATAATAATACTAATAATTACAGAATACCTTTTTCAACTAAAATGTACTCCCTCCGTCCCACTAATTTTGTCCTCATTTGACTTTCTTGGTCAAATTGATAAAACTTTGACCTTAAATAATAATTCAATTATTTATGCTTTCATAAATTTAAAAGTTGGATATTGTAATATGATAAGTGTACTTTGTGATAATAATTTTTTAAAAAAATATAATTGTCATATAATATAAGTAATTCTCATTACAAAATAGGTCAAATTGACAAAAATTTGGTCAAAGTGACAAAATTAGTGGGACGGAGGGAGTATCATCTTTTTCATATTTCATAATTAAAATTCATTTTTTCTAGAAATATCACGAGCAACATTAATTTCTCACTATCTAAAGACGCGAGCAATTTAATTTAGTAAAATAATATAAATTAAATTATAATTACTATAAACTATTCAATTACATTTTTCACGTAAAACATGTCACCTTTTTAATTTTCACATTACCTTTTCTATTTTTTCTAACTAAAATCTGCCTTTTTCCAATAATATCACGGGTGGTTCTATTTAATAAAATAAAATAACAATATTATAATATTAGTAATTAATCCATTAAATTTTTCAGCTAAAATGTATCATCTTTTCTATTTTTTTAAACTAAAATCACTCTTTTTCTAAAAATATAACGGGCAACCTTAATTTTTCCTTTTTTAAAATATTACGAGTAATTTTATTTAGGAAAATAACATAATTGAATTATAATTACTATAAACTAATCAATTACCTTTTTCACCTAAAACATGTTTCCTTTTTAATTTTCTCTAACTAAAACCTATCTTTTTCCAGTTAAATCACGGAATTCTATTTAATAAAATTAAATAATAATTTTATAAGTACTAATAATTAACCGATTACCTTTTCAACTAAAATGTCATCTTTTCAATATTTTCTAACTAAAGTCCCTCTTTTCTTAGAAATATGACGGATAACATTATATCCTTATATATAATAAGCATAAGAGGGATCTTATCCATAATTTTCGTCACTGTACTACTAAATTAATCTCAACCGCCGATCTAATCTTTTTAAAAATAGACGATCAAGATTACATCACATTAAAAAGAAAATTATAATCTAAATGTAAAAAGGATATTATTCAAAAAAATTGTATTATAATTGAATTTCGAAAAGAAAATTATATTATCAAAATGATATATTTAAAAAAGGATACAACTGAATTAAATTTAATTTTTTAGAAATATTAAAAAAAGTTTATATTTACTATTTATGCTCTATCTCAATATCTATAAATTAGATTTGGAACCCACACGAAGTTTATAAAATTGTCTTTATTTAGGGTTGATTCAACAATTATTATCCAAATGGAAACATTCAAAATCTCAATAGAAAATATAATTACAAATTTTTACATTAATCACATTGATAATCCTATTCAATGTAGAAAACCAAATTATATACTACCTCCGTCCCAACCAATTCTTAACCTTTCTTTTTACATTTTCTAGCACGCATTTTAAGATGTATTTTTAGGATAGTTCAATAACTAGCTTATTTTTAAAATTTTCTTTTTTTGTATAAAAATATTTACATACAAAACAAGAAAATTTTAAAAATAAATTATAGAACTACCCTTCAAATGCACCTTAAAATGCGTGCCAAAAATCCCATTTTAAAAGGTAAAGTATCTATTGGGACCTAGGGAGTATGATTTAAATCATCGACATTCACTTTTTCGTCTTTCAGTAAAATCGTCAAACTGAAATTTTAAAAATTCAAGATAAAAAACAAATATTAAATTGAACGTGTAAAATATTATATATATCAATTTTTAAACAAAAATTTGATATGTAAATTAATAATATAGATATATTAAAAAATTAATATAATTATTGATAGAGTAATTTACATTTTGCATCCCTCTGGTTTTAGCTTTTTGCACTTAAGGTTCAATAGTTTCAGAATCAACACTTTGCATCCCTCTACTTTAGTACTCCGCAACATTTTCCATCCACTGTGCTAATTTCTGTCAAAGTTGACCGTTAATGATAGTCAACAACGATATTTGCAGGGGTATTTTAGTCATTTACTTGAATAAATATTTTCTAAAAAGTAAAATAAAATCAGAAAACATAATTTTTTTAAAATTTTAAATTTGTAAATTTAACACATTTACACATGTCATTGATAATATTTTAAAATAGATTCAATATAATTTTTTTATGGTTTAAAAATTTTAAATTCAATTATAATAAATTAAAATTATCATTCTTTCAGAAAAAAATGAACTACTTATATTGAATATATTAAAAAATATATTCTATTTTGGTCCCCCACCTGCAAAATAAGAGGTGTGGGGAAATTATATGATTTATGGGTTAGAATGAAAGATGTGGAAGGGAATACTGAACTGTTGTAATGCAACAAGAACCTCCTTTTATCATTCAATGCCCTGGCTACTGCCCAGAACACACAAGAATAATAGGAGCTCGCATTAGGCCACATAGTCTTGGCCCTTGGAAATCCGCATGGACAAAGACTATTCTATTAATTCATAGCATCAATATTTATTACCATGAATACACCAACGTTTATGATCAGCCAAGGGTGTTAAATTATAGCAGTTAGAATCCTAAATGGATTAATCAGCAGGCCCAACTTTTTATGACATCTATCCACTTAAACCTAAAGTACTAGTAGGTAACCATGATATCTCCATCTTTTCTGTTTAAAGTGTCTGGTTTGCTAGCTTAATTTATACACATACACTAGATAAAAGACACTAAGACCAAAAACATTTGTTCTCAAAAGAACAAATATTAGAAAAGCGTCTACAGTATCTGTATTTCACTATTAATACTAGAACAGTAAGAAGGTGAGAGTCGGTGTGAATAGAAGAAAAAACTTATGTTACTCCATCATATAAATCTTTCATTTAATAAAAAATACATGTCAAGGACCCAAGTTTCTACAGAAGTACCATTAGTATTAAGCAAATTTTAGCAAATGATGTGATGGCAAAGAATTTAGGTCAATTTTAATACCAACAATTGAAAGTAATCCCTTCTGCGGAACGAAACTAAATTTTAAAGGATAATTCAAGTTGAACTTCAGTAAAAACAATTTACAAAACCTATAATACTAACCATGTGCAGCTCATCTATCACAATAATTCCAACCTCTGACATCCGACTCTCTTCTAACAACCTGTTAAGTAACGAGTTTGCCTTCTCAATTGTACAAACAGCTACAGAGGTATCCTTGGGAAGAGATTCACCACCTTGGTTTCCATAATAACTCCGGACATGCTTATCAAGTGGTTCAAGAAGAAGGGCCTCGAGATGTTCAGCCTGCACACATCCAGACATTAGTCTAGCCCCCCAAAAAAATTTTAGTCTCTAAGCACAGGTATTCAAATGAGCTCACCTTTTCTGCACAGATTGATACATATGGCAGTACAAGAAGGGCCATTTTCAAATTGGCAAGACACGCTGCAGCATTAAGATTTCAGCAACAAAACTTTTACCAGCACTGAGGACAATCGAAGAATGAAATCAAGAAACATTCTGCATTTACACAATCATGAAAGACATTCTATTGAATACAGTATACGACACCCTAATGGATTTAAGAGGTAAATAATACATGAAAACATCATCATTACAAAGGATAAATTTTAGATGCCCAACCATATTCCTCTTGAAGTCCCATCAAAGTGAAATGCAACTTCTAAAACGATAAATTTCAGAAATTAAAAATCCAAGAGCACTAAAATTTTGGGCAAATGAAGAGGAGTAATAGTTGTGGACAAAAAGAGACTGGACATCATTGTGTATGCAATTATATTGGTAGAAAAAGTTTCATAGTTAGCCGTCTCTTTCACCTAGAATTATATTTTTTTCAAATCTATGATGGTATTTAAATTAAAATTTAAAAATGCATGTGGAATACCTTGTAGACGCACAATACACAAGATTCCTTCTCTGTAAAACACCGTCAACCTGAGGCAGTCAACCAGAAAAAAAAGAAAGCAATGATGACAATATAACACTGAATGGTCAATTTACCAACACAAGATACACGACCTTCAGAAATAATCATGCTTTCTAGTGCTCTAATAACAATTCATTAGTATGCACAACAAAATCAAAAAAGAAAACATCAAACTAACTACTATATGAAAATCAATAACAAATAACAATTTCAAGCAAAATATAAAATCAAATAAACAGGTCAACACAGAACACTACAAATTTAAGCAGATAATATTTGTCCATTATCAAGTAAGAGAACCATAACTGTGGTGATCAAAATCGGTCAAAGATCAAAAAGCTCTACCTGCCATGGATACAGTTTTAATGTTCCTCTACTCCGATATGTGTTGCATAATTCAGATGGAAGCTAGTTGATGATATCCAGACGATCCTTAGGAGATATGAAACTTGACGGAGTATTTTCTTCACTAAATCCGTAAGTTATGGCATTATCATTCACAATCACCTGTTGAAAAACAAGTGAAATATCTTCAGCTATGTATATTGACATTGATATTATGGTCGAAAAAGATGAGGCTTACCTCTCTTGGAAAATCAATCGCAACTACTTCAGATCTAGCAATGACTTTAGAGTGAACCTGTTCATTAAAATTTTTACCCTCAGCAAGTGTCCGGCACCCATCATTACGAAAATGCCTCCTCTTTGGTAATTTTTCGTCCGACACAAGTGAAGAGGGGTTACCCTGTCAGTTAGCTGCGCCAGGTGGAACTTCTTTGCTGTAGGAGAAGACAATCATGTGAGCGTAAAATATTCTAAAATTAACTAAACTAGGTCACCCTTTTTTATGCTACATAACAAGCTCCCTACTCTGTAAGGACTGAAAAATATAAAAGAAAGATAAAAAAACAAGCTACATAATAAGGCATCAAATTAACTCTTGTAAATAAATCTCTGTTGAAATACAATTACAAAACAAAATGTTAACAATATGGATGCAGTACCTACAATACAATGACAAAAAGTCGGCTGCAAACTGTTTCAGTTCTGGGTTTTCCAAACCATGCAAAGAATCTGAGGTATCCTTTCTAAGATCTTGGGAAACAACGTCTCCCATATCAGATGTCTTAGGTTTTTTCTGTTGAGCCTCTCCAGAAGCTTTAGCCATCTGACAATGCCCTTCGCCTGGTAAATTAATTTCTTTATTCTCATCTTTTGAAGATAATCTAACATCCAATTCCAGCTTCCTTTTAACAAAATCTGGCCTAGCTGACAAACTATTGGCAGTCTGCAAAGATCCTGCAGGAGGTACATCATCTTGTGAAGTCACTTAAAAACCATCTAAAGAACCCTTGTCCCTAGGAGATGCCTCAAGAGTAATCCTTACATCTTTTTCGACCAGCTTAGACTTCAACAGAGGTGAGGGCTCCTTACTCTTTTTCTTTGAAGCATAAAACTATACATAGTAACAAAAAAAAAAGCACTTAATCAAAATGAAAAATTGTTTAAATGTACGTAATCTTTAATTAGAATGCAAACTTCAGCTTAGAGGAACGAAACAATCATATACTATTCCAATGAAAAACACATTAAAAAAACTGTATCGAAGAATTAGAATGCAGCAAGATCAGTATAATTTAAACCATAATTTACTTCATATCCTGAATACGTGATAAAGGTCATAACTCATTAGCAGGTAGACTCAGTATAATCCGGACCATACATTGCCTACATATAAAAAATATGCAAAAGTTCCAATGTACCAAAAACATATAATTGACTCTCTCTCTCTCTCTCTCTCTCTCCCCCCCCCCCCTCCCCCCCCCCCCCTCCCCCCCACAGAACCAAAAACATGTAATTGTCAACACATTTCGATATCATTGCTATAAATCACCACACAATACCAAATCACCAATACATTGTGAAGAACATATCACCAAACAGATGCATACAAATACACAACACGCAATTAATAAACAAACCACAAATTGGGCACATAAAACACCAAGAAAAATTAGGGTTTTGCTAGAAATGGAAACTTGGGGGCTAAACACAAACCTGATTGATGCGATACCGAGGTGAATTGCTTGCCATTTTGAAGCCATTTGAAGAAATTTAAGCGGGAAACCCTACATTAGAATAGGGTGTGATGCCGGTTATATATACATTTGAATTTGAATTGTATGTACAGGTAGCGATTTGTATTGAGTAGGCCTCATTTTGTATATGCAAAACGCATTGAATTTTTTACTAACCAACCTGGAAGAGGCATGACAACTAAGAGAGCATCAGAAAGATCTTTGGGGGTATATTTTTTGTTGCCAATTTCAATACTGCCGAAGTCCACTTCATCTTTTACGAATTTTAAAAATACCTCGGACATCTTCTTCCAATTGTTTTGCAGATTTTTGAGCTCCTCTCCAAGTTTTCCTCCTTGTACATAATGCGTACATACAAACTCTCGAACTGGCCTAAATCGGAATAATTCCGCTAACATGCCAATTGAAACTGTCATAGCATGAGCAACTTCATCATCATCTACATCATCCTCTAGTTTACATAAATTATGTATAGCAGCATTTAATTGTTCCTTGCCCAAGAATATGTTGCTCCTATCTTTAGACTTTTGCTGCATATCAATGTAAGACTCTGACATGGGAAGTGGCACAACCTCGGGTTTCAGACTTTTAAACAACTCCATAGCGAGTACCTTTTTCTTCAATTCTTCAAATGCACCGTCTTCGAGTGAAGTCGTACAAGTCGTACTAGTCTGTATTCTTTTGTCCTTCGGAGCTACCGGAGTTTGTTTTGGTTGTGATTTAAAGAGTTTGACTTTGTTTTGTTCAGAGGGCATATAACCCAAAATGTATAGAGTTTTTTTACAGTTGATGTAAATAACTCCAACATGCTGGTTATATACCCTTGTAAGAAACAAAGGCTCGTCTTTAACTTGGCTGTCCGTACCAGAAAACAACACACGCAATTTTCTTCTTCCAAACGGTGTTTTGAGTGGTCTTGTAACCCTATTCCTGATTCTGTTACAATATTGTATAAAGCTAGTTGCTGATCCTTTTGAGATGTTAAATCCTTCAACATTGGCCTACATATAATAAAATAAATTGATGACATTAGGGAACCTAAGATATAAAGAATTTTATATAAAAAAACATATTTTTGTAAAATCAGATTTCATTTAAAATTTTAATAATATTCTATCATAGTATTAGTATTATTAATTACTAGTATTAATTAAGTATTTGTTTACTTCGTAGTTGTAGTAGTATACAATTAATTTGCTTAGGTTTTATTTTTAGCCCACAACAGTTTAGGTCCATTATAGCTTTTGTTAATTAATTTGGTAATGTTTAGTAGATTCTAGTCCATTTCGTTTCATGTTAAGTAGCCTACATGATTTCTAGCCCAGCCCGTTCAAGATTTTTGCTTTCATTTATGCTGTCCACTAGCATGATCTGGGCCGAAAACCATTTTGTTAATTGCTGGTCCAAAACCCATTTTTCCTAGCCCATGTCTGTTTAGGTCTAAATAGCATTTCCTAGCCCATCTTTTATTTTCTTTTACCGGCCCAAATCTATGCCTTTATCTTAGTTTAGTTCTAGTACATTAATTTGTGCTGTCCCAATACCTACCATGTTATAGGCCATTTTCATATATTCTGTTCATGTAGATTCTTTACATTCTTTGTCTAATTTTAATTGTTAATTAGTGTAATTAATTCTCAACTCAAAAATTAAATTTTCTAGTTAACCTAAATTAATTATTAAGGACTCGCAAAGAATATATAGTCTATGTAGATCGAATCAAAAATATTAAAACAACAATAATTTAAATTCGATATGAGGTAATGACATGTACCAAGATTTGTGAAATGCTTACCATTTGACGATGTATGGAGCTTGGGATCCCAAGATTTTCAGTCTTTTTATCATGCTTCTCGTCATCATCAGAATTAACTAACACAAAGGGTCCGTTTGGATTGGGGGTTGAGAAGGGTTGGGTTGGGTCGGGTTCAAATTTAAAAATTCGATTTTGAAAGAAATTTAAAAGTAAAGTGTTAGATTTTGGTATTTTACGAAAGAATTAAAATAAAATTACATATTAAATCCAAAATCCAACACTTTACTTTTAAAATTTTCTCAAAAACGAATTTTTAAATTTGAACCGACCCAACCCAACCCTTCTCAACCCCCAATCCAAACGGACCCAAAAAGTAAATTGCATTCAAACGCAAAACTGACAATATATATATGGACTCATGTAGTAGAGCATATAGGGGATTCGTATCAAAAGATAAAAACTTCTCAAACTGCAGTTGCAAGGCAAAAAACTATGCATAAATGTACAGTGCCAGATAGGATACTCATATATAGATTAAAAAAAAAATCTGTTTAAGTTGCTATCCTACTGCACTCGCATGCATCATCAAGTCAGAATCTGCCTACAAAAATTAATATATTGACTTAATGATATATAGCAAAATATATATCAACTCATGGCTTTTATACAACAACTAATCAAATACAATAACCCAAAATTAATACAATAACTGATCTGGTATATAGTATATACTACATGCATAACTAATGTTATTCAGTCTGGTTATGTAGAAGATCAAGTAATCTCTATCTAGCTACTTCACATGTATGTGAATATTTATGGCATAAAAGCCTGGGAATTGGTCCCCGACCTTTTTTTTTTTTTTTTTGCTAGGTAATAATTAATTATATTAACCCAACACATGATGCATGACCAAAATGCATTTAGCAAAAGAAAAAAAAAAAAGAAAAGCAAAATGCCTAAGATGGCTCAATGTGTGGAACAAACAATATGTCTATCAAGAATTAAACAAAAGAACAGGAGAGAGAGGGCGACACAATAGCGTAATCAAACTAGATCGAAGCATCTATGTAAAATTAGTACGTACAGTGGTTGTTTTTGGAGAATTTTTCTCCATGCTGCTATCTACTTGATCATATATAATTTTCCTAATCATAATCAGAGCTTCATCTACTTGCTGTCTTTACCTCATTTGAGTCACGATCCTAATATTTCTATCTTTGATGCCATGTGTGAAGCAATGGAAATTAAGTTTTCACATTGGAGTCAGCCAACTACAACAGTGCTTAACAATGTTATCAAATTCTACCTACTTAATAATCTTAGCGAGAGGTATAGTTGTACGCAGAACTGAAACGGGTCTATGTTGAAAAGAGACCAGCAACTAAATAATGTCACCAAACTATCAAGGCATCACCAGGTAGCCTCCCTCTGAAATTACATCCTTCACATAAAACATTATGTTTTGTGATGTAATAGTACTATATATGATGGGTAAAAGTTTACAGGAGCCAGCTTTGCATATGTTAATAGCTAGTCATTCCAAAGCAGATTTGAAAGAGAACAAATAAGAGAGAACGGTGAATGTACCTGTACGTCGTCTACGATTCTTAGGCGGCGCCATTAGAGTAAACTTGAAAGAGTTAAAATGAAACAAATGGTCAGCAACAAAATTAAACAAGAAGGATGTAATGTACGTATATATATAATGACGTTGATCATAATGTGCATGTTTAAATGGAAACCAATACTAATCAGCAAGCTCATAGGGAGTACTATATTTGGTTAAAGGAGCTTGTCACCATCAAGTATCAACTTCAAAATTAAGAGGACGCGCACATCATTAGTAGAAAACTACTTACGGTGACTTGTTGCAGTCTCTAAAGGTTATTTACCTGTCTAATATTTAGCAAAAAAAAAAAAAAAAAGTTACCTATCTAATTAATATTATTTTTATTTGTTTCTTTATAAAATGATTGTAATTTCACTATATTATTAATTTTCATAATTTTTGAATTTCAAATTAAGTATTCTAAAATTTATTTGACGTGGAACAATAATATTATTACTTCATTTGAGTCTTGTTTCTCACATAATCGAGTAGGCTAGCTCTAGGTCAGCTTTGCTTTTTATTAACTACTGTAATTAACATGCAGAAGTTGATGCACGTATATATGTTCACATTACATGAAATACCTCATTCAATATGACAATAACCACATATATGGTTTTACCCGAAATGTTTTTAGTTTATTTCGACAATTAAAAAAAAAAGATACTTCCAAGTAAATTTTAAATTTTGGTTTTTCATCCAAAATAAATACATTGATACATTTATTCTTATAACTTGTATATATATACTGAAAATTATAATCTAGCTTGTTACAAGTGACTTGTATCGAGAAGAAAAGAAAAAAGCGACGAAACATAGTTGTTTAATAATAAGTTAACATAGTTGTATCTAAAATTCATGAAGATTGCAAAAGTATTGTTGCTCCATTGATAGACCTTTCCCGGCTTAACTATCTGCTTGCACATTACTATGAGTAGTATAAGTTTTGCTACTACATATTTGGGTACCTCACATGTCATATGTGTGGCTTGCATAATTTATTAGCAAGGAATATCCATGTGGGCCACCACTTCATAAAACTTGAAAGCGATATATATAAAAGCTTATGACCCCATATACTTATATATAATTATGAAGCATCCCAGCTGATCAGATCGATTTGCCAAAATCATAAGGCTCAACTCGAATAAGACTCCTATAAAAGTTTTCATGACTTGTATGCCTGGACGGTCAGTGTCACCTTTATCCTCAATTTTACTTCATTTTTGTTCCTTCAACAAAATAACGATACACACCTTTCCTTGCCTCGTATATAATAAATCTATTTTGTAAGAGAGTGACCGTTATTCTTTTTATATCTAATAATCATTTTTTTTCAATAAATGGTCTCACACCAAAAAAATGTATTATTAATATTAAACAAATGAGTAGTGCTACAGACCCCAAATTGGGTACCAAATTTTGACACCAAATGATGTGGCATTAATTAATTGGCATTTTGGATTATTTTAATTGGATGGCCCTGGCGGGCCCATCATAATTATAACCAATAATTACTTGCCATGTCATTTGGGAAAGGAATTTGGTGTACCAATTTGGGGTACCTAGCATTTTCCTAAACAAATATCTAAAAAGTAACAGATGAAACGAGAATTTTCTACACTTTAATGGATACTATGTTGTGTATATTTTATGTTTGTAATTTTATTGATCGTATCATTTAATATACCTACACTTTTGTTTGCCAAGTATAGTTAACAAAAAATAGTTGATAAAAAATTTTGCAACTCAAATTTAGACTTCACAGAAATTGTACAGACTATTCACTTTGTTAAACGTGTTAATCTAGCCTTTCTAACAGTTCCTTGACATCTACTGAATACTCGTAAATGTTAAAGGCCATTAGAGCAAGATTTCAAAAAGTGATTATTTGCATCCTATTGATATTTTATTAACACAAAATTAAAAAAGGTCGGGAGGCTAGTTGAAAATGGTATTTACAAGTTCTAGTCACTTACTTTTTTGAAATTCTATTGGTAGTGATTTGCTTTCACCTTACTAGAGTAAATTACAAAATGGTGGCCGTATTTTACACCGATTTTCAAAAAAGTGGCCGATCTTTCAGTTTCTCAAATTAGTGGCCAACCTTTTACATTGTCTTTCAAAACAGTGGCCAGTTTTTCAATTTCTCAAATTAGTGGCCAATCTTTCACTCCGCCTTTCAAAAAAGTGGCCAATAGTAGACTAAAGTGGCCACTTTTTTAAAATGCGAAGTGAAATGTTGGCCACTAATTTGAGAAATTGAAAGACTGGCCACTATTTTGAAAGATAAAGTGAAAGGTTGGCCACTAATTTGAGAAACTGAAAAACTGGCCACTTTTTTGAAAATCGGTGTAAAATATGGCCACCACCCTGTATTTTACTCACCTTACTATGGAGTATGGAGTATAAGTTTTACTATTTTGGGTACTCCTCATAATGTGTGGCTAATTTATTAGCAAGGAATCTATATGGGCCACCACTTTCAAACTTAAAAGGGATATATATACATACAAGCTTATGACCTCATATATGTAGGATTGCGAAAAAAATTCGAAAAATTTGATATTCGTCTGAAATATCTGTGTTCGTATCCGGATAAAAATGGATATTATTCGTGTTATGCCCAAATTTGACATAATAATTATCATGATTTAATTAGCTGAATTAATGGTTCATTATCTACAATGGGCCTCGAAGATGGTAATTGGCTCATAAAAGCCCACTATTGGAATCAGTCCAGCATAACTACAGGGCCACCTCGCTCTCTATCAAATACAAGGGATCGCTTCGTTGATATATCCCTCTCTGAGATCGCTTCTACAAACTAACACGAGATCGCTATCTCAGTCTCTACTAGAAGGCTCATAGCTAGACCCCTCGAGGTCATATGAGTATTTATACATTTGGGTCCGCTTCGCATGACTCGATCCCTCGAGGTCGCATGCCGAGTCCGTGTTGCTTCTCTACTAGCTTCGCTTGGAAGGTCACATCCTCGTCCATGCGAGACCATCGGTTTCCATCTATAAACCATGGATCATGGATAGGATCAATGACTCATTGTCACGTCAGCCCTAATCTAATGGGCTTGGGTCATGGCTTATCTTCTAAAACCCTAGCCCGTCTAGGTAACTTGCTGCCCAAGAACTACGTACGGCTTTATCCCTATAAATAGAGTACGTAGGCACCTTGATATGAATGAGAAACAGTTCACCCCTGAAAATCACTTATCAAGTTTAGCCACATCTATACACACAAACCCTAATTCCTATTCTTCTTATAGCAAAATATCCGTATTTTGCTCCGTAAATCCAGCAACCTCCATAAACATTGTTATACCAAAATCTCCCTATAACATCTGGTGCTAGAAGGAGGGGCTAGTCATTGATTGGGAGAACGATGACTAAATCACATAAGAAGAAAAATGGGGAGGGAGAGACTCCGGGATCGCATAGGAGGAATAAGGATGACCCTCAGAAGAAGAATCCACCAGAGAGCGAAGCGCGTAAAGATGGGATCGAGGATGAGTTTGAGAAGGAGCAAACACCTCATGTCCAACCGGTGGCTTTGACTGGCGAAGTCATGTCATTTTTGAAGGACCTCGATGATCAAATGATCGAGGTAAAGGAGAAGATAGCTAAGATGGAGAAGCGACATAGTTCTAGAGGCTTCAAGAGGAATGCGAGGACAGGGGAGCGAACTCATCAAGCCGAAGGTAGCAAAGGTCCCACCAAGAGGTTAATAGGGGACTTCGATGATGTAGTAACAGACCAAACGAACCCCGACTGGAATGACGAGGAAGCCACTATGAATAAGGAGGGGTCGAAGGCGAAGCCCGCCTCATCTGAATGGAGATCTGTCAGTGTCTTTGACTTAGTTGGAAGACCCTAAAAATAAGGATCGTAGAAATGACAAAAAGGAGTCTAGTGCCCCAAAAAAGACTCAATCTCATCATGCGAGCACTGGAGAAAAGAAGGATGGAGACAAAGAAGTCAGGATTGGGGATTATAAGCTGGATGAGTTGAAAAAGGCATTGGATGCGATGAATAATGAGAAAGGAATTTTCAGCAATATGGGCTCCTCCTCACCCTTTACTCATGAAATTCACACTGCTCCACTGCCTGCAGTGTTTCGAGGTCATCATTCTGACATGACTTATAATGAGATGGACGTGTATCAAGTATCACTGTTAGCAAGGTGTAGGCTATTTGCAGCTTCGCTAAGGGGAAGTGCCCAGCAATGGTTTTCGAAGCTAGGATCCCTAGTTGTCATAGATTCTTGGGAACAGTTCGTGGACATCTTCATCAAACAGTTCCAATCTTCAATGCTCTATGCACCTCTTGTGTCCACATTGGCAATCATAAAACAGAAGGAAGGAGAAACTTTGCATGATTACTTCAAGAGGTTCAATGCTGAAGTACCTCGCGTGCGAGGTGCAAATGATGAAGCCGTGAAGAATTTTCTTATTGCTGGGGTAAAGGAAGGAACTAAATTTTGGGAAAAACTACAGGAGCAAACCCCTGGTACACTTTCGGAGTTGCACAGGGTCGCTGAGCCCTTTAAACGCGTTGAGAAATCACTAGCAGATCTCAAAAAGAATGATGGAAAAAGCAATAGTGGAAGCAGGAGTAGGGGAGTGAAAAGGATGGATTCTCAGAGTCCAAGGCGAAGACGGGATCGAAGCCCTAGCCCAAAGAGGAGGGAACGCGAGTACTTAAGGCGATCCCCTCCTCGGGCTCGCCCCACAAGAAGCGAAGACAAGTCTGCCCCTCTGGTCGCCTCGATTGATCACATCTATGCATTCAACGCAAACAAAGGGGTATTCAAGAGACCCACACCAATGGGTTCAAGAGGAACTTCAGACACAAGTAAATATTGTGCCTTCCACGAGCAAGCAGGGCATGATACTAACAATTGTTGGCAACTTAAGCAGCAAATTGATCAGCTGATTCGAGACGGGAAATTAACTGAGTGGGCGGTTCGTGAAGTAAAGAAACACCAAGGGGATTCAGGTAAGCCAGGTTTGGGGTATCATACTGTGCCACATGAGAGGCAAGATGAACCTCGCAAAGACAAGGAAGAACGAGCTGGAAGTATTCATGTAATTATTGGAGGCCCACACATCGGGGGAGAAAGTAACAAAGCTAGGGAGAGATATGCACGCGAGGCCAAGGAGCGACCTCTCACTAATGTGCACCATCTACAAGAGCGACCCCCAAAGTTGTTCAAAGGCGAAGATACAAACATCATGTTTATAGAGGAAGATGCGAAGTGGGTTCATCACCCCCACTCTGATGCACTTGTGGTTCGAGTTCGCATTGGATCCTAGAACGTCTACAGGGTCCTTGTTGATAATGGGAGTGTTGTGAACATTCTTACATATGAAGTCTACAAAAAGATGGGATATGTTGATAAGGATCTCATACCCACGGTGGGGCACCTTTATGGGTTCATTGGAGCATCTGTTAGTGTGAAGGGCCTCGTTCGACTTCCCATTACTTTAGGGGACGAACCCTGCATCACCACACAGATCGCTGACTTCATGGTAGTAGATCAACCATCTGCTTACAATGCCATAGTGGGGAGGCCCATCTTAAAAGAAATGAGGGTGGTGACGTCTATCTACCATCTCTCTAAGAAGTTTCCCACCCCACATGGAGTTGGTTGTGTAAAAGGAATTCAATATGAATCTCGTGAATGTTATAACAATGCTTTAAAGGCAGCAGAAAAGGGAGGTGGCTCTGTGTCAGGAAACATGGAATGCAATATAATATCAATTGAAGAACTCCCAGATGATTACTTTGAAGGCTTGGGTATTCAGGTGGAACCAATCCCAGGGGCCCTCGTGTTGGAGGCCTCGCAGCCTGTGTTGGTTCTCCAAGAGGGGATCGTTGAAGAAGCTAGAGATGATGAGGAGAGCCCAGAACAAGCTGCAGTGCGAGCCCGAAAGGGGAAGTGGGTTCGCAAGGAAACTTCAACTTTGGTGGACCTGCCTAATGTAATAACTCGGGAGACTACAATAATAGATGAATATGGTCAAGTGGGAGCAATCCCATCTACAGAAACAATGTCGGCTTCACCACAACATGGAGTCGCTAGAAGGAATGAAGCAGAGTCTAGCACGGCTCGCGGATTCGAGCTCGATTTGGATCCTCGCATCCCAGAATATGTTGAACGAGCCAGAGCTGTAGAAGATACCATTTGTATCCTGGTTGATGCCAAATATCCGTCCAAGGTACTGAAGGTTGGGTCGCAACTCAATCCTGGGCTTCGCGAGAGGCTTGTCCATTTTCTGAAAGCCAATTTGGATGTGTTTGCCTGGTCCCAGGAAGATATGATTGGAATTGATCCTAATGTTATGTGCCACAAGCTTAACTTGGATCCAAACAAAAAAGGAATAAGGCAAAAGAGGCGATCCATAAGTGGTGAGCGAGCCGAGGCACTTAAAGAAGAGGTCGACAGACTCCTCGAGGTCGGCCTCGTTAGGGAATCTTTCTACCCTAACTGGCTCGTGAACCCTGTTCTTGTGAAGAAACCCAATGGAAAGTGGAGAACATGTGTGGATTTTACTGATCTCAACAAACACTGTCCCAAGGATAGTTTCCCACTTCCAAGGATCGATCAGTTGGTGGATTCAACAGTTGGGCACGCACTTCTTAGCTTTATGGATGCCTATTCGGGGTACAATCAAATACCAATGTACGGCCCTGACCAGGAACACACCTCGTTCATCACTGATTGGGGTCTCTACTGTTACATAGGGATGCCCTTCGGTCTTCTCAATGCTGGGGCCACTTATCAACGACTCGTTAATATGATGTTCGAGAAACAAATTGGGAAAACAATAGAAGTGTACGTAGATGACATGTTGGTAAAATCTAAAGAAGTTGGGGATCACATCACCCACCTCGCAGAGATGTTTGACATACTTAGGAAGTATAGAATGAAGCTCAACCCCTAAAAGTGTGTGTTTGGGGTCGAATCTGGGAAATTTTTAGGGTTCATTGTCAACCACAGAGGCATCGAGGCCAACCCAGAAAAAATAAAGGCCTTAATGGAAATGAGATCACCCAGAAATGTGAAGGAGGTACAAAGCCTCACAGGAAGGATAGCAGCCCTTAATAGATTTGTTTCAAAATCATCAGACAAGTGCCAAGAGTTTTTCAAGGCAATCAAGAAGGTTGGAAAGGATTTTGAATGGACCCCGCAGTGCGAGGAGGCATTTCAAAAAATCAAGGAGCATTTGGGGTCGCCACCTCTGCTCTCCAAGCCTCGTGAGGGAGAGACACTCATTGTATACCTCGCGGTGTCAGAACATGCGATCAATGCTGTTTTAGTTCGCGAGGAGGAAAAAGTTCAATATCATGTCTACTATGTTAGTCGAAGAATGTTAGAAGTAGAGACTCGCTACACCAATATAGAGAAACTCGCCTATGCCCTGGTATTGGCCTCCCGAAAATTGAGGCCATATTTTCAGGCTCGCAAAATTGAGGTTCGCACATCTTATCCTCTAAGGCAAGTGATGCACAAACCAGAAACATCAGGAAGGCTCTTGAAGTGGACTGTGGAACTGAGTCAATTTGACATTGAATATAAGCCACGAGGGCCTCTAAAGGGTCAGGCCCTAGCAGATTTCATACTTGAGTTTCCTCCCTACATTGAACAAGGCTCTTGGGCTCTCATACCGATCCCTGAAAAGGTCAATAGCGAGGTCAAAACTGAAAATTCGGCCTCGTGGTGGGAACTTTATGTGGATGGCGCCTCTAATAAGGAAGGAGCTGGAGCAGGGATCGAACTTGTTACTCCCGAGGGTCGCAAAATAAGCATTGCAGTTCACTTTACATTTGGAGCGTCTAATAATGCAGCTGAATACGAGGCCCTGATCATTGGCCTCAAACTTGCAATTAAAATGAAAGTTGAAAATCTTAATGCATACAGTGATTCTATGCTAGTCACAGGTCACATTGGATGCGGATGGCAAGCTAGGGGGCCTCAAATCGAACTCTATCTGCGATGTGTGCAGAGATTGATGAAATTGTTCAAACAGGTCAAGGTGGAATTTATCAGGAGGGCAAAAAATCAAGGTGTTGATGCCCTAGCAAAATTGGGCTCGCGTCGCGAAGCCACTCTACTTGGGGTTATACCATTGGAAATTCAAACCAAACCTAGTGTCCCTGAAGAGTTTCTTATGGAAGTTGCGAGCTCAGAACCAACATGGATGACCCCTATATGGGAGTATGTGAAGAATGGGATAGTACCTCAGGATAAAAAGGAAGCAAGGAAGGTCAAATACAAGGCTGCTCGATATGTTATTTATGACGAGGCCCTGTATCGAAGAGGGTTTAACACTCCACTCTTGAGATGTGTAGATGGCGATGAATGTAACTATATTTTGAGAGAGGCCCATGAAGGTATATGTGGAAATCACTCGGGGGGTAGTTCGCTGGCTCAGAAGATTCTTCGTCAAGGATATTTTTGGCCCACACTAAAAAAGGATGCATTTGAGTTCTAAAGGAAATGCGATGCCTGCCAGAGGATCGCTAATTTTAGCAACGCACCGGTCTCCCAGCTCACTTCGCTCACGAGCCCATGGCCCTTTGCTATGTGGGGGATTGATCTAATTGGGGAACTACCTAAGGATAAAGGGGGAGTTAAGTACGCGATGGTGGCAGTGGATTATTTCACTAAGTGGGCCGAGGCTGAGCCACTTGCAACAATCACTGCCAAGAAACTAAAGGACTTCGTATATAGAGCAATTGTTTGTCGCTATGGGATCCCTTATCAGCTCATATCAGATAATGGGAAACAATTTGACAGCAAGGAGATGAAGGAATTCTGTGAGAATTTGGGGATCAAGAAAAGTTTTTCAACTGTTAGCCATCCTCAAACAAATGGCCAAACTGAGGCTATCAACAAAATAATCAAGCATACTTTAAAGGCGAAGCTAGAAGAAAGCAAGGGTATGGCCTGAAGAATTACCAAGGGTCTTGTGGTCATACAGAACGACCCCAAGGACCACCACTAGAGAGACCCCATTTTCTTTGACCTATGGATGCGAGGCCATCGTCCCAGTGGAGGTTGGTTCGGGATCGTTTAGAAGGGAACACTATGACCCTGAGTCTAATGAAGTCAATCATAGGCTCTACCTGGACATGGTTGAAGAAACAAGAAGCGAGGCTCAGCTACGCCTCGCAGCTTACCAACAAAGGACCGCAAGGTACTACAATGGAAAGGTCAAGGTGCGACCCCTACGTACAGGTGACCTAGTACTCAGAAGGGTCATGCCTAACACTAGGGTCCCGGGACATGGAGTTTTCGGTGCTAATTGGAAAAGGCCCTACAAGATCTATGCAACTCTGTCAGAGGGAACCTACTATCTCACTGATATGGAGGAAAAAGTTATTCCGCGAGCCTGGAACGCGGAACACTTGAGAAAATACTATTAGTAAAAGCTTCGTTACTGGTAGCCTCTATCTATTACTACTACTTAGCATGAATAAATTCATACAAAGTATTGGGGGGTAGTGATCATATAGACACCTCCCCTTTATGATGTAATGACTCTAGGGCCTCGCCCCTACTTATCAACTTTAGGGCCTCGCCCCTACCTTGTATTATACGGAGACATTTCTACTTATCAACTTTAGGGCCTCGCCCCTACTATGGCAATAAATGAGTTCGTTTACATTCATTATTGTTTATTTAAATTTTTGCATTCAAACTTCACTTGTTTGTTTGTTAGAATTTCACATTTTAAAGGACTAGCTCAGCACAACAATGAGAGGCTACTCCCTTTCAGACAACAATCTATAGAAAAGCAAAATATGACTCACAACGGTTCGCATCTAGTGATCTCACGAGAATGGATCGCACTTTAAACTCCATAATTAAGAAGATACTAAGCTAACGAAGACAATCTATATGAAGACTTGCATAAAGGGAAAATACAACACTTCTACGAAGACAATTAACATAGGAACAAAAGGCAATCATATTGGAAACATAGAAGAAATTAAAAGTTAACAGATCGCTTAGTGATCCCAGAATTCTTGGCAGCAAAAGAATATAGTTACATCTTGCGAGGTAATCAAAGGGTACCCGCATCCCTAGTTCAAGAACTTGAAACAGCAATAGTTATAAACAAATCAAGGAGCAGTCTTGTCCTGATTTGCTTTGGCGGTTTCTTCAGCTAGCCTTGCTTCTTCAGCAATCCTGGCCTCCTCTGCGAGCCGCTCTTCCTCGGTATCCTCAGCAGCAATCTCCTTCTTTAGAGTCTCAGCATTTCCTGGGCCCAGTTGATCCCATTCAAAATCAGGGATCGTTCTGATAAACCCTTTCATGAAGCTAACCTGTCCCTTAACCAGGAATGCATCTTCAGTAATTGACAGAGCAGTTTTAGCAGCATTCAGATCGTTGGTCAACTTTTCGATCTCCTCAACCTTCTTCTTAATCGTCTCCTCGCTGGATTTCTGAAGGTCTTTGAGGGATTTTTCGAAATCATTCCTCTCTCTGCGAGCTGTCTTCAGATCTGTTCTGATTTGGGCGGTGTCTTGGGAAAGTTTTTTCTTAAATGTCTCCTCTAGGGATCGCTTGTCTTCCACTTTCTGAAACTCAAGGACCTTGTTCTTCTTATCGAGCTGAGCAAAATGCTTGGTATGAGCGGCCTGACGGATGAAGGCTTCAGCTAAACACCTGGTTAAGGTGTTAACATTTTCTTCAGGAGATGCCTTCCACCAGCCCGAGGTCTCAGCCTCGTCAGAGTAATGAGTTCCTAGTGCAGCGAAGAGATGTTGGGAGGCCATTGCGGTAACGACCCCAGAAGGTGGTCGAGAGGATCCATCCTTAAGCCCCTCTGTTCTGGGTCGCTTCAAAAGAGTTTGTTCAGGAGAAGTTAGAGCTTGTTCTCCAGCTATGTTTGATTTGGTTGGGGGGTCCCTAACGACCTTCTTGGAAGAAGCTGTTGGTTTTGTAGGAGGAGCCTTTAAGGCAGACTGCGTCTTGAAAGCAGGGCCCTTCTTGGCACTCAGGAAAGGGGGAGCTAGGTCGTCTGACATGCCTGCAAAATGAAAAAGACAAGTTAAAAGACAGTATAATAAAATGCGATGACAAGCAACATAAAAGTTATGCATTTATGAGAATGAAAGTCATGATGCAATATGTAACAGTTGTGGGTCGAATCATTATTGAATACCCTCATCATCTACTAGTTCGACGTGAGAAGACGAGGCCTCTTCTCGCACTTTCCTCTTCCGCGAGGACCGCTTCGCGGTAGATGGCCCCGCTTCAGGGGTGGATCCTACTCCTTCCTTGAGGAATCCACATTCAATAAGGTTTTCTAAGGACAGGAGGGTTCTAATATTCCTCTCTTCAGTGGTTGATTTTGTCAACACCTCGTCTGCTCGTTTCTTCTCGTCACCTTTGAGAACGGTGCGAATCGGACCAACTGCGATGCCAGAAAGGTTGTCAATTTTGAATAATTTTCAAGAAAACAGAGGAAAATAAATGGATAAGTAACTCACCAGGGAGGTAGTTGAAACTTGTCTTAACCCTAGGGACCTCGTGTATATACAAAAAAGGCTCCTTCCACGAGCCAGCATTACTTATTCCCCCAGGAAGAAGGTTTTTCTTGTTGAAATCAGGCCATATGGAAAAATATACATAGCCAAAGTCTTTGGCCCCACATCACTTCAGTTGGAGAAAATAACCCATTGTCTTCGCATCCATGGGTGGATATCCGAGTTTGTGATAGAGAATATAAAGAGTAATCATAGACCTATATCCATTTGTACTTATTTGGATGGGGGCCAGAAAGTAGGTCTCACAAACATCTCTAATGAATGGATGGAGGGGCGAGGAGACACCTATCTTCATTAAAGGCATTGTCAGCACCATTCTTGGAACCCTGCCACCATTTTCTTCATTATTGAAACGATAACATCGCATTTTTCTCTTGGGGAGGACAATTTTTCCTTCAGGTCGAAATCTCTCGATCCCTTCTCTAATTGTCTTCTCTGTCAAAGTTGAAGACATGTCATGGCACGCAAGGATGCGAGGTTCACCCGGCTTCACCTTCGAGCCAGGCTCAATATCCTCAGGACGAGGCCCGTTCACATATATGACCCCCTCTAGCTCTGGTTGAGGGGTTGGCACATAGGGCTCTGGCGATGCCTCGGGAACATAGTCATAATCCTTGAAATTAACAACTCTTGACACCTCGTCAAGACCTCCATCATCTGAGGAAGGCTCCTCGTAGTCATCATCATCGGAGTTGGCCTCGTTGCCTGCTCCTCCTTCCACATCATAGTAGGCATCGCATAATGAGTCTATTGGAGAATCACTTAAGACAATGGGTGAATTGACTTGTGTAGGAGGCATTTTAGTAAGAATTTGTGCTACTTGCGAGCTGAACTCCTCTCCTTTTTTCTTTAATTCTTCCAACTCTCGTCCAGCATCAGTCATTTCGATCTCAGGCTCGCGTTGGGCTGGGAGAACGTCTAAGGATCGGTCCCGCGAGCTTGAGGCCTGTTTTGTTCGCCATGAAACTAAGGGCACTTCTCTGGTATAATCTTCATTCAACCACAAGGGATCAAAGTACAATTTAAATGAATTCTCACTCGTACTTGTAGCCCTCGCAATGTTAGCAGCGGCCGCCTCGCTAATATGAATACTGGGAATTGGAGATGGCGTCCTTGAGCTGTCATCGTTCGACATCTGAAAAGAATGTGAAGAATTAAGTGTGTGCTCTTATAGAAATCAAAAGGGAATAAAGGGAGAAAAGAATAATAAAACAGAAGGGTTCTACGTGTTCTCACATCGCTCACGAGCTCTAAATGGGGTTGCTACTCTAAGCAAGAAAGGAGCGTGCTATACTCTACTAACAAGGGATCGGTATTCTATCTAAGCGAGGATGGGATCGCAAGGTTAAATTAGTTATGTGGGATCACAGTCCAATGGGATCGCATCGCATATAATTTTAATCATCTAAACATGCATATGCAATGAAGAACAACAATTTTGATATTAAGAAGGAATGAAGGCTTACTTGTTCTTGGAAAGGATTGAAGAAATCGGAAGAAAGTTGGGGTCGCTTGTGATTGAACTCAAAAATTTCTTGCTTTTGATCCTGGAGCAAACTGACAGCACTTCGACAATGAGTTTTTAAGAATGAAAAAAGGAAATGATTGTGACAGGAGTATATATAGCCATCAGGAGAGAGAAGGTTATGGGACACGTGTCAAGATCTCAACCGTTCAGCACATATCTCGAGACATGACAACTGTGAAACCCCTTCAAATTCTTTGGGAGGGGTCGCGACGTTTCCAACAGTCGTATCTATAACACAGTCACAGCTTCGCTTCGCGGTTTCATATGTCTGATTTTCAAGTCCACATCGCATTTTCAATGACAACATGGCCAACTCAGGGGGTAGTTGTTATGCCCAAATCTGGCATAATAATTATCACGATTTAATTAGCTGAATTAATGGTTCATTATCTACAATGGACCTCGAAGATAGTAATTGGGTCATAAAAGCCCACTATTGGAATCAGCCCAGCATAACTACAGGGCCACCTCGCTCTCTATCAAATACAGGGATCGCTTCGTTGATATATCCCTCTCTGAGATCGCTTCTACAAACTAACACGAGATCGCTATCTCACTCTCTACTAGAAGGCTCATAGCTAGACCCCTCGAGGTCATATGAGTATTTATACATTTGGGTCCGCTTCGCATGACTCGATCCCTCGAGGTCGCATGCCGAGTCCGTGCTGCTTCTCTACTAGCTTCGCTTGGAAGGTCACATCCTCGTCCATGCAAAACCATCGGTTTCCTTCTATAAACCATGGATCATGGATAGGATCAATGACTCATTGCCACGTCAGCCCTAATCTAATGGGCTTGGGCCATGGCTTATCTTCTAAAACCCTAGCCCGTCTAGGTAACTTGCTGCTCAAGAACTACGTACGGCTTGATCCCTATAAATAGGGTACGTAGGCACCTTGATATGAATGAGAAACAGTTCACCCCTGAAAATCACCTATCAAGTTCAGCCACATCTATACACACAAACCCTAATCCCTATTCTTCTTATATCAAAATATCCGTATTTTGCTCCGTAAATCCAGCAACCTCCATAAACATTGTTATACCAAAATCTCCCTATAACAATTCGTATTCGGAGTCAACCGAATATTATCCGTATCTGAATCCGGGAGTTTAGGATGCGGAATGAATATAGGCGCATCCGTATCCGAAAATATCCGTATCTGAAATGAATTATATATAATATATATTTTTTATATATAATATAAATTTTAATATATAATTACAATAGATTTAAAATAATTTCTAATTAAATATTTATTATATTTAGAAAATTCTAGAATTCTAAAGGATAGATACGTTATATTTGGAAAGAAGAGTAAGAATATTTTATTGAATCGATATCCTTTTAATTATATTAATTATGTGTGCTAGAATCTTTTATTTTAAGAAATCAAGATAATATAATAATATAGTTATCGTTAATTATTAAGAATACAAATATAAGCATGTTTATACTAAGTAATGATTAATTATTAATCATTGTAGTCCCGTACCGGTGTCTCAGCTGGTTAAGGCCAGGACCTTTGGGGCTTACCAACCCGAGGTCCAAGGTTCGATTCCAGCTGAGCGCATGGAGATAAGCGGGATACCAAGGTTTAATTGTGGTGCGCGCAAGCTGGCCCAAATACCAGGTAAAAAATATATACTTATAAAAAATAGCAAAAATAAAATAAAATTATTAATAATTGTAACACAACAATTTGGTAGCCTAAGTGGTTTGAGTGTTGTATTAGGAATTTAGCAATGCAAAAAGAGCAACACTTGGGTTCAATTCCCTCATCATGCAATAATTTTGGACAACCAAGACTGCTCTCGAAAAGATTACTATAATCTATAAAAGTTTTCATCATGACATGTCGCCTGGATAGCTTATGGTGCTACGGACCGTCAGTGTCACCTTTTGCCTCGTACATAATAAATTTATTTTGTAAGAGAATGGTCGTTATTTTTTTTGTATCCAATAATCATTTTTCATTAATAAATGTACGGTCTCACATCTGAAAAATGTATTAGATCTATTTTCTATTTAGGTAAACTAGTAATATTACATTAAACAGTGTCACATATAAGCCATTCTATAGAGAACCATGAGAACCGTGGAGAACCACTTATTCCACACTAATTTTTTATTTTACGACAGAATTAAAGTTCTATTTTTTTGGTTTTATAAAAAAAAAATTGGTTCTACAAAAAACAAAATCTGGACAGATGCTGACGTGACAGACCTACTGACGTGGTAGTTTCACGTCATCAATGCTAACGTGGCAGTGCCACATCATCGATAACGTCATCATTGATGACATGGCACTGCCACGTCAGCAGTGATGACGTGGTAGATAACGTGACAGATGATGTGGTAGTGCCACGTCAATAGATCTGACGTGTCAGGTGACGTGGCAGGTTCGAATTTTTTTTTGGAAATTTTGATTCTATTACAGAGTTAGAAAAAATATTTTTTGAAAAATTTTGATTATACTACAGAATCAATGGGGGATGGTTCTCCATAGAATGCTACTATATATATATATATACATACATATATATATATATATAGGGATGATTCAGGTGAGAACACGTATATGTTGGAGAACAATGAGAACACCACATTTCAAGCTATTCTAAAGGGCCCCGCCAGGGGCACCCAATACGAAAAAGTCTTATAATTCTACCATCTATCCATTCATCAAAAAAAAAGTTTTAAATTTTTTTTAAAAAAAATTAAAAATGATGACGTGGCAGCAGTTTTTTTTTAAAATTTTTTTTTTGTTATTTTTTGAATTTTTTTTGTTATGAATGGATAGAGGGTAGAATTATAAGACTTTTTTTGTGAAGGTGCCCCTAGCGAGGCCCTTTAAAATAGCTTGAAATGTGGTGAATATGTGTGTTCTCACTGTTCTCACACTAACATGTGTTCTCACTGGAGCGTGACCCTATTTATATATATATATATATATATATATATATATATATATATGATTTTTCAATATAATATTTCTCTTAATGTCATCTTGGTAGTGTAATTATGAATATAACCATAGTACAGTAAATCAAATAATTTTACATAGTGCTATATCGTTGCAATTAGTCTTATGTTTTGGTAAAAGAAGATTTTAACATAGATTGAAAAGTAATAAATACTAGCTTAAAACCCGTGCTATGCACGGATTTTTTTTAATATTATATGAACTTTTTTATTAGTTTGAATTACTTTTTTTTTAAAATTAATTTTGGAGGCTTAAATTTTTAAATGAGATGATTTGATAATAATTATATAAATGTTATCCGTGATATTTCTAGAAAAAGAGAAATTTTATTTAGAAAATATTAAAAAGATTATAAATTTTAGTTGAAAAAGATAATCGATTAATTACAAGTACTTATAAAATTATTATTAATTTTATTAAATAGAATGTCGTGATTTAATTGGAAAAAAAGAGGTCTTAGTTAGAAACAATTAAAAAGGAAACATGTTTCAGATGAAAAAGGTAATTGATTAATTTATAGTAATTATAATTCAATTATGTTATTTTACTAAATAAAATTGCTCGTAATGTTTTAAGAAAAGGAAAAATTAATGTTGCCCGTGATATTTTTAGAAAAAGAGGGTTTTTAGTTAGAAAATATAAAAAATATGATACATAATAGCTAAAAAATAAATCGGTTATATAATTATTAATATTGTAATTTCGTTATTTTATTTTATTAAATAGAACCGCCCGTGATATAATTGAAAAAAGAGATATTTTAGTTAGAGAAAATAGAAAAGGTAATATTTAAATAAAATCGCCCGTGATATAATTGAAAAAAGATAGATTTTAGTTAGAGAAAATAGAAAAGGTAGTGTGGAAATTAAAAGATGACATGTTGTAGGTGAAAAAGGCAATTGATTAGTTTATAGTAATTATAATTTAATTTATGTTATTTTACTAAATTAAATTGCTCGTAGTGTTTATAAGAAATGAGAAATTTTTGTTATATACAATATAAAAGATATTGTGTTTTACCTGAAAAGGAAAATTAATTAGTTATTGAAAAATAGAAAAGGTAATGTATTTAATATAAAAAAGGAAATTAATGAGTTAATAGGATGGATTTTATTTGTAATTAAGTAAGGGTAAATAAGTAAAATCAATAGGTACCGTACCGACCAACCAACCAAACTTTTAATGTTTCGGCTTTTATATAATACTAGCCTAAAACCCGTGCGATGCACGGATTTTTTTTATATTATATAAAAAATTTCATTAATTAAAATTAATTTTTTTAAAACATGAATTTTGGAGGCTTACTTTTTTATATGAGATGATTTGATAACAATTATATAAATGTTATTCGTGATATTTCTAGAAAAGGAGGGATTTAGTTAGAAAAAATGATAGTTTTTAGTTAAAAAGAATAATCAATTAATATTAGTAATTATAAAATTATTACTTTATTTTATTAAATAGAATGTTCGTGGTATGATTAGAAAAATAGAGAATTTAGTCAGTGAAAATTAAAAAGATTATATGTTCTAGGTGAAAAAGGTAATTGATTAGTTTATAGTAATTATAATTGAATTACATTATTTTACTAAATACAATTGCTCATAATGTTTTTAGAAAATGAGAAAATAATATTGTCGATTTTAGTTAGAAAATATAGAAAAGATGATATGTTTTAGCTGAAAAAGGTAATCGGTTAATTAAAAATATTATAAGTTTATAAGTTTATTTTATTAAATAGAACCGTCCGTGATATAATTAAAAAAAATTAGTTAGATAAAATAGAAAGGTAACGTGCATGATTTATGTGAAAAAAGTAATTGATTAGTTTATAGTAATTATAATTTAATTATGTTATTTTATGAAATAAAATTGTTCATAATTTTTAGAAAATGAAAAATTAACGCTACTCGTTATATTTCTAGAAAAAAAAGGAATGAAATTAGAAAAAATAGAATAGATGATATATTTTTGCTGAAAAGGTAATCGGTTAATTATTAGTATTATAATATTATTATTTTATTTGTATTAAATAGAAACACTTGTAATATAATTAGAAAAATGGAGGTTTTAGTAAGAAGAAAGAAAAAAGGTAACGTGTTTTGCTGAAAAATGGTAACCGTCCATGATATAATTGGAAAAAGAGAGATTTTATTTAGAGAAAAGGTAACGTGTTTTGATTGAAAAAGGTAATTGATTAGTTAATAATAATTATATATAATTATGTTATTTTTTATCTGAAATGGTAATTGGTTAATTATTAGTATTATAATATTATTATTTTTTTTATTAAATAGAAACGCCTGTAATATAATTAGAAAAATGGAGGTTTTAGTAAGAAGAAAGAAAAAAGGTAATGTGTTTTGCTGAAAAAGGTAACCATCCATTTGGAAAAAGAGAGATTTTAGTTAGAGAAAATAGAAAAGGTAACGTGTTTTGACTGAAAAGGGTAATTGCTTAGTTAATAGCGATTATATATAATTAAGTTATTTTTTTAAACAAAATTGCCCGTAGTGTTTTTAAAAAGGAGAAATTTTAGTTAGATAAAATGTAAAAGATATTTTATTTTAAATGAAAAAGGAAATTATTTAGTTATTGAAAAATAGAAAAGGTTATATGTTTAAACTTAAAAAGGAAATTGATTAATAAATGAGAAATTTTAGTTAGATGAGAAATTTTAGTTAGATAAAATATAAAAGATATTGTATTTTACTTGGAAAAGGAAATTATTTAGTTATTGAAAATAGAAAAGATAATATGCGTAACCTGAAAAAGGAAATTGATTAGTTAATAGATCTGTAATTGAGTAAGAGTAATTAGGTAAATTCAATAGGTACCAACCAACCAAACTTTTAATGTTTCGGCTTTAATATAATAGAATAGATAGTATAGATATGCAAATTATAATTATTGTTATTTATTTATAATTATACTGCTACGACATAGTTTTTTTATTGCTTACTCATTCATATTAATTGTTTTGTATAACCTTTACAAATGTTGGCAGTAATTTAAATATTATTCATGAAAATAAATTAATCAGTTGCTTATGTTTAAACTCAACAACTCATAAAATTCAGCTTAGCTTGTCCACAAACTAAGGTAAACTAGCTTATAACCCGTGCAATGCACGGATTTCTTATATTATGTTATAAATTTTATTTAATATTATAATTATGTTTTTATATAATCACTAATTTTAATAATTTTTTTAATTTTAGTTTGATATAATTTAATATACTCATGTTTACGAATTACATTAATGTTTCCTTACTATAAACAACGTATACGATTTTTAATATATTTTATTAATAATTGAAAAATATGGTGTAATATTTTTGGGTATATATTGTAAGATTTGTTGTAAATTAAAAAAGTAACTTGTTTTAATTAGAAATGAAATATTAATGATTGAAATATATGATACAATTGATCTTTTTAGATGTTTATAAAATTTAGTATCTTCAACTAAAAGTAAATGTGAAAAAGGCAATCGACTAATTATCATTAATTATATTATGTTAATTTTTTTTTAGGTGGTATGTTTTTCTTAAAAATTATGGTGTGATATTTTTGGGTATATATTAATGATTGTAAGATTTGTTTTAAATTAAAAAGGTAAGTTGTTTTAATTCAAAATAAAATATTAATGATCGAAAAATATTATAATGTTTTTAGGTGTTTATGAAAGATAATATTTTCAACTAAAAGTATATGTGAAAGGGACAGTTGGTTAATAACCATTAATTATATGATTTTATTATTTATTTTAACAATTAGGATAATCAAATATACAAACTTTCAATATTTCGACTTTAATATAGTAGTATAAATACGTATTTTAATTAAAAGGCAATCGGTTGCTTAACATTAATTGTATTATTTTTTATTTATTAATTAAGATAACTTTACCTAAACCAAAGTGATAAAATTTTCAATGTTTCAACTTTAATATTATAACTACCTTATAACCCGTGCAATGCACGGGTTTCTTGTAATATGTTATAAATTTCATTTAATATTAAAATTATATTTTTATATAATCATTATTTTTAATAATTTTTTTAATTTGATATAATTTAATATACTTATGTTTACGGATTATACTAATGTTTCCTTCTTATCAACAACGTATATGATTTTTAATATATTTTATTAGTAATTGAAAAATATGGTGTGATATTTTCGGGCTATATTTTTCTTGAAAATTATGATGTTATATTTTTAGATATATATTAATGATTATAAGATTTGTTTTAAATTAAAAAGGTAACATGTTTTAATTCGAAAAAGGGTAAGGTATTTATAAAAGGTAATATCTTCAACTAAAATTAAATGTGGAAAAAGCATTCGACTAATTACCTTTAATTTTTTTATGTTAATGTGAAAAAGACAATTGACTAATTACCATTAATTATATTATGTTATTATTTATTTTAGGTGTTATACTTTTCTTGAAAAGTATGGTTTGATATTTTTAGGTATATAATAATGATTATAAGATTTGTTTTAAATTAAAATGGTAATGTGTTTTAATTCGAAAGTAAATATTAATGATTGATTGATGTTTTTAGGTATATATAAAAGGTAATATCTGCGACTAAAAGTAAATGTGAAAAGCCAATCGACTAATTTTATTATGTTAATGTGAAAACGGCAATCGACTAATTACCATTAATTTTATCATGTTAATCAGCTAATTACCATAATTATATTATGTTATTATTTAATTTAGGTTTTATATTTTTCTTGAAAATTATGGTGGGTATATATTTGAAGGTGTTTATAAAAGGTAATATCTTCAACAAAAAGTAAATATGAAAAAGGCAATCGACTAATTACCATTAATTATATTATGTTATTATTTATTTTAGGTGTATTTATTTTTCTTTATAATGAAGGATAAATAAGTAAATTTACGAAGTACCGAAAAACTTGTACCAAAAAACAGGTACCAAAACTTTTACTATTTCGGTTTTTATATAATAGTATAGATTATAATATTATTTGTTTATTTTATTAAATATACCCGTCCGTGATATAATTGAAAAAAAAAAGAGATTTTAGTTAGAGAAAATAGAAAAGTAACGTGCATGATTTATGTGAAAAAGCAATTGATTAGTTTATAGTAATTATAATTTAATTATGTTATTTTATGTATTAAATAGAAACGCCTGTAATATAATTAGAAAATGGAGGTTTTAGTAAGAAAAAAGGTAACGTGTTTTGCTGAAAAAAGGTAACCGTCCATGATATAATTGGAAAAAGAGAGATTTTAGTTAGAGAAAAGAGAAAAGAGAAAAGGTAACGTGTTTTGACAGAAAAAGGTAATTGATTAGTTAATAATAATTATATATAATTATGTTATTTTTAGCTGAAAAGGTAATTGGTTAATTATTATTATTAAAATATTTTTTTATTAAATAGAAACGCCTGTAATATAATTAGGAAAATGGAGGTTTTAGTAAGAAAAAAGAAAAAAGGTAACGTCTTTTGCTGAAAAAGATAACCGTCCATGATATAATTGGGAAAAGAGAGATTTTAGTTAGAGAATAGAGAAAAGGTAATGTGTTTTGACTGAAAAAGGTAATTGATTAGTTAATAGTAATTATATATAATTATGTTATTTTATTAAACAACAAAATTGCTTGTAGTGTTTTTAAAAAGGAGAAATTTTAATTAGATAAAATGTAAAAGATATTCTATTTTAAATGAAAAAGGAAATTATTTAGTTATTGAAAAATAGAAAAGGTTATATGTTTAAACTGAAAAAGAAAATTGATTAATAAATGAGAAATTTTAGTTAGATAACATATTAAAGATATTGTATTTTACCTGGAAAAGGAAATTATTTAGTTTTTGAAAATAGAAAAGATAATATGTATAACCTGAAAAAAAAAAGGAAATTGATTAGTTAGTAGATCTTTAATTGAGTATGGGTAATTAGGTAATAATTAGGTAAATTCAAAGATATTCGATTTTAAATGAAAAAGGAAATTATTTAGTTATTGAAAAATAGAAAAGATTATATGTTTAAACTGAAAAAGGAAATTGATTAATAAATGAGAAATTTTAGTTAGATAACATATTAAAGATATTGTATTTTACCTGAAAAAGGAAATTATTTAATTTTTGAAAATAAAAAGATAATATGTTTAACCTGAAAAAGGAAATTGATTAGTTAGTAGATCTTTAATTGAGTATGGGTAATTAGGTAAATTCAATAGGTACCGTTGAACCAAACTTTTAATGTTTCGGCTTTTATATAATAGTATAGATTTATGAAATTATAATATCTTAATTTTAATCATTTTGCTTTAAATCTATTATTAGTTTCCAATTAAAAACGAGAGCTTTAATCGAACTAAAATAATGATTATTAGATATTAAATTTCAAGGGTTAAAATAGGACGGCCAAGTTTTCTAGTTATTTTCTAATGGGAGTAACTTTTGCTAAATCAATTTGTTCATACTCCAAGTTAAACTATGGTTTTGTTTTTTAAACTTTTGGTCATATTCCATAAGTTTACACCTAATTTCTGTTATGTTCACGTCGATGTTGTAAAAATCGCTAGGCGGGTCTAGGCGGTGAGCCTACCTTCTAGCGATTAATCGGCTAGGCGGTGATTAATCAGAATGATTAATCGGAACATTAATCGGATGTATTAAAATATTATTTTTTATATAATTTAATTTTAATATTCAAAAATATATTTTAAACCGCCTAATCCTGCCTAATCCTGCATAGGCGCCGCCTAGGACCACCTAGGCGCCGCCTAATAAAAAAACGCCTAATGATCGATTTTTACAAATTTTAGACGTTTAATGGCCGCCTAGCGCCTAGACGCCGATTAATCGGCCGCCTAGGCCGATTTTTAGAACACTTTCACGTACACACAAAACCCGAGTTTCACCATTACAAAAGTGGAAAGCATCTTCAAGAGATTCTTTACTTTAATTTAATTCAAAAAATGAGAAAAAAGAATAAAAATGTTGTTTCAAGAGATTTTGTGGCTCTTAAAAATACTAAAATCCTCTTCTCTACAGATGTTCAAAAAACCTGAAGCCTGAAATCTGATTTTATTCGATCCGCAAAAAAACCCGAAAAACCCGGTATGAAAAAAGCCCGGTCCGGCTCGAGGACCTAAGATGGGCCTCCTATTTTTTATCAAGCCCGGCCCGGCCCGGCCCAAAGCCCGAAAAGCCCGATTAAAAGCCCGGGTTTTTGAAAAACCGGATAAAACCCGGGCTTTTAAAAAGCCCGAACAAAAGCACGGTTCGGCCCGGATAAAAGTCCGGGCTTTTTAAGAAATCCGTATAAAAATCCAATTTTTTATAGATAAAATCTAAAAATATTTAATATTTATAATAAATTTCAAGAATATTAAACTTAGCAATAAAGGGGATGTGAAGGATCATGCGGTTAGGAAGAATTAATAATATGCAGGACAAACCCTTCTTTCAAGAAGAATTATTGAGTGTTGAGGATGCTTCTCGAAATGGTCATATACGAGGTGATTACTATGGCTTACAGTCAGCTTAAGCATAATGCAGATTATGAGTAAAAAATTCTTGAATTGCATTGATGCAGATTATTGTATTAATGTTGTAGAGAAGGAAGTAGTCAAGATATCTGTCGATGCAACAACTTTTACTGAATCCTCATCTTATGGTGTTGGGATATTGGCTCGAGATTGGGAGGGTAAAGTGCTTCTAGGGCGTTCCGAGTATTATCAGGGGCATGCAAACCCTGAGCTTGCAGAAGCTATTGCGGTTAAAGAAGCTTTGAGCTGGTCCAAAGCAAGAAGGTGGGACAAGGTGGTGGTGTAATCAGATTGTCTGACTGTAGTTCAAGAAATTAGGAGTAGGGTTCCAATGTTATCTCCTTTTGGTAAGGTTGTTATGGAGTGTCGAAAGATACTCAGTACCTCAAACATCGCTTTGTTTTTTGTTAGACGATCTGCTAACATGGCTGCCCATTTCTTAGCTAGGGAGTCGTGTTCATTTTCAGATCGAGTTTTTGATAGGGGATCTGTCCCTGTCAAACTTTGTTCTCTTTTGTTGGCTGATTTAATGGAGTAATACAAACTTCTTTTCGTCAAGAAAAAAAAAGTATTATGCTAGTGGTTTTTTAGTATTAGATTTTGTGGTGTCTCTTCTTAATTCTAAAAATTCAGGGGTGTAGATTTTTAGAGATTGTTTCTTTTGTAAGATTTTTTTTTTTTGTATATTGTTATATTAGCTTTGCAAAAAAAGACAAAAATTACGTATATATAAATTTAAAAAAAATCGAAAAAAGCTGGCCCGATCCGGCCCGAGGACCTAAAACGGGCCTCATATTTTAGAGAAAGCCCGGCCCGGCTCGGCCCGTTTCTTAAAAAGCCCGGTCCGAAGGGCTTTTTGTGCATCTCTACTCTTCTCTCTCCTCATTTCTAAGAACCACAGCTCCTACTTATATTTTAATAACAAAATTCAGTTCTTACACAACTTTTAGTTATAACGGAATTAATTTATGAATAAATCATAAATAAAGAGTTAATATAAAGAGTATCACATTAATTAATATAATAATTTATTAAGAATCATTTTTATAATATTAATTTTAAGAATCAACTAGGAGTCTCATGCAAATGCTCTTAGACCATCCTAAATCTTTCAGAGTACATTATTAAAAATGTATTGTTACATTTGTAATCTCTCAGCTCAGAGTACAATGTTACAAATTAAACTCAACTTCTGTAAGGTACAAAATCTTTGCACTCGCACAAATTACACGGGTTCAAAAATTAACGTATACCACCCAAGAAGAGGAATGCTATCTCACAGCAGAACGCTGATCCGGCATAACAGCAATATACACGTCATCCATATCACTGCTATCCTGAAGGCCTTGGTTGATCAAGAACTCTAAAGGTTTTCCTTTCCGATTCTTCTCGATATTGGTTGTCTCAAGGCAACAAATTGAAGAGCGCCACTCGGCACCTGATAAATGTGGCATGCGCCCAGGGATATGAGTCCAGTGCTGACCATACTTTCTGTTCTCAAATACTGTGTCCTCAGACACCTGATTAAGGGATATGATCGGGCTCGTCATAACTAGGGACAATGATACAACCAAGGGACCGTTTGTTAAGCAACAAAACTTTTTTATTTTGTTCTTGCACTTGTGAGCAGGTGAAACCTACCAAGTGTGAGAAAGCATAGATGTTATACTGGTTCGTGCTTTAACAGGACATGTCAAGAATTCCACCACATAGCTTCCAGCTTATAGGAAAACTTGAAAGTCAATACCATGAGCTAGCTTCCTAGATACACTTAATTAATACAAGACCTCGTTCATTTTCTAACTCATGGCCTGTTGGGGAATTGGGTGATAATTACTTGGATTTTTCTGAAGTCGTGTGAACACTTTCAGATTGAAGTTATTTGTGGTTCACCCAAATAATTCAATCGGATAAAATCAGAAAATCTGCAAGAAGAGAGAATGAATTTTGCTGTGTATTTCAAAATGAACCTACTTGTAAAATGATCAATGCCACACCTATTTATAGATGTCAACAGATGTGTCTATTGCCAATAGACACACCTCAAGATGTGTCTTTTCCAATAGACACATCTCATTTCCAACAGTCATGTCCAATGCCAATAGACACACCTCAAGGTGTGTCTTTTCCAATAGACACATCTCATTTCCAACAGATGTGTTTGATGCCAATAGACATGTCTCATAAGCAATAATTCTGAAATCATAACAAACTCGAACAGAGCATGCACTCCGCATTCTCCCGACTTGTTCGATGTAACATTACGATTACATTGATCAACTAGCCAATCCAATTACACTAAAATATCCAACAATCCTCCCCCATTTTAGCGTAATCCATGATTAACTAAACAAAATCACAACAAACGACAAACTTATGCATAAATGAAATATCGTGACGATTGAATTTCACATTAGTATATTACACATTCCAAATATTCGAATACCAAGGTATCACTATGGATTGAACCTTTATTATTCATATTGAATACATGAAGATAATATACACATAAATTTACATTCTCAAATGTTCTTACTTGACACTATCTTTTACTAGCCTAGTGTCCTAATCCTTCATAAGCATATCAAAGCCAAGTCCAAGCTTCTTGAAGCGGCTAAACTTCATGCTCATATAGGTAGTTCTTTTATTCTCGCACCTGCATATGCAATTTTTCAAAAGAACTATTAAGAAGACAAACTTCAACCTCCTTAACTTGCAGGGCTGAACACATACCTTGGGATGATGCTTTAATGTGTTCCAATCTCTAAATGTTAAGCTTTCCACATTGAATTCAGCACCTAATGTCATATTAGATGGGAATTGGGTATCTCAACATGAGAGGTTATTCGATGGACTTTAATCCCATCCCTACAGCCGACTTGTGCACAAGATCTCTACTCAACCCTTTGGTTAGATGATCGGCTAAATTATGTTGAGTTCTTATAAACTCCACTGATATAACACCATGCGTGATTAGCTCACGAATCATGCTATGTCTAACACCTAAGTGTCTAGACTTGCCTTTGAACACTTGTCTATAAGCATTAGACAAGGCAGACTCACTATCACATCTGATAGATATGGGAGATATCGGTTTAGGCCACAATGGAATCTCGTAAATCAGATTTCTTAGCCATTCAGCTTCTTTACCAGCCGCTGATAATGCCACAAATTCAGATTCCATCGTTGAATCAGTAATGCAACTTTGTTTCTTTGATGCCCAAGAGATAGCACCTCCCCCAAGAAGGAATACCCATCCACTTGTGGAAGAATGATCTTCCTTATTGGAAATCCAACTTGCATCTGAATGACCTTCAATAACCGAAGGAAATCCAGTATATGTCAAACCATAATTCATGGTTCCTTTCAAGTATTTGAACACTCGGCTTAAGGCTTGCCAATGATGTGTACTTGGCTTGCTAGTATACCTACTAAGCTTTCCAACAGCATAGGCAATATCTGGCCTAGTGCTTATCATGGCATACATGAGACTACCAATAGCCCTTGAGTATTCAAGTTGAGATACTGCAACACCTGTATTAGGTAGGAGTTTAATACTAGGATCAAGAGGAGTGCTAACAGGAGAACAATCCTTAAAGTTAAATCTTTTAAGAATCTTCTCAATATAATGAGATTGAGAAATTGAAATGCCATTGTTCTCTCGCTTGATCCTTATACCAAGAATCACCTCAGCCTCCCCCATGTCTTTCATATCAAAATTAGATGACAAGAACTTCTTGGTTTTATCCACTTGATTTTGGTCAGTCCCAAAAATCAACATGTCATCCACATATAAACAAATTATAACTCCTTTACCAGAAGCATCAAATTTGCTATATACACACTTGTCTGCTTGGTTAAGAAAATAACCGTTAGACAAGACCACAGTATCAAATTTATCATGCCAATCCTTTGGTGCTTGTTTCAGACCATAAATTGATTTCTTCAATTTACACACCTTGTTCTCACAACCAGGCATAACAAACCCTTCGGGTTGTTTCATAAAAATCTCTTCATCTAATTCACCATTCAAGAATGCAGTTTTCACATCCATTTGGTGAATGACAAGGTTGTGTATAGCAGCAAGTGCTATTAACAACCTAATAGTGGAGGTTCTAGCAACAGGAGCATAAGTATCAAAATAGTCAATCCCTTCTTTTTGTCTAAAACCTTGGATCACCAATCTGGCTTTAAACTTATCTATGGTACCGTCCACCTTCATTTTCCTTTTGAAGATCCATCTATTTCCCAATGCTTTACAGCCAGGGGGCAGATCACTCAATTCCCAAGTATTATTATTCATGATAGAATCCATTTCATCTTGGATAGCTTCTTTCCAGAATGCAACATCCCTAGATTTCATAGCTTCGCTAAAAGTATTTGGATCCTCCTCAATAAGAAAACAATATTGGTATTGATATTCAATTTCATCTCTAGAGCCTTCTACTAGATAAAGATGAAAATCATCTCCAAAAGACTTTGCCTTTCTAGCTCTAGTGCTTCTCCTTGGTTCAGACGGTCCATTCACATCTTCAGTAGAAACCGAGTTCCTACTAGAAGAAATCTGAAGCATGTCCCTTGGTCTAGGTATAGATGTAAATCTATTTTCATCAAAAATAGCATCTCTTGACTCGATAATCGAGTTCACAGATACATAGTCATTAGATTCTAACACATAGAATCTATATGCTATAGAATGCTCAGCATAACCAACAAATATGCAATCTATACCTCGTTCACCCAAGTTTCTTCTTTTGGGTTCAGTGAGTCTTACAACTGCTCTACATCCCCAAACTCTCAGAAAACTCAATTTTGGTGACTCTTTATACCAAAGTTCATAAGGGGTAATCTTATTCCTCTTACTAGGAATTCGATTCAATAAGTAACAGGCTGTCAACATAGCCTCACCCCAAAATCCCTCACTCAAACCCGAGTAGGATAACAAGGAATTAACCATTTCTTTCAAAGTCCTATTCTTTCGCTCTGCCACACCATTTTGCTGTGGTGTATAAGGAGCCGTGGTTTGATGTATTATACCAGTAGATTGAAAATAAACCGGATCATAATACTCACCTCCTCTATCAGTACGTAGATTTTTAATCATGGTACTCTGATGTAGCTCTACTTCTTCTTTAAAAATTTTAAAGAAGTCAAGAGCTTCATCCTTAGCATGCAATAAATATACATAGCAATATCTAGTAGCATCATCAATAAAAGTAACTACATACTTTTTATTTCCTAATGATGGAGTAGAATGGAAATCACACAAATCACTATGTATTAATTCTAAAAAACCAGACACCCTATTAACCTCCTTAAAGGGCTTTCTTGTTATCTTTGTCAACATGCATGTTTTGCATTTTTCATTGTCTAAATCAATAGCAGGTATGAGACTCATTTTAGACATATCCTTTATTCTTTTGTAATGTACATGTCCTAGTCTAGCATGCCATAGTTCTGGTTTGTTCAAATTATTGCTAGTACTAGTAGAAGCCATGCAAGCAGATTCATCAATAAATGGAGTATTAACATTCAACATAAACATGCCATTACACAAATAACCAAAGCCAACAAAAGAGCCATGTTTTGACAATATATATTTGTCACTTTCATAAACTTGTTTATATCCACAATTGTTCAATACAACACCAGACAAGAGATTCTTACGAATCCCAGGAACATACAACACTTTATTTAATAATATACATTTGCCAGAAGTAAAAACTATCTTGACATTTCCTAGTCCTTTGATCGGTTCAGTTGCAACATTTCCCATCTTTAAGATAGATCCATCTTCGATTGGTTGAAAGTCTATGAACCAACGAAGATCTTTGCATACATGACTCGTTGCTCCTGAATCAATCCACCAAGCAACATTGTCATCCTGCACATAAAATGCCTCAGATATTAGTGACACATAATTCTGACTAGAATTACAATTTTGCATTAAAATCTGACCTTGTTGCAATTCTGGATCCTTGGATCCACTTGGACCAGCATTTTGCTTTTCTTGCTTGCCTTTACCAACCCGACAATCCTTCTTGAAATGTCCAGGTTTGCCACACTTCCAACATGCCATCTTAGGCTTTTTGTTGGAAGAATTGTTGTTTCCTTTAAACTTTCGTTTATCACCCTTGCCATACTTAGAATTCTTTGAAGATCCACCATCTTCAACCATATTCACAGAAGAGTTACTGACTTGGTTCTTGCCCTTAGGATTATTCTCAATTTCTTGAGTCCTCAAAGCCTCTTCAATTCTGAAGTGACTTCCAAGTTGAACCAGAGTCATATCCTCTTTGTTATGTTTCAAGGAGTGTTTAAAATCCTTCCATGATGGTGGTAGTTTGTCTATAACACCAGAAACTGAGATAGATTCATCCATCTTCAGATTGTGTTGGGCAAACTGTCCCAGAATTCTCAACAATTCATTGTATTGTTCCATCACAGGTCTAGAATCGACCATTTTGTAATTCATAAAATTACTGACCAGAAACTTCTTACTAGAAGCATCTTCTGCCATGTATTTGGATTCAAGAGAATCCCACAATTCTTTTGCTGACTCAACATTTTGATATACATCGAAAAGGGAATCAGACATACCGTTTAAGATGTGACCGCGGCAGATGTAATCAGCGTTTTCCCATTTGCAATGCCTCCTTGTTTGTTCAGCGGTTTCATCCTCAACCACTTCTGGAATGGGGGTACTCAGAACATATACAACCTTCAGCGTTGTCAATAGAAAATGCATCTTCTTTTGCCATCTTCTAAAATCTTGACCCTCAAACTTGTCCAACTTTGCAAACTTGCTTGTCATGTCTCTTGCAGATTCTGAGTTTGCCATCTTCAGAAAATAGATAACTTCAATCTTTGTTGGGGAATTGGGTGATAATTACTTGGATTTTTCTGAAGTCGTGTGAACACTTTCAGATTGAAGTTATTTGTGGTTCACCCAAATAATTCAATCGGATAAAATCAGAAAATCTGCAAGAAGAGAGAATGAATTTTGCTGTGTATTTCAAAATGAACCTACTTGTAAAATGATCAATGCCACACCTATTTATAGATGTCAACAGATGTGTCTATTGCCAATAGACACACCTCAAGATGTGTCTTTTCCAATAGACACATCTCATTTCCAACAGTCATGTCCAATGCCAATAGACACACCTCAAGGTGTGTCTTTTCCAATAGACACATCTCATTTCCAACAGATGTGTTTGATGCCAATAGACATGTCTCATAAGCAATAATTCTGAAATCATAACAAACTCGAACAGAGCATGCACTCCGCATTCTCCCGACTTGTTCGATGTAACATTACGATTACATTGATCAACTAGCCAATCCAATTACACTAAAATATCCAACATGGCCTTCATCTATCTTTAAAAAAAATTAGTTTCCTTCGGGCATGATACTCAAGTTTTTTAGTAAGTTATCAATTAGTCCCTAATTTTTCCTATCACGATGTTGGGAGTATGTATCTTCTTCTTTTTGTTTCCAACCACCTCCATATATATATAGATCTCCTTGCTTTGGAGTAAGTTATATCAACAATCTCAGTCACCTACTTAACCTTTAGAGAAGGAGTATCTTCTGTTGGAAAATAATCTTAAACTTATTTTTATTATTTAGATATTTGTTTGTTTTAATTAAGAAGCTGTCAACCTGGTTTTTAGGAGCCAGACTTAGTCGTGTGTTTCAGTTCATTATTATTAGGAGAGTAGTGAATAAGTGGGTGTAGTGGAGTTTAAGTAGGAAGATAGTTGCATGTTTTTAGTTATCACGTTGTTTCTTTTCTATATATATCTGTTTGTAATCAGCTTATTAAATGAGAAGAAGGCTTGTATGCTTATCTCCCTACATCCAGTGTCTTTATATTGTCTCTGTGTTTAAAGTATCAACTTATATAGCTCCTGATTTCTACACATGGCATCAGAGCACACATGATCTAGGGCTTGTGAGTTGATATTTTATATATACACCTATATTATATTAAGTATTTATTTGTCATATTCAATGGCATCAACCAACTACTCAGTCTCTATTCCATTATTCAAAGGAGATCATTATAATTCATGGGCTATCAAAATGAAATCATATTTGAAAGCTATGAGTTTGTGGGAAGCAATTGAGAGTGATGTTGAGCCAACCCCTCTTCCACAAAATCCAACAGCAGCTCAAATCAAAAAACGTGATGAAGAAGTGGCAAGAGAAGCAAAGGCACTTTCATGTCTACATTCGACTGTGTCGGAAGAGATCTTTACAACTATTATGGGTTGTGATACTCCTAAAGAATGCGGACAAAAATTAAAGAAGAATTTGAAGGCAACCAACAAACCAAACTGATGCAAATTCTGAACCTCAAGAGAGAGTTTGAGATGATGAGAATGAAAAGTAATGAAGGCGTCAAGGAATATGGGAGTAGGTTGATGTCCATTGTTAACCAAATCAAATTACTTGGTGGAGATTTCTCAAGTCAAAGAGTTGTGGACAAACTTTTAGTGACTCTTCCCGAGAGGTATGAAACTAAAATTTCTTCACTTGAAGATAATAAAGATCTCTCGAAAATAACTGTTTCAGAATTGATCAATTCACTTCACGCCGTGGACCAAAGGAGATCAATGAGGGAGGAAGAAATTGGAGGAAAAAATGAGGGACTGCTATTAGCTAAAACTTCATCCTCAAAAGGCACAAACAACAATGTTCAATGCAACCATTGTCATAAGATGGGTCATGAAGAAAAAGAATGTTGGTACAAAGGAAAGCCACAATGCTACAAATGCAAAAAATATGGGCATCTGGCAAAGAATTGCAGATTTCAGAATGATGAAGAAAGGATGGCACAATTGATCGAGGGAGAACCACTCCTTTAGAGTTTTTGGAGAGAAAGTGCTCCAAAGTGTTGTGGAGAGAAAGTGCTCCAAAGTGTTTTTGATGAGAAAGTGCATCAAAATTGATGGTGGTGAGAAGTGCATCACAGGCGAAGAGAAAGTGCTTCGTAAGTTTAAGATTATGGGGGTGATTGTTGGAAAATAATCTTAAACTTATTTTTATTATTTAGATATTTGTTTGTTTTAATTAAGAAGCTGTCAACCTGGTTTTTAGGAGCCAGACTTAGTCGTGTGTTTCAGTTCATTATTATTAGGAGAATAGTGAATAAGTGGGTGTAGTGGAGTTTAAGTAGGAAGATAGTTGCATGTTTTTAGTTATCACGTTGTTTCTTTTCTATATATATCTGTTTGTAATCAGCTTATTAAATGAGAAGAAGGCTTGTATGCTTATCTCCTACATCCAGTGTCTTTATATTGTCTCTGTGTTTAAAGTATCAGCTTATATAGCTCCTGATTTCTACATCTTCTCTTATTTCACCAAACTCCCATAACACTTTATTATGCAAGTATGAGAAGAGACACAGATAAAACCCTAACACAAGAGATAGCATTTCACATTTTAAGCTCCAGAGACAGAAATTAATCCCACAGTGTACTTTCCCGCATTTGCATGTATAAGAATGATGGGATCTTTTATTGATCACTCAGGCAATCAACCTCTCTGTCCCGCATTAATTTGGAGTAGCCAGATGTGCTCTATATAATACAAAAACGGAGGACTACTACACGAGCAACTTGTTCTTCCAGCAATGAAATTAGGGTCTGTTTGGGAAATCTTTTTTTTTAGAAATAAGTTACTTATTCTGGAAAAAAGGTTAAGAAATATGTATTTTTTTCTAAAATAAGTAACTTATTTTTGCAAGATAACGAATATTAAACTCCCCATACACATTTTTTCCTAAAATATGTATATAATTACAAATTTTTTTCCAAGATAAACAACTTATAAGTTCATTTTAATTTTTGCCAAACGGGCACTAAGTTTTATATAACAAGTGTACTTTAAAATGGAACAGAGGCCAGATGGCTAACTACACTAAAACCTCTATAAATTAATACTCGATAAATTAATAACCTCGATAAAATTAATAATTTGTTCGGTCCAACCTGGGACTAGTACAAAATTGGACCCCAATCGATAAAATAATAAAATAATAAATTTTTTGAAATCCCAGTGTATATATATTGGTCCCAACGAATATATTGAGTTCAAATCTATATTGAGTTCATCTTTAAATCTTCTCATTGCACTTACGAGTTGGGGCATTGTCTTCTAGTATTTTAACAAAAAGTTGTGAAGAGTTATTACCGCTTGCAATACTTCTTTCCGAGTGACCGATTCCAAAACTAGTGAATCATCCTCAAATTCAATTAATTTGTGAATGTACATTAATAAATGTGCGTTGGAACTTGTTTTTTTAATTTATTTTTCATTTTTAACTAATATACATTTAAATAGTACATTGGACGGAGAAATTTAAAGGTCATATGTAAAACCTCTTTAAATTAATAAATTATTAATTTATCGATATAATAATATCTTGCTAAATTAATAAAATATCTCAATCCCAACATTATTAATTTTTACTGTACACAAGTTGAGACTTGTTGTCCAAGGAATGTACCCAGGGACTAATACTATACGTCTATACCCAGATTATCAGAGATTCAAAGTACGTACATTAGTGCTAGTGACCAATTATTTTGTCAGATGTTAGTTTGTAATTTTTTACTCCCTCGGTCTCTTATTATCATTCATGTTTGAAGCGGATATGTTTGCCAACGCATACTTTTAATCGTTAATATCTTTAGTTTCGTATTAGTATTAAATATAAAAACTTCATTGTATTAAAGTACTAATAAATATGAATCCAACGAGATGACTCACGATTATATTTGATCTTATAAATTAGGTATAAATTAATAAGAGAGTAGGGATCCTGAGATGTATCTCAGGTAAATTCCCTGAGATATACTAATTTTGCATGTAAATATGGAGGGCATTTTTGTAAAATCATGATTTACTTAAAATTTTATTAATTAGCCATGCGGGCCCAGTAAACTTAAAACTTATTTTTGTGTGTATCTTAGAAAACTTCCCTGATATCAGGATCCTTTTTCTCAATTAATAATTTATCTCATAAACAATACCAACATTTCAAACGAGAATCATATAAACACACAGAGGGAGTAGCGTTTTTCTAGGTACTTGATTGTTTCTAAACTGAACTCTAGGATTATAAGATGTCAGTTACAAATATGTGTTTAAATTAAGAAAAATGCTAGAGATACCAAATTGGGGTATCAAAAATTATTACCAAATGACATGGCATTGATTTGATTGGTTATAATTATAATGGGCCCGTCAGGGGCAACCAATTAAAACATTTCAAAATGACAAGTAGTTAGTGTCATGTCATTTTGAAACAAAATTTGGTACCTAATTTGGTACCTCTAGCACTACTCTTAAATTAAAATAGATATTATTAATTAACATCAAATTGTATTAGAAAATTGTTATCATAATGTATTAATATATATTTAAAAGTTATTTATTTAACTACTTAACTAATCTTATTATGTATATAATAGGTAAAGTCAAATTAAAAAAAAATAAAGTCAAATTAAAAAATGCAAAATTTAAGCATATACTTTAATGTTCATGTATACAAATACAAAACAACTAAAAAAAATTCCGGCTAATTTTTCACATTAGCACCAAAAACTAGTACAACCTTTCAATCTCACAACTTTCATTTTACTAATCACTCTTCCTGATTAACCAATCATGCCCGTAATTATAACTTTGGATGTAATTTCTGTACTGTCATAGTAATTTATGTCCTATCATATAGCCTTCAAAAGTCAAATTTATATAACAACACTGAGTCAGTGATAGAAACAATGCTCTTAACAAAGATAAGTAGATAACTTAAAACAAAGTGGAAAGAAGCATCCCAAACATAACTGGTGTCCAAAATGATGTAAATGATTTCTCAGAACTTTGGTACCTAGCCTTCATCTTCTCTGAAATGACTTTGCAGGCATATTTCACCAAGATCTTGAATCGGATTTGGCAGAACCAAGCGGTCGATAATGCGCATATGTCAATAGTTGATTGAATGCAGCAAAGTTACCAGCTAATTTCAACAAGTCCCTATAGCCTTTCTGTAAAAAGGAGCGCATAACATAAACAACTAAATTAATTTATATCAAGAAGAGGAGAATTTATAGAACATAAACCATCGACAAAACACAGGGTTACGTCATCCAAATTCAGTAGTGCTTTGTGTTAAGGTTTACTCGCTGTTTTGAATAGTTCGCATTTCCTGTCACTGGTTGCAAAATATAATTGTGTTCTCTAACTGTTGGAATTACTTAAATTCTATTTTTTCTTATTCTGTAAATAGTTTTCCCGCCAGAGTTTGTTAGACAGTTAGAGATTGTAAGCTCATCTTATAAGAGCATTTTACTTTTCTCATTTTTTATTCTGTAACCTGTAATACACATTCAGTACACAATGTATAGATTTTCTCTTTCACCTTAATCTCTCTCTATCTCTCTCCTTCTCCATTGTGAATCTCTCTAATTGTTGATGAAAATGCTAACATAACATGGTATCAGAGAATGGTATGTGATCTACAGAGCGTTCTCGATCTTTGATGCGATCTCAATCTTCGTCTTCATTGATCATCTGCGATCTCAAGCTTTGTTCTCATCGATCATCATCGTCAATTTCATCGATTTTGTCATCGATTAGGTTCTTTCTTATCTGTTCTTTAATCAATCTGTAATCAATTTACGTTCTGTGATCTTATCAATATCGATTTGTGAAATTGCATCGATTTGTGATTGCGAATTGTTTTTCGTTGCTTATATCAATTTGTGTTCTTGATCATCATTTCTTTTGTTCAAGTCTCGATCGATTCTTGATTTGTAATTTGCGATTTGTTCTCGTTACGATCAAACATGTCTGCTAATCAAGAAACTAGAAATACTCTAGATCAGGATAATCCTTTATATCTTCATTCGTCAGATAGTCCTGGTATGAAACTTGTGAGTGATCCTTTCGATGGAACTGGATTCAGTAATTGGAAGCGTTCTATGACTATTGCACTGTCTGCAAGAAACAAATTAGGATTTGTTGATGGCTCTTTGGTTAAACCAGCTGCTAATTCTCCTACCTCTAAGAGTTGGTCCAGGTGTAATGATATGGTCATTTCTTGGTTACTTGGTTCTTTATCAAAAACTATTGGTCGTAGTGTCATCTATTCTAATTCTGCACATCAGATGTGGAAAGAACTTGAAGAGAGATATGGTTCAACTAGTGGAACTCAGCTTTTTAGTCTTCACAAAGAATTAACTGATTTGTCTCAAGGAAATTCTAACATTCCTGATTACTTTACTAAGCTTAAAATGCTTTGGGATGATATAGATTCACTTTCTTTAATTCCTGTGTGCACCTGTGGATGTACTTGTGGTGCTTCATTGAAATTGTCTAAGTTTCAGCAAGATCAACGTGTTCTTCAATTTCTCATGGGCCTAAATGATTCATACACTGCTATGAGAGGATCTATTCTAATGCAAACACCTTTGCCAAGTATTAGCCAAGTCTATAACATTCTTTTACAAGAGGAATCACAGAGAGAAATTCATTCTGGAGTTCAGTTTATGGCTGATTCTGCTTCACTTAATGCCAATTCATCAAGGACACAGTTTGTTAAGAAGTCTGCTTTTGATCCTAGAAGGTCTAATCTCACTTGCAATTACTGTAAGAAAATTGGTCATACTGTTGACAAATGTTATAAGATACATGGGTTCCCAGCTGATTTCAAATTCACTAAATCCAAAAGATTTGCTCAAGCTGCACAAGTTGAGACTTCTTCTCTGAATGGTGACATGTCTGGTGATAATCAACAAACATCTACTCCTTCTGTGAATTCTACTCCTTCTGTGACTATGACACCAGAAATGTACTCTCAGCTTATGGCTTTATTGAAAGGTTCTCAATCTTCAGATTCTTCACCATCTACAGCTAACTTTGCTGGTAACATCAATCTATCCACTGCATGCTTTTCAGATTCAAATAATATTACTTGGATACTTGATAGTGGGGCTAGTGATCATATGTGTTTTCATAAAGATTTATTTTCCACATTCAACTTACTTTCATCTCCAATGACTGTTTCTCTTCCCACTGGTCACATTATTAACATTACTCATTCTGGAAATGTACCTATTTCATCTGAAATTGTCCTTCATGATGTTCTTTATGTCCCACATTTTAAACTCAATCTTCTTTCTATTAGCAAAATAGCACAACAACTTAATTGTATCATTAGTTTTACTAATGATAATTGCTTATTGCAGGGCTCTTCTCTGAGGAAGCCACTGGTTCTTGGTAAAACTCAGAGAGGCCTTTACATCCTTAATCATTCTGCAATTGCTTCTGCTGTTTCACATCAATTTGTTCAAGATGCTCCAATTTCTCTCTGCAACAACTCAAGTTTACTTTGGCATCATAGACTAGGTCATTTACCTATGTCTAAATTGAAAACACTTTCACTCTGTAATATTGATCATAATAGTACTATTCATATTTGTGATGTTTGTGATAAATCAAGACAGCACAGATTACCTTTTCCACATAGTCAGATACATTCTACTTCTTGTTTCCAGTTAATTCATGTGGATATCTGGGGTCCATATCCTGTCAAAACTTATAATAAATATAGTTACTTCTTAACTATAGTTGATGATTTCTCTCGTGCTACTTGGACACATCTTCTTAGTTCCAAAAGCAATGCATTTCCTTTTATTAAATATTTTGTTGCTATGGTTGAAGTCCAGTTTAAAAGTCATGTTCAGTCTGTTAGAACAGACAATGCATTGGAATTAGGTTTAAGCAGAGATGCTAGTCAATTCTTTCTTAGTAAAGGTATCAGTCATCAGACTTCATGTGCTCACTCTCCACAGCAAAATGGAGTTGTGGAGAGGAAGCATAAACACTTGTTGGAAACATCTCGAGCTCTCTTATTTCAGTCAAATTTACCAAAACAGTACTGGGGTGATTGTGTTTTAACATCAACCTATCTTATAAACAGATTTCCATCAAAAGTTATCAATGGTCAAACACCTTTTGAAGTCCTATTTGGTACTAAACCATACTATCATCACCTAAAATCTTTTGGATGTCTTGCTCATGTTGCTGTTCCTAAAGTTCATAGAGACAAATTATCTCCCAGGTCTATGAACTGTGTTTTTCTAGGATATCCATTTGGAAAGAAAGCTTATAAATTTCTTAACCTGGAAAATAAAACTATACTCATTTCCAGAGATGCAAAATTTTATGAAAATATATTTCCCTTGGTTCAATCTAGCAATTCTTCCTCTTACACACCATTTCCTGTTCCTGATATTCACATACATACTTCAGATATTATACCTTCTGTTTCACATAATTCACCTTCACAACAAACTTCATCTTCAGATACAGACACTTCAGTATCACAAGAACAGCAACATTCTCCTCCTGTTCTTAGAAAATCTACTAGGGTCATCAAAGTTCCTTCTTATTTACAGGATTTTGTACATCCTATCAATGCTCAATGTTCAACTTCATGCTGTTCTTATACAGTTACTTCTTTTTGTCAACCATCTCATTTTTATGTTCCATCAGATTCAGTTTGTTGTGCTTCATCTTCTATTTCATTACCTCCTTCTGAGCCTTCATCTTTTGAAATAGCTAATCAATTTCCAGAATGGAGAGCAGCAATAGCTGCAGAATTCTCTGCTCTTGAAGCCAATGAAACATGGTCTCTTGTTCCTTTGCCAAAAGGCAAGAAAGCTATTTCCTGTAAATGGGTTTTCAGAGTTAAAAAGCATGCTGATGGTTCAATTGAACGATATAAAGCTCGATTAGTTGTTAAAGGCTTTACTCAGAAAGAAGGTATAGATTATACTGAGACATTTTCCCCAGTGGTTAAAATGACTACAATTCGAGCTCTTGTTGCAACTGCTGTTAAGAAAGGGTGGGAAATGACTCAGTTAGATGTCAATAATGCGTTTTTACATGGAGATTTACATGAAGACATATACATGAAGCTTCCTCCAGGTCTAATTGTTTCAGATTCTACTCTTGTTTGTAAGCTTCGAAAATCTTTATATGGCCTTAAGCAAGCATCTCGAGAATGGCATTTCAAACTAAGCACTTTTCTATTGTCTAAAGGATATCAGTTCTCTAAAAATGATACTTCTTTGTTTTACAAGAAAACAAATGGACTGGTCACTTTTCTTGCCGTTTATGTTGATGATATTTTGGTTACTGGAAATGACACTTCAGAAATTTCTTCTATCAAGTCTTCTCTGCACAATACATTCAAAATTAAGGATTTGGGTCGATTGCATTACTTTCTTGGTATTGAATTCAATTATGTGCCTAATGGAGTTATTCTTTCTCAAAAGAAATTCATTCTTGATATGATAGAGCTCATCTGCTGCCTCTCCATTTTTTAGTACCATATATAGAAACCTAAACAGTATAACATATTATGGTGCAATTTAACTGACCCAGACCCAGAAGGTGTAAACAACACATGCAGAGAGATTCAGACAGACCTGACTCCATTCAATTGGCAGCAGTTCCTTCCATGGTTTATAAATAACCATTTAGGGGTACCACATAAGATAAGGAGAGAAGAATATTATTCCATTCCATTATGGACACCAGGTAAGAATAGAATGCTATTGCAGAACATCTCAATATATCTGATGCTCACACAGGAAATTGTTAAAATACCCAAAACCAACAGGAACACAAGAAAAATTAACAAAATTTAGTGCACCAAGTGAGAACCATTTGTGTCAGAATATGAGCAATGCGGAAGTAATAAACGGAACTAGCAGAGAGGAGAGAAAAACACGGTAGTAATATTAGAACTACATTGTATTGACCTTGTTTATTACATGAGAGCTTAAGCTCTTATATAGAGGAAAACTAGTACATAAAGTCTAAGATTGATTGGTGAGCTTGGTTGGTGAGCTTAGTTGGTGAACATGGTGAGCTTGACTTTAACATTCTTTAACAACTTGGTGGCTACTACCTAAGCACTTATGTCATAGTATCTTGATATTTAACACGCCCCCTCACTCGAAATCCCATCTTCGGATGAAAGACCTATCTTGGGATTGAAGAGTGGACACTAGTAGCCCTTGAGCTTAATCTGAGCGTCCAACTATACCCATTTTTAGAATCGACCGATCTTGAGTTTATTGAGTCTTTTGGGATACCGGTTATCGAATTTTCGACCACACAGTATATTTTAGGCCGTCAAAAATACATAAGGTGCTGATGAATGCAAGATATAGCAGTGAACTGTGTTGTATAAAATACAACTACTTCTGCTGCTTTGATTTTCTTGATGAATGAACTCACCTTGACAAGGAACTTCACCTGAAGCTAGAGTCCTAGCCCCAACAATTTTATTTGCAGCAACATAATAAAATGGTGGGATATCATGATATCTACCAACTGAAATTTTAAGGTCGTTGTTTGGATTGAATCGGTTGGAGGAGATGAATCAGCCTTCCCTTAAGAAGACTGGTCGGATCTGCCTTGTAAGGTCTCCATAATACAGGTGGCACGTGACAGCGTGTATGGTGGTGTTTACAAGCTGGAATTCAACCAGTGAATTGCCCCTTACACCTCTACACTAGTAGGTGTTCGTATCTTGGTTAGGGTTATGTTTTTTGGGGCTTTTGGTTGAAAATATAAATCTGGGCAGCTAATGTTTTCCTTGAAAAACCACAAGCTTCAACTGAAATACTCCTCCTCTCTACTCCCGCTCTGATACCATGTCAGAATATGAGCAATGCGGAAGTAATAAACGGAACTAGTAGAGAGGAGAGAAAAACACGGTAGTAATATTAGAACTACATTGTATTGACCTTGTTTATTACATGAGAGCTTAAGCTCTTATATAGAGGAAAACTAGTACATAAAGTCTAAGATTGATTGGTGAGCTTGGTTGGTGAGCTTAGTTGGTGAACATGGTGAGCTTGACTTTAACATTAACAACTTGGTGGCTACTACCTAAGCACTTATGTCATAGTATCTTGATATTTAACAATTTGGCAGGCATACTTCATGATTTATGATGGTTTCATAAAGTCCTAATATTTACTTCTAATTTTCTAGAATTCATCTCAAGAAACATTGTTACTGAAAACAATTAAAAGTCACAGTATAACACCGTGCAGGACAAATTTTATATCTGATGTCGAAATAGCTAATTAAGTTTGCAGGAGTCCTTAACACGTTGATATATGGTAAACAGAGTAAAAGATTATATATGTTAACACAAGTACCTTATCATCAACTGTAACAGCTGAGAGTTTCGTTAAAGTTGTGCCAGAAGCAAACGAGTGCTCGGGATTGCTATTAAAAGAGTCAAAAGGTGATACCAGGTAAAACAATTTCCAAGAGTCAAAAATTTTGTGATAACATATTCATCAGGATCCTTTGTTTAATAAAAATGATAATAAGAGTACCTTTCAAGAACCTCATATCTGATCTGAATATTGAGGTTATTTTCAAGAACCTATTCTCTTGAAGCCTTGGAAGGGTGTCGGAAGTACTGCTTGTTCAATTTGCTTGGATGAGTACAAAGTTAACGACAAAGTTTGTTCGCTCTAGTGCAGCCACATGTTTCACAGAAATTGCGTCGTTCAATGGTTCTGCCAATTCCTTGTGCAGCTACAAAATTTACGACAGCTGCAAACTTATTGTAAATTGGCTTGCTCCAATAGCAATGGTAGCAGCATTTGCCCACAATCTACAATAAGTATGGAGTTGGCCTAAATTTTAATTTGAACATTGCCCTTTTAAAGAGCAGAATTTGTTGAGTATTTTCTTTGAGGCCCAACGGTGTACTCTGTTTCTGATATAGTGAGTAGTTTACATACATGGTTCAACACTGCTAATATCTTATGTGAACTACTATATGTTTCACCTTCATTTACCCTCTTCAATTATTCTTGAACTTCTAATAACAATTTCCATTCCTCAACACACAATGCACATAATAATGACAAATTCTAATATGTTCAATGATTTATAGTAAAACAGAAAAAGATTGTGATGTAGAAACATGATACTATTCATATGTTTCTCTCATTCAGACAATCAATTAGGAATTCAATATAGTCTCTGTTATTTTGTTATTTTCCTTGTAAAAGTACAACAAATACTTTCTCAAGTCTAAACTAGCTATCTGGTTATCTTTTAACCCAAAGCTCAAACATAAAGGTGCAAACCTCTTTATAAGCTTAATTTTAACAACTGAGCATAATCGCTCTAACACTTCAGGTGTAGTTCTCTCAGCTTTCTTCTTCTCAGCCTTGGCAGTGACTTGTTTGTGTCATCAATAATGTTGGTGTTGACCACGGAATACAGATTAAACATCGTCCAAAAACTAAAACTTGCTCGATGTAAATGCATTATCATTGTCATCATCGAGAATTAATTTGACTCCATTGTTTTTTAGAGCATTGACAATGCCCCATACCTTGGTGCGACTTACCAAGCCTTTCTTAGCAATTTCCTTGTTCACGTCAACATGAATCCCTCTTTCTTGTCCCTGATCAAGACCCTCAACCTTTAGTCGCATTGCCAACACTTCTCCGACAACCACCGCTGCTTTAGCATTACAAGCTCGACCGCATTCAAGATTTTCCTTGATAGAATGTTCTACTGTTGATGCTGATGCAACGATCTTTCCATTATTTCTGTCGACAACATTTGCCGTGATGTACTTTAATGATATGAATAGCCTCAGCACATACCTCTTCAACACTGTCATCCTTCGAAATTTCAATGCTGTACTCACTCTGAAAATTAATAAGGCTTCAAATATCAATTCTTCAGTACGATGGTGAGAATTCAAAAACTTTGGTAGTGATAAGGGTGCAGAAATGTTGTGTCCAATTACATTTAAAAGCAGCCAGAAACGAGTAAATAACAATAATATCCTAAGTCCTAATTACCTCTAAATGTCAAATGTCCCGATTTCCTACACTTAAATTCATAGCAAACATAGAGAATACATCCCTATAAACGTTTAAAATAAAAAGATTGCGCTTGAAACAAACCGCTGAACAAACAACAGCTATACATTACTAATCAAACAACTAACACAACAGTATAAAGAAGGATAAATGAAGCATACTAATGTATATATAATTCAGTAAGGATAGGCACAAAATGTACCGAAAGCAATAAGTCTCCCCCCGCCCCCTCTTCCCCAATCCCGACATCATACTGAGCTCTGGGGATTCAAAACCCGCCTTTGATCTTGAGATTCACCGGGTTTCTTGATAAAATCTTCTATTACAACTATCAATTACGAAAAAAAAAAAGAGAAAAACAAGCAACACTACAGCAACACATACATTTACAAGGGCAAACCAATTGTATACTATATATTAGTCGAATCACAAATGCAATCAAACAAGAAGAATAGACTATATTCATCAAACAATATCAAATCTATACACAAAAGCACCGAAAGCTTGTACATATATATACACAAAGATTATGAAACCCTAAAATTCAAACAGAATTAATGAAATGGTAATAAATAGATACAGATAAATAAGTAAAAATAGATTGTGATAAATACCTTCAAACTTTGAACCAATCAGAGCTGTGCAGAGTGTTGAGGTAATGAAAGAACAACGATGAAAATCAACTCAACGGAGAACAGAACCTACACAAAAAGGAAATTTCGGGATGCATTCGACTAGGATTTTCATAGATTTTTAAATTTGGATTTTATTCAAAAAAATTAAAATTTTGAGATATTTAATTTGAATTTTAAAATGATTTTTAAAATATGAGGATATTTAATTAGGATTTAAAAAAAAAAATTGGTGCATTCAATCTCGATTTAAAATAATTCATTAAATTTGATGATATTAAAATGTTCATGGATTTTTGCATTTATTAAAATGGTAGATTTTGATGGACTTGTTAGTGTTTTTATAAAATTTGAAATTTCACCAAAATCGTTGAGATTTTGAAGGATTTTTAAAAAACTTTTCTAAATCTGGAAGATTCTACAAGATTCTACAAAACTTTCCAAAAATTCGTAAAGAATTAAAATCGGCAACAATTTTTAAAAATTCATGATTTATTATTAATCTCTCAAATTTTGAATACACCATCTTTATATTAATTGAGAAGAAGGTGGTCTATCTAACGAATATTTTTTAACGATTTAATTATATAAATATGAAAATTATGTCAAAAATATTATTGTAGAATGTTTTTATGTAAATTTAAGTTATAAAATATTAATTTATAATGAAAATATTTTCTTATATAATATTAACAATATCAATTCTTTATTGTTAAAAGTTGCTAACCCAAATCATTAAATTTTTTTAAAATTTGCGTATTTATTTATTTTCATTCTATTTTTACATTTGTACGATTAATTTTTTTTATTAGGTCCATATATTGTAAATTTGAGCTACATAAGCAGAAAAGTTTTGTAAATGACCTTTAGATTATGTTTTTCTTTGAAAATATACTATATTCTCCTTATTTATTGTTTGTTTTCTACTTTTTACGCATTTTAAAATTATAATATAAAAGAGAAAAATATGAAATCATGAAAAATTAATAATTTTATTAAGTTTGGAGTTCTATCTAATGAATAAAAATCTATAATACAAGAAAAAAAAACTTACTATATCATCTTTCAATTTCATACATATATAACTCTTTGTTCTTTTTTATTTTATTATCGTTCTTCAATTTTATTAATAAAAAAACACAGATTGAAACTAGTTGTTTGAACCCTTTTATTGTAGTTTGAACTTTTTCATAAGAAAAATAAGCCAAAACGAAAATATTAAAAAAAAAAATCTATGACTTTGGTTCAAATGAAAATTAAATAATTTGTTCAATTACGTAACAGAATTTGCACTACTAATGATTTTCTGCCACACTAAAAATGTGCAGATCACAGAAAAGTTTCTCAAGTTCAAATGTTTATTTTCCATTCATATTCCTATTTTATCCATCCCTTTCTTAGATAAAAAGAAAAAAAAAATCAAAGGCTTTACTGCATTCAATAAGTACATACTTGAGTAGAAAGCTGCTGCTGCTCTCTAGTCTCTACACACTGCAGCTTATCTTAAGGTAACTATTCATGCCAACAAATTCATTATCCAACCAAACTTTATAAGGTAAAAAATAGCAGATATTTGAATAGAATTGAATGGCTCCTCACCAAATAATATAAAAACAGGTAACTGTTCTAGTCTATGATCTGCTATCCAAGGGGTTTGAGTGAAAGTATCAGGGTTTAACATAACTACAGCATCATGCTTTGTGAACCTTGAAACCAAAAACCCTTGGGATATAGCTCGTCAATCTCTTCTGTGGTTTAAGATGCCCGTAAGTCATCAGAAACAGGTGAGGTAAAGTCGTTCCAAAAAAGGCTCCGTCGACGTCTAGATACCGTTAAAGAAAAGTTTAGGGGGAGGGGGATAATCAGTAATCATAAACTGAAATGAATTGTCTGTATCACAAGTTACCAGAAATCGTGTGGCAAGCAGATATATAGCTCAAATAAAAACAAAAGATAAATGCCAGAATGCAGCCAATTTATTTACACTAAAGGAATCATATTAAAAAGATACGTGTGTGAAAAATTAAACCAAAGGATACTATCTTGATGCCTGGATCGAGTGGCATATATATCTTCGCACTTAAGACAATATATCTTTACAGTGGATTGGCGAGGAATATCTGATTGACCAACAGCTAAGCAGGGTTGTCCAGAGCAGCAAACTCTAGGGCATCGACCAAACTCAGCATTCTTGTACTTCTCCAACTGATATAGCCACACAATGCCGATTGTTATATCTACAGAAGTACAAATTAACTGATTTGGGATTAGGACATGATGCTAACCATAGCAGCCAGTCCTTTAGTTGTCAATACATATCAAACATGTATCAGACCATATAGCATCTCTGCTGCTGTTTCAACTAAATCATGTTGCTCCTCTGTAAATACATCACCTACATATTACACAACCAGACTTTACATATAACAACTGTTGTAAAGTACACTGGCATATATTTCCAACACCCTACTACGGTACTACCTAAATAAGCTTTAAAAAACTAATTGCCAAAATAATTTTCTAAAAACTGGAATGCATAATTTTGAGATAAGCTGTAGGAAAGAAAAAATAAACCAATTTCTATCATAAATATGCATAGTCATGGACTAAATCTGTCCAGGAGAGGACTCAAGATCTAAAATCAGATCAAGAGCATGATCATAGTACGGAACTTGGCTGCTTAATCCACACAAATTAAAATCATCTTGAATGTAATCCTCATCAACTTCACAAAAGAACTCATTTCCCCGCAAATTGCAAAACCAAGAAATCCATGATGAGTCGACCCCGTCGGAACCGCTAACATCTGATTCCTCGCTGTCGGTTTCAGATTCCTCTAATCGATATGCATATACAAGTAAACAAATACTTTAAATTTCTGCATCATCTAAGATATGAAGAGGTTGCAAAACATACACACATATCATAACTACCAATGAAGTGCATTCTTTTACTGCCTTGTCTTGGAAATTGAGAACGCTAGAGATACAGCACCCAAAACATTGTGCAAGGAACTTAATTGTAATGGAGTAAGCAACTAGATCCTAAACAAAAAACGGAAAAGACAACAATAAATCTCATAACAGCTTGAGTCATTATGGATACTTGGCCAAAGTGTGACCCGTTAGCCCATAGTCGGTAATTGGAAGCCATTAAGGAACCAACTTTATAATGCAACACATTTTGGTAGGCACCCTATATGACTATGAGCCAAAGCATGAGGGGTCATAGTTATATGCCAATTAATAGACACATGTCACCAGGATTCTCTTAAGAGTGCTTGTTTCAAACATATAACATGCATGAATTACAGGCATTGGTAAAAACCAAAAATTAACTAGTTTATTTGTTTCCTGCCGTCAACATTACATAATGGACCTCAAAGTTATCGTTACAGTAAAAGCATCCTAGTAATCTCAAATCATAAGCATCACATGTAATCATGTATCATTAGCATAAGAAAATCTCATGCCTGCAGAATGTACACAACAAAAAAAGCTGGGATATATCCGAAATCTAAATGGCATAAAAAATATATATGAAAAATAAAATAAAATTATAATCAAATTAGTAACAAAATTACATAATTATTTTTTAGAAAATTTACTGTACAGAAGATTTTCCTTTTATTGTGCAAAATTGTTATTTCTTTTTAGTTTTAACTGTAATTTGTCAATAGACATGGAATCTCTTTTATTTAGAATGGTGTCATTTTCATATAGAATTGTTTTTTTTTTTTTTACATTCATATAAAATTATTACATAGCACAAAAGAATAAACCTTTATCTAGAATTTCCCTCCTCTAATAGTTGTCAATTGTATTGCAGATTCAGCACGCATTGTAACACATGCACCTGCAAATGTAAGGCAACTTCTTATTAACAATAAGAACATACTGAGCTCACCTTAAAATCAAAATTTTAGTGGATAAGCAACAATTGCCGATACATATATAAAGGGTCTTACTATATATGAAAAAGGAACAATTACCCATAAAAGTTTTCAAGCGAAAGGCTTTAAAGTTGTAGTGAATAAAGTCCAAATTTTTAGACAAACAGAGAGTATATGTGAATTTAGACAAAGCATCTAGCACTAAATTCTTACCATTAGCATCACCTGTATTTATCCCAGACTATAGTTTTTTCACTTGCTCTTTTACCTGCAAAAAATTTTAGGATCGATACATATAGCAGTTAAGAAGGTACTCTAGTACTCTGTAGATTTCTAACAGACCTTGTTATTCAAAGTTATACGATGCAGGAGATTAAATGAAATGGAATACAAAAATGGGCGTTTAAGTGGCTGTAGTTAAGAAGAAACCTTTACCGTATTAATCCAAAAGTTAAATTATGCAGCACCTAGCTTTGTATCTACTTTCACGGAGAGAGATTTTCATCTTGTTTCATGATTGATCAATTAGAAGGACCCTAATTTGGGGAAAAGATTTAATTTTTCAGGAACACAGGATGCTAAGGCGGTAAAGATTTCAATTTGAAGGAAAATAACCTAATAAAAGAGTACATTAACAAACTCTAAAATAATAAAATATTTGTAATCTGAATCAGATAAGGAAAAAAAGAGCACAACAGACACAGAAAGTTATATTTACAGGAACAAGAATTGTATACATACAAACACATCTATCAATGAAAAGATCGATAAAAATTGACCAATTCAAGGAGCACAAAACCGCAAGTAAAAGAAACACTTCAATTCTACAAATTTTAATTCCGTACAGCATACACATTTTCTCTGAACTGAAGTGCTTTTCTCTAGGTATTCCATTAACCAGATTCCAAACAGAAGATGATCATGCTTTACTGAAGTGCTTGTTTTCTCGATAATTTATCAAATGGTTTGCTGCCTACCATCTGGAATTGCAAACAGAACTATAGGCTTCGATGGCCTCACAAAGGGATCATCACATCTGAAATAGCCCTTCCTCTCCAGCTGCAAAATATCTCCTTTCTTCAATTTTCTCATATTTGAATCCCCAAATGCTGCACTTTCTTTCTTCGTACACGGATTAAGCACATCAACAAAATCCTCATCCTCGTCACACTGCAAGAGCAAACAATTAATAACAGTATTAAATCCACTACCAGAATAATGACTCTAATGTTCAGCACAGCACTACCCAGCATCATTACATTTTAAGTTAATAATTTTAAACAACTACCCAAAAAATAAACTACCAAATTCATCTTTTTTCCATCTGAAATTGCATTTATATCATTGTGTAATTTGCTCTTCTCGAATATATTTTGATCAGAACAAAATACTCAGTTGAACAGCAATGTCATACAGTATCATTTATAATTGACAGCACATGCATGGAAGAACTTAGACAAATTGCGATACCGTTAATTATTGGGAGAGCAGCACCAATACTAGATAGATAATATATATGAGACGTCCACCATGAAATATAACACGGAGAACTTTACTAACAAAAAGAGTAGCGAAGTACCTTCTTTTTTGTGATAAGATAATCAAACTCCATTAAAGAGAGTGGAACAAGCTCATTTGTATCAGGCAGCCAAGTAAGTTTCAGCTTTGTGGTCTTCACAGATCCTCCAAGGTTCAAAACCCCTGTTAAATGCTTGATACTTCCGTCTTCATCCTTGCTAATTTCCTTTACTATGGCATTTCCCCAATCCATCAAGGTAATCTCCTCCTCTGGCGAAATGGACTTAGCATCGGCAAGATCTATCCATATGCTCTTTGTGTAAGTGGTAGCCTTATCTCCAGCACCAGGATATTTCTTGTGTCTTGGAATGATGCGAACAAAAGGATCATCAGGTCCATCGCTTAAAATCAACAGGACACGTTCTGCAGAGACTGCAGTGTGTCTAGGACAAACAGGATCAATAATTTTCTTATTGACGGTCCACAACTTGTCCCATTCCATCAGATTAAGATTTTTTGATGCACCCTAAACAAATTATCAAAAAGCATACTCAGTACCTACAGTTGTATATTTAAATGTGTTCAAACTTTGCAATAACAAGGTCTAATCACAAGGAAAGGTTACATCCCCACACCCACACCTGACCCCCCCCCCCCCCCCCCAAAAAAAAAACACAATTTTAAAAAAAAATTTGGGGTACTAGGATGCTTTGATAACTAAAAGAATGCTAAAGTAGACAATGGTAGGTACTAAGTCATATATTGTATAAGCATTATTACTATAGATGCCTTGTCAACTACTAGGGCTGATCAGATTGCTGCCTTTGAGATTCAGAGACCAAATGCCTAAATTTGATAAACAATCGTGCTCCCTATTCCTCTCTGAAATCTAGACATATTTAACATTATCTGTTAAAGGTTTTAAAATTTCCTAAATCAAATCAAGAATTAGCAGACATTTAACTCAAGCTGATATATTTAATGAAATACAAAGGATCTGTTTAAACTTACTTGGTCAAGGATAAACTGTTTCAGTGCTTCAATTTGAAGACCTCTACGCACAATACCCTGGATAGTGGGGAACCTAGGATCATCCCATCCATCAACCATCCCATTTTGAACAAACCACCGAAGGTTCCGTTTACTAAGAAGGGTAAAAACCATATTCAACCGACTAAATTCATACATATCAACCTTTCGCAGCCCCATATCCTCTTGAATTCTGCAATACTGAGCATCGCGATCATGATACTCACTAGATCGAAGTGCATGAGTAATACCTTCAAAAGAATCAACAAATGGACATGCAAAATCATAAGTTGGGTATATCTTATATCTATTGCCGATCCTATGATGGGGAATAGGGTTAGACCGGTAATAGACAGGATCCCTTAGAGACTTGTTTGGGTCCTGCATGTCCAACTTTCCTCGAACGTAGCACATTACTCCCCTTTCTGACCCATCAATCATTGCCTTCCATAACTTTATATTCTCCTCAACACTTTGGTTTCTACACCTTGATTCAATTCCCTGCATCCTTTCTATCTTCATCTGCTCGCGAGGCGTATCATCCACATATGCCTTGTTGTCATGAATCAATTTCTCGGCCATTTTCATCAGCTTGGGGAAATAATCTGATGTGTAAGTAACATCATCGTACTTGATACCCAATGTTTGAATGTCAATCAAAATATTCTCGACAAATTCGTTGCTTTCTTTTGTAGGATTGGTATCATCAAAACGAATGATAAGTTTACCATGATACCTATTGGCAAAGTACTGATTCAAAAGTGCTGCTTTTGAATGACCAATGTGCAGATAACCACTCGGCTCAGGTGCAAATCGCACACATACTTTTCCGTCTTGCGCATTTGGAAGATCTATCTCTCTGGTTGCCCTGCTTGCCCTTGCATTCGTTCGCTGCAACTTGGCACTTAATAGAAACAAAACGGTTACTCAGATTAGTTGAACAAACACAGAACTAATCTAGGACTAATACGTATGTTATAATTTTAATGATTTGGTTGTATTCCATCAGGTATCGAAAAATACGAGTACAATCTAATTAAGCAATTGCATTAACGATTAACGCACTTTGGATAAAATACTTGTAATACCATGACAAATTAGCAAACGTTGCATATAAATACACAACGTAGCATATAAATACACAAGGTAGATACACGCATAATAACAAGCTAAATAAGCGTATACAAAACCAATTCAGAAGCATACATGAGTTATGTACAACTATACAATATTTTTTGATAAGAGTGTATAGATTTACCTAGTGCGAAGGACAGCGCCGGAGCTAAGATCGGAGTTAACGGCGATGGGACATCGAAGATTATCTTCCATTATTGAGGGAGAAAGTTAGGGTTTTGGCGCGAGAGAGAGAGAGAGAGAGGGAGAGGGGGGTTGGGTATAAGTGTGAGCCTGTGAGGGTTTGGGCGAGAGAGAGACAATTACAATTTGAGTAAATATTGGGCTACACCTTATACCTAAGAGGCTAAGACATTATTTATATGATTATATCTTATATCTACGAGTCCACTTATAGAGAGGACCACCTTATATGGAGAATCCCTTCTAGAGAGGACCACCTTATATAAAAAATATGAGAGAACTACTAATTTTATGTGAGAATCATGTATTTTTTTAGATTCTATAATAGAATCATTTTTTTTTTCAAAAAAAATTTTTTTCCCAAAAAAAAAAATCTTACCTGCCAGATCATCACTGACACGTCAGCAGTGCTGACGTGGCACTGCCACGTGTCACTGCCACGTCAGTAGTGACGTCATCAGTGCTGACGTGGCACTGCCATGTGTCCCTGTCACGTCAGCACTGCTCACATCACTGATAATGTGGCCACGTGGCAGTGACACGTCAGCCGTCAGCAGACAGATTTTAAATTATTTTTTTTAAATTTTTTTTTAAAAAAAATAAATGTTTGATTCTATCATAGAATCATCAAATTGGTCTTTTTTTTTATAGAACCAAAAATCAAAACTTTGATTACTATAGAATCATATAAAATTAGTAGTTCTCTCATATTCTCCATATAAGGAGGTGCTCTTTGGAATAATGGCCTCTATATCTATATCTATAGTATAAATTAGTGTATACTCTTATCTAAAATTTTGTATTCATATTTAGGTTTGTACAAGATTTTGTATTAATTTTTACCAATTGAAAATCTATTTTTAGGTTTGGTATCTCATTATTTGACCCATTATTAATTAAAGAAAGTTTGTATATAAATTTAAATACTATTAATATATTCAATTCTTAATATTTATGGTAAGATTATTAATGAAAATTTAAATAAACCTTTTAATTTTGGTAAGCTTATTAATCTATCTATCTATCTATCATCTATCTATCTATTCTATCACATATATATATAGGCCATTGTTCCATAGAGAACCATCTTACGTGGAGAACCGTGGAGAACCACTTAAAATGCATTAAAATTGCTTTATATATAAGGGCCCCACAGGGGCATCTTCACAAAAAAGTCTTATAATTCTATCATCTATCTATTTATAAAAAAAATTTACAAAAAAAAAAAATTAAATTTTTTTTGAAAAAATGATGACGTGGCAACATTTTTTAAATTTTTTTTAAATTTTTTTTTAAAATTTTCTTTTTTTGAAGAATGGATAGAGGTTAGAATTATAAGACTTTTATGTGAAGGGGCCCCGCCAGGGGCCTTATATAAAGGGCAATTTTAATGTATTTTAAGTGGTTCTTCACGGTTCTCCACGTAAGATGGTTCTCCATAGAGTGGGACTCATATATATATATAGGCTAGCGTTCAAATAGAAATCAACTTTAGAATAAAAACTAGAAACCTACACTAAATAAATTATATTTCATTTATTTTAATGGCCCCGCTAGGGGCACCTTCACAAAAAACTTATAAAATTCTTGGCTCTAATGAGCAAAAATATAAAAAGAAAATAAAAAAAATAAAAAAGTTATTGTTCACGTGCCACGTCATCACGTGAACAATAACTTTTTTTAAAATTTTTTTAAATTTTTTTGTTGAATAGAGCCAATAATTTTAAACGTTTTTTGTATTGCGGTACCCCTAATTTGGTTATTAGATTAGCTTGAAATATTTAATTTAGGTTTAATTTTTAGTTTTTATTCTAAGTTAGTTTCTATTAGAACAAGACCCTATATATATATATATATATATATATATATATATATATATATATATATATATATATATATATATATATATATATATATATATATATATATATATATATATATATATATATATATTTAAGCAATCAAAACTTCCTTTTTTAAATATTAACATTAACATATTCGAAATATAAAATGTTTTCGAATTTTAAGGACAAGCCTATATATATCGAAGCGCCACACCAATTCTCATTATTTTCATAATTTTAAGCATATTTTCGTTTCTTTAAAAAAATGCATATTTTCATTTATGCACGATATTAATTTATATTTTATTTTTTCAGGTTATGAATGCTATGATCTACGATGCTATCTACAATGTTTACATTGAAAGTTACGGCTTATGGTGCAATATTATTATGGTGCATTAACTATTAAGTAGTCTTTTCACCCCTCCCCTAACTAATTCAATTATTGGTCTCCGGGTTCTTTTTGCTAGGGGTGAGCAAAAAACCGAAATAAAACGGAAACCGAACCGAAACCGGGGAAAACCGAACCGAAAAAAACCGAAACCGAAAAAAACCGAAACCGAAACCGAAAATTGAAAAACCGAACCGTTCTAATATTCCGGTTCCGGTTTTAGGTGGAAACCGAACCGAAAAAAACTGAAACCGAACTGATTATTTATATAAATAAATATTTATATTTTTTATAAATATTTTTAAAATTAATCATATATATATATATATATATATATAATATACCAAAAGTAGAGAGGCAGTGAAATAAAATACAACTGGGCTAACATTTGTTGTTGTATTACTGTCTATTTGGGCCTCAGGAGCCAGGAGGAGTCAGGATATTAGTCCAAAATTCCAAATACACGGACTATATTATATGACCAGGGGGGACTTATAAACTTAACCTAATTTTTTCAATTCGCCGTTAATCTTATACCTCATTCAATCATTCATCAACTGAACTCGAAGTGACCATCTGGGCATCTGATAATCATGTCTGAATCTGATAATCCAATTTCTCAGCAAGTTGCTTCTCCAAAAGGTTCTTTACAAGTTGAACATGAAGTGGTATGCTACTATTTATTACTCTGAACTTAATTAGTTATTGTATTGTACTTTATTTGATAGTTTTATGGTTTTCATCTTGAATTAGCGTTCTCTAAATTTGAAATTGGATGTCTGTTTCTTTGTAGGTAACTGTGAACTTGGAAGATGAAGAAGTAAAAGGTGATAATAAAGAGGAGGAAAATTATGAGAAAAAGGGTTCACGGGCATGGGACTATTTCGATCGAATACCGGGCTGTCCAGTTGGTAAGGAGAAAGCAAAGTGCAAATTTTGTAAAGTGGTGATTGGATGCAGTACACACAATGGTACATCCGGAATGATGAATCATTTAAAACTGGTATGTGCTAAATCACCACTACATACCAATCTTGATAAGTTACAAAGAACATTGCGATTTGAAAAATTAAAGAAGGATGATAAATTTCATAACATTGAAGTTCATGAGTTTAATCAAGAGCGGTTAAGGAAAAAACTTGCCTTAATGTGTATCAAAGATAATCAACCATTTAGGATTGTGGAACACGAAGGGTTTAGAGAATTAATAAATGAAGCGGAACCAAGATTTAAGATGCCAAGTAGATGGACAATTGCTAGAGATTGTCTTAAAATATATGGTGAAGAGTTGGTAAAATTGAAAAAGTGTTTGTCCTCCCAAAGAGTTTCCTTCACAACGGATACTTGGACATCGATACAAAACACTAATTATATGTGCCTTACGGCTCATTGGATCAATGATGATTGGAAGATGTGTAAAAGAATTTTAAATTTCCCTCAAATTGGAAGTCATAAAGGTGTTGCAATTGGAAAGATGCTACTTGAGTTATTTTCATTATGGGGGATAGATCGTATATTTACCATCACATTAGATAATGCATCCTCAAATGACAAAGCAATTGTGCATTTGAAGAAATTTCTTAGAGGACCGGAGGCTATATTAGATAATAAATTTCTACATATGCGATGTTGTGCTCACATCTTAAATTTAGTGGTGAAGGATGGTTTGAAAGAACAACATATTTCAATTGCTAGAATTCGAAATGCCACTAGATATGTTAGGTCTTCACCGGCAAGACTTGACAAATTTAGAAAGTGTGTAGAAAGATAGAAGATAAAATGTGATAGGATGGTATGTCTTGATGTTGATACTAGGTGGAATTCAACTTACACAATGTTGGAGGTTGCGGTAAAATACGAGGGAGCATTTATAAGAATGGTTCATGAAGATGCCGATTATGAAGAATTCTTTAAGGTGAATGATGTTGAGGTTATAGGTGAGAATCCTAAGAAAAAAAAGAAAAAAGTTGTTGAAGGTGCTCCACTTTGTGATGATTTTAATAATGTCAAACGTTTCATTCAATTCTTGGAAATCTTTTATGATGTTACAATAAAATTGTCGGGTTCCAAATATTGCACTTCCAATGTCTTTTTTATTGAGCTTGTAAAGGTTCAAGAGGCTATTATTAAATTGTGTTCAAGTGAAGATATATTGATGAGGGATATGGCTAAAAGGATGAAGGAGAAGTACGACAAGTATTGGGATAATGTGGAGAATACCAATTTCTTGTTGTATGTGGCGGTTGTCTTAGATCCTAGATATAAAATGAGTTATGTAGAATTTTGCTTTGCCAAAATTTATGGGAAGGGATCTACTCAAAGTTTTATAATGTGTGACAAAGTGTTGAAGACATTGCAAGAACTTTTTGACTACTACATGAACATAAAGGGGCGTGAAGATTCATCTTTTAAATCTAAAACAAATGAACCAAAGGTTACATGGGATGATGATTTTGAAAAGTATATGGAGGACCGGGATGAAGGAGCAATGGGAAAATCCGAACTTGATGCATACTTAGTTGAAGCAAGAGAAAGAAAAGGTGAAAGTTTTGATATATTAGGATGGTGGAAGAATAACTCCACAAGATTACCAATACTTTCCGAAATTGCTAAACATGTGTTGGGTATGCCGGTTTCTTCCGTTGCCTCGGAAGCTGCTTTTAGCACTAGTGGAAGGATGATTGATGCTTATCGAAGTTCTCTTTCACCTAAGACAGCTGAAGCGTTGATTTGTAGTCAAGACTGGCTGCGAAGTTCTAACAATGTTACTGATCTTAGAGGAGAGCCAGAAGAGTATCTACAACATGAACAATTGGAAAATGGTAATTTTAACTTGTTTTACTTTTATTTATATTATTTTTACTTGTTTTGTCTACTGTGAGATGGCTAATGCTATTGTTTTTCTGTTACTGGCAAACTGCAGTCTGATGAAAGTGGTCAGTTTTATTACTAATTGTTACTGCACTAATTGGAAGGATGATTGTTAGTTGTTACTGCAGTCTGCTACTACCTACTGTTATCCTCTAATTATTTTTACACAGATGCTGTCATTCACTTTATAATTATGTTTATTTTACAGATGAGCTGAAAGTGGTCGGTTCGTATGGTAAACTGGGCATCGATGATTAGAGGAGTAGAGCCGAAGAGGTATTATGTTAAACCAGTTTGTCCCAGTTTGCTACTGTTGTTTTTCTGTATTCTGTTATACTGGGTGCAGTTTGTGCAGTCTGTTATACTGGGGAGATGGTAGTAATCTGCAGATAAAATAAAGGAACAAGTTCACTGGGTGAACTAGATTGGGAACAGTTCGAATACAGTAGTTCCTAGTTGTTGTTTTTAAGAATTGTTATATGAATAATTGCATAGCAAGTTGATGTAATACCTAATAGATTCTTGATAAATGTTATGTTAAGACTTAAAATACTAACACTGCCTGGCAAATCAGCATGTCAAATACTTGCATGAGAATGACAAGGTGTGGAGGGACACGAGGGGTAATGATAGATTAAAAGGAATAATCTGATATTTTGCTAGTTCTAAAATATATTCTTCAGACAAAAAGTGCTCCCTTTTTAAATAATATCTGAAGTAGAAATTGTAGTTGGCCATAGATTGAGTTTATTACACCATGTCCTATATCTTAAAATAAATAGTTTACATTGCCTGCACTATGACTCGAACCATCAAACTGTTATTCTTGTTGTTAGTATTGTGCCAGTGTGTTACATATATGTGCAAGTGTGTTTGGTTTTGCTTTAGAGTTAGATAACTTAGATTGATCAGGACAGTGAGTTGCCTGCAAAATGTTTGTAAAGTTGTAGTAACATCTTGCTATAGAGGGAATATATTGAAGTATGTTGCATCTGGAATTGTCAATGTCCTTCAGATTCTAGGTGCATGTTTTGCTTTTCATTTTTTTCCTTTATTTGTTGGAACTTGTTCCTGACTCTCAGGATTCCAAGTTAGTACTTTTGCTCGGATCAGGGATCTTATAAGGTAGACAATAGTCACAATGCTACTAATTAATCTCTCCTGTGACATTTTTTGTGGTGTCATCTACCTGCTAGTATTTAGTTCCCTGCAACTGCATTATATAATCACTCGTTTGCTCAACATCATTCTCACAATCTACCACTTCTCATTTTTTTTACTGCAGAATTGGAAAAGAGAGATGGCGAGGATCAAGTAAAGACATGTGTCTCTGGCTCTCTGCTCAGTAGTGCTCACTGATTGCGTGCACTGGTTGCCTACTGGACATCTGCATCTTTTTTTATTGTTTCAAGTTTTAAAAATTGTTGTAAGAATACATTTGGACGATTTAAGTTTTTATGGTCGAACAACTTTTTTAATTAATTTGTAATACTTTCTTATTTTTATTTTAATCGGTTTTAAAACCGAAACCGAACCGATAAAAACCGAAATCGGGATTTTAAAACCGAAACCGAAACCGATGGTTCGGTTGCGGTTCCGGTTGTCGATTTTTAAAACCGAGGACATGCGGTTCCGGTTCCGGTTTTACCCCAAAACCGAACCGAATCGGGGTTTGCTCCCCCCTACTTTTTGCAGGTTTGAAGTCATTAATATAGATTATAGGGGGCTACTCCAATACAAACCTCCTTAAAATACAAACCTACAAACCAAGCATAATCTAATATTTCAAGCTAATCTAATGACCAAACTAGGGGTACCCCAATACAAAAAATGCTTAAAATAATTGGCTCTATCCAACAAAAAAAAAATCACTGTTCACGTGATGACGTGGCAGTGAATTTCACTGGTTAACGGTGCTTCGCACCTTCTTGTACGGCGCTTCGCGCCTTTATCATTCTAAAGTTGTAAGGAATGGCAATCAATGGTAAAGGCAATAGACGATTGACGGGTGTGTCGAGAGCCTTCGGCCCTCATGACTACCTAACTCATCCGTTTACTGTCTTAAATGCTTCGCATTTCCACGGCAAGATTTTTTTTTTTTTTTTGAATTTTTTTTTTTGTTGGATAGAGCCAATTATTTTAAGCATCTTTCGTGAAGATACCCTTGGCGGAAACCTTAGAATAAATGAAATATAATTAATTTAGTGTTGGTTTGTAGGTTTGTATTTTAAGAATGGTTTGTATTTGAGCACTTGCCATAGATTATATATTTTCTTGAATGTCATAGCATTGATGTTGTTGGTGGAGGTGGGAAAAAAATAGATTAAAACCTTGACAAACCAGTAAGCTTTTATCAAATTTCTCATAATTTAGATTTTGCTTAATTTTGTAAGTTTGCAATAATTTTGTTTTTATCAAACAATTTGTTTTATTTGATGATTAATTACTTTGTTACTTTGTGAGAAAGATTAGGTGATGTTTTTTACCCAAACTTTTATTCAATACTCCTAACAAAGATGATGAAACGTATGACAATTAACGGCTCAATGTTTATATTCTGTAATGATGTACAAAATGCATAAATCAATTGCATGAGATGACTACACATTACACAACATGGGCTTCCACATAAACATCTACACTTCCAGGGCGGCAAGAATCACTTGGACCCTTAAGGTACATAGAATTACATAATTATTTTTATTATTTGATTAGATGTTCTTCAGTTTAAAAAAATTATAGCTCAGACATTCAACTCTTTCAATAAATTTAGGTCAATAAATAATTTTAAAAACATTAGCATATGAGAATGAACAAATTATCCTCTGAGAAGTTCTGAGTTCTGTTTAGAAAGTACTAACTCTTTGATATTAGTTTTTACATCTTCAAAATAGAAAAGGGAAAGAAAAATTCAAATTTAAATACTCAAATTAGAAAAGAAATTTGATATTATTATATATAAATTTTATCCTCATGTTTGTAATCTTTTTCTTGCTTATGTTTATTTTATTTTTTGTCTATTTTTTTAGTTTTTTTATATGTATTTATTACAATTGGTGTCGGCCTAAGAAAACGTAATACAAAATCGATATAAAAAATAAGTATATAGTTTATTTAGATGTCTACACATATTAAAATTTGTATAATATTGTGTTCATTGATTTATTTATTGGTATTTTCTTTCCAATTCCTTCCTTAAATTTATATATATATTAATATTAAAATTTGTACAATATTATGTTCACTTATTTATTTATAGATATTTTCTTTTTGATTAATGGTTTTCATTTTTATAATGTAAAGATTACAACGAATGTCGGCCTAAGAAAACGTGACAGAAAATTAACATAAAAAATAAGTATATAGTTTATTTAGTTGTCTATATATATCAGAATTTGTACAATATTGTGTTCATTAATTTATTTACAGATATTTTATTTTCGATTATTTTACTTAAATTTATATTTTAATTTTTTTTAAAAATATTACATGGCCGCCACGAAGCGCGGCTTAGTCAACTAGTCCATCTATCTATCTATTATATAAAGGAAATTCTCCGGACGTATGGTGGGGCTCTAGAAACGCTCGAATCTTATTTAGCTATTTTTCTAGAGCTCCTCTATTTTAAATAACTAAAATAAAACTTCGTTCTTTAGGCCCTATTTTTTAGAAATGAAATCCAAACTTCCTTTTTTAACATTAACATTAACATATTCGAAATAGAAAAGGTTTTCGAATTTGTAGGGAAAAATAAGTCAAATTTATATATTCGAAATTGAAAAGAAATCAAAATAAACTTTCTTATTTAGATTTTTTTGACTCGAAATCAAATTGAAATCATATTTTTTTTAATATTAATAAATAAACTTCCTTATTTATCTTTGACACGCAATCGAATTCAAATTCAAATCATGTATAACCATAATTATTAAGTAACTGAAATCGAAATCGGATTGAAATCAAATCAGAAACCAATATAAAGCAATTTCAGCACACGAAAATCATACGTTTGCATGTCTCTATTTTGTGATTTTATTTTCAATTTTATGTTCCGTTTTAAAGTTTTATTATCAAGATTGTAAGATTTGTTATTCTTTGTTTTGTGTTAATATTTTTATATATCTTTGAAATCGTGAGAATCATACTTTAATCTCAATCTGGCAATTATATATTTTGACACATAGGAGTAATTTATAGGAAAAAGAAGTCAAATTTATATATTCAAAATAGGAAAAAAAATTATATTCAATAAAATAGGTTTTCAAATTTATATAGAAGAAGAGTTCGAAATAACAAGTGACAAATTATCTTGCTCTTTATTTATTTATTTTTTTTGCAAAATGAAAAGAAATTTTCATTTATCAATGATAGAGTTTACACAATCCAAAAAACGAATGGAAAAAGAGACATTCTTTCATCCATGAAAGCTTATCATCTAACCGAAAGGTTTGCTTAACCAATCCATGGGTTGTAACCTAGATTACGACTGACATGAGAAAGAGATTCCTCCGAAAGTTTAGACAATAAAACATTCGTATCAAAGAAGAAGACTCACGACAAACTCGTTAAAATCCCACAAGAGCAAACCCCTATGGGAAAAAAACTCAAGGGGGGAAAAGAGTGTCCACACTACATCGATCGACAAAGCATCATTTTACATCATGCCTAAAAAATAAAAGGCTAGACTCTTCTTGATTCTTCTGCTATAGCAATCTCATTCCCGGCTTCAACTATCTCTTTATCCATCTTCTTCTCATCCAAGTAAATCTGAAAGGTCAACAAAACCAGATAAAAATCAAGAAAACTAAGTTAAAATAAAGTCATAAATTTGAGATAAAACAAAAAATATTATATTGTATTATTTAAAAAAATTCTATTTTCGGTGATAAGATATTAATAAAAATAAGTATAAATATAATCTAACCAAAGGGGATCCCTTTGATTAGTCCTCTATTTAAAATATTAAGTAAAAATAAAATTAAATAAAGAGTCATTAATATTACATTTAGATGAAAATAATAAAAATAAATAAAATTGAATAAATTGTAATACTTTTCGAAAGAAAAAATTAGAAATAAGATAAAATAAATTTGAAATCCAGCCAAATAAAATAAAATACAACCGTATATTAGAAAAATGGTGTATAAAATATAAGATATAAAATTCGTTAGACGGACGACCGATAATATTCGTCAATCGAACGACCGATAATATTCGTCAATCGGACGACCGATAAAATTATTCGTCAAAACGGACGACCGATTACAAGCCAATAAAGGCAAACCCGTAATAGGCCCAAAAAATCCATATAAAATGGAACAAATAGAATCCACACTAAAATGGAAAACTTTTTCCATTTTCAAAAAAAAATGGAACACTTTTTATTGACGGTTTTAAATACCAAATTTAACCGTGTTGATTAAGAGAACCAGTTCCCATATATCAACTAAAATTGAAAGTTAAATATTATAAACTAAAACTCATAAAGTGATCATTTAAAACATAAAAATCAATGAAATAACTACACTCATAAATGCAAAATTGATTAGATGATTAAATTAGCAAAAATTAGCATCTAAATTGGACAAAACAAAATAAGGAACTAATATGCTAATTAACTAAATTAGAGCACAGTAAAAGATTTGATTTAACAAGAAATACATTCCATTTTTACACTAGAAGAAAATTCAAAATACATTAAAAAATATAACCAAAAAATAAATATTATCAGATAATTACATACCATTTTACCACTAAAAGTCAATATTACATTTAATATATTAAACAACATTAAAACTATCATTTAATCTAGATGCAATTTAAAAGAATAAAAAGGAAATAGTTGACCAAACATCAATGATGAAAACAAAACAAAAAATTTAATCCCAAAAACACTAACACTAAAAAATCTATATTTCCAAATATAATAAACAACCCTTTAATGAATATCAATTAAAATTTAAAATTTACTAATCACAATTTCAAATTAATGTAACCGCAATCCTTAATGATACTATAATCACGAAATCAATTAACCAAAATTCCAAAAACAATATCTCTAAAAAATTTATCGCTACCTAAGTATCAAAACACACACTATAACACACACTTAAGAACCCCAACAAACATTCAAGTACACCAACAAATAAAATATAAATTAAATACTCATCATCTTCACCAATATGAATTAATCATGAATACTCTAATTAATCTTAGAAAAACTACTCGACCTATAGCAATAATATATCATGTATCAACAAATTAAACGATAACTAACTACACATAACAAATCAATTCTTATAAAATGATCATCAACGTATAAAAACAATATATAAATAATCAAGAATCGATACAAGATCACAATATATATAAAAGAAACAATCCAGATATACGCAAGAAAACAAACTTAATCGAGACAAGCATTATAGATAACACCTATAAATTGATTAGGAATGAATGTACTTAATTAACATAGTGACTACCATTGTAGCACACAATCATCTTTTTGTGAATCCAGGCCTAGGACTTCAGAACATTGTCTTGTGTTGGTGCAAGTGGTGTTTTTATTTGTTAACCATGTTGCGCGTGGATCGTATACCCACACCACGTGTAACTTTCAATGTATCGAGTCATTGATATGATATCCGTTTAATAATAGCATCATTGTAGATGTTTGAGTGACTCTTTTCTGCATTGGTAACTCTAATATGATATCCGTTTAATAGCTTCATCGTAGATGCTTAAGTGACTCTTTTCTGCGTTGGTAACTCTGATCTTACCTTGCTTCAATAGATGAGATTTTTGGTCCTGAAAGTTTCTTTGTCTAAAGTCTAAACTCCCTCATAGCACTCCTGCACAGGGAGACAAACTAATAATATGTTCACCATATACAATATGTTCGCATGACTTTTTTTTTTAAAACTCTGTTTAATGATTTTTTTTCTTTTCAATTGACCAGTTTATGAATTTTACAATTATTTTTAGTTTTAATATTGCTTAGTTTTTTGATTGCGCAAGAAGATTAACATGGACCAAGATTCTGTTGCACTGTAAATAAGATGGATGTATTATGATGATTTGCACTACACATATTACCAAATTGATCAGTTTTTTATTGGTTGAGAATTTATACCATCAATTTATTTATTTTATGTTTCAAAAATATCTTCTACTTAATTTATATTTATTAAAATTTTTCTTATGATTTATCATCTTAGTGTGGTAAGTGTAGGCGACATCTTGGGAATTTGATTGGTCTAGATTGGCAAATAGTTATTAGTGTGGATTGAGTTAGTTGTTTTGACTAACGGATTAAAATTATTTTTTTACATCAAATTGTTTGGTAATTAGCGGTTATTTTCTATATTAACATCTTTGAAATAGAAAAGATTTTTGAATTTGTAGTGGAAAAAAGTTTAAACTTACATATTCAAAATAGAAAAGAAATTTATATTCTTATATTTACACAATCATTTACTTCTAACGATCAAATATTATCACCATGTTTGTAACCCTTTTCTTGCTTCTAATTGCTTTTACCTTGGTCTATTTTCTTTTAGTTTTTTTCATTCATTCTTATTTTGTTCAATTCTTAATATACATGGCTTTTGTTTAATGGTTACTATTTATTTATTTATTGTTAATTGTTCATGGTTCCAACGTCTACCTTTAATTAATTTAATCAAATCTATTTTTTTATATATATGTATTTATTACAACGGGTGTCGGTCTAAGAAAACGTGACACAAAATCGAGGTAAAAAATAAGTATATAGTTTATTTTGTTGTCTATATATATATATATATATATATATATTTGTACAATATTATGTTCACTAATTTATTTGTAGATATTTTTTTTGATTTATTTCTTAAATAGTCTATATACTGAAAATTTTAAAAAAAATATTAAAAGGTCGCCGCGAAACGCGGCTTATATGTATTTAGTTATTACAACTGGTGTCGGCCTAAGAAAGCGTGATACAAAATCGACATAAAAAATAAGTATAGTTTATTTTATTGTCTATATATATATATATATATTAAAATTTTACAATATTGTGTTTATTAATTTATTTGTAGATTTTTTTTTCGATTTCTTTTTTAAATTGATATACATTTTGAATTTTTTCAAAAATGTTACAAGGTCGCCGCGAAGCGCGGCTTAGTCAACTAGTACATATTATATAGTACTACCTAAGTCAAGAGTTCAACTCTCGGTAACAACATAATTAATTTAATACATATACCTCTAAATATACTAGATTAAAAGCATATTTAAATATAATTTATAATTTTAAATATAATATCCTAATAAATTATGTAAATTGTATTATTCTTTATTTTGTGAGGAAAATTTATTAATAACTAATTTATGGTGATTGACCTTAGCTTATTTGTAAAGACAACTTAAAATGTACATTTTCAGTTTGGAAGTTTGTATGTTGGATTTTTTATTCTTTTCTAGTAAAATATGGTTTAATAAATTTTAGTTTAATTTACTCTTAGAAAAAGACATATGAAAATGAGTATCACCTATCTTTTTTCTATTTGACTAACTTGAGAAAATAAGCTACTATTCATAAAATTGAAATCAAGTTTGTAATATATAAACACATAATCACATTGTTATATATGTGCTCTTGTAATTTAGATATTAGGTTAAATAACATGAAATTCGTTTTTCTTTAAGAGTGAGTATATTTTTACGACGTATATAAGAATAAATATCTTATGTAGACCTGAAAAATCATTCTGCACATTCATGTTTTGTACTTTAGGGTCTTGAACGAAAATGACATGATATTGAATCGTGTACCCGAAAGTAGAACACAAAAATAGCTTATGTAGACCTAACAAATCGTTTTGTACATTCATGTCGTGTAACTTGAACGAAAATGACATGATATTGAATCTTGTATCGAAATTATAACACAAAATGACACTAAACTATCATGAATTTTTTCGTGTACACGAAATGAAATGAAATATGCGAATAGAAAAAGTATGACAATTACATGAAATATCACTCTATATCCAAGTTATATATAATTATGTGTTTTTGAACAACATTGAATGTTACAAAACTAATTAAACTATGGGTAGTATGCACGATGTAAAGTCTCCAAAACAAAATGAAACTCTCTTTTTTATTTTTTCTTAATATTGTTTTTTGTTAACAAATACCTCTCTTTGTGTAGAATCTTTCTACCATTTTATTGAATTTTCTTACTACCATTTTATTGAATTTTCTTACCCATATTTTATGGTTAATTGATATTAAAAAACAAATTATAACCAATCAACTAAGCAAATTCAATATATGCTCTTAGGTTAAGATATGAGAATTGATACGATTACTTTAGTTTCAGAATAAAAAATTCAAAAAGGCACCCTTTTATTAAAAATAATAAAAATTTGTGGTTATTCTAATATAAATTTGATTTTATAATATTTATAAAAATTTGTGCTAAATTTATAATACATTGAATTTTATTTTAATAAGAAAATTTGTGCTAAATTGACCAATTTATTATGGAAATATTCACTAACAATATTTTCATTAACTCTTTAAAACTTTTATTTTTTGATTGATAATTTATAAACCAAATAATGTATAGTACTATTTAAGAGTATATATATTTAATATTTTGAATAATTCAAATATATTGGAAGATCAAATTGTTTTTCCATTAATTATTGCATAGTTAAAAAAAATTCGTAATTAAAATGTGAAAATGATTGGTTTAAAATTCATTCTAAAGTTTCAATTGGTTGATGCTAGCTTTTTTTTTCTTTAACAAATTATTTAATACTTTACATAACTTAAATTTTGAATATGTATTTAGAATAATGTGCTAAATAGTTTTATATTGTTAACAATTTTTAATTCATGATTTTGATTGTACTTTATGCTTTTGAATTGGGAGTTTGAGATATCAAAATATCTATTATAGATTTATAGACTCATATATTAGTGTATTATTTTTAAATTAAATAATTATCGTATTTAGAATAAAATTGTTAAGTAATCACTGAATAACATCGACAACCCAACACTATAAAAAACATTTTTCTATAGGCATGCCTAATAATGTAAACAAATCAGTGTAATGTGGTAAGGATTGATGCCTAGAATTCAGTAAGTCACAAAATTATTGGAGTTCACCACTGAATATTCTAATGGAATTAACTCTGGGATAATCTTGACTGGGATGATGATAACCTAAATCATTTTTTTTGTTGATTTTATTGGACAATTAAAACACGAAACATATGTTGAGTATTGAATACGACTAAAGGATACAGAGGGGGGTGGATGTATTCTTGAACTTTTTCTCGTTTTTGAATCTGTGTAGCAAGATATGTGTTTGTGTGTGTAGATGTGTAAGTACGGATTATGAAAAACACAAGACACGATATCACTTTAATCTAATATTTTATTAGATAAAGATTTGCAACAACCTGTGAATACAAATGACAGTATTCTCAACTTCGTTTTTCTCAGAGAGATGTATCTTTTGATGTATATGGAAAACTTAACTTTTAAAGAAGTGAGGTTGTGCCCTTATAGAACATGAGCACAACCTGTTTACTACAAATAAGGTAGCTAAACAAATTTACTTTCTAGTGTGTTTATCCTTTTTGAGTAAGCATCCAAACGGCTACAGATTTGACTTTGTAAAGCTCTGTTCAGATCCACTTCTTTAGCTCTTTGTCTCATGTACATCTCTCCAAGCTTCTTTGTAGGATTTCCAAAGTACATTAAAGATTGTGGTCCATAAAGCACCTTGGCTTGTTGCAGGTTTCTGACTTGTATAATTCCTTCAGTAATTTGTCTCCAAGATTGTATTCGAGAAGTGGCTAAGGGTTTGATTCGAGAACTAAAATTGACTTGATCGATAACTCTGAGTTCTCGAATACTGCAAAGTTGACATATCAAATCACTTCTCGAATAGCTCATTTCTTCAGGTATCCTTGAGTTGTCGAATGGAGCATTTAACTTATCGAATCCCTGAGATATCGAATAATTTTTGAGTCTTGAGATATCGAATGAACCTTGACTTGTTGACTCCTGGAGAACTTGAATGATGCTTTGATTTGTTGACTTTCTGAGTTCTCGAATGGAGCAAATAGACATGTCGAATCTCTTGTTAGTAGTATTTTTATGTGTTCGTTCACAGGGAAGGACTGATATCAATGTCAATCTCAAGTCTTTTATCTCTTGCAATTCAGAAGTGTGGAAGAATAGATTGGTGATTATGATTATTAACTAAATTAAACTAATAAACAAATAAAAAATATATAATAACGATGAGAGAAAATAATCCAAGATTTGGGGTTCTTCAATTGACTACCAAGAATGTCTAATTTGTGTCTCTTGTTAGTTAAAAACAATCCTTCTAAAGTTTATAAATTCCTCTCCCAAGGTAATTCATAATGCCTACAATCATCCCCTAATCGCCACTCCCATGGTTAATCAAAGTATAATCATAAACTATTAAAACCAAGGATTAACAGTTTCACAATTCTTTTATTAATCTCCCGATTCAATAATTAAATTGTGTCTATCATGTCATGTACTAGAATTACAACTCTTCTCCCGATTCGTTATAATCCCTATAGATTCAATCAAAAGTTATCTACTCTTCTAATTGAATTAAGCCCTCAATGACAGATTAATAATAGCAAGAGAAATCAAACAAACTCGATAAATCAACGAATACTACCCAACTCTTGGATAAAAGGAATTAACTACTCATAATTGAACAAAACAAGTATATATATAAAAACCACAAATCATGAGTTTAGAATTTAAGAACAAAGAATACAAATCTTGAAGTGTCTTGAACTCCGGACGAATCCCTTCGCTCCTTCCTTCAATCTTCTTCTCCAATTGATTCTCTCCTTTTTCTCTCAAAAGTCTATCTCTAAAATAGTTCTAGATCTAAAAATATGAATAGTAATGAAAATAGGTTATGAATATCCCCTAAAATAATACCCTAGATGTGTTTATATAGGCTCTAAAAGTCTTGCCCAGCAAGAAAATACCAAAATAGAATTATAATAGAATTTCTGCAAAATACGTTTCCTAAACTGAGTCTGTTTTTAAGGAAAATTCGTGGCTGACTTTTCTTCAGATATTCTGTAACGTTCCAATCGTATTTGGACCTCTGGACCACTTTAGAATGATAGAGAATCTCGTTATCTTCGCGTGGACTGTAAGATCGTCCAAAACAGACTTGTAGAACTCAAGATATGGCCAAAACAATAAATCAGAATTTTTCCAGCGGTCGCGCGCGTGCAACCTGCGCCCACCACGCGCAACCTGCTCGTGCAACACCTGTCCCATATTGTAGAAAATCTCCCAAGCTTCGCGTGAGCAGTAAGATCGCTGAAAACGGACTTCTAGAACTCCAGATATGGCCAAAACAGTGTAGACTGCGCAACCTTCCCGGAAAATCCGAATTTTAATCAATTAATCCTCCAAAAACGATAGAAGCATTGATATTCTTGCAAACCTGCACAACTAAGCAAAACACATCAAAACTACAACAACTTGAGTCCAAAACAATCAATTTAAGCCGAACGGAGGCATTCCAAGTGGATATAAAATCCACTTATCAAACCCCCAAACTTAAACTGATGCTTGTCCTCAAGCATAAACAATTACAACTAACTAACTAACTAGTACCACTTCCGTAGGTGATCACGGTTGCATTTGGCATATGCAACAAGCCCTTTAAACCCCTAGGCAGCCCTAGTGGACGAGTAAGGTCTCGTGAGGGCCTATAGCGAATGTACCCACAAAATCCATTTAACCTAATACAATGCAATGAATGAATGCAACTACTATGAAAATGCAAGATCCCCTTCAAACTCACTAAAACCAACTAACAAGCAAATATCTCAAAGAATGCAACAAATCCAAGCAGAGCTCGACTAAGTCCCCGTATACTAACAAATACATGAACAGAAACGTGCGTGTGTGCAATGCTCATCAGGAATACTCCCAAAACTAGGTCAAAAATCATACATGCTTTCCGTCAAGACAATCACAGGTTTATAATCAGAATAGACTGTAGACACTTCATAACTTAAGAACACCTCCACCCTTATCCAAGGTAGACAGAAACTCATGCTTTATTACTAAACTACGACACTATATACAATACGCATGCTTATTTAACCGTGCAATGAATGAGACCCCAAAAGGCTTATACAATAATACCCATGTAGCGAGTGTTAGGTCAGCAATCCCAAACCACAAGGGCTTTAGGTTACTAGGACTAAGTCCCCTCAGACTTAATTACTCGAGTATTAAAGAGCTCACTCTGGTTAATTTTGCATATAAACAAATAACTTATTGACTCTTTTTTCTTTTTTCTTTTTTTTTTTCTTTTTTCTTTTTTTTTTTTTTTTTTTTTTTTTGCAATCTGGAATGAGCCTTTCTCATTTCCAACCCTAGACTACTCATATAAATATGAGCTGGCTACTAGCCATTTGACACCTAGCCATTATTGACAATTATGAACAACTAGCATGAAATTCCTGTTTTCCCCCAAACTTAGATTTTAATGTTCCTACGCTATAAAGGGAATAACGAAAATTCTAAATATAAACAAGTGATTAAATCTCAAAACATCCCACAGGCATGACCCTAACCTAGCCCAAAAGCACCCAATGAGTTTGTGTAAAAATTTTGTTCCCGTAACATGCAAGTCAATTTCCTAGAAACTATAAATCAGCCCTCTACTCATCATCACCACACTCAATTAAACATCTACCTATCAATCAGAATCAGCTCGTCCTAAGGGATCATGAAATATGCATGCCATGAAAATGCAATTAAATGAAAACTCACATGGTATACGAAAATAAAAACAGAATGTCCTATATGAGACAAACATAAATAGCACAAACATATATGCATGATTTACTACTAATAATATGCAAAGCATGAAATCCTACATGAACACATAATACAACAACAACTACTAATCCCTCAAACCACCCCCAAACTTAAAATATTCAATGCCCTCATTGAATGGAAGGTAATACAAGGGATAATAGAAAACATACCTAAATAAAATTGCTGAAAAGCGTGGGTTGCCTCCCACGAAGCGCTTCTTTAACGTCAATAGCTTGACGTTACTTCTACCTGGAAACTTCAATGAGGAGAAAAAACAAACAGATGCACATATCTACGAATTTCTAATATAAGTTTATTGTTCAAATAAACCTTAGATTCATTGAAAGGTACGAAAACTTTCAAGAACCTATCATGCTCAAGAGACTTGGAAACATCAAAATAGCTAGAAAAGTCGTCAGAATAATCATTATAATTACGACTCATATACTCCTCCCAAATCGGATCCTTATACTCTAAAGCAAGATTTTCAATTTTATCAATCTTAACTTCCTTCTCTTCTATAATTGGACACTCATCAATTTTAATCTCGTCTATCAATGTATTAAGCTCAAAATTTTCTAGATTTGGTAGAATTTCAATTGCATCCAAATTATCATTAATGCGCATGGGACAATTATCAACTACACAAGTAGACTCATCAGACACAACATTATCATCAATTGCTAAACAAGAATCATGGCATGGAGGAAAATTGACACAAGGGGGAGTTCGATAACAACCTTCATGCCACACTGCTCGAACTTCCCAAATAAAATTATTTAGTTTAGCATTCTCCTCGTACCAAGCTATTGAATCACATGGAATATCATTGTCACTAGCAATCTCTAATGTTGGTTCATCAAAAACTCCCAAAGAAAGTAAGGGAGAATTAGACTGAGTTCCTTGAATCATTTTATTGAGCGCAATCTCCCAATCAGCAGGTAAAGAAGGATTAGACTGAGTTAAACTCGTATCAACATCATTACACATATATGGATTAAGATCATCATGATATTGATTTTTAAACGAATACGAATAATCATTGCTAGGGGCATATGGAGTATAAAATGAGTTCTCAGAATAGAACGAATTCACCTGATATGCATTACAATCCTCATAAGCATTGAATTGTGGGTAAGGATTGAAGTCTTGATATTGTTCCTGACTGTTGTAGAAATTCTGAGCGTTGTTCCAACCAAAGTTGTACTCCATCTAGTCTCTCTCCTCAAAACCTGTTTAAGTTGTCTACCTCAAAGAACCTGTAGACACACCAAAGAAAGAAATACAAAAAGAAAGAAAAGAAAAATATATACAAAGATAAAATCCAAACTACAAGAAACAATTAACTCAAACTCAACATTGCTGCCTTCCCCGGCAGCGGCGCCAATTTGTTAGTAGTATTTTTATGTGTTCGTTCACAGGGAAGGACTGATATCAATGTCAATCTCAAGTCTTTTATCTCTTGCAATTCAGAAGTGTGGAAGAATAGATTGGTGATTATGATTATTAACTAAATTAAACTAATAAACAAATAAAAACTATATAATAACGATGAGAGAAAATAATCCAAGATTTGGGGTTCTTCAATTGACTACCAAGAATGTCTAATTTGTGTCTCTTGTTAGTTAAAAACAATCCTTCTAAAGTTTATAAATTCCTCTCCCAAGGTAATTCATAATGCCTACAATCATCCCCTAATCGCCACTCCCATGGTCAATCAAAGTATAATCATAAACTATTAAAACCAAGGATTAACAGTTTCACAATTCTTTTATTAATCTCCCGATTCAATAATTAAATTGTGTCTATCATGTCATGTACTAGAATTACAACTCTTCTCCCGATTCGTTATAATCCCTATAGATTCAATCAAAAGTTAGCTACTCTTCTAATTGAATTAAGCCCTCAATGACAGATTAACAATAGCAAGAGAAATCAAACAAACTCGATAAATCAACGAATACTACCCAACTCTTGGATAAAAGGAATTAACTACTCATAATTGAACAAAACAAGTATATATATAAAAACCACAAATCATGAGTTTAGAATTTAAGAACAAAGAATACAAATCTTGAAGTGTCTTGAACTCCGGACGAATCCCTTCGCTCCTTCCTTCAATCTTCTTCTCCAATTGATTCTCTCCATTTTCTCTCAAAAGTCTATCTCTAAAATAGTTCTAGATCTAAAAATATGAATAGTAATGAAAATAGGTTATGAATATCCCCTAAAATAATATCCTAGATGTGTTTATATAGGCTCTAAAAGTCTTGCCCAGCAAGAAAATACCAAAACAGAATTATAATAGAATTTCTGCAAAATACGTTTCCTAAACTGAGTCTGTTTTTAAGGAAAATTCGTGGCTGACTTTTCTTCAGATATTCTGTAACGTTCCAATCGTATTTGGACCTCTGGACCACTTTAGAATGATAGAGAATCTCGTTATCTTCGCGTGGACTGTAAGATCGTCCAAAACAGACTTGTAGAACTCAAGATATGGCCAAAACAATAAATCAGAATTTTTCCAGCGGTCGCGCGCGTGCAACCTGCGCCCAACAGTCTGTTTGTCGCGCAACCTGCGCCCACCACGCGCAACCTGCTCGTGCAACACCTGTCCCATATTGTAGAAAATCTCCCAAGCTTCGCGTGAGTAGTAAGATCGCTGAAAACGGACTTCTAGAACTCCAGATATGGCCAAAACAGTGTAGACTGCGCAACCTTCCCGGAAAATCCGAATTTTAATCAATTAATCCTCCAAAAACGATAGAAGCATTGATATTCTTGCAAACCTGCACAACTAAGCAAAACACATCAAAACTACAACAACTTGAGTCCAAAACAATCAATTTAAGCCGAACGGAGGCATTCCAAGTGGATATAAAATCCACTTATCATCTCTGAGTTGTCGAATGAGATATCGAATAGTTCATTCAGAGATATCGAACAATGTCTTCTGAGATATCGAATATCTGACTTCTCGAAGGCTAGACTTCTCGAATAGACAAATGTACTTCTCGAATTGGTACTTAGGAAAATTCTTCATTTCTTCAAATCCCACCTATGATTATTTGGTAGTCTATATCTTCTTGCTTGAGGCATGAACCTTGGAACTTCTTTCAAGCATTATTCTTAACTTTATAAGTACAGTTACACAACTAGGATTTGATGCCTATTACAAGTACAAAACAAATAGAAACTCTACAACTAGAGGTTCCCTCAGTTAAGAGGTCATGTAGGTAATGCATAGCATTACACATACTTTGGCTTGTTATTATATGAGTACAGGCATGTCTATGTGACTAACAATCTCCCCCAAATTGTGAGTAAGACCCTTAGTCACAATTTCATGCCTGATAACAAGCCTAACATACATAAAGATAAAACTTTGAAAAGTATAGGTATGTAGATTTATTAAGGAAAATACAAAGAAGTGTTCTTACAAGTTATGAGGAACTACTAGCCATATCCTTTTGGATTCATCTCTTGAGCTTTGGCTTGCAGATTCTCATTTTTCCTCTTTTCCTCAGCTTCTTTAGCTTTCTTCTTTGCATTTTCTTTCATTGCAAAAATGATATCTTCCATTGCAGTGAGTTCTTCAATTAGAGGGGAGCCTGATAAATCTTTGAGAACTTCATTCAGCTGTTTCTCAAAGTAGGAACTGATGTAGTCCATTCTAATCTTTACAGTTCTTCCATATTTCTTGTACTCAATAATGTAAGGATTAAATTTGACTCTACACAGACCCATGGCCCTCAATTCATCAGCCTTAGCTTCCATTGCAGCAAACTCCTCCTCTCTTTTCTTTAGAAGCTCTTTATTCTTCTTTTTCTGTTCTGCCTGGTGATCTCTTTTCATTTTGACAAAGTCAATCAACTCCAGCTTCCATACCCTTTCCACTCTATCATCAGAGTCCAACATTGTAATTATCCTCTCTATATCATATAGCCTGCCCCAATGTTGACATGTCCCTTGCCTGAATTTTTTCTACCTTCCATCAGTATATTTAATTTCAAGGCAATCATCAACAATGGAAACATGGTAGATCCTTTGAGCCCATAGAAATTGCAGTTGGTCTTTATCATAGCTTTCATCTAGAGGTGGTAGGTTTAACCCTAGAATTATTGTCAGTGCCCTAGACTTGGATAGTTTCACCCTTCTTGCAGCTTGTTTGAATTTAATCTTTTTCACTTGCTTGCTTGGCAGAAACTTGTGACCCTTGCCTGTAGACCATTGTAGTACTCCATTAGCAGTTTGCTTTTGGAAACATACACATGATTTCTTGAGTTGAATCTTCTTCTCTTCTTGAGGTAGCAAAACAGTTGCAGAAGCCATAGATGTAGATTTTGGTAGGTCATTACTAACAGCATTCACCCTAGACTTAGAGTCTTGTGTTGTGGTGAGATTACTGCTAGCAATGCCTAGGGCTTGCTATTTTCCATTCTTCCTCTCATAGGCTTTGCCTTGGTCATCATCCTTCTTCTCTTTACTGTCCTTCTCCTTCTTCTTGTCTCCATCCTTATCACTCATGTGATGTCTTCTCCTTCCATCACTCTTATCTTCATCTCCGTCTTTATCACCATCCTTGCTTGGTTTGAACTTAGCAGACTCAGGTACAATGCTGGTTGCAATGTATGATCTGAGACAGGATACGGCTTCCAATTCTTCTGCTGTTCTTATACCCTTCTTCTTGCTTAGCTTCTCAATGATGGCAATAATGAGAGGTTTGTTCTGATGAGTTAGATGCTTAGGAATGACCAGTTGCTTAATTTCATCAATTCTTGTTCGAGATTGATAAATGATAGTTCTAGGATTTGTAATCACTTCAGGCAGTCTTGAGGGTTGCTCATTCCTCAGATCATCATATAGGCTCTTGTTGTTCTTATTCTCATTCCTCTTCTCAATCAAGTTGATTAGTTCATTTACCTCAGAGAATTTTACTGCCTGAAGAGTCTTGTAGGTTAGATGCCATATCTTGGATCTTGCCACCATCACTATCTTTTTGTACCACACACTGTCAACTTTCTTAGGCACGACAATGAGGTAGTCAATCTGCTCCTTCAAACTCCTCAGATAAAGTTGAGTGTCACCAGCCTGTTCTCTAGAGACTTTCAGAAACTCCAAGAATGCATCATCAAGGTAGACATACTTTGCAACTTCTTGTAGCTTGGCCTCAATAACCACCTTTACTTCTACAGGCTTGGCACTTTCAGATATGGAGAATGAAGGTTTGTCAGATGGCATACTCCCTGCAACTACTATGGTAGTGATAGTTTGCTTTTGGCCACTTGAAGTAATGATGTGCACAGATGGATGTGTAATAACTGGCAGAGTAGTTGGAGGTTCATCAACTTTAGCTTTCCCTTTTCCTAGAACATGAGTTGTAGATCTTGATGTTCTTTGATGACCACCTTCAGTTATAGTTATGCCTTTCTCCTTAGGCCTCTCCTCTCTAGGCTTCTCTCCCTTTGACTCCCCATTAGAAGAAGAAGTGTTTGTGGAACAACCACCAGGTTTTGTAGATCCAAAATATCCAAACTATGTCTACAGGTTAGACAAGGCACTCTATGGACTTAAGCAGGCACCAAGGGCATGGTATGAAACCCTTGCCAAATTTCTACTAGAAAGTGGATTTCACAGAGGTACTATTGACAAAACTCTGTTTTATTTCCAAACTGGTAGTGACTTGCTCTTAGTTCAGATATATGTAGATGACATCATTTTTGGATCTACTAATGATAAACTCTGTAAGAAGTTTGCCAAACTCATGCAGTCAAGATATCAAATGAGTATGATGGGAGAGCTTAGTTATTTTCTAGGCCTACAGGTGAAGCAAACAGATGATGGAATTTTTATAAATCAAGCAAAATATACCAGAAATCTTCTCAAGAAATTTGGTATGCTTGACTGTTCATCTGCAACAACTCCCATGGCAACTGCAACAAAATTGGACAAAGATGCAGGGTCATCAGTAGATATGACAAGTTACAGAGGAATGATTGGTTCTCTACTCTATTTAACAGCTAGTAGACCTGATATCATGTATGCCACTTATTTGTGTGCAAGGTTTCAGGCAGATCCAAGAGAACCACATTTAACAGCAGTAAAGAGGATTTTTAAGTACCTCAAGGGCACAATAACTTTGGGGCTGTGGTATCCAAGAGAATCAGAGTTTAAACTACTTGGTTATTCAGATGCAGACTTTGCAGGCTGTAAGATAGACAGAAAAAGCACCAGTGGAAGTTGTCAATTTCTGGGTGACATACTTGTTTCCTGGTACAGCAAGAAACAGAAGTCAATATCTACATCTACAGCTGAAGCAGAGTATATTGCTGCTGGTAGCTGCTGTGCACAGATTTTATGGATGAAGAATCAACTGCTGGATTATGGATTAAGGTATACCAAGATACCTATTTACTGTGATAATCAAAGTGCTATTGCAATGACAGGTAATCCAGTACAACATTCAATGACAAAGCACATCAGCATAAGGTATCACTTCATCAGAGAGCATGTAGAGGAAGGCAACATTGAGCTTCACTTTGTATCTACAGAACAACAACTTGCAGATATCTTCACCAAGCCATTGAGTGAAGCTACATTTACAAGACTGGTCAATGAACTAGGAATGGTCTCTAGTTTTGACTAGAGATGTTGGTTAGACTCAAAGACTTATCTCTAAAATATATTGCTCATGTTTCTGCAAATTGTTAAGTGCTATGTGAACCTTAGTATTAAACTCTGTTCTGCATGCTTATGTTTAAAACTTGTTAAACTCTGTCAGCATGTCTGTCTGTTAAACACTGTTAACATGTTTGGATACACTCAGTGAATTCAGAATTGATTTTTGTTTGAATGAAAACACCAATGAAGAAAAATGTATGAAGCATGATTCTCAGTAATTAAATCATGATTCTTTCTGATTCACTGTAATCTAATCAGACTTTGTACAGTAAATCAACACAGCATGATACTGTTTCATATTTATAGCATCTCTTAGTTTATTCAGTCCTAAACTCCGAGTTTATGAATATTGTGTGCATTGCCTCTCATAAATAATTTTGGTTATTGATGAACTCTAAACTCTGATAAGTGACATTCTGTTTCCAAAGGTATGGTTCTTGATGATTCCTTGTTTGTACTTGTGAAAACCATAAAACTTGAGATGTGTCATTGATTAGTTTGGTGAGTTCAGATTCATGTTTACACCCTGTGAGAGTTTGAGCCAAATCAGTGATTGATACATTTTTTATCAATCAGTATTTATTGTTGTGTGATATTCATCAGGAAGTATGTTTCTCTAGAACTTGTATTAAACCATCTTGAGACTACATGATATGTGTGTGCATGAAAATGATAAAGGCAATAGGATTTACCATTCCTTCAAATACTATTCAAAATTCTTTTGAACACTGTTCAAACACTGTACAAACACTGTTCATAAATACCACCCTTAGTAAACCCCTTTGAGCCTAATTAACTGCTCATTTTTTCTTATACTCTGAAGTATTAAGAGCAGTTATATTCTTTTAAAAAAAAAAATAAAGCAGATGAGGGTTTCTCAAGAAAAGAAAAGTTTACTCAGTATATATGCTAAATAAAAATATATATATATATATATATAAAAAGAAAAGAAAAAAAGGGGCATATATACTGATCTTGTACAAATATGTACTAACAGTGTGACTGAACACTTTGCTCTATTAAAATGTTCAGCTTGAAATTCACTCATAAATAAAACATCTCTACTCATCTGTTTGATCTTACTCCATTACAACCCTGAATAAAGTCCTTTTGATTTGTGAATACATGTACTCAAAGTAGTGTAGATTTGGTGGACATTCAAGCATATGGTAGATTCTGCTATTTCTGATTGAATGTGAGTGTAAACACTTCACCTAAACACTTGTGTGCTTCGAGAGTTTGTGAGATTATCAAATTCATGACTGTTATTCACTGAATGGTGCTCTGATTTCTATCTCTTGATCTTTTTGTCTTCAAAGACTGTGTGCTTACTTGGATAATCATGGACATCAAAGGGAATAGAAGTTTTCAGATTTCTGTATTACAGTAACTACAGAGTTTAGCATTCATCAAACAATCAGTGTTTAATATGAGAGTTTGTGCATTCAGTGTTTATTGATTTTTGTTATGGATTTTATGAAATATTAGATGCTCTAAAAATTGATTTTAGTAAACTCTGCTTCACACACACTCAAATTCACAACTGTGCAATTTTTGAAAGGGTTGTTAGTGATAAAGTTGGAAAATTGATAAACACTGTTGAGTTGTGTTAAATACTCTAAGGTACAGTTTCATTGAGATGATTTGACTATTTTGGAGTAATTGGGGTAGTTGACAACTGTTAATTAGTGTAAATATGTCAAAGTGTCGTGATTATAGGAATGACAGCGGTAATTATTAAGTGATCCATTGGTTGTTTGACACGTGTCCCATGATAGTGTCCCACTCACACATTACTCTACAATCAGTTGCGCGCTTTTACTGAATAAACGATTGAGTTTTAGTTTTACTCTAATCGTTTTTGTTCTCTCACTTCACATCTATTCATATTCACCCACTCACAGTTACTTGCATACTCATTCACTTTTAAAATTCTCACTCATTCTCCTTCACATTTTGGTAAACACTTACCATACATCTTTTCTCTGAATATCTTCGTATCATATCTTTCTAATGGCAACCAAAGCGTTTGATGCAGCAGGATTAACTTTTCTTCCTAGCAACTATGCAGCACCACTGGAGAATGCAAATGCTCCAGAGGCGTTTCATTTGTTCCAAAATTTCTTGAAAGATTCTGAAATAGGGAAGGCTTTAACTGCACCACCAATACTCTTTGCTTCACAAATTGCTACTTTTTGGACAAACTCTGTATATGATGATGGAGAAGAGTCTGGCACTCCAACAATCACTTTCACTCATGCTGAATCAGAGTATATCATTACTCCAACTACGGTTAGGGATGCTTTGGATTTTGAGACTCACACTTCGTACAGTGTTGTTGGTCATGATCGCTTGAGGACAATGTTGCAGCAAATTGGATGTGCAGGCAACTTGAATAAGCTAGGGTCTCTGAGAAGGCCACTTTTGAGAAACGAATGGAGTTTCTTTTTCGATTGCATTACAAGAGCTTTTGGAAAGAAGACAACAAACTGGGATGCACTTCCTCTTGACACTCTCCAAATTGGTCATGCTCTACTATATGGAGGTAATTTCGATTTTGGTAGACTAGTGCTAATGAATTTGGGAGAGCGCTTGTCTGAGCCTACTTCTGTTTATTTTGCTCGTTTTTGTCAAATGTTATTCACTGCTTGTGTGCCTAATATTACAATTGATGAAGCTGATGTGATTCAGCCTTTTCAAGTTGCTAAAAGAATGTTTTCTGATTTGACAAACAAAGATGTTACTAAACAGCACATACCTGATATGTTTATGCCACTAGCCTTACAGAACTATGTAAACCAACCTCAAGATTCTCAATCACCACATCACATGCCTGAACCATTAGAAACCATACATTCTGAACCAACACCCACAACACCCACAACCACTGTACCTACTACATCTCATCAACCACAACCAGAACACATAAACTCTCCAACAATAAACTCTCCACCAATAAACTCTGAAACCTTAAACTCTGAGCCAGCACCTACTGAACAACCCAAATCCAAACCAAAAAGAAAAATACACACTGCCCAAAACACTAAACACTCAAAGGCTAAACAGACATTACCTGGAGTTGTTTATTCTAGAAGAAAGAAACAAAAGGCAAACAGACCTTCACTTTCACCACCTAAGGAGAGCTCTAGTGAAGAAGAAGAGGAGATTGCAGTGCCTCAAGTCAAGAAGAGAAGATTAATTCTTTCAGAATCTGAAGATGAGCATGTATTTGAAGCTCCAGAGGTGGTTTCACTGCAAACACCTACTGTTGAGGTTGCAGAGAATGTTGCTATACCTGCAGAGGTTGAAATGCCTGCAGAGGATATTGTGGCTGTTAATGTTGAAATACCTGCAGAGGTTGTAATACCTGCAGAGGATGCTGTCAATGTTAAAGTACCTACAGAGGATAACATGCCTGTAGAAGAGGATCACAGAGATGATTTTTCACCAGTGAATGATGTTCTTGAATCATTTCAACCAATTCTTGATCCTATCTCACCTGTTGATCAAGATGAAGCTCCTGGTATAGCTGATGAGCCTGCAGTTAATGTTCCTGAAGCTGCAGCATCACACACAGAACTGATATCTAATGCTTCTCCAATTCCAGATAAAGGTGATGAGGTTGATCAGGCAACTAAGATAATTTCTGAATCTATGACTGTTGAAGCTACACATACAAACTCTATTGCAGAGCCTGTGCAACATGAGGAGACTATTGACAAGATTGCAGAAGTTGTTGCAGAAACTGTGGCTGACACAGCTCAGCACAGTGGTTCTTTAAAAGATGCTCAAGTTAATGATGTAAGTGCTGAAGATGAATCTGAAAACAGTGCAAACTCTGATTCTTTTCTGAGTGCACCAGCACAGACTGAAAATAAACATAAACCTTTTGATCAGCCTTGTCCATCTCATGCAATTGAAGAAGAGCACCTTGCTAAATATGCTGCTAATTGGTATAAACAAGACTGTATTTTTCCAAAAGGGAGAGCAGCTGATTTTGTTAAGCAGACTGCAAGTAAAATTTCAAATCCAGAGATTTTATCATGTTTAAAGGCAACTGTGGTACAAGTCAAAACTCTGGATGGAAATTTTGCTGACACAAAACAAGAAATTGCTTCTTTGAAGACTGAGATACAGTCAAGAGAAATGAAGATGGAAAGAGAGTCCAGAATCAAAGCTGCACAGCTGTCTAAAATTCAAGATACTCTCTTTGCCAGGCTAGGAAAGGTTGAAGAGAATCAAGCTGCTTTGTTTTCTAAGGTTGATTCTATTGCTAATTCTTTGGAGCTCATTACATCTATACTCATTCCTGATGATGTCAAAAAGGGGGAGAGAGTTGCTAAGTCTAAATGCAAAGTTTCTCAAACTCTGCTTCAAAAGGATGATGCTGGAGATGGAGGGGCAAGTGATAAAAAGAAGGGTTTAAACTCTGATACACTAACTCTGAGATCTGGCAAATCTCTTAAGTCACAGTCTGTTGGAATAAACACTGAAACTCAAGGTACTTCAAAAACCAAGAGTTTGGAATTAATATCAAATCCAAAGACTGATGAGGAGTTAGCTGTTAAGCTTTTCATGGAAGAGAATGCAGAAGGAGTTACTATAGAAGATGCTAAAGCTGAAGAGAAGAGTCTGCAAGAAAAGCATTTGAAGACTTTAAAGTCTGATAAATTGAAGAAGAATGTGAAAGCTGTTAAAGCTGCAAAGCCTGTTCTTAAAGGCATTCAAATCAAAGAACCAGTTGGTACAAATCAAAGAATGCAAGTGTTCAGAAAATCAACAGATGAAGAAGCTAAGCAAAAGCTAAAAATTATTGTTACAACCTCTGTTGATACACATGTTGTACAGAAGAATGAAGATACAACCTCTGTTACTACACAAGTTGTGACTACACCATTATTGTCTTCTCAGTTGAAATCAACATTTGGAAAAGGTGTTCTTCATGATTCAAGGCTAGAAGCTACAGTTCCAATGGATTTCACTGATGGTAGAGCCTTATCTGGTAAAATCGGATACAACAAAGGAGGCATAGGCTCACACAGAGACACAAGACAATATGTTGGTCCCAGAGATCCTTCTTCATTGGCTGTTCCAGGTCGTGGTGTCACTCAAGAGAGTTTAGACAGACTGGAGTCAGTACAGCTTGTTAATCAGAAGAGTTTAGAGAAGGATTTTCTGCTATATTTCATGGCTGATGGAACAGTGTTTAAAGTTGATGAGAAGGATATTGATTTAAAATACTGGGAAGAACTAGAATATGTTCTGTATCTTTTCAGAGTAAGAAATCAAAGAGCTCAGTCAGTTGCAAATGTACTCAGACAAAAGATGATTCAAAATCTTGCCAGAAGAAATATGAAGTACAACAGCAAGTATGTTCCAAAGTATAGAGACTGGAATGGGAATCTGATAGAAATGGAGAAGGGGACTACAAAGCTGAAGACTGATCTTGGAATCACTGTTTTGGATTTTAATGTGAAGTCTGAGGAAGTGAAATATATCAGGCTGGGAAATGAAATGAGAAGAAACAAAATCTACGATCTTAGAGCTACTATCTATCAGACTGATGAGAATGATCCTCAGTTGAGAGAAATCAAGGAAGCTATGCAGATAGAGCTTGAAAATGCTGAAAGAAGATTGCTTATAGACTATCTCAGGACAATGCCAGATCTTCAAGAGATTAGAATTTGAAGTCTGTAAGAATTTTCTCATTTTCTATAGAATTTGTTAAGTAAAAAGCTTAAACTCTGTTTGTTAAACACTATAGACTTTGTATTTGTTTTGACATCATCATTTACTGTAAACTTGTACATTCTTGCTAATGAACAAGTTGGGGGAGATTGTTAGAAATGATTGATGAGAACAGTGTTTGGAAGCTAAAGTAACAAAACAGAGTTTAGCTGGAAGCAGTCAGAGTTTAGTTAAACACTGACTGGAAGCGCAACAGAGATTGTTAAACTCTGTAGCGGTATTGTCTGAAGAGTCAACAGTGTTTGAAGATTGATACAAGATAAATATGGAAGCAATATCTTTGAAGATTGGAAAGCTGTCAAAGAGATTGAGTTGACTTGAAAGACTTGAAGCAATCGTGATTGATATCAATTGTATAGCTTAATTATAGGAGAATCAATTACTGATTGTACGAAGCTGTATGTTTTATAAATACAGTTAGGTTAACCCTAGAAGGGTATCGAACATTGAGAAATTCATTGATTGTAACCTAAGCAGCTCTCTGTGATATTTTACATCACTGAGAGAGGAATTGTTAATTCCAAACAGTTTTTAAGTATTAAACAGTGTGTTTTTGTTAAGTTACTCATACAGTATTTGATTAACTATTGTGAATTCGACCTAACAGAGTTGCATTATGTCTCCACAGAGAAACAACTAGTTGATATATTCACTAAGCCATTAGATGAAGCCACCTTCACAAGGTTGGTTAGTGAGATTGGAATGCTGAATTCTTCAGATTCTGGCTAAGTGAAAATATTAACTAGATTGTTGCAGCAGTAAACAATTATTTTATCTATATGCTCAATATTTTTGAAGTAAGTATTGGCTGAAATATGATTTATAAATATTTCAAATCTGTTGCATATGTTGAAAAATCATATTATGTCAACTTGAAATTTCTATGAAATTTTGAGAAAATCACTATTTAATTTGTTAGAATATGCCTGGTGAATTTTAAAAGATAGTGAAAATTGAATTTTTATGAGTGAAAAGGATATTTCGATAAGCCAGACTTCTCGAATGATTCATTTCTTGATAATGCTCGACTTCTCTAACAAGCCTATTCAGGACACTCTTGAGAGTCTTTTAGAGAAATCGAACAGAGAAATGCTTGAGTTCTCGAATAAGGTGTTTTAGTTCTCTAATGACTGAGTTCTCGAATACAGTGGTTGAGTTCTCGAATCATTTGAAAAGGCTGAATTCTCGCTGAATCTTAACCGTTTTTGGATTTTTATTCAGAATTTTAAATCACTCATAAAAACATATTTTACCTAATTTAGAATTTATTCTAAGTTAGATAATTGCCAGCTGTGAGTTACAACCTGCTTGAGTTATCAAATAAGCTTTTCCTGACATATCGAATAGTTGTTTTCTACTTCTCGAATACTTTACTTGTCGATACAAAACATATATCTAATCGACAATTCAAGTACTCCATACTTATACAATTCTACATCTATTCGTTTCATTTCATTCGATTTCTCAAGCATCTAAATCTCCAAAACTCTGAAAACCCTAAATCTCAAATTTCTTCTTCAACCTTCGCTCTCTTTCTCTCTCCCTGTACAACAATGGCGAACACCCAACTCACCATACCCACTCAAACCAATTTCATCGCAATAACTAATGATGTGGAAGCACCAAATGCAAATTTCGAATGCTTTGTTCGATGGATGTCTGAATCATACATCAAGGATGCACTCTCAGCCAACCCAACTCTATATTTGGACTTACTAGAACAGTTTTGGAGGACTGTTACTGTTGAAGTCATCGCTCTTGAGAATGCTATAACCTCATATGTAGTCTACTGCAGGATTCAAGTCAAGGATGCCACTATCACTACAGCAGACATGAATAAAGCACTGGACTTACAACAAGAGGCGTGATAAGTGGATTTTATATCCACTTGGAACATTCTAAATCGGCTTAAATTGATTGCTTTGACCTCAAGATTGTGGTAGTTTTTATGTGTTTTGTGTAGTCGTGCAGGGTTGTAGCTATTGGTTAGTGTTGGTGTTTCTAATCGATATTAGAGCGGAATTAAGTATTGGAATGAAGATGGTACACTTGTGTTATGCTACCAAGGAGTTACATGTGTCATGGTATTAAAGATGTTAGCTAATGCGAAAGAAACGGAGGAGAAAGGAGCAAATTGTGTAAAATTCGGATGGTTGCGCAGTCTTCACTGTTTTGGTCATATCTGGAGTTCTACAAGTCCGTTTGAGGCCCGTAAGCTGTCCACGCGAAGCCTGGGAAGTTTTCTATAATTCTGAACAGTAACAGACCGCGCAGACTGCGCTGATACCGCGCAGAGTGCGCCCGAACTCGCTGGAAATTCTGAAATTCTATCCTGTTTCGAATTAAATTGTATTTTTAGGTCTTTTCTTGTTGGAAAAGTATTCTAGGGCCTATATAAACACTACCTATCATTGTATATCATTATTATTAGGAAGATCATCAACATGGTAGCCAAGAACAATTGAAAGATACATCTCCAAGCTAGTGACAAGCAAGGAGTAATCTTTGGAACTTTTGTATTCTTCTACTTTGGGGAGTTATTTCTGAACCTTATTTTCTCTCTTCTTTTAATTATTTGTTGTTCTAGAATTATGTTATCAATTGAACCCATGATGGCGATTAGGTCAGTTATGGGCTAATTCGTTGTCATGGGGTTTTAATGGATTTTGCTATGGATTCTAGTAATTGAGTGTTAATTATGCCTTGGTGTGTGATTGATTGTATTGATTGCCTAGTATGTTTATGCTTATTCGTTATAAGTGTGTCGCGAACACTTGTAATTGTTTGTTTAATCCTAGTGAATGCGAAAGTGGATCTAGGGTTTAGAACAATTCATGCTAGCATAGGTTTTTGCATGTGAAGAACATGTATTAATTTGTGATGTAATTCTAACCGTCTTGCATCGACTATGTGGTTTAATGGGTGCTTGATTTTCAACCGGTATGTGTTCAATTGCTATAGACATATAGGGACTACACATATTTGGTGACTACTTGACTTCTATCAATTGTGGATGATCAGTAGGATGGTATATGCACAACGAAAGTTGGTGTGTATCAGTTTAGTGCATCTAATCAGTAATCAATTCTGTCACATGCTAGGCTAAAGGGCATAAGATTCTAGATGAAGTAGTAATTGAAATTGAAATCCCATGTTTGTTTATTATAAGGTTAAAGTTAAGTTGTTTTCTCGTAATTGGCTTAGCTAGTAATTAAACAATAGTTAAATCAAACCAAAATTGTGATTGTCTTAGCAGTGAGTGTAAATCATAAGCTGGTGCATAAGTGAACATAACGAACAATTTGAGTCTCTGTGGGAACGAATCCTATTTACTACTTGTTGACCACGTTCTCTTGCGTGAATAAGTGCGAACAAGTTTTTGGCGCCGCTGCCGGGGACTCGGTTCATTGTTTGTTTAGTTTATGATCTTGTCATCAATATGGGTTAAATTCACTGACTCGGACGTTTTTTTTCTTTTTATTTGATGGACTATTGGGAGCAGGAATTCGTAATTGTTTGTGAGCTGTGTGCAGGTGGACATTACACTCATCAATGTGAGTATAACAGAAACCGGCCAAATTTTAGCTGGGACTACAATCAGAGTGGTATGGAGCAATTCCAATATCCATCCTACCCGCTCCAAAATCAGCAGTTTGGAGATGATCCATACAGTCCAGGGGGAATTCAGCAGCAACAAGGGCAACAATTTCAGCATCAGTATGCCCCAATGCATCAACACTTTCAACCTCCTGAATTTCAGCAACAGCAATTTCAGACTTGGTCTATCCAACAGTCGACCGAAGAAGCTGAATTAGAAGAATTGAGGTTGATGGCTAAAAGCAATGCATTGTCTCTCCAGAGAATAGGAGATCAGATTGGTCAAATTGCAAATGCATTACAAACATTGAATCATATTGCAAGTGACACAGAAGGCCTAGCTGTAGAGGAGGAGGACAAGAACCTTCCTATCAGTCTTGACTGGCCTTTCTTAGCCACGGGTGAGACCATGATCGTAGTTCATGAAGGAGAGTCTGAGGGCAAAGATGGGGAAGAAGCAGAACATGAAGCTGATAAGGAAGCAGAGTCGGAGGCAAACCAATCAGAAAATTCAGAATGTCCAGAAAACTCGATTCTGAATAATCAGCCGCAACCACTTCCTTTGCAATCTGAAAATTTTGAAGAATCAGCCCAAGATCAAGAAAATTCCAAGGCTCAAGCGGCTATGCTATTTCCTTCGAAGGATGAAGAGTGTCTCAGTGTGGAAGATGATGAATTAGAAGAGCATGTTCAGTTGTTGAATGCCGCTCCGTTGCAATCTGACTTCGACCAGCTGGAGGCCGAAGAGGAAAAGAGCATCACTCCTGTTGACAAATCTACTCCGGAGAAGACTACAGAGATCGTCCAAATCGATTTTCCTCCTCCATATCCACAAGGGCTTCAGAAGCAAACTCTAGCCATGAATTTACCGGCGGAGGATGAGGAGTGTTTTAGCTTGAAATTGGTTGATGCAGGGCAGAGTAAAAAGTATGACACGGAGAAGGAGAAGGCAAAGCATGGCCAACTGAGGATTACAGTGCCTTGGTTAATGGGGCTACGTATTCCACATAAGTTGCTTGGAGTGGAAGATCTCTGGAATTCTCAGGTGCGCCTTAAGCCATCAATTGAAGGAGCTCCCGAACTCGAGCTCAAAACATTGCTAGTTTACCTGGGGTATGTTTCTTGTAATTCAAATCCTTTGCTTGCTATTGTTATTGCTGCTAACTTTTCAGGTAGGCGGGAGAATGTTGTTAAGAGATCTTGTGAGGAGCGAATACGGGTAAAGCTTGTCGTTGAAGATGTCGCTCCAGAAAAGATCATTAAATGGCCTTATAGAGATACGGTGCAGAAATTTTTCAAGAGGAAAATCGTGGCCAAGTCTAGCTAAAGACGTTAAAGAAAGGCGCTTCGTGGGAGGCAACCCATGATTTCTTGCTTTTGAATAAAACAATAGTTGTGTTAGAGCCTCCACGTCTATCCACCACCAGACACACCACCCGGGGAGGGTGGAGATGCCGGCGAGTAGGGGAGTATCTCTTGTACCCTTTATTTTACCTTCAATGAGGACATTGCAATTTTTAAGTTTGGGGGTGATTTGGGGGATAGTAGTTGTATGTATTGTTGTATTTTGTGGTCATATAGGATATCATGTTGCATAGTAGTGATAGTTCATGCATGATTGTTATGTTCGTATTATCTACGTTTGTTCATATAGGACATTTTGTTTTATTTTCGTTTACTATGTGAGTTTTTCATTTAGTTGCATTTTCATGGCATGCATATTTCATGATCCCTTAGGACGAGCTGATTCTGATTGATAGGTGGATGTTGATTTGGGTGTGATGATGATGAGTAGAGGGCTGATTTATAGTTTCTATGAAATTGACTTGCATGTTACGGGAACAAAATTTATTACACAGCCTCATTGGGGTGCTGTTGGGCTAGGTTAGGGTTATGCCTGTGGGATGTTTTGAGATTTAATCACTTGTTTATATTTAGAATTTTCGTTATTCCCTTTATAGCGTAGGAACATTAAAGTCTAAGTTTGGGGGAAACCAGGAATTTTCATGCTAGTTGTTAATATTTGTCAATAAAGGCTAGGCGTCAAATGGCTAGTAGCCAGCTCATATTTATATGAGTAGTCTAGGGTTGGAAATGAGAAAGGCTCATTCCAGATTGGAAAAAAAAAAAAATTAAAAGAAAAAAAAAAGAAGAAAAAAAGAGTCAAGTGTTGTTTGTTAATGCAAAATTAACCAGAGTGAGCTCTTTAATACTCGAGTAATTAAGTCTGAGGGGACTTAGTCCTAGTGACCTAAGGCTTTATAGTCTGGGATCCACTGACCTAACACTCGCTACATGGGTATTATTGTATAAGCCTTTTGGGGTCTCATTCATTGCACGGTTAAATAAGCATGCTTATTGTATATGTAGTGTCGTAGTATAGTAATAAAGCATGAGTTTCTGTCTACCTTGGATGAGGGTGGAGGTGTTCCTAGGTTATGGAGTGTCTACAGTCTATTCTAGTTATAAACCTGTGATTGTCTTGACAGAAAGCATGTATGATTTTTGACCTAGTTCTGGGGGTATTTCTGATGAGCATCGCACACACGCACGTTTCTGTTCATGTATTTGTTAGTATACGGGGATTTAGTCGAGCTCTGCTTGGATTTGTTACATTCATTGAGATATTTGCTTGTTAGTTGGTTTTGGTGAGTTTGAAGGGGATCTTGCATATTCATATTAGTTGCATTCATGCATTGCATTGCATTAGGGTAAATGGATTTTGTGGGTACATTCGCTATAGGCCCTCACGAGACCTTACTCGTCCACTAGGGCTGCCTAGGGGTTTAAAGGGCTTGTTGCATATGCCAAATGCAACCGTGATCACCTACGGAAGTGGTACTAATTAGTTAGTTAGTTGTAATTGTATATGCTTGAGGACAAGCATCAGTTTAAGTTTGGGGGTGTGATAAGTGGATTTTATATCCACTTGGAACATTCTAAATCGGCTTAAATTGATTGCTTTGACCTCAAGATTGTGGTAGTTTTTATGTGTTTTGTGTAGTCGTGCAGGGTTGTAGCTATTGGTTAGTGTTGGTGTTTCTAATCGATATTAGAGCGGAATTAAGTATTGGAATGAAGATGGTACACTTGTGTTATGCTACCAAGGAGTTACATGTGTCATGGTATTAAAGATGTTAGCTAATGCGAAAGAAACGGAGGAGAAAGGAGCAAATTGTGTAAAATTCGGATGGTTGCGCAGTCTTCACTGTTTTGGTCATATCTGGAGTTCTACAAGTCCGTTTGAGGCCCGTAAGCTGTCCACGCGAAGCCTGGGAAGTTTTCTATAATTCTGAACAGTAACAGACCGCGCAGACTGCGCTGATACCGCGCAGAGTGCGCCCGAACTCGCTGGAAATTCTGAAATTCTATCCTGTTTCGAATTAAATTGTATTTTTAGGTCTTTTCTTGTTGGAAAAGTATTCTAGGGCCTATATAAACACTACCTATCATTGTATATCATTATTATTAGGAAGATCATCAACATGGTAGCCAAGAACAATTGAAAGATACATCTCCAAGCTAGTGACAAGCAAGGAGTAATCTTTGGAACTTTTGTATTCTTCTACTTTGGGGAGTTATTTCTGAACCTTATTTTCTCTCTTCTTTTAATTATTTGTTGTTCTAGAATTATGTTATCAATTGAACCCATGATGGCGATTAGGTCAGTTATGGGCTAATTCGTTGTCATGGGGTTTTAATGGATTTTGCTATGGATTCTAGTAATTGAGTGTTAATTATGCCTTGGTGTGTGATTGATTGTATTGATTGCCTAGTATGTTTATGCTTATTCGTTATAAGTGTGTCGCGAACACTTGTAATTGTTTGTTTAATCCTAGTGAATGCGAAAGTGGATCTAGGGTTTAGAACAATTCATGCTAGCATAGGTTTTTGCATGTGAAGAACATGTATTAATTTGTGATGTAATTCTAACCGTCTTGCATCGACTATGTGGTTTAATGGGTGCTTGATTTTCAACCGGTATGTGTTCAATTGCTATAGACATATAGGGACTACACATATTTGGTGACTACTTGACTTCTATCAATTGTGGATGATCAGTAGGATGGTATATGCACAACGAAAGTTGGTGTGTATCAGTTTAGTGCATCTAATCAGTAATCAATTCTGTCACATGCTAGGCTAAAGGGCATAAGATTCTAGATGAAGTAGTAATTGAAATTGAAATCCCATGTTTGTTTATTATAAGGTTAAAGTTAAGTTGTTTTCTCGTAATTGGCTTAGCTAGTAATTAAACAATAGTTAAATCAAACCAAAATTGTGATTGTCTTAGCAGTGAGTGTAAATCATAAGCTGGTGCATAAGTGAACATAACGAACAATTTGAGTCTCTGTGGGAACGAATCCTATTTACTACTTGTTGACCACGTTCTCTTGCGTGAATAAGTGCGAACAAGGCGTATGACACACTGGCCATAAATGCAGAGTTAGAAGACTTCTTTGATTTTATCAACTACTCAGATAAAATCAATCTTGGAAAGTTGAATAGGAAGTCCTTGAGGAAAGAATGGAGCTATGTCTTTGCTACTCTCCTTCAAGTCTTCACAGCAAGGAAGTCTAGTTTTGACCAAATCAGTGCACCTGCACAGCAAATTGGCTATGCCTTGGCCTATGGGAGAAAAATAGATGTTGGATAGATCATTCTACAGGAGCTGTATGGGAGACTTGGTAAGAACTCAGCCAAGAGAGGTACTGAAATTTTCTTTCCTCGTTTTATTCAATCTGCACTTAATTTTGTAGATAATAAGTTAATTGAATTGCCTGGAATAGATAAGACTAGAATAGGCTACCCTAGATCCATGACCAAACTCAGTTTTGGTAATTTGGAGACTAGGGATGATGTGGATGTAAGACTCAAAATAACTCCTTATATGGAGAGTTTATTTAAGACTTATCCTCACAACATGCCAATATTCGATTCTAAATCACAGTTAGCTAGCACAGCCCAAGCAAGTAGAACAAAATGCTAACCCAGGGCTTGCTAACCAACCCTCTTAGCCAAACACTCTACCAAACAGTGAGCCAACTACATCATCCTCCCAAAAGGGTGATGTTAGTAAAAAGAAGAGAAAGGAGATAGCCTTTGAACCTTTAGAAATGTTAACAGAAGCAACATTGAATACTGAATTAGGCTTAGAAAGTGAGGCACCTGTGTCACCCTTAAAGAAGCCAAAGAAGAAGAAATCAAAAACCACCTCTACATTCACATAAATGGCTGAAGTTGTAAAATCAGGGGCAAACAGTTCACTAGATGTATCCTCTCAACAGGGTGCATCTATAGAATCAAGCATCCTCCCCAATGCACCTTCTTGTAATGAGTCAACACATGGGAGTGATAAGGTTGGCACAACACTGAGTGGAGAGCACATCACATTTGAAACTCCCTCTATTTCTCAGGGGGAGTTGCCAAAATCTACTCTAAAAGACACTTCTCTTCCAGAATCTACATCTCAAATTTCTTTGGAGCCTGTGATTCAAGCAATTGAAGAGCAAGGCATTGATCACCAAGAATTCTTTTCTCTTGGTGAGCTAATGGATTCAAGTGACTTAGTGCATGACACTATGTTCACCACCCAGGAACCACATTTAGATGGTGAGGGAATGCAAGATGGGGCATATCCTAATGACACCATCACAAACACAGAGGATTCACTAATTTTCACTAGAGACTATGTGCCTGTGTCAACTACTGTTGTAACTCATCCCACTCCTGTGGAGACAACAGTAGTAGAGTCAATCCATCCGGTTGCAGAAGTTGCATCTGTAACTGAGGAGTCTAGCTTGCCTAGCTCTAGCTCTAACTTCATGTCACAATGGCTGAACCCTGTGCAACATGACAGTGCTTCAGGATTAGGGTCTATTCAACAACAATTGACGGTTGAAGCTCTTCAAAATTTAATTGTGGATCAGATCCCTAAGTTCACTAAGATTGCTTAGAACCTTCTCACTGCAGATATGCCAAATCCTGAATATGAGACGATTCTTCTATCTCACAGAGATGATGTGGAGATGCAAAGGGCAAAAATAATAGATGATACTGAGAGAGATGGCAATGTAGTTGCCTGGCTACAAGGAAAGTATGACATTCCTCTCTCAGAAGGCATGCAGTACATCAGAGAAGAGTACATCACTTCACTAGGGTCCAATGCCAAGTCTCTCACCCCTAGTGATGTGTATGAAGCAGTGAATGACACCTACAAGGGAATCCTAAAGGCTGCACACTACCTTGGTAAGGGTCTCAAGACAGAAGCTAATAAAGTGTGTGCAGCCACAATCAAGGAGGTGCAGGAAATAAAGAGGACCTTTGATGCCAAATTCCCTCAACTGGATGCTGTTCTCAAGGACATTCAAGCATGCAAGTGTTGGGACAATCAGATCGTGGCCCTGCGATTTTGATACAATAAATTAACGAATACGAATACAAAAGTCACCTTGTTAACGGTTGATTCCACGCTCTTCTATTGTATTCCCAAATTCCCTTGAGCGAAGTGTGGCCTTCGTCTTCTCAAGTTAACCTCTCTTCTTGCTCCTAGGTGGCTACAAAATTTTTCTCAACCAACCCTAGCAAGAAGAGAATAAGAATATATATAGGGCTACAATAGGGATCATGGATAATTAGGTTAGGCCTTCTAATTACATCTTGGGCCTAGCCCAATGTAATTAAATATTAATTCAATCCACTAAAGAATTAATATTTGCACTACCTTTCCTAATACCGCAACTTAATTATTTAATTGGGTTCCAATATTATTTGCTTATTAAATTCCCCATGTTTAAAATAGCGCATGCCCATTAATTAAATAAATTACTGATAATTTATTTAATTAATATCTTTTATCCTTGATTATCCACTCAACCTTTATTTAATTATGCCGGAATAAATTCCACCTGCAGGGTTTCACATAATTAAATCTTTTTGAGCTTTCAAGGGGACATCATTAACCCGAATATTATCAGGACATGGATTCCTTCAATAAATAATATCCACCATATATATTATTCCATCACCCAAAATATAATGATTTAATTCCAAAGAATTATTTCATATATAAATCAAAGCATGTAAATAATATACACGTGTCAATTACTATATCCGGATTAAGAACCTAAGCATTAATAATAACATAGAATCTTAGTTCTCTTTCTTAATCAGTATAAGGGAACAATTCTAAATTTGATCCTGTTCAATATACACAAAGTATACCAGTATTATTTATTAGTCAATATAAACTAATCTAAATAATACTACAGCCATACCAGTGGATTGTCCAACACCACCTGTGCTGTGAACCTTGTTATATTATATAAACCGTATTTAACAATCTAATATTCTGTATCCCATTTGATACTAGATTGTCCACAATATATAATATTAGACAGCATGTAAACATTTAAATGATTCTCAATAAAACCAGGCTAGAAATAAATTTATATACTTAAAATAAATATTTTCAGTATACACTAACAATCTCCCACTTATACTCAAAATATTTCAATGAGTATATCAGTGTTTATTTAATCCACTATTACATTGAAAACTATGTGCCCATCCATCTGACTCCTATCGCTTCCACATGCCTGTTAAAAACCTTGGCTGGCAAGCTCTTTGTGAAAGGATCTGCCCGGTTGTCTTTTGATGATATGTGAGCCACAACTATGTCTCCTCGCTTTACGATTCCTCGTATGAGATGATACTTACGTTCAATATGTTTAGCTGCTTTGTGGTCTCGTGGTTCTTTTGAATTTGCCACAGCACCAGTGTTGTCACAATACACTGTCAGACTCCTAGGCAAATTAGGTACCACATCTAAGTCCAAAAGGAAGTTCCTGAACCATACAGCCTCCTTTGCAGCCTCAGAGGCCGCCACGTACTCGGCTTCCATAGTAGAGTCTGCAATGCATTTCTGCTTTACACTCCTCCATATAACGGCTCCACCTCCCAAAGTAAAAACATATCCCGAGGTTGATTTCCTCTTATCCCTATCTGATTGAAAATCTGAATCAGTATATCCCAAAGGAAATAGATCTGAGGCCTTGTAAATTAACATATACTCCTTAGTCCTTCTCAGGTACTTGAGTATAGTTTTTACTGCACTCCAATGTTCCTGACCTGGGTTCGACTGATATCTACTAACCATGCCTACAGCAAAGCAGATGTCAGGCCTCGTACATAACATAGCATACATTAAGCTTCCACATGCCGAGGCATAAGGAACTGCTTTCATGCTCTCTATATCCTTAGGTGTCGAAGGACACTGCTCCTTGGATAGAGCAACTCCATGTTTAAAAGGTAGAAAACCTTTCTTAGAGTTCTGCATGTTAAAACGAGCTAATACTTCATCAATGTAGGGCTCTTGAGATAAAACCAACATCCTTTTCTTGCGATCCCTTATTACTTTGATCCCAAGGATGTATGCCGCTTCACCTAAGTCCTTCATTTCAAATTGTTTGAACAACCATGCCTTTACTGATGATAACATCTTAACATTGTTTCCAATGAGTAAAATGTCATCTACATATAGTACTAGAAAAACCACTGCATTACCCTCACTTCTCTTATACACGCATGACTCGCTTGGACTTTGATCAAATCCATATGACTGGACTGCCTGATCAAAACGAATATTCCAGTCCCTAGAAGCTTGTTTAAGTCCATAAATAGACCTCTTAAGCTTACAAACCAGATGCTCTTGGCCTTCTTTAATGAATCCTTTTGGTTGTTGCATATAGATGGTTTCCTCAAGACTTCCATTAAGGAAAGCTGTCTTGACATCCATTTGCCAAATCTCATAATCGAGATGAGCTGCTATAGATAAAAGAATCCGGATCGACTTAAGCATAACAACTGGCGAAAAGGTTTCCTCATAATCGATTACTTCTTTCTGAGTATACCCTTTCGCAACAAGTCGTGCTTTCCAGGCTTTCACCTTTTTGTCAGATCCTCTTTTCTTCTTGTAGATCCACATACTTCCAATGGGTTTTATACCTTTGGGTGGTTCCACGAGCTCCCAAACTTGATTGGAATACATAGATTCCATCTCAGATTCCATTGCCTTTTGCCAAAGATTTGCATCTTTATCTAGAATTGCCTGTTCGTATGTCCTGGGATCCTCATCATGTTCACCAGAGACCAAGTCTGAAGACTCTCCCAAAAACATGAATCTTTCAGGTTGTCGAACAACCCTCCCACTACGACGAGGCACTGGTGCGGTACTAGTGTCAAGTTGTGCATTTTCTTGTGGTTGTTCTACTTGTACTATTGGCACTTGGGGATTATCTGTCCCTCCCACTAATTCCTCTAAAACAACACTACTCATGGGTTTGTGGTTCATTATATATTCTTCCTCTAAGAATCTGGCATTGGTGCTAACAATGACATCTCGATCCTTAGGACTATAAAATGAATAACCTTTAGTCCCCATGGGATAGCCTACAAACAGCCTTACTTCTGTGCGAGATTCTAGCTTAGTCGCGTTCTTGTTAAGCACATGTGCTGGACAACCCCAAATCCGAATATGTCTTAGACTTGGTTTGCTACCAGTCCACAATTCTATTGGAGTCTTGGGAACCGACTTAGAAGGTACCAAGTTCAGAAGGTAAGCCGCTGTTTCTATAGCATATCCCCAGAACGACTTAGGTAAATCTGAATAACTCATCATTGATCTAACACTCTCCAAAAGAGTCCGATTCCTTCTCTCTGCTACACCATTCTGCTGAGGTGTGCCAGGTGCAGACAACTGGGATGTAATCCCATTTTCTGATAAATAGTCCCTAAATTCTCCAAGCAAGTATTCGCCACCACGATCTGATCGTAGTGACTTGATACATTTTCCAAGATGTCGTTTCTCCGCACTTGCTTTGTACTCTTTGAATTTTTCAAAGCACTCAGACTTGCGGCGCAACAAATAAATGTATCCATATCTAGAATAATCGTCAATGAAAGTGACAAAATACTCATAACCTCCTCTTGCTTGGATACTCATAGGACCACATAAATCAGTATGAACCAATTCTAATACTTCTTTGGCTCTATTTCCCTTTGCTTTAAAAGGCCTGTTAGTCATCTTACCTTCCAAGCAAGATTCACAAACTGGAAATGGCTCCATTGCCAACAAGCCTAATGGCCCATCTACTACCAGTCTTTGAATCCTCCAATCTTAAGTGCCAAAGATATGTTTGGTTCAATTCGGAAGGTTTCTTTCTTTTGTTTGAGCTAGAAAGAATATTATTAGATTCCTTTTGTTGCAGCATTGGTTGGATAGGATTAATAATATATAAATTGTCTTGCAATGTACCAGAACATATAACTCGTTTATTCATCATAATAGAAACATTACGATCCAAACAAACATTATAACCATCAATGGCAAGTTTAGAAACTGAAATCAAATTCCTTCTAAACGAAGGTATATAAAGACAATTGTTCAAAACCAAAATCCTATCATCACCGAAAGCTAAAGTAATTATTCCAACTGCAACTACTGCTACTTTCGTAGCATCTCCCATGAACACATATATCTCGCCATCTCTAAGCATTCTGGTTTGCTGGAACCCCTGCATAGAGTTACAAACATGGTCAGTGGCTCCTGTATCTACACACCAAGTGCTCGTAGATATAGCCGCTATATATGTTTCTGTAACTAGAGAAAGAGACATACCAGTATTGTTTGTCTTCTTAGGAAGAGGACAATCCTGTTTCCAGTGACCTGACTGCTTGCACCTGAAGCACTTTCCCTTAGGCTTTTTCACAGCACCTTGAACTCCCACTGCATTAGCAACCTTTCCAGCTTTCTGTGTCTGAACCTTTTTCTTCTTCTTACCTTTCGGTTGATTCCACGCTCTTCTATTGTATTCCCAAATTCCCTTGAGCGAAGTGTGGCCTTCGTCTTCTCAAGTTAACCTCTCTTCTTGCTCCTAGGTGGCTACAAAATTTTTCTCAACCAACCCTAGCAAGAAGAGAATAAGAATATATATAGGGCTACAATAGGGATCATGGATAATTAGGTTAGGCCTTCTAATTACATCTTGGGCCTAGCCCAATGTAATTAAATATTAATTCAATCCACTAAAGAATTAATATTTGCACTACCTTTCCTAATACCGCAACTTAATTATTTAATTGGGTTCCAATATTATTTGCTTATTAAATTCCCCATGTTTAAAATAGCGCATGCCCATTAATTAAATAAATTACTGATAATTTATTTAATTAATATCTTTTATCCTTGATTATCCACTCAACCTTTATTTAATTATGCCGGAATAAATTCCACCTGCAGGGTTTCACATAATTAAATCTTTTTGAGCTTTCAAGGGGACATCATTAACCCGAATATTATCAGGACATGGATTCCTTCAATAAATAATATCCACCATATATATTATTCCATCACCCAAAATATAATGATTTAATTCCAAAGAATTATTTCATATATAAATCAAAGCATGTAAATAATATACACGTGTCAATTACTATATCCGGATTAAGAACCTAAGCATTAATAATAACATAGAATCTTAGTTCTCTTTCTTAATCAGTATAAGGGAACAATTCTAAATTTGATCCTGTTCAATATACACAAAGTATACCAGTATTATTTATTAGTCAATATAAACTAATCTAAATAATACTACAGCCATACCAGTGGATTGTCCAACACCACCTGTGCTGTGAACCTTGTTATATTATATAAACCGTATTTAACAATCTAATATTCTGTATCCCATTTGATACTAGATTGTCCACAATATATAATATTAGACAGCATGTAAACATTTAAATGATTCTCAATAAAACCAGGCTAGAAATAAATTTATATACTTAAAATAAATATTTTCAGTATACACTAACAGCAAGTCCTCATGCATCAAGATGGATAATAGGCTGGCTTTGCTCAAAGATTCTGTCACAAGTCTGGGACATCAATTCCAAAATCTATCTGGTCAGACAACTGATGTAAATGCCATGCTCAGAACTCTCTTTGCAAATCAGTATGGAGATAAGCTGATCACTGAGGTCCCTGTGCATGAGATGACCAAGTTTGAAGTGGAGAGACTGAAAGATCAATCACTATCTGGTTTTAAAGCCACTAAGCTGTTCACCAAGGTGGAAACTCTTGAACAGGAGGTGGTCTCTCTCAAACAGTCCAATGCTCATCTGACAGACAAAGTTACAACTCTCACTGAGCAGTTGAACACTCAAGCCACCACCACAGCTGATGTTCTTTTGTATCAACAACTGATGTTGTCTGCCATGATGAAGCATATGGGTCTTCCTCTACCTGATGAGTCTATGCCTCCCACTTCTTCAACACCAAAGGCCCCTACTAAAGCCTCAGTGCCTGACACCAAGCCTAAGGGGGAGAAGAAAACCTTAAGGAACCCAAAACCTCAAGTTTTCCATTTAAAAATGCACTTTTCACATCCATCTGAAACACTTTGAATTTCTTATGAGAGGCATATGCTAGAAAGATTCTGATTGCCTCCAATCTAGCAACTGGAGCAAATGTTTCATCATAGTCTATTCCTTCCTGTTGTGAATAGCCTTTTGCAACCAGTCTTGCTTTGTTTCTTGTGATAACACCCTCACTGTCAGTTTTATTTCTGAAAACCCATTTAGTACCAACAATGGATCTGTTCTTAGGCCTTGGTACAAGGGTCCACACTTCATTTCTTTCAAATTCATTTAGCTCTTCTTGCATTGCTGTTATCCAGTCAGCATCTTTAAGAGCTTCTTCTACTTTCTTTGGCTCAGATTGTGACAAGAATGCATGGAACAAACATTCATTTGTTGTTGCACTTCTTGTCCTTACTTTTGCATCTGGATCACCAATAATTAAATCAGGTGTGTGTGACTTAGTCCATTTTCTTGCAGAAGGCAAATTGCTTCTGTCATCATGTGATCCTCCCCCTTGATCCATGCTCTCCTGATTTCCTTGGTGCCTCTCTTCATTTTCTGATGCTCCCCCTGAATGTGACTGCTTAGAATTATCAACAGAGTTTGAATCAACAGAGTTTGATTCAGAATTATCAACTGAGTCACTATCAGTGTTTGAATTATCACTTTGATGTGATTCTTCATGCTCCCCCTCAACTGGTTCTTCCCTTGTTTCTGATTGAAGAGTTTCTTCAGTATTTACCAGTAGAGGTTCAGAGTTTAGATCAACAGAGTTTGTCAGATCAGTCTGATCAGAGTTTACTTTTTCAGAGAATAAATCTTCATTTTGAAAGTGGAGTAGATCATGTTCATTGACATCTTCAAGTCCAGTTATTTTCTTGTCATCAAATGACACATGAATTGATTCCATGATCACTCTAGTTCTCAGATTATAAACTCTGAATGCCTTAGTTGACAGTGGATAGCCAACAAAAATTCCTTCATCTGCTTTTAGATCAAATTTGGTCAACTGCTCAGGATGAGTCTTCAACACAAAACACTTGCTTCCAAAAATATGAAAATATTTTAGATTTGGCTTCTTCTTTTTCACCATTTCATATGGTGTTTTACCATGCTTATTGATCAGTGTTGCATTTTGAGTAAAACAAGCAGTTTGAACTGCTTCTGCCCAGAAGTATGTTGGCAATTTTGCTTCATCTAGCATGGTTCTGGCAGCTTCTATCAAGGTTCTGTTCTTCCTCTCCACTACACCATTTTGTTGTGGAGTGCCAGGTGCAGAAAACTCTTGTTTGATTCCTTTACTCTTGCAAAATTCTTCCATTGATGAATTCCTGAATTCAGTTCCATTGTCACTTCTGATTATCTTCACTTGATTCTCTGACCCTTTGTCCAGTTGTATTATATGTTCTGTCAGTGTTAATGCAGTTTCATCCTTCTTTGCAAGAAAATATACCCATGTGTATCTGGTATATTCATCAACAATGACTACAGCATATTTCTTCTTTCCAAGAGACATCACATTCACTGGTCCAAAGAGATCAACATGTAGGAGATGATAAGGATCAACAATTGAAGGCTAAGATTTGCTTTTGAAGGAGGCTTTTCTCTATTTGGCCTTTTGACAAGAATCACACAGGCCTTCTACATTCAACAAAGACCTTGGTAGACCTCTTACAAGATCATTCTTGATTAGCTCATTTATGTTGTTCAGATTTAAATGAGAGAGTTTCTTGTGCCACTTCCAACTCTCTTCACTGGACATTCTTGTTGACAGACACACTGCTTTGCCATCAGTGTTTGTTGACAATTTAATTTCATAGATGTTATTGTGTCTGTTTCCAACTAGAGCAACTTTCCCTGTAGTTTTACTGATCACTTGACAATATTCAGGCTGAAAATCCACATGATATCCTCTGTCACAGATTTGACTCACAGATAGCAGATCATGCTTGAGTCCTGGAACCAGAGCTACATTTGTGATGATGACATTCCCAAGATTAATATTGCCATATCCCAGAGTATGTCCTATGTTGCCATCTCCATAGGAAACTTTTGGGCCAGCCTTCTCCTCATACTCTGATAGCAAGGCTTTATTTCCTGTCATGTGTCCTGAACATCCACTGTCCACGACTAGGGTACTAACCCTGTTGCCCTGCAATCACAAACAATCACTGATTATTAGTTTTAAGGATCCAGACTTGCTTGGATCCTTTGGCTTTCTTAATTCTGTTAGCTTTTGCAGCGGAATTCACATTATCAGAGTTTAAGCTAACTTTTTCAGAGTTTACATTTACAGAGTTTACTTTAACCCATTTCAAATTTGGCTTGGGTTCATAGTAATTATGGTAAATAGCATGATAATCTCTGCAAGTGTAAATAGAATGCCATGTACTTCCACAATGTGTACATAAAGTCTGTGGTCTAGTCCTCACATAATCATTTTTAATTGCAGTTTTAGAGGGCAAAGAATTAATGTTCTTATTCTTACTGCAGAAACTAGCAAGATGATTAGTGCTACCACAATTAAAGCATGTTTTTCTAGGAGCTAATGAAGCAAGCATTGGCTTAATTCCTGATGTTATGCCTACCTTTCCATTTTTGTTTTTCCTAGGCATTTTCTGTTTGTTGACAGATTTTATCTCTTTAAGCTTATGCTTGAGTTGTTTATCTGTCATTAAACCAATGTTAGCCTCTTTAACAAAAGTCTTAGCATATGATTCTTTAACAGCCTTTTTCTCAGCTTCAGTCTTAGGTCCACCTGTTCCCATGACATTACCTTCAGATGAACGATGTGGTCTAACTTTTACCAAATTTTCAAATCTAAGTTCATCTCCTTCAGAGTAACCTAGACCTACTGTATCTGACTGAAACACTTCTTGAGTATCTTTACCAGAGTGTGTCCAAGTTTTAATGATGTGTTTAGTATCCTCCAATTCAGATTCTAGTTGCTTATACTTACCTAGCAACTCCTGTTCAATAAACACTGCATCATCTCTCTCTTTCTGAATTTTATTCATGTTTTCTAGCTGTTCCTCAACTAGTTTGTTTCTATCTTTGAGTTGAGAGCACTCAGTCTTTATCCTCTCATTTTCTAAAGTCTGATCCCTATAACTGATATGCAATGCTTTAAGATAAATTCTCAATTCAGTTATATTATCTGTATTATAAGCATAGGTAGTTGGGGGTACCTTTAGATCATCATCTTCATTTTGAGTAGTAGCCATGAGTGCATAGTTGACTTCCTCATCTGAATCTGAAGTGTCTGCCCAATCTCTGCCTTTGGTGTAGAGTGCCTTTTCAGTTTTACCCTTCTTGCACTCAGGAGCATAGTGACCCATCTCCTTACACTTGTAGCATTGAATTTCAGACTTATCTTTCTTACCAGATTTGAAGTCCTTTCCCTCAGATTTCTTGAAATTCTTCTTGTCAGACTTTGAGTAGTCCTTGGAGAATCTCTTTCCCTTCTTGAAGTTCTTGAATCCCATCTTCTTGAAGGTCTTTACCATCAATGCAGCCATTTGCATCATCTCTTCATCATCTTCAGAATCAGATGTTCCATCTGTGTTTGAGTCAACATCAGTGTTTGATGACTCACTTTCTGAGTGTATGACTAAAGCTTTTCCTTTTGCCTTTTTCCTTGATGCTTCCTTCTTTGATGGTTTCTCCTCAACCTTAAGTGCAACAGACTTTGACTTTCTACTTGATCTCTTGTTTCTCTGCTCCAATTCCAATTCATGGGTTTTGAGCAGTCCATAAATTTCATCAATCTCTGTTTCACCAAGTTCATAGTTATCTCTTATGGTGGTTGTTTTCACATCCCACTTTTCAGGTAGAGAAAGAAGAAACTTGAGATTTGAGTCTTCTAAATCATACTCTTTATTAACCAATGACAAATCATTGAGCAGTTTACAGAATCTGTCAAATGTTTCTGTCATGGTTTCTTCAGACTTTGCCTCAAAGTGCTCATACTCCTGAGTGAGTATGTTTCTTCTGTTTTTCTTGATTGCAGGAGTTCCTTGACACCTAACCTCAAGTGCATCCCATATTTCCTTTGCAGTTGTGCAATTAATCACTTTATTAGACATAACATTGTCTAATGCACTGTGAAGTAAGTGTCTTACTTTTGCATCCTTTGCAATAGATGAAAGATCCTCAGCAGTTAGATCTTTCTTTTCTTTTGGAATGACCTTTGATTCCTCACCAGCAGCAACAGCAGATAACTTTGTAGGTTTGTGAGGACCTTCATAAATTCTATCAAGGTATTCTGGATCTATAGCCTCCAGAAACATGGTCATCTTCACCTTCCAAATTGCATACTCTGATGGCCTAAGTATAGGAACCCTAATTGTTTCATACCTACTAACAGTAGTAGGGGTTTTCTCAGATGGTGGAGGTATCTCTGCCATTGATTACTATTGTGTTTTGGATCTTTAACTGTAATAAAGTAACAGATTGGCTCTGATACCACTTGTTAGGTCGAATTCACAATAGTTAATCAAATACTGTATGAGTAACTTAACAAAAACACACTGTTTAATACTTAAAAACTGTTTGGAATTAACAATTCCTCTCTCAGTGATGTAAAATATCACAGAGAGCTGCTTAGGTTACAATCAATGAATTTCTCAATGTTCGATACCCTTCTAGGGTTAACCTAACTGTATTTATAAAACATACAGCTTCGTACAATCAGTAATTGATTCTCCTATAATTAAGCTATACAATTGATATCAATCACGATTGCTTCAAGTCTTTCAAGTCAACTCAATCTCTTTGACAGCTTTCCAATCTTCAAAGATATTGCTTCCATATTTATCTTGTATCAATCTTCAAACACAGTTGACTCTTCAGACAATACCGCTACAGAGTTTAACAATCTCTGTTGCGCTTCCAGTCAGTGTTTAACTAAACTCTGACTGCTTCCAGCTAAACTCTGTTTTGTTACTTTAGCTTCCAAACACTGTTCTCATCAATCATTTCTAACAAACTCAATGGTTCCATTAGTTGCATGCTCCTTAATAAAATGATATCTGATGTCAATGTGCTTTGTCCTAGAATGATTGACAGGATTGGCAACTATAGATATTGCACTTGTGTTGTCACACATGATTAGAATTCTTTCCAACACAAGTCCATAATCTCTAAGTTGGTTTCTAATCCAAAGCACTTGAGCACAACAACTTCCAGCAGCTATGTATTCAGCCTCAGTTGTGGAAGTTGACACAGATTGTTGTTTCTTGCTGTACCAAGAGACTAACCTTTGTCCAAGAAACTAGCAGCTACCTGAGGTGCTTTTCCTATCCACTCTGTATCCAGGATAGTCAGCATCAGAATAACCAACCAGATTGAACCCTGTGTCCTTAGGATACCATAAACCCAAGTTTGGAGTGCCCTTCAGATATCTAAAGATCCTCTTTATAGCAATCAAATGTGACTCTTTTGGATTTGATTGAAACCTTGCACACAAGCATGTAGCAAACATGATGTCTGGCCTACTTGCAGTGAGATAGAGTAGTGAACCAACCATGCCTCTGTAGACTGAAATATCTACTCTCTTGCCTTTAGCATCTTCATCTAATTTAGTGGCAGTAGCCATAGGAGTCTTTGCAGGTGAGCAGTCTTCTAAGTCAAACTTCTTCAATAGATCCTTGATGTACTTGGTTTGACTGATAAAGATACCATCCTTCCTCTGACTAACTTGCAACCCAAGAAAGAATGTCAACTCTCCCATCATACTCATCTCATATCTGCTCTACATGAGCTTAGAGAATTTCTCACACAACTTCTCATTTGTAGATCCAAATATGATATCATCCACATAGATCTGGACTAGGATAATATCATCACCATGTTTTTTGTAAAACAGTGTCTTGTCCAATGTGCCTCTAGTGAATTGATTTTCAAGAAGAAATTGGGATAAAGTATCATACCATGCCCTTGGAGCCTGCTTAAGTCCATACAATGCCTTAAGCAATCTGTAGACAAATTCTGGGAAATGTGGATCCTCAAAGCCATGTGGCTGTTGCACATAAACTTCTTCTTCCAACTCTCCATTCAGATATGCACTCTTGACATCCATCTGATAGACTTTGAAGTTTGAATGAGCAACAAATGCCAAGAAGATTCTGATGGCTTCCAATCTTGCAACGGGAGCAAATGTCTCATCATAATCAATGCCTTCCTGTTGAGAGTATCCTTTTGCAACCAACCTTGCTTTGTTCCTTACTATTACACCATCCTTATCCATCTTATTCTTTAGAACCTATTTTGTTCCAACAATGGTTCTGTTCTTTGGTGCAGGCACAAGTTCCCGTGCTTTGTTTCTTTCAAATTGATTCAGCTCTTCTTGCATGGCAATAATCCAATCTGGATCCAACAGTGCATCATCAAGTTTCTTAGGCTCAATCTGAGATAGAAAGCAACCATATAGACACACATTTTGAGTTGCTTTCCTAGTTCTTACTCCTGCATTTGGATCTCCAATGATTTGATCTGTAGTGTGTGATCTAACCCATTTCCTTGAGTGCTCAGTTTGATTTCTCAACCTTGATGTTGCTTCATCATCCAAGTCATGATCATTTTCATTTTCTCCCCCTGTGAAGTTGTTACTATTCACAAGTGTGCCTTGGATGCTAGTCTCTTCACTGTTGATTGGAACAGATTCTTCCCTTGCTTCATCATTCACTGGAGTTTGTTGAATTGTAGGCTCAACTTCAGTTTCAATCTCCTCATTAGAATCATCTAGATTTTCAAACCTTAATGGATCTTTATCTTCATCATTGGCTTCTTCTAAACCAGGTAATCTACTGTCATCAAAGGTCACATCTGTGCTTTCCATTACTTTCTTTTGACTGATGACATAAACTTTGTATGCAATCCTTTCCCTAGAATAGCCAAGAAAAATTCCTTCAAATGCCTTTGCATCAAACTTCCCGACATATTCTGAATTGTCTTTCAACACAAAGCATTTGCTTCCAAAAGTATGAACATACTTTAGAGTAGGTTTCTTTCCACTCATCAAGTTGTAAGGTGTCTTTCCAGTATTTTTGTTGATGAGGGTTCTGTTCTGGATATAGCATGCAGTGCTCACAGCCTCAGCCCAAAAATATGTAGGCATCTTTGCATCAAGCAACATTGTTCTAGCAGCCTCAATTAGAGTTCTATTCTTTCTCTCAACTACTCCATTTTGTTGTGGAGTCCTTGGAGCTGAGAATTGTTGAGAAATGTCATTCTCTTTGCAAAATGCTTCAACTAAGGCATTCCTGAACTCTGTTCCATTATCACTTCCCAATGCAATCACACTTGCATTGTTGGCCTTTGCTTCCTTAACAATTTTCTTTATGTGCTCAATGATTACTTGTGGAGCCTCATCCTTTGATGCTAGAAATTCCACCCATGTATACCTTGTGTAGTCATCAACCATCACCAGGGCATACTTCTTTCTTGAGAGTGACATGACATTGACAGGCCCAAACAAATCCCTATGAATTAGTTGCAGGGGTTTGGTGATTGATGTCACTGTCTTTGACTTGTGGCTTGACCTTTTATCTTTCCTTTTTGACAAGCCTCACACACTCCTTCTTGACAGAATTCAAGTGTGGGCATGCCTCTCACTAACTCTCTTTTGACTAGAGAATTAATGGTCTTGAAGTTCAAGTGTGATAACTTCTTGTGCCATAACCAACAATCCTCATTTGATGCTTTTGAGTAGAAGCAACAAACTTTGTCCTTGTTTGCAGAGTCCATGTTGGCTACAAACATGCTTCCTTTTCTTACTCCAGATAGAGCAAAATCACCAGTCTTCTTGTGGGTGATCAAACATTCATTCTTGTCAAAATTCACTTTGAATCCTCTATCAGTAAACTGACCAACACTCAGCAGATTATGCTTGAGACCCTTGATGTAAGAACCCAGATTTTGGTAGTAATTAAAACTTTTGATTAGGAACTGATGTACAAAGAATAGTGATTCTGACTACGATGTATTAGTGGTTGTAATGGATGAATATTTTAATGGATATGGATTCAGTGTTTGTGTACTATATGAATGATGTTAATGGATTGACAATATAGATAAGAATAATCTATCGCCTAGAAAATAAAGATATGGTATACACAGAGGAAGTATTCTCATGTCATCCAAATCGATATCTGCTATTAGTCCAGTGGTTCCGTAAAAGGGTTAAGAAACGCCCGAAAGAGAACAAGGTCATTTTTAATAAATATAAAGAATAAAGTATGAATAAAGGATGAATAGTGTTTTTGGTGAAAATGAGAATATTATTAGACGACGCTATATAGAAGTATTCAGAACGGAAATCAGAGTTCGTATTCATGATCCAGGGGTAAAATAAGTGTATGTAAACGATATCGGATTCAGAAAAATAGCACTTTTATTTTCTCCGAGAATTCTCTGGACACTGAAAGACTTAAGGATTTACTAAGAGGATTTAAGGAATTTAAATTCAAGGATTATAAAGAAGGATTGAGAATGTTGGTATTAATATTAAGAAGGTTTCTGGTAAAACCCTAACTAGAAATCCTTGAGATATTCTTTCGAACGATCAATCAAATTGAGCAATAACCGGACAAAAGAGAAAGCAAAGAATCAAGATTCATGCATGTGCAATTGGTGGAAAAATAAAGATACAAGTGACTTACATATAAGTCAACCAACAAAGGAGTGGTGTAATTGCAATTAACCAAAAATGGAGTTGCTTAATGTAGTGCCAACACTTGGACAAGTAATGGATCAACAAGTGGCACCAATAGATTGTTAACAACACAAAAGGCAAGAGATGCATCCAATATAGATAGATATTACTTGTATTATTGCATTACACACCAAAACACAAAGCAAAACACAAACCAACTCTACCATTCTCTCATCCTTGCAACTTTCGGTTAAGGTGCTAGTTCAAGGGGTTCCAACCATCATTTGATCTTGAAATTTTTATGGTGAGTACTCTATATCATAGCTTAGATCCCCTAGAAATCTTAGCTTCAAATTCATCTTTTTCCATTTTCAAATAAATCATCAAAGTAGGTGATGAATAGTGTTCTTCATGAACTAACATTGTTTTTCTTGATTTCTTTGATGATCTAAGCTAGCTTAAAGCCACTCAAGGATCATAAAAATATTAGTAAGGCTAGATCATACTCCAAGGAAGGTATACCTCTTGAAACCCTAGCATTTGATTGAGATTTATGTATGTTTTTGATGGGTTTAGCTTTGTATGATTATAGTGGTGATTATAAGCATGATTATGTAGTTAGTTATGTGATTTAAGAAGCATGATGATTTTAAGGTTAAGGTTAGTGGTTATAGGGCTTGTTGAGATGAGAATCATGTTTATAAGTTGTATTGATGCCCGGTGTGGCTTGGTTTGATGATTACGATTTTTAGAACGTTCGATTTATAGCCATCGTAATGCCGAATTTTCGTTAATCATTGAAAACCGTGCATCACAGTAGCTTTAACCCACTTCCCAGTTTGGTATTTTGCCATGAAAAGATGGATAATGTTCCAAGCTTCGTTTTGATATAAAGATCATGTGAAACAGATTTACGGTTTAGGAGTTATGATTAAATTCGTAAAAGTGGTTCGAAATCGTGAACGAAAGTTCGTAATTGAAATTGGATCCCTTTAATATTACGAAATCAGTGGAGAATCTTGATAATTAAATATTATAGATAAAAAGGAAGGTGTGGGAGAAAACCTCATGTTAAATGGATCGTTTTCCGATTTTATAAAAATGTTCGAATTAAGGTTAACTACGAATAAACCACTTAGAAGATCACTTAAGTATAACTTTGGTTATAACTTAGAAAACGAGCGATAAAACTCGAGGTATAATCTTGGTTCGTAAACGATCGACTTTAGAACTTATATGGCTTAAATATATATCAAGTTTGGGTATGGTGACATGTCATAATAGCGAACAAATGTCGGATCGTATCGGTGATAAAAAGAGTACACTAAAAGGTGTATAAAGAGATAATTCGAAAACGTGTTTCGACTTAAGTAAAGTTTGTACTTAGCCTTGTTAAAAGTGTTAAGTGATTAATCCCGAGTACCTTGGCTATTTATAGATCACCAGGCTGACCCGGGACACGCTACCACTACCTCCACCCGCACTCGAGTACCAGGCAAGTTTCAAATTCCCTTTTTAAAAGGCTGTTGTTGTGATAATATATATATATATATATGAATTGATTCTGTTATACATATGCCATAGCATGCATGCCTACTTTAAAGTTATATTGTGATACTTGTTCCCTGATTTAATGTTGGCTTATAAGCTAGATTGATAATATATCAGTTATAAGCCGGATATTGCTAAGACCCTTAAGCGAAGGGCAGTTAAATCTCATTCTTTGATTGTAGACCGGGAGTCGGTATTCCTTGATATATTGATATTATTTTCAGAGGAAAATATTTAAGTAAATATTTTTCATTTATTATCTGACGAATATTGTTGGAATATTCCTTGGAGATTATTTGATAAATATTATTTGGAGTATTCATTCGATATTTATTTATTCGATGAATATAATCTTTAATATTCATCTAGAATTGATTTAATATTCGAACATTATTTCAAACCCTCATTCAAGTTAGTTACTCAATGGATATTATTTCGAATATTCATTCAGACTCTAATTATTTTATAAATATTATTTTGAACATTGATTCGAACCTAAGATATTCGATAAATATTATTCTAAATATTACCTTGAGTTAATGAATATTATCTATAAAATTCATGAAAGGTCGACTCAATTATTGAATATTATTTCAAATATTCATTCGATAATCATTTCTTCAATAAATATCATTAAGTGAACATTCATTATTTATTCAATGAATATTATCTCAAATATTCGTTCGATAAATATTTCATCAATAAGTATCATTCTTAAGTGGAATATTCATTATTTATTCAATGAATATTATCTCAAATATCCATTGATGATTATTTCATCAATAAATATTATTATTAACTCGAATATTCATTATTCGTTCAATGAATATTATTATGAATATTTATTCAAAGATTATTTCGAGCAATACTCTTCCAATATTTATGACTTAATAAATATTCTTGGAATATTTATTTAATTCTTCTAACTCGTTCCAAAATGATTCACTTCATTCAAATAGTATCTTCGACCTTCGAATATTATATAAATTATTTCAGAGTATTATTACTCCCTCCGTCCCAGCCAGTTCTTTACACGGCGGCTGGGCACGGAGGTCAAGGATAGTGGGTGTAAAGTGGTTGTAATATTGTTAAAATAAATGAAGTAGTGGGTGTAATAGTGATTTTATTGTAAAATAAGTGAAGTAGTGGGTGTAATAGTGATTTTATTGTTAAAATAAGTTAAGTAGTGAGTGAAATAGTGTAAAGTATTGTTAAAATAAGTGAAGTAGTGGGTGTAATAGTGTTAAAACTTACTATTTTGGGTAATGTAAAGAAATGGTGGGACGGCCCAAAAAGAAAATTGTAAAGAAATGGATGGGACAGAGGGAGTATTATTATTATATTATTATCAAGGAAGGTTCTCCGTAACTCCATTATTCATTCAATTCTATTATAAGGGAACCTTACTTGAGAAATGTTATTTACCTTGTGACTATCCGGTCATAAAATTGTTGAAACTATTCTTTTCACTCGCAACTTGGTTGCTATTATTCATCGAATCTTGTGCACCCACTCATTATTCGAGGGGTAAGAATGTTGGAACAAGTTGGTATCCATTAACAAGCAGCAGCTTGGGAAATATTGGTGAGTTTCCTTTACAACTAGATACGACTACTTTGTGGAGTCTTATTAACAAGTATTATACTTGGGGAAAGGGGAACGAACTTTACGTTTCAAAGTTATGGATGTTAAATGAACTAGGAGATGCGTAAGTGACCCAGTGGCGCCGGTCCAGCAAATGGCCCAACCGTTGGCCGAGGGGGTTCCAGAGGGCGGTAGACAAGTAAATCCGTCGGTGCTTCCTTCTACATGTAGAGAACAAGAGGTGGGGAGCATAACATGCTACTGATCATCGTGTAAATGTTATGTCTCCTGGCGCGTCAACGCTCCAGTATTAGTTCATCTCATGTTGGAAATTTTCTGCAACGTTATCATTGTTGGCAGAGTTGAGAAGTGTTTGAACTGGAATTGCAATATTCTTCCTGCAAGTCCCACTATCATGAAAATTGATAATATCTGGCTTATCTTTGACATAGCAGATATTTCCACTGAATAATTATTTTTTGAGTTACCTTGTAACTTCATCTTTTACCTTATATTGGTACTATGTTCGTTAATGCATGGCATATGGTTTCAAAGATATTTGAACTGCTATACATATACATATATATATATATATCTTCACTATTCAGTTATATTATTGTTGGTGGGCTATTGCTCACCCTTGCTTATTTACCATGTCACAACAACAGCTAGGACTGATGGCTCGCGTAAGGCGCACTCGGCGCAAGCAGGTCACCCAACCCACAGGACTCCCCGCTGATATTATTGCTGCCATTGCTGAGGTAGCATAGATAGTCAGCTTTTGCTTTCCAGTTTAAGTATATGTATATTAAACTTATGTTGCTACTCCTTTTGGATTGTAATAACTTTTATTCGTAAATCCGTTAATGTGAGACTTATTTCAATTCATCTCTGGGACTATAACTGTTGTGTGTGTGAGTGGATATTATTGTGGGGTTATAGTATGAATATATTTATTGTGGACTCAAGTCAAGTGTTATATATGGAAATTGAGACCGTAACAACCAGATCCTTGACCCCGGATCTGGGGGTGTTACACTTGACTAAGGCTACATCTTCAATGATGACATTACCAGCTTCCAATTTGCCATATCCCAATGTGTTACCCATGTTGTCATCTCCAAAAGCAACCATTGGGCCAGTCATGTGATTTGATCATCCACTGTCCAAAATCCACATGACCTTCTTTTCACTTTCTTTGCCCTGCAAACACAAATGTATTACTTCTTCTTTGGTACCCAAACAAGTTTGGGACCATTTGGCTTAGAAACATATTTATCAAAAACAGCATGCTTTTCAACTTTTTTAGGACTAGTCTTCTTGTCACTGTTAGAAGTCTTAGAAACTGAGTTCTCAGACTTGGGTGGCAGAGGTACCTTCTTAGCTCTAGGAGGACTTGAAGACTTTGGCCTTGTGTAGTGTGTGTGAGTGTTGTGACTGATGCAACCTTCCATGAATTGTCTTCTCAAATTAAAACAACTAGTCATAACATTCATGTTGCATGGCATACAGTCAAGTTTATCACAAAAAGGTGAGTCTCTATGTCTTAAAGGCACAGAGCAATCATAGAAAGGCTTAGCTACACTACCAGTTAATTTCTTACATGCATGAGTTAAGTGATTAGTGCTAAAACAGTTTTGACAAACTTTCCTAGGGGCATTTGGCACATAAGCATAATTGTTATTCTTGTTTATCCCTAGCTTGCCATTCCTGTTTGGTTTCTTATTAGCCTCTTTCTTCTCAGATTCATTTTTCCCAGCTGAAACAAACTTCACAAACTTCTCAGATCTAGTTCTACCTCCTACAGGCTTCTTGGCTTTTGCCTTGACACTCTCACTCTTAGAGGATGCTGGTTGTTCATTAGACTGTGCCTCATCCTCATCATTCAACATTTACTTAATGAGTAAGGCATCCTCATCAATTTCAAATGTTGGTTCTTTAAAAATTGGAGACTCCGTATTTTTCAAAATGTGAGGCACTTCCTCTTGAACAACTATGTCATCTTCAATGACATCATAGCCTTTCCTCTATTTAAGAGTTCCATAGTCAAGTCCAATGACAGCCTTGGGTTTAGCTTGGTTTTTCTCATGGTAGGACTGCAGCAGACTAGATGAGTTTTTAAAGGTTTTCAGTTTGAATTCATTTTCAGCTAGTTCATCCCTAAGAGCCATTTCAACTGACTAGCACATAGAACCTTATTCTGCAAATATTCAACTTCTTTCTTAAGGTTATCTACTTGCATAGCAGTTAGCTCAAGTTCATCATTCTTCTTGTTTAACAGTTCATTTCTAGTAGACAGTTTAGCAATCTCTTCATTAGCAATAGTCATACTAGTATGGATATTAAACATTTCCATAGACAATTGTTCAACCATGCATTTATATTTAGAAACAGACATATCTATGGTAGTGAGAGATGGTACCTGAGAGTCAGATGGAGATTGTTCATCCTTGGAATCAGCCATCAAGGTATAGTTGCAAAATTCTTGCTTTTCTCCATCACTATCAGAGTCATCCCAACACTTCCCTTCAGCTATGTAGGCCTTGCCTTGTGTTTGCTTTCTCAGAAGGGCCTCATACTTAGCTTCAAGCTCTAGAAACTCCTTATTCTTCTTTTTAGGCTTCTTGCATTCACTGGCAAAATGACCTAGGTCATTGCATCTATAACACCTTATAGATGACCTATCCACATGGTTGGTTTTGAATTTATTCTTGTTTGCTTTCACAGGTGCCTTGCTTTTGTTGAATGAATGGTTTTGGGGTCTTGACTTGAAGGGTTGGTTCCTTTTGAATCTGATGTTGGGAAATTTTCTGGCCATGAAAGCATATGAAGTGTTTTCCATGCCATTTAGCTCTTCAAGAGTATAGAACTCTTCTTCTTCCTTCTCCTCAAGAGGTTCAGTCACTTCACCTTCATTTTCTTCATCTTCTACTATCTCCTCTATCCTTAGCTGACTTGTAGATGCTTCTAGATCTTGTTCAGATTTGCTAACAATCAGGGCACATGATGTGTTTATCATTCTGCCTTGGTTGGCTTGGATAGCCCTCTTCTGAAGCAACTCAAGCTCATTAGTTTTTAGAACCCCATAGAGCACATCATATGTAACTCTGTTCAGATCTCTTTCCCTTAGAGAAATGACTCTCTGCTCTAGGTGATTTGGAGAAGATAATAGAAACTTCATGTTCAACTCCGTAGTACTGTAAACCTTGCCATTCATTTGTAGCTCAGTCACCAACTTGTGAAATCTTTCAAACATGTCAGTAATGCTTTCCTTGGACTGTGCCATAAAAGCTTCATACTGTGTGACCAGTATCTGTTTCTTATTTTCTCTAACTTCCTCTGTTCCCTCACATAATACCTCAATGTGATCCCACATCTCCTTTGCTGTTTTTCAAGAGGCAATGTTAGCAAACATTGACATCTCCATAGCTAGAATCTATGATCAGCAACATGAGATGACTGTCAAGGGCAACCATCTCCTTTTTTGTCTCTGTCCATTTAGATGGTTCTTTAGCCACATAGGATCTTGGAATGGTTACAGTTCCAACAGTCTTCTCAAGAATCTCCTGTTGTGGAACAAATGGACCATTCTTGAGTATCTCAGGATATAGAGGGTTAGCAGCTTTGATGAACAACTGCATTTTAATCTTCCAGAGGTTGTAGTTCTCTTTGTCGAACTTAGGGACTTTCACCGTTACTGTAGTCTTTAGTGTATTCTAGATCGTTTTCTATTTTTGAGTAAACAGCCTTCTCTGATACCACTTGTTGAGTATTGAATACGACTAAAGAATACAGAGGGGGGTGAATGTATTCTTGAACTTTTTCTCGTTCTTGAATCTGTGTAGCAAGATATGTGTTTGTGTGTGTAGATGTGTAAGTGCGGATTATGAACAACACAAGACACGATATCACTTTAATCTAATATTTTATTAAATAAAGATTTGCTACAACCTGTGAATACAAATGGTAGTATTCTCAGCTTCGTTTTTCTCAGAGAGATGTATTTTTTGATGTATATGAAAAACTTAACTTCTAAAGAAGTGAGGTTGTGCCCTTATAGAACATGAGCTCAACCTGTTTACTACAAATAAGGTAGCTAAACAAATTTAATTTTTAGTGTGTCTATCCTTTTTGAGTAAGCATCCAAACGGCTAAAGATTTGACTTTGTAAAGCTCTGTTCAGATCCACTTCTTTAGCTCTTTGTCTCTTTTACATCTCTCCAAGCTTCTTTATAGGCTTTCCAAAGTACGTTAAAGATTGTGGTCCATAAAGCACCTTGGCTTGTTGCAGGTTTCTGACTTGTACAATTCCTTCAGTAATTTGTCTCCAAGATTGTATTCGAGAAGTGGCTAAGGGTTTGATTCGAGAGCTAGAATTGACTTGATCGATAACTCTGAGTTCTCGAATACTGCAAAGTTGACATATCAAATCACTTCTCGAATAGCTCATTTCTTCAGGAATCCTTGAGTTGTCGAATGGAGCATTTAACTTATCGAATCCCTGAGATATCGAATAGTTTTCTGAGTCTTGAGATATCGAATGAACTTTGACTTGTTGACTCCTGGAGAACTCGAATGATACTTTGACTTGTTGACTTTCTGAGTTCTCGAATAGAGCAAATAGACATGTCGAATCTCTGAGTTGTCGAATGAGATATTGAATAGTTCATTCAGAGATATCGAACAATGTCTTCTGAGATATCGAATCTCTGACTTCTCGAAGGCTAGACTTCTCGAATAGACAAATGTACTTCTCGAATTGGTACTTAGGCAAATTCTTCATTTCTTCAAATCCCACCTGTGATTATTTGGTAATCTATATCTTCTTGCTTAAGGCATGAACCTTGGAACTTCTTTCAAGCATTATTCTTGACTTTATAAGTACAGTTACACAACTAGGATTTGATGCCTATCACAGGTACAAAACAAATAGAAACTCTACAACTAGAGGTTCCCTCAGTTAAGAGGTCATGTAGGTAATGCATAACATTACACATACTTAGGCTTGTTATTATATGAGTACAGGCATGTCTCTGTGACTAACAACATACGACACATATATATAATCGAAATAAAAAGAAAATCTATCCAAGTATAGTATGTCATATAATAAAAAGATATAAAGTAGTATCTTAACCGAAATTGATATGACTTAGGCATGAGGAGAATTGATGCATACACTTAGTTTATAAAGTTGGCTAGGTCTGATGGGGAATAGGGAATAAGCGGCCTAATGTTTAAATTGATATAATAATTATAATTTTTAGTTTGGAATTTTTTTATATGAATTGTTTATTAGTTAATCGTTAAAATAAAAATTAGTAGTTATTATGTTTAGTTAATTGATATGAAAAAATAAAAATAAACTGTTATTGAGTGTAACTTGAGTTGAGTTTAATCTTGGCTGAAACATAGAATCAAGATCCAATAGAGTAACATGTTACATTAAGTTTAATTGGTCTAAAATTTAGTAGATTTTGATTGATGTTCAAATAATTCACGATTTTTGTGATTGGTTAACTAATATATGGTAGATTCGGGTGTACTTTATTATAATAAAGGATGTTCAAAAACCATTCATAACTAAAAGATGTATAAACATATGTAGTATATTGTTATGTGGATTTATAGAAAAATATTTACGATTAGTAGAAATTTTTTTAAATTAAAAATCATGTGATATACGAAGTTATTAAATCAAGATATTATAATATTTAAATTTATTTTAATCGCGATTAGTAAATTAGAATAAGTATGGTAAATAATAAATAATTTGTACATGATTGATTGATTTAAAGTATAGAAGTAAATTCTGATTGCCTCTAATATAATTTTAATTTTTTGATTGGTAATTTATTCACCAACCAATAATAATACTCTTCTAGCGTATATTTAATCATTAAAGTAATTAAAAATGTATGTAGTATTCGTTTATGTGAATTTACTAATTTTTTTATTAAAAAATTGTGAATACATATATTTTTAAGTTTTTAAAAAATCTGAGTCTTTGAAGATATGGATTTCATCCCAACTATTTAAAATTTGATTCAAATCTGATTTTGTGGTGTTGGCTTATATGCATTTATTAATTAATTTTATTAATAAATTATGAATAAATATATTTTTAAACTTTTAAAAAATAAAATTTTTGAAGGTATGGATTTTATTCAAGTTATTTAAAATCTGATTTTAAATATGATTTTTTAGTATGGTTGTTCTAATTAATGAAATAAACTAATAATATTATAATCACAAATAACTTAATGATTACATTTTTCAGCTAAAAGGTACTCCCTCCGTCCCAAATTACATGTCCCTTTTGACTTTTTAATGGTCAAATTGACCAATTTTTGACTAGAAATTAGAAATTATTCGATTATTATTTTTAAAAACCGAAAGTTACATTTTAAAATAGATTAGGTGTACTTTTTAATGATATGATTTTTTTTAATTATATAATATATATATAAATTTCAGTCAAACTTTGGTCAATTTGACCAGTCAAAAATGAAAAGGGACATGTATAATGGGACGGAGGGAGTATATATTTTCTAACTAAAATATCTCATTTTCTCCTAAATAATAACTAACCAGTTAACATTTTCAGCTATTACCTTTTCTAACTTTTTAACTAAAATATATTTTTTCCAAAAATATGATTTTTCTAATTAATTCGATCTTGTAGTGTTGGCTTATATGCATTTATTAATTAATTTAATTAACAAATTGTTAATAAATATTTTCTTGAACTTTTAAAAAAATCAAAATTTTGAAGGTATGGATTTTATCCAGATTATTTAAAATCTTATTTCAAATCCGATTTTTTTAGATTTCTAGTTGAGTTAGATTATAATTTCTTTAAATCGATTATAATTGTACAATATATATTATGAAAATCAATTTATAATGTATGATAATATGATTATGATTGACTTTATGTTAAAAGAATGGTTGATTAATGAATGATTAATTATGAAATTTAATTTGAAATATATAATAGTATATCGTGATTGATTTCAAATTAAAATTGTGATTTTCTAGTAAATATTTTTTGATTTTAAAAATATGTATTTATGGATATGTTTAATAAAACCATTATTGTATTTAAATTAGAAGTGTTAACTAACCATGGTCAAAGAGGTAGGTTGATATTGTAAATAAGGAAAAATAAAAATTTTAATATAACATGATTGATCTAAAATTTAGGAATTAGCTCTGGTTGGTTCTAAAATAAATCCAATCTGATAGGATATAAGTAGCTGGAAAAGCAGGAGGAGAGGCCCATTATTGAAACCCTAGCGGTAGTTGAGAAGGAAGAGGAAAAGGAGAGCGTTGTGGTCGAGAAACGAATTAATTTGTAGGCGAGAGAGAGATTGATTGTTACGAGTTGCTTTCGGAGGATAAAGGGTTATACACGATGGCGAGCAGTAGCACTAATAAATCTCAGGTGGATAAGTCAATTATCACTATAGTTTGCCAAGATGGCCAGTTGCATCTGGAGGCGACAGAGGCAATGTTTCTCGAGTTGAATTATTCTCTACCCCTTGATCCAAAGTACTTTATTCCCAGAATTCCAACAGGAATTATGTCCAAAATTAGACTTAATTGCGTTTCGCAACCCTTTGGTTTGTTTCAAAATCACTTTGGTATTCATACTTTGCATAAATGCACTTTGCAACCCACAGAATTTTTGGGCGGTTCATTATTCACCCTTTTGTCTCAGCACCGTTAAGTTGACCGTTAAGTTCTAAACGGCGAGGGTAAAAAAGACATTTCACTAAATTAAATACAATAATAATTGTTAAAAACACAAGTATTTAGAGTATTAGCCCAGTAATTCTAAACGGCTTTTTGGGGCAAAACACAGTACGAACCCTAGTTTCCCAAATTCCTTAAACACATTTTAATCAAAAGTACGAGCAATGAGAGGCCGATTAAGGTGTGTATTCGATGCTCAACAACTAATTAGGGGTGAAAAATCAAAGAATGAAGGCGAATCAAGTAACGAAGGCATGATTGATTATGGGCTACCAGATGGCAAGCAATATCTGGACTATGATGGTAAAGCTCTTTCTTTTCTGTTGTTTGATAATTTTGCATGTGTAAATAGTTGAAGTATGAAGATTGATATATTTGTTCATGATTGCATGCAATATGATAGAATATGATGTATTTTATTTGTGGTCCCAATATGTTTGGCTTTGCGTGGATGCTGCATGTGATATGTTTGTCTTTGTTGGGTTTTTTTTAATTTTTGTCCCCATACGTTTCATTTTCTATTGCAGATATGAGTCCTTACTTTTCGATAAAACTATGTTTTGGTGGTAAATTCACTTCCCGGTTTACCGATTATGTTGGGGGAAAAATAGCATATTATGACATGTGTTCAGTGTTAATGCTAACATTAACTGAAATGGAAGCTATGTTTGGAGAGGTAGGATGTAGTACTGAGACGATGGATTTTTGGTTGTTGTTAAATGAATTGGAGATGTGTCCTGATAATTTATTTCCTATTGAAACTGGAAGAGATATGGATGTCGTAATAAACCTGGTTGACTGTAATTACAAGTTGTTAACTTTTTATGCAAGCTCAAACAGTTTTTAGTTCTGATGATGAGGGGTAGAAGAGAGTAGCCCCTGGTAGGCCCAAGAAGCTCAGGGAGAAGAAAAATGATGTCATCCAAGCTAGAGATCATGATCCCACCATGCTCAAGAGAAAAGGAACCAGTCTAAGGTGTTCCCACTGTGGCCAGTGGGAGCACAATGTCAGGAGTTGTCCCTCAAAGGTATGAATTTACTAGAACAAATTTATGTGACTGATTGAAGGGTAATTGTGCATAAACCTCTTATTCATTTTCAGGGACCTGAAAATGAAGATGGTCAAGAGGAGGTGTTGAAATGGCAACCTAAACCCAGGTGCTCCTACTGCAACGAGGATGGACATAACAAAAGAAGTTGCAACACTAAGGTATAAAGTACATTAAGACTTAATTTTGTACAAACATAAGACTTATATGTTGGGGGTTTATGTGCAGAAAGTGGATGAAGAAACAAAAAAGAAAGAGAGAGAGGCAGAAAATGCAGTTGCCTTCAAGGAGGAATTGGAAAAGCTTAAAAAATCACAAAGCGACATGTATGCTAAGAAATCTGCAGCAACTCCACCTTTGAAGAAGCCCAAATTCAACCATGGAGGTATTGTCAAACCCTTCAAAGCACCAGCTCAAACAGGACATTCAGGGGATGATAATTCAGAGAAGTATACAACACTTAAACAGTTGCAGTCTGCATTGAAGAAGAAAAAGAAAGTCTTGCCCAAGACTGTTTAATTTCTGTTGTATCTCTGTGTTTTTGGCTTAAATGTAGTAAAATGATAGAACTATGAGCAATTTGTGGTAAACTTATTTTGTGGCAAATTGTTCAATTGGTTGTATCTCAATGGAGGAACCATTATTTTGATCAACTTTTAAGCATTTATGTTAGACTTGTTATCCCATCGGTTTGGTTTTGGTTTGGTCAGCATTTATATCCGAGTCTTTATATCCATTTTACCATTGCTTCTAACCACTTTTTTGCATTCATTTCTGTTTCTTCACACTAGGTAACCAACACAATTGCTTCAACTAAATTCATTACACTAGAATTCAAGAAACTATAAACATCAACTTAGATCATTACACTAAAATTAGACTTAAAAATGCAACATTAAGACAGTAGAGTTACATCTCTTCCACATCTCCAGTTTTGCAGAAAGTGTACATAAGTATTGCAATCCATGTGACAATTAGCAAAGTAAGTGGTATGTTGCTACTTGATTTCTTTGCTTCACTTGAATCTTTTTCTTGAAGCACTTTCGAACATCCCATGCTCCCTTTCGAACATCCCATGCTCCCTCCAGCTTCATCTGAATGACAAACTCCAAGGCCCTTATATTCCACTTCTATCTGTTGTCTTTCAAGGTAGTTAATTCTACGCAAAAGGCTAGGTATGATAATTCTTGCACGCTCACATAGAGGACCATCCAACCATCTGAAATAGTGACACCGATTACAACTGAAAAAACGTCGACCTGCATTTGAGTCTGTCCAAGCTGTTTTCACCACCAACCACTCTCCACATAGACATCTCTCAGCCATCAATTTGATTTACTGGAGGAGAAAGAGAAATTTTACTGGAAGAAATGCAGTTGGGGGTAGTAGAGAGGAAGAAGAAGGCGTTGAATCAATATATAACAAAATAAGACACATATAACCCCGAACAATTTCTGCTCTAACGGTCATAATTAATGGAAATGGACGGAAGGTTGCATATTGAACCGCCCAAAAATTCTGTGGGTTGCAAAGTGCATTTATGCAAAGTATGAATACCAAAGTGATTTTGAAACAAACCAAAGGGTTGCGAAATGCAACTAAGTCCCAAAATTATCATGTATTGCTGCCATCACGATGGTGAATTCATCAAACTAGCTGATCCTGTGGCTCTCTTTGATCTCATTCAGGCAGCATGCTTCTTTGACCATAAGAACCTAATGGATTTGACATCAAAAACATTGGTGAGCATGGTCAAGAGAAAAAGTGTCAAGGAGATCAGAACAAATTTTATCATCAACCAAAACTATGACTGGAATTGTAATAAGAAACCATCTAAAAGGCCTAGATTTTCCACAGACTGCATAATGAGAAGCCGAGATAGAGAAACTTTTAAAAAGCCATCAAATTTCTTGTATGTCCAGCGTTCTCCTCTTGTCACTGAAGTGCTGAGCTCCATCGAGAGAAGGACGTCAGATTTCGATGCTGCTGCTGTTAAGCTCTTAGAGTCTAAGAGCAACAAGGACCAATTCGAGGCCACCAAATTATTATCATATTGTTGATGGAGGATTTTCGTAATCAACGTGATTTTTGGAGGCCCACTGGAATTTACAAGTGTAACACATGTAATTGGCTGTTTTTGGTGATTTGGGTGTGATTTGATGGTGGGGGTGAGCTGAGCTTGAGAGGTTACGAGAATCATCGCAGGTTCCATTAGCGAGATCTGTGGCCGTTCTCCCAAGGTGCCTACGTACCCTTGTTTATATAGGGATCAAGCTCACGTAGTTCTAATGCGAAGCTGATTCTGCTTGACCAGCTGTATTCGGTTGTCTAATTCGTGTAGGACTCAGGTTCCTTTAGAGCCTTTCACGAACTAGTTGGCTAAGTAGAGTAGAACTCGAGTTCGTACCCTACTATAATTCTCATGTCTATTAGAGGCATTCTAGGATCAACTGCGCCCTAGAATTACACTCCAATAATAATTCGGTCTCTTTCTGATTGGCTACGCTCAGGAACCTGGTGCTCAGGAACCTATGTCTCAGGAACCTGGTGCTCAGGAACCTATGTCTCAGGAACCTGGTACTCAGGAACCTGTATTTCGGAACCTGGTTCTCAGGAACCTCTGTCTAGGAACCTGTTTCTCAGGAACCTCCTTATTTCGGGACACATTGCTTAGGGACCTCTTTATAGGTACCTGTACCTGCACAAATAACAAACTGGTTAGACTGGATAGCTCTTCATATGCTCTTGGCACCTCTATGGCTGTTGCTATGCTAACTCGAACTCTTCTGCTGGGAGGAACCTGGTCTTCTAATACTCAGCCCAGCTTCCTGACCATTGGAAACCTCCTGATACTCATACATCCTTAGTCATTTCTTCTATCTGATCTTCATAACTCATACTGGATCTATCTCCTGGCTCATATGGATTGGACCCTATAGCTTATTGGGCCTAAATCTAGCCCATGGAGATTTTGGGCACAACAAGTACCCCCCGGTTCCTTGAAGTCATGCAATACGAAAGGAACCTATTCAACTTTCTGATATGGGGTCGAATGCTTAACCACTTCTCTTAAAATGTATTACTTCAACAACACGTATCCAAGCTTACATGAGCTAACTCGGCGTAAGAAACAGGACACTTAATGTTTTAGTAAACATAGTATTGATCAACTTCTTTCTTAGTGAGGAACATGTTCTCTTCTTCTTCTTTGAAACTCATTCTTATGACAAATCTTCATTCTTCAACTGCTAGTCATTCTCTATACATTCTCCTAATAATTTTGCAAAATCTTTCCAAGGACACTTCTGAGGTTTCTAGGACGTCATCATACTTCTGCTTACTCTTGTATCTTCTTAGGTGATCTTTGTCTTCAATGTCTTCACATGTCTTTTGTATATCTAGAAGTCTTGAAAAGCGAGTGGCACCTCAACAACTTCCAATCAAGAGGTTCAACATTTATTTACTCCTTTTGGGAAAATGCATAATTTTCACATCGTGCATCCAAGCTTACATGAGCTAACTCGGCGTAAGAAACAGGATACACTACGCTTCTGTATGCAGATTCCAAATTAAATCCTCAAATCAAAAATCAAAGGATCGTGCTGAAAACTAACCTGGAAACTTTTCTGAAGCCGTCTTCTCGTAGATCATTATCATCAGACTGCGAAACTCGTCGTAAATACTCTCTAATTGTTCAAGCAATACTTCTTTTTTCTTCCGAACTGACTTATATAAAATGATCTCTCATCCAATGCTTTCATAGAATACGTTGGAAACTTACTTATAACCCCAAGAATCTCCATTATTCGTAGGATGAAACAACCCTGGAACCTCTTGAGCCATCTAAATAGCTCCCTTGAAACCTCAGCTGCTTGCTCTACTTGGAGCTTTCAAACCTTTGTAAACTTAGAACCTCTTGTCTACATACTTCGAGTACTGTTTCCAAAACCATAATCTAAAGCATAACCTTTCTTAATAACTTTTTAACTTTTCATTGCTGAATAGCTAGACCAGGTTCCTCAAGAATAGTTGATTAATCCTGCAAAACAAAATAAAAAACATAGAACAGAAACCAGTTAATGTTAGTAAAATTTCTCTTGCATAATTCGGGTCAACTCTTGGAAAGGTTGCCTGCTTGGCTCCCAATCCTAATCTCTAGGTCCCAACATGCCTCGAGGCATGTTGGTTCCTTTTTTTTATTGGAAAGGTAACCTGCTTGGTTCCCAATCCTATTCTCTAGGTCCCAACATGCCTCGAGGCATGTTGGTTCCTTTTTGTGCCTCGAGGCGATTCTAGGAACCTGTGTGCCGTTCTGGGAGTCCACACAGATTCCTCTTCTCCATGTGTCAGGCTAGACATCTTATGAAGGTAAATGCTAAGGATTTTATCCCTTCTTCCCATGTGCCAAAGGCGGTTCCACATGAGGGAGAGCTTATTAGGCTTCTCTTTAAGGTGCCTTTTGTCAGGACTTTAGATGCCTTTTGTCAGGACTTTAGATGCCTTTTGTCAGGACTTTAGATGCCTTTTGTCAGGACTTTAATTCACATGCTCAAGAAACTTGAGGCTTTTGGCAACAATGTCGTGCTCAGTCAACTGAGGCTTTTCAATCACATTTGCTCAGGAAGCTACCTGAAGCTTTTCTCGTGCCCAGGAAGCTACCTGGGATTTTTTCTCGATGCCCAGGAAGCTACCTGGGACTTTGCTCAATACCCAGGAAGCTACCTGGGATTTTTCTCAATGCCCAGGAAGCTACCTGGGACTTTTCTCGATGCCCAGGAAGCTACCTGGGACTTTGCTCAATACCCAGGAAGCTACCTGGGATTTTTATCAATGCCCAGGAAGCTACCTGGGACTTTTCTCGATGCCCAGGAAGCTACCTGGGACTTTGCTCAATACCCAGGAAGCTACCTGGGATTTTTCTCAATGCCCAGGAAGCTACCTGGGACTTTTCTCGATGCCCAGGAAGCTACCTGGGACTTTGCTCAATGCCCAGGAAGCTACCTGGGATTTTTCTCAATGCCCAGGAAGCTACCTGGGACTTTTCTCGATGCCCAGGAAGCTACCTGGGACTTTGCTCAATGCCCAGGAAGCTACCTGGGACTTTTCTCAATGCTTGCTCGGGAAGCTGCCCGAGGCTTAATACTTGCTCAGGAAGCTGCCTGAGACTTAACTCTTGCTCAGGAAGCTGCCTGAGGCTTAACTCTTACTCAGGAAGCTGCCTGAGGCTTAATTCAATGCTTGCTCGGGAAGCTGCCCGAGGCTTAATACTTGCTCAGGAAGCTGCCTGAGACTTAACTCTTGCTCAGGAAGCTGCCTGAGGCTTAACTCTTGCTCAGGAAGCTGCCTGAGGCTTAATTCAATGCTTGCTCGGGAAGCTGCCCGAGGCTTAATACTTGCTCAGGAAGCTGCCTGAGACTTAACTCTTGCTCAGGAAGCTGCCTGAGGCTTAATTCAATGCTTGCTCGGGAAGCTGCCCGAGGCTTAATACTTTTCTCAACACAATCTGTCTACAAGCTAATTCTGATCAATCAATCGTAGTCTGCACATTCTGTCAATTCATACTCATACTTCGTGAATACTGTCAAAACTACAGGAACCTGTTAGTCAAGGTAACCTGCACCACAATACAAGTACTTAAACAAGCACTTAAAATTTTTCAAATTGGCATTTGAAATAGCTTAATCAATCATGCACAATACTGTCTAAGTAGGAATACTACCCCCCAGTTCTTTTGGGTAATTACTGTTACGTAAAAGAACAATAAGGAAGCTATAATCATCATCGTCATTCTAAGAATACAGAAGACTAACCTTATCATAAGCACAATAAATCTTCTTCCACTATCATCAATTCTTGCTAAAAGAAATGTCATGCTGTCTAATCAGAATAATAATCTGGCGAAGACTTACGTGAATCCAATTGGATATTATGTGATCCTTTATGGATAGAAAGCTCTCGTGGTATGTGTACCGGAATCTCTTCATATGAACCTGTTAGCTACAGGTGAATTTGGAAGCTGTTGCGATGAGCTTCGGAAAAATACAAATGAACCTGAAAATTACAGGTGAACAACATAAAATCTGTTAACTACAGATACATAAAATCTTTGCAGCAACACACACTTTCTTTTACTCAAGTATCGACTGGCTAAAAACTTCTAGCAGGAAGCTGCTAATCAAAAGCTATCTACAACCGGCTTCTAAGCAATATCAATGATCTTGGAAGCTGTCATATACAAGCTTCAAGCATATATGAATGAACCTGTAACATGTCAGTTACAAGAAAATAGCAAATAATCTACTAGATGCTGGTAAAATAGCTATACTTGGGAGCTATTACTAGAATCTTCATATAAGTAACGTAGAACTTGTTAGCTACAGGTAAATATAATTGAACCTGAAAGCTACAGGTATATTTCAAGGAACCTGCGAACTGCAGGTAAACATTAAGGCACCTGCGAGGTGTAAGTAAATAACAAAGAATCTACTAAGTGTAGGTAAATATCAAGTAACCTGCGAGCGGCAGGTAAATGTGCATTCTAACATTTAAAAACACAATCAAGACATAATCATAGCTTTATCTCATGTAAGACCTCAATAGCATAGATGCTTATGCATTATTTATGTATAACAAGTGTTTGTCGCGCGTACCTGGGAGGTTTCTACGAATATATAAGCATAAACGGAAAGGTGTCACCTGGATCTTTCTCTAGATTGATCTGCTGTGAAGCGGAATCCTCTGTTAAGCTTTGAAAACTCATTGACGTGTTCATGATGCAAGCGTGCTGCTCTTCAAGGTATTAAACCAAAATAATCCACAAGATTTCTGAACCAAATCTAAACTATGAGGTTCCTAAATCTGATCGTGAGGTTCTCGAACCTGATTGTGAGGTTCTTTAACCCGAATTCTCTTAAAATTTTGAAATCCTTGATTTTTGCAATAGTAATTATACTACCCCCCAGTTCTTCAGGGAAGCTTGTCTTCGGTGGAGAACTATATTCTGGAAGCTCCACAATTCTTCATTAATCTTGAGGCAAAGCGCTCAATTTCTCTCATCATAACAAATATCAACTTTTCTGATCTTGCTAATACCAGTTCTAATCATCATATCAACTGCTCTCTAACAAGTTGCTGAACATTCCTCTGTGAAGTTGAGTAATGCGCGCTTTCTTCAATTTGAGCTTCATTTCTTTTTGATTTTCAAGAGGTTCCCTTCTCTCTATTAGGGGACCTGAACTGTTCGACTTTATCAAAATTACTCTTGTCAAAATCAAGAATGATTCTTGCATCTACTCTTCATCAAAATCTTTAACTGTATCTGAAACTCTTCATGTTATTCTTGCTTTTGGCTTCAACTTTTCCTCTAATTTCTTCTTCATCATATGACCTCATGTGTGAGATATAATCTTCTCGAGATCTCATCTATCTGGCCTTCTTACTCAGGTACATACTCATCAGCAAAATTATTGCGCACGGGGGGAGACCTCTGGTTCCGGGAACCTCCTGCCATTAGGTCTTTTTCCATTCTTATTTTCATTCTGAATCACCTTTCATTGACATCTTTCTCTCGATCTTCTTCAACCTCTTACGACACGTGCTGAGAGCAAATCTCTATATCAAATACAAATATCCCAATGCAACACCTCTAAGCTTACGCGAGCTAACTCATTGTAAGAAACAAGAGATGTTGAGAGAGATTATTTGTAAAGTATTTGTTGATGAGTGGATTTCGTAATCAACTTATGTGAGGTTTACGGGTAGTTGTATAGGCTAGCGATCAACTGTTCTACGAAAAAAGGTTTGGGTTGTGTTTGTGGGGGTTGAGCTGAGCTCGAGGGTATCTCCAATAATCTCAGGTGCCTTTAGAGAAAATTAGAGAACTTAATGCGTCGTACCCTGAGGTGCCTACGTACCCTTGTATTTATAGGGATCAAGCTCACGTAGTTCTAGTATGATTCTGTCTCTTACTGGAATAGCTGTATTCGGTCACATAGTTCGTGTTGGACTCAGGTTCCTTTAGAGCCTTTCACGAACTAGTTTGGCTAAGTGGAGTAGAACTCGAGTTCGTACTCCACTTATGATTCTCTCATTGGTTAGAGTTATTCTAGGATCATCTGCGCCCTAGAATTATACTCAGATACCAATTTGTTTATCTGTTCTAGATGACTCCTAGAACTTTCTGTTGGCAACTCGTAGGAACCTGGTGCTCAGGAACCTACGTTTCAGGAGCCTTTTTCTCAGGGACCTCCTTATTTCGGGACATATCACTTAGGGACCTTCCTTTGGGTGTCAGTACCTGCACAAATAACAAATTAGTTAGACTGGATAACTCTTCGAATGCTTTTATCATCTCTATGGCTATTGTTATGCTAACTCGAACTCTTCTGCTTGGAGGAACCTGGTCTTCTAGTGCTTAGCTCAGCTTCCTATACATTGGGAACCTCCTGATACTCATACTTCCTTAGTCATTTCTTCTATCTGATCTTCATAACTCATACTGGATCAATCTTCTAGCTTGTATGGACCGGATCCTATAGCTTAATGAGCCTAAATCTAGCCCATGGAGATTTTGGGCACAACAAGTACCCCCCGGTTCCTTGAAATCATGTAATGTGAAAGGAACCTATTCTAATTCTACGATCAAAAGTTCTATGCTAAACCATCCTGGTAACTATATCTCGTTTCAACATTGTATATCCAAGCCTACATGAGCTAACTCGGTATAGGAAACAGGACATAGAATGTTTTCAGCTTGATATAATCTTGAGTAAGCTTCCTTTGCATTAAGGAACCTGTTATCTTGCTTTTTTCTTCTTTAGATAGCTGCTCTCGAAGTCAACTCGATGCTTGCATTTAGCTCCTCTAGGAATCTAATTAGTCCCTTAACTCCACGTCTCTTTAAATTTAATAATTTAAGGATCTATAGGAAGAGATAATGGTTGGCAGCTGGAGATAATTTAAAGTTCGAATTGAACTTATCACTTACCAAAGCTGTAGTTAATGCATGAGTTCCCAAGGCTCACACGCCTTTTACACATGTACCTCTTCGTTTTTACCGCTCCTCTAATGCTTTGACGCGTGTACGGAACTGTCTTGATTATATAAACACACTTCTAACTCCAAGTCTAGTTTTTACCTTTACCAAATATCTTCCAAAACCCTTAGAGAGAGAAGAAGGAAAAGAAGTCCGACAGTCACTTACTCAATCCAAGCTCTCCGTCGCCGCTTTCTTCTAATTAAGGTATGATTTGCTTTCTTTCTGCTCTTTTGACTTCATTTCGTATTGTCTGCACTTTCGTGTCTTGCATGTCGATGTTCTTTGTTTATGGTCTTTGTATGTATGCGTTCGTATCAATCTTTCACATTCCATGCTTTTCATACAACTTGTTCACCACACCTTGTTTGTTTGGTCATCGATTTATAGTTTTGTAACCCTGGTTTCCCTGGGATCCGATAATATTTATTCACATTCTGTACACACATGTTTTCGACTTATACTGTAATCGATATGAGTCGTTTCAATGGTGCGTAGCTTTTGTGTAATTCGCTGACTACCATGTGTCTCATAGCTATGTCCGTCCCAGAACTTTAGAACCACTATTTCTCTTTTAAAAGACTCAAAACCTGATTTTTCTCCGTCTGTCTTTTGCAGATGTCCTCTGATTCTACACACTCTGACCACTTGTCTTCTATTCAACCTTCTATGATGCCAATAGGGGAAAGAACTAGGTCTAGGGTTGTTGTTCCAGACATTGATGAACCTGGAAATATCCTTCTCAAACCTTCGACCTTACCCTCTACAAATCTTCCTACCCCTTCCTTTGTAGATTTGGGGGATGATTGGCCCTCTGACGGAGAGGAAGTGTCTAAGCCTGATCATAGTCTGATCCCGGATCCTAATTTTGATAACGAAGTGTCCGTTGAAAGAGAGTTGTATAAGCAAGAAATCGTACCTTTCTGTGACAAAATGGATTCTCTTATGACCTTGACTAGGTTAGAGAAATTGTATGAGGAATGTGTTCGTCCATCCTGCTCCATTGTTATCCCTAAACCAGGTGAGAGAGCTCATAAGTTTGATACCAAGATACCTGATCGAGGTATTCCAAATGTTGTAACCTCTGCTGCCTTCTTCAAAGTTGGTGTATATTTCCCTCTGCATCCTTTCCTGAGAGAGGTTCTTGACTTCTATGGTTTGGCCCCTCTCCAATTGACACCTAACTCATATAGGTTAGCCATTAGTACCTACATTTTGTACACTAGCATGTTTACAACCCCACTATCTGCACATGAATTAGGTTACTTCTTCAGATTGAAGGACACTGGGAAGGGTTCTGGTTGCTTCTATCTGACTGCCTGGCCTAGTCATCAAGGCCAATGTATAAAAGGTGTTAAACAGAACTTTGATCAATGGCAAGAGCAGTTCCTTTACTGCTTTGATTGTCCCTCTATCCGCTTTGAATTCAATTGCCGCCCATTAATTCCAAAACAGACTATTCTCACTGGAGCTTGCTTAATGAGAGCTAAAGAGGCTTTGAAGCATTCTTCGGCCATAAGAGATTGTATGATCCTATTGACCCCTGATAATTTATCTGCCCTAGGTTTTATACCCTCAGCTTCTGGTATGAGTTCCCCTGTTGTTGTCCTTTCTTTTCTATTGTTATACATCTGTACTTTTACCTGCTTATTCTGTATATAAATCTCTGATACTTTCTTGTATTTTCTTTCGCAGATATGGCTCCAAAAGCCCCATCGTTTATCAAGAGGTCCAAGAACGTGGATGAGATCTTCAAGACTGAAACTAAGGAGGTTCCGCTGAATGCAACTCCTATTAATCAAATTCCTGGCACTCTTGCTTCCCAAACTACTCATTCTGGTTCTTCAAAGAGGAAATTTGCTCAGACAACTCTTGACCTCTCAGCAGCTCCCCAGACTCGCTCGTCAAGGAAAAGCAAAGCAGTAAAAACCGATCCTGATCAATCCTCCAACCTGTTCAAAGACATGATTGACACCCATGTTCCTACAGAGACAATAGCTGCCTGGAGTAAGATGAGTTCTACTGAAGCCATGCACGCCATGAGGTTTGCTACTGCTCAATCTGCTTTCTTTGCTCTCAGATACTGTGACGAGTTTGCTGTAAAGACCCAATATGACCTTCAACTTCAAGGAGAAATTCGCAAACTCAAAACAGAACTAGCTGCTAGTGAGGATAAGGCAAACATTGCCACTGCGGCTGTCAGAAATGCCAAGATTGTGGAGACCTCTTTAAAAGATGAGAAAATCGAACTTCAAGGTCAGGTCAAGATCCTTAGGGACGAGAAACTGTCGATGTTAGAAAGAACCAATGAACTGGAAGCCCAGGTGGATGCCTTGAATGCTGCTGCTGGAGTTGTGAAGTCATCCATACTTGTCAAGGAGAAGGCCAGATATGATGAAGGCTATGATGAAGGTATTAATGACTACATACGTTCCACATGGGAGAAGATGCCCAATATAAACTGGTTCCTCTTGGGTGAAGACGTAGTAGGGATGATCAAAGATTTTGAGGAGAAAGCTGCTGCTGCAAACTCTGTACCTCCCGTGAAAACGGTTGAGAGGTCTCCGGGTGCCACCCTTGAGACTGCAGAGATTCCTGCTCCTGACGTTACTCCAACCACTCTTCCACCTTCCTCAGCCATCGAAGAATCTAGTAAAGTATCTCCTGCCTAGAGCTTCATAAATTTTCTGAACTTTCCATAACTTTCCTTGAGGTTGCGGGCCCCTCGTAGTGCCTCGCGGGATGTAATTTAACTTGGTTTCAATGGCCTTCGTGCCTTTAACTTTGGTTTACCTAGGGTCCTTGTACCCTATAACTCTTTATGTTTCTAATGACTATTATCTATTTTTGCTATATCTCTTGCTCTTGCTTGTTCATGCCTATTTTCTTAACTTGCGTCTGTACTTAATACTGCACACCTTTTTTCCAAAACCTCGTAGAATATTTTATCAATTAATTAGTGTCCATACTTATACACCCAAGCTTACGTGGGATAACCCGTTGTAAGAAACAGGATGCATCCATATTTGCACTTATAATTTTCTCAAAATAACATGTAACTAAATATAGCTTACTTGCAGACTTGGAACCCTTTTTTATTTATACTTCGAGGCATGTATTCACCACCGTAATCTGAACTATAGTTTTCCTTAGAGATTCCTCCCAGATCCAAACCAGGTTCCCTACAAAATATCTGATCAACTTTGTAAGCTTAAACACATCTTTTCTCATGCTTCACTCAACATTATCAGAGTCGCCTTTTGAACTAAAAACCCTTTCTGATAACCTTAGATCCTAAATAATTTGACCAGGTTCCTCGACCATTAAACCTGCAAAATAAACATAAAACAAAAACTAGTTAAGGTTAGTAAAATTTCTTTTGTTTAATTCGGGTCATCTCTTGGAAAGGTTGCCTGCTTGGCTCCCAATCCTAATCTCTAGGTCCCAACATGCCTCGAGGCATATTGGTTCCTTTTTGTACCTCGGGACGATTCTAGGAACCTGTGTGCCGTTCTGGGAGTCCGCACAGATTCCTCTTCTCCATGTGTCAGGCTAGACATCTTATGAAGGTAAATGCTAAGGATTTTATCCCTTCTTCCCATGTGCCAAAGGCGGTTCCACATGAGGGAGAGCTTATTAGACTTCTCTTTAAGGTGCCTTTTGTCAGGACTTTAGATGCCTTCTGTCAGGACTTTAGATGCCTTTTGTCAGGACTTTAATCCGCATGCTCAAGAAACTTGAGGCTTTTCAATCACATTTGCTCAGGAAGCTACCTGAGGCTTTTCTCAATGCCCAGGAAGCTACCTGGGACTTTTCTCGATGCCCAGGAAGCTACCTGGGACTTTTCTCAATGCCCAGGAAGCTACCTGGGACTTTGCTCGATGCCCAGGAAGCTACCTGGGACTTTGCTCGATGCCCAGGAAGCTACCTGGGATTTTGCTCGATGCCCAGGAAGCTACCTGGGACTTTGCTCGATGCCCAGGAAGCTACCTGGGACTTTGCTCGATGCCCAGGAAGCTACCTGGGACTTTTCTCAATGCAATCTGTCTACAAGCTAATTCTGATCAATTGATCGTAGTCTGCACATTCTGTCAATTCATATTCATACTTCACACATACTGTCAATGCTACAGGAACCTGTCAGCTTAGGTAACCTGCAAAATGCAACACAATGCTACAGGAACCTGTTAATCTAGGTAACCTGTTTCAAAAATTTCAAATTGTCATATGAAATATCAAATCATAGCATGTGCAATACTGTCTAAGTAGGAATACTACCCCCCAGTTCTTTTGGGTAATGATTATTACGTAAAAGAACTATTAAGGAGCTATAGCTGCAAACAATGCACTCAAAATATTCAACGTAGAGCTATACATCGCTCAATACTTGAAAAAATTGTCTTGCAAGTAGGGAGGTTCACATCAAATACCCCCCAAGTACATGCATAATTAAATACTGAAATCAAAATGCTGGTCAGCTATAACTAATAAACTGCCTTTATTCTTGGGCTGAAAGAGCCTTACTTTTCCTAAAAAAAAAACATAAAAGAGTTACTGATAATACTTCTTGAGATGCTCTGCATTCCAAGCTCTCGGAATGAGGTTCCCATCCATATCCATTAAGTGGTAGGTTCCTTCCCAAATGGCTGACTTTATCTGGTAAGGCCCTTCCCAATTTGCTCCAAAAGCTCCATGTGCCAGAACCCTGGTATTTGGCATGACTTTTCTCAGAACTAGGTCTCCAACTTTAAAAGGTCTTGCCTTCACCTTTTTGTCGTAATACCTTCGAACTCTCTGTTGATATGCTGCTAACTTCACTTGTGAATCTGCTCTCAACTCTTCAACCATGTCTAAATACAATCTATGATTGACCTCATTGCTCTCTGGATTAAAATACTTTCTTCTCAAGGAACCTGTTCCAACTTCCACAGGTACCATAGCTTCACAACCATAAGTGAGGGTAAAAGGAGACTCACCAGTTGTAGTTCTAGGCGTGGTATTGTACGACCACAAGACTCCAGGAAGCTCCTCTGGCCAGCTTCCCTTCTTATCTTCAAGCCTTGTCTTCAAAGTGTGCTTGATAATCTTATTCACTGCTTCAGTCTATCCATTACTCTGCGGATAATACACTGCTGAAAATGCTTTTTGGATTCCAAACTGCTCACACAATCCTCTAAGCTCTCTACTATCGAACTGCTTCCCATTGTCAGAAATCAGCTTCTGTGGAATGCCAAACCTGCATACAATAGCTCGAAACACAAATTCAGTCAATTTTGACGCTGTAATCTTAGCAAGTGGTTCTGCTTCCGCCCACTTTGTAAAGTAATCGACTGCGACCACTGCGTATTTCACTCCTCCTTTTCCTTTCGGGAGCTCACCAATGAGGTCTATTCCCCAAACAGCGAATGGCCAAGGGCTAACAATCGGTTTGATAGGTGCTACCGGACGACTATCAAAATTGGCAAACCTCTGACAATTACTGCATGCCTGCACGAACTTTGTAGCATCTGCTTTGATGGTTGGCCAATAATATCCTTGTCGAAGGACTTTCATGGCTAAAGAATTACCCCCCGAGTGATTTCCACATACTCCTTCATGAATTTCCTCGAGGATATACTTGCATTGTTCTCCAGCTACACACTTGAGCAAAGGCTGATTGAATCCTCGTTTATACAGAACTCCATCATAAATTACATACCTGGCTGCTCGATACCTCAGCTTCCTGATATCACTTTGATTGGGAGGTAGCTCCCCTTTGTCCAGGTAACGATATATCGGGGTCATCCAGGAATCTTCAACTGGAAATTCAATGTCCATTACCTCTTCCTTGAAAACACTTGGTTGCTCCTGGATTTGAAGTGGAATTACCCCCAATAATGTGGATTCTCTCTGTGACCCTAGCTTGGCCAATGCATCCGCTTTGGTATTCTTTCCTCGAGGTACTTGATCCAGCTTCACCTCTCTGAACCTTGCGATCAACTCCTGGGAATATCTCAAATATAAGTCTGTTCTTGGCCCTCTCGCCTGAAAACCACCACGAATCTGCCAAACTACTAACATCGAATCACTAAACACTCTGATATTCTCTACTTTCATCTCCAAAGCCAACTTGAGGCCTGCAATCAATGCCTCATATTCCGCATCATTGTTCGTGGCTTTAAAAGCAAAATGAATTGAGCTATAGAGTTGGTGCCCTTCTGGACTAACTAGTTCTATGCCTGCACCTGCTCCACCACTGTTAGCAGCTCCATCTACATACAGTGTCCACCAAGGTGCGCAGTTGTCATTGTCTGCCTGTCTTTCCTCCTCCTCTTTTGGCCCCTCTTGGCCGGTAACCTCTACATGAGGTGGAAACTCGATTAAGAAATCTGCTAAAGCTTGAGCTTTGATTGCTGTCTTTGGCTTATACTCTATGTCGAACTGTCCTAGCTCCACAGCCCACTTTAACATTCTTCCAGAAGTTTCTGGCCTATGCATCACTTGCTTAAGCGGATATGAGGTTCTTACTTCAATCTTGTGAGCTTGGAAATAAGGTCGCAGCTTCCTGGAAGCCAGAATCAATGCGAAAACCAGCTTCTCCATTCCTGTATACCTCGTTTCTGCATCAAGTAACCTTTTACTAACATAGTAAACTGGGCTCTGCTGTCCATTCTCTTCTCGAACCAGAACTGCACTAATGGAATACTCTGACACAGCCAAATAAAGTATCAATGTTTCTCCATCCACAGGTTTGGCTAACAGTGGGGGGCTCCCCAAATGCTCCTTTAGCTTTCCAAACGCTATCTCACATTCTGCGGTCCACTCGAATTTGTTTCCTTTCTTTATAGCTTTAAAGAACTCCTGACACTTATCAGTGGACCTCGAAATGAATCTATTCAAAGCTGCAACTCTTCCTGTAAGAGACTGAACCTCTCTCACAGTTCTCGGAGACCTCATATCAATCAATGCTTTAATCTTGGCTGGGTTGGCTTCAATACCTCTGTGGTTTACCATGAAACCCAGAAACTTTCCTGATTCTACCCCAAACACACATTTTTGAGGGTTCAGCTTCATTCTGTACTTTCGCAAGATTCCAAACATTTCTTCTAAGTGCTTCACATGGTCAACAGCTTCCTTAGACTTAACTAGCATATCATCCACATATACCTCCATAGTACGGCCAATTTGGTCTTTAAATATCATGTTCACTAACCGTTGGTATGTGGCTCCAGCATTAATCAATCCAAATGGCATGCACACGTAGCAATAAAGACCTCTATCTGTAATAAAAGAAGTATGCTCTTGGTCAGGTTCATACATAGGGATTTGATTGTAACCTGAATATGCATCCATGAAGCTGAGGAGGGCATGTCCAGCTGTTGCATCCACTAACTGATCAATCCGTGGCAGTGGGAAGCTGTCCTTCGGACATGCTTTGTTGAGATCTGTGAAGTCCACACAGGTTCTCCATTTTCCATTAGGTTTCTTTACCAAAACAGGATTTGCCAACCATACTGGGTAAAAAGATTCTTTAACTAATCCTGCATCCAATAATCTGTCGACCTCTTCTTTCAATGCCTGGGCTCTTTCTCCACTAACTGGTCTTCGCTTCTGTCTCACTCCTTTCTTTTCTGGATCAATATTCAACTTATGACACATGACCCTTGGATCTATCCCTCCCATATCTGCATGACACCATGCAAACACATCCGGATTCCTGCCCAAAAAAGTAATGAGAGATTCTTTTAAGGCTGGATCGAGTTGAGCTCCAATCTTCAACACCTTTATACCATCTTTGTCATTGATCTTCACATCCAGAGTTTCACCAGCTGGTCCAGCCTTTACCATGGTTTCTGGCATTCGAGGATCTAAGTCTACCTCCATCTCTGCGGTTGAGTCCTCTTGAGGTTCCTGGACGGTAGACGGTTCCTGCACTTCGTGCATGACATTCCTTCTCTTTGATGCTGGCTGACTGTCTTCATTGCATCCATTATGTTTCAGTTTTCGGGATTTTTCTTCATCCAACCCTTCTACCATACACACATCACCATCCTTATCCGTAGGGGGTGCACCTTCTATCAGTAAGTAGGGGGTATCTGGTCCCCGAAAAACGGGAATCTCATCATGAGGTTCCTCTTCTATGATCTCTTCAATTCTTATAGCTCTACAAGAGGCTGACACAAAACCTTCCAAAGGCGAACTGCGCAGGTCGACCGTTATCTTGTCTGGGTTCTTTCCTGGAAAACTATCAGGAACCTCGTCCATAGGCTCAGGCAATTTAGCAGCTCTAGCAGCATGTTGCAAAGCTTTTGTGTAACACTCTCTAGACTCATACTGACATCCTCGAACTATGCCAACTCCATTTGGCGTCGGGAACTTCATAGTGAGGTGGTAAATGGAGGTTATTACCCTCATCTCCTTCAAAATGGGTCTTCCCAAAATAGCATTGTAATTCATATTCTCTTCTATAACAATGAATTCTGCCAACTGTGTAATGCAACATGGTTTATCACCTAAGGTTACTGGCAAACGAATCTTACCTTTGATAGGAACCTGATTATTGGTGAATCCGTACAAGGTATCGTTTGTTGGAGTTAAGTCTTTATCCAGAAAATGCATCTTCTTGAAAGCTGAGTAAGATAGCAAGTTTACAGAGCTTCCATTATCAACTAGCACTCGATGAACCTCATAAGATCCAATTCCTACCTCAACAACCAAAGCGTCAGTATGGGGATGATGTACCCAGGAAGCATCTTCCTCAGTGAAAGTAATATCTGCATCCTCTCCTTCAAACAGCTTTGGGGACCTCTGGGACAGATTGTAAATACTGGTTAAAGGACGTTCTTTAGCCTCACGAGTATACCTCTCCATGGCATTCCTGCTGCTTCCTCCAATATGGGGACCTCCTATAATTGTGCGTATGCACCCAGCCTTAGGTGGTCCCTCCATCACGACAGGTTCCTGTGTCTGTGTCTTCTGAGTCTTCTCATCTCTATACTTTTTTCCTTCCTGAGCCACCCATTCACTCAATTGCCCTTGTCTGATTAGAGTTTCAATTAGATCTCTGAGGTGACGACAATCTGCAGTATTATGCCCATTATTATCATGGAAGTCACAGTAGGGGCGCTCATTCTTATTCCCTGGCGGACCGGTTCTGAAAGGCTTCTTAAACCATGAGGACTTCTCATTCACTGCGTAAATATGATCAATCGGAGCTAACAAAGGGGTGAAAGTTTCATAGACGGGTCTCTCTGGTCTATTGCTGTTATAGGAAGCTGGTGGCGGTACCTGACTCATGACAGGTTTAGTAGGATTCACAGCTTCAGGCTTCACCTGGGATGTGCGACTAACCACCTTTTTATTGTCACGACCATTGGGGCTTCTTTGTCTCGACCTCTTGCTTCCACTTTGCCTTACAAAATCTGGATCCTTCCTTAATTCAACTAGAGACTCCTCCACCAGTCGAAAGGGTTCTGCCTGGGCATAAAAGTCTGCTAACGTCTCTGGTTCTTTTCCCTGCAATGCTTTCCAAAAATCTGAGCCTCCTTTGACTCCAGCGATTAAGAAATTCTTTATTGTTTCCTCAGATGCCTTCCTAACTTTAGGAACCTCCGCATTAAACCTCTTGAAATATTCTGTCAATGTCTCACTAGGTCTTTGCTTGATATTGGCTAAGGTATTGGTTGGTGGGGCAAATGCAACAGATGCTCTGAATTGAGTGACAAAGAGCTTCCCCATGCTTGCCCAAGAACCAATCGAATCTGCAGGTAACCTTTTGAACCACTGATGGGCTCCGCCCTGTAGAGTTGCAGCCAGTAACCTGCACCTGGTGGCTTCCTTCACTTGATAAACATCCATCTCTGTGTCAAAACGACTAAGGTACTCAATGGGGTCAGTAGTCCCATCGAATTTCAACTCATTTGAGGGCCTGTAAGACCTAGGCAAAGCCGACTTTCGAACCTTCTTGGTGAAAGGAGAAGCTGTTATAGGGTTCACAGCAAGATTCTTTTCGTCCTTGAGTTGAGCCAAAATTTTCTTGACATCTTCTGCTGTCACCTCCCCAACAGCTTCCGCCTTTGTCTTCTTACTCGTCCCTTCTTCCTCTTGCGACCCTGCAGCGCTTGATTCTTCAGTGTCCTCATCTGAATCCGTGCTTTTTTCTTCAATTATCTCGACAGATGGGTCTTTATCTTTCTTCTTTTTCTTTGAGGAACCTCCAGTCTTGTTTTTCTTCTTTTTCTTGGACCCTGTACGGTCCTTGCTACCAGTTTTACTCTTCTCAGGATTCTCCATATCTTCATCATCATTATCTTCCTTCGGTTCTTCACCATCGTCTGGAACCTCCTCTCCATTCTCAGATTCTTCAAAATTCAACTGTTTCGGAGTAACCTTCGACTTCTTGCTCTTCTTTGCCTTCTTTTTCTTCTTTTTGCTTGAAGCCTGCTCCAAAGTCGATAAACGTTCTCCCACAGTCTTTAGGATTTCCATCATGGCTTCTTTAGTGACCTTCGGTGCTCTGGGAGGAGATGTGTTCTCCTCATGAACCTGTCGCTCAGAACGGGTTGCTTCGCTTTCCGAGCTGTCTGACATCTTTTCCACTCTTAAGATATTAACTATCCCCTCCTTCTAGCGCCAATGTTGATGAGTGGATTTCGTAATCAACTTATGTGAGGTTTACGGGTAGTTGTATAGGCTAGCAATCAACTGTTCTACGAAAAAAGGTTTGGGTTGTGTTTGTGGGGGTTGAGCTGAGCTCGAGGGTATCTCCAATAATCTCAGGTGCCTTTAGAGAAAATTAGAGAACTTAATGCGTCGTACCCTGAGGTGCCTACGTACCCTTGTATTTATAGGGATCAAGCTCACGTAGTTCTAGTATGATTCTGTCTCTTACTGGAATAGCTGTATTCGGTCACCTAGTTCGTGTTGGACTCAGGTTCCTTTAGAGCCTTTCACGAACTAGTTTGGCTAAGTGGAGTAGAACTCGAGTTCGTACTCCACTTATGATTCTCTCATTGGTTAGAGTTATTCTAGGATCATCTGCGCCCTAGAATTATACTCAGATACCAATTTGTTTATCTGTTCTAGATGACTCCTAGAACTTTCTGTTGGCAACTCGTAGGAACCTGGTGCTCAGGAACCTACGTTTCAGGAGCCTTTTTCTCAGGGACCTCCTTATTTCGGGACATATCACTTAGGGACCTTCCTTTGGGTGTCAGTACCTGCACAAATAACAAATTAGTTAGACTGGATAACTCTTCGAATGCTTTTATCATCTCTATGGCTATTGCTATGCTAACTCGAACTCTTCTGCTTGGAGGAACCTGGTCTTCTAGTGCTTAGCTCAGCTTCCTATACATTGGGAACCTCCTGATACTCATACTTCCTTAGTCATTTCTTCTATCTGATCTTCATAACTCATACTGGATCAATCTTCTAGCTTGTATGGACCGGATCCTATAGCTTAATGAGCCTAAATCTAGCCCATGGAGATTTTGGGCACAACAGTATTTCCAGCAGCTCACTGAATTGACTGAAGCTTCTCACTTTACTTTTGTAATGCTTAGCGGGCAATCCTGCACAATATCTCAATTTTGCAGGCATATATACAAATGCAACAAAATATATATTCATGATATAATTAATGCACATTAGTGAATATGATAACTAGGACACATAATATGCACATGCATTTTATTATGTATGTTTCATGCAAATATTTGTTTTAGATCATATATGCAGAATATTAAATCTAATTCTTTTTAATGACTTTCTTATATTTTTTTTTTATGTTGGCAAGCTAGTCAAATAATTATCTTACTGTGCTGCTTCGGAGATCTACTGCTAGACTTATCTCATCATTCCTATTTCTCATTTCTATCTCTCGCGAATGCATGCTATTCTAACTATATATCTTTTTACAGACTTCTTTTCTTAGGTGCTCAAAGTAATCTAAATCTATCTTTCGTAATAATCCCAAGATTTAAACTTCCTAGAAATCTCATAATTTTCAATCTAGAACTAGCTAGCCAGTCATTAAAATCACAACGTCTTCTGATTATCATCATTCTATAAACTGTCTAGCATTACTGTATGAATCTTCTAAAACATATTTGTTGTTCCCAAGATATTCTTATGTATGCATGGTATATATATGATATTTGCAAAATAAAGAATAAGATAGGAGGCTTAGCTCTGTGTTTCTGCAAAACGGCTTCCGGATGATTTTAAATCCAACTCCTCATGTGCATATTACTATTGCTGCGATCTTCCTTGGCTTTTCCAGTATCACGACGTCGACCTTCAATTCTTCGTCTTTCATCTATTTACATTTCTTATTTCCTGTATTTGTCGAACTGCATTGGACTTGCATGAAACCTGATTTCTTTATTAGTCCACGTTGTCAATTTTTTTTTTTTTCACAAAACCTCGGGAGCTCGCATGTATCATCTTCTATCTCCATTCTTTTTCCCGGAATTAAAGAAGCTGAATCCACTGTTATTCTTCATCCTTGATTTTGTTTAACAGTGCTTTAACACCTTATTGCAGAATTTTTACTCAGAAACGCCATTCTGAACAGCTTGACCACTGCTCACGAAAAACAAGATAACTTTCTGTAGAAAATGAATTTTCACGAGCCGTAAATTTTGCTGAAAACTAGACTCCGATACCTTTCTATCGGTATATCATACTGCTCCTAGAACGTTCCAGATCAAAACAGTTTATTCCGTGAAGTTGGCTCAGAATCAGCAGCCTGAGAATTCTGATTTCGTTCCTCTAACAGTTTTTGCTCTCATTATTTCATACTATAGAGATACTTTGATTTACTAGTCTTGGCTGCATACTAACTCCTTGCAGGGACTCCATGCTACCATTCATGCACAGCTTCCCAAGACCTCCTTGTTTTGTCGTGCAATTCTGGTTGAATTTGTCTATAAAACAGGTCTCGTGGTCCACATACTTTGTGCAGGAATCGTCTAAATAAATTGATCATTTCACCTGCTCCATCTCCATGATATACATATGCTTCTTCTCCTGCACACTTTAACATTGTATCACTATCTCTTTTGATCAGCCACGGTTGAGGTTTTCTGCCGTTATTGTGAAGATGGCTCATCCATTTCCTGGCCATTTTACTTCGACCAATCGCAGCCAACATCACCTTTAACAACTTGTGGGTGTGTGACAAGCATTTGTTTCGGTATTCAATCAAGTGAATTACCACATGAGCAAATTCTGCTAGAATCTTCTTCTATAGTCTATAGGGTTTTAATCATGCCATATATTGAATCATCACATTTCCTTGATAACCTCCCTCGCTGCTGCCCCATAACCTTTATCCTGGGTTGATCTCCAAGCATTGTTCCAGTCTCATGTTGTATATTTTCTTTAAAATCATGCCGCTGTCAAGTCCAAGGTATCTCATTTCCACCGCCAGTTTCATTGTCATACCAGCAACAAAGTCCGAGACTTCGGCCTCACATATTGTGTTCCTTCTTCTATACTAGTGCGGCTATCGTCCTGCTATCCCTTATATCCTATTATTTTTAGCTTTGTGCAAGCGGGTTCTGTCCTCAACACATGATATCAATTCCCCCTCCTGCACTGTCATGTTGTCGTCAAACTTTTCATTCAATATCTTCAGCTTTTCCTCCATGCTATACACATCTTCACATAAATACAAGCATGTTGTTGCTGCGCTTTCATGCATGCATACACCTCTGTTATAATAAATTTTCCAAAACCAATGCTTTGTTGCTCTTCTAATTCATACATCTACTTTTGCCATGGGTTAAACCTTCAACGTATATGTATGTACTTTTGTTTGATGACATCTACACCACTCGCCTCTGTCATTGTCTTCTCTGGCACTTCTCCAATCGCAACTAACATTACCATCAACACCCTGTAAAAATCATGCAGGCTACTGGCCTGCCTATCTCTTTTTATTCATGCGTTCTCTGTTCGATGTTTCTTATTAGTGCCTTAATATCCATAACACTGAAAGCCAGGTCTGATATGTACTCTTTAACCCCCGCTGACTCTGCTATGAATTTATGCTTCTCAGTGCCTTGTGTAGACAGCCCAGGTCTTTGTATCCGAGTTAAGATATCTCTACAGCCTACACCATCGTCCATGCCACTGGTTCTCTCTCGGGCATCCTTGGTTGGAGCCCACCCTGAATCCATTTTGCTAATCCCCTCCGATCAAATTGAAATCCTCATATCACAAACACCACACTAACCGTCAGAGAGCTCTAAATATACTAACCACCGCTGTTTGTCGTAACAGGTAAAAGTCCGTATACAATATAAAAATTTTGTTTTTCTTCTGGGCCATTGTCGCCGTCTTGTTGTTGCTCATCCAAAATTAATCAGAAGAGCCACCATATTAAGAAAATCTCCAAGCTTTTGGTCTGCATCTCCTGGTCGTCTTGCATTGGTTGTCTAGATTTTGTTTATTTCACAAACCGCTCTGTCAAGTTCTCGTCCTTGACGTCATATTGGCACCATCAAACCTGCAGTACGTATCTGCTGTGACTTCCAGTACCATCATGTTGCTTCTATTCACCTCTGGATGTGCATACAAACGTACACATATATGCCATCTGTATCATCTCTTATAGAACATAATAAAAACATCCATCCTGGTTTAATTTGTTGTGCGACAAGTACCACCATATCTGTCCTTATGGTTTCGTTTAATTCGACACCCACCAGTGTTATGTCCTTGTTTCCAGGTGTTTGTAAAACTAGTTGTATACATGCTTTTCATATCACCGAGATATGGTCGTAGGTGTCTCATGTGTATACAAGTTTCTTGTAATACGTCTCTTTATATCTATCATCTCTTCTGATGGTTACTTTTGTCTTCTGTCTAAACTCATCGCCAACAATACGCACGCAGATCATTCAAAACTTGTATCTTCCTTGACGTTGCTAAATATCCAATACGGCCACTGTATGTCATTGTCCTCTGTTTAAGACCAGGTATAACTGCTGATTACCGTGTGTGAATTATCACCCAAAACTTGATCACGTGCGTACTTTACATATACATACATAACCATAAGATATTTGGACTGCTGCTGACAATTTACTGGCTTGTATCCTGCTATCGTCTCTATCATCATACCAACGCCTGAATTATTGATTTTAACGTTTGTAAAAATTCTCTGTAGCAAAAGCCATGAACGTCTCTCAAACAATTCATCACAACACGATTAACCACCCATATTTGTTTTATATCTCGTTTGTCCTCCACAAACGAGCAAGGCAGGGCCCCTCCTTCTAGCGCCAATGTTGATGGAGGATTTTCGTAATCAACGTGATTTTTGGAGGCCCACTGGAATTTACAAGTGTAACACATGTAATTGGCTGTTTTTGGTGATTTGGGTGTGATTTGATGGTGGGGGTGAGCTGAGCTTGAGAGGTTACGAGAATCATCGCAGGTTCCATTAGCGAGATCTGTGGCCGTTCTCCCAAGGTGCCTACGTACCCTTGTTTATATAGGGATCAAGCTCACGTAGTTCTAATGCGAAGCTGATTCTGCTTGACCAGCTGTATTCGGTTGTCTAATTCGTGTAGGACTCAGGTTCCTTTAGAGCCTTTCACGAACTAGTTGGCTAAGTAGAGTAGAACTCGAGTTCGTACCCTACTATAATTCTCATGTCTATTAGAGGCATTCTAGGATCAACTGCGCCCTAGAATTACACTCCAATAATAATTCGGTCTCTTTCTGATTGGCTACGCTCAGGAACCTGGTGCTCAGGAACCTATGTCTCAGGAACCTGGTGCTCAGGAACCTATGTCTCAGGAACCTGGTACTCAGGAACCTGTATTTCGGAACCTGGTTCTCAGGAACCTCTGTCTAGGAACCTGTTTCTCAGGAACCTCCTTATTTCGGGACACATTGCTTAGGGACCTCTTTATAGGTACCTGTACCTGCACAAATAACAAACTGGTTAGACTGGATAGCTCTTCATATGCTCTTGGCACCTCTATGGCTGTTGCTATGCTAACTCGAACTCTTCTGCTGGGAGGAACCTGGTCTTCTAATACTCAGCCCAGCTTCCTGACCATTGGAAACCTCCTGATACTCATACATCCTTAGTCATTTCTTCTATCTGATCTTCATAACTCATACTGGATCTATCTCCTGGCTCATATGGATTGGACCCTATAGCTTATTGGGCCTAAATCTAGCCCATGGAGATTTTGGGCACAACACATATTTTGTTCATGGAGACCAAGAATTAGCTGATCGTCTAGAATCTCATTATATTATGATTCTTTTTCAAATCTTGGAGCAGTGCACGCAACAATTTATCTAGCGTTCGGCTCTTACAATTCTCTCACATGTAAGCTTTATTGAGCTCGGGATGACACCAGAGATAATTCAACTACTTGTGAAGTTTGTTGACTTATGAAGATATAGCGCATCTGGCCTTGTTCACATTGACGAATATAGCTGAGAACCTTCCCAGTTATATCGTACTTATACTAAACAGCGATGCTTTGGAACGTGTGAGAAATGTTGGTATAAGGGATGGTCGAATTAGGAGAACAATGGATTCTGTAGTCATGTTTTTGGCAGCTGTTTGTCGCTCAGAAGATCTTCATGATCTTAATAAGGTAGGTGAAGCTTTTTCCACATTGCTAATACTCATTAAAAAGAAGATAGTTGCTGAACACCATTTGGAGCATGCGTGCTACGCACTCCAATATCTTACCTATGGCAGGGTACTGAAAATTGAAAAATTAGAGTTGGAGTGGCTTATTAATTTTTTATTTGATATCATCCGCTCCCCCCCAGGAAATAATTGTCCGTATCCCTGTTATGCACTTGGAGTAATTGGAAATATTGCTAGGTGGGGAAGTTCGGACCAAATTGAGATTTTGACTTCAGATTGTATGATTCTGGAATACCTTGGGGAGGTCATCATAGCTGATTCTAAGAAGATTCAAAAGGAAGTTTGCCAAATAATTTCAAACATAGCTGCAAGAATGGAAGGAGGATTATTAGAAAAAATAACTATATTGTGGGAGCCTCTATGCAGACTGATTGAAAATGACGAGCCTGATGTAAAGTTGGAAGCTGCATGGGCAGTATTTAATGGCATCTACGGTTCTAAATTTTCCCCCTCTTTCACCCTTCCCCCAATAGAAATTTCCCCCCTCCCTCGCCCTTCTCGCCCTTACCGCAAGACAATGACAACCATCATGGAGAGAATGACAACCACCATGGAGAGGGAATGACAAACAGTTGTGAGCATATGAAAAACTGTATTCGTGGAATGTTATATATAGTTGCAGTTTAACTTTTGTGGAGTTAAAAGCAATTACCAAGAACGATTGCTCTTTCATTTAAAGGTATTTCATTTGAAAATACGATTATGTAACAATTTGTTTTCTATGCTATTGAATGTGATCATAGACTTGTAACCCAAAAATATATTATATAACTAGCTTAGAGCCCATGCAATGCACGGATTTTTTCTTAATATTTATAATTAGTTCATAAATTTTTCTTAATCTTCATACTACAAGAGAAAGGGCCTATTGGGACAGAATTAATACAAAGAATCTGTCACAATTGCCACCAATTTCGACAAACAAAATAAGTCTAGATTGCCCTTGTCGAAAGTTCTTATTCCGTCACATATTATTATTCGGTCATTAGTTACAAGTGGACCCCCACTTGTACAAAACCAAAAAAATAAATTTTTTAAGAAAAGGAAAAATCAAGAATATTTATGACAGACGTGTATCAATCTGTCCTAAATACTCATATCCTATCCAGCGCTTGCGACAAACATTCTGTCCTAAAGACTCATGTAATTCCAGCGCTTGCAATAAAAATTCTGTCCAAAAGACTCATGTAATTCCAGTAATTACGAGCAACAAACATTCTATCCCAAAGACTAATGTACTTTCAATGGTTATGACCACCCGATGTCAGAAAATTGATTAAATTTAGGACTATTTTTGTCACAAAGTGACTACAATTTCCAGAACAAGGGACAGAATCCGTCCTAAGTTCAAAGCAATCATCCTAGTTAAATCATGTCCACCCAAAAGGTGTTCATACTATACAATATACACATTCCTATTTTTCATAAATCAAATGCACTTCAAAAAATTTATAAATGGAGCAATAGTCAAACTCAAAATCAATGTCAATACTTTAGATCGAAAGATATCCATATCATAATAGTTCAAATCCATTGTAAAGTTAAAACAAAAACCCAGTTGCGTATTAAAAACAACAGTATCTCACTAATCTACTAAAATTCTAGAAGATACATCTGACCCCTTTCCGCACAAACTATGCATAGCCGTCTTCAATTGAACTAACTTGGACTCTGCCTCCGTGGTCTGCTTTAACCTCTCCTCGCTAAGTTTATTTGTTTCTAATATTTTTCAACCATATTTCGCTAAGATCTAAGGTGTTCTTTATTGTTTGTTATATAAGAGTGTTCAGTATGGAGCAAAGGCCTATGTATATATAGGCTAGTGATCAAATAGAAACCAATCTTAGAATAGAAACTAGAAACCAACACTAAATAAATTATATTTCATTTATTCTAATGGCCCCGTCAGGGGCACCTTCACAAAAAGTGTTTAAAATTATTGGCTCCATCCAGCAAAAAAATAAAAATAAAAATTACTGTTCACGCTGACGTCACTGCCACGTCAGCAGTGAACAATAATTTTTTTTTTTTTTTGCTAGATGGAGCCTAGAATATTATGAACTTTTTGTATTGGGGTCCCCCTAGTTTGGTCATTAGATTAGCTTTAAATATTAGATTAGGGTTTAGTTTCTAGTTTCTATTTTAATTTGGTTTCTATTTGAGTAAGACCCTATATATATATAGGCTAGCGTTTATATATATAACTTAGGCTTTACTGCATTCAATAAGATACATAATAACAAGACCCTATATATATATAACTTAGGCTTTACTGCATTCAATAAGATACATAATAGAAAACTTCTCTGTAGTCAAGTGCAGACTACAGCTAATTTATAGTAGTAAGGTAAGTATTCATGCCAACAAATCCATTATCAAACCAAACTTTATAAGAAGGTAAACTGTAGCAGACATTTGAATAGAATTGAATGGCTCTTTACCAAATAATATCAAAATAGGTAACTGTTCTAGTCTATGATCTGCTATCCAAGGGGTTCGAGTGAAAGTATCAGGGTTTAACATGACTACAGCATCATGCTTTGTGAACCTTGAAACCAAATACTCTTGGGATATAGCTCGTCAATCTCTTCTGTGGTTTAAGATGCCCGTAAGTCATCAGAAACAGGTGAGGTAAAGTCGTTCCAAAAAAGGCTCCGTCGAGGTCTAGATACCGTTAAAGAAAAGCTTAGGGGGAGGGGGATAATCAGTAATCATAAACTGAAATGAATTGTCTGTATCACAAGTTACCAGAAATCGTGTGGCAAGCAAATATATAGCTCAATAAAAACAAAAGATAAATGCCAGAATGCAGCCAATTTATGTACACTAAAGGAATCAAATTAAAATGATGTGTGTGAAAAATTAAACCAGAGGATACTATCTTGATGCCTGGATCGAGGGGCATATATATCTTCGCACTTGGGACAATATATCTTCACAGTGGATTGGCGAGGAATATCTGATTGACCAACAGCTAAGCAGGGTTGTCCAGAGCAGCAAACTCTAGGGCATCGACCAAACTCAGCATTTTTGTACTTCTCTAACTGAAAAGCCACACAATGCCAATTGTTATATCTACATAAGTACAAATTAACTAATTTAGGATTAGGACATGATGCTAACCATAGCAGCCAGTCCTTTAGTTGTCAATACATATCGAACATGTATCAGGCCATATAGCATCTCTGCTGCTGTTTCAACTAAATCATGTTGCTCCTCTGTAAATACATCACCTACATATTACACAACCGAAATTTACATTAAAAAACCTATTGTAAATTACACTGGCATATATTTCCAACACCCTACTATCTAAATAAGCTTAAAAAAAACAAATTGCCTTCTAAAACTGGAATGCATAATTTTAAGATAAGCTGCTGGAAAGAAAAAATAAACCAATTTCTATCATAAATATGCATAGTGATAGACTAAATCTGTGCAGGAGGGAGTTACCAGGAGAGGACTCAAGATCTAAAATCAGATCAAGAGCATGATCATAGTACGGAACTTGGCTGCTTAATCCACACAAATTAAAATCATCTTGAATGTAATCCTCATCAACTTCACAAAAGAACTCATTTCCCCGCAAATTGCAAAACCAAGAAATCCATGATGAGTCTACCCCATCGGAACCGCTAACATCTGATTCCTCGCTGTCGGTTTCAGATTCCTCTAATCGATATGCATATACAAGTAAAAAAATTCTTTAAATTTCTGCATCATCTAAGAAATGAAGAGGTTGCAAAACATAGACACACATTATACAACGAATAAAGTACATTTTTTTGTACTGCCTTGTCCGGGAAATTGGGAACTCTAGAGATACAGCAACCAAAGCATTGTGCTAGGAACTTAATTGTAATGGAGTAACCAATTAGATCCTTGACAAAAAACGGAGAAGACATTAACAGCTTGAGTCATTACTTAAATTATGTATCAAACCAGGACAGCTCCCAGGCTAATCGGTAATTGGAAGCTAATAAGGAACCAAAATTATAATGCAACACATCCCTATGTGACTTTGAGCCAAAGCATGACGGCTCATAGTTATATGACAATTAATAGATACATTTCACCTGGATTCTCTTATGAGTGCTTGTTTCAAACATATATGGACCTCAAAGTTATCGATACAGTTAAAGCATCCTAGTAATCTCAAATCATATGCATCACATGTACACAAAAAAAAAAAAAAGCTACGATATATCCAAAATTCTAAATGGCACCTCCACCCAAAAAACCAAGCACAAACATTCAATTTATACCAAAATCAACAACTTAAGAGCTTTCATTAAGCTTAACAGGACAACTTACAACAAATTGTGACTCAAAAATCCAAGCTAGGCTTTGTTTTCGGAAAAACGTAGAGCATATTAACATAATTATAGCAGATTCATTCCATTAAAATCTTGTATATTCAAAGCCAGGACATAAAAAGTCCGAGATCAGAACGGACTAAACTCTTTCATGTACACCCAAATTCAAGATTCAAATTAAACAGCAACAATTTTTACTACAGATCACTAAACACATACACGATTCACTTATTATACAAATATGATTACCATATATTCCAAACACAAATGTAAAAAATGCCTGTAAATATAGATTATTTATTTATAATTTTCATATAACGTTTTTTCGAAATTGTATCTGAGTCTGACATTATATGGATAATTTCACTTATAAAATTGGTCAATATAATCAAATAAAGTCAAACAAGTCAGTTTGAATGGAACGAAGAAACACATCTGAGTACATAAAAAGTTGCAGGTTAAAATGATTTGTAGTCGAACATAGATTACCAATTAGCTTGTGCTGAAGCGAAGGCTTTCCGTTACCGGATAACACCGAAAACCGATCCTTATCCTTAAGAACTAATCCTCCTCCACCACCACCTCCGCCTCGAGACGAAGAAGGTGAAGATCGCTCCAAATGCTTATCAAGAGCATCATTAATCTTCTTATTCCTACTATCTTTCATCATTTCCGCTTTCGATCCTCCCCCACCTCCTCTGCTATGCATTTCACTAACTAGTTCTTCTACAGCTACAACTAGTGTAGTATGGTTAGATCCTCAGGAGCTCATCAACTGAGCATCCAATCAAACCTAGTCTTTGGACAGGTATCTATACATACATATACGTGGAGAGGGTATATGTATGTATAGATATAAAGAGAGGAGGACGGGGGGAGAGTGACCGTAGGTGCCGGTGAGAATAGGAAATGTATGTATCTACTGGCGTGGCGGGCACAAGTAGCAAGACTGTGACTGCATTTTTACGACATATCAAGATCTTGAACAAGATTCTATTTTATGCATATCATAATAATTTAAATATAAGTTTAAAGTTTTTATCTTAATTTTTTTATAAAATTGAATGAAATCTCGGATAATAATCTAAGTTTTTAAAATAAAATGTCGAATAAAAATCTAAGTTTTTCAAAAAATAAAAGAAACTGAAAAAAGTTATTAGAAAAATAAAAATATTAATGTTTAGATCATTTAAAAGATCTGAATAAATGAACCTAGATAATTATTTAGAAGAAATTTGATCCAACCCAGCTCGACTTGATTTTAAAAAGAGCCCGATTTGATTCAATTTCAAAAACTTTGAAATTTTTAAAATTTGATCCGAACCGATTTTTGCCCATCTCTAGATTTTTAGGGACATTTAATTTTTGATTTATAAAGTTTTTAATCAATTAAAATATATATTAAAATTTGATTTCCGTTAACTGACTTTAGAATATCATTATGTGAGAGGGTTCTCTTTTATATCATTGCGGACAGATTTTTTTGTGTACTAAAATATGTGATCGTCTGAAAAATAATTTGGTCATATTTTTTTCATTTTAGTATTATTGTTCTTTTACAGTGCTTTTTTAGGCAGTGTTCTAAAAAACGTATTAAGCGATCGTTTAAGCGGAAGCGGAATAAAAACGCCTAGTTTTAGACTTTTAATATTGTTATTCTTTTACGGTGCTTTTTTAGGTGATTGATCCTTTGTTTAATAATTGTGTCCTACAAAATTGAGTTATTGGTGACCAAAAGGAAAAAAATATGCAGAATTATTATTGATTTTTTTTTTTTTGACTCTTATGCATTGTGCATTGTTGATTTACCTAAACAGGTTACAGGGGCTCAGCATTCAGCCGTGGGGGATCTTTTGCCCATGATTTGGCTATTTAAATTCATGATACGATAATGTTTGATAAACAATGGACCAGCTGTAAAGTAAAATGAGGTTGTAGTGAATGACCCAAGTGGCCAACAAGATATTGTTGTTTCATAGTACAAAGTTGGATATTATTGTATCGTAGTAGTACAAACCTATTGATTTCCACTAAGTTGCGCATGCTGTAGTAATATTGGTTACCCAAACCAAGAAAAAGCACCTGCATTTCCAACACTCTGGAATCAAACAACAGCATATATGATATGATGACATATACAACTTGATAATGGCAATCTGTTGATCATGCAAGTATTCGACTAGAAGCATCTTATCATGGGATTGACTCATTTACGGAATTTGAGAATCCAAGCCATTAGATGTAAAAGGTGCAGGGGATTCCCGGAAATTTTGTATCTTAAGTTTTCAGAAATCTGCTGATGAAAACATTACTGAGGGAATTTAGAACAATTTTCCACTAGAGATCAATTGCCAACTTACTGAATCATGATAACCTTCGATTACTGATTCGTTAAAGCAAAGAATAATAAACCAAAAAGAGGAATAAGGTTGGAATAGTATATTTAGCAAACATAAGAGGCACCAAGCAGTTTAGGCTGAAATTTAGCCTTTTTCTAGACATCATCTTTCTTGATTTGCCACTCTCATCCAGAAATTAAGCAAGTATCATCCACGAAATAATTTTGTTTTAGCCCGTTAAAAACACTAAGATGAAAGAAATTCTTAAATGCTACATATTATACGGGATAAATATCAAAGACATCATTTTCTAGATTCAAATGTATCAAAATGATCACCCATTAAAAAAGTGACCCATTTTAGTCATTAATTTAAAAATTTGTATCAAAGAGATCATTTAGCAATGACTAAATTGATAACAAGAACATTGTCGGATCCAGAAAATTTTCCCGTCGATAACAATAGTGTCGGATCCAAAAAAAAAATTCGTCGATGGCAATAAGCTATTTGAGCCCCGGCTAGATTCAGGTTCTGGTTCCGCCACTGCTCGTGACGGGTGCGTGTGTTCAATTAGCAAAAAAAAAGTATGTGTTATATGGACAATTTCGTATCTATACTAATCTATACTATTATATAAAAGTCAAAACATTAAAAGTTTTGGTACTTCATGAATTTACTTAATTACCCTTCATTATAAAGAAAAATAAATACATCTAAAATAAGTAAAAACATTATATGGTAGTTAGTCAAGATATTACCTTTTATAAACACCTAAAAACATCAATCGTATCATATCTTTCCATCATTAATATTTTCTTTCGAACTAAAACACGTTACCTTTTTAATTTAAAACAAATCTTACAATCAGTAATATATCCCCGAAAATATCACACCATAATTTTCAAGAAAAATATAACACCTAAAATAAATAAAAACATAATTGATATGGGCTAAAAGTAAGCCCTAAAGACACATTTAATGTGGCATTAATTAGACCCGGAATGGTCCAAACGTGGGGCCCACCAAGTAGGCCCAAACCCTATTTACAATATTAATTTCGTAATTAATATTGGGGGTAATAAACAGCTCAGCAATAAGTGTCAGATAAGAACATTATCCCTACAAAGAGTAGCCTCCAAGGCATACACTCATACAAGGAAACAGACTCCTACAAGGAAGGGGTCTAGAACTTTCCTCAAGATTGACTTGTCCACCAAGTCACTTAACCCTACCCTAATTCTGAGGCTTCTCAGCCTATATAAAGGGTCAGACCCCTCAACTCAGAACTACGTTTTATTAGCTTGATTCTCTTAATACGGAGATACGTAGGCATTCTGTGAGGACCGTTTAAGTCTCGAACGCAGAAGCAGCCATTAAAGCACGCAGCTCACGCACCCTAACATTAAATACATCAAACCCTAGCCGCATTCTAATAATCTAGTTTTTATTCCACAACATTTGGCGCCGTCTGTGGGACGAAGACATCAACCATGGTTCAAACACGAAGAACTGCACCAAGCACTACCGAGCCAATCGCTACCGAGGCTCTACCTCTTAGCTCTGCTCCGCCCCTTACTGAACAAGTACTTCCGACATCTGAGCAAGTACCTCTGACATCCGGGACTATCGTTCCGTATCAAGTTTCTCAACCCCTAGGGACGACTACCCATATTGAGAGTACGCTACCTCCGATCGTCCACACAATTCCAGGGACTAACCCCCGCCAGGTGGGGATTTCCTCCTTGAGTGTAGACCCCAACAACCCTACACGAGGGGTTCAGATCCACACTACGGATCTCCCCGTAAGTACCAGTCCAATGTACGGGATGCCTAACTACGGAGCTGGACCAAGTGGTCATGCCCTGTATATTCGAGATCGAGATTATCGCGATTTTTCTGGTCCTTATACGGATGAATCATCTTCTGACGATGATTACGAGCGTGATGAAGCTCCAAGGAGGCGACGTGCAAGTAAAGAACCTATGGGGAGAACTCGAACTACTCATGATGGACTCCCTTCAACAGCTGCTGAGAGGATTAAGGCTTATGAAGCCGAGATCTTAAGATTAAAGGAAGATATGGCCAGGGAGCAAGCCAGATCAAATCAGACTTTGCCACCTCCCACGTCTGGACCAATTCCTTTCATAGATCTGGAAAGGCCTCCAAGAAGGCAAAGAAGGGCTACCGTCCCAACTGGAAGGACTACAAGGGTGGAAACCCCTAAAAGCAACCCCAAGGATCTGATGCCACTTGGGGATCCGGATGATCCCACGCCCCCATTCACCGAGGAGGTGATGAATGCCCACATATCAAGGAAGTTCAAGATGCCGACAATTAAGGCTTACGATGGAACGGGTGATCCCGCAAATCATGTTAGGACGTTCTCGAACGCACTATTACTACAGCCTGCAAGTGACGCCTTGAAGTGTAGGGCGTTCCCTCAAACCTTGTCGGGCATGGCTCAAAGATGGTATAGCCGACTTTCTGCAAACTCAATTGGCTCCTTTAAGGAGTTAAGTGCTGCTTTTGTTAGTCAATTTATCAGCGGGAGAGTTCATGAGAAAAGTTCTGCATCCCTCATGTATGTGGTACAAGGGAAGAATGAGAATCTGAGAGATTATCTTAAGAGATTCACCAAGGAGACATTAAATATTACTGATTTAGAGAACAAGGTGGCCATGGTAGCCCTGGAGCACGGCACCACTGATCTTTACTTTAAAAGGTCATTGGCAAAGCACCCACCCGAGAATATGGCTGAGCTCCAGTTAAGGGCTGATAAGTATATCAAGGCCGAGGACAGCACCATGAAGGATGTCGTGATAAACAATGGCAAGGGTAATAATGAAATGAAGAAGCGAAAGCAAGACCAAGAGTATGATGCTAGGGACAAATATCCCCGTACTAGCAAAGATTCTGAGTCAACATCAAAGAAGAGTATGGGACCAAGATTTTCTGACTATGCAAGGTTGAATGCTCCTAGGAGCCAAATCTTGTTAGAGATCGAGAAGGATAAAGACTTCCGATGGCCGAAGCCACTCAGGGGTGACCCCGCAAAGAGAAACAAGGATCAATACTGTAGGTTCCACCGAGACGTGGGACATGACACGGATGATTGCAGACAGTTGAAGGACGAGATTGAATTCTTGATCCGTAAAGGAAAGCTGAATAATTTCACAAAGGGTGGAGATCATGGAACCCAAAGAGGGGATTACAACAGGAGAAACAATGACAGAAGGGATAATGATCGTGACCGTAACACGCAGCCCCGAGGGCCAGTTATCAACATGATCTGGGGAGGCCCGACAGCGGCCGGTACAACTCGAAACTCTCGAAAGGCATACGCAAGAGAAGTAATGCACATTGTGGGAGAGGCCCCGAAGCGTGCTAAAACTGAGATGGTAATTGGTTTCGATGATTCAGACTTGGAAGGGGTGAAGTTCCCCCATGATGACCCGCTGGTCATAACTCCTGTGACTGGAAATTCAGAAGTAAAACGAGTCTTGATAGACAATGGAGCTTCTGTGGATATTTTGTTTCATGATGCGTTTGTGAAGATGGGATACAACGACTCTCAGTTGACCCCTGCAAACATGCCTATATACGGATTTAATGGAGTGGAGTCCAACGTTGAAGGGACTATTCAGTTACCCGTGACTATTGGGCAGGAGCCTAAGGAGGCGACTCAGATGCTGAACTTCTTGGTGATTAAGGCAGCCTCAACATACAACGCAATCCTTGGAAGGACTGGACTTCATGCGTTCAAGGCTGTGGCCTCTTCATATCATATGAAGGTTAAGTTTCCGACACGGAATGGTGTCGGAGAACAGAAGGGTGATCAGAAGATGGCAAGAAGTTGCTATGTAGCCGCGCTGAGGGCCGATGGAGTCGGGGGGCAGGTCCTTCCAATTGAAGACATGGATGTCCGTGATGATGAAGAGCATAGAGGGAAGCCAGCAGAGGATTTGATTCCCATACCCCTAGAGCCGAACGATCCTGAAAAAGTTACTTATGTTGGAGCATCTCTGAAAGAACCCTTGAAGGGCAAGTTGATAGAATTCTTACAAAAGAATAGCGACGTGTTCGCTTGGACAGCAGCTGATATGCCAGGGATTGACCCCCAACTTATAACCCATAAGTTGAATGTTGATCCCAAGAGGAAGACAATAAAGCAGAAGAAGAGAAACTTTGCTCCGGAGAGGCAAGAGGCCATTAAGCAAGAAGTGGATAAGCTCTTGGAAGCTGGTTTTATTGAAGAGATTCAGTTTCCCGAATGGTTAGCAAACCCTGTGATGGTCAAAAAAGCGAATGGGAAGTGGAGGATGTGTATAGACTTCACTGACCTGAACGATGCATGTCCAAAAGATTGTTTTCCCCTTCCAAGGATAGATATGTTGATAGATGCCACAGCTGGACATGAGATGTTAAGCTTCATGGATGGATTCAGCGGCTATAATCAGATTAAGATGCACAAAGATGACATCCCTAAGGTATCTTTCATAACTGACTTTGGTGTCTTCTGTTATCTTGTTATGGCGTTTGGTCTAAAGAATGCAGGAGCTACTTACCAACGCTTGGTGAACAAGATATTTGCCCATCTGATTGGAAAAACCATGGAGGTGTATGTTGATGACATGTTAGTCAAGAGCCTACTCAAGGCTGATCACATTAAGCACCTCGAAGAGGCATTTGAAGTGCTGAGGCACCATAAAATGATGTTGAATCCCGCCAAGTGTGCCTTTGGCGTCGGATCTGGAAAGTTTTTAGGGCTGATGGTTTCAAAGAGAGGCATTGAGGCCAATCCTGACAAGATCAAGGCGATTTTAGACATGGAGCCACCACGTTCTGTGAGAGATGTGCAGAAGTTGACAGGCCGAGTGGCAGCCTTAGGAAGGTTTATCTCCAAGTCGGGTGATAAGTGTTTACCTTTCTTTCAAACGTTAAAGAAGGTAAAGAATTTTGAATGGACACCTGAAAGCCAAGAGGCCTTTGAACAATTGAAGAAATACATGGCCGAAGCCCCACTGTTGGCCAAGCCTAACATCGGAGAGACTCTTTATCTATACCTGGCGGTATCTGAGCAAGCATTGAGTGTCGTCCTCATAAAGGAAGAGAATAAGGTTCAGAAACCCATCTACTACGTGAGTAAGGTGTTGCACGGAGCTGAGTTGAACTATTCTACCATTGAGAAGTTTGCTTTAGCATTGGTAACAGCTTCAAGGAAACTACGACCTTACTTTCAGTCGCACAAGATTGAAGTCCTGACGGACCAGCAGTTGAGAAGTATCCTGCATAGCCCTAAGGTCAGTGGAAGGCTAATTAAGTGGGCAATCGAACTCGGAGAATTTGACATTGCATATAAGCCTCGGACAGCCATCAAGGCTCAGGCATTAGCTGACTTCGTGGTTGAATGTACCATTGGCAACCAAGAAGTCGGGGGGCAGGAGATAATAACCACCCCTGGGGTTGAGAGTAAGGATGAAGAACTTGTACCTGATCAGAAAGAGTATTGGGTGCTCTATTTTGATGGAGCATCAAAAACAAAATCTAGTGGTGCAGGTTTGGTTTTGCAAAGCCCCGATGGATTCACAGTTGAATACGCTTTGAAGTTGGACTTTCCAACAACCAACAATGAAGCTGAGTATGAGGCATTAATAGCTGGATTGGGATTGGCTAGAGTCATGAGGGTCAAGAACCTCAAAGTGTGTGGAGATTTGAGACTGGTAGTCTCGCAAGTGAATGGTGAGTTTGAGGCCAAGGATGAAACTATGGCAAAATACCTCAGAGTCGTGAAAGCTGTTATGACTCAGTTTGAGGAGTGCTATCTGGAGCACATTCCTAGGGAAGAGAACGTTAAGGCCGATGCCCTCTCTAAGTTCGCTTCTTCTGAGATAGAGAATTATGCAGGCAGTGTTTACTTCCAGGTCTTGAAGACCCCGACCATCAACTCTAAGTTGGTAGCACCTATCGATGTTGGAAGCTGTTGGATAGATCCTATTAAAGCTCATCTAGAAACCGGATGGCTCCCTAACAATGCCTTGGAGGCACGAAAATTGTCAGTGAGAGCATTGAGATATGCCTTGATTGAAGGCATCTTATACAAGAGATCGTTTGTCATCCCGTACTTGAAGTGCCTAAGGCCCCAAGAGGCAAGAGAAGCATTGGAGGAAGTTCATGAAGGGATCTGTGGGCAGCACTTGGGGGGCAGAGCCCTAGCTCACAAGATTACCCGCCTGGGATTCTATTGGCCGGAGATGTTAGCAGATGCACAGGATTATGTCAAGAGGTGTGACAGATGTCAAAAACATGCCCCTGTTGTAAGGCAGCCGCCTGAGAGGTTAACCTCAATCAGCTCTCCCATTCCGTTTGCGATGTGGGGGATGGACATTCTTGGTCCTTTCCCCATGGCTTCAGCACAAAGGAAATTTCTGATTGTCGCCATTGATTACTTCACTAAGTGGATTGAGGCTAAGCCTTTAGCAAAGATAACCACCAAGCAAGTTTCCCAGTTCTTTTGGGAGAACATAATCTGCAGGTATGGAATCCCCCGAATCCTTGTGACAGATAATGGGACACAATTCAACAATGAAGAGTTCAGGAAGTACTGTGAGGAAAATGCTATCGAGCTTCGTTTTACTTCAGTAGCTCACCCGCAAGCTAATGGACAGGCTGAGGTAGCCAATCGGATTATTCTTGATGGACTTAAGAAGAGGGTCGAACGATCGAGAAATACTTGGGTGGATGAATTACTGCCTATACTTTGGGCATATCGTACTACTTGCAAAGTAACAACTGGGGAAACTCCTTTCCTACTGGCTTATGGAGCCGAGGCAGTTGTACCACTAGAAGTCATGCATGCATCACCTAGAATTGAGGCATTTGAACCAGAGACTAATGAAGAAGGCATGAGGCTCGCCCTAGATTTGACTGATGAAGTCAGGGACGAGGCAAATGCCAGAAATGCGGAGCATCAAAAGAAAGCATCCTTTTACTACAACCACAGGGTTAAGGAGAGGTTCTTTCAGCAAGGGGATTTGGTTCTTAGGAAGATCGAGGCTTCTGGAGTTGGTCAGAAGGGAAAGCTAGCCCCGAACTGGGAAGGGCCGTATCGAGTCAAGAAGACGCTAGGACGAGGATCTTACAAACTGGAAACCTTGGACGGGGTTGAGGTGCCCCGGACTTGGCATGCATTGAACCTCAAGGTTTACTATGTTTAAGCTCTCCTGAAAAGGACCTAGCTTTTTGCCTATGTAATAGAAGTAGAAATAAGGTCGATGAAACCATTCCAAGTTTTTAAACTTGAGATATTGGAAATAGAGTATCTATGTAAGGGCTGTGCCCATTTCTTCATACTAATAAGATTATCCTACATTTTCGCATAAGATATGAACATTACTTATTGATACATATGCACAAAATGCTAGACTACACATGCGAATATGAATAAGTTGAGAAGCATCAAGGACAATGGATTACGAATTAAAAAGTTATGCCCGAAGGCAGAATACATAAACGCCTAGTTCAAAATAAGTTAACAAAAGAACAAAGTCATGCCCGAAGGCAGAGTACATAAATAGATAGATAAAGAGATCAACTACTAAACATCTCCAGTATGCTCATCCTCTTCATCTGCGCCAAGATGAGCAGAAGGATCTGGCTCCAGGATCCTCTCATCATCCTCCTGGTCCTCCTCCTGGGTGTCCTGCACTGCCAAAGCCATAGGAGCATGAGGGCTAGGGAAGTCTGAAACACTAAGGGTACCAGGAAATCTCCTAGTAACCTCAGCAAGAGCTCCGTCCCATCCCTGAGTAAACTGGTAAGGGAACAGAGAGTCGTCATGCTTCTCCATGAAGCCCACATACTCCTGGGAGGAAAGGTAGTCATCAATCAGGTCGTCCTTGCCCTTCCTGAGAGTGACATTTTCAGCCTGAGACTCTAGAAGCTCTTTCTCCCTCCTCGCTAAGGTAGCTTTGACAGAGCCCAGTTCATCCTGAGAGTCATCATACTTTGCTTTGTAAGTCTCATAGTTGGAACGCCAAGTCTTAGCCTGGAATATGGCCCCCTGGAAGTTGGCATTAGCCTACAAAAGACAAAGTTAAAACCACGATTCAAATAACAAAACAAGTATATAAGAGAATGGATAGTAAGGAGCTTACAGCAGCAAAGGCCTGAGCTCCAGCACTCTCAGCTCCTTCAAGAGTGGAGCCGGATATATAATCCTTGAAGTCACCAGGGGTTATGGAATGATAGGACCAATCCATAGCATGCCTGCAATCTCCAACAATGGAGTCCTTCTTCCTAATTCCCCAGTTGGGACGCCAAGCGCTCTTGGAAGAGCCATCTACTTCTTCAACATCAGCTACATGGGGCCTCAGGTAGGCATCTGTGGCTGTTGGGGCTCGAGGATCTTTCCCTGAACGAGCCCTTTTCAACCTAGCAGTGTCTCCATCTTCAGGCTCATTAGTCTTGTTGATAAAAGCTGCAGCTGCGATTACAAAACAAAAGACAAATAATGGGTATGAGACAATCATATTCAGATAAAGGAATGCAAAAAGAAAGGAAGTTACCCTTATTGGTCACTCGGGAAAGTCCCAAAGTTTTAAGCTGGAACTCATTCAGGAGATCCCAAGCCATAGTAGAATGATTATCTTTGGTGAGCTCCTGGTAGGCATGGGTCTCTTCCTCGTTTTAGCTCAATATCACTGGCACTGCCATCTACAACCTTACCGAAGGTACTACGAAAAACATTGCCCCAATCTCCACCTTCCCATGTCAAATACATGAACTCCTTCTTCCACTTTGGGTTGGAGTCAGGAATAGATTGGGGGTGAAAAATTGGAGGAGTGGAAGTACGGTGACTAATGTAAACCCAACCCGGGGTAGATTCAGCAGAATTTTTAAATTGAAAAATCTTCCTAAAAAGAGCTACAGAAAGAGGGAATTTGTTTTTAAGGCAGAGGACCATAAAACAATTGATCACCCTCCAAGAGTTGGGAGGAAGTTGGCAAGGGTTAATTCCTACATCTGCTAAGAGCCTAGGAATAAACTCATGGAAAGGGAATCGAACCCCTGCAACAATGGCACCCCTATAAATACAAAGTGCATTGGGGCGCCAATGGCAAGATCGATCCCCAGGCTCAGCTGGGATAAGTCTATAGGGTGATTCTATTTTATACATCCTGTTATAGTCAGTGATTTTTTCTATGTCATGGAAAATGTTACTATGATTAAAGGAATCAAGGTGTGATAAGGATGGAAAATCCTCTTTACGATTTAAAATCATATCCTGTAAACTCATGAGAGGAGAACGAATGATGATACCTCTTTTTGAGGCTCCTTGCAATTTCTGGAAACGAAGTGTTGCGCGATCTTCAGCCATTTCAGTAAATCTTCAAAGAAAGGTTTTGATCTTCAAAGGAAATCTGCAAAAAGATGATGAAAAGAATTAGAACATTCAAATCTTCAAGGCATGGTTAGAAAATATCTTTAAATCTTCAAAAATTCAAGGAAAAATTCCCAGAAATCTGGAGAAAAAGAGGAAGAAATCCATACCTTCAAAGAGAAAACTCGAGAAATCTGGGAGTAACTTTGAACCTTCAAATGAAATCTTCAAATCTTCAACCGAAATGAAGAAACTTGATAAATTTTCTGGAAAAACGTCTTCAAATCTTCAAAGAATCCCCAAAAATTTGCAGATTCAAAGAAAAAATCCACAAACCTTGAATGATCTTCAAAAGACTCTATATCTTCAAATGAGTTTCTTGAGAGAACTTTGAATATTTGAGAGAGAATATGGAAACTTTTGTAATGAAAGTGAAAGTGAAAGCTTTGGCCTTTATATAGGCAAGAATCTAGGGCATTTCAACCGGTTGGGAGAAGGTCAACCGGCTGTAGCCTATTGGAAAACTTTGTGGGCTGTCAACACGAAGTTGGACTCTAAAAAGGCCCAACAACACCAAGCTTGTTAAGGCCCAAGTCCAGCTAAAGTAATTAAAAAAGAATTAAGGCCTGTCAGGGCCCAATCAATATTGATAAACCTAATTAAGGTTTTGATTTAAGGTCATGTTGACCCATAGTAAAGGCCCAACCAAAATTTAAAAAGTTTTGTAGGCCCAAACGATTTGAAAACCTAGGTCCAGCCCATGAAAAATAAAAAAGACAGGGCCCGTTAAAATCCATAATGAGATTTGGAGTTGCCAAAACAAGGCACGAGGTCGTGAGATTCGATCTCATTTTCTTGAATAATTACGAGCTCGGCTAGAAGACCTGGAAAAATTTAATTCTGAGGTCGTAACCAACCTTGAAAATTGAGGTCGGAACAAAACAGATATGAGGTCGCACACTTGAGGTCATTTTTGACTTATAAAAATGAAGCCACGACCTACCACTCCAATTGAGATCGTGGTAATATGGCTTGAGATCGCAAATCTCAGGTCGAATTTGAACTAGGAAATGTAAAAAATCCCCACGACCTGGGATTTATTTTGAGGTCGTTTTTATGCTATACTGAGGTCGAGGTTAAACGATATCGAGGTCGTTTTAACACTATTTGAGCTCGTCAATTTCAGGTCGAAGAAACACTGGATTTCCTGGAAAAAAGCTACGACTTGGCCCCTATTTGAGCTCGTTTTTGAGCTCGAAAATGTACTAGTTGAGCTCGAAATGTCCAGGTCGAAAATGACTTAAGAAATAGGGAAAAAGGCTACGACCTGGGGCTGTTTGAGCTCGTTTTTTAGGTCGAAAATGTACTAGTTGAGCTCGAAATGTCCAGGTCGAAAATGACTTGGGAAACAGGTAAAATGGCTGCGACCTGGGACAGTTTGAGCTCGAAAATTGAGCTCGAAATTGAGCTTTAAAAAAAAACAAAAGAAAAGAGAGAGGAAAGCTTAAAAAATTCCAGAAACATGGAAAAATTTTACATTTAAGCACCGTTTAGTGCCGGTGTAGCACCGTTTAGCGCCGATTAGTGCCGTTACTGCCGTTTTATGCCATTCGACATTGTTTAACACTGTTTAAACATTGTTTAAGGCTGATTAGCGCTGTCTAGTGCCATTTAACACCGCTTAGTGTCGTTCAACGTCGTCGTAAATTGCGTCGGTCGCTCCACGCTTTACGTTAAAATGATAAGTTGAAAATACTCATGTAAGAGCAATAAACCCTGACCCAAGTCTCATATAAGGCCGTTATAACTTCAAGGAAAACCTGATCAGTTTTCCTAGAAGTTGGGGGGCAAATGATATGGGCTAAAAGTAAGCCCTAAAGACACATTTAATGTGGCATTAATTAGACCCGGAATGGTCCAAACGTGGGGCCCACCAAGTAGGCCCAAACCCTATTTACAATATTAATTTCGTAATTAATATTGGGGGCAATAAACAGCTCAGCAATAAGTGTCAGATAAGAACATTATCCCTACAAAGAGTAGCCTCCAAGGCATACACTCATACAAGGAAACAGACTCCTACAAGGAAGGGGTCTAGAACTTTCCTCAAGATTGACTTGTCCACCAAGTCACTTAACCCTACCCTAATTCTGAGGCTTCTCAGCCTATATAAAGGGTCAGACCCCTCAACTCAGAACTACGTTTTATTGACTTGATTCTCTTAATACGGAGATACGTAGGCATTCTGTGAGGACCGTTTAAGTCTCGAACGCAGAAGCAGCCATTAAAGCACGCAGCTCACGCACCCTAACATTAAATACATCAAACCCTAGCCGCATTCTAATAATCTAGTTTTTATTCCACAACAATAATATAATCAATGATAATTAGTCGATTAACATAATAAAATTAATTGTAATTAGTCGATTGCCTTTTTCACATTAATATAATAAAATTAACGGTAATTAGTCGATTGTTTTTTTCATATTTACTTTTATTTGAAGATGTCATCTCTTATAAACACCTAAAAATATCAATCATATCATATCTTTCGATCATTAATATTTCCTTTCGAACTAAAATACGTTACCTTTTTAATTTAAAACAAATCTTTCAATCATTAATCTATACCCGAAAATATGGCACCATAATTTTCAAGTAAAATGTAACACCTAAAATAAATAACAATATAATATAATTAATGGTAATTAGTCAATTATCTTTTTCATAATTTACTTTCAATTGAAGATATTACCTTTTATAAACACCTAAAATGATCAATCGTATCACATCTTTCAATCGTTAATATTTTCTTCTAATTAAAACACGTTACCTTATTTTACAACAAATCTTACAATCATTAATATATACCCGAAAATATCACACCAAAATTTTCAATTATTAATAAAATATATTAAAAAATCATATACGTTGATTATAATAAGGAAACATTATTACAATCCGTAAACATGAGTATATTAAATTATATCATATTAAAATTAAAAAAATTATTTAAAATAATGATTATATAAAACATAATTATAATATTAAATAAAATTTATAACATAATACAAGAAACTCGTGCATTGCAATACTAATAATTAACTAATTATCTTTTCAGCTAAAACATATCATCTTTCTATTTTTTCTAATTAAATTTTTTTTTTCTAGAAATATCACGGTCAACATTAATTTCTCATTTTCTAAAAAATACTAGGAACAATTTTAATTAGTAAAAGAACATAATTAAATTATAATTAGTATAAACTAATCAATTACCTTTTTCACCTAAAGCATGTCACCTTTTAATTTTCACGTTATCTTTTCTATTTTTTCTAACTAAAATTTCTCATTTTTCAATTATATTAAGGACAATTCTATTTAATACAATAAAATAGTAATATGATAATACTAATAATTAATCGATTAACTTTTTCAGCTAAAACATATCATTTTTTCTATATTTTCTAATTAAAATCCCTCTTTTCCTAGAAATATCACGGACAACAATAATTTCATATAACATTAAAAAGAATCCGTGCATCACATGGATTTTAAACTAGTAATATATAATAAGCAAACTAGGGGATAATTGATAGTTTGGTTCAACCAACCGTTAAAATAATAGTGATCGTTAGATATTTAGTAAATAGATGATAACGGTAGATTTAATAATAATGAATATTCTATATTTAAATCCCTCTTTTAAATATTCATGGTTCGAATCCCGTCAACAACAAATTTACATTAAGATTTTATATTATTAATTTTAAACAATACATGTCATTTATTAAATAACTATTAATATTCCTAATAATTTTATTAATTAATATTACAAAGTTAAATTATATCTATAATAAAATATTATACTCTATTTTGTTTAATCATATAATTTTAAAAATATTTAAAAGTAATTCATGCTTTGCACAGGCTATAAGCTAGTAATAGTAATTGTGGAGGTTGTTTAAATTACGGACCAAAATACAAATATTTTGCTAAGAACACGAAGAACACAGAATGGTGATAAAATAATGTGTACAAGGATTTGAACCCAAGACCTCACATAGGTCAATTCATCCCTCCAACCACTTTAGCTACATGAGCATTTGAGATAAAAAGAAAATTCATTAACTACATACATAAATGTTTTTTTTCTTTATGTTCTATTTCATTATTCATTTAGGAAAATGCTAACAATAGCCCGGAGGGCTATGGTTAAGCATTAAATATTCTCATCTTTTCAACATTGATTTTAGTTATTTAATTGTGTTTTAGTTTTTCAATGCTCTTTTAAAACATCAATTCAATTTTCCAAATAATAATAGTGGACCCCCTGCATTCACATTAATTTCCACTAATAAAAAAATCCCAAAGTGCTAAATAATTATATTGAAATTCGTGCAAACTTGATGTATTAAGTGCAAATTTGACATTTTAAATGCATTTATCCACTTACATTAATGCTTAACCATATCCCTTAGGGCTATGTTTAGCATTACCCATTTATTTAAGATGGATCAAGTGTTTCACTAAATTTCTAGCCGATTGAGCTATGTGATCATTTGAGTTCATACTAAAATTCATCAACTACATACATAAATATTTATTTATTTATATTTTATTCAATATTTTATTTTACAATTTATTTAAGATAAAACAAGTGTTTCAATTAAGCCTCACATATTATTTGCATGATAACTTGTGTGCATTGATTCTCTTTATAATCATACTAGATTAGAACGCGTGCATTGCACGGGTGATTTTTAATATTGGTTATCATACTACTTGTGTTGTAATATTTTATTTTAATTATATTAGATTTAGATTTGTGTTTTAATTAAATAAAATAGTTATATATGTTGTGATTAAAATAATTAGTCATGTTCAAATAGAATTTTAATTTTAGCCCCAATATGTCCAAGATGTTTAGTTAGAATGGATTTTTAGTATAATTAGTCTGGTTAAAATAGGATTCTAACTTAGACCTAATAAGTCCAAATATCAAACTTTTTATATTATCTCAAGTATTGTATAGATTTATTTTGGGTTTAAGAATATGTTAATTAAGTCCGATCCAAGTATTTATTAATTTTTTTACTTAAGAATATGTTAATTAAGCCTGACCAGAGTACCGACCGGCTACGAAACTTTTAATGTTTCGGTTTAATAGTATAGTATAGATGTAGGCCTATAATTATTCTTTTGTGATAAATTATTTACTTTTGTTAACAATATCATAAATTGAGCGCATAATTGTTTGTAACTAATTTTGGTATGACATTTTTATATGAATTAAACTATATTAACTATTGTTAGTGAACTAGAAACAACTAATATATATGAATAGTACATATTAATAAAAGTATGAATAGTAAGAAAATTATCCAAAATATATAATATACAAATAAGATTGGATAACATAACCATTATTTATAAATAATTACATAGAATATGTGGTTTATTTATTAGATGGAATTATGAGTTATCAATTATTGGCTAAATACTTGCATGAAATATATAGTTGAATTATAAGGATATTTTACAATAATATATTGGAAAAAATTGTATATAACATTTGACAAAGTATAATGATGAATTCAATGTCAAAGTATAGGGAAATGAGACATGAACAATTTTAACTCATGATGTTGGAAGCACGAAAAATATCTATCGAGACGTAATTCATCAATTCTCAAGCGCATAGATCAAAAGAATGATAAGTTTGTTACGCAAGGTAGATCTGTTAAGTCAATTATTCATAATTGAATTTTCTGATATCTTGAAAGATAAATAGATGTCGAAAAAAAACAAAGACAATGAATTCTTAAATATCAAGACATCAGAAGAAAAGAGAGGGAAAAGTTAGAAAAAGAGTTTTAAGAACTTAAAGAACAAGGCATGGGCAGAGTTTCAAAGGATTATTATTAAAATCAAGACCAGAACTTACACTTTCGGAATGGAATAGTTTGAAGGATATTTAGATTTTACCTTAAAAATCTATACTATATTATTATAAGCAAAATAGAGATCTTTTATAGTTTGTAGTTTGGTTAACCAAGCTATTCATAACCGTTAGATCTTCAACTCAAATTAAATCATGACCGTTAGATACAACAATATTAAAAAAAAAAAAGTATATTTAGTAGTCTAAGATTCTATTCCCATTTAATTTAAAATATTACCCTTTATAAACAACTAAAAACATAAATCATACAATATCTTTCCTTCATTAATATTTCTATCTAATTAAAACATGTTACCTTCTATTTAATTAAAACACGTTACCTTTTATTTTAAAAATAATATTACAATCATTATAAGTATATCCAAAAATATTGCAGCATATCTTTCGACCATTAATAAACACCTAAAAATATGAATCATACCATATCTTTCAATTATTAATATTTCTTTTTTAATTAAAACACGTTACTTTTTAATTTAAAATTAATTTTGCAATCATTAATATATATCCAAAAATATCATATCATATCTTTCAATTTCTAATAAAATATATTAAAAATCAATGTACATTGTTTATAATAAAAAAAACATAAGTATAATCATTAAACATGAATATATCAAATTATATTAAATTAAAAATATTAATCATACCATATCTCTCAACCATTAATAAACACCTAAAAATATCGATCGTACCATATCTTCCAATCATTAATATTTTCTTTCTAATTAAAAAACGTTACCTTTTTTATTTAAAACTAATCTTAAAATTATTAATATATAGCCGAAAATATCACACTATATTTTCCAAATATTAACTAAATATATTAGAAATCCGTAACATAAAATAAAATTATTATATATCAAAAAAAACTCGTGCATCGCACGGGTTATAAGTTAGTGGTTATAAATTAGCTAAAGGGATGAACCATTTTCGAAGAACCAATGGTTAGAATTGTAAGTGTTCTGAAAAGTCATCTTTAGTAGAAAGCACCCACCGAATACTCCAATCATATTCTATGACCCACAACAAATTTTAAAAAAATGTTATGATTGCTATCAATACTACTCGTATCAAATTACAAATTATAAACTTGCACATACTTAACTAACAACATTAACATAATTTGATTTATAAATATATTTAAGCTACCGGCCCGTGCCTTGCACGGGCTTTTATGCTAGTTTATATAGACATTCAAGCCCCACGTAATTTTTAGAGAACAAGATACCTATATGGGTTAGGGTTTTGCAAATTTACTAGGGCTCAGGTCCATTGAACACTTGTGGGCTAGCGTATATAAGCCCATAACTGATCATAACCCATACCAATACAAGCATGTGGTCCTTGGGTGCTATGAATGCGACGTGACTCTAAGTATACCGTGCATATAAGAGATGCCTTCACCCATGCGACCCCTTAAGGCCTGATCATGGGCTTTCATGTGGTGATAAGATTTTCCAATGACGATGCGACCCCTCGGGATCGTATATAGGGCAAAACTGATTTCATGTAAAAGCGTGGCAGGATAAGTGATAACGGATAAAATTTGTATCAAATTTAATAGCCACCAAGATTAAAATGAAAAATGCAATTTTAAATTCAATCGAAAGTAATTTACCTGAGCATATATATGTGGTGTTTAGGTTCGTACTACAAAATGTAAAGAAATTGATTTTTGACGATGAAGTTTCCGATGAGAGCGAACAATGATGGAGACCTTGTTCTTTGCATTGAAAAGTGGTAGAAAATGTAAAAATAAAAAAAGGTTTAACAAACTGTACACACAATAAGAAAATAATTGTAGCATACTTTCTTTATATTATTAAATTGCAGCTACACATAACTAAACGATAGGAACTAATTTGGATTTCCGAAACTCCACATTCCTAATCTAACTTAAGAGAAATTTATAGTTCACTCCAATTTCTAATTGCAATTTTGTATATGTGTTCCCTAATATTTAGCAAAAAGAATAAGACAGAAATTAAATATGCAAGGCTGTTATATAATGTTACTCTTTAGATGAAAGTGTTGACGAGTTCATAAATATATTCACTTTGATTCATGAAGCTCTTACCTTATTTGAAGCATATCAATTGCATTTTGAACCTTCAACGTTTTAGTTATGAATTGATAAAATATTCTCAGGAATGTGTTTTATTCATTCATCAAATCAATATTTAAATGCATAAATATCGATATAAGACATAACAAGTAATCCCAAGTATTTATAAGGAAATTACTTATTCTCAATTAAATAAATAAAAACATCTCAACATCTCAAAATATGTAATATATCAATATTTTTTAATAACATACGTTAACATGAACACATGCTTGTTCCTCCTATACCGAAAAAAAAATTAGAAAACTTTTTCTAAATTTTGATATATTTTTTTTGTTAACACAACACATTTCTAAAATTTTTACTTTTCAATTATCACTTTAAACGACTTTAAGTCATAAATAATAATTTTAAATTTAGCAAAACAGACTCTAAATCTTTCATAGAACAAAAAAATTCTCTTCTGTTTCATTTTTTATTGGGTTCAACCTCTTTTCAAGAAGCAGCTTCCTGATCGAAATGAAACAATAAAACTCAAGTCCATTGCCCTTAAATCTATCATCTGTACAGGACTTGATTGCATCATTAAACAAGATCAAGTAGAAAAGAAAATCTGCAAAAGCAGTCGATTACACTGTATTTTCATTTTTCACCATTAAGTTAGCTGCCAATTAAAGAAGTCTATTATAAATTATTTTAGGAAAGCTGTCACTCTCAAAACCATTCACCCTCTACTGAGCACGAATATTCTTCAAAGGAACCAACCATATGCTTCGATTATAAGCTCACCTCATTACTTGAAACAGCTTGCACCAGTCTAGCATTAAAAAATTAGCAACAACCGGAAATTGGAACAAAATTGTCACCACGAGGAGACAAAGGCAAGCAACCCACGTCCTCAACTGATTTAGGGCAAAGCGTTTTCTGAACGTAAAAAACCAAGTATGTCTGTAAAGATCTGACCACCTCTTCATCGACTTCGGTTATCCAAGCATCGTCACATTTGTACCAGTGACTCTTCAAGTGCAAGTAAGTCACATAGTGACCAGATTCTAGCATCCCAGAATGTGTAACCACAGCAAACACTTCGAACTTTGTGGAAAGATCTGACTCATCACCTTCAAACGCAAAGATTCTGTTTCCAAACCTTTTCCTCACAACTGAAGATGATAAATATGGGGTCATGTCTAGAGAGAACGGAAACTGCAGATGGCGGTCAATTTTTCTAGACATTTTTCTGATATAAGAATGTTCAAATCGTTTAATATGCAAACACAACACCAATGGGAGTTTTCTGATGGACATCTGTTTCACTGACTCGCGCCTTTCTTGACAACTCTGGCAGAACAGTTTCTGGTCTGAACCCAATTTCTCAGGCCTCGTAAAGAGATCTAAGCAGCCCCCAAGAGTTGAGGATGCAGTATAATCGGTTGGCTTGCTTGCCTTGTTAGGCAAATCTCTATTAGAGCAAGGTGTGTTCAAATCGAGTGAAATGTCCATGCATGGATCGTATGTTGTCGACGTGAATCCGCACGTTGTACAAGTGACATCAGATCGCAGTAGGCCAGAGAACACTCTATGAGCAATACAATGGCAGTTCATGTTATCTGTGTGAAAGCAGATGTGTTCCTTTTCAGTAAAGTTAAATGGAAACCATAATACACATAGCATACTCAAAAATCGATTCTCCAGCCACCAAAATTAGAAGTAAGCAGCAGATGCTTAATTGTTTCATTGTTTCCTTCAACATGTAATATCTACTTGATCCCTCTTGCCCACACATTCCTCACAAATATTTTGGAATACCATTAATTACCTTTATTTGGATTTTTTGTCTTCCCTTCTTTCTCATGGATCCTGTCCAGCATTGAGATTAGAAATTCGTGAGCATCCTGCTGCTCATAACTAGCAAGATTTTCTGATAGCTGCCACCAACTGCAATAGTAACAAAAAGTATGTAAAATACAATGGCATTCCAAGAATCACACTACAGCATAATATTTAATACATAAAGTAGCATATAATCGCTGTGATGAACATGAACTTGCAAAAGTACAAAGTCAGGAATCTGAATAAACTTGTAATACCTCCTTCAAGGATTACAGAATTTGTTGCTGAAATTAATATCACAATGTAGTGATTCAAAAGGTATACACACACCTTGAAACAGGTCCAATTATCTAATTATGCATATAATAAACTCAGCTAAGGGATTTTACTACCATTTCTGTACAGATTGAATTATAGGAAGAAATGAGAATGCCTAGCTGATCACAAACTTGGAAGTAATGAGTATTTATTCACTATTAGTAAGAGTACTTGCAAACCTTAAATGGTACAACTATCTGGTCCATATACTATTAACAACTTGAAGATATCAAGCAAACATAGTACATCAATAACCCCGCCAGTCCTACCCCTTATATCCTTGAACAGACATAAATATGAAGATTGATTACCCAGGAGAAACCCAGTTCACAATTAATGTAGAAACAAAGTCATCAATAAATAGTTCAATACTCTATTCATAATCAGATCCAGAGAAAAACCAAAACTTATATAATGAACGTCTCGAACAGCAACATATCAGCTGCATAGATGACTAACCTGAAAAGAAATTGCGCAGGACTATAAGGAGCCCTGTCACCAGAAAAGGCAGCAGAAAATATAACATCCATATCACAAGGCAAACACAATCTATCAGACGACCTTTTCCGACAAGCTTCTCGATTATGCTGATCACTAAGGAAATAATTCCTCAAAGGAGGAGCATGAAGCAATGCTTGCAACACGGAATTCATAAAACAAGTATTCCCCAAATTATTCAATCCCCTCAAACCCAAAGGAAAACATGATTTCGACCTCCTATCTTTATCCCAACCCAACTTCTTATCACTCTTCAAAAACAAATCCACCCCAAAATCCAATCTTTTTCGCTTACTATACCTCAACTCACACCCCACAACACCATTCCCACCACCCCTCAATCCCAACTCATACTTACACATCACAGCCTTATCGAAATCAGGATCGTAAACCTGATCACAACACGAAAAGCAATAAAGCTCAGCCCTTTCTACATCAACTGCAATCTCATGACCAATCTGAGATTGAGTATGCAAAAGGGCATGATTTGATTCAATAAACAAAGAACAAGAAACTTCAAAACAGATCAAACATATATATAATCTACCTTTACTACCAGTACAAAAACTACATCTGGGTATCTTTGATCTAGAATTTTCAATCACTTTACCACTATAAAAACCACTTTTTAAATAACTTTGAATCACATTATAACCATTAATACCATTCCTGATTTTATACTCAACAAGATGCCTACAAGGCTTAGGAGTTACATATAAAACATCCCTTTGGGACATATCCAATAAAGATCAAATCTTTACTATCAAGAACACACAATTACACATAAAAAAAACACTAAAATCAACTATACATACACATATAGATACAAAAACAAATATGGTCAAAAATCAAGAATCAAGAAGACTGAAAACCCAACTAAAATTACTATTTTTGGGGTAAAAAAACAGGGTGGATTTGTGATCCGTTGAAATGGGTATTTTTTAAAGGATGCGATTTGACCAAAAAAATCAAGAAGATTAAGAAAAAATTGGGATTGAACAGATGAAGAAGAGAAGGAGGCGGCAGAGAGGGGGATGGTATTTTTCCTGTATGGTGAGGAACATTTATTGTTTTTGTGTTTTTTAATATAGGAGAAATATGGACCGTTGATGATGCAGGTTGGAAAAGAATGATGTCATCTCAACCGTTCATGTGGTCAAGGGAAAGTTCTCGTGCACCGTAAATAATAAATAAAGAGAATAAAAGACATGATGAATTTTTATTCCGTCTTTTCTTATATTTATGAATAGGGTTTTGGTTCTAGACAATTTGTCGGGACGACTTATCTAACAATCGGTTTCTAAACTGTTAGATCGTTGATCCAACGGTCCCCTTGGATTACAAAAAAAATTTACTGTCCGCTATAATTTTCCGTGCCTATCCGCGAAAATTTTCCGCGGATTGCCTATCCGCGAAAAATTATAACGGACAATAATTTTTTTTTTAATCTCAATTGTTGGATCGTTGATCCAACGACTATGGAACCAATTGTAACTGTGGAACCGATTGTTAAATAACCGATCCCTGACAAAACCAGGACCCTTATGAATATAGGAGTATTTTGTTTGACATGATGAACATTTATTAGATACATGATGAACATTTATTAGATACAATGCCGAATTTTCGAATGATTACTTAAAAATTGGATGTCAAAATATTCATCCTAATACTCGGATGTTGAAAACAAGAACTCAAAAATCAGATGATTAATTGAATTTTGAAGAAAGGACAGAATAAAACTGATTTTCGAATTTTATTATCTTGAATCTTAGTTAAAAATATTTATTATTTGTCGAATTTTAAATATATTTTTTTCAAAGAAATTGTATGTGGAGAAGAGCTAGAATGCAGCATAGAACAAAATCTATCTTATTAACAATTAGTCGATAAAGCCGCGCTTCGCGACGGCGTTATAACTTTTTCTAAAAATAAATTTAATATTTATTTATTTTATATTATATAATCAATATTCTCTTTTGATTATTACAAAATCGTCTCGTTATAACTTCTCTAATAAATTGTTTTCTCGATAAACACGATTATTTCTATTGAACCGTTCTTTTGTTAAAATTGAAATCCCAACTTTTACATACATTATAAAAGATTTCTAAGAAAAAATATATATAGTTTTAAGAGATCGTGAAATATGTCTTCACCGTCCTCGTATTCTACTTCCAATAAAATATTTTATTATATGTTTTTTATACATATTCAAATACCTATTCTATTTTCGATTAAACTTTTAATTATTTGTCTTTTCCATAAGTTCAAACTCTTTTTCTCTATAAATTCGAACTCCTATTTTACTTTTAGTTGAACTTTTAATTTTATGTATTGCAAACATCTATTATACTTCCAATAAAAATTCTAATTATATCTCTCCCAATAAATTCAAACTCTTCTTTCCTATGAATTCGATCACCCATTCTATTTCCAATATTACTCTACTTATTTGTCTTACCTGAAAATTCGAACTATTTTATTATATATTCGAGCACGTACTTTACTTTCAATAGAATTTTTAGTTATATGTCTTTCTTATAAATTGGAATTCCTCTCCTCTATAAACGAACACCTATTCTTTTAATATGTTAAATGATATTTTTTATTTTTTAGTATTAAAAATCCTAAAATTCTAAAAAGTTAGAAAAAGACATTGAAGGCATCCAAAAAAATTTAATGTATATTTATTTTATATTATATCATCAACAATAAATTTTAATAGTTAACATAGTCTTCTCTAATGAATCGTTTTCTCGTTTAACACGGTTCTTCCTACTGCCACTCTCTTGTTAAAACCGAAACTCCAATTTTTTCACATTATAAATACTTCTATAATATTTATTATCCACAAAAATCGAACCCTTAAAATGAAATAAAATTTATAACATCAATATCAAATTCTAATAGTTAATAAGATCTTTCCAAGTGAGCAGTCTTCCCGTTAAATATGTTTTGTGTGGTTCTCGTTTGAGACCAAAATTCCAACTTCATTACATATTATTGATGATCCTTGTTATATACAATTTCTTTATAATTAGAACTTATAAATAGAGTGAATTCCAATTTTTATTTTTTCTAAACTTTCTAATATTCATGGAATTTTAAAAAATGGAAATACATCTTATTTCTCTATATATTATAGATATTCTTGTACTTATTTGAGAAAATGCCCAAAATGCCTAGATTTGAGAGACAATGGTCCGATATACTGATCTGCGCGAGCTGTGGCCCTAAATGCCCACGGGATACGCCATTTGGACATGCGTATCCCACGTACTGTAGCTGCCAGAAATTTGACAAAAACAACCGGAAAACGAGAGCTCTTTCTATGGCGATTTTGACCGGAAAATGGTCGAGAGCTCCGTCTGCCACCCTCACGTCGTCTCCCACCCTCCAAATCATCACCACAGGACCAACTAATCGTCGTCTTTTTCGATCTGTTATCCGTTTGTCTCAACTGGCCCCGCAGGGGCGTGTCAAGGTCTCGTCAGAAACTCGAAAACGGAAAATGGAATGGTTTTGGGCGTTTTCAATCCGGCAATTGAAATGGTATGAAATTGGTATGGACTTGTAGAGGATCGAATGACAATTCGTTTGGTATATAGAATGTGTATGAAAAGTTAGGGATATGAATAAACTGATAAATCGAAAAATCTCATCGATAAATAAGCTCCATCGCGATTCTGGGAGGTCTGAAGAAAATGATACATACGCATGTTGGAGCTGCGTGTCTTGAGCTACGCATTTTCCAACAGCGTGTCTCAAGACACGCATATGATGCTTGATTTTCAATTTACAAAACACACGCATCTTTCAAATGCGTGTCTCATACACGTCTCTCCCAGATGCGTGTATGGTGGGCAGATAGGGCCTTTCCCTCCGAAAATTGGTATTTTGGACCATTTTTTTTTGGAGGTGGGCATTTAGGGCCATCACCCTACTTATTTATGGTTTTCATGGGGGAATTGTCATTATATTATATATGTTAACACAATAATTCTTTTTTCTTTTTCTTTTTAAATACGAAGAATTTTCATTATGGAAATTTTAATAAATTTATGAATATATTTTCCTAATGCAAGTATAATGAACTTGTACAAAAGATTTAAAATAAAAGATTTTTAAGAAAAAAGATATATAATTTTAGAAGATCGTCAAAGATTTCACCACCGTGCTCATATTCTACTTCTAGTAGAAAATTTAATTATAATACGTCACCTCAATATATTCAAACATCTATTTTATTTCTAATAAAACTTTAAATTTTTTGACTTTTTTATAAATTCGAAACTATTTTTCTATATATATAAATTAGAAGTCATATTCTACTTTCAATAGAACTTTAACTATATGGCTTACAAAGACTTATTCTTTTTCCGATATTACTTTTAATTATATGTTTTTCCTATAAACTTGAACTCTTCTCCTCTATAAATTCGAACACCTATTCTATTTGTAATAAAAAATTTAATTATATGTCTTTCCTATAAATTCAAACTCTTCTCCTCTATATATTCGAACACCTTCTACTTCAAATAGAACTTTAATTATGTGTTTTTTTTTTAAATTCGAACTCTTCTCCTCTATAAATTCGATCTCTTATTTTCTTTTAATCATATGTCTTTCTTAAAAATTTGAACTCTTCTGAGCATGATGAGATAGCTCAAGTGGTAAGGGCTTATCTCTTGTTGTCCCAGATCCTGGGTTGGATTCTTATTCACCCCCGAGATTTGTTAGAATAGATACTAAATAGTAAAAAAATTTGAACTTTTCTCCTCTATAAATTCAAATACCTATTTTATTTCAAATAGAAGTTTTAATTTTATGTCTTTTTTATAAATTTGAACTCTTCTTTTCTATAAATTGAAACATCTATTCTACTTCTAATATGTGCAAAGATTTTTTTTAATAATAATCAATATAAAAAAAATAAGAAAAATAGATTAAGAGCATGTAAGAACTCTTCTCCTTTATATGACGTGCCTGAAGGTTTTGTTTGATTATGAGTTTTTTTAATGAATTTTACCGTCCAAAGTTACCATATAATATGGTTTGTGAATTGAGTGTGCACTAAAAATACACAAATATCAATCATGATTTAATATATGAATAATCAAACAATTACATACATGAGTAAAAAAGCATATAAGAAAGATAAGATATAGATACCAAACCATTCCATCATATAACATTAATATGTACTCTCGCGTATCCTCCTTTATATATATATATATATATAGATTCTTTTGGCTGAACCATTGTATAGTGTATTATGATTATTATCTAATTGATTCTCCATACAAGTTGACTCTTGAAAGTTGAAAATACTATATCTCTCGTTGTTTCCCCAATTCAAATTACAGTTTCTGGGAAATAAATTTGAAAACTAGTCTCTATCTTTCCTTTAAGATGATCGGACGTGAAACACCATGTTACAACAAACATGTTTATATCTGCTAATGGATCATCAGCATCAATTTAAGTCGGAAATAAAGATTAATGGTTTCACGTTAACGAGTACTGAGGCACAGGTCTTTTCTGTCTCACTAGCTCGTCCATATCATGGACAATTTTAAATACTGCATCAGGCCGTGCTAGTCTCAATGCGTTTTGCGACATAGCACGAAGCTCATCTGCTTTTGGACCAAACCACTGAGAGACAATAGAAGCTATCTCTTTTGGTGATTTTGAAAATTTCCCACATCCATTTTCCACCACGTATGGTACGTTGCCTACTTCCTGCAACACGGGCATAGAGCCACTGAGAAATGTATAAAACTGTGGAGCTAATAACATAGATACATGGACAACAGATGTAGTATACAACTACTTGTATACATTACAAGTTTAATTTACCTTAATTTTCCTGATGCTCATATGTAAAATTTTGATCACACTAAATTTTACTTTAAGCTTGCACTGAATTTCCTGAAGAGAAAATCTTAATTCTTTGGATATGTTTGATGCTTTAAAAATAGGTTTACTCAAAGTTAACGCAGAGCCCCTAAAGACTTCGGTTAAAAAGTTTTTGTTCATTTAGACTTGCAGCTCTGACATACTTGCTGCCATGTGGTTATAAGTTTAAACAGAAAGTAGAATCAACCTGTTGATTTAGTAAATGCATTGGCCTGTTATTTCAGGCGGTGGTGTAAAAGTGCATGACCAGAAGAATATGTACTTTTGAGACGAGAACAGATATTAGGGATATAAATAAATTATAATAGCAGGTCAATTACTGTAACTTGTAACCAGAAGTATGACTACTCAAGTTAAAAACCAACCTGTCCAGCAATGAAACCATTTAAAATAATAGGGAGGCCTCTAATCATAGCTTCAGCGATAGTCCCTGGACCAGCCTAAAGGAAACCGAATTACTACTAGAAGAGCAAAGATTTGTTGAAATTAAAGAAAATCCAGTGAAGAATCATGTACATAACATCAGTGTATACCTTGGTAATTATGCAATCACAAGCCTCCATGCATTCCTCCATTTTAGTGACAAATCCCTTAACCTAAAAAAAAAAAGGCGTGTCTTTACAGAAACTTCTTTAGAAATTTACAAGTATTCAATTGTGTAATAGGTTGTGCATATCAGTGCACCTCAGGATATACTAAAAAAAAAGGAGACGTATATACAAAGATACAAAACCCTATAACAAAGTCATGTGTATCAAATATCTTCTACGACTACAAGGAGCATTAGAAATTGATTAATCAACTTGTAGAAACAGAGAACAAAGAAGCATGAATAACTAAAAAAAAGTAGAAGAGGATGGACAACATGTATTCCAACGAAAAACATAAGATGAAGAAGTAAGGTCATTAGCATATCTAGCAACTGGGACTCAAGAAGACAAAGCCTTTGGAATAATTACATTATAATATAATTAGAACACTGACCATTGAGTAATTCATTACTAGGCAAACTCTTTGATCCACGGTCATTAAAGATTGTATTTACCTGAACTGGAATCTTCCAATCAATTGACTGCAATCTGCTAGCTAGTTTTTTGTTGCGGCCGCATATCACGAGGACCTGACCTACTGGACCTCCACGATTTTCATCATACAATGAGTTCCCAAGTGCCCGAGCAGTAGCCTCAATGGGACCCATCCCCTCCCCACCACCCATTAGCAACACAGCAGGAAGATCCTCGTCCATTCCAAGGTCTTTCCTTAATTCATCCTATTATGTAAGACAAAAAAAATCAAAACTCTCAGCTTTAACACTGTGTAATTTATAAGGATAAAAATAATTACATGTTTCAATATAAAAAAAAAAAAAAAAACTGTTCACTGTTCAATTTACAGCCAGTGTATTAGATGTAAGAGGAGTTACAGTTAAGGAGTTCCATCTTACAGGAGAATAGGAGATGCATATACAAAAAATTGAGATGCTAACAATTGGCTAAGAAAAGGTTAGCAAAATTAAACAGTCATAACCCAACAATAATTACTCGCAAGCACTTCTCTAGGCACATTATTACATTGTTAGTGTTGCTACAGAACACTTTTGTGGTGTTGCTGCTAATAAAAACCCACTCAATATCCAATATCATAAATTTAAGTAGTATGTATTTAATGGTAATCATATTACATGTATAATATTGTGCAACTTATTTTCTCTCTCTAAAGCACTCTGTTGAGGACTATTCTCTTCATTCTTCTTCTAACAAACTTTATATACAAGCCTTTACATTCTGTATCCTTGGACCTAATCTCTTCTATTCATTGTTACTAATCGGTGCACTACTTTACATATTGTTCCCAAATGTATCAGCTAAGCCCTAAATCGCACACACTCAACCCAGAGCTTTATCAAAACCACATAAACCCAGTTGAAAGCTCAGTTCAATACCCGCAGTCATAATATTACAAAATCCAGTACTTACAGGAATGTAAACATGTCCTAAGGGTAAATTGCAAAACAGAATGTTCAATGTACATATCCAAATTGCAGAACCCTGTTGTTAAAAAGTGACTTTGTAAAAGAATCCTATGGTTGAATTAAAAAAAGGACGGGCCTTCACAGATTCATAGAGAATTAGCCAATTACGTTACTTTACTTCAGAGAGAAGAAGTCAGGGCACAAGTTTGTGAATGAAGGTGAGTTTTAGAGAGAGAGAAGTAGCTAAGTCAAATGTGCTCCGTTTCCGTTTGTAAATTTCTTGTTATTGTTTATCAATGAAACTAGTACAAAACTCATACTATCTATATAAAAGTATAAAACTTGAAAACCGTGTATAAACCCTTGTGTGTTCATATTTGTAAGTTCCTCTCACAACCTAGTCAAAAGATTTTTTTATCAAAGATACTACTGCTACTGACCCAATGTTTTACACACCTGAAACGCAAGCTATCATGATCCCGTCCATACAATCTAACTTCCATAAATTATTATTACACAATTTACATACGAGAAACTATTGTACAGTCGGTTCAAGAGTAAGACTGTAAGAGCAATGAACAACCAACAAACATTTAAGAATATAAAGTTAAAGGGATCTGCAAGTTAAATACAGATTTATGGGCATGTCCTATCTTTGCTCATGGAACAAATATTTAACTGCTAAGAAAGACAAACCTTTGGGCGAACAGCCTTAACAAATGAAGGTCTAACAGGAAGGCCATAAACTTTAATTTGAGAAGATTGAAGACCAGCCTTCAGTGCCCTTTTCACCACCTCATCAGTTGGACAATAGCATCTCGTTACTAGCTTATGGAACCTATATACGAATAAGCACGTACACATTAAATATATTCAAAGGATATTACAGTAAGTAAGTCAGATGTTCTGTAAAGAATACCATGTCGGATGACAGGTGCTTAAATCCGTTATTACAGTAGTAAACACTATCTTATCAAGGAGACCCTTTGATCTCAAGACACGAAGTGGAACATGCTGCATCAAGGGATGTACGCTAATTATTATATCTGGTTGGTATTTCATCAACCCTCTGGCAATTTCTCTGCAAAATAGAGTACAATCAAACCAGATAAACAAAATAAGATAAAATAAACATTCGACTCCCCCTGTAGCCAATTAGCATTGCTGCATAAATTACCAACCCTTAAATAATTTATGTCATGTAAGGAAAAGAAACAAACAAGATGAAAGTGGAAAAAAGGAAAAAAAGGAAAGAGAACAAGATAACGAGGAGGACATGGACACGGGTGACTTAGTAGTCATACAGCAAAGGACCCTGTGATTTGTAATTCGCATTTATGTATATAAATATTTTAAATAAAGAAAGGAAACCAGAACGACAGTACGGGAAAAGATAGTGCAGAATTCTACTGGAAGATACAGAAGAGGACAAAATACAAATCCAAAACAAGGACAAAGATGACGAGAAACTGTTTTGCTTAGAGATCACAGACTTTCTTTTGCCTCAAGTGGAAATACTCTGAGTTTCTACTGAAAGTAAAAATTGTGAAGCTTTATAATATGCTTTAATCTACTTAAGTGAGACTAAAAACAGAAATAGAGGTTGAGGAACTATACTGAAGCCAAGAAATAGATCAACCCCAATTATGTATTTATGTGCAGAGCTAATGTTGGCTATTATCGTTACATTTACCCAGAATAACTATAATTTAGAGCCTTCTCACACAGGCACATTCATAATTTTCTCCAGTACATAGAAGCCACTAAAAAACAATGGGATTAGTGTAAACTATCAATCAGTGTAACCTACACTAAAAATATTACTTAAGATGGAAGCACTTAAATCAAATTTCAAATATTCATAACACCAGACACCTAATCTTCGACACCAGGAACACGTACACAAGGACGATGATAGAGTAATAGTGAATAAGTAAAGGGGAATGGTCTTACCGGGCTATAAATGCTGATGTTGCTGCAAAATTGGATTGATGGATCACCTTCGGAGCTGAAGCATAGTATGTCACTCTCCACAAAGACCCATGTTTCACCAAGAAGTTGTAACTTCTTGGCAATTGATTGAATGGCCAAGGAGTATGATCGGTCCACAAATCAGTCACAAACACCTGGACATACATTCTTCAATTCTTATAACACACAACATATAAACAATCAAGAAATGTACCATCAATCAAAATTTCAATTTTAATCAGAACCATCTACCACAACTAACCTGATAATCATCACCAAATTCTTCATAAAATGCAGCCTTAATCGCTTCCGCAGAAGCCCTGTGCCCTCCACCAGTATCGCTCATCAAAATCAAAACTTTCTTCGGAATTTTCGACACAACACCATTCAAAGGCACCCCCTCACTCTCACCACCACCAAAACCATTCCCTCCAAAACCATTACTCTCATCACAACTATTCAACCCAATTGAAGCAAACCCAATTGGACTCTTCTCACAATGAAATCTTATAACACTATTAAACTGAGTCAAAAAATCTCGAAAATTCGAAACACCCTTATTACAAACACTCAAAGAAGCCTTAACATTAACCTTATTTTTCCCATCAAAACAAGAGAAATTAGACAACACCGGTGAACACCCATTTGAATTCAGACAAGTTAACTTAGAATTAAGTGCAAAGTCAGCTAATTTAAACATCAAACTTAATGCAAAGTTGGGTTCTTGACTTACAGTTGAAGGCTGCATAGTGAGAAACTAAAAAAACCCAAGTGAAAAAGACAGGTTGAAAGTGAGTTTGGACAGGAGATAGTGAGTTCAGATGATGTTTTGCAACCACATGGGTAGGATTTAGGGGAGAAACAAGATGATGACACTTCGGAATATATTGATGTATGTGTGTATGCACACACAAAAAAACATGAAAGTTAGAACTTTTTTGTTATTTATTGTATAATATAATAAAAATTTTAAAGTAAATCTCGTGCGAATTACTTTGTCATGTAAAGATTCTGCATCGTGCTAAAAAAGAATTTTTTTTAAGGTTTTTTAAAAAATACCTAGAAGATAAAAAGTTTTTGCAAATTTTTTTTAAAAATTTTGTAAAAGTATCATTTTCTCAAAATAATTTATGAAAACACCATATTCTGAAAATAATTTTGCAAAGATGCTATCTTCTGAAAATAATTTTGCAAAAATACAATTTTTCAAAAATATGCAATTGTTTGCAACCACATATTCAACTGCTTGCAATCTACTGCGCGCACACATATGCAAAATTACGAAATTACATCATTGAAATACAATTTTTTGGATTTCAATATAAATACATTTTTTTAGTTTACATATTAAAATATGGAATATTCTTTTATGTTACATTCAACAATTTCCATCTATTTATTTTAAGATCTAACAGTTCTTTTTTATTTTGTTACTAAGGAACAGCTACCGACTATCAAATTTTTGGATAAGATTCCTTTTACATTTTTTTATTAAGGAGGAGAGCAATTTAATTAATACGTAAATTATTTCAATTTCTATATTCAAATAGAACTTAAAAACTAAAAAGGACATTTCGATATTCTAAACAAAATATAAGTAGATTTTCTAAATGGAATAAAATTCTAAATGTAAAAATTCGTCAAATTTTTCTCTTCTTTGTCTCTACTAGGTAACTAAGCCGCGGTTCGCGGCGACTTTATATTTTTTTTTCTTAAAAAGGCGTATATTTGAAATATGTTAAACAATTTCCCTATTCGCTATTTTTTTATCTTTTATGGATAATATAATATTTTTGTTGTTTTATTTTAGCTACGTTATAAGAAGGATTGTGCGTGATATCTATCTATTACTATATATTAAACTTCAACACAAAGACAAATATTACCATTTTAATGATTGTAAAATTACGCTTTTATCCCTATATTTTCAAAAATTACAAAAATGTCATTATTTAATAATCATGTAAAAAGTATTTAAATTATGGATGTGAAACTATGATTTTACCCCTATATTTTCAAAAATTATAAAAATGTCATCTTTTAATAATTATGTAAAAAGTAGTGAATTTATGTTAGTATTAGGATTCGAACCACTAATTTTCTTCTATTAAACTCATACCATAACCAAATATGCTATACTCAATTTTGAGTTTTATTTAAAAATACTAAAATATAAACCATATCTTTCGCTTCCTCTTTTATTTTTATTTTTGAGTAAATAAAATATTGATTTTTATTATTTCTAGAATAGTTGATAGATAAAATTTTAAAAAATATTTTAATCGACTGAGTATACTCTACAATTCTCTTTTGTCAATTTAGATAATTGATATAAAAATAAAATTTTAGATTATACATAATGTAACTGAGTTAAAAAAAAGATTTATTTACATGTGTCTCCTTGTAGATATTAAATTCTTGAATAAAAAAATAAGATTTAGTTTTAAAAAAATATGTAAATTTTAGTTATCAAATTATACATAATTAATAATTGGATCACATTAGTTTTAGGTAGTTTTAGGTATATAAAAATTTAAATATATGAGTTATATTACGGGGTTTTGTTCGACCAACTATTTAGACTTTCAACGATTTAAATATATGATCGGTCTAACACCATAAATATTTAAACATACACGAAAAATAATTAAAATTATGTTAAAAAGATGAGAACACTAAAAATATGATCTATGTTACAGATAACAAATAACATAATTAACATTCAAATTAAATCAAAAAAGATATAAATTTTTAAATCATAAATATTATAAAACTACAATAATTATTTATAATGATCAATTAGAATATAACTCGACCATAAAGTATGGTATATACGAATTTTTATATAACTAGCTTATAACCCGTGCGATGCACGGATTTCTTTTGATATGTAATAAATTTTATTTATGTTACAATTATATTTTTATATAATCATTATTTATAATGTTTCATTTAAATTTTAATTTTAATAATTTAATATAAATTTAATTAATGATATGCATGGTTTAAAACTTATATTATAAAATTTTAAAATAAATATTTCATTGATAGAATTCGAACATTGAAATTTTAGTAAATTAATTTAATCATATAATAATTTAGTTATTAGATCTAACGATTCTGATTTTTTACTAAAAATCTAATGTTCATTATTCGTAGTATTCGAATTTCTATTATATTTTGTTAGTGATTAGAAGATATGGCGTGATATTTTTGGGTATATAATAATTATTGCTAGATATGATATGATTAATGTTTTTAGGTGTTTATAAAAGGTAATATTTTCAACTAAAAGTAAATGTGAAAAAGGCAATCGACTAATTACCATTAATTATATTATGTTATTATTTATTTTAGGTGTTTTAATAGTATCGATATCGTATATATTTTAAATAAGTAAAATATTAATGATTGAACAATTGATCTTTTTAGGTATTTATAAAAAGTAATATATTCAACTAAAAGGAAATGTAAAAAAGGCAATCGACTAATTACCATTAATTATATTATGTTATTATTTATTTTAGGTGTTATATTTTACTTGAAGTGATATTTTTGGGTGAAACTCACTCACTCTCTTGTCCATGGGTATAAAGTGGATGTTGGAAAGCTGCTCATGGGACAGTTCAAATCTGCCCTAGGCAAAAAGGTACATATTTATCCTTGCTTTCTTATGATGTGTATAAATTCTTTATGTGGAATTGATGAAAATGCATCTCTCACAATGGAGTGCAATGTTTTGAAAAGAAACACACACACACTACACTCAATTCACAGAATTTAAATGTACATATTCCACTCTGTTTTACACAGCACATGGTTGATCAAGTGCCCAACCTTGATTTCCATTGCCATTTGGGTATACTATTTTCTCTCTTGAGAATGAAGCTGAATTAGACCCAAATTCAGTCAACCCTCTTTCTACTCAATTCATACAAGTCAGACCATCTAGACTACCAAAAGCCACCAAAATAGCCGTGCAAGAATCCAAGAAAAGACCCTTGGAAACTGGTGTTGAAGGTAGTTCTAAGAGTGTTGAGGGAGAAACTACACTTAATGCAGCAAATAAGGATGTTAGTGAGAGTGAACCCACAGTGGTTCCTCTTGAGCCTAAGAAGAAGAGAGTCAAAGCCACTGTCAGCCACCCTACAGTCTCACAAAAGGTTGTAGAGGATAAAAGGGAAACAAACACATCCCTAGATGTCCCTTCTCAACAAGAGGCATCTATTGAAACTGACCTGTCTCCCAAGGCATCCTATAAAGAGTCTGCACAAACTCATGAACTCACTCATGAGAAGCCCACACTTGCAGATACACACATGGAGTTAGGGCACAGTGAGGATTAAATTCCTACTCTTGATGTTCCACAAGTTACCCCTGTGGAACAGCCAACATTCTCTTCTATACCTTCACCTTCTGTATTTAGCTACTCTCTAGTTAATATTATATATTTATATATTTGCAGCCAAGTTCTACTCCCTGGTAATAAGTATCTATTTGATAAATGTTTCAACACTCCCATTGCTTGTTATTGTCTATCTACAATTCTTTCTGAATCTCACTAAATTAAAAAATCCTTCAGGCAATTTCTCCCCAAACCACAAAGTCAAATGATCTAGTGAGAACACTGCGAGTGGCTGGAATTGGATTAATTTTTGTCGGACCTTCGATGCATTTTTGGTTCAATACAGTATCAAAGGTCCTCCCAAAGCGTGACATTGCTACAACATTGATGAAAATTGTTCTGGGTCAGACAGTTTTTGGACCATTTATGACTGCAGGTTTCTTCTCGGTGAATGCAGGGTTACAAGGTGTAGTATGTGTTACCTTCTTAATTTTAAGGAGACTAGTCTTGCAAACCTGATGAAGAAACATTTTTAATCAGAATTCGTGATCACATATTATGTTTGTTAAAAACTAAACCTGTTGTGATATCACGAAGTCCTTGTTCTACTTAGTTTATTTAGTTTTTGTTAGAATTCTTTGTATTTTACTCTTCTCGGTTCCTACTCATATAGACATTTTTATCAGTTGAAAAAATATTATTTATAACTACTTCTATAAACAGATTTCATAATCTACCCCAGTTTTTTGTATAACGTGATTGAATTCTGGTTAGACTCTTGCTGAAATTGTAATTTTAAATCAGTTTCGATACTTGTTAAGGAAATTATGAATTTTCTGATCCTAACTTATTGTGCCATTCATATTGATGCAGGAGGATATGTGTAACATTTGATTTGTTCGGACTTGTTGATATATTAGGTGTTGCCAGATAGAGTTATGGATTCAGGGTTTGGTAAGCTGTGGAGGAAGTCACATATGAACCATGAAGCAGAGACTGATAAAGCTGTTATTGGGATTTTGGTTTTTGAAGTTTCTACAATGATGTCTAAACTAGTTAATTTATGGGCGCGTCTTAGTGATAAAGCAGATTAACAGACTGCTTGCTAGTTTCTACCATGTTATTAGCTCTAGTACTTATATGTTTTAAGTTTTGTTCATTAGCTAGTGTTGGTAGATATTTTTGGATGATTTGGTTGGTTTTGTACTAGATTATGTTATTGAAATGATGTTGGATGATGTTATTGAAATGTAATTAATTTGGTTCTTAATATTTAAATGTCATAATTTTTTTTTGTTATTAAAATTAGTTATAAATGATTTTAATTATGTAACACTTAATGTGTTACAATTGGTAAAAGAGGGTGTTACAATAGATTATGGACCCCACCTAGATGTGGGCCCCACAGTTGTCCATGTGCAAAATTATATCCTCTATTGTAACACACAAACTATGTTGCTGTAGAGTGTTTAAGATGTTGCTATAGAGGTCTTTAGTAACCACATTTGCTATGTTACCTTAGGCTGTGTTTTGATGTTACCTTAGATATCTATAGTTACTGCTGAGAACCTAACACAGCTGAAGTGTTACCATAGCCCTATTTTGGCCTATAGCAACTTCAAACAGGGGTCTATGGTAACACAGTTTGGGGGTTGCAATAAGCAATCTATGGCGTAGTGTCCCTACTACATCAATTATTTCTTCTCCACAACCTAGAGAAGGGGACAGTCCCAACCCTTCAGGTTCTGATCATCCATTTCCTATCTTGGATGAGCCCCCATCAAGTGGTCCACAAGAACCCATTGCTTAAAGTGTAATGGACACCACTCTCTCAAACACTGATCTAGTTCATGATGCAACTCTGCCAGATATTGAAATAGCCAGTATCATGGTCGATCTCCAAAAAGCAACTTACCATCAGGAAGTTGCTGTCACAGCCTCAGCTGCTATCAAGGACACAACCAAAGTTGCTGTCACCCCACCAGTTGACAGTAACATTTTGGGTAAAGATGTTGTTACCTCTACACAGCTTGATCAAGATGCTGTCATTGTTGAAGATGCTTCTGATGATGATCATGTGCCAATCTCTTCTTTCAAAAAGGTAAAATCTAAACCTTCTATTTCAATGCATGTTAGTACTGCTCATACCCATGCATCTAGGATGAGTGAGGGAATGAAAAAGAAAAGAGAGATAAAAGAAAAGAGAGGTAAGCATAAAAATGAGAGGCAACCAAATGAGCTGGCAAAATGAGAGGGACTTGAGCATGTCCAGAGTAAAATTGAGAGAAACCCCAACTAAAGGCTCTAGGCCTTGAGAGTTCAATTGTGAGGAGTGATGAGATCACTCAGAAAAACAATGAGAGTATGAGAACCCCCACAGCCTCCTTGCCCCAATATTTTCCTTTATCTTCAAAAAGGTTAAGATATGGTGGTCCTTCTAAAGAAGTTGATTCAAGGTTGAAATCCCTTGAGGACAGATGTGCATCCATGGAAGACAAGATTGACAATTTGTCCACAATGGTCACTACTGGTTTTGATGAGATTCAAGCATCTCTGCTGTCATTTTCTACCCTTCTTGGTGCTGTCAACTTAACTAAGGGGGAGAAAGTGATAGATCAGAATATCACAGAGCCAACAGACAAGGAGCAACAAGGTGGAGCTACAAACAAGGGGGAGTCTAGTTGTGAGGGGGAGCAAGAAGAACAAGGTGATGCTGCAACAAAGGGGGAGCAAATTGAAGAAGCTGAGAAAAGTGCAGAAGGAGAAGAAAGAATCTTTGATGAAGAACTGAAGGCCAGTGGAGCTGGTGAATACATTGAACAAGATTTGGATGGTGAGACATGGTTGTTGACTAAAGAGGTAATTGAGACATTACAAGGAGCTGAGAATTCTACATTTAAGAAAACAACACTGCCTCCCCTGAAAATCAGAGAACCATCTGTTGAGCCTACAGAAACTGCATATTAGAAACTATGGAGAGAAAAGGAGGAATAAAACAGGTTGGGAAAAGGCAAGGGAAAGATCCCTAAGAAAATCAATCTGGGAACAAGCAATATCTGGACTGATGGAAGTGAATTCAATCAAGAAGATGCAGAAACGATGATGGTTAGCCACATGGAGAGCATTTTGAACAATAAAGATGAAGAAGTCAATGAAGTGGTGGAAAGTGCTATAAGAGAGGCAGGGGGAGTTTATGCAAAACTATCATCAATACTAAAGAGCAAAATCATAAGCATCTCTGTGAAGATTAACAAGGGGAAAAGATGGGTAATTGATGTATATCTGAGAACAGGATTCTCTATATTCTTCACTATGGAGCATCTACAAAGCCTTCAAGAAAGAGTGATAAACTACTTTGCAACAACTGTGAATGTCAATTCATCATTCCTTAATAGCAGTTTGGTTGCACAAATGAAGATACTTGTTGAGGGAAAACTTCCAGAAGTAATTGATGATCCATATGGTGTTTTCTACAGAATGACCACAGTCTCAGATGTAACTTTGATTGGAGAGTCAAAGTTGAAAACTGAATCAGTCTTGATAGTACTGAAATAGATCCTCAAGTCCACAATAACCAAAGAAAAAGTCAAGGCTGTCAAGGAGATTCACAAACTCTTGGTAAAAAGAGATGAGAGTCTTAAATCTCAAATAAAGGAGTTGATTTCTAATGCTAATGCCAAGAGAGGTGAAAGAGGTGGAAGCTATAGATTTGATGACACTCTTGATGATGACGAGCTTGATGGAAGTGGATGATCTGGTGCACCTGGAAGTGGTAGCAATGAAACTGCTGGGATTGTTGAAAATTAAACTCAGGAGGAAACAAAAGAAGAAACTCCCAAAACTGATAAGAAAGATGCTGATGCTAAAGATCGAGGGGAGATAGACATTTTTGAAGCCTTGGAAGGAAGTATCTTAAGATTTACAGTTGATTGCATTAAAGCTGAAAAAGATGTTGTCAACAAAGAAACTGTCAAAGATACTGTCAAGGAAGGTACTGTCAAAAATGACATTATCATGAAAGATGCCGTCATGGAAGACACTGTCAAGAGCTTAAATGAAGAAACTATCACAGGTGAAGTTGCTAAAGCAGTCAAGTCAAAAAGGGTAAAAACAAGAGCAAAAGCCTGGTGTATAGTTCCAATAACAAGTACCAAGACAAAGGCCGCAACAAAGAAGAAGGTTCATGGAGCGGTGATTCATAAGAAGCCTATTGGGAAAAGAAAAATGAACAGCTTTGAAATTGCAAAGGAGCGTGCTACAAAAGAGATCACATCTATCTAACTGGAACTAGATGAGTCTAAGGAGAATGCAACCAAGTACATCCTCTGGACAAGAGGTGCCAGACTCATGACTGTTGAGAAGGATTTCACTATGGTAGTAGAATCACATGTGATAGGCAGATACAATCTCTCGTATAAATCAGAAGTGGTAAAGCGCAGAGTTAGCTTCTTTATACTGGAAAGGATGGTGGAGCTTATTGTAGGTTACAGCAACGTCTCAGATAAAGCCAAGGATCATATCCAGAAATACTATGCTGAAAGATGTGCAGAATTCTATGAGAAGTATGGTGACCGGAGAATTCATGATGATAATGATCTGGATATAAGTTCAGATGAAGAGAAATTAAACTTGACTTTGAGTACGATTGGAAAGAAATGCTTAGGCCATATGAACCTGCAGAAATGTATGCTTATGAAGCTGTAGAAGCATTCAGAAAAGCTAGAGAAGAATTCAAAACTGCTAGCAAACCACCCAAATCTGATAAACAAACTGGTGAAGACATGGAATCTCAACTGAAGGAAACATGCAAGAAAGTCAATAAGATGAACAGTGGAGAACCAAACTTCCAACCTTGTGTACTAGACAAACCTCTCAGAATCAAAGATGGAAAAGAAGAAATGTATGTAGATAGTTTTCACAAGCTGAGGACCAGTGTACTGAAGAGTCTGTATTGGAAAGTTGTTGGATCATCTCACCAACTGGAAATGCTATATGCATGGGAACTTGAAGAAATATTTGACAGAAGGAGAGATGAGGATCCAGTGCTAGACAGAAAATGGAGAGAAACTTTAAATGCCTTCCCTGGAAGAAGATTCAAGATTGAAGAAGGCATTTTAAAATTTAGAACATATATGTATGATCTTGAAACCTGGTTTGATGTGGAAGATGTGAAGATGGTTTCAGCTCGACAACTCAAACAGTACATTGAGGAGATAGAAGATGATGTTACATCTTCTGATGAAAAGAACTTAGTTGAAATTCTCAGAAACTGTTTGAAGGAAGCTCTCAACAAAAAGGGAGAGACAAGTCAGAAAAGTAAAGCTCAATAACAAGTTAAGTAAATTTCTATATCTGCTCAACCTTGAGGAGCACTTGTTTTTTACTTTTGAAAATTAAATCATTGTCCTTTGTAATGCTTAATGTTTGGAAATGATTTACAACCCTTCTGCATTTATCAGAATTAAAGTTTTAACTATTCTGATCTATGTTAGTTAAGTTGTCAGCATGCCTTAGCTGTAAATTTGTTGTTATTGTCCATAAAAACAAATTGGGGGAGATTGTTAGGATTTATGGGTGATAGCTTAGAAACAACTTAACTAGATTTCATTGTACTTAGTTTTTCTAAGTAGATGATAAGTGGATTTTATATCCACTTGGAACGCTTCGAATCGACTTAAATTGATTAACTTGACCTCAAGTATGTCGTATTTTTTATTCGTTTTAGTGAGATTGTGCAGGGTTACTATATTGAGTTTGGAAGATATTAATTACATATTTTATGGTGGATTTGAGTTCTAGAAGTGAAGAAGGTCAATTTGCAAAAAGAACGGGAGGAAACATGCTTAAAATGAAGAAACAGCAAGAAATTCAGCAGTCGGCAGATGGGCAAGCGCGCTGCGGCGCGGGGAACAGACCTGGAGCGCGCTGCGGCGCGGTACGGTGCGTTACGGCGCGGCTGTTGGCTGGGAAAAATTCTGATTTATTGTTTGGGCCATATATTGAGTTCTACAAGTTCGTTTTGGACGATCTTACAGTCCACGCGAAGCTAACGAGGTTCTCTTTCATTCTAAATTGGTCCAGATGTCAAAACACAACTGGAATGGCCCAAAAATACTGAAGAAGAGTCTGTTACGAATTTTTCTTAAAAACAAAATCAGTTTAGGAAACGTATTGGTAGTTTCTTGCTGGAAAAGACTCCTATGGCCTATATAAACACATCCTACCATCATAAATCAAACGAACACCCTTTATAACACATAAAGAGAGCCGAGAGATGGAGATTCAGACTTGGAGAAGGATTCCAACGCTCGTGACAAGCAACGGAGATCTAGATCTACTTTTTGTTTTCTTCTATTAGGCGATACTCTTGGATGTTTTTGGGATTTGTTTTCTTAACTCATTACTTTAGTTTATTTGTAATCTTTAATACTTCGTTTACTATCATGGTTTCATCAGATCCCATGATGACGAGCAGCTCGATTATGAACTAATCGTTGTCATGGGATTCTAACGGATTTATCTATGTAGTTTAGTAGTTTGTTTGCTTTAAAGATTTGTGTGTGATGAATTCTTGATATCCTTGTATTGTTGTGCTTATTCTTCTTGGATGCGTAGCTAACATCTAAGTTGTTTGTTAATCTCTTGTGAAGCGAGAGTGGATCTTGAGATTTAGAACTTGCCATGCTAGCATAGGATAAGTTGATGTATGTTTGACATCATGATTTGTAGCGTAAATTGAGAAATCTTATGCTGCCCTATGTGATCTTAATGGACAACTTGTTCTTCAACCGTTATGTTTTCAAATCTTATAGAGATATAGGGTATAAACATAATTGGTGTCTACCCATCTTCTATCTCTTTTGTGGATGTATGTTTAGTTTGGTATTCGTATACTGAGAAGTAGCGTATACTTGTTTCGTGTTGTCTGATCAGATATCATAACCATCACATACTTTGATTAAAGGCATCAACTTTAAGCGAAGTATTTAATGAAGTTAGGATCTCATGTTCTCTATTGCATAAGTAATTCGATTTAAGTTCTCGTTAGTCAATTAATACTTAGTTTGTTAATTTACTTCCTTAATTAATTTTAGATAATCAAACCCCAATTTGTTAATTGTCTTAGCAGTGAGTAAAAACCATACATTGTTGAATAGGTGCATTAACTGAATTGAAACCTAAACCAGATCTCTGTGGGACCGAACTCAACTTTATTCTATATTACTTGTGACCACGTACGCTTGAGTGATTTAGTGCAAACAGTAGAACATACAGTCACAGCCAGAGTGTGTTCTTGTAATCAGAATAATTGCTATAATGTAATAAGTATGTATCTTGGAAGAAGTTCATTCAAATGTTCAAGCCTCAAGAAAATACATCAACTCGACAGCAACAATAAAGTTACTTTCATTGAACTGACAGTAAGGTTACAAGAAGACAGCATGTTGCAAAGTCACGATAGCAAGTTTCATCTGACAGCAACATTGGCGAAAGCATGAAGACTGCAACATTCTCACACTTTGACATCAAGTTTGAGAGTCCTGACAACAACATTGGCGGGGACTCATACTGTCATCCAAGGAACATTCTCATGACAGTAGACTTGGCGTCAAAGGTTACTGTCTCAATGGAATATTTGAATTGGGGATTTATCTCAGTCAAATCCGTGATAGTTTAGATGTTCAAGAAACAGATTTGCTGCAACTCGTCATGTAGCAGACCTACAAGACTACGATAGAAGCTTGAGAGATCACAAGACGAAGCTCGACAATTCAAGAGTATGACAAGTCTGCATCTACTAGAATTGTATTAGCTAGTTTTAGAAAGTACCCAGATTGCTTTATGCTTAATGATAACTCTGTTTGTATAGCCTTTTGGGAAAGTCACATGGGTGGGAAATTTGTAAGGAGCTGCCACTTGAAAATGACAGCGGCTCCACAACCCATGTGATAGAGATGTTAGAGAAGATTAGTCTTTATAGAGAAACATCTCTCATTCTTTCTGTAATCGATTCAAGAAGTCGAAGCTTGAGAAAATACTTTTTCTCGAGGTTGTAGCAACACTTTGCAAAATAAATAAAACATTTATTTTGTGAGAATATCTTGAGTTACTACTTGTGTTTGCATTTCTTGTATAGATAGTTTACAATCTTTATCATTGTTGTTGAGGTAAAGATTTGGAATTATCTATATTGCATTCAATCCCCCCTTCTGCAATATACTCCGGGACCAACACAGCGTTGTTAACACAATATCACGCAAGTATACGTGATCACAAGTAATATAAATCAAGTTCGTTCCACAGAGATCTGGTTATGGTTCTATTCAGTTAATGCACCTATTCAACAATGTATGGCTTTAATTCACTGCTAAGACAATAAACAAATATTGGTTTTAACTATCTAAATTAAACTAAGATGCAAATTATTAAACTAAGAATTAATTAACTAATGAGATTTAAAACCGAATTACTTATATGAGAATAAACATGGGATCCTAACTTCATTAAATACTTCACTTAGATCTGACGCCTTTAATCACTATATGCAATGGTTATGATATCTGACCGGATAACACGAAGCAAGTACACGCTACCTGTCAGCATACATATACCAAACTAAACATACATCCACAAAAGAGATAGAAGATGAATAGACACCAATTATGCTTAGACCCTATATGTCTATAGAATTTGAAAACATAACGGTTGAAGAACAAGTTATCCATTAAGATCACACAGGGCAGTATAAGTATTTTCATCTCAGACCACGAATCATATTGATAAACAATTATGAACCTATGCTAGCATGGCGAGTTCTAAATCTCAAGATCCACTTTCACTTCACAAGAGATTAACAAATTAGATGTTCGCGACGCATCTATCAATTAAGCATAACCATACAAGGATATCAATTATACACCACACACAGATCTTTAAAGCATCAAGATACTAAGTTCCATAAATAAATCCGTTAGAATCCCATGACAACGATTAGTTCATAATTGAACCGTTCGTCACCATGGGATTTGATGAAAACATGATATTAAACAAAGTATGAATGGAAGTAATAATATTAATAGGAAAAGAACACAAAAGATGAAGTAGATCTTGATCCGTTGCTTGTCACGAGCTTTGAATCTCCTTCTCCTTTTCTCCCTTGCAATTCTATGTTACAATAATAAAACGATGTGATTTACAAGGTTAAGATGTGTTTTTATAGGCCTAAATATCTTGCCAAGCAAGAAAATTAACCTACAATACAACTAGAAATATGTTTTTATTCCAAAAATACAATAAGAATTCGAAATAGGGCAAAATAGGAATTTTCAGGATTTTCAAGCGGCACTACGCGCTCCAGGCGCATGATACGCGCTCCCAGCGCATGATACTATTGATCCACGCGCTCCAGGCGCATGATTACGCGCTCCAGGCGCATAAACATTCTGCCGAACACTGATTTGCCTCTGTTTTCTTCGTTTCTGAGCCATTTTCTTCCGTTCTTTTTGCCATTTGTTCCATAGTCAATTAACTTTACTTGGAATCATCATAAAATCTTAGTGCTTGACTCCAAACTTCAGTCCATTTGCACCAATCAACTTCAAATTTGACGGAAACGGCAACCCTAATCGATATTCTTGCACACCTGCACATTTAAACAAAACACTTCAAAAATACCACAAACTTGAGTCCAAGTACACCAATTTAAGCCGATATGGAACGCTCCAAGTGGATATAAATTCACTTATCACACCCCCAAACTTAAACTGATGCTTGTCCTCAAGCATAAACAATTACAACTAACTAGTACCACTTCCGTAGGTGATCACGGTTGCATTTGGCGTATGCAACAAGCCCTTTAAACCCCTAGGCAGCCCTAGTGGACGAGTAAGGTCTCGTGAGGGCCTATAGCGAATGAACCCACAAAATCCATTTAATCTAATGAAATGCAATGCATGAATGCAACTAATATGAAAAATGCAAAGATCCCCTTCAAACTCACCAAAACCAACTAACAAGCAAAACATCTCAAAGAATGCAACAAATCCAAGCAGTGCTCGACTAAGTCCCCGTATACTAACAATATATGAACAGAAATGTGCGTGTGTGCAATGCTCATCAGAAATACTCCCAAAACTAGGTCAAAAATCATACATGTCCTAAGCCAAGACAATCACAGGTTTATAAATAGAATAGACTGTAGACACTCCATAACCTAGGAACACCTCCATCCTCGTTCAAGTTAGCCAGGAATTCATGCTTTATTACTACGACACATAATACTATATACAATACGCATGCTTATTTAACCGTGCAATGGATGAGACCCCTAAAGGCTTATACAATAATACCCATGTAGCGAGTGTTAGGTCAGCAATCCCAAACCACAAGGGCTTTAGGTTACTAGGACTAAGTCCCCTCAGACTTAATTACTCGAGTACTAAAGAGCTCACCCTGGTTAATTTTGCATATAAACAATTGAACTTTTTTTTTTCTTCTCTTTTTTTTCCTTTTTTTTTCATATGCAATCTGGAATGAGAATTCTCATTTCCAACCCTAGACTACTCATATAAATATGAGCCGGCTACTAGCCATTTGACACCTAGCCAACAACTAGCATGAAATCCCTGGTTTCCCCCAAACTTAGACTTTAGTGCTCCTATGCCATCAAGGGAATAACGAAAATTCTAAATATAATCAAGTGATTAAATCTCAAAACATCCAAACAAGCATGACCTCAACCTAGCCCAAAAGCAAACAATGAGACTGTGTAAAAGTTTTGTTCCCGTAACATGCAAGTCAATTCCTAGGAACTATAAATCTGCCCTCTACTCATCATCACCACACTCAATTAAACATCTACATATCAATCAGAATCAACTCGTCCTAAGGGATCATGAAATATGCATGCCATGAATATGCAACTAACATGAACTCACATGGTTTACGAAAACAAAATATAAAAAATGTCCTATATGAAACAAACATAAATAACACGAACATACATGCATGAATTACACCTACTATGCAAAACATGATATCTATATGAACACAATGACACACACATAACTACTAACATATATATATATATATATATATATATATACTACTTGTCCCCCAAACCACCCCCAAACTTGAAATATTCAATGTCCGCATTGAAAGGAAGTAAATACGAGGGGTAGCAGGAAACATACCTAAAACTACCGAAACACGTAGGTTGCCTCCCACGAAGCGCTGTCATTAACGTCATTTAGCCGGACAAATATGATTCAAATCATGGTGGCTCGAAGATCGCATTTGACTTGTCCTTAACAGAAGGACCATTCACCCATTGTTTGACAACCTTCTTGCTATCTTCCCACATCTTTTCTAAATCAAACTTCACTTTGACTCTTCCTCCAATCGATTTTTTCTTCTTCTTCTTCACACCTCTAAGGTGTTTATGCTTCACAGTTGATTGATAAGAACACTCTTCTACCTCATCATCCACGATCCACCTTCTTAATACATTATCTGGACACACTTTAAAAATAACCAACTCATCATTCAGAAGGACATACTTCAAATAGGATGGAAGTTTTCCGAGCTTGACATTCGAGAGATCTCGAACTGAAGAACTATCAATGGAATCACTGATGTGATGCTTTAGCATGTGTGTGTTGCTCAACAACTGATCAAACTTCTTTCTCTGACCCGTATCAACCATTTCCACACTGAAACACTCTTCATCCTCTGTCGGAAATTTCATGGCCTTGAACACATTAAAGGTGACATTCTGATCTTGCACCCTCATTGTAAGCTCTCCTTTTTGCACATCGATCAAAGTACGACCCGTAGCTAGAAAAGACCTTCCCAAGGTTATGGGAATCTTCTTGTCTTCTTCGAAATCTAGAATCACAAAATCGGCAGGAAATATGAGCTTATCAACCTTCACCAAGACATCCTCTACTATGCCCCTCGGATAAGTGATCGACCTATCAGCCAACTGCAAGGAGATGTTGGTTGGCTTCGGCTCCGGTAGACCAAGTTGCTTGAAAACAGAAAAGGGCATGAGATTAATACTAGCTCCCAAATCACATAAGCATTTGTCAAAAGACAACTTCCCAATGGTACATGGAATTGTAAAGCTTCCTGGATCCTTATGTTTAGGAGGCAATTTCTGTTGCAACACCGCACTGCACTCCTCTGTCAATGCCACTGTTTCAAATTCTTCCAACCTTCTCTTTCGTGACAAAATATCCTTCATGAATTTTGCATATCTCGGCATCTGCTCCAATGCTTCAACAAAAGGTATGTTAATGGACAGTTTCTTGAAGACATCCATAAACTTTTGAAACTGTTTTCCTTGATCTTGTTTCTGCAAACGTTGAGGATATGGAGGAGGAGGATAGATCTGATTCACCCACTTCTGCTTCGAAGGAGAGTGTTCAGCAGAATTCTGCTTTTGAAGTCTTTTTGGGAATGGAGGGGGTGGATAGATTTGATTGCTCTCTGTAGACTGCTTTGGAGTAGATTTTTCAACAGGGTCCTTGCTCTTCTCTACTTCACCATCTAGCTCATCAGCTACCAAGTCAGATTTTTCAATTCCGGGCACTGCTGATTTTCCAAGTTGCTGATTCTGCCCTTCTTCATCTTCCTTAGTTGCTGATTTTTGATCTGTTGTAACCTTTCCCGATCTCAAAGTAACTGCCTTCACCTGCTCATGGACCTTCCTCTTGCCTGGATTAACCTCTATGTCACTAGGAAGAGTTCCTTGTTGCATATTTAGTAAGGCACTTGCAAGCTGTCCCATCTGGTTCTCCAAGGTCTTGAGACCGACTGCTTGGCTTTTAACCATCATCCTCAACTCATCTATCTCTGATTTTTCATTAGAAGATTGCCCCGCATGAGCCTGGGGCTGCTGCTGCTGAAATCCCGGAGGTTGATAAGGTTGCCTTGGAGCATACAACTGTTGATAGCCCTGGTTGAATGGCTTTGCTTGCTGTCCCTGAAACTGCTGCTGATAAGGTTGTTGAGCACCTTGATTGTTGCTCCAGCTGAAATTGGGATGATTCCGATTATTAGGATGATAAGTAGCTGGAACTGGTGCCGCAGGTCTCTGGAAATTACTCACGAACTGTGCTGATTCAGAGGAGATAGCACACTGATTCGTCTCATGTGCGCCCGCATATAGCTCACAAACACTAGCAACCTGCTGAACTCCATAATTTGCAAGAGAATCCACCTTCATAGTCAAAGCCTTCAACTGAGCTGCAATAGCTGAAGCTGTATCCACTTCAAAAATACCTGCTACCTTGCCTTGAGTTAGTCTCTGGGTTGGATTCTGATATTCATTGGCAGCCATCGTCTCAATAAGATCATAAGCTTCATCGTAGCTCTTAGCCCATAGAGCTCCACCTGATGCTGCATCTAACATAGGTCTAGACTGTGCTCCCAACCCATTGTAGAAACTATTGATAACCATCCAATTAGGCATACCATGATGTAGACACCTACGAAGCATCTCCTTGTATCGTTCCCAAGCCTCACAAAATGACTCTCCAGATTGCTGCTGAAATTAAGTTAGCTGGTTCCTTATTGCTGCAGTTTTCGCCATAGGGAAGAATTTAGTAAGAAACTTCTGAGCAAGATCCTCCCATGTAGTAATGGAACCAGGTGGTAAAGAGTGTAACCAGTCCTTAGCCTTATCCCTCAGAGAGAATGGGAAAAGTCTCAACTTGATAGCATCATCCGACATACCATTGAACTTGAAAGTATCACAGATCTCGATAAAGTCCCGAATATGCATGTTAGGATCCTCCGTAGAAGCACCCCCAAACTGAACCGAATTCTGTACCATCTGAATAGTGCACGGCTTGATTTCGAAGTTATTAGCTGTGATGGCCAGCCTGATAATACTAGACTGGATATCATTGATCTTCGACTGAGAATATTCTTTCAAAGCCTTAGCTGCTGCTGCATCTGCCATCTCTACTGTAGTTTCAGATTCCTCTTTCTTATTATCTCTATTATCTACAAGATCGTCTTCTGCCAGTTCTTACAAACGAGCTTGTAAACGTGTTCGCATACAAACTCAAGTACCTGAAACACCACGAAACAAACAAACAAAATAAGAAATCCGAGTCAGTGAACGCTAACGACCACTATTGACAAGCACATAAACTAAAAATAAAACACCGATGATCCCCGGCAGCGGCGCCAAAAACTTGTTAACACAATATCACGTAAGTATACGTGGTCACAAGTAATATAAATCAAGTTCGTTCCACAGAGATCTGGTTATGGTTCTATTCAGTTAATGCACCTATTCAACAATGTATGGCTTTAATTCACTGCTAAGACAATAAACAAATATGGGTTTTAACTATCTAAATTAAACTAAGATGCAAATTATTAAACTAAGAATTAATTAACTAATGAGATTTAAAACCGAATTACTTATATGAGAATAAACATGGGATCTTAACTTCATTAAATACTTCACTTAGATCTGACACCTTTAATCACTATATGCAATGGTTATGATATTTGACCGGATAACACGAAGCAAGTACACGCTACCTGTCAACATACGTATACTAAACTAAACATACATCCACAAAAGAGATAGAAGATGAATAGACACCAATTATGCTTAGACCCTATATGTCTATAGAATTTGAAAACATAACGGTTGAAGAATAAGTTATCCATTAAGATCACACAAGGTAGTATAAGTATTTTCATCTCACACCACGAATCATATTGATAAACAATTATGAACCTATGCTAGCATGACAAGTTCTAAATCTTAAGATCCACTTTCACTTCACAAGAGATTAATAATTAGATGTTCGCGACGCATCTATCAATTAAGCATAACCATACAAGGATATCAATTATACACCACACACAGATCTTTAAAGCATCAAGATACTAAGTTCCATAAATAAATTCGTTAGAATCTCGTGACAACGATTAGTTCATAATTGAACCGTTCGTTACCATGGGATTTGATAAAAGCATGATATTAAATAAAGTATGAATGGAAGTAATAATATTAATAGGAAAAGAACACAAAAGATGAAGTAGATCTTGATCCGTTGCTTGTCACGAGCTTTGAATCTCCTTTTCCTTTTCTCCCTTGCAATTCTATGTTACAATAATAAACCGATATGATTTACAAGGCTAAGATGTGTTTTTATAGGCCTAGATATCTTGCCAAGCAATAAAATTAACCTACAATACAACTAGAAATAGGTTTTTATTCCAAAAATACAATAAGAATTCGAAATAGGGCAAAATAGGAATTTTTAGGATTTTCAGGCGGCACTACGCGCTCCAGGCACGTGATACGCGCTCCCAGCGCATGATAATACTGATCCACGCTCTCCAGGCGCATAAACATTCTGCCGAACACTGATTTGCCTCCGTTTTCTTCGTTTCTGAGCCATTTTCTTCCGTTCTTTTTGCCATTTCTTCCATAGTCAATTAACTTTACTTGGAATCATCATAAAATCTCAGTGATTGACTCCAAACTTCAGTCCATTTGCACCAATCAACTTCAAATTTGACGGAAACGGCAACCCTAATCGATATTCTTGCACACCTGCATATTTAAACAAAACACATCAAAAATACCACAAACTTGAGTCCAAGTACACCAATTTAAGCCGATATGGAACGCTCCAAGTGGATATAAATCCACTTATCAAGCGCACATATATATAAATACATAGACACCCAAGAAACATAAAAATCGTGTGTGGAGACCCAAAAACTTGGGTCAGTGTATGGTCTCCACAACTTCATCACTTCATGTACAGTAAACTAATAACTAATGTATTGTATCATATGGTGCCCATTTGATGAATCGTTCTTTGATTTTGTTGACCTGCAGGCTACAATCACATGGGTAGTGTTCCTCTATTATGTAGCTATGTTTCTTCCGTATTCTGTTTTGAAACTCTCCCTCCTAGGTGACGTATCCACTAGATGCGGGATCCTAAGTAACGAAATCAGTTAATGAGGTATATAAAGTAACGTGTTAGGTTAATGCGGAACACGAAACACTGGATCCTACAAGCATTTAATAGCGTGTTAGCCTAGTACTACATACCAAGTGCCATATTTGGTCTATTACTTCACACCAAGTAAAGTATCTGGTGTATTGCTTCACACAAAATGCCGTATTTGGCATGATGTTGAACCCGAACTACAGTATTTAATAGGCATTTTGGGCCAGATTTTTGATTTGAGGCATTTCTGGAAATATAAGCTTAAAATGGGTTATTTAGGGCCATCACCCAATATTATTCAACATATATGTTATGAGAGGGATGTCGACGTATGAGAGGGGACAAATGAGAGGCGGTTGACGTTATTTAGTTATATTTAACATGGGAAATGATATATCCAGAGCAAATTTTTTATATCCAGAGCAATCTATTGTAAAATGACAAAAATGCCCTCTTGTTAAACTAAATCTACCACCATGCATTCACAAAAACAAGGACATTTTTATCATTTCACAGCAGATTGCTCTGGATATAAAAAATCTGCTCTGGATATATCATTTCCCTTTAACATTTATAACTTTTGAACATAAAAATTATATCTATATTGTAATTGCGATATTTTATATTTTATATTTTTAAAAATTATCAAAATATTAGATATATCATATATGACTAAAATTAGAATAAAAAGTATACCAAGGAGACCGAAACGAATTGGAAATTTTCAAAATATTTTTCTTGAATTTTCTTGCATTTAATAGCATCTAAGTCTTTAATATTTTTCGGTACTCTCTCAAGTTGCCTACGTACCCTTTATATAGGGATCAAGCTCGCGTAGTTCTAAGTCTATGCTGATTCCGCTTGATCAGCAAATAAGTCGAGGTCCATGTCCATGTCCAAGTTGGTCTCTCTTTCCTCTATAGCCAACTATGAACAAGTTATCTAGGTTGAATGGAACTCGAGTTCTAATTCAACCATTAGTTGTCTGTCTAATGTCTATCTATTAGAGGTAATCTAGGATCAGTTGCATCCTAGGAGTACTCTCCAATAATGAGTCTGCCTCTCTCTTGGCTGGCTTCAAGATCTTTCTGATGTCTACGCTCAAGAACCTAGTTCTTAGAGCATCTCCAACCATGAAAACCCCTTAGCTAAAAGTGTGTCAAACATGCCTTAAATAAAAATTATAGATATTGTGTAAAAAAAATCATCTCTAATGGGACATTACTGTTATCTAAAATTTTAGATAATCCTCTAAAATCCTATCATATTGGCTATATTTGTCGAACCTCTAGAGACCTGTAGTAAAACTCCACATCACCAATATTACCATATTAAAATAATACATTCTATTTTTAACAATTTGAAATAATAATAACTTGCTATTTTCAAAATATGACTAATCATTATAGCCAACTCCTTTGGAGTACAACACCTTACAGATTCAATAAATTTTACATAATCACTATTTTATATTATTTTAGCCACCCATTTTAGCTAATACCATTGGAGATGCTCTTAAGAACCTATATCTCAGATCCTGTTTCTCAGGAACCTCTCCACAGGAAGCTATACATGCATAAATAACAAACATGTAAATCTGGGGAACCTTTCAGAGGTTCTCATATATACTCCTTATTGCTTCCACTGCTGCTGTTAGGCTCACTCAAACTATTCTCTAGGGAGAAACCTGGTCTAGTGGTAATTTGCTCTGCTTTTGGCCCATGAGGAACCTCCAGATGTTCATAATCTCTTGATGATCTTCTTGATTGATGCTCATTTCTTCATATATAGTCTTCATTTCTCGTACTGGATCTATCTTCTGGCCTATATACTGCTTATGAATTGGACCCTCTAGCTAAATGGGCCTAAATCTAGCCCATGGAGATTTTGGGCACCACAACTACCCCCCAGTTCCTTGAAGTCATGTAATGCGAGAGGAACCTATTCTGTTTCCTAGTCAGGGGTCCTTAACCACTTCTCTTAAAATACATTACTTTGACACTGCCTATCCAAGCTTACATGAGCTAACTCGGCGTAAGAAACAGGACAAACAATGTTTCAGTAAGCATAATCTTAGCCAACTTCCTTCTTGATAAGGAACTTGTTTTCTTCTTTTTCTTCAAAAATCATTCTTCTGACAAAACTTCACTCTTCAATTGCTAGTCATTCTCTGTACATTCTTCTTATAATTTTTACAAAAAATTTCTCTGAATTTTTATTCTTCAGGATTCAGCTCTCGGAATTAATTTATCATATTCATCCAGCTTCCCATGGAACCTTGCTTGTCTTTGAATATTCTGTCACGTCTCTTGAATTTCAACAGTCTTGATATACGGAATGGAATGTCTTTCACTGTAAATATCTCAACTGAATTAATTTGATAATTCAAAATTTGAATTAACCTCATCAGCTACAGAGGTTGTAGTTAATGTGCGAGTTTTCCAAAGGTAACACGCCTTCCACGCGTGTACCTGTTCGCTTGCTCAGCCAGTGTGTGCTCGCCACATGTACAAGGTTGTCTCTCATTTACCTTGGTTATATAAACACACGAATTGATTCTGCTTCATTTTTTACCTTTACCAAAACTTACTAAACCCTTAGAGAGAGATGGAGGAGGTGCTCAACGGGCATCCAATCAATCCACCCTTCGTTCGTCATTTTCTTCAATTCAAGGTACGATTCTTACTACTTTACGCTCCTATTTATAATCTCGATTTTGTTTTCATTTTTTTGATCATCTGCTTTTTGCATGCCGACTTTCTTCGATTCTTGTCCTCGTATATAAACTGCCATCAATGTATTATTCATGTTTGTATCTTGTTGATTCTTTGTAATGGTTACTCAATTACACGTATCTATATCTATACTTTCATATGTATCTTTTTATCTTCACACTTCATGTTGACACACGTGTTTTCACAGCTTCTCATACCTTTATTATCGCCATTTACATTTAGTGTTTGTTCATAGTTGCATTCCTTCTATTCTATTGTGATTATCAGTTGGTTCATCGTTGTGTCCTTGATTTTGCCTGTTCAGTCTTCATGCTATGTTTGCTATATCTTCTTCTTTTATTCTTACATGCATAGATCTCATGATTTGGTCGATTCAAATTCCTTTAGAGGTTCCTTAGTAACCCTTTCCGAACAAAGGTTCATTAATGTTTTGACACTTAGGGATCTTAATCACTTTAGTCAGCTTAATTTGTAGATCCTTAAACCTTATCTTTCTCCATCTGTTTTGCAGATGTCTTCCGAGTCCACTCATTCCGATCTTCAATCTTCAATCAATCCAAAATTAACCAAATATGTAAGTGAGAGAACTAGGTCAAAGGTGGTTATACCTAATATTGAAGAGCCACAAAATATCCTTGTCAAACCTCTTAACCTTGATGATCGCTTAGAACCTCATAGTTTTGTTGATTTAGGATCTGATTGGCCTTCTGACGATGAGGAGGTCTCTAAACCCATGTATGATTGTTTTGCTGAACCAAATTTTGAAACTGAAGTTGTAGTTGAAAGGGATCTTTTTAGACAATAAATCATGCCTTACTATAAGAACATTGATTCCTCCATGTCTCTAGCCAAACTTGAGAAGCTGTATGAGAAGTGTCCCCGTCCAAACTGTTAGATAGTGATTCCAGAGCCTGGTGAAAGGGCTCATATATAGATTCGATGTTAGGATCCTTGAAGCTGGTATTCCCAATGTTGCCATTTCTACGACTTTCCTGAGAGTAGGTTTCTTTATGCCTATCCACATTTTCTTAAGAGAGGTGTTGGATTTTTATGAGTTAGCTCGTATGTAGTTAACTCATAACTCTTATCGCTTAGCCATCAACACCTACATTCTCTATTCCAGTAAGTTTTCCACCCCTTTAAGTGCCCAGGAGCTTGGTTTCTTCTTCAAGCTTAAGGATACAGGGAAGAGTTTGGGATGTTTCTATTTGTCTGCATGGCCATGCCACCAAGGTCAAAGGGTGTTAAATAAAACTTCGAGCAGTGGCAAGAATAGTTTGTCTACTGTTATGATTGTCCAGATGTCAGACTTGACTTTAATCATCATCCCCGAATCCCTAGACAGTCTGTTTTAACTGGAACCTGCCTCAAAAGGGCTGAGGAGGTGTTAAAAATAAGTTCTTCGAACAGGGATTGTATGATTCTGATGACCCCTGAGAACTTGATTTTGTTAGGTTTTCTTCCTTCTACTTCCGGTAAGAAGTTTTATGTTACCTTTCTTTTACGTGTTTAACTCTTGTTTATGTTTTGCTGCTATATGTATTTGCTTGTCTTTTATCTCTAATTTTCATCACTAATCTCTATTTTCTCCTTTTCAGGTATGGCTCCTAAGGTCCCGTCGTTTATCAAACGTTCAAATAATCCAGATGAAATATTCAAGATTCAAGATGATGTTCCAGAGGTCCCTATTCCAGCTGCTCCGCTCAACCAAGTTTCCACTCCTTCTTTTGCTCAGAATCAGCCACCTAGTTCATCTAAGCGTAAGTTTTCCCAAACTACTCTGGATCTTTCAGGGAGTTCTTAGTCTAGGTCTCTGAGGAGAGGTAAGGTTGTGAAGACTAATCCTTCGATTATTCAGAACCATTTTAAAGACTTGATTGACACTCACATCCCTCTGGAGACCTTTGTGGGTTGATCAAAGATGGACTCTATAGAAGCCATGCACGTAATGAGATTTTCAGCCGCTCAAAATGCTTTTTTGCTTGAAGGAACTGTGATGACTTTGCAGAAAACTCCCAATATGGCCTCCGATTGGAGAAATAAAGAAACTTCAAGAGGAGCTGGCTGTTAAAGATGAGAGGGTCAATACTGCCACAACTGTAGTTAGAAAGATGAGGACTGTTGAAACATCTTTGAAGAAGGATAAGGAGGAGCTTCAGGAATAAGTCAAGGGCCTGAAAAATGAAAAGTTGTCTGCTTTAGAGCGAATTCATGAGCTATAAGTCCATGTGGATGCTCTGAACTCTATAACTGCTTCTGCTAAATCTGCTATACTGGCAAAATAGAAGGCTCGTTACGACGAGGGTTATGATGGGGGTGTTAAGGACTACATGAGGTCTACATGGGAGAAGGTTCCTGATCTTGACTGGCCCCTTTTCGGTGAAGACACAATGGCCATGATTGAAGACTTCAAGAGTAAAGCTCAAGTCCAATAAAACTCTATACCTCCCGCAGCCACGATTGAGAGACCTTCAGGTTCAAATCATGTGGTTGTACAAGATTGCTTCCCCTCCTAATAATGAGGTCCCATCTTCTGAAGCTCTTGAAATCCCTTCTGTTTAAACTTTCTATGAACCTTTTAAACTTTTGATAATTTGATGACTTTTGATGAGGTTGTGGGCCCCTCGTAGTGCCTCGCGGGATGTATGAATTTAACCTAGTTTCTGAAGCCTTCGTGCTTCATAACTTTTAATTTATGATGGTTTCCAATGTCAACTATCTTTCGCTTATTCTCCTCTATATGCATGCTTTTACTTACATACTTCTAACACTTTTCTTATAATTGCGTAATTTGAGGTATGCTCATAGGTCTTTAAAATCTTTTAATAACCTTTGCTACAAGCCTTTTCTTGTTTTCCTTTCGAAAACGTATAGTTTCCACATGCTATATTCGAGCTTACATGAGCTAACTCGTCGTAAGAAATAGAATTCACCATGCTTCCATACAAACTTTCGAACTAATTATCAATCAAAAGAACCCCAAATAAAGTAATCTATTCATTCTAACTTAAACCCCATTGCACTTCCTTACTGAAGTCTTCTTCATGCCTAAAACTTTTTACTCTAGTCATCTTTTCTGGTATTTCCAAATTACTTAAATAAATTCTTTAAAACCTTTGCTCTTAAACTTTTCTTTCTAGTTAACTTCGTTACAATCCTTAAAAACTTAGATCTTCCAGGTTCCTTTTTTCTTCAACTGATCACCTTATGGCTTTATTAATCCTACAAAATAAAACAAAGGAATAGAAAACTCATTAAGGTTAGTAGAACTAATCCTGTTAAGTACAGGCCAACTCTAGGAGAGGTCACCTTCCGGATTCCCAACCTAACATCTCTCTAGGTCCCAACATGCTTGTTCGAGCTCCACGTTGGTTCCTTTTGCCACGTAGGGCAAATCTGAGCTCTTAGGAACCTGTGTGTCGGTCTAGGCTCCACACAAATTCTCTTCTTATCATGTGCCTATCATGGTTCCACATAAGGAATGACAAAAGAGCTCAAGGAATTGATTTTCTAGTCTAGGTTCCACACCAATCCCTCTTCTTTATGCACTTGTCTTGGCTCCACATAAAGGGGAAGCTCGTAGCTTCCTTAAGGATTGAATATGCCGGTCTGGGCTCCATACCATTTCCTTCTTCTTCATTGGTCATCCTTGACCTCTTATGAAGGATGCTAAGGAACTGAGTCCCTTCTTCCCATGTGCTAGTGGCGGCTTCACACGGGGAGAGCTGAATAAGCTCTTTTAAGAACAAATATGTCGGGCTAGACTCCACACATGTTCTCACTTCCTCATGTGCCGGTCTAGGCTCCACGGAGGGGTGAGACATATAGTCTCAGGGCATTACTGTGCCTGTCCGGGCTCCACAGTCTCCACCTCATCCTCATATGCCTGTATTAGCTCCATATGAGAGCTTAGGCATATAGCCTAAGGAACCAGTATGCCTGTCTTGGCTCCATAGGGGTTCCTTCATCCCTATTTGCCTGTCTTGGCTCCACATAGAGGAAAATAACGCTAGAAAATGTGGTTCCTTTTAAGGTGCCTTTTATCAGGGCTTTAATGCTTTCCTTTCTGAATCTGTCTTTTTGTCATTCTTAACTTCGATTCTCAGTCTATTCTGTCAATATTCTGTGCCCAAATAATTATGGACTTATCATCTACAATGCTCAGGGAACCTGAGGCTTTTCACGTCATAATGCTCTGGAACCTGAGGCTTTTCAAGTCTTAGTCTTTCATCTTTCGATCGTTTGTCGTGCCTCTAATGCTTTTATCATTTATCTTTGATTCTACATTTATCAAGGTCATCTTTGCTATAAGTTGCTTTTAAAGTCATGTGCCGATCTAGGTTCCACATGAAGGCTTATCAAATGCTAAGGAATAAGGTTCTTTCTTCTTCATGTGCGAGTCGAGGCTCCACATGAAGGAAATTTTAAATGCTAGGGAATAAGACTCTTTATTCTTAATATGCCGATCTAGGTTCCACATAAAGGCAAGTCCAAATGCTAAGGAACAAGGTTCCTAAAGTTGTAATCTGTTCAAGTCCGACTAGAGATATCCAAGGATCTTTTTCACTTGAGAATACAGTATAGTAAAAGCTATTCATTCATATTCAATTAGGGGTGAGCATAAACCGCACCAAACCGCAAAAACTGCCCGTACCACACCGCACGGTTTTTATTTTTTGTGGCGCGGTTACGGTTTCAAATTTTGACAAACCGCGCGGTGAGGTGCGTGTTGCGGTTTTAGTTTTCTGAAATGCGGTTCAAACCACACCGCAATATTTAATATACTATATACATATTATGTTAGTATTTTGTTAATGATTTAAGGGATAGTTTGTAAGCTATTTGGTTCGTTAGTACCCACTGCCTAGTAATAGTTTATTTTAGAGGCTTATGAGATCAATTATAATGTGCTAGCCCATCTTTATCTATTTAGTATCACAATATTTCATACTACAATGTTTGTATTTCGTTAAGTCTATAGACACGGTCTTCATACGAATTAAGAAATGTGGTTGAGTAAGAACTTATGCATGAAAATTAATATTTAAGATTTATAATTATTTTTGTCGAAGATGTAAATCGCAATAAACCGCACCACACCGCACCGCATTTTCGCGGTGTGGTTTATGCGGTTTTAAAATTTCGCGGTGCGGTTATGGTTTGGAAATTTGAACAAATCGCATGCGCGAGTTGGTCCACGGTTTTGGGAAAAAACCGCACCGCCCGCACCGCGATCACCCCTATATTCAATCATAAAAATTCTAATCATCAATCAGTCATCATAATCTGCAAATTTTGTCTACATTATATTCGCCTATACTCTTAACTTATGAGTAATTTCCGTTGAAGACATGGGTTACCTTCTCAACAGGTTCCTATAAACAGGTACTTAAAAAATTTTCAAATTCGCATATGAAATTACTTAATCAATCAATCACTCATGCATGTCATCTAACGATCTTATCATCATTGGATATCTAAGTATGCATACTGTTATCTGTCTAGGTGTACATACTACCCCCTCCCCGTTCTTTTATATAATATATTTTACATGAAAGAACTATCAGGAAGCTATAATCATCAAAATATAATCAAAGAAAGCAACTTTAATTATAAGTAAAAGCTACTTTTGCAAAATCCATACTAAAACTGTCTCGTAAACAGGAAGGTTCGCATGAGGTACCCCCCGTGTACATGCATAACCAATACTGAAATAAAGAAGGTCTAGGCACTTACAACTAATAAGCTGCTTTATTCTTGGGCTGAAAGAGCCTTACTTTTCCTAAGAAAACATAGTAAAAGAATTACTGATAATACTTCTTGAGATGCTCTGCATTCCAAGCTTTTGGAATGAGCTTCCCATCCATGTCCATCAAGTGGTAGGGCTCTTCCCAAATCACTGACTTTATCTGATAAGGTCCTTCCCAATTTGCTCCAAATGCTCTGTGTACAGGAACCTTGGTATTTGGCATGACTTTTCTCAACATTAGTGAAAGGCAGAGTGCATTAACTTGTAACACTATAACTTATGTAACTCAATTAAAAGAAAAGATACTTAACCAGAAGACAATCAAGAACAAGAAGTCACAAGAAATCAACGCTAAATGAAGACAAGGTAATTGATACAATTGAACATGTTAACTATGATCAAGCCAAGAAGAAATCATTGAGAGAAGTTCAAGTCAAAGTTGTTCAGGCCTCAGTGATTTGAGAATTCGAGATTCAAGATCATAACTATCAGTATCAACAAGACCAATTGATTTTGAGTGAACAAGAAGGAAAGCAAATATTGGAAAGCCAAGTTACTAAGTGAATATGGTAATTTATTCAAGAAACAGAAACACTATCAAGACTAGTCACTTATGAACCAGACCAGTGCATCAAGTGTCAGGACATTGATAGCAAGTTTATGTCAGTAGTAAAGATCCATGTTCAAGAGCTTGTAGAAGAACAAAGAAGATATGAAGATATCACAAGCTCAAGATGTGCATTGAAGTTTCAAGTTGAAGACCAGAATATTTTCTAAGTAAGAAATGTTCTAGATGGCTAAGTCGAAATTCTCAAGTAGAAGTTCTACTTAGAATTTCGAGATGGCTAAGTAGAAATTCTCAAGTAGAAGTTCTACTTAGAGTGCAGCTTCAACATGACACATGGCATCTTCTGATTGGCAGATTTCCAAGCTTTCAAGATAAGACAAGATTTATGTGGACATCATTGGGCCACGTACATCTTAGTCTTTGAAGACTACAGGTCATAGATTACATGTAGTATAAATAGAAGCACTTGTGTAATGTTTTAGTTAGTGAGCAATATTGAGAAAAACACAAGAAAAAGAGAGAGTTATTCACAGAGCTTAGAATCATTCACTTCTCTCTCAACTTCTGTTATACTTTGTAATGAATGTTGTAGCAACCTTTTCAAGTTATATATAAAGAAATATATTCCTTGAATCTGTGTGTTCATTTATTGCATCGTATTTATTGCTTCTCATAATCGAAAAGTTGTATTCACCCCCCCTCTACAACACATTTGGACCTAACAATTGGTATCAGAGCGGATGTTTAACATACAAAACATAGATCCTTGTGTTTGGTAGAAGAATCGTGAGTTTTCATTTTCTAGATCTACTTTTCATTTTTTCGAAAAGTGAGCTTTAATTCATTTCCAGTGAAAACTCATCCGGGAAAAATTATTTAAATACTCCAGGTGTGATTATTTAGCTTGGGTGTATTTTAATTAATTTTTGTGAATTAATCTGGGTTCATTGATAATTGGTGTTCTTGAGTGTTCATCATCTGTTCTTATCAAAGAATATAACCCAACAACTTTTCAATTTCCTTTTCAAAGAAATTATAGTCAAAAAGGTGTTTTTGGTACTTTTGATTTGATTATTATTCCTTAGCCGAAAGCAAAAGAAAGTGTACTCAGTGCTTTGCAAGTGGGTTAGTCACTTTCGGTGTGTAAAGTAATCAAAAGTCAAAAAGGTGATATTGTTTATTCAATATTAAAGTAATCTGCAGAAAATTATTCTAAGGACAAAAAGTTCTACATAGAATTTCGACTTGAGATTTTCTACATAGAATTTCGACTTGGACAATTTCTACTTGGTGAATTTCGACTTGGACAATTTCTACTTAGAGAAATTTCGACTTGAGCAAAATTTCTACTTAGAAAAATTTCGACTTGGCAGAAGTTCTACATAGATATTCTACATAGCCTAGTCTTGGGTACTTAGAATTTTTTAGTGACAAGATTTGAAATGGCTCCTAAAAATTCTTTCAAGATTCCAATGTTCAACCGAGATCACTATGAAGAATGGGTTTTCAGAATGAGACTCTACTTAGAGACTATTAACCCTGAGTATCTGGAAGTCCTTGAAAAGGGTAAGTTCGTTCCAATGAAAGCTATTCCTGAGCGTACGGAAGGAGAGGAGGTTATACCTGCTCGGTCTGAGCCTAAAAAGGCAGCGGACTTTACGGATGCTGACAAGGAGCAAATAGCTTATGATACTTCTGTAAGACAAACCTTGATGGAATCTCTCGATCATGAAATGTTCAACATAGTCAAGGGTTTGAATACAGCAAAGAAGATTTGGGACAAGATAGAAGTTGTCATGGAAGGATCTGCAGAGGTCAGAAGCAACAAGACACTTATACTCAAGATGGAGTATGACACCTTTAGAATACGAAAAGGAGAAAGCATAACAGATGTCTACCTACGATTCAGTCAGTTGGTATTGGATTTGAATCTGAGAGGTGTTACTCTCCCCATGGTTGAAACCAATACAAGATATTTGAGGAACCAGCCAAAGAGCATTGAACATAGAGTCTATGCAATCAGAGAAACCAGAGATTTGCATACAACTTCTCTGGAAGAATATTATGGAATTCTGAAGACCTATGAGCTGGAAACTCTTCAAGATCAAGCATGGGACAATGATTCAAAGGGAAAAGAAACTGCATCAGGATTAGTTGCTGATGAGGAAGAGTCTAAGAAGGCAATGGTTGCAGCAAAGCCTAAATCATCACTTGCACCACATCAAGTTGATAATGATGATGAGTGTGCATCTAACAGTGATGATGACTACTTCACCCAAGAAGAGCTGGACAACATGGACGATAGTGTCGTGGCATACATGGCAAGGAAGTTCAGCAATATGAGATTCAGAAAGAGCAACCGACCACAAAGAAATTCTTCATCTTATTATCGGGCTGCTAAGGGTGGTGGTAGTTCATCAGGCTACAAAAGCAAAGGCAAGAGTACCAGCTACAAATCTCCGTTGGATTTCAAAATGAAGTTCAATTGCTATAATTGTGGTGAACCTGGACATTTTGCCTCAGACTGCAAAAAGCCTAAACAGACTTATCCAAAAGAGACATTTGAAGCCCTCAAAAGCAAGTATGAATCGCTGGTGAAAGAAAAACATGGTAAAAGAGCTTTAGTAGTAACAGAAGGAAGAGCTTGGGATGATTCAGATGAGGAAGAAGTTACTCATGTAGCAAACTTTGCGCTCATGGCTGAGACATCAGAGGAACCAGAGGTACCAGTTCTAACCCTTAAAGTAGAAATGTCTATTGATGATTATAAGGAACAGAACGGGGCTCTTAGCGAAGAGATCTACATGTTGTGCAAAAGCCTAGACACTTCTCAAAAGGAACAGAAAACACTTGTCGCCAAAAGCAGAATGCTTGAGGCAAAAGTGGAAGAGTTAGAGGCTGCTTGCACTGTAGATACTTCTCTAAGAGATTTTATTAAATCTTTGGAACACAAGCTCGTCCTTAAGGAGGAAATAGAATCATGTTTAAGGAACAAACTAGCTGAGTTAGAAACTAAATGTGAAGCTTACAAACTAGCTGCTAGTAAAGTGTATGTAGATAATGATGTGTTTAAAAAGATAACTGGAGTAGGTGTAGGACTTGATTATTCTAATCTTTCTAAGAAAGATGGGAAGAGACCTATAGACACTAGTTCCAGTGACCTTAAAAATGATATTCCTAGCATCTTTAAACCTTCTGTCAAACCCATCTACAAACACCTTGTTCCTAGAATAGAAGAAGAAGAGACTGAATTGATAGCTAGATATGAGATTGAGATGGAAGATCGTCAGAAAGCACAACCTATAACTCCTATTAAACAAGTTAAAATCAATTTCCCTAGTGATGAATCTAGACTAGGAATAGGAGCTAAGGCTGTTAAACAACAAGGGAAGAAAGGCATAAAAGAGGTTAAGGCTGAACGAATAAAGAAAGCATGTTATCACTGTAAATCTACTGAACATCTTTCTTATGCATGCACTGCTACACATGCCATGCCTGTCACACATACAATGAATAATCTGCATCAGAATCATGCACAGTGTGGTCAACCTAATTGTATGCCATGCACTTTTAACGTTATGCAAACTTTTGTGAATTTAATGAATGCATCTAGCCAGTCATGCTCAAATACTGCTGCTAGTTCAAACAACAAAAAGAAGTTTGGGAGAGCCAAGACTGTCAGTCCTCCTAAAGTTAGGAGTGACAAACCTTCTCCTAGGACTGATAAATATGTCAAGTCTGAGAAAGGAAAGGAGGAAGTCGAAAGCTCTAGTTATGTTAAGAAAAGTGCATCTCCTGTTGTTAAATCTGTTGATTCTAAATCTTATCGAAAAGCCGGGCCCAATCAAAGTTGGGTTCCGAAGAAAGTCTAATCAATCTGTTATTGCAGGGCATTAAGCAAAAGAGAAATAAAGTTATATGGGTGCTAGATAGTGGAGCATCGAGGCATATGACTGGAGACAAGTCCCTGCTTACAGAGTTGGTTATGAAAGCTGGCCCTTATGTTACCTTTGGAGATGACAGCAGAGGTGTGACAAAGGGATATGGCAAACTAAAAACTGGCAATGTCATCATTGAAGATATTTCCTATGTTGAGGGATTAAAGCATAATTTGTTGAGTATCAGTCAATTCTGTGACAAAGGTTACGAAATTGTCTTCAACAAGAAAGGTGTATCAATCACTCACATCAAGGAAGGTTCACTGGCTTTGAGAGGAGTTCGAAAGGCAGATCTTTTTGTTGCAGACATGGATTCAGCAAATCAGAATGAAGTCACCTGTTTCTACAGCAAAGCTTCGGATGATGAAAGCTGGTTATGGCACAAAAAGTTATCTCACTTAAACTTCAAAACGATGAATGCTCTCGCGAGGCGAGAATTGGTGAGAGATCTACCTCAAATGGAGTTCGCTCCGAAAGGACTCTGTGAAGCCTGTGAAATGGGAAAGTCGAAGCGAGCCTCGCATAAAAGCAAAGAAATTTCTAGTATCACTGAGCCTCTGCAACTTCTTCATATGGATTTGTTTGGCCCAGTGAATGTCCTATCTTTATCTAGGAAAAGATATGCATTGGTAATCGTGGATGACTTCTTCAAGTATACATGGGTATTGTTCGCAATGACGAAAGATGAAGTACCTTTCCTAATCATTGATCACATCACTCAAATTGAGAATGTTTCAACGCTGACTGTGAAGACGATTAGATCAGACAATGGCACTGAATTTAAAAACGCAGTGCTAAATGACTTCTGTGTATCTAAAGGAATATGTCGTCAGTACTCAGCCCCAAGAACTCCACAACAAAATGGAGTAGTTGAAAGGAAGAATAGAACATTGGTTGAAGCAGCAAGAACTTTGTTGTATGATTCGAAACTTCCTCTGTATTTCTGGGCAGAAGCAGTGAGTACCGTGTGTTACACTCAAAATCGATCCTTGATTATAAAAGATAAAGAAAAGACACCATGTGAGCTAATGAACGGAAGAAGACCAACAATCAAATACTTTCATGTCTTCGGAGCAAAATGCTATGTACTAATAGATGATGAAAATCTAGGCAAGTTTGCAGCAAAAGCTCGTGAAGGAATCTTTGTTGGTTACTCCACAGATGTGGTAGCAGCTTATAGGGTGTTCTTAGTAAATGATCGAAAAGTGACTGAAAGCTACAACGTCAGATTCGACGATACCAAACTCTCATCAATTTCAAGAGACTCTAATGAACCTGAGTCCCTAAAATTTCAGAATCTGGACTTAGAAGATCTTGAAGATGAACCTGAGTTGGTTGTCCCATTAAATGTTCCAAGCGTACGTGAAGAACCTGAGTCTAGTGAACAAGATAATTCTACAAGATCAGGAGAGACTTCTTCAGTACGAACCGGCAACAACTCAGGGGGAGTAAATAGCAGCTCAAGGACTACTGTTCAAGGCTCGAATCGAGTTGACTCTAGTTCTGTAGGAGCTGGCACTAACTCAGGGGGAGTTAGTGAAAGTATTCAAAGTAGTCAGCACCACAATTCAGAAAGTCATGCTGAATCATCAAGACAATTTCCAAGAGAACGAGTATGGAATAGAGACCATCCGTTTGAATTGATTATTGGTGATCCAGATGCTGGTGTGTCTACTAGAAGAAATACAAGAGCTGACCTGGCTAATATTTGCTTATTTTCTGGGTTCTTATCCAAGCTTGAACCTAAAGAAATAGAAGAAGCTCTTGGTGATGCTGATTGGGTGATTGCAATGCAAGAGGAACTCAATCAGTTTGAAAGGCAGAAAGTTTGGAAGCTGGTACCCCGACCAAAGAACAAATCAGTAATTGGAGCAAGGTGGGTATTCAGAAATAAAATGGATGAAAACGGACTTGTAACACGAAACAAGGCTCGTTTGGTTGCAAAAGGTTATTCTCAGCGAGAAGGAATTGATTATGATGAGACCTATGCACCAGTTGCAAGACTTGAGGCAGTCAGGATGTTTTTGGCATTTGCAGCACATAAGAACTTCAAGGTTTTCCAGATGGATGTGAAAAGTGCCTTCCTGAACGGAGAGTTAGAAGAAGAAGTGTATCTGGAACAGCCGCCTGGCTTCATTGATCCAGAACTTGTAGATTTTGTGTATCTTCTCTTCAAATCTGTCTATGGCCTCAGGCAATCCCCAAGATGTTGGTATGAAACCCTATCCGTATTCTTAATTGAAAGTGGTTTTACTAGGGGAGTAATTGACAAAACATTGTTCTATAAGAATGTGAAGAATGATCTAATACTTGTTCAAGTATATGTGGACGATATTATCTTTGGGTCATCGAATGAGCGCTTGTGCGAGAAATTTGCTAAGCTAATGCAAGACAAATACGAGATGAGCATGATGGGAGAGCTGTCCTTCTTCCTTGGGTTACAGATCAGTCAGAGAAAAGATGGTATCTTTATCTGTCAATCCAAGTACGTCAGAGATTTACTCAAGAAGTATAATCTAGAAGATGCATCAGCAGCCAAGACTCCCATGGCAACAGCCACGAAGCTTGATGAAGACAAAACAGGTAAACCAGTTGACATCACAAGCTATCGAGGTATGATTGGCTCACTTCTCTATTTAACTGCAAGTAGACCCGATATAATGTTCGCGACTTGTTTATGTGCAAGGTTCCAAGCGGATCCTAGAGAATCACATCTCATAGCCGTCAAAAGAATTTTTAGGTATCTTAAGGGCACACCAAATCTAGGAATTTGGTACCCAAGAGATACAGGTTTTAATCTAATTGGCTATACGGATTCAGATTATGCAGGTTGCAGGATTGATAGGAAAAGCACATCTGGTGCTTGTCAATTTCTTGGCAGAAGATTGGTGTCCTGGCAAAGTAAAAAGCAACATACAGTATCTACTTCTACTGCTGAAGCTGAGTACATTGCTGCTGGAAGCTGTGTATCTCAAATACTATGGATGAGGAACCAATTGAAGGATTATGGCATGGAGCACAAGAAAATTCCAATCATGTGTGACAACACAAGTGCCATTGCCATAACCAACAATCCTGTAGATCACTCAAGAACAAAGCACATCGACATCAGGTATCACTTCATAAGAGAACATGTCGAGGAGGGGACTGTGGAGCTACATTTTGTGCCCACAATGCAACAAATTGCAGATATATTCACCAAACCTCTTGATGAAGTAACATTCAATAGGTTGGTTGGTGAATTAGGAATGCTTAACACAAGTTAGTAAAGCCTTCTATCTGTAAAATCCATGGTTATGTTGGTATATGCAAGCTATTTAATCATTATGTGTTTAGACTTTAACATGCCTAATTAATGATTATTATAGGATGCATATAGTGTGATTTTGCATGAATTCGTTTTAAGTGTCTTTTATAGCACAAATCTGTGAATTTATGCTTGTAAGATTGCATGATCATAGGGGGAGTTAAATTCATAATATTCTAAATATTGCATGATTTTTAGATGAATTTACCTGTGTTTTTCATGTAATTAGAGGCCTTAGAATTATCAAGGAATGTTTTAATTATGTCATATATTAAAATCCTTGAATTGATATTTATATTAATTTGACAAAATTAATTGTTGAGTTTTTCAAAGAAAAATATTTTGTCAAATTAATCTAAGTATCTTCAAAATTTCGAGTTAGTGTCTATCTCGAAACTCATCTAGAAATTCGACTTGAATTTCGATTTGAGCTTCCAGTGTGAAGTTTTGAAAATTCTAAGTCTGGGAAGAATTTCGAGTTAGCCTCTATCTCGAAATTCAACTCGAAATTCGACTTAAAGTTCGACTTAGAGTTACCAGTGTGCCTATATTTTCTTCAAAATATTTGAGATAATTTCTATCTCGAACTTTATCTCGAAGGTTGAGATAAGTTTCCATTTTTGGAGATATTTTTGAAAACAACTGAGAAAATTTCGAGTTATTGAATAATTTCGAGTTAGCTCTATCTCGAAACTCAACTCGAATTTCGACTTGATGTTCGAGATAGAGCTCTCAGTTGTGTTCAAGGGGATTTATTTCGAGTTAACTCCTCACTCGAAGTCTATCTCGAATTTCTACTTGAATTTCGAGATAGATTTCCCTAGTAATGTTGGTGATGTGTGCTGTTTACATGATCTTTGATAGATTAATGGTTCAAGTGGTTCAAGCTTTTCGAGTTAACTGCTAACTCGAACTTTATCTCGAATTTCGAGATAGATTTCCTTGCTGATTTTTTCTAAGTGCTAAAAGTTCGAGTTGACACCTATCTCGAACTTTATCTCGAAGTTCGACTTGAGGTTCGAGATAGAGTGTTCCCTGTATGTACTTGGTGTTTTACACACTTTTTATCAGGGGCATTTCTGTCATTGCACATTCATGTCTATATATACATATTTAACTCGACATTTTCTTTCACTTTTACCTAAATAGAGTTTTACAGCCGCACATATACATACAGGCGATTTCATAGATACAACCATTGATTCGTGATTTTTGTGACAAATCTCATACGGACAACGAATTAATGCCCATTTTTTTGACTGCTATCATTTGTGTGTTACTATTAATCTCTGTTCTTGTGTGTTTGTTGGTTCATCTTTCTTGATATATATATATACACACGTATATACACACAAAAGTTAACAGATCTGCTCAAAAACGGCTTTACACACAAACACTTCACTGTTAAAGCAGATTTAATTAGTGGTTCAAAATTTGCCATCCTTTAACTGTTTGTTGAAGCCCGTAGTTTGATTTTTCAAAAAGGAACCTTTGTGTTCTTGATAAATTAAAAGGGTTATCACGGTTAATTGTTAAATTAATTGTTTTTCAGAAATTAAAATTAAAATTTCACATCTTTTAAAAGAAAAACTTTTAATTAAAATGGCTCACCAATTTTCACTTGCCAAAAACAATTTTTATAATATTTCTACGGAAATTGGTGATCAACTCCCGCGCTTTAAGTCTTGGATACGATTTCTAAATTTGTATTCCAAAGCTAGCGATGCTTTTTCTGCTAAACCTACACTAGTGCATGATGCTTTACAGCAATTATGGACTAGTGCGGTTTCTTTTGGGAGCAAATCAACCCCCTTTGGTTTCAGGTTTACCTTAGCGGGTCAGGAATATGTGGTGACTGAACAAATTGTCAACAAGGTTCTTGGATTCCCCGTTAAAGATGCTTATGATCCAGAACCTACAGCTGCAGATCGCCTCAAATTCTTTGAAGAAATAGGGTGTTATCCTCCGACTGGCCGGATCACTGGAAACATCCAAAAACAATTTCTTCATGTGGAATGGAATTACTTTTTCGAGGCCATAACAAGATGTTTTCGGGCACGAGAAAGCGATTACCATCAAATTTCCATTCCCATGCAAAACCTTGGAATTGCCCTAGCAAGAGAGCTGGATATAAATTATGGACGAATAGTTCTCTCTGAGATAGTGACCGTAATGGGATCTCCTGCAAGCAGAGACCTCAACACTACAGATGTTGTCTGCTGGTTTCCTCGGTTCCTACAGATGCTGATTAATCATTTAGTACCGAAGGATGCTCTTGCTGTTAGACGGAGTTTTGCCAGTGGTCCATCATCTGCACCGCTAGGGATGGGCACTAAGTCACTTTCAACAGTTGAAAATCAGGATAAACATCATGGAAAACCGATGTCTGTTCCTGAAACCTTACAAAAGTGGCTTACATATGATGAGGGAGTTACTACTTTGATGGAATTCTCGCAAGCTTCATCACATGCTCAGAATCGGTCTGCTCATGCTGAGGCATTTGAAGCGATTCCTGATGAGCAAAGCGGTGATGAACAAGGTAATGAATCAGGTAATCTCTCTCCACATTCTACTCATTCCTCTTCCTATGTTTCTGATTCCATGACCCAAGAGACTGCTAGCCCGCAGAATCTATCCCAGGGTAAGAGCCATATTTCTAATTCCTTGTCATCCAAGTCACCGGAATCCAAACAGCCAGCACATATAGATGTAGGAAATGATGAGGAGAGTGAACCCGAAGAGCAGCCTCTTATTCGCAAGAAAGCCAAAATTTCCCATGCTGCTACTTCTAAATCTCAGTCAAACCCTAGAGTGTCACACGCAACCACTCCACCTCACGAGAGTGGTTCACCCCTTGAACAATCTGCACATAGGGATTTTGATTTTGATGATGATTTTGTACCTCTTAAAGATACTGTTGCTTCAAGAGGACATGAAGCTTTAAAAACTTCAGCCGTACCTTCACCGGTACGTACTGATGCTACAAAGAGGATCGGTTCTGATGTTGTACAAGAACACTTTGTAGCCTCTCAGCCTGAGATTCCAACTCAGGAACAAACAGTATTTGATCCCATAACTGCAAATTATACTTCTTATCAAGTTTCTGCAGGTACTTCTTCATATTTTGGATCAATTATTGAAGACATACACGAGCGTGAGACAGGGAGTGTGTGTGAGAGGTTAGGGAGAGAGGGACCTTCATTTTTAAGGCCCGAAACCGAGCGCCAAATACCAACAGAACGAGTATTAGAGCGAGGTCACCTAAACCAAACACCGTCCCTTAATTCTGAAAATCTTGAATCTCGTTTGTCTTTTATGGAAAATCAAATGAAGGAGTTTGGGCAGTCAATGGGGCAGTTAGGGATGAATGTTGGAGATAATCAAAGGGCACTTGACGACTACGCAGCACGAATGGCACTTCAAGCTTCAGCTTTTACTGATTTGAAAAATCAGGTAAATGACATGGGCCATGCTGCTGGTGTCTTGGGAAACACCCTGAATGACAGGATGGGAGCAATGGAGCTTACAATGGATACTCTGGCTGTGGAGATAAGCAGAGTTATGTACGCAATCAGAAGTTTTGTGCCCCCGGAATGTTTCGCGCCGCAACAACCTCCCCCCGATGCTGGTACAGGTGGTGCTAGTGGAGCAGGACCCTATGGTTCTGGGTTTGAAGATTTTGATACAGCTGGTGGATCTGGAGACCAGGGTGGAGTTCAGGATAACTCACCTAAGGGGGAGAGTATAAAAGAGACGAGACAGCAGGGAGTTCAAATCGAAGAAATTCAAGAACATGCTGATCTTGTAAAAGAAATGGAAGTTGAGCCGTCCATTGATGAAGAGGCTCTAAGAAGGAAAAAGGGTAAGGCAATAGCGATTGAGCCAGATGAGCCATTCGTTGATCTGAGTCATCAAGAAAAAGTACAGGAGGTACTTGACTCAGATTCCGATATGGAAGACGCACCGTTGAAACATGCTATAAAGAGATCATTGAAGGATCAAGGTGGAGGTGCTGGAATGTCTTTTGGATTGCCTGAAGAAATTACTGTCGATGAGGAAACCCTTGAAGCTCAACAGTTAGCCTTGGATCAAGCTGAGTTCTTTAAAATGAAGCAAATGCAAGGTCGTGCTGCGTTTCAGGAAAAGAAAGCGGAGCTACAAGGAAAGCAGTACGATTATGAGCTTGCAAGGCTAGCTGATCCTCAAATCGATCTGGACAATAGAAGGATAGGGAAGAAGTGGGATGACGCAAGAAAGATTTTGATGGGACCATGTACAAAAGGAGAGCATAACAAGGAAGCAGATGATCTGTTCTACCAACTAAATTTGCAGAATCCAATGGCGGCTGACTACATAAATGCTTTAAAGAGATTAATTTCTAAAGTCAGGGTTGGATACAATTCAACGCAAAAGGAGTGGCAGGTTGTTTTGTCTTTCACAGAAGGAGTCCCGATGTCTTTCATGTATGTAGATGATCAATTCATGACGAGAAGATTTGCATCAGAGTTGTTCTTGCTAGCAACAAAAATTCAATACTCTCATTCTGAGAATCTAAGCATTCTGTATAGGGATCAGTTAATGCGGCTAGCAGAGGACAAGGGTCCAGAATTCTCAGCATATCCAAATGTTGTCCGGATGGTGGTTGACAGTAAATTGAAGAGGGTGAGCCTGGAGGAAAAGGAATTAATGGAACTTTCAGTGGAATCTCTTAAGGCCGTCTGTAGGCAAATGATGGGTAAGGGATTCGCTTCTGTGCTTAAGGATAAAACAGTGAAGACCATTGAAAGTGTCATACTAAAGAAGAGCAATGAGGTGTGGAAGTGTGATGTCATTGCTCCGAACCCTCTTGATAATGTGAAGATTGAACCAGAGCTGATAGAGAGGAATTGGAATATTCTTCAAGCAATGAAGAACGTTGATGAAGCTCTGAATCTTCCTACTGGAGAACTGGAACAAGGAGAGATAAGGGAGGCAGTTGGTGTTCCAGGAAGAGACAGCGTATACTGGATACATTCTTTTGCTGATAATGCAGCTGATGCCTTAGTATTCATAGATGCAGACCAGAAGCAAACACTCTTGCATATGAGTAGAGACTGGCTGAAGCAGACTCAAGATGCTGCATTTCTAGAGAAAGTGTTATATGTGTTCAAATGGGAAGATGTGGAAGTTAAGTATGTGACAGAAAAGCAGAGACTCGTGAGTTACCTATCTGATGTAGTAGTGGAAATGAAGCGATTGGAGCGAGATGCGGCTAGTGTCCACAATACTAACCGTGTCATAGGCTATCCCAAAATGATCTACTGTCAGTTTAAATCTGATAAAACTCATAGGAAACCTCGGCTTATAATGAAGAAATTTGAGGACATTCCAGAGATCAGAACTACTCAGGAGGTGGACAAACTCAGAAGGCTTTTTAAACATCCTTACCCAGAACCCAGGAACCCTCTAGAGATGGAAGCAGTAAGTTTGTTGAATACTAGGTGGACGCAACTTCATAATCCAGTATATAAGAAACAAAAGCAGCAGGAGGAGAAGCGCAGAAGGCAGAAAGAAGAAAAGGACCAAGCTGCTGAAGCTAGAAAGAGGAAACGGAATTAGGGTTAAAGGTCAGAGTGGTGTGAACTTGAAGTTGGAAAACCTTCATGTCTTTCGGTTGCTTTAACTCACTTGAGGAAAATTCATCTTAGAATGAATCCAATAAGGTGATATAAGTTTGACTAAAAGATATGAAATAATCCAGGTGATAGGAATCATTCAAATGATCTTTAATTCGAGGTTCGAATTCTGTTTCTAGTTTAAGTTCTTTGTATTGTTTTCATGTACTTGTAAATTGTATATTTTTCAAGACTGTAATGTTAATTATCTTTTCTCGTCTCTTGTTTAGTTGAGTTATCCTTCATTAATTTGAATGTCATTGTTAGACAATCAAATTGGGGGAGATTGAAAGGCAGAGTGCATTAACTTGTAACACTATAACTTATGTAACTCAATTAAAAGAAAAGATACTTAACCAGAAGACAATCAAGAACAAGAAGTCACAAGAAATCAACGCTAAATGAAGACAAGGTAATTGATACAATTGAACATGTTAACTATGATCAAGCCAAGAAGAAATCATTGAGAGAAGTTCAAGTCAAAGTTGTTCAGGCCTCAGTGATTTGAGAATTCGAGATTCAAGATCATAACTATCAGTATCAACAAGACCAATTGATTTTGAGTGAACAAGAAGGAAAGCAAATATTGGAAAGCCAAGTTACTAAGTGAATATGGTAATTTATTCAAGAAACAGAAACACTATCAAGACTAGTCACTTATGAACCAGACCAGTGCATCAAGTGTCAGGACATTGATAGCAAGTTTATGTCAGTAGTAAAGATCCATGTTCAAGAGCTTGTAGAAGAACAAAGAAGATATGAAGATATCACAAGCTCAAGATGTGCATTGAAGTTTCAAGTTGAAGACCAGAATATTTTCTAAGTAAGAAATGTTCTAGATGGCTAAGTCGAAATTCTCAAGTAGAAGTTCTACTTAGAATTTCGAGATGGCTAAGTAGAAATTCTCAAGTAGAAGTTCTACTTAGAGTGCAGCTTCAACATGACACATGGCATCTTCTGATTGGCAGATTTCCAAGCTTTCAAGATAAGACAAGATTTATGTGGACATCATTGGGCCACGTACATCTTAGTCTTTGAAGACTACAGGTCATAGATTACATGTAGTATAAATAGAAGCACTTGTGTAATGTTTTAGTTAGTGAGCAATATTGAGAAAAACACAAGAAAAAGAGAGAGTTATTCACAGAGCTTAGAATCATTCACTTCTCTCTCAACTTCTGTTATACTTTGTAATGAATGTTGTAGCAACCTTTTCAAGTTATATATAAAGAAATATATTCCTTGAATCTGTGTGTTCATTTATTGCATCGTATTTATTGCTTCTCATAATCGAAAAGTTGTATTCACCCCCCCTCTACAACACATTTGGACCTAACAATTAGGTCTCCAACTTTAAAAGGTCTTGCTCTCACCTTATGGTTGTAGTATCTTCGACTGCTAGTAAGCTACCAGCTTTATCTGAGAATCTGCTCTCAACTCTTCAACCATGTCTAGGTAAAGTCTATGATTGACCTCATTATTCTCGGGGTCATAATGCTTTCTTCTCAAGGAACCTGTGCCAACTTCTACAGGAACCATATCTTCATAACCATATGTGAGGGTAAAAGGAGACTCACCAGTTGTAGTTCTAGGTGTGGTGTTATATGACCACAAAACTCCAGGAAGTTCTTCTAGCCAGCTTCCTTTCTTCTCTTCTAGTCTTATCTTCAAGGCATGCTTGATAATCTTGTTTACAGCTTTTGTCTGTCCATTGTTTTGTGGATAATATACTGCTGAGAATGCTTTCTGGATTCCAAACTGATCACATAGTCCTCTAAGCTCTTTCCTATCAAATGGCTTCCCATTATCAGAAATCGGCTTCTAGAGAATTCTAAACCTGTAAACAATAGATCGAAAAACAAATTCTATTAGCTTGGAAGCTGTAATCTTGGCAAGTGGCTCTGCTTCTACCCACTTACTGAAGTAATCCACTGCAACTATTGCATATTCACTCCTCCCTTTCCTGTGGGAAGCTCTCCAATGAGGTCAATCCCCCATACAGCAAAAGGCCAAGGGCTAACTGTTGTGCCCAAAATCTCCATGGGCTAGATTTAGGTCCATTGGGCTTAAGGATCCAATCTGTATGGTTAATATGGGTTATGATTAAGGTCCCTTAAGATAAATAGGGCCGAATAGCATGTGAAATGGATCTGGACAGGTTCAGGAATACAGAACATGTTCAGGTCTACAGAACAGGTTCAGGTTCCTGCAAACAGGTTCCCGAGAGACAGGTTCCTGCAGATAGGTTCCTGAGAAACAGGTTCTTGTACTCGAATAGATTTATACCAGCAGAATTATGGTATGATTAAGTCTCCTATTCTTTAGGAGCAAGTTATGAACATCATGTAACGCCCCCAAATCCGGGGTCAGGGATTTGGTCGTCACGCGGAAATCCTTAATAACAAATCACCTGCTTAACCACATTAAACCATCTGTAATCATTAATAATTAAGTTACAACATGAGACCCCAACCACCAAGCATCTTTTAGGTTATAGGGCTAGAAACAAGAATCAACTCCTTACTACTAGTATAACTTCGTTGAGAAGTACACCAGTAACTAATACTATTTTGCGCAAAGTAACATATATATTACACATCAATATAATTACATATAACTTACTCCAGATATAAACTTTCTAGATCATATCGTCTTCATAAGGGCACGCTGCCCGCTTCATCTAAGCCATGCAGATAACCTCGTCCGGCTACCTTCCACTGAAAAGGTAATATTTGAAAACAAGCAAGTATGAGCGAAAGAATTGCTCAGCAAGTTATTACTAGAGTTTAACAAAATATCCCATCAGATGTATGGGTTTCCAACATTCAACCGATACTTAATATCATTCCTGAAAGATTTATAACCACGAAATTCTATAGGGAAAGTATAATGTTTGAAAACAATATCAACTAAACACTGTACCAATATAATATAAAAGGTGTCGTTACAAGGTAATTAAATAGCCACATCTTGTTTGCGCAGTAATACACCAACATAAGCTTGCTGGTTATTCAATATGAAATCGCTTACTTATTGATAATATAATATCAATTTCTCTTCCAATAATATAATATCAGTCTCTCTGCATCTGTAACAATAATTCCATCATTTCATATCATTTTTCTGTTTTCAGTATAGAAATCTGAAAACCATTCTCAATTCTTTCTTTTAATCTTTTGGGGATATCTGCTGGCGCCAGATACGTAGGACGATGATCAGTCGCCTGACCGTATCCGCTCTCTGTTTACTACTAGTAGAAGGGATGATTCCTACCTGGTAATCAACCCTGGAGGAAGGCCACCTGCTAACATCCTCCTGGAGGAAGGCCACCTGCTAACATCCTCCCTTGGCATCTTCGTGCCGTAATAAAATAATGAATGCTGGACTGTGTCGCACACAGCCCTGACACAGCCTCTTACGCAAGTTTTATTGCAATCCCCCTTTGTCAATCATTATTCCATTTATACAAATACCATTCCACATTTTTCCATTTCAATTTCCATTTCCATTTCACATTTCACATTTCCATTTGAAAACATTTATAAAGATATATCATCAGTGTATCAATTTAAGACGTACATTCAGTTCACTATGAAATTCCTTAAACACCCTTTTAACAATATTTAATCACCCTTAGAACACTTAGAATATCTAAAGAATAACTATTCAATAATCCCTTTTAAAATGAATATTATAATTAATATTCATTGAATTAAATAACCATTAAAATAACATTTATCAATATCATTACAGACATTTTTAACCAAAAATGTCTCATTTATAACCATCGAAATATCTTTATTATTATTCCGGAACAAAGCGATTTTAAGAAAACATTTTAAAAATAATATTCATCTAATTAAATAAATTTAATTAGACGAATAAGGTTTATTTAATTAGTAGATGCTTCGAGAGGTATCTAATAATTAAATAAACACTAGTTTATTGGTGATGTTGCCATTAGGTTAATTATTGCGAAATTCTTTCTAAAAACTTTGTCCGGGTTTTCGAAAATATACCTCTCAAGATAACCCCTTCCACTTTTCCATTCATATATCAATACCTTTAAAATACACCAACTAAAATACTTTACATGGAAATCCCTTTTTAAGAAAATCTGTAAACATCAACCCTTGTCCCCTTATATAACAAAATATTTATTAATAACGTCTGACAGGGTTTAGAACTCAAAGATCCTCAATTTACACATAACTGTAATATTATAAAATAACTTTAGATAACTGATACCATAATATCATTAAAATAACCATAAATAACAACTGATACCATTCCTTCCCATATCACTTTACTCTTTATCGTATATCACTCTCCATATCACATATATTTCCAGTCAACCATTTTACTTAAAAGTAAACAATTTATCAAGATAGAGATAGAAGAAATCTTGTAAATATGGACTGAAGTCTTATTCCACATATTTCATATATTTCAAAATAAATATACTCTGAACGATAGAGTATGTATAAATAAACTTGCCTCTGGTCCTTAGCATCAAACGGAACACACAGCGAATAAATCCTTGGCGTTTCACCCAAGCAGTTCCATGAACTTTACACGACGTCTCGATCCTTCCTTTTTGATACACGTTGCTCCACTCGATCACGCCCTAATGGTACTGTAATTGTTACGAGTACGCGTCAGTCCAACCTCGTATCTCGAGTAGACCCAACTCAGAATTACCACTGAGTCACCTAAAGTCGTACTGTAGTTGTTATCCCTATAACTGACTACTCAAATACCAATTAATGCACATAACATATTTAGTCAACTTCACTTAACATATACAATTATAATACTAGTGCCATTCTATGACAAAACTAAGTTTATAAATAATCCTCAAAACGCATTTAATCCCCGAAACACATAAATCCTTGAATTAAATCACTTAGCACCTAAATCCTCGAGACAACAATTACCCTCGAATTAATTCACTTAACACATATACACATAAATAATTAACACCCAAATCATACCTTTAAACCCTTGAAATCAAATAAGTTAAATAAATTAAAATGCAGGGGATTTTTAGAAAATTTCGGCATGTAGTATTCGTTTATCGGACTATGGGCACAGCCCCTCCAAAGCAATTCATAACCAATTCAACCCTGTTTTTCAATTCACAATCCAACAACATCAATCGATATCCAACACAATCTCCAACCACAATTCATCTTTCATTTTAAACTATAACACCTTAGTAATTCTACCATAAAACAATTCAAAAACATAAAATGCTACCGCGCATACTTTACTCCAACATTTTTAATAAATCCAAAACTTATTCATAAATCACCAAATTTTATAGGCTTCTTTCTGAATACCAAATAAAGATCTCATAAAAGTTTCCCATTCAATACCATTTTCTAACTAGGTGAATCACTAATCCAAACTCAACACATAAACTATTCATTAAATCTGCGCAACTTGTATTCTAAAAATTCTCATAAATTGAAAAATTAATCTTTGCCTACAAGACCTCTGGGATTCCAAAACTGAAGATAATATCTTCACACCATAAAAATATTAGTCTGAAAAACATAGTTCATCTAGGACAATTACCCATCCAAATACAACTCAAAAACAGAGCAGTTTCTTCCAACACAGTGACATTCAAACATTTTTAATAAATTGAAAAATCAATGTTTTTACCCAAATCTTTTTCTAAAATCTTTATAATTCCTTCCTTTATCCTCAATAAAAGTTTCAATCCAATTTACAGATTTTAACTAGGTGAAACATAGTTCCAAAGTACGAATCCCGAGATGTTCGGGTGTACTGCGCAGGTTTCACTAAAACATCATTTTCTCCTTACTCGTTAACCCAAACGACGCACCGTTTTCTCCTACACAAACTAGACTCCAAGACGCACAACTTTTATTAAGGGACCACTGCCCAGAACAGGGTTTAACAGACCCAGAACTACAGAACAGAACAGGGCAGTAGCTGGGTAGTTTCCATGAATAACCAAACATAATCTTTTCATCCTCTTCCATATACTTTAATCAACCATTAACCAATCTCAACACTAACCCATCAACTCTAATTACTTATAAAGAATAATCATACTCTAACAAAATCAATATACTAATTAAAAGCTTTAAAAATTCAAACCCAAAAGTTTAAGATTAAGGATTATACCTCCAAGAAGATTTAAAACTCAATCCAAGCATTTTCCCCCCCAAGTTTTCTTCTCCTCCTCTCTTGCTCTTCCATGGTAGCTTCTTCTTCCTTTCTTCATCTCTTCTTCCTCTCTCTCACACACTAACTTATATACACATATATACACGCATAATTATATACATAACACACCCAATTGATATCTCTCTCTATTTCTCTCCAATCTCTCTTCTCTTTTCTTCCCCTTTTTCTTCTCTCTTTCTCTCCCGAGTTCTCTCGAACCCTCTCTCGGCTGCATCTGTTTTCCAACTAATGGGTTTGGCTCAATTCCTTTATAACACTACTACTTATCCCCTATTCGGCCCAATTATAACAAATAACGACTAAAAATCACAATTAAATAAAACCTCCGGAAAATTACACTTTTCATTTTTAAAATAAAGAATATAAAATTAGGAGCACCCACATATTTTCAAAATATTTTTCGGATCAAAAATGAATTAAATATGAATTTTCAAAGTTTTGATCCTTTAAATACAATAAAACTCTTAAAATCATTTTAAAATACTAAACCACCCAAATTAATCCACCTTACAATTTTAAAAACTCAATAAATATATAAAGATAATATTTCAAGAGATTTCATGATTTTTAATTCCTCCGATAATTTTATAAAATTAACATAGGATCAAAATGCATGATTTAAATATATTTAAATCCTCAAAAATATAAATAAAATACATCAGCCTTCACAATTCACACAATCATCATATAAACACATAAGCACAACTTCACATACATTCCACCTTCCAACAATAATCACATAATATAGTTCATAATTATACTGAACCAGACAATAATTAAATAATTCGCTTTTGAAATTCCTTGAACTGGAATAATGAACAATAAAATAAAATAAAAATTTCCTCCTCATTTTAGGAAAACATTAATAATACTAAAATCATTTTCTGAAAATTCGGGTTATTACAGTCTACCCCCCTTAAAAGGATTCCGTCCACGGAATCAGCTAAGGCTACTACTGGAATTCCTTAACTCCTTCATCATCAACTCTTATTCTACAAAACCATAAATAACATCCATTCATAAGCAACTCCTCCAAAACTCAATTCAACTATAGGGTATCTATCTGACACATCACTATTCCTTTCACATATATGTGTCGACCAACTTGCCATTATCATCCTATCCTTGAGAGAGAATTCACTGATTCCATTACATAACACCCTTGAGAGAGAGATTGCACTCATTCCATTAATCATAACATCCATGAGAGAGAGCAAACTAATTCTATCGATACGCCACTGATATTATATTCGTTTTGGGATTCGCTCCTGCTCTTTGCGATTCCAGTCGAATCTAACTTCTATCAGCGAATGTCGACTTGACCGACCTGGTTGGCATCCCCTTGAAATTCATTAGAGATAACAAGAATCATGAAGCTTTGAAAAAGATAGCTGTCATATCAAGACAAATGTCACCCACTGGTGACCATAGGATTATGAGTTTTAAAACAAACCTTATTGGAAATAAGAGAATTTACTGAGAGATCAATATGATCATAAGAACTCACGTTGCGTGTCTCAGTTGAGACATTACTAAAGGTAATTAGCCTTCTTGTATTTCACAACTCACAAGTGATGGCGTCCCATCAGACTTCTATCACACAGACAGATAGTCCTTGTGGCCCCTATATGTATAGGGTTGTTCGTCTCAGTGGAAGTTGAGAAGTATGAAAGCAATTCAAAGTCAAGTCAATAACAATCATCTTCTGACAATTAATTCTCAAAGGGACACCTTGGATTAAAATCGAACAATTTCCAAGGTACGATTTCCAAAGAAAAGGATAACCAGAAAGATACTGGTATTCAACAAGCAAGTGATGCTATATCACCATTGAATTATCCACTATTGAAGAAAAGTGGAAGTTTGAAATAATATCACTTGATAGGGCTTCGAAAACCTGAAGGTAAGTATAATGAAAGCCCTTGGCACAATTGAAACCAAATATGACTTAACACAAGTATATAAAAAAAAATAACTTCGAAGAGGAAATATATCCTTTATCACAATTCTTTCTTAGAGAGATGTCAAATAATTCATAGATTGGGGAGGTAATCAAAAAGATTCACCAATGGGGATATTGCCAAGGTCTCCACGGATGCCTTTTATGTCGGCTCCTCTGACGAATAATCGTTCGATCCCAGAGCTGTTCTTTACCATGCACACCCTAAGGTGCTTGATAACTTACGTCATCGTCGACTCGTAATAGTCACTAAGGATTCAATCATCGACAATAATAATCGCAGGGAGTTCTATCTCAATATATCCTTCAACATAGCATTCAAATCTTAACTTAATCATTGGCACTACACCCGGTAGTCCAACATGAACTCTACATGAGCTCCGACGTTCTCACATAACTATACACACTCCTACTCACTCTCATTTCTAGTTTACTATAACCTTAGCTTTGATACCAAACTGTAACGCCCCCAAATCCGGGGTCAGGGATTTGGTCGTCACGCGGAAATCCTTAATAACAAATCACCTGCTTAACCACATTAAACCATCTGTAATCATTAATAATTAAGTTACAACATGAGACCCCAACCACCAAGCATCTTTTAGGTTATAGGGCTAGAAACAAGAATCAACTCCTTACTACTAGTATAACTTCGTTGAGAAGTACACCAGTAACTAATACTATTTTGCGCAAAGTAACATATATATTACACATCAATATAATTACATATAACTTACTCCAGATATAAACTTTCTAGATCATATCGTCTTCATAAGGGCACGCTGCCCGCTTCATCTAAGCCATGCAGATAACCTCGTCCGGCTACCTTCCACTGAAAAGGTAATATTTGAAAACAAGCAAGTATGAGCGAAAGAATTGCTCAGCAAGTTATTACTAGAGTTTAACAAAATATCCCATCAGATGTATGGGTTTCCAACATTCAACCGATACTTAATATCATTCCTGAAAGATTTATAACCACGAAATTCTATAGGGAAAGTATAATGTTTGAAAACAATATCAACTAAACACTGTACCAATATAATATAAAAGGTGTCGTTACAAGGTAATTAAATAGCCACATCTTGTTTGCGCAGTAATACACCAACATAAGCTTGCTGGTTATTCAATATGAAATCGCTTACTTATTGATAATATAATATCAATTTCTCTTCCAATAATATAATATCAGTCTCTCTGCATCTGTAACAATAATTCCATCATTTCATATCATTTTTCTGTTTTCAGTATAGAAATCTGAAAACCATTCTCAATTCTTTCTTTTAATCTTTTGGGGATATCTGCTGGCGCCAGATACGTAGGACGATGATCAGTCGCCTGACCGTATCCGCTCTCTGTTTACTACTAGTAGAAGGGATGATTCCTACCTGGTAATCAACCCTGGAGGAAGGCCACCTGCTAACATCCTCCTGGAGGAAGGCCACCTGCTAACATCCTCCCTTGGCATCTTCGTGCCGTAATAAAATAATGAATGCTGGACTGTGTCGCACACAGCCCTGACACAGCCTCTTACGCAAGTTTTATTGCAATCCCCCTTTGTCAATCATTATTCCATTTATACAAATACCATTCCACATTTTTCCATTTCAATTTCCATTTCCATTTCACATTTCACATTTCCATTTGAAAACATTTATAAAGATATATCATCAGTGTATCAATTTAAGACGTACATTCAGTTCACTATGAAATTCCTTAAACACCCTTTTAACAATATTTAATCACCCTTAGAACACTTAGAATATCTAAAGAATAACTATTCAATAATCCCTTTTAAAATGAATATTATAATTAATATTCATTGAATTAAATAACCATTAAAATAACATTTATCAATATCATTACAGACATTTTTAACCAAAAATGTCTCATTTATAACCATCGAAATATCTTTATTATTATTCCGGAACAAAGCGATTTTAAGAAAACATTTTAAAAATAATATTCATCTAATTAAATAAATTTAATTAGACGAATAAGGTTTATTTAATTAGTAGATGCTTCGAGAGGTATCTAATAATTAAATAAACACTAGTTTATTGGTGATGTTGCCATTAGGTTAATTATTGCGAAATTCTTTCTAAAAACTTTGTCCGGGTTTTCGAAAATATACCTCTCAAGATAACCCCTTCCACTTTTCCATTCATATATCAATACCTTTAAAATACACCAACTAAAATACTTTACATGGAAATCCCTTTTTAAGAAAATCTGTAAACATCAACCCTTGTCCCCTTATATAACAAAATATTTATTAATAACGTCTGACAGGGTTTAGAACTCAAAGATCCTCAATTTACACATAACTGTAATATTATAAAATAACTTTAGATAACTGATACCATAATATCATTAAAATAACCATAAATAACAACTGATACCATTCCTTCCCATATCACTTTACTCTTTATCGTATATCACTCTCCATATCACATATATTTCCAGTCAACCATTTTACTTAAAAGTAAACAATTTATCAAGATAGAGATAGAAGAAATCTTGTAAATATGGACTGAAGTCTTATTCCACATATTTCATATATTTCAAAATAAATATACTCTGAACGATAGAGTATGTATAAATAAACTTGCCTCTGGTCCTTAGCATCAAACGGAACACACAGCGAATAAATCCTTGGCGTTTCACCCAAGCAGTTCCATGAACTTTACACGACGTCTCGATCCTTCCTTTTTGATACACGTTGCTCCACTCGATCACGCCCTAATGGTACTGTAATTGTTACGAGTACGCGTCAGTCCAACCTCGTATCTCGAGTAGACCCAACTCAGAATTACCACTGAGTCACCTAAAGTCGTACTGTAGTTGTTATCCCTATAACTGACTACTCAAATACCAATTAATGCACATAACATATTTAGTCAACTTCACTTAACATATACAATTATAATACTAGTGCCATTCTATGACAAAACTAAGTTTATAAATAATCCTCAAAACGCATTTAATCCCCGAAACACATAAATCCTTGAATTAAATCACTTAGCACCTAAATCCTCGAGACAACAATTACCCTCGAATTAATTCACTTAACACATATACACATAAATAATTAACACCCAAATCATACCTTTAAACCCTTGAAATCAAATAAGTTAAATAAATTAAAATGCAGGGGATTTTTAGAAAATTTCGGCATGTAGTATTCGTTTATCGGACTATGGGCACAGCCCCTCCAAAGCAATTCATAACCAATTCAACCCTGTTTTTCAATTCACAATCCAACAACATCAATCGATATCCAACACAATCTCCAACCACAATTCATCTTTCATTTTAAACTATAACACCTTAGTAATTCTACCATAAAACAATTCAAAAACATAAAATGCTACCGCGCATACTTTACTCCAACATTTTTAATAAATCCAAAACTTATTCATAAATCACCAAATTTTATAGGCTTCTTTCTGAATACCAAATAAAGATCTCATAAAAGTTTCCCATTCAATACCATTTTCTAACTAGGTGAATCACTAATCCAAACTCAACACATAAACTATTCATTAAATCTGCGCAACTTGTATTCTAAAAATTCTCATAAATTGAAAAATTAATCTTTGCCTACAAGACCTCTGGGATTCCAAAACTGAAGATAATATCTTCACACCATAAAAATATTAGTCTGAAAAACATAGTTCATCTAGGACAATTACCCATCCAAATACAACTCAAAAACAGAGCAGTTTCTTCCAACACAGTGACATTCAAACATTTTTAATAAATTGAAAAATCAATGTTTTTACCCAAATCTTTTTCTGAAATCTTTATAATTCCTTCCTTTATCCTCAATAAAAGTTTCAATCCAATTTACAGATTTTAACTAGGTGAAACATAGTTCCAAAGTACGAATCCCGAGATGTTCGGGTGTACTGCGCAGGTTTCACTAAAACATCATTTTCTCCTTACTCGTTAACCCAAACGACGCACCGTTTTCTCCTACACAAACTAGACTCCAAGACGCACAACTTTTATTAAGGGACCACTGCCCAGAACAGGGTTTAACAGACCCAGAACTACAGAACAGAACAGGGCAGTAGCTGGGTAGTTTCCATGAATAACCAAACATAATCTTTTCATCCTCTTCCATATACTTTAATCAACCATTAACCAATCTCAACACTAACCCATCAACTCTAATTACTTATAAAGCATAATCATACTCTAACAAAATCAATATACTAATTAAAAGCTTTAAAAATTCAAACCCAAAAGTTTAAGATTAAGGATTATACCTCCAAGAAGATTTAAAACTCAATCCAAGCATTTCCCCCCCCAAGTTTTCTTCTCCTCCTCTCTTGCTCTTCCATGGTAGCTTCTTCTTCCTTTCTTCATCTCTTCTTCCTCTCTCTCACACACTAACTTATATACACATATATACACGCATAATTATATACATAACACACCCAATTGATATCTCTCTCTATTTCTCTCCAATCTCTCTTCTCTTTTCTTCCCCTTTTTCTTCTCTCTTTCTCTCCCGAGTTCTCTCGAACCCTCTCTCGGCTGCATCTGTTTTCCAACTAATGGGTTTGGCTCAATTCCTTTATAACACTACTACTTATCCCCTATTCGGCCCAATTATAACAAATAACGACTAAAAATCACAATTAAATAAAACCTCCGGAAAATTACACTTTTCATTTTTAAAATAAAGAATATAAAATTAGGAGCACCCACATATTTTCAAAATATTTTTCGGATCAAAAATGAATTAAATATGAATTTTCAAAGTTTTGATCCTTTAAATACAATAAAACTCTTAAAATCATTTTAAAATACTAAACCACCCAAATTAATCCACCTTACAATTTTAAAAACTCAATAAATATATAAAGATAATATTTCAAGAGATTTCATGATTTTTAATTCCTCCGATAATTTTATAAAATTAACATAGGATCAAAATGCATGATTTAAATATATTTAAATCCTCAAAAATATAAATAAAATACATCAGCCTTCACAATTCACACAATCATCATATAAACACATAAGCACAACTTCACATACATTCCACCTTCCAACAATAATCACATAATATAGTTCATAATTATACTGAACCAGACAATAATTAAATAATTCGCTTTTGAAATTCCTTGAACTGGAATAATGAACAATAAAATAAAATAAAAATTTCCTCCTCATTTTAGGAAAACATTAATAATACTAAAATCATTTTCTGAAAATTCGGGTTATTACAGTCTACCCCCCTTAAAAGGATTCCGTCCACGGAATCAGCTAAGGCTACTACTGGAATTCCTTAACTCCTTCATCATCAACTCTTATTCTACAAAACCATAAATAACATCCATTCATAAGCAACTCCTCCAAAACTCAATTCAACTATAGGGTATCTATCTGACACATCACTATTCCTTTCACATATATGTGTCGACCAACTTGCCATTATCATCCTATCCTTGAGAGAGAATTCACTGATTCCATTACATAACACCCTTGAGAGAGAGATTGCACTCATTCCATTAATCATAACATCCATGAGAGAGAGCAAACTAATTCTATCGATACGCCACTGATATTATATTCGTTTTGGGATTCGCTCCTGCTCTTTGCGATTCCAGTCGAATCTAACTTCTATCAGCGAATGTCGACTTGACCGACCTGGTTGGCATCCCCTTGAAATTCATTAGAGATAACAAGAATCATGAAGCTTTGAAAAAGATAGCTGTCATATCAAGACAAATGTCACCCACTGGTGACCATAGGATTATGAGTTTTAAAACAAACCTTATTGGAAATAAGAGAATTTACTGAGAGATCAATATGATCATAAGAACTCACGTTGCGTGTCTCAGTTGAGACATTACTAAAGGTAATTAGCCTTCTTGTATTTCACAACTCACAAGTGATGGCGTCCCATCAGACTTCTATCACACAGACAGATAGTCCTTGTGGCCCCTATATGTATAGGGTTGTTCGTCTCAGTGGAAGTTGAGAAGTATGAAAGCAATTCAAAGTCAAGTCAATAACAATCATCTTCTGACAATTAATTCTCAAAGGGACACCTTGGATTAAAATCGAACAATTTCCAAGGTACGATTTCCAAAGAAAAGGATAACCAGAAAGATACTGGTATTCAACAAGCAAGTGATGCTATATCACCATTGAATTATCCACTATTGAAGAAAAGTGGAAGTTTGAAATAATATCACTTGATAGGGCTTCGAAAACCTGAAGGTAAGTATAATGAAAGCCCTTGGCACAATTGAAACCAAATATGACTTAACACAAGTATATAAAAAAAAATAACTTCGAAGAGGAAATATATCCTTTATCACAATTCTTTCTTAGAGAGATGTCAAATAATTCATAGATTGGGGAGGTAATCAAAAAGATTCACCAATGGGGATATTGCCAAGGTCTCCACGGATGCCTTTTATGTCGGCTCCTCTGACGAATAATCGTTCGATCCCAGAGCTGTTCTTTACCATGCACACCCTAAGGTGCTTGATAACTTACGTCATCGTCGACTCGTAATAGTCACTAAGGATTCAATCATCGACAATAATAATCGCAGGGAGTTCTATCTCAATATATCCTTCAACATAGCATTCAAATCTTAACTTAATCATTGGCACTACACCCGGTAGTCCAACATGAACTCTACATGAGCTCCGACGTTCTCACATAACTATACACACTCCTACTCACTCTCATTTCTAGTTTACTATAACCTTAGCTTTGATACCAAACTGTAACGCCCCCAAATCCGGGGTCAGGGATTTGGTCGTCACGCGGAAATCCTTAATAACAAATCACCTGCTTAACCACATTAAACCATCTGTAATCATTAATAATTAAGTTACAACATGAGACCCCAACCACCAAGCATCTTTTAGGTTATAGGGCTAGAAACAAGAATCAACTCCTTACTACTAGTATAACTTCGTTGAGAAGTACACCAGTAACTAATACTATTTTGCGCAAAGTAACATATATATTACACATCAATATAATTACATATAACTTACTCCAGATATAAACTTTCTAGATCATATCGTCTTCATAAGGGCACGCTGCCCGCTTCATCTAAGCCATGCAGATAACCTCGTCCGGCTACCTTCCACTGAAAAGGTAATATTTGAAAACAAGCAAGTATGAGCGAAAGAATTGCTCAGCAAGTTATTACTAGAGTTTAACAAAATATCCCATCAGATGTATGGGTTTCCAACATTCAACCGATACTTAATATCATTCCTGAAAGATTTATAACCACGAAATTCTATAGGGAAAGTATAATGTTTGAAAACAATATCAACTAAACACTGTACCAATATAATATAAAAGGTGTCGTTACAAGGTAATTAAATAGCCACATCTTGTTTGCGCAGTAATACACCAACATAAGCTTGCTGGTTATTCAATATGAAATCGCTTACTTATTGATAATATAATATCAATTTCTCTTCCAATAATATAATATCAGTCTCTCTGCATCTGTAACAATAATTCCATCATTTCATATCATTTTTCTGTTTTCAGTATAGAAATCTGAAAACCATTCTCAATTCTTTCTTTTAATCTTTTGGGGATATCTGCTGGCGCCAGATACGTAGGACGATGATCAGTCGCCTGACCGTATCCGCTCTCTGTTTACTACTAGTAGAAGGGATGATTCCTACCTGGTAATCAACCCTGGAGGAAGGCCACCTGCTAACATCCTCCTGGAGGAAGGCCACCTGCTAACATCCTCCCTTGGCATCTTCGTGCCGTAATAAAATAATGAATGCTGGACTGTGTCGCACACAGCCCTGACACAGCCTCTTACGCAAGTTTTATTGCAATCCCCCTTTGTCAATCATTATTCCATTTATACAAATACCATTCCACATTTTTCCATTTCAATTTCCATTTCCATTTCACATTTCACATTTCCATTTGAAAACATTTATAAAGATATATCATCAGTGTATCAATTTAAGACGTACATTCAGTTCACTATGAAATTCCTTAAACACCCTTTTAACAATATTTAATCACCCTTAGAACACTTAGAATATCTAAAGAATAACTATTCAATAATCCCTTTTAAAATGAATATTATAATTAATATTCATTGAATTAAATAACCATTAAAATAACATTTATCAATATCATTACAGACATTTTTAACCAAAAATGTCTCATTTATAACCATCGAAATATCTTTATTATTATTCCGGAACAAAGCGATTTTAAGAAAACATTTTAAAAATAATATTCATCTAATTAAATAAATTTAATTAGACGAATAAGGTTTATTTAATTAGTAGATGCTTCGAGAGGTATCTAATAATTAAATAAACACTAGTTTATTGGTGATGTTGCCATTAGGTTAATTATTGCGAAATTCTTTCTAAAAACTTTGTCCGGGTTTTCGAAAATATACCTCTCAAGATAACCCCTTCCACTTTTCCATTCATATATCAATACCTTTAAAATACACCAACTAAAATACTTTACATGGAAATCCCTTTTTAAGAAAATCTGTAAACATCAACCCTTGTCCCCTTATATAACAAAATATTTATTAATAACGTCTGACAGGGTTTAGAACTCAAAGATCCTCAATTTACACATAACTGTAATATTATAAAATAACTTTAGATAACTGATACCATAATATCATTAAAATAACCATAAATAACAACTGATACCATTCCTTCCCATATCACTTTACTCTTTATCGTATATCACTCTCCATATCACATATATTTCCAGTCAACCATTTTACTTAAAAGTAAACAATTTATCAAGATAGAGATAGAAGAAATCTTGTAAATATGGACTGAAGTCTTATTCCACATATTTCATATATTTCAAAATAAATATACTCTGAACGATAGAGTATGTATAAATAAACTTGCCTCTGGTCCTTAGCATCAAACGGAACACACAGCGAATAAATCCTTGGCGTTTCACCCAAGCAGTTCCATGAACTTTACACGACGTCTCGATCCTTCCTTTTTGATACACGTTGCTCCACTCGATCACGCCCTAATGGTACTGTAATTGTTACGAGTACGCGTCAGTCCAACCTCGTATCTCGAGTAGACCCAACTCAGAATTACCACTGAGTCACCTAAAGTCGTACTGTAGTTGTTATCCCTATAACTGACTACTCAAATACCAATTAATGCACATAACATATTTAGTCAACTTCACTTAACATATACAATTATAATACTAGTGCCATTCTATGACAAAACTAAGTTTATAAATAATCCTCAAAACGCATTTAATCCCCGAAACACATAAATCCTTGAATTAAATCACTTAGCACCTAAATCCTCGAGACAACAATTACCCTCGAATTAATTCACTTAACACATATACACATAAATAATTAACACCCAAATCATACCTTTAAACCCTTGAAATCAAATAAGTTAAATAAATTAAAATGCAGGGGATTTTTAGAAAATTTCGGCATGTAGTATTCGTTTATCGGACTATGGGCACAGCCCCTCCAAAGCAATTCATAACCAATTCAACCCTGTTTTTCAATTCACAATCCAACAACATCAATCGATATCCAACACAATCTCCAACCACAATTCATCTTTCATTTTAAACTATAACACCTTAGTAATTCTACCATAAAACAATTCAAAAACATAAAATGCTACCGCGCATACTTTACTCCAACATTTTTAATAAATCCAAAACTTATTCATAAATCACCAAATTTTATAGGCTTCTTTCTGAATACCAAATAAAGATCTCATAAAAGTTTCCCATTCAATACCATTTTCTAACTAGGTGAATCACTAATCCAAACTCAACACATAAACTATTCATTAAATCTGCGCAACTTGTATTCTAAAAATTCTCATAAATTGAAAAATTAATCTTTGCCTACAAGACCTCTGGGATTCCAAAACTGAAGATAATATCTTCACACCATAAAAATATTAGTCTGAAAAACATAGTTCATCTAGGACAATTACCCATCCAAATACAACTCAAAAACAGAGCAGTTTCTTCCAACACAGTGACATTCAAACATTTTTAATAAATTGAAAAATCAATGTTTTTACCCAAATCTTTTTCTGAAATCTTTATAATTCCTTCCTTTATCCTCAATAAAAGTTTCAATCCAATTTACAGATTTTAACTAGGTGAAACATAGTTCCAAAGTACGAATCCCGAGATGTTCGGGTGTACTGCGCAGGTTTCACTAAAACATCATTTTCTCCTTACTCGTTAACCCAAACGACGCACCGTTTTCTCCTACACAAACTAGACTCCAAGACGCACAACTTTTATTAAGGGACCACTGCCCAGAACAGGGTTTAACAGACCCAGAACTACAGAACAGAACAGGGCAGTAGCTGGGTAGTTTCCATGAATAACCAAACATAATCTTTTCATCCTCTTCCATATACTTTAATCAACCATTAACCAATCTCAACACTAACCCATCAACTCTAATTACTTATAAAGCATAATCATACTCTAACAAAATCAATATACTAATTAAAAGCTTTAAAAATTCAAACCCAAAAGTTTAAGATTAAGGATTATACCTCCAAGAAGATTTAAAACTCAATCCAAGCATTTCCCCCCCCAAGTTTTCTTCTCCTCCTCTCTTGCTCTTCCATGGTAGCTTCTTCTTCCTTTCTTCATCTCTTCTTCCTCTCTCTCACACACTAACTTATATACACATATATACACGCATAATTATATACATAACACACCCAATTGATATCTCTCTCTATTTCTCTCCAATCTCTCTTCTCTTTTCTTCCCCTTTTTCTTCTCTCTTTCTCTCCCGAGTTCTCTCGAACCCTCTCTCGGCTGCATCTGTTTTCCAACTAATGGGTTTGGCTCAATTCCTTTATAACACTACTACTTATCCCCTATTCGGCCCAATTATAACAAATAACGACTAAAAATCACAATTAAATAAAACCTCCGGAAAATTACACTTTTCATTTTTAAAATAAAGAATATAAAATTAGGAGCACCCACATATTTTCAAAATATTTTTCGGATCAAAAATGAATTAAATATGAATTTTCAAAGTTTTGATCCTTTAAATACAATAAAACTCTTAAAATCATTTTAAAATACTAAACCACCCAAATTAATCCACCTTACAATTTTAAAAACTCAATAAATATATAAAGATAATATTTCAAGAGATTTCATGATTTTTAATTCCTCCGATAATTTTATAAAATTAACATAGGATCAAAATGCATGATTTAAATATATTTAAATCCTCAAAAATATAAATAAAATACATCAGCCTTCACAATTCACACAATCATCATATAAACACATAAGCACAACTTCACATACATTCCACCTTCCAACAATAATCACATAATATAGTTCATAATTATACTGAACCAGACAATAATTAAATAATTCGCTTTTGAAATTCCTTGAACTGGAATAATGAACAATAAAATAAAATAAAAATTTCCTCCTCATTTTAGGAAAACATTAATAATACTAAAATCATTTTCTGAAAATTCGGGTTATTACACATCAACTCCTTGTTGGAATGTATTCCTTGGACGCATATGATTCTTGGATACTTCTAATAGAACTAGAACTAGTAAAGACATTCCTAGCCGGACTAGAACTTGAGTTCTACTAGACTTAGGTCGCCTATTCGTGGCTGAATCTGGAGAAAAGGAGTTCCCCACGAAGTGGAACCTAGCATCATGTCACCTAACCAGACTTCTAGTCTAAAAAGAACTACGTGAATTAGATCCCTACATAAACGGGTACGTAGGCATCTTGAGAACACAGTTACAAGCCTCGCAAGAAACACCTACGAGATTTTTAAGAACACACGACACAAGCCTCAAGGGAACTCGCGAGATTCTTGTAAACGCTCTCGAGCTTAGTTCAACCCCCATAAAAAAAGCCTCCATTCTCCATAGATTTGTTGATCGTTAGCCTAGATAGCTCACCACAAATCTCTCAAAAGTTGTTACGAAATCCACTCATCAACACTAACTATCTACTTGATATGTGCTACAGGCCTAGTATTGAAATTTATAAACTTCTAATAGTTGTCACATACTCGAGCAAACTTATGAGCATTTGTTTAAGCATTGGCCAATAATAACCTTGTCGAAGAACCTTTAGGCCTAAAGAGTTACCCCCGAGTGATTTCCACATAGTCTTTCATGTATCTCTCCGAGGATATAATCACACTATCCTCCAACTATACACTTTAGCAATGGCTGATTGAATCCTCATTTGTATAGAAATCCATCATTGAAAGGCAGAGTGTATAAACTTGTAACACTATAACTAATGTAACTCAATTAAACGAAAAGATACTTAACCAGAAGACAATCAAGAACAAGAAGTCACAAGAAATCAACACTATATGAAGACAAGGTAATTGATACAATTGAACATGTTAACTATGATCAAGCCAAGAAGAAATCATTGAGAGAAGTTCAAGTCAAAGTTGTTCAGGCCTCAGTGATTTGAGAATTCGAGAATCAAGATCATAACTATCAGTATCAACAAGACCAATTGATTTCAAGTGAACAAGAAGGAAAGCAAATATTGGAAAGCCAAGTTACTAAGTGAATATGGTAATTTATTCAAGAAGCAGAAACACTATCAAGACTAGTCACTTATGAACCAGACCAGTGCATCAAGTGTCAGGACATTGATAGCAAGTTTATGTCAGTAATAAAGATCCGTGTTCAAGAGCTTGTAGAAGAACAAAGAAGATATGAAGATATCACAAGCTCAAGATGTGCATTGAAGTTTCAAGTTGAAGACCAGAATATTTTCTAAGTACTAAATGTTCTAGATGGCTAAGTCGAAATTCTCAAGTAGAAGTTCTACTTAGAATTTCGAGATGGCTAAGTAGAAATTCTCAAGTAGAAGTTCTACTTAGAGTGCAGCTTCAACATGACACATGGCATCTTCTGATTGGCAGATTTCCAAGCTTTCAAGATAAGACAAGATTTATGTGGACATCATTGGGCCACGTACATCTTAGTCTTTGAAGACTACAGGTCATAGATTACATGTAGTATAAATAGAAGCACTTGTGTAATGTTTCAGTTAGTGAGCAATATTGAGAAAAACACAAGAAAAAGAGAGAGAGTTTATTCACAGAGCTTAGAATCATTCACTACTCTCTCAACTTCTGTTATACTTTGTAATGAATGTTGTAGCAACCTTTTCAAGTTATATATAAAGAAATATATTCCTTGAATCTGTGTGTTCATTTATTGCATCGTATTTATTGCTTCTCATAATCGAAAAGTTGTATTCACCCCCCTCTACAACACATTTGGACCTAACAATTGGTATCAGAGCGGATGTTTAACATACAAAACATAGATCCTTGTGTTTGGTAGTAGAATCGTGAGTTTTCATTTTCTAGATCTACTTTTCATTTTTTCGAAAAGTGAGCTTTTATTCATTTCCAGTGAAAACTCATCCGGGAAAAATTAGTTAAATACTCCAGGTGTGATTATTTAGCTTGGGTGTATTTTAATTAATTTTTGTGAATTAATCTGGGTTCATTGATATTTGGTGTTCTTGAGTGTTCATCATCTGTTCTTATCAAAGAAGATAACCCAACAACTTTTTGATCTCCTTTTTCAAACAAATAAGATAGTCAAAAAGGTGTTTTTGTACTTTTGATTTGATTATTATTCCTGGCCGAAAGCAAAAGAAAGTGTACTCAGTGCTTAGCAAGTGGGTTAGTCACTTTCGGTGTGTAAAGTAATCAAAAGTCAAAAAGGTGATATTGTTTATTCAATATTAAAGTAATCTGCAGAAAAATTTATTCTAAGGACAAAAGTTCTACATAGAATTTCTACTTGAGATTTTCTACATAGAATTTCGACTTGGACAATTTCTACTTGGTGAATTTCGACTTGGACAATTTCTACTTAGAGAAATTTCGACTTGAGCAAAATTTCTACTTAGAAAAATTTCGACTTGGCAGAAGTTCTACATAGATATTCTACATAGCCTAGTCTTGGGTACTTAGAATTTTTTAGTGACAAGATTTGAAATGGCTCCTAAAAATTCTTTCAAGATCCCAATGTTCAACCGAGATCACTATGAAGAATGGGTTTTCAGAATGAGACTCTACTTAGAGACTATTAACCCTGAGTATCTGGAAGTCCTTGAAAAGGGTAAATTTGTTCCAATGAAAGCTATTCCTGAGCGTACGGAAGGAGAGGAGGTTATACCTGCTCGGTCTGAGCCTAAAAAGGCAGCGGACTTTACGGATGCTGACAAGGAGCAAATAGCTTATGATACTTCTGTAAGACAAACCTTGATGGAATCTCTTGATCATGAAATGTTCAACATAGTCAAGGGTTTGAATACAGCAAAGAAGATTTGGGACAAAATAGAAGTTGTCATGGAAGGATCTGCAGAGGTCAGAAGCAACAAGACACTTATACTCAAGATGGAGTATGACACCTTTAGAATACGAAAAGGAGAAAGCATAACAGATGTCTATCTACGATTCAGTCAGTTGGTATTGGATTTGAATCTGAGAGGTGTTACTCTCCCCATGGTTGAAACCAATACAAGATATTTGAGGAACCAGCCAAAGAGCATTGAACATATAGTCTACGCAATCAGAGAAACCAGAGATTTGCATACGACTTCTCTGGAAGAATATTATGGAATTCTGAAGACCTATGAGCTGGAAACTCTTCAAGATCAAGCATGGGACAATGATTCAAAAGGAAAAGAAACTGCATCAGGATTAGTTGCTGATGAGGAGGAGTCTAAAAAGGCAATGGTTGTAGCAAAGCCTAAATCATCACCTGCACCGCATCAAGTTGATAATGATGACGAGTGTGCATCTAACAGTGATGATGACTACTTCACCCAAGAAGAGCTGGACAACATGGACGATAGTGTCGTGGCATACATGTCAAGGAAGTTCAGCAACATGAGATTCAGAAAGAGCAACCGACCACAGAGAAATTCTTCATCTTATTATCGGGCTGCTAAGGGTGGTGGTAGTTCATCAGGCTACAAAAGCAAAGGCAAGAGTACCAGCTACAATTCACCTTTGGATTTCAAGATGAAGTTCAAATGCTATAACTGTGGTGAACCTGGACATTTTGCCTCGGACTGCAAAAAGCCTAAACAGACTTATCCGAAAGAGACATTTGAAGCCCTCAAAAGCAAGTATGAATCGCTGGTGAAAGAAAAACATGGTAAAAGAGCTTTAGTAGTAACAGAAGGAAGAGCTTGGGATGATTCAGATGAGGAAGATGTTACTCATGTAGCAAACTTTGCGCTCATGGCTGAGACATCAGAGGAACCAGAGGTACCAGTTCTAACCCTTAAAGTAGAAATGTCTATTGATGATTATAAGGAACAGAACGGCGCTCTTAGCGAAGAGATCTACATGTTGTGCAAAAGCCTAGACACTTCTCAAAAGGAACAGAAAACACTTGTCGCCAAAAGCAGAATGCTTGAGGCAAAAGTGGAAGAGTTAGAGGCTGCTTGCACTGTAGATACTTCCCTAAGAGATTTTATTAAATCTTTGGAACACAAGCTCGTCCTTAAGGCAGAAATAGAATCATGTTTAAGGAACAAACTAGCTGAGTTAGAAACTAAATGTGAAGCTTACAAACTAGCTGCTAGTAAAGTGTATGTAGATAATGACGTATTTAAGAAGATAACTGGAGTAGGTGTAGGACTTGATTATTCTGATCTTTCTAAGAAAGAAGGCAAGAGACATATCGATCCTAGCTCCAGTGACATTAAAAAGGAAACACCTAGTATTCTTAAATCTTCTGTCAAACCCATCTACAAACACCTTGTTCCTAGAATAGAAGAAGAAGAGACTGAATTGATAGCTAGATATGAGATTGAGATGGAAGATCGTCAGAAAGCACAACCTATAACTCCTATTAAACAAGTTAAAATCAATTTCCCTAGTGATGAATCTAGACTAGGAATAGGAGCTAAGGCTGTTAAACAACAAGGGAAGAAAGGCATAAAAGAGGTTAAGGCTGAACGAATAAAGAAAGCATGTTATCACTGTAAATCTACTGAACATCTTTCTTATGCATGCACTGCTACACATGCCATGCCTACCACACATACAATGAATAATCTGCATCAGAATCATGCACAGTGTGGTCAACCTAATTGTATGCCATGCACTTTTAATGTCATGCAAACTTTTGTGAATTTAATGAATGCATCTAGCCAGTCATGCTCAAATACTGCTGCTAGTTCAAACAACAAAAAGAAGTTTGGGAGAGCCAAGACTGTCAGTCCTCCTAAAGTTAGGAGTGACAAACCTTCTCCTAGGACTGATAAATATGTCAAGTCTGAGAAAGGAAAGGAGGAAGTCGAAAGCTCTAGTTATGTTAAGAAAAGTGCATCTCCTGTTGTTAAATCTGTTGATTCTAAATCTTATCGAAAAGCCGGGCCCAATCAAAGTTGGGTTCCGAAGAAAGTCTAATCAATCTGTCATTGCAGGGCATTAAGCAAAAGAGAAATAAAGTTATATGGGTGCTAGATAGTGGAGCATCGAGGCATATGACTGGAAACAAGTCCCTGCTTACAGAGTTGGTTATGAAAGCTGGCCCTTATGTTACCTTTGGAGATGACAGCATAGGTGTGACAAAGGGATATGGCAAACTGAAAACTGGCAATGTCATCATTGAAGATATTTCCTATGTTGAGGGATTAAAGCATAATTTGTTGAGTATCAGTCAATTCTGTGACAAAGGTTACGAAATTGTCTTCAACAAGAAAGGTGTATCAATCACTCACATCAAGGAAGGTTCATTGGCTTTGAGAGGAGTTCGAAAGGCAGATCTTTTTGTTGCAGACATGGATTCAGCAAATCAGAATGAAGTCACCTGTTTCTACAGCAAAGCTTCGGATGATGAAAGCTGGTTATGGCACAAAAAGTTATCTCACTTAAACTTCAAAACGATGAATGCTCTCGCGAGGCGAGAATTGGTGAGAGATCTACCTCAAATGGAGTTCGCTCCGAAAGGACTCTGTGAAGCCTGTGAAATGGGAAAGTCAAAACGAGCATCGCATAAAAGCAAAGAAATTTCTAGTATCACTGAGCCTCTGCAACTTCTTCATATGGATTTGTTTGGCCCAGTGAATGTCCTATCTCTGTCTAGGAAAAGATATGCATTGGTAATCGTGGATGACTTCTCCAAGTATACATGGGTATTGTTCGCAATGACGAAAGACGAAGTACCTTTCCTAATCATTGATCACATCACTCAAATTGAGAATGTTTCAACACTTACTGTGAAGACGATTAGATCAGACAATGGCACTGAATTCAAAAACGCAGTGCTAAATGACTTCTGTGTATCTAAAGGAATACGTCGTCAGTACTCAGCCCCGAGAACTCCACAACAGAATGGAGTAGTTGAAAGGAAGAATAGAACATTGGTTGAAGCAGCAAGAACTTTGTTGTATGATTCGAAACTTCCTCTGTATTTCTGGGCAGAAGCAGTGAGTACCGTGTGTTACACTCAAAATCGATCCTTGATCATAAAAGATAAAGAAAAGACACCATGTGAGTTAATGAACGGAAGAAGACCAACAATCAAATATTTTCATGTATTCGGAGCAAAATGCTATGTGCTTATAGATGATGAAAATCTAGGCAAGTTTGCAGCAAAAGCTCGTGAAGGAATCTTTGTTGGTTACTCCACAGATGTGGTAGCAGCTTATAGGGTGTTCTTAGTAAATGATCGAAAAGTGACTGAAAGCTACAACGTCAGATTCGACGATACCAAACTCTCATCAATTTCAAGAGATTCTAATGAACCTGAGTCCCTAAAATTTCAGAATCTGGACTTAGAAGAACTTGAAGATGAACCTGAGTTGGTTGTCCCATTAAATGTTCCAAGTGTACGTGAAGAACCTGAGTCTAGTGAACAAGCTAATTCTACAAGATCAGGAGAGACATCTTCAGTACGAACCGGCAACAACTCAGGGGGAGTAAATAGCAGCTCAAGGACTACTGTTCAAGGCTCGAATCGAGTTGACTCTAGTTCTGTAGGAGCTGGCACTAACTCAGGGGGAGTTAGTGAAAGTATTCAAAGTAGTCAGCACCACAATTCAGAAAGTCATGCTGAATCATCAAGACAATTTCCAAGAGAACGAGTATGGAATAGAGACCATCCGTTTGAATTGATTATCGGTGATCCAGATGCTGGTGTGTCTACTAGAAGAAATGCAAGAGCTGACCTGGCTAATATTTGCTTATTTTCTGGGTTCTTATCCAAGCTTGAACCTAAAGAAATAGAAGAAGCTCTTGGTGATGCTGATTGGGTGATTGCAATGCAAGAGGAACTCAATCAGTTTGAAAGGCAGAAAGTTTGGAAACTGGTACCCCGACCAAAGAACAAATCAGTAATTGGAGCAAGGTGGGTATTCAGAAAAAAAATGGATGAAAACGGACTTGTAACACGAAACAAGGCTCGTTTGGTTGCAAAAGGTTATTCTCAGCGAGAAGGAATTGATTATGATGAGACCTATGCACCAGTTGCAAGACTTGAGGCAGTCAGGATGTTTTTTGCATTTGCAGCACATAAGAACTTTAAGGTTTTCCAGATGGATGTGAAAAGTGCCTTCCTGAACGGAGAGTTAGAAGAAGAAGTGTATCTGGAACAGCCGCCTGGCTTCATTGATCCAGAACTTGTAGATTTTGTGTATCTTCTCTTCAAATCTGTCTATGGCCTCAGGCAATCCCCAAGATGTTGGTATGAAACCCTATCTGTATTCTTAATTGAAAGTGGTTTTACTAGGGGAGTAATTGACAAAACATTGTTCTATAAGAATGTGAAGAATGATCTAATACTTGTTCAAGTCTATGTGGACGATATTATCTTCGGGTCATCGAATGAGCGCTTGTGCGAGAAATTTGCTAAGCTAATGCAAGACAAATACGAGATGAGCATGATGGGAGAGCTGTCCTTCTTCCTTGGGTTACAAATCAGTCAGAGAAAAGATGGTATCTTTATCTGTCAATCCAAGTACGTCAGAGATTTACTCAAGAAGTACAATCTAGAAGATGCATCAGCAGCCAAGACTCCCATGGCAACAGCCACGAAGCTTGATGAAGACAAAACAGGTAAACCAGTTGACATCACAAGCTATCGAGGTATGATTGGCTCACTTCTCTATTTAACTGCAAGTAGACCCGATATAATGTTCGCGACTTGTTTATGTGCAAGATTCCAAGCGGATCCTAGAGAATCACATCTCATAGCCGTCAAAAGAATTTTTAGGTATCTCAAGGGCACACCAAATCTAGGAATTTGGTACCCAAGAGATACAGGTTTTAATCTAATTGGCTATACGGATTCAGACTATGCAGGTTGCAGGATTGATAGGAAAAGCACATCTGGTGCTTGTCAATTTCTTGGCAGAAGATTGGTGTCCTGGCAAAGTAAAAAGCAACATACAGTATCTACTTCTACTGCTGAAGCTGAGTACATTGCTGCTGGAAGCTGTGTAGCTCAAATACTGTGGATGAGAAACCAATTGAAGGATTATGGCATGGAGCACAAGAAAATTCCAATTATGTGTGACAACACAAGTGCCATTGCCATAACCAACAATCCTGTAGATCACTCAAGAACAAAGCACATCGACATCAGGTATCACTTCATAAGAGAACATGTCGAGGAGGGGACTGTGGAGCTACATTTCGTGCCCACAATGCAACAAATTGCAGATATATTCACCAAACCTCTTGATGAAGTAGCATTCAATAGGTTGGTTGGTGAATTGGGAATGCTTAACACAAGTTAGTAAAGCCTTCTATCTGTAAAATCCATGGTTATGTTGGTATATGCAAGCTATTTAATCATTATGTGTTTAGACTTTAAAATGCCTAATTAATGATTATTATAGGATGCATATAGTGTGATTTTGCATGAATTCAATGTGTTTTAAGTGTCTTTTATAGCACAAATATTTGAATTTATGCTTGTTAGATTGCATGAACATAGGGGGAGTTAAATTCATACTATTCTAAATTTTGCATGATTTTTAGATGAATTTACCTGTGTTTTTCATGTAATTAGAGGCCTTAAAATTATCAAGGAATGTTTTAATTATGTCATATATTAAAAATCCTTGAATTGATATTTATATTAATTTGGCAAAATTAATTGTTGAGTTTTTCAAAGAAAAATTGTCAAATTAATCTAAGTATCTTCAAAATTTCGAGTTAGTATCTATCTCGAAACTCATCTAGAAATTCGACTTGAATTTCGATTTGAGCTTCCAGAGTGAAGTTTTGAAAATTCTAAGTCTGGGAAGAATTTCGAGTTAGACTCTATCTCGAAATTCAACTCGAAATTCGACTAAGAGTTCGACTTAGAGTTACCAGTGTGCCTATTTATTTTCTTCAAAATATTCGAGATAATTTCTATCTCGAACTTTATCTCGAAGGTTGAGATAAGATTCCATTTTTGAAAATATTTTTGAAAAGAACTGAGAATACTTCGAGTTAGTTTACAACTTCGAGTTGGACTCTATCTCGAAACTCAACTCGAATTTCGACTTGATGTTCGAGATAGAGCTCTCAGTTTGGTTAAGGGGATTTTTTCGAGTTAACTCCTAACTCGAAGTCTATCTCGAATTTCTACTTAAATTTCGAGATGGATTTCCCTAGTGCTGTTGGTGGTGTATGCTGTTTACATGGTCATTTACAAGATAAATGGTAAAGTTTTTCGAGTTAGCAGCTATCTCGAACTCTATCTCGAAGTTCGACTTAAAAAGTTCGAGATAGACTTCGAGATAGAATTTCGACTTGAGTTCTCCCTGTATGTACTTAGAGTTTTCATAATTTTTAACAGGGACACTTTAGTCATTTCACATTAATGTATATATATATACCTCTCTAACTCGATCTTTTCTTTCACTTTTACCTAGTTCAGTTTTACAGCCGCACATATACATACAGGCGATTTCATATTCTCAACCATTGATTCGTGATTTTTGTGACAAATCTCATACGGACAACGAATTGATGCCCATTTTTTTGACTGCTATCACTTGTGTGTTACTATTAATCTCTGTTCTTGTGTGTTTGTTGGTTCATCTTTCTTGAGATATATACACACGTATATACACACAAAAGTTAACAGATCTGTTCATACACGATTTTACACACAAACACTTCACTGTTAAAGCAGATTTAATTAGTGGTTTGAAACTTGCCTTCCATTAACTGTTAATTTGCTCCCGTAGTTTAATTTTTCAAAAAGAGGCTTTTGTGTTCTTGAAAAATTAAAAGGGACATTACGGTTAATTCAACAATTAATTGTTTTTCATAAATTAAAATTAAAATTCATATTTTTCTAAAGGAAAAACTCTTAATTAAAATGGCTCACCAATTTTCACTTGCCAAAAACAATTTTTATAATATTTCTACGGAAATTGGTGATCAACTCCCGCGCTTTAAGTCTTGGATACGATTTCTCAATTTGTATTCCAAAGCTAGCGATGCTTTTACTGCTAAACCTACACTAGTACATGATACTTTACAGCAATTATGGACTAGTGCGGTTTCTTTTGGGAGCAAATCAACCCCTTTTGGTTTCAGGTTTACCTTAGCGGGTCAGGAATATGAGGTGACTGAACAAATTGTCAACAAGGTTCTGGGATTCCCCATTAAAGATGTTTATGATCCAGAACCTACAGCTGCAGATCGCCTCAGATTCTTTGAAGAAATAGGGTGTTATCCTCCGACTGGCCGGATCACTGGAAACATCCAAAAACAATTTCTTCATGTGGAATGGAATTACTTTTTCGAGGCCATCACAAGATGTTTTCGGGCACGAGAAAGCGATTACCATCAAATTTCCATTCCCATGCAAAACCTTGGAATTGCCCTAGCAAGAGAGCTGGATATAAATTATGGACGAATAGTTCTCTCTGAGATAGTGGCTGTGATGGGATCTCCTGCAAGCAGAGACCTAAACACCACAGATGTTGTCTGCTGGTTTCCTCGGTTCCTACAGATGCTGATCAATGGTTTAGTACCGAAGGATGCTCTTGCAGTTAGACGGAGTTTTGCAAGTGGTCCATCATCTGCACCGCTAGGGATGGGCACTAAGTCACTTTCAACAGTTGAAAATCAGGATAAACATCATGGAAAACCGATGTCTATTCCTGATACCTTACAAAAGTGGCTTACATATGATGAGGGAGTTACCACTTTGATGGAATTCTCGCAAGCTTCATCACATGCTCAGAATCGGTCTGCTCATGCTGAGGCATTTGAAGAGATTCCTGATGAGCAAAGCGGTGATGAACAAGGTAATGAATCAGGTAATCTCTCTCGACATTCTACTCATTCCTCTTCCTATGTTTCTGATTCCCAGACCCAAGAGACTGCTAGCCCGCAGAATCTATCCCAGGGTGAGAGCTATATTTCTAATTCCTTGTCATCCCAGTCACCGGAATCCAAACAGCCAGCACATATAGATGTAGGAAATGATGAGGAGAGTGACCCCGAAGAGCAGCCTCTTACTCGAAAGAAAGCCAAAATTTCTCATGCTGCTACTTCTAAACCTCAGTCAAACCCTAGAGTGTCACACGCAACCACTCCACCTCACGCGAGTGGTTCACCCCTTGAACAATCTGCACATAGGGATTTTGATTTTGATGATGAGTATGTACCTCTTGAAGATGCTGTTACTTCAAAAGGACATGAAGCTTTAAAAACTTCAGCCGTACCTTCACCGGTACGTACTGATGCTACAAAGAGGATCGGTTCTGATGTTGTACAAGAACACTTTGTAGCCTCTCAGCCTGAGATTCCAACTCAGGAACAAACAGCAATTGATCCCTTAACTGCAAATTATATTTCTTATCAAGTTTCTGCAGGTACTTCTTCATATTTTGGATCAATTATTGAAGACATACACGAGCGTGAGACAGGGAGTGTGTGTGAGAGGTTAGGGAGAGAGGGACCTTCATTTTTAAGGCCCGAAACCGAGCGCCAAATACCAACAGAACGAGTATTAGAGCGAGGTCACCTAAACCAAACACCGTCCCTTAATTCTGAAAATCTTGAATCTCGTATGTATTCTATGGAAAATCAAATGAAGCAGTTTGGGCAGTCAATGGGGCAGTTAGGGATGAATGTTGGAAATAATCAAAGGGCACTTGACGACTACGCAGCACGAATGGCACTTCAAGCTTCAGCTTTTACTGTTTTGAAAAATCAGGTAAATGACATGGGCCATGCTGCTGGTGTCTTGGGAAACACCCTGAATGACAGGATGGGAGCAATGGAGCTTACAATGGATACTCTGGCTGTGGAGATAAGCAGAGTTATGTTCGCAATCAGAAGTTTTGTGCCCCAGGAATGTTTCGCGCCGCAACAACCTCCCCCCGATGCTGGTACAGGTGGTGCTAGTGGAGCAGGACCCTATGGTTCTGGTTTTGAAGATTTTGATACAGCTGGTGGATCTGGAGACCAGGGTGGAGTTCAGGATAACTCACCTAAGGGGGAGAGTATAAAGGAGACGAGACAGCAGGGAGTTCAAATCGAAGAAATTCAAGAACATGCTGATCTTGTCAAAGAAATTGAAGTTGAGCCGTCTGTTGAAGAAGAGGCTCTAAGGAGGAAAAAGGGTAAGGCAATAATGGTTGAGCAAGATGAACCATTCATTGACCTAAGTCATCAAGAAAAAGTACAGGAGGTAATTGATTCAGATTCTGATATGGAAGACGCACCTTTGAAACATGCTATAAAGAGATCATTGAAAGATCAAGGTGGCGGTGCTGGGATGTCTGTCGGAAAGCCTGAAGAAATTACTATTGATGAGGAAACCCTTGAAGCTCAACAGTTAGCCTTGGATCAAGCTGAGTTCTTTAAAATGAAGGTAATGCAAGATCGTGCTGCGTTTCAGGAAAAGAAAGCGGAGCTACAAGGAAAGCAGTACGATTATGAGCTTGCAAGGCTAGCTGATCCTCAAATTAATCTGGATAATAGAAGGATAGGACAGAAATGGGATGACGCAAGGAAGATATTGATGGGACCATGTACAAAAGGAGATCATAACAAGGAAGCAGATGATCTGTTCTACCAACTAAATTTGCAGAATCCAATGGCTGCTGACTACATAAATGCTTTAAAGAGATTAATTTCTAAAGTCAGGGTTGGATACAATTCAACGCAAAAGGAGTGGCAGGTTATTTTGTCTTTCACAGAAGGAGTCCCAATGTCTTTCATGTATGTGGATGATCAATTCATGACGAGAAGATCTGCATCAGAGTTGTTCTTGCTAGCAACAAAAATTCAATACTCTCATTCTGAGAAACTAAGCATTCTGTATAGGGATCAGTTAATGCGGCTAGCAGAGGACAAGGGTCCAGAATTCTCAGCATATCCAAATGTTGTCCGGATGGTGGTTGACAGTAAATTGAAGAGGGTGAGCCTGGAGGAAAAGGACTTAATGGAACTTTCAGTGGAATCTCTTAAGGCCGTCTGTAGGCAGATGATGGGTAAGGGATTCGCTTCTGTGCTTAAAGATAAATCAGTGAAGACCATTGAAAGTGTCATACTAAAGAAGAGCAATGAGGTGTGGAAGTGTGATGTCATTGCTCCAAACCCTCTTGATAATGTGAAGATTGAACCAGAGCTGATAGAGAGGAATTGGAATATTCTTCAAGCAATGAAGAACGTTGATGAACCTCTGAATCTTCCTTCTGGAGCACTTGAACAAGGAGAGATAAGGGAGGCAGTTGGTGTTCCAGGAAGAGACAGCGTATACTGGATACATTCTTTTGTTGATAATACAGCTGATGCCTTAGTATTCATAGATGCAGACCAGAATCAAACATTCTTGCATATGAGTAAACAATGGCTGCTGCAGACTCAAGATGCTACATTTCTGGAGAAAGTGTTATATTTGTTCAAATGGGAAGATGTGGAAGTTAAGTATGTGACAGAAAAGCAGAGACTCGTGAGTTACCTATCTGATGTAGTAGTGGAAAAGAAGCGATTGGAGCGAGAGGCGGCTAGTGTCCACAATACTAACCGTGTCATAGGCTATCCCAAAATGATCTATTGTCAGTTTAAAGCTGATAAAACTCATAGGAAACCTCGGCTTATAATGAAGAAATTTGAGGAAATTCCAGAGATCAGGACTACTCAGGAGGTGGACAAACTCAGAAGGCTTTTCAAACATCCTTATCCAGAACCCAGGAACCCTCTAGAGATGGAAGCAGTAAGTTTGTTGAATACTAGGTGGACGCAACTTCATAATCCAGTATATAAGAAACAAAAGCAGCAGGAGGAAAAGCGCAGAAGGCAGAAAGAAGAAAAGGACCAAGCTGCTGAAGCTAGGAAGAGGAAACGGAATTAGGGTTAAAGGTCAGAGTGGTGTGAACTTGAAGTTGGAAAAACTTCATGTCTTTCGGTTGCTTTAACTCACTTGAGGAAAATTCATCTTAGAATGAATCCAATAAGGTGATATAAGTTTGACTAAAAGATATGAAATAATCCAGGTGATAGGAATCATTCAAATGATCTTTAATTCGAGGTTCGAATTCTGTTTCTAGTTTAAGTTCTTTGTATTGTTTTCAAGTACTTTTCAATTGTATATTTTTCAAGAATGTAATGTTAATTATCTTTTCTCGTCTCATTGTTTAGTTGAGTTATCCTTCATTAATTTGAATGTCATTGTTAGACAATCAAATTGGGGGAGATTGAAAGGCAGAGTGTATAAACTTGTAACACTATAACTAATGTAACTCAATTAAACGAAAAGATACTTAACCAGAAGACAATCAAGAACAAGAAGTCACAAGAAATCAACACTATATGAAGACAAGGTAATTGATACAATTGAACATGTTAACTATGATCAAGCCAAGAAGAAATCATTGAGAGAAGTTCAAGTCAAAGTTGTTCAGGCCTCAGTGATTTGAGAATTCGAGAATCAAGATCATAACTATCAGTATCAACAAGACCAATTGATTTCAAGTGAACAAGAAGGAAAGCAAATATTGGAAAGCCAAGTTACTAAGTGAATATGGTAATTTATTCAAGAAGCAGAAACACTATCAAGACTAGTCACTTATGAACCAGACCAGTGCATCAAGTGTCAGGACATTGATAGCAAGTTTATGTCAGTAATAAAGATCCATGTTCAAGAGCTTGTAGAAGAACAAAGAAGATATGAAGATATCACAAGCTCAAGATGTGCATTGAAGTTTCAAGTTGAAGACCAGAATATTTTCTAAGTACTAAATGTTCTAGATGGCTAAGTCGAAATTCTCAAGTAGAAGTTCTACTTAGAATTTCGAGATGGCTAAGTAGAAATTCTCAAGTAGAAGTTCTACTTAGAGTGCAGCTTCAACATGACACATGGCATCTTCTGATTGGCAGATTTCCAAGCTTTCAAGATAAGACAAGATTTATGTGGACATCATTGGGCCACGTACATCTTAGTCTTTGAAGACTACAGGTCATAGATTACATGTAGTATAAATAGAAGCACTTGTGTAATGTTTCAGTTAGTGAGCAATATTGAGAAAAACACAAGAAAAAGAGAGAGAGTTTATTCACAGAGCTTAGAATCATTCACTACTCTCTCAACTTCTGTTATACTTTGTAATGAATGTTGTAGCAACCTTTTCAAGTTATATATAAAGAAATATATTCCTTGAATCTGTGTGTTCATTTATTGCATCGTATTTATTGCTTCTCATAATCGAAAAGTTGTATTCACCCCCCCTCTACAACACATTTGGACCTAACAATCATAGATCACATACCTAGCTGCTCGATACTTTAACTTTCTAGCTTCATCCTGATTGGAAGGAAGCTCTCCTTTATCAAGATAATTATAGATAGGTTTTATCCATAATCCTTGTGCTGGACCTCTATGTCCATTATCTCTTCTTTAAACACACTAGGTTGTTCTTGAATCTGGAGTGGAATCACCCCTAACAATGTCAACTCTCTCTACGAGCCAATCTTAGCTAATGCATTTGCATTTGTATTCTACCCTCGTGGAATCTGCTCCAACTTGACCTCTCTGAATCTAGCTAATAACTCTTGAGAATACCTCAAGTATAGGTCTGTTCGTGGTCCTCTTGCTTGAAATCCACTACGAATATGCAAACTACAAGCATCGAATCACTGAATACTATGATATTTTCACTTTCATCTCAAAAGCTAGCTTGAGACCTGCAATAAGTGCTTCTCATATTCCGCGTCATTGTTAGTAGCTGTTGTTGATGGAGGATTTTCGTAATTGATGTGATTTTCGGAGGCTCGCTGGAATTCACAAGTATAACATATGTAAGTGGCTATTTTTTGGTGATTTGGGTGTGATTTTATGGTGGGGGTGAGCTGAGCTTGAGAGAGTTTACAAGAATCATCGCAGGTGCCATTAGCGAGATCTGTGTCCGTTCTCCCAAGGTGCCTACGTACCCTTGTTTATATAGGGATCAAGCTCACGTAGTTCTAAGTCTATGCTAATTCTTCTTGATTAGCTATATGTCTAAGTCTTATCCGAGTTGGTCTCTTTCTCTTCTAGAGCCAACTACGAATAGGTTGTGTAAGTAGACTAAAACTCAAGTTCGTACTCTACTATAATTTGTCTATCTATTGGAGGTAATATAGGATCAGCTTCGTCCTAGGAGTACTCTCCAATAATAAGTCTGCCTCTCTCTGGCTGACTTCTAGATCTTTCTGGTGTCTACGTTCAGGAACCTAGTTCTTAGGAACCTATATCTCGGAACCTGTTTCTCAGGAAGCTATACCTTCACAAATAACAAACATGTTAATCTGGGGAACCTTTTAGAGGTTCCCATATACTCCTTGTTGCTTCCACTGCTGCTACTAGGCCGACTCGAACTATTCTCTAGGGAGGAACCTGGTCTGGTGGTAATCTGCTCAGCTTCTGGCCCATGAGGAACCTCCTAGTGTTCATAATCTCTTGATGATCTTCTTGACTGATGCTCAATTATTCATATCTAGTCTTCATTTCTCGTACCGGATCTATCTTCTGGCCCATATCGGATCCTCGAACTAAACGGGCCTAAATCGAGATTTTGGGCACAACACTAATATATACTCCCTACGTCCCAATGGGATGTTAACGTTTGCTTTTTGCACGGAAACCAAGATAGTGGGTGTAATATTGTTAAAATAAATGAAGTAGTGGGTGTAATAGTGATTTTATTGTTAAAATAAGTTAAGTAGTGGATGTAATAGTGTAAAGTATTGTTAAAATTAGTGAAGTAGTGGGAGTAATAGTGTTAAAACTTACTATTTTAGGAAATGTTAACAATCTATTGGGACATCCCAAAATAGAAAGTGTTAAGAATCAAAAGGGACGGAGGGAGTATCAAGTTTTTAACAATAATTCGATCATGTAAACTAATAACATATAAATATTAAAATAAATAATATAATTATATAAAAAAACAGTGCATTTCACGGATTATAAATTAGTTTTTATTTAAGGGTAAAGAGAATCTACCTGACGCGGTAGAAAAATTCTCTACATATACGGCTTAAAATTCATATTTTCAATGGTTTTTACGAAAATCCAACCATACAGATTAAAAGATTACGCAAAAATTAGTGGGTACACAAAATTACATAGAAATTTATTTTGTATACGATGCAATTTTTAATCAAAAAATGATATAAAATCTGAGCTGTTACATTCATATTGTAAACCATATAAAAAATACCATGTTAAATTAAATATATTTTTAAAGAATAAATTTATTAAATTTTGCAGACCTACTTATTTTTGCATAAACTTTTCATTGATAGGGTTAGATTTACAAAAAACTTGATAAATACATGATTTTAAACCGCGTAGAGAATTTTTCTAACTTGTCATGTAGATTATCTTTATCCTTTATTTAAATACATAAAAAACAAAAATCGTACTCCAATTTAGATACAGACGAATAAAAAAGTTCAACTTCCCTAAATCTATCTAAAAAGCCCATCGCCCACCATGATTTTTAACTCGAGAAAATTAGTGACCCAGAATCCTTGTGTATATAGAGTGCTTTACGACAGCTCTCAAGCTTTCTCAAGCCGCTTATCATCTACCCAACAGAATGGTAAATATGCTCTTTCTATGCATATATATTTAGTTTATTTACAGATATTCCTGTATTCAGTTCGAACCGTGAATCTATTTTTACAGTCCCTATCTCTTTATATCTAGGGTTTATTTAATAGCTGTATTTGAATAATGTTCCCACTTTAATCTTGGATGTTTATGACACTGATGATTTGTTTATGTTTGGATTATTTAATTGCCTGATAACTTTGTCATGTTATATGTAAATATGTACTATTCCCGGTTATTCTGTTTTCTGTTGTTTTTTCGAGATGCTATACTTTTTTTTTTTTTCAATAATTAGACTTATATGCCTTGCAAATTGCAAATGAGTAATTGTTGTAACAAATATCGAGCGAGAATTGAATCCAAGACCTGGGACGACAAGAGATAACCCTTAACCACTTGAGCTCTCATCACTCTCAAATGATATACCTAATAGTGAAGATTCGAGATGTAATTAAGGGTTTATCTGCGACTAATTGTTCGTCCCCTTTAATTTGCTTTTTTTTTTAAAAAATAAAAGATTAAGAGGGAAAAAAAATTGGTACAAGAGGAGACTATGTATGAATAAGGATTATATTTACTCTACGTGCCATCCCCCTGGATTGTGGTAAATACATTTTCACAAGCTTCCGATGTAGATGATATGTGTTGTTCTACAATACCCTTTGTATTGGTCCGAGGTTATTACTTTCTTATGATCTGTATATTAAAAATATTAATTTTAGAGTCATGTAATTGTATACAGTGACGGACCCAAAAACATATTATAGGGGGGGCCGATTTTAGGTTATAATTTTTTTTTAAAAAAAATTAATTGTGAAGTGAATTGAAACAAAAATAAAAATCAATATTACGTTATCAATTACTCTAAATTTAATAAAATAATGTTTAAAAGTGTTTATAAGTTTTGAAAACATGTCAAACTTTATATGAAAGGTGAAAACTAAAAAATTAAAGAGCCACTGGAGAATGGAGATAATGTTAGAGTTCAAAAGAAGAAATAAAGCAACCAAAACACAGAACTACAACCAGGGGACTCGAACCCTGGTGTTCTGGTTAAAAAACTAAAACATGCTACCAGCTGAGCTACCAGTGAACTACAAAAATTAAATGTACTACTATAGTTATAGGCTAAATCTCGGGGGGGGGGGGGGGGGAGGGACCCCTCTGGACCCCCTCCCTCCGTCACTGATTGTATATGATTTTCCTGCGCCAATTATATTGTAGAATATAGAAATGCAATCAGCTGGTCTATGTCATTGTGTAAATATTTAACAAATATTAAGATGGATATAAGTATTTATATATCGTGAATTTGTTTATCGTGTAATGTAGAGGAGAGGAGTGGCCCTGGAATATACCACCCATTTAAGGGACTGACTGAAAGGGGAAGGGATAGTAAAAACCAGGGCGTGCATGTAGAGATCTTAGGGGACTGTGAGGAAGTCTTTCTGTTAAATTGATAAGAGGGCTCCTTTTAAATAGTCTCTTCCTTGAACAGAGGCTTTATTACACTGTATACTATGTGCAGACTCCTGTCTGGAGCGAACGGTAGGCAAACAAGCGTGTGTCATTGGCAAACAAGTGCCACTGAATGAACATAAGAAGTTTGCTCCATGCTGTAGATTAATGTTAAGCTTTGTGATGGGTGGAATATTCCTTCACTTGCATGGGATAGCAAATTCACGTTATTAGACTTGTAAAATGTTGATGCATTGATAAAAAAGGCTCTGCAGTAGTAAAGGATTTGATCCATTATTCTATTTTCTCTTGACAGATCATAAAGCTTTTATTAAACTTTCAATCGATTAATGACATGGCAACTTTCCTGCCACTACCAGAAGTGATAAATATAAGTTTTTTTTTTTGGCCAACAACATGGTCAAGGCGCTTTCCAGTATTTCATAGTGATAATAAAAGTGAGAATGTTGTCGTTAGAACACACCACACAAGTAAGGCAATCTATGCATAATTATCCCAGCACCATGCATGTTGGAGATGATTATAAAAGTGATAAAACCAAAGCCAGATAAAATGCCCGAGGATGAATACCAAAAATCGCTGAATCCGTTTCTCTTAAATGGACGGTAAATACAAAAAAGGGCGTATAGACTGTCCACCTATGTTGCCACCCACCAAAACAATTTAAAGCTTATGATTCCCCCCAAGAATCTGATTGTCCGGAGGTGCTAATTCATGCATTGAGAAGCATGTACTTATCACTCCTGCAAAATATGGAGTCCCAGTATCTTTGTAATTACTGTGGATTTCTTGCTGAATCAAGAATTTTTTTTGTGTGTCCTTCATTGTTAAAGAGAACATGTCCATTGGGGAGCTGTATTTGTGTTTTGATGAAAATGGCTCAAATTAAAGAAGCTTACTAGAAAAACAAAAGACCAACTAGATAGCTATATACATACAATAATAAGTTTGATTAATATTTCAAAAAATTGACTTGACTATGTGAGTAAAGTCGATGCCAGAATGAGATATTCAGGTTGGTAGCTTTTTTGATATTATAGTTAAAATTCAGTACTCAAGCTAAAAAGAGAGAAGAAGCAGATTTTTTTTTTTTTTTTGGCTTTAGACAGATAAGTTTGTATTAATTTTGGAAGTGTCCCATTGCTAGATTGGTTCTATGAATTTGTTCCTAGGCTACTTGTCATTTTATAACACTGTTATTGATGGTGTGACAAACATACAAATATACTCCTATAATGATTCTTTTTAAACAGTAATGTTAATTGATTTGAATAACACGTGTTTTGCTTATATTTGTTTTAAAGGCTGGTACGTTGTTGGACAATTATAAGAATAAGGGACTCTGGCTAGTGGAGGTGTTTAATGTAGTATACAAAGGTAAAGCTGACTTGAAGCCAAACAAGCAGATTGGTACCATCAAAGTCAATGATGGAGTAAATGATCAGTACCTATACAAGGTAGAAAAAATAGATAAGCGTAACCCATCAATTCAGCACCTTGATGAAATTGTTCTTACCGGCCCTCGTATAGCATCAATATCCGCTCAAGATTCCCTTACTATTGATGTTGACCTATTTTGCGGTGTTTACAAGGACTCCTTTTGTATTTACCCCACTAGTGATTCGGTCAACATATGTTCTCCGCTCGAAAGAAAAATCACATCAAAAGATGGCAAAGGAGAGATCTATCTTTTCTATGCAATTTTTGATAAAGCTACAGTAGCCCACCTAAAGGTTAAATGTTTAGCCGATGGCAACTTTACTGCAGAGGTTTATGGAGTTATTGCTGCTAGCACAAGCAAAATTAGAACCATGGAGTCTTTAAGTATGCTCTTCATAAAGAAACCTAGTGACAAAATTAAAGTAGGACCTTGTAAGATATTCCCATTGTCCAGGTCCATCGTAGCCGTGCCTTTGGAATCTGAGCTCTTTTTGGACATTCATCTAATGACCAGTGATGAACACAATATTTATGAAGGCACTGTGAAGTTCCAGGCTGAACAGACTGGTACTTGCAAAAAAATTGTACTTGGTGAAAGATGCAAAATCCAAGTGACAGTCACCTGGAAGTCTACATGAGGGAGAGTTGACAGTGGTCACATGTGCCGTTTGGGATTTTGGTAGTGCAGGTTGGTTGTAATCTCTCTGGTAATTACTTATTTATCGCTCTTGTAGTTACTTATTAGAGAAAATCTGTGCTGGCATGTATAATTTGGTGCAAGTGCACTAAATTTTGCTTTGCGTTCTCGTGGATCTCTTTGTCCAAAGTACTGCTTCGTTATTACCAGATGTTTGCAATATTGTGATCATGAAAAATGTCTTCCAATTTTTTATCTAGTGTGTGTTGGTCCAAATTCGGAAACCTTCTGCAAATAAATCCAACAAAACTTGCGGCTTAACCCCTTGAGAGGATACAAGATTGACAAGATACCGTTTAAGTTATACCCCTTACATAATATTAGTAACTAGGATGTTTGCCCACGCATGGGATAAAAAGAATTATTTTTTTTTTATAATTTATTCCAATAAAGATTTTGTGTTGAGAAAATAGTTGATGTCATTTTTTTTTGATAAAATTGATTTGAGGTGCTATTTTTTGTTTAAAACAATTTTTGTAAATATAATGACTGATGAGTTATTGTCGTTTATTTATGTATAACAAAACTATTTGGTTAAGAATTTGTGAAATGAGTGATCGGAGATTTTATCCTTAGACTATGTACTTGTTATTTATAGTAATTGCAATCTTTATAATTTATCCCTTTTCATAACTTTATTAATTAAAATGTTAAAATATTTTTGAACATAAAAATTATAAAGCAATGTAATTTAAATTTTAATATCTAATATTTGTGATTTTAAGTAAAAAGAAAGAAAGAGATGGTGCAATATTAAAATAAACAAATAAAATATTACTGAAAGTCTTCTGTATAAAAGAAAGAAAATTTTCGGTACAATTTTTCTATATTTTGATTCAGATTCGATTTAAACTTGGATTGCTCCTATTAATTAAAAGTAATTTTTCTATATTTTGATTCAGAACTACATGGGCTTTGGATCCAAATGGTGTAGGTGGATTATAAGTTATTTTAGGTCTACGAGAACGTCGATTCTGGTAATTGGTTCCCTTAGTAAGGAATTTTCTCCTAGCAGATGGGTTAGGCAAAAAGATCCCTTATCTCCCCTATTATTTAATCTAGCTGTGGAAATTCTTAGTAGGATGTTACACGAAGCAAAAAGGATTGGTATTTTCAAAGGTATCTCATTGGGTAGGAATTCTCCAAAAATTACTCACCTGCAATTTGAAGATGATACAGTCATTTTTGTTGAAAATGATGTAGAATCTGTTAAAGCACTTAAGAGGATTCTTCAGAGTTTTGAACTCCTATCAGGCTTGAAAATCAACTTCAACAAGAGTAATCTCTATGCTTTTGATAAGGATGTCAGTTTGGTAAGAAGGAGTGCAGAAATTCTCAAATGTTCTATAGGGGAGATGCCTATGACATTTTTAGGTGCTGCAATAGGATGTTCACCTAGGAAAATTAGTTTCTGGGATCCGTTGCTAGGGAAAATTAAGGGAAAACTTGCATCCTGGAAATGTGGTTCACTAGATATGGCTGACAGACTGGTATTGTTAAAATCTACTCTGGATAGCTTACCTGCTTATTGGTTTAATGTCTTCAGTATGCCTAGAACAGTCTGCAACAAGATTAAAGCAATTAGAAGAAGCTTCTTGTGGGGGAGAAATCAACTCAGATGGTGTGTTAGGGAGGAAGCTTCACTTAATAGATTGGAAAAAAGTTTCTGCGCCTAGAGAGAAAGGTGGTTTGGGGATCATTTCTATTAGGCAAAAAAACCTTGCAATGTTGGCAAAATGGTGGTCTAAATGGTGGTCAGAAAGACATAGAGATTGGAATAAGATTATCAGAGAAAAATATCTTTGTAATTCTGGAGACGATATGGATATAATTCTTAAGAATAAGAAGTGCTCAGAAGTTTTAAAGGGGATACTAATTAAATGTCAATGGCAGTGATGGTTTTAAGGATAATCTGTCTTAAGCCAAATTTTCGATGGAAGATTAAAAATGGCAGTTCTACTTTGTTTTGGGAAGATTTCTGGAGCGAAGGGCCAAATTTAATGTCATCGTTTTCCAGATTATACAATATCTCAAATCTGAAAATGTTCTCAGTTAAAGACTTTGTTTCACAATGGTATAACATGGACCACAATGAAGGATATTTTTGGAAAAGACCTCTTAGAAATTGGGAACAAGATGAGGCAGTGAAACTTAGTGAAATCATATGTGACATTGTTATATCGGAAGGAGATGATTTGCTAATTTGGTGTAAATCCAAAGAGAAGTATCAATGTAAAGATGGGAGATTGTTTTTGGAAGATAATTTGCTTTCGCAAAACCTCAGATGGGTCTTCATGTGGAAGATTAAAGCACCTCCTAAGGTATTAATCTTCCTTTGGAAATTTCATAGTATGATCATACCTTCTAAAACATTTCTAAGATCTAGACTTGGTCATGCAATATCAAGTACATCTTGTTCATGGTGCTTGGTTGATGAGGAAAATCAAGACCATATTTTCTGGTTATGCCCTTTGGCCAAAAAATTATGGGAGGAAGTGTTCATATGTTGGGGTGTATCTCTAAATCGAAGTAGTCATCGAGTCAATAATATTTGGGAGCTGCAAAATCTTTTTGATAACCCAAATGTTCGTGTGGCTTGGAATTCTTGCATGGTTGCATGTCTTTGGTCCATTTGGCTAAGCAGAAACCAGTTGATTTTTGAAGGTGTAAGAATGGAGTTAGATGAATTGATCTATTTAACTAAAATAAGGACCTTCAAATGGTGCACAGCTGCTGGACTGATTAATGAAGAGATGAACAATGGCTCGTTGTTTTACCCAGTTAACATGATTGAATCAAATGCCAGAAGATGCTTAAAACTCCTCTTTCTTGATGATTGTGAGATTGTTGGTTTCACTGATGGGGCCTTCAAGAGAATTGACTTAATCAACTGCAAAGCAGGAATTGGAGGGTATTTAAAAGATAGGGAACAAAATCTATTGTATATTTTCTCTGGTAATTCTGAAGCTATTAGTCCATTACAAGCTGAGATGGAAGCAATCATCCATATCATTAAGGTGATTTATGGAAGTAGCAAAGTAGGATTGTCTTGCAGGTTATACTCTGATTGTGAAGTTCTAGTTAAGGCACTCAATAAAGTTCAAGCAGGAGGGGTGACAGACTTATTTCTAGAGCTTAACAAGTGCAGAGAAATTATAAATTCTTTTAAGATATCGTTTTGTCATATTGATAGGAACTACAATGTAGGAGCTGATGAGTTGGCTAAACAAGGGTTGGGTAGAGATTCAGTTGTAGGAGGTTGGGTTAACTAAAGTTCTGTGTAGAGGGTGGTCCATAGGAATCAATATGGGCTATAGTCAGTTTAGTGGTTCTAGTAGTGTAGATTTTGGGTTGGGCTTTGGGCACAGTTGGCTTCTTTAATGTATAGTTCAAAGACGAGCTATAGGCGGGAAATAATTTTGGGGATACTAACAGTCGGGGTAATAACTTTAGTGGCCTGGGAAGATGTAACTCTCTAGAGTGTTCCATTCAGCTGAGTAATTAGTATTTATAGGTTTCACTAATCCTCTTTCAGAACTACTCTCAACCCTAATTTTCCATATCTCTCTTTAGTCAGCTAAGAGTCCTATCAATGGAGCCTATAAATGTGTTGTGGCGTATGCCTCCTCGTGGTCGTGTCAAGATCAATGTACACAGTTTTTTCTCAGTAGCTCCACTACAGAATGGTAATGTCTCGGGGATTGGAGTGATCATACGTAACCACAGAGGGAAAATTATTAGGATGGTGGCTAGGACATTGGGGATTGAAGATCGGAGACTTAATGAGCTGTATGCACTCTTGGAAGGACTCAAGAGAGCTTATCTAGATGATTGTTTCGATATGATCATTGAATCAGACCACGAGGACTCTATCTGGGAATGGAGGCTTGCGAATGTTAATGGTGTAGTTCCTGTGCGAAGGTACATTTTGCAACAACTCCAACAAAGAAAAGCTGATGAAAACTTTCGTTTGGTTGAAAAAATCATTGATCCGAATGCTAATAATCTGGCTGCATATCTGGCGCGCTATGGTGCGAAGAACTACAATCGAATGGTCATCTTAGCTGGACCAGTAGGGAGAGTTTTTGAATTATGGAGTAGTGACATGGGGTTGGGTCCGATTGGAGATGAGTTTATGGCAGTGCATGAGTTGGATATAATCGCTGATGTGGTTCAAGATGAGGTTCAAGATGAGGTGTTTGTGCAAGATGAAATGGACAATGAGGCGGCTGGTTTAGTTCAGCTGGAAGACGAGGAAGTGATGATGCAGGAGATGCTCTGAATAGAGTTGCCAGGCTGGGGAAAATGAAGCGTTTCTTTGATGCTTTATATTCTGTCTTTTAATTGCTATATTGCTTGTTATTAGTTCTAAGTATTGTTAGTGGTTCTAAGTATTAGTATGCCTAAAGCTATGTCAGCTAGTTGTCCTATGCCTTGATCTATGAGATCATAATTTTGTTGTGGGGTTTATGTTTTCGAGAAAGTATTTTATTTCTTTGTTCTAGTGGCAGTACATTTCATATAATGGCTGCTTTTTTAATTCAAGTTTTCTGTGTTTCCAAAAAAAAAAAATTAAAAGTAATTAAACTCATGCTTTTGAATAAAAATTGAAATAGCATAGTATTGGGTGGAGCATCTTTAAAAAAATTTAATTTACTTTCTGAATACAATAGTATAAATATTTCGTTCATTTAGTAGGTAACATTCCCAAGTTCTAAACAAATACTGTACTTTAGATCTACGGTAGAATCTCGATAAATAAATGTTTGATAATTGAATAACCTCGTCAAATGAATACTTTTTTTCGACCCTTACTTTAATGGAATAAATTCAATTATGTTTTTGTTTTATGATTGTCTTGAAAATGTTTGGGATACAACTTTTCCCACTTTTAAATCTAACAAAATCACAATTATATAATTTTCTCTAAATTTTTTATAACATAAATTCAAAAAAATAATTAGTATATTTCTAAGAATGGAATTTTCCATTTAGATTTGAAATACATAATTTAGAAAAGACATTCTGTAAAATCCCAAAACCTAAATGAATGTATAAATTTTCAATATTTCTAAGAAACATTCTCTTTGTAATTTGTTTTTAATAATTTTTCTAATATTTTATATATGAAACATGCATAGACGTGCAAACATTTGATAGTCCTGTAAGTGTTTGTACATATATGATATGTTTGCTAAGGATCTGTTTGAAAAATCTTATTTTTCAAAAATAAGTTACTTATTCTGGAAAAAAGTTAGGAAATGTGTACTTTTTTTTTTGAAATAAGTAACTTATTTTTGGAAGATAACGAATATTAAACTCCCTATACACATTTTTCTCTAAAAAAAATATGTAAATGCGAAATTTTTTACCAAATAAGTAGCTTATCAGTTGATGTTGAAATTTGCCAAACGGGTTAGTTACACTGGTAGGAAATAATTTTGTTTTTGAACAATTATAATTTGACCCAAAATAAAACCAACTGATCATTCATATCCGCCCAGATTAATGCGAGGCACACTGACTACATGATAACTAAGTATTATGGACCAAAGTCAATTTTCGAACTTTTTGGGTAACTTGAATCCAACAGCACCAGGAACAGCCTTCATCCAGACATTAGCAACAACTAAACATCATACAAACATTCAAATTTTGATAATCTGTTGAAGTTAAAGGCTGTCAAAAATAACCGTGCCATCTTTCATAGAGTTCAATGTTAGATGTTGATCGAGTAAGAACCTGTAACAACAATAAAAACATTTACCTTCCAAAACACAATGTCACCCAAGAGACCACCATTACTCATATAATATTTGGTAATATATTTTTAAACTTAATATGAATATGAAAATAGTTTCAGTAAAAAATGGAATGTAAAGACCAATAAAAAAAATGATTTCTGGCTATTATGATAGTAAGGACAGAGTTGCTTCCCTGTAATAGCAATATAGACTGATCGAAGGAACTAATGATTTGAATTAAATATTATACATGCACCAGTGACTGCATGAAAGTAGTAAAAGATTTTCCACTATATGTAGTAGCATATTGAACATCTTTTGTTGGGATTTATGGGTGATAGCATAGTGGACAACTTAACTAGATCATTTCATGCTTAGTTTATTGTATAGGCTAAGTAGAACATACTATCACAGCCAGAGTATGATTCTTGTAAGTAACCAGAGTATGATTCTTGTAAGTAAATAAATTGTTGTTGTATAATAAGTCAAGTTCTTGAAAGAAGTTCAGTTACATGTTTAAGCCTCAAGAAGTACAACAAATTCGACAGAAAGTTTTATTTGACAGCAACTTTGACGGAACCATTGGAACAACAACTTTCAGAATACACATCTCGATAGCAAGTCTGGAATTCTTGATAGCAACCTTTGCGGGGAATTCATACTGTCAACCAAAGTACATTCGCTTGACAGCAGACTTATTGCATAGGATACTATTTCAATGAAATCAATTTGAACTAGGATTTTGCCAAGTCAAACATGTGACAGATTGGATATTCGATCAATAGGCGTGCTGCAGTATCCCAATATTGTAGCTGGCCTATGAAGACTACGACGCGAGCTTGAGAGATCACAAGATGGAGCTTACCAATTCGAGGGTATGACAAATCAACATCTTCCAGAATTGTGTTAGCTTAAAATGGAAAATATCTAGGTTGCTTTTTATATACTAATTAGATGGAGTGTATAGCAATTTAGGTAAGTCGCATGGGTGCACATTTTGTAAGGAGCTGCCACTTGAAAATGACAGCAGCTCCACAACCCATATAGATAGTGATGGTAGAGAAAAGTAAGACAAGTAGATTCAAATATCATTTCTATTTGTATTGATCTAGTAGAGTTTCCATTGTATCTCTCGAGAAGTCGAAACTTGAGAAAACACTTTTTCTCAAGGTTGTAGCAAAATCGTTGCAAGATAAATAAAACATTTATTTTGTGAATCTTTTGTGTCAATCTACTTGTGGTTTGCATTTCTTCTACTGATAAGTAAGAATCTTAATTATCGCTGTTGGGATTGAGATTCGAATTTATCAGTATTGCATTCAACTCCCCTTCTGCAATACTTCCCGGGACTAACAACTGGTATCAGAGCAAACAGATTAATATACAAATCTGAGATCATGGCGAGTATGCAAAAATCAAGTAGTATCAAGATCCCAGCTTTTGATAAAGAAAACTACGACATATGGAAAAGAAAAATCATGTTATTTATCAAAGCTGCAAATCCACTATATATGGGTATCCTAAAAAATGGCCCCTTCATTCCACATAAGGAAATTCCAGCTACAACGGTTGAAGATGTAGTTATTCCAGCACACTGGGTAGCTAAGAGACCATCTGAGTATCTTGACTCAGAAAGAGAGAAAGTAGCCCTGGATGATCACTTGCAACTCATCCTGCTCGACTCATTTACCTTGGACAAAGCCATGTGTGGAAATGTCATTGGATGTTCCTCTGCCAAGGATATGTGGAATAAGATCGAGTTGTTGTGTGAAGGAAGTGAAGAGGTAAGAGAAAATCAAAGGCAAATACTGGTGTCACAGTATGAAGCGTTCATGGCCAAGCCTGGTGAAGAGCTAACTCACACGTTCGAGAGATTTAGCAAGTTGATGGCTGAGTTACAGATTCATGGAAAATTCTATGAAAATAAAGAGATAAATATCAAATTCTTCGTAACTCTCCCAGAGCACCTTGAGTACAGAGTAACAGCCATTCGAGAAGGAAGATATCTAAATAATGTTTCTCTCGAAACATTGTATGGTGTGCTTAAATCGTACGAGCTTGAACTCTTTCAAAAGAGAGCCATACATAATGGATCCAAAGGAAAGATGGCAAACATGTCTGGTGCTCTTGTGGCTCAAGAACCAAAGATTTCTCAACCAAATGAACAACATTTGGAACAAAAAAAAACTTTAACAATCATCTTAAACTAAAATTATATTGAGAGAATGATTAATGTAAATGACAATATTAAAAAATATAATAAATTCCAATAAGCATTGACATAATTTAGAAGTGCTAGGGAATGTTCTTTCTTTGATGTGGTAGGTGCCTAGCTTCTTAGGTTATCCTGTTATGTACACATTTATCACTTAAAGATACTAATAGTTTGGCTTAAAACTATTAGCATCGAAAACCAAGGTCCAGCACCCACAAAACATGCTAGCAAATCAGCATCGAATCCTAGATCAGAACATAGCAACAGAATTCCTTTACATATTTACAATAACAAACTCAATATATGATCAATTTTTATACATGTTATGTAAATGCATATTTTGTGATGCTAATGCCTAATTTTAATTTATCTAATGCTTAAATTTTATATGATCAATTTTATATATGTTATTTGATACAAACTTGTAATTTCAGTTTTCCCAACATATGTTGGACCAAGGAAAATCATTGTTACTGCTACTGATCATGAAAGAAACAAACATTATAAAAATTAAAAGCGAGAAACAAAGATGAGCCCATAATAGAAAACAACAAACTCGTGTCAGCAATTTCATCTAACATGTATTTCAAAATATTATACACGACAATAAATCACAAAAAAACCAAATCACTCCAAACAACTGTAAATTCTCACTTATGTCAAGCCTTAGCGTTGCTTCCTCCTGCCACCATCATATAAATTCATACATGTTATACGTAACAAACTTGTAATTTTTGTTTTTCCAATACTTGTTGGACCAAAGAAAAGCATTGTTGCAATTGGCCATGAGAGAAAAGAAACTTGACAAAAATTGAAAAACGAAAAACAAAGATGAGCCCATGTCAGAAAACAACAAACCAATGTCCGAAATTTCATCAAACATGTAACCCATAAAAAATCAAATCACGTTAAATTTTTTTAAAAGAAATAAATGAGGATATAAAATCAAAATCATTGTTCAATGTTTAAGAACTAATACCTGATTTGGTTGAATCCATGTCCCTTATATGAGATTCTTGATTACAAACAATTGTTCTTCGCCATTATCATAACTGTATCATTGCAAAAACATAAAAAATAATTCAAAGGAGATGAAGAAAGAAAATACACACGAATATAAATAAACAATCAGAATTGAGAGAAGATGTAGACACGAATCAGAAGCAAATACACGTATTTTGGTTTATCAATTATGGAAAAAACAATCAGAAGCAAATACAAACAAACAAAAATCACACATATATACACACCTCGTCTCTCATCACTGTTGCATTATAATTATATAAATGACTGTCATTGAGTATAAATGGAAGAAAGATTCAATGTATCACCTCAGTTGTGAATCCAGTGGAGGCTTCTGATAAGTGGATTTTATATCCACTTGGAGCGTTCCATATCGGCTTAAATTGATTGTTTTGGACTCAAGTTTGTTGTAGTTTTGATGTGTTTTGTGTAGTGTGCAGGTTTGCAAGAATGTCGATTATGGTTAATGCTTCTATCGGTTTTTGGAGATTAAATTTATTAAAATTCGGATTTTCCGGGAAGGTTGCGCAGTCTACACTGTTTTGGCCATATCTGGAGTTCTATAAGTCCGTTTTCAGCGATCTTACTGCCCACGCGAAGCTTGAGAGATTTTCTACAACATGGAACAGGTGTTGCACGAGCAGGCTGCATGTAGTGAGAGCAGACAGCACGACTAACAGAATGTAGGGAGCAGGGAAATTACTGTTTTGCCCTTTTCAAGTTCTAATTGTATTTTGGGTAGTTTTTAGCACCTTACTTAAATTCTAACTGTAATAGAAGCTAATTTATTGCTGGGCAAGAAGTCTAGAGCCTATTTAAACACATCCTAGCATTGTAATTTGTATCACCAGTTTTATTATTGTAACATAGCTTAGATTTGCATGGGAGAAAAGGAGAGAAGGATTCAACGCTGGTGACATGCAAGGATCTAGATCTACTTCATCTTTTGTATACGTTGGATCATAGATTTGTTTTCTCAACTCTCTATTTTAATAATATTATTGTTTCTTTCTTCCATATCTTGTTATTTATCATGTTTTCATCAAATCCCATGACGATGAACAGTTCAATTATGGGCTAATCGTTGTCATGGGATTCTAACGGAGTTATTTATGTAGCTTAGTAGTTTGATTGCTTTAAAGATTATATGTGGTGAATTCTTGATATCCTTGTATGGTTGTGTTTCATGTATTTAGATGCGTCGCGAACATCTAATTTGTTAATCTCTTGCGAAACGAGAGTGGATCTTGAGATTTAGAACTTGTCATGCTAGCATAGGATAGGTTGATGTTTTAACATCATGATTTGTGGCATGAATAGAGATATTATGCTGCCCTATGTGATCTATGTGGATAACTTGTGCTTAAACCCTTATGTTTTCAAATTCTATAGAGATATAGGGTCTAAACATAATTGGTGTCTACCCATCTTCTATCTCTTTTGTGGATGCATGCGTAGTTTGGTACTAGTATACCGAGAGGTAACTTTTACTTGTTTCGTATTATCCGATCAGATATCAAATCCCACATGTGTATTGATTAAAGGCATCTACTCTAAGTGAAGTATTTAATGAAGTTAGAATCCCATGTTTATTCTCATATAAGTAATTCGATTTAATTCTCTTAGTTAATTAATTCTTTATTTTGTTAATTTGCATCTTAGTTAATTTAGTTACTGAAAAATCCCAATTTGTTACTTTTCTTAGCAGTGAATTAAAGCCATACATTGTTGAATATGTGCATCTACTGAATAGAACCATAACCAGATCTCTGTGGAACGAACTTGAATTGTATTACTTGTGATTGCGTGATTTTATGTTAACAGCTTCCATTGCCAAGTGTTAAAAAACTTTAACTCTTCCAACTTAAAGTTTAGTAACACCTCAAAATCAAAGACCACCTCCAATAACATGATCACCATTATCTGGCCATGAAGAAAAGGCCAAGCAAGATTATTAACTGAATCTCGACCTCATCTTCAGTGTTCTGCATCTATCCTCGGGTGATCTTCTAATCCTGTAGAGAGTCAAAATAAGGAATAAACATATAAACACGAAATACGAATAAGTACATATATAACGCACAATAGATTCTTATATAATACTCCAATCGCCATAGATGAAACCGCAAATCTCGGTTAGAAATTTCATCAAACATGTAGATCGATAAAAATATGATTTCATAATTGTCAAATCAAATCAAATAATTGATCATCAATAAAGAACATACAACTCATCTGTTACAACCCATAGCTTTAAGAACAAACCCAACACATATATAATCAATGTGCTCGTTAAACTTAAAATATACCTGGATTATACCCAATAAATAGAGATTTGAGCGTGACACTGACAGATGCAATATGTAGCTCATCTGCAAAGAATACGGATCATGAAAACATTGACAAAAGAAAACAGAGAAGAAGACTTACCTGTTTGAGTCTTCTTTTTCGGACTTTCGAATTCAATTAACATATTCTTCAATGACATTAGGTTATAAAGTGTGATGAAGATAACGATACACAAAATTTGGATGCCCTTATATTTCAAGAAAAATAGGTTAAGATTTGTGGTGATGATCATAATGAAACGTAAACAAAAAAATTGAGAGAAAAGTATAATCAAGATTAGAGATAATGATGAGAATAATTGATCAGCATAATTTGTGATTTGATTTGAATATTTCCACGTTTGTGTGGGTGGATGGGCTTTAACAATTCAAAATTCAAATTTTGATCTTGAACGTGTAATTCTGTTGTTAAAATTAAGGATCAGTTAGTGAAAATATTAATGTAAAGATATTGTGTATACCATTTAATTAATGGGTTGCTAAATGGATTATCCATGGGTCAAGTGCTAAACAATAGGAACATGGTATAAAATAAAGAAGTTGGGTAAAAAAAATTACCCATTGGGTAAAATGCAATATAGGCAATACGCATTAAGAATATGTTGATTTTTGAATATTAGCTTAGAACCAGTGCAATGTACGGATTTTTTTAATTGTATTTTGGCTATTATATTATACTAGCTTATAGTCCGTGCAAAGCACGGGTTACTTTTAATTCTTTATAATTTGTTTATAGTTTAGTATAATATTATAAATATTAATTTTAATATGTTATTGGAAAAATTCGAACCTTACATCTTTTTATATAATAATTTTTAGTATTAAATATAAATTAATATGTTGTTGGCGTGAATCGAACCTTAGACCTCTGTATATAACAACTTTTAGTATTGTTGTATCTAACGGTGATGATCTATTTGAGTTGATGATCTAACGGTTGTGAATGAGGGGGATAACCAAAAAGGGTAAATCAAACTACAAATTATACCCCTTTCGCTTATTATAGTATAGATAGATAGATAGATAAATAGATAGATAGATAGATAGATAGATAGATAGATAGTATAGAATAGTATAGATACATATAAGTAAAAATATACTAATATATAAGTAAGGGTAATTGTTGACAAATATGTTAATGTATTATTATGGGAAAATAGGAGAATTACCTTTATTATTAAGATTAGCGAAATTGGGAGAGTTCCCTTATTATATTAATTTCCATTATTACTGATTAGAGATTGACTATATAAAAAATTGTAATATTGTAATAAATTGGAGGCGAGCGCCTCCACCATTAATGAGAAGAGACTTTGCGACTATTTTATCATGGTATCAGAGAGCACCAGGTTTGTGAAAAGAGTGTGACAAAAACATCCTACAAGAGATTGTGGGTGTGTGAGAAAAAAAACAATTCTACGAGAGTTCGTGGGTGAGAGAAAAAAGATCCCGCGAGAATTTCGTGGGTGAGAGGAAAAAAATAAATCTACGAGAGTTCGTGGATTTGAGAAAAAAAAAACTTTTGCAAGAGTTTGTGGGGGTGAGAAAAACTTGGAAAACTCTCGATTGAGTATCGTGAGTTTGAGGGGGGATGTTGACAAATATGTTAATGTATTATTATGGGAAAATAGGAGAATTACCTTTATTATTAAGATTAGCGAAATTGGGAGAGTTCCCTTATTATATTAATTTCCATTATTACTGATTAGAGATTAACTATATAAACAATTGTAATATTGTAATAAATTGGAGGCGAGTGCCTCCACCATTAATGAGAAGAGACTTTGAGACTATTTTATCAGTAATTAAGTAAAAACACTAAATACCAAAAAATAGGTGTCAAAAAATTGTACCTAAAACTTTTAATGTTTCGGTTATTATATAATAGTATTGATTGATTTTTTTCAGTTTGTATTATACTTGATTGATTGTCCTAAAATATGTTAATTTGTTAATTTTTTGTATGTTCTTATTTGTTGATATGTAATTTTTTTAGTTCAATTTCTGTTTTAAGGGTTTGAAAGGAGGTTTCGGTTTGCGCCTTTGCGGTGAGGATTTATATTTTGGGCATTTTTGTTGTGATTCGAGGGCCCTCCATTAATGTGGTTTTAATTTTAATATCACTTCGTTTTTTTGGTGCTTTGTTTTGAATTTATGTTTTAGTTTTCAAAGGCTTTTTTTTGTCAAGAGTTTTCAAAGGCTTTAGTTAAATTTTTGGTCCGATTATTCCCAACTTCAGAATTATGGTGTATGTTGCACACGAAGGTTTGTGGAACATTGAAATAGTTAATATTAAGACCGGGACATTATTTATTAGGTGATGCGGAATCTTCCAGACAAACATCATTATTTATTAGATGAATGTTAATAAATTCTTTCTTTTTGCTAAATAAATTCTTATTTTTTTATCCGAACTTAGTTATATTTTTTTTAAAACTGTTTTTACTTTTAAAAGTAATATAGATCAACAAAAGCATTTGTTGGAAGCGGGAGAGGAACAGAGTTTTGAATCATTTTATTATATTAGGTGTAGTTTATTTCCTGCATTATTTCAATGTTATCATTCTAGTATATGTGGTAGTGGGTTGGGCCCGAGTTGGGCTTTAATTTTCTTTGTTCAAGTTGCTGGTTTGGAGCTTTGTGGATTGTGGGTTGTTTTGTTTGTTTTGGTTTCTTCCGATGCATTTGACATAATGGTCGGTTTGTATGATTTGGGCTTGACCCTTTATCTATGTTATTCTGCGTTTCAAAAAAAAAAAAAAATTTATTTGCTCAAAATTAGAAAAGGAAAATAGGATAGTAATAAAGGATATTAAGAGAATATGGGATTTATCTAATAATAATTTTATTATAAACTCAAAATCAATGTAGTACAAATGGTTATGATATGAATTTTCTAGGGAACCTTAGGGGTTTGATTCCCAATAAACATAAATTAATCTATATTTTAAATAAATTATTAAGGAAGGGCAATTTTGTAGTTTTCTAATTTATAGGGGTAAAATTGTAATTTACAATCATTTTATTGGCTCAATTTTCCCCTAAACGCCATATTTATACAATACATTAAAGCCGAAAGATTGAAAATTTGATCGGTTACTTTTAATTCAAGATATTACTTTTTATAAAAACATCAATTGTACCATATATACTCAAAAACTAATCTTACAATCATTAATATATACTAAAAAATATCACACCATATTTTCAATTATTAATAAAATATATTAAAAATCTCTGTACATTGTTTATAATAAGAAAATATTAGTATAATACGTAAATATGAGTATATTAAATTATGTTAAATTAAAATTTAAAAAAATATTAAATTGATAATTATATAAAAACATAATTGTACTATTAACTAAAATATAATAAATACCTAAAATATCTTATCTTTCAATCAATTTAAAATACATTTACTTTTAATTGAACATATTACCTAGGGATGGGCATCGGGGCACTTCGGGGCCGGGGAGTGCTATCCCCGCCCCCATCCCCGAATTCAAACCCTATCCCCGTCCCCGGCCCGATCCCCGTCGGGGATTATTTTTTATTCCCCGTCCCCGGCCCGAACGGGTAACGGGGATCCCCGCGGGGAATCGGGGAATTTTATTTTATACAAAAAGTAATATTTAAATAATTTTACACATTAACTATAGTTTGAAATAACTTTTTCTTGTGATATATAGCGAAATTAGCAACTATAACTAGATTACATGTTAAGATAAAAAGTATTATTTAAATAAACAATTATAAATAACATGGAAATGAAGTTATTTAACTACTAGAAAGACAAACATATAAGATTAAAATATAATTTTGTTTCCAATATAAAGTATTGGAAATTCGTATATACTAATATATGATTATTAATATATATAATTTTATATATTATAATGTGGTGAAATTGAGTCGAGGATTGAAAATTGGATCGGGTGGAGAAAATCGGGGCGGAGGTCGGGGATCAGGCCGGGGAGACATATAATCCCGTCCCCGGCCCGCTCCCCGTTTTTTTTTAAAATTGTCCCCGGTCCCCGGCCCGTCCCCGAAAAAATCCCCGATTCCCCGCCCCGTTCGGTGCGGGGAACGGATCGGGATCGGGCGGGCCGGGGTGAATGCCCATCCCTACTTTATGTGTACCTAAAATATCGTAACTTCCAATCATTAATATTTCTTTTCTAATTAAAACACGTTACCTTTTAATTTAAAACATAATTTTGCAATCATAATATTCCAATCTTTAATATTTCTTTTCTAATTAAATACACTACCTTTTAATTTAAAACATAAATTTACAATCATTAATGTATACCCAAAAATATGACACCATATTACTCTTAGATTTGTAGTAATTAATAAGAACCGTTAAATGTAATTATAAGGTATATCTAATGATTAAATTAATTTACTAAATATTCAAGGTTCGAATTCTGTTAACGACATATTTAACTTAAAATTTTATTTTATAAATTTTAAATCATGCAAATCATTTATTAAATTTACTTCAAATTTTATTAAATTAATATTAAAATAATTTTTAAAAAATAATCATTATATAAAAACATAATTATAGAATAAAATAAAACTTATAACATATCAAAAGAAACTCATGCATCGTACGGGTTATAAGCTATTACTATTATATTAAATTCGATAAATTGAAAGTTTGTCGGTTTGGTTATCCTAATTATTAAAATAATTAATAAAATAATATAATTAATGGTAATTAGTCACTGCCATTTTCACATTCAGTTTTAGTTGAAGATATTACTTTTTATAAAAACATCAATCGTACCATATCTTCAAATAATAAATATTTCCTTTTTAATTAAAATACATTACCTTTTTTTATTTAAAACTAATCTTACAATCAATAATATATACCCAAAAATATCATACCATATTTTCAATTATAATAAAATATATTAAAAATCCATATACATTGTTTATAATAAGGAAACATTAGTATAATCCGTAAATATGAGTGTATTAAATTATATGAAATTAAAATAAAACAATTAATAAATAATAATTATATAAAAACATAATTGTAATATTAAATAAAATTTAATAAATACCTAAAATATTGTATTTTCAATCAATTTAAAAGACATTTACTTTTAATTGAACATATTGCCCTTTATACACACCTAAAATATCGTATCTTCCAATAACTAATATTTCTTTTTCTAATTAAAATGTGTTACCTTTTAATTTAAAACATATTTTTGCAATCATAATCTTCCAATCATCAATATTTTTTTCTAATTAAAACATGTTACCTTTTAATTTAAAACATAATCTTACATTTATTAATATATACCCAAAAATGTCACACCATATCTTTCAATCACTAATAAAAATATATATTAGAAATCTGTATACAACGAATAATTACCGTTAGATTTTTAGTAAAAAAATCAGAACCGTTAGATATGATGATTAAATATTTTATATGATTAAATTATTTTAAAAAACATTCAAGATTCGAATTTCGTCAACGACGTATTTAATTTAAAATTTTATGATATAAGTTTTAAACCATGCATATCATTAATTAAATTTATAATTATTATTAATAATTATTAAAAAAAATTATAATTGTAACATAAAATAAATTTATTTCATATAAAACAATCCCGTGCGATAACAACCGGTGCATCGCACGGATGATGCACGGGTTATAAGCTAGTTATATATAGAAGTAGATAGGTATATAAATTACAGATATACAATTTTTCGTAGTAAAAAATTCACAGAAATTTAAAGTGCCCGTGACAACTTTTAAAATGTTCAATGATAGTCCATATAGTTGGATTACATTTTTAAACTGAATTATATGAAATGTATCAGTTTAATATATTATATAAAGGAAAAAGAGTTTCTACCTGACACAGTAGTAAATTTTTCTACAATATCAGCTTAAATTAAATCTGGACCATAGATTAATGTAAAATCCCGTTAATTTTATTTTATTTTATTATTAGATATTAGATTTTTAAGTCATTTTTATTTATTTAGATAATTATTTTAATTAGTAATTTTTAGAATTTTTTTGTACAAGATATTTTGAATAAGGATGATTTTTATTATTAGAGGAAAGAAGTGTAAAAAGATATTAGAAAATCAGAATCATTTAATTTAAGATTTGTGTGAATTAGGATATTATTAATCTACGTATTATTTTGAGAGAGGTACAAAAGTTTTAGAATTTTCCTTAATTAGATTAGGGTTTTCGTGCCTATATAAAGACCCTTTAGAATAAAAATTAGTTGTACAGCTCTCTCATTCATCAGTCTCAACAGGTATGCTCCTTTCATTAAATATTTACAAAGTTTCGTATGCTCATCTGCTCTCATGATTTGTATGTATCCAGCATGCGAGTATGTGGTTGCTTGTTAACTAATTATTATATTGTTTCTTTTGTGGCTACCATGTACGGATTAAGTGATATATTAATAAGTTAGGTGTAATTGAATGGTTAGTATGTGTACCGTAAAAAGATTATGCAATGTATCTTCATCTTCTTGTTTGAAAAAAAAAGTTTCATTTGTTACTTGAATATATCATATATGCTTGTCTGCCATGTTTTAATCTATGTATTAACAATGAAAGCATGCGTACATCCTGTATGAATAACTTTGGCTTCTGTTTTATTTGGTTTATTAATTTTTTTAATTTGATAAGTATTAGTTTTATAAAATTTGATAATTAATATTTTCATAGTTAATATGTGTTTACTTGTTAATATTTTGGTTTCATAAAATGTACGTTAGTAAATTTGATCCGATATTAATGTTCAAGATTAATGTTTTTTTTTATGTTATGAGTTAATTAATTTAATTCTTGCGTATATGTTTAATTTCCAAGTTGCAGGCTCTTGTTTATGTGTTTTAATGCATGCATGTGTGGTAAGTGGTATGACATATGTTTAAATTATGTGTATGTATAAAGATATTGAGAATAGGTGATTGATTGTCTCGTGTTTGTTGATTAAAATATTACTTAGGTGTCACGTTCGGGTATTAATATTCGGTGTTCACGTTCGAGGTAAGTACTTTTTGACTTACTTTTATTTTCGGAAAAGATATTGATATTCTGTTTTTGACTTTCGTATAAGATATAAGATATTGTTTTGAATTGTATAAGATATAAGATTTCTGTTTTGAACTGTATAAGATATAAGTATTTGATTTTAGAACCTCAGTCTCTACGTTTCGAACCCGTTCGTAATTTACGCTATAGTTCCGGAACTAGCCTTAGATACCCTTAGTAGGCGCACAAGTGTGCAACTTTAGATACCTATTAAGGGCGCGTAATTATTGAACTTTAGATGCCGGTCACTGGCAAAGTGTGGCGAAAGAATAAGAATAAGAATAAGATGCCGGTCACTGGCAAAGTGTGGCCGTAGAGCAAGACTGTGGTATTTTTGATTTCGTATTATTTATGCTTCTGCTTCTGCGTCTATTTTAAATTCTGGATTTTTGAAATTATAAACTTTGGGTTGGAATTATTTTCGCAAAGGTTTTGCAAACTTATATTTGATTTTGAAAATTGTTTTATTAAAACGCCCATTGATTTTTGAAAGTATCTGTTAGTCAATTTGTACTTGCTGAGCTGTGTAGCTCATCCATTTCTAATATTTCAGGTTTCAATCTTGGAAGCTTAATAAGAATAAGGATGTGAACCTTGTGGATTTATTGCTTGCTGATTTGGATGCATTTATTGAAAAGACTTGTCGAATTATTAGAATAAATTTGGATATTTGATTATCTGTTAGACAATTAATGATTGGATTTATGGAGCTGCGTCTCCGATTTAATGATTTTGAATTATCGTATTTGACCGCTGCTTTGACTTTTGTGGAATATTTGGTATTATTGAATAAAGAATATACATTTATTTAAGTTTCGTAATTAGATTTAATGTCTCGAAAATTCGGGATGTTACAGTTGGTATCCGAGCCTAGGTTTTTCTTCGGAGTGTATTAGGTATGGGACTAGTACATTCCCTAGGATGCGATCCGTATAGGTTTTGGCCTATAAGTTAGTAAATTATTTTGAATCTAGGGCACTTGTTTGTGTGATTATTTGACTTGTTTGACTTTTATGATTTTGATCATTTATTATAAGTTTGGAAGTTTGTCGTTTTTAGAAAAGATGGAGGGAGAAGGCAACAACGGCAATAACAATGGCAACAACAATGACAATCAGAATGGTAACAACAATGGTGATGGTGGGAATGTCTTCGACCAGCTAGCTGAGACTCTGGCTACACTCGTGAATCAGCAACCCAGGCAACAGAATATCGTCTCTCAGTTCAAGCGTTTGAACCCACCAAATTTCGATGGGGCGACTGATCCGGCCATAGTCGAGATGTGGATACAGGAGATGGAAAAAGCTTTCGGACTTCTCAGCAGCAACGAGGAGCAGAAGGTCACCTTAGCTGTGTATCAACTGCAAGGCAGTGCTTATGACTGGTGGCTCATGGAGAAAAGGAAGAATGAGACCACAACTGCTGAAGGGGAACCGGAACCATACACCTGGACAAAGTTCAAGAAGGCATTAGAAGATAAGTACTTTCCGAGAACAGTTCGTCTACAAAAGGAAAGGGACTTCATTCGGCTCGAGCAAGGTGGAAAGACTGTTACCGAATATGAAGCGGAATTTGCAAAGCTCTCGAAGTATGCGCCGACTTTAGTGGCAGATGAAAGCAGCCGGGCAAGAAGATTAGAAGAGGGACTTCGAACCGACATTAGGAATTCTGTGGCATCGTTTGAACTCCAGACGTACGAGGCTGTTCTTAACAAGGCATTAGTGATTGAGAGGGGCCTAGCTGAATCGGAAAAGGCGACAAGCAACTGGAACAGGAAGAGGTTCGCTCCAACTGGTGGATTTTCGAATCAAAGGGGACCCTTTAAGAAGCCACACGTGTACGATAATATCGGAGGACAGGGTGATCGAGAGAAGTGTTCGAGGTGCGGGAAAAATCATCCGGACAAGGACTGTCGATGGAATACAGGTGCATGTTTTCATTGCGGGGAAATAGGACACAAGATTTCTGAGTGCCCACACAACCCACCACCAAGGAATGAAGCTGCACCAAGGAAGGAAGCTGATAAGAAGATGGGCATTGGACGTGTGTTTCAGCTCACTGGAAGTCGCACCAACTATTAAGGTATGATTTATTTCCTTCGTGATTTATTTTATTTTATTATTGTGAATTTGGGGACCAAATTCTTTTAAGGGGGGAAGTATGTAAAATCCCGTTAATTTTATTTTATTTTATTATTAGATATTAGATTTTTAAGTCATTTTTATTTATTTAGATAATTATTTTAATTAGTAATTTTTAGAATTTTTTTGTACAAGATATTTTGAATAAGGATGATTTTTATTATTAGAGGAAAGAAGTGTAAAAAGATATTAGAAAATCAGAATCATTTAATTTAAGATTTGTGTGAATTAGGATATTATTAATCTACGTATTATTTTGAGAGAGGTACAAAAGTTTTAGAATTTTCCTTAATTAGATTAGGGTTTTTGTGCCTATATAAAGACCCTTTAGAATAAAAATTAGTTGTACAGCTCTCTCATTCATCAGTCTCAACAGGTATGCTCCTTTCATTAAATATTTACAAAGTTTCGTATGCTCATCTGCTCTCATGATTTGTATGTATCCAGCATGCGAGTATGTGGTTGCTTGTTAACTAATTATTATATTGTTTCTTTTGTGGCTACCATGTACGGATTAAGTGATATATTAATAAGTTAGGTGTAATTGAATGGTTAGTATGTGTACCGTAAAAAGATTATGCAATGTATCTTCATCTTCTTGTTTGAAAAAAAAAGTTTCATTTGTTACTTGAATATATCATATATGCTTGTCTGCCATGTTTTAATCTATGTATTAACAATGAAAGCATGCGTACATCCTGTATGAATAACTTTGGCTTCTGTTTTATTTGGTTTATTAATTTTTTTAATTTGATAAGTATTAGTTTTATAAAATTTGATAATTAATATTTTCATAGTTAATATGTGTTTACTTGTTAATATTTTGGTTTCATAAAATGTACGTTAGTAAATTTGATCCGATATTAATGATCAAGATTAATGTTTTTTTTATGTTATGAGTTAATTAATTTAATTCTTGCGTATATGTTTAATTTCCAAGTTGCAGGCTCTTGTTTATGTGTTTTAATGCATGCATGTGTGGTAAGTGGTATGACATATGTTTAAATTATGTGTATGTATAAAGATATTGAGAATAGGTGATTGATTGTCTCGTGTTTGTTGATTAAAATATTACTTAGGTGTCACGTTCGGGTATTAATATTCGGTGTTCACGTTCGAGGTAAGTACTTTTTGACTTACTTTTATTTTCGGAAAAGATATTGATATTCTGTTTTTGACTTTCGTATAAGATATAAGATATTGTTTTGAATTGTATAAGATATAAGATTTCTGTTTTGAACTGTATAAGATATAAGTATTTGATTTTAGAACCTCAGTCTCTACGTTTCGAACCCGTTCGTAATTTACGCTATAGTTCCGGAACTAGCCTTAGATACCCTTAGTAGGCGCACAAGTGTGCAACTTTAGATACCTATTAAGGGCGCGTAATTATTGAACTTTAGATGCCGGTCACTGGCAAAGTGTGGCGAAAGAATAAGAATAAGAATAAGATGCCGGTCACTGGCAAAGTGTGGCCGTAGAGCAAGACTGTGGTATTTTTGATTTCGTATTATTTATGCTTCTGCTTCTGCGTCTATTTTAAATTCTGGATTTTTGAAATTATAAACTTTGGGTTGGAATTATTTTCGCAAAGGTTTTGCAAACTTATATTTGATTTTGAAAATTGTTTTATTAAAACGCCCATTGATTTTTGAAAGTATCTGTTAGTCAATTTGTACTTGCTGAGCTGTGTAGCTCATCCATTTCTAATATTTCAGGTTTCAATCTTGGAAGCTTAATAAGAATAAGGATGTGAACCTTGTGGATTTATTGCTTGCTGATTTGGATGCATTTATTGAAAAGACTTGTCGAATTATTAGAATAAATTTGGATATTTGATTATCTGTTAGACAATTAATGATTGGATTTATGGAGCTGCGTCTCCGATTTAATGATTTTGAATTATCGTATTTGACCGCTGCTTTGACTTTTGTGGAATATTTGGTATTATTGAATAAAGAATATACATTTATTTAAGTTTCGTAATTAGATTTAATGTCTCGAAAATTCGGGATGTTACAATTAATCTAATCCAATGACCCCGCTAGGGGCACCACACATAAATCGAATACACCCTTACACACACAATCCCACCTAATTTCCTCCATTTTTAATTTGATTTTTCCCGTCAAATAGTGATTTTTTTTTGAAATTTGATTTCACTGTATTTTTCTCCATCTCTCAACGATCAATTTGCATATAATATATGCAGCAAAATCGTGATTTTAAGGCGACACTGTAGAAAAGTTTTCTACCGTGTCAAGTAGAAACTCTTTACCCTTTTTTTTGTCAGAAATAACTTTTTAATTAATGAATTGTATCAAAGTACAATATCCGTAAAGCCGGAGAAAGAGTTTCTTTCATTCAAGAAAGTTTATCATCTAACCGAAAAGCACGCAAGTTGCTTCCGGACGCTTAGACAATATAACTTTAATGTCTGAATAGAAAACCCACCAAATAAGGCCTCGTTAAAACCCCGCAAGAGTAAAACCCTATGGGACAAAAACTCAGGGGGGAAAAAGAGTGCCCTACAAAAATACATCGTTAACATAGAAATTGGAATAAAAAATGGTGACTCCTTGTAGCTATAGTGAATCCCTGCTGCCATCAATATTAGTTGTAAAACTGGTTCATACATCGATGTCCTCCCTCCTTATGTCTTCTTTTTCCAACCATCCAAAATTCCATAAAATAACTTATAGGACATTAACCTCTACTTGATCAACTCGCACAGTGTCCCCAAACATTTAGGTAATAGCACCATCAATCCTATAATTAAAAAGAACCTGAAAAAATTAAAACAACTAAATTAGTCACTAAAACTAACTACGTTCAAAAATATCATAATATATTGATATAATAAATTAAAACCCCAATAGTATTAAAACCTAAAACCCTCAAAAAATCTAACCAAAGGGGTTCCTTTGGTTAGATACTAATCTACACTATTTTTAGACAGTTAGATGTTAACATAAAATTATATCCTTTTTAATTTTATCTCTTTTAATACTATAACAAATTTTAAGTCCCACCATATTTCTAAACTATATCCTTTTTAAACTAAATTGCTTGTTAAAAGCACTAATATGCCATCAATTATGGCTTCCAAAAATGGTACAAATATGCCACCAATTGTGGCCTCCAAAAATGGTACAAATATGCCAACATTTATGGCCACCAATAATAAATATTGATTATCAAAAGCACAAAGTTAACCATAATTATCTTTCTAATATAATTTTATTGACTAATCAAACATGTTCTTACTCATGGCAACCACAAAATGCAACATGCCGAATATTCAAACTCTGTTAATTTTTTGCTAAATTCAATTGTCAAATTATCCCCACCTATTCCTCCTATGAACGGGCCCGGTATACACCCTTAAATTTACAATTCATCAATTAAGGAATCAATTTAAGGAATCAATCATCAACTTTGAAAAAAGTAACTCCAAATTAAATACCTTATTTAACACTAATTAAAAAGAACTTAAAGTTAGCAATCAAACCGGTCACTGAAAATAATTTGAAAAATAAAAATTGACTAAATAGAATTGAAATGATAAAATCGACTAAACTTGCATTCAAAAGATTATCACTAAACTCAAATTTCAAAACTGATAAACCAATATGAAAATGATAAAGACAAATATGGAAATTAGATAGTAAATTAAGTCATCTGCTATGACAAGCAAAATCACGTTACAGCAATCAAAATTCAAAATTAAATGCTATTAACAACAAACCAAAAATCATTGAGATGTTTTAAATACATTAATAGCACATAAAAAGAAAATTGACGTTACCAAAACTAAATTATATCCTAAATTATGAACTTCTATCTCTACCTTTACACATGCTATTGGTTACCAAACAAAACTACGATTTTATTATTTTGTCGGAAAAACGAAACAAAGGATTAAGCATGAAAACTTAACATTGATCTCTTTATATTAGAAGACTACAAGCTGCGAACAAGATTAAAAAATGAGAAGAAGATAGATGTTGGACAAAACAGAATTAAAAAACATGAACTTATTAAGCGTAAAAAAGTATGTTTAATGAGAGAAATATTAAAAAACATTGATACTACAAATATGTTATGGGATCACTGCACAGAATAGCGAAAGAGATGCAGAACAGAAGAGATCAAGGGAGAACGAGGGATCCTGTGTGAATTCTTAACTAATGATGTATACTACAGTATAAAAAGATATTAAAAACAACAACCTTGGATTAGTAAAACCTGCAATAGTGTGTGAGTATGAGAGGGAGAGAGCATACCTGAATTAGCAATCTTTATATACAATACTAAGTAATAAACCTTACATATATATCTAATTTCCAGACCTGCTGCACCCGCATCATTCAACACTGGCAATCCACAGAACCCTAAAAACCCTAACATTGGGAATCGCAAAAAATGCTATTGGAAGACATAGATTATGTGTACTCAATTGTATGATTATAAGCCTAGAGTAGGTTGACTTAATTGAGGAGAAAAATCGAGAAAATTAAGAGGAATGCTTGAACTTTCCCCAGAAAAATGGGTCCTTGTAACGTCTGGAATGTTACAAGTACTCAAAGTTGCAACACAAGACTTATCGTCCACCGGAGAAGTAGACAAATTAACAAATTACCTTTTTCAGCTAAAAGAGAATAGTTTTACAAGTACATGATAAAAAGGAAATTAATTTCTTACCTTTTCAAGGGTGCACGGTCTTGCGAGATCGTAAATAAATTAAATCGAATCAAATTGAAACATTTTCTTATTAATTTTGATCAAATTTTTTATGATATTAAAAGCATTTTCAACGTTAGAAAACTGTTAGAAAAAAGTCTAGATGGCATGCTATAAACATAAAATATATATAATATGTAAAAAATGGGCACTCCAATGGATCATTCCATTTAGCAAAAAATATAGTTAATTATATTGAAAAATGCTAGGAAATCAAACAAAAATTCCAAAAAAGTTTCCAAAATGACACACATCTTCTTAACTGTAACATCCAAGCCCATAACCGAATGCATACCGGACCCAACAACCCACCACAGGTCAGTCCAAAAATGCTAGCAAATTGGTAAACATTAGCTATTGACTTGTATCTATAAAGGTCCCAAATACTCTTATTCTAATCGATGTGGGATGTTACAAACACCCCCTCTTATAGGGTCGACGTCCTCGTCGAGCCCACAAACACACTTACGGAATCCGGGCAGTGCCTCTGCACTTCCGGCCGGGCAGAGCTCTGATACCAACTGTAACATCCAAGCCCATAACCGAATGCATACCGGACCCAACAACCCACCACAGGTCAGTCCAAAAATGCTAGCAAATTGGTAAACATTAGCTATTGACTTGTATCTATAAAGGTCCCAAATACTCTTATTCTAATCGATGTGGGATGTTACTAATTAATATGTTGCACACCGCGTGTATTCATATGAATCCCCCAATTAAAACTTCTTATTTTGTCAAGTCATACATGCCACATCATCTTGGGAACATTTTTGGAAAATTATTTTAGTTCTCTATTACTCTTTTATATAGACTATATTTGGCCAACTTGTAGAGGCATGTAGCAAGATTTTTACATCATCTCTTATCATATTAAAATAATATATTCTATTATAACAACTTGAATTAATAATAACGTACCATTTTTAAAATATAGTCAATCAATATAGCCAATCCCATCACAACACAATGTGTTTGACAAATTTTACATAATATATATTTATATAATTTAGCCAATCATTTTTAAGCAACACCATTGAAGATGCTTTAAGTAATATATAAATACATTATAGGACATATTTTTTTTAAACTCGAATTCGGTAACATATAAAACCAAATTTATCGAGTTTGAATAAAATCGAAGTACTAAAACATTTATTGAATAATGACCGTTAGATTTTAGATCTAATAATTAGATATAATATAAGGTTAAATTAATTTACTAAAATGTATGCCCAAAAATATCATACCACATTTTTCAATTATTAATAAAATATATTAAAAATCTGTATACGTTGTTTATAATAAGGAAACATTAGTATAATCCTTAAGCATGAGTATATTAAATTATAATTAAAAATAATGATTATGTAAAAACATAATTGTAATATTAAATAAAAATTAATGTTAATTAATCGAGTGCCTTTTTCACATTTACATTTAGTTGAAGATATTACCTTTTATTCGTAATTATTACATTTATTTGCCATAATTAGCCGATTTCAGCACTAGATATTACCTTTTATTCGTAATTATTACATTTAGAACAAAATTTGTCATAATTATTATTAAAATAAATAGTAAAATAATATAATTAGTGATAATTAGCCGATTGCCTTTTTTAAATTAAAAGATTTATTTTTAATTGATTGATGATATTACCTTTTATAAACACCTAAAATATCGTATCTTACAATCAATAATATTTCTTTCTAAATAAAATACGTTAACTTTTATTTCAAAATATGATCTTACAATAATTAATATATACCCAAAAATATAACACTATATCGTCTAATCACTAAAAAAATATAATAGAAATCTATATACAACGAATAATGACCGTTAGATTTTCAGTAAAATATCAGAACCGTTAGATCTAATGATTAGATATATTATATGTTTAACTTAATTGGTTTGAATTCTGTCAACGGCATATTTTTTTAAAAATTTTATAATATAAGTTTTAAATCACATAATTTTGCAATCATTAATGTATACCCAAAAATATTACACCATTTTGCTGTTAAATTTTTAGTAATTAATAAGAACAGTTAGATGTAATTATAAGGTTCATTTTAAGATTAAAGTACTTTACTAAAAATTCAAGTTTCAAATCCCGTCAACAACATATTTAACTTAAAATTCTATAATATAAATTTTAAATCATGCATATCATTAACCAAATTTATGTTAAATAATATTAAAATAAATTTTACATTATATAAAAACATAATTATAGCATAAAATAAAATTTATAACATATTAAAAGAAGCCCGTGCAACGCACGGGTTATAAACTAGTAACATATTAAAATATAAAACATGTTTTATGCTAGATCCAACGGTTTTCATCTATTTATTTTAAGATCTTTGTCATACGGAGGAATAGACTACCGACTATCAAAATTTTGGACAAAATCTCTCTTACACTTATTATTAAAATTGTATTTGGTTGTGAGTAGAACTATCTTTAAATAATTATAAGGATATTTTGATAATCAAAACGAATTATAATTAGAATTCATAAATCAAAAAGAATTTTTAACTTAAAAATTCGTCAATTTCTTCTCTTTTTTGTTTCTGTGTAGATTTAATTATATTAAACCATCATTAATTTAAAGATTATTTTGTTAATTTCATGTGGGCTGTAAACGTCCAAATCAAATTTTAAAATTCAAAATAGAGTACAAATTTTAAATCGAACATGTAAAATCTTATATATATATCAATTTTTAAACACCAATTTGATTTGTAAATTAATAACTTATAAAATTTCATAAAAGTAATATAATTGTAGATATATTAAAAAGGAGCCGTACGTTGCACGAGTTATAAGTTAGTAATATTATAAGCAAAACAACCCTCTATTTGATTGGTGGGTAGTTGTCACTTATTTGATACACTCAATATCAATCATTGAATTTTAAGATAGATTAATGAGAATAGTTGAATATAATAATAAAAAAACTCTTTTAACTACAAAATTGATACACGTCATTAGTTAGACTGCTTCAATATGCAAGCAAGTTGTTCATAACTTCATATCAAACTAAACTTCCCTCGAAAACCGGGCTCCTCTACAACTATATTAGGACATTAGGGTTCAACCAATTTCATTTATTATTTCTTTTTAAATTACGTTGCATGACAAACTCAACCAAAACTTATTTATCTATTTTCAATATACAAGAAAAAACTATCAATTAGAATACTATCAAAAACATATAATCATATTTTATTATCTTTTATAATTTATATTATTACTAATTAATTAGCAAATATAAAAATTATAAATAATCAAATAAAAATATTAAGATAAAAATATTTAAAATGTACACTTTTTTAGTACACTCAATAGCAACCGTTGGATTTTGAGATAGATTAGTGAAAACCGTTGAATCTAATAATAGAAGAATATTCTTTTTCTAATATTTAAAATATTCTCATGGGTTAAGTTCAAATATCACCAACAACATATCTTTATTAAACATATATATTATTTTATAAACTATTTTTAAGAGTTTGAGGTTTTATTCCCATCAATATCATATTATAAGCAAAAAAATATATTATTTTTTAATAAATATTATTATATATGTATATAATCTTATATGCTACTCCCAAAAATTCCCGTCAATAACATATTATAGTTAAAAATTAAAATATTATCATTTAAAATACTATCAAAAATGTATTATGATATTTTATTAACGTAAATAATTTTTTTTCCTACTAATATATATATATATATATATATATATATGTGTGTGTGTGTGTGTGTGTGTGTATGTGTGTGTGTGTGTGTGAAAATATGATTACTAAGATAAAAATTGTTAAAAAAAACATCCGTACATCACACGAGTTATAAATTATATAGTTAAAAGTTACATAAAATCTGAAAAACACTTATAATATAAAATATTTTGTATAAAAATCGAAAAAAGATCTACATGATTAGATAAATTTCACTCCTTCTACTGAATAAAAGTAAAAAAAACTACTTTATGTAATATTGGGCTTTTTTGATAAATATATAGGAAAAAGTAAATTTTTACACATTTACTTTTGTCAAGAATAGCTATTTGCAACTTTACTAAGCTAAGTTTCTAAATTGCAAAAATACCAACCCTCCCCCCTTCCCCCTTCTTCCAAGCCGACTTCAACATTTTTTTTAAAGACTGGCTGCTATTTTGGTTAATTTAGGTTGCAACTGAATGCAACCCTTGCTGCCCAGCCAACTTCAACACTTTTTTTTATATATAAGGTGGGCTGATTTTGGGTTCCAAGGCCGTGCAAGGGCATATTCAACTGAATGCAACCACATGCAATTTTTTTTTTATTTATTTTTAAAGGTGGGTTGATTTTGGGTTCCAAGGCCCCGTAGGGGCATATTCAACTGAATGCAACCACATGCAACTAAATTTCTAATTTCAAGTTCCATTTTTCAGTTGTCATTTTCGACCTCTTTTTTGAACTATATATATATATATGCTCCATACAGAACACTCTTATATAACAAACAACAAAGAACACCTTAGATCTATTAGATCCTTTGGCCCCGCCAGGGGCACCCAATACAAAAAATTGTTATTTTTTTACCCTCTATCAAGCCAGCAAAAAAAAAAAAATTACTGTTCATGATGACGTCACTGATGACGTCATCGTCATGAACAGTAACTTTTTTTTTTTTTTTTGAGATGATGGATGGATAGAGGGTAAAAAAATAAGAACTTTTTGTATTGGGTGGCCCCGCCGGGGGCAATGGATCTATTAGATATGAGGTGTTCTTTATTGTTTGTTATATAAGGTGTTTGCTATGGAGTCCAACTATATATATATATATATATATATATATATATATATATATATATACACTAGCGTTCTACCCGTGCTACGCACCGACCGATAAATTATATTAATAAATTAATATAAATATATTATTTTAATTTTTATTTAGAAAAATATATAATTTTATTGGAATTTTAATTAATGTAAGTATAAAATTACTTATCCGTGAATTCATATCAATTGAATTAATATTAATATTATGAACCAATCATCAAAACAAATACAACCCACGTTGAAAAGTTCAAAATCCCTCTTTATTGTTTTTTTTTAAAATTTAGCTTTCATTTTATTTCTCTCTTTGTTAGAGAATATTTCTACGTATCATGTTAACAAATTTTTCACCCATATTCTGAGAATTCGGTATATTTATTAAATATCGAATACTTAAAATATTTATTATGTTAATTTATTGAAAATAGTTGTATGGTCTGGTTAATTTTTCGATTACATATTAAAAATGTGTAGAAACTTAATGCTCACGACTCCAATAAATCATTAGTCTGCCTATCAAAAAAAGGTTGCATGTTTCAGCGATATGAGAAAGGATATCTATTGTGCAATATATATGAAACGAACGTAGTTATAACAATAGAAACTTTCATCTAATCTAGTTTGCTATGTGATTGTTCAATATCATATTTACAAATTATATGTCCTTTTATTAATGAATTGATTTACTATAAAAAAAATTATCAACTAACCAAACAAATTCAATATATCGCGTTCTTGGAGTAACATATAATTGTTAGATTTTATGGTTATTGCCCTTAGTTTATTTGTAAAGATCATTTAAAATGTGCATTTGCAGTTTGGAAATTTGTATTTTGGTTTTTTATTCTTTTTCAGTAAAACATTGAATAATAAATTTTAGTTTTTTTTTTAATTTTAAAATAAGACATATGAAAATGAGTATTATCTATCTTTTTTTTAATTTGACTAACTTGTGAAAAAAACTGAAATAAAGTGTATAATATATAAACACATAATCATATTGTTATATAAGTGTCCTTATAATTCAGATTTTGGGTTAAATAACATGAAATTAATTTTCCTTTAACAATGAGTATATTTTTCCTACATATATAAGAATAAATAACTTACGTAGACCTTACAAATCGTTTTGTACATTCATGTCATGTACTTTAGGGTATTGAACGAAAATGACATGATATTAAATCGTGTACCCGAATTTAGAACACAAAATGACACTGAATTACACAATTTTTTTCGTGTCTACGAAATGCAATGAAATACGTGAATAGAAAAAATATAACAATTTTATGAAATATTACTATGTATCCAAGTTATGTAAATATATAATTATATGTCTTGGAACAACATTGAGATGTTACAAAACAAACTAAGAGTAGCATGCATGGTTTAAAGTCTCCCAATAAAAATGAAACCTTCCTTTTTATTTTTTCTTATTTCTCGTTCTCTCTTTGTGTAGAATCTTTGTACCAAGTTATTTAGTTTTCCTAGCCATTTTTTATGCTTAGTTGATATAAAAAAAAATATTCAACCAACCAAGCAAATTCAATATATGCTCTTAGTTTAGATATGAGAATTGATACTATTACTTTAATTCAATAATACAAAATTCAAAAAGACACCCTTTTATTAAAAACAATATGTAATTTTAAGTGTATCAAACTTTTTATTTATCATTATTAATAATTTTTAAAACAAAAACCGTAGTTGCTACTCTCTCTCCACCTTCCCAAAAGATGCTAAACTAATGTTTAGGAGCTGATATTAGTTTTTTTTAAGTATTTTTAAAAAAATTATATTGGTTTTTCTTTATTTTTCAATAAAAAAATCATTGAGAGTCTAGTACCCCGTTGTCCGTTGGTGGATTTTATCTAACAAAATATTAGATTTTGTACTACTCCCTCCGTCCCATTGAATTATTAACATTTGCGGACCAGTTTTCGGCACGAATTTTAAGGTGCATTTTAAGGATAGTTCTATAACTTATTTTTGATATATTTTTTTTTTGTATAAAAATAGAACAATCCTATTTCTATACAAAAAAAGAAAATATCAAAAATAAGTTATAGAACTATCCTTAAAATAAAAAAAGGCAAGGCAACGTACTCAGTATATCCCGTGTAACACGGGGTCTGAGGGGGGTAAGATAGTACGCAACCATGCCCCTACGCATGCGTAGGGAGGTTGTTTCCGGTGTTTGACCCCCGGCAGGAGTCGAACCCATGAGCTCACGATCATGGATTGGGCACCTTAACCACTGTGCCAACTCAACCCCTTTTTTATAGAACTATCCTTAAAATGCACCTTAAAATACGTGTCAGATACGCAGTTTTTTATGTTAAGAAATGGATGGGACAGAGGGAGTAACTCCTTGTAAATAATAAGACTTATTTTCTTTTCCTTGATTTTACTTTGGCTTTCACTAAATATCTCTCTTATTGAAATCCTAATATCCTACTTGTGGATTTTGTCTACCATATATTTGATTTTGTTATATTAGTTCATTAATTTAAATAGTATAAAATCAGAATTCTGGTCGGTTGTTCGAATACGTCATGACAAATCAGATATACATATTCCTCACGTTTATAACAAATTGTTAACTTATCTCTCCGAAAAGACTGTATAATTTAATGACATAAGATAGAGATATACCATAATTGAAGATTTGTTCCATGATTGGATAAAGAAAATTAGTGATATAATTTACTATGTATTAGTTCAATTTTAATTATTTTTGTAGATGTTGTATACCCTTTTATTGATGATTTTTGCAGGTTTGATTACTTTTATGTATGACATATAATTATCAATAAATAAATAGTGATTTATAAGAAAATTTGTGCTAAATTGACCAATTTATTATGGAAATATTCACTAACAAATTTTCATGGACTCTATAATATGTTTTATTTTTTGATTAATAATTTATACACTAAATAATGTAAAGTAATATTTAAGAGTATATTTAATATTTTGAATAATTCAAATATATTGTCAGGTCAATTGTTTTCCCATTAATTATTGCATAGTTAAAAAATTTTGTATTTAAAATGTTAAAAGATGATTGGTTTAAAATTCATTTTAACATTTTAATTGGTTGATTAACTTTTTTTATAATTGAATTATTTAATATTTTACATAACTTAAATTTTGAATGTGTATTTACTATTTAGAATAGTGTGGTAAATAGTTTTATATTGTTAATAGTTTTTAGTTCATGATTTTAATTGTACCTTATGATTTTGAATTGAAAGTTTGAGATATATTAATATCTATTATAAATATAATAGATTCATGTATTAATATATAAATTTTTAAATTAAATAAATATTGTATTTAGAATAAAATTGTTAAGTAATCACTGAATAACATTGACAACCCAACACTGTAAATTTTTTTTATCTATATGCACATCTAATAATGTAAACAAATTAGTGTAATGGGATAAGAATTGATGCTTACAATTTACTAAGTCGCTGAATTATTGAAGTTTGTTATTGAATATTCTAATGGAAGTAACTCTTGGAGAATCCGGACTAAGGATGATGATAACAAAAATTGTTTTCTATTTTTTTTGTCATAAACGTTTTTCTTGTTGAATTTATTGGACGATTAAAACACGACACATATAATACATATATACAATCAAAATAAAAAATAATTTGTCTAAGTATAAAATGCCATATAATAAAAAGATGTAAAGTAGTACCTTAACCGAAATTGATCTGATTTAGCCATGAGAAAAATTGATGCATACACTTAGTTTATCAAAGTTGGCTAAGTCTGATGGGGAATAAGGAATAAGCGGCTTAGATTTCCTATAATGTTTAAATTGATATAATAATTATATTTTTTAGTTTGTAAGAATTTTATTTTATATAAATTGATTATTAGTTAACCATTAAAATAAAAATTAGTAGTAATTATGTTTAGTTAATTGATATGAAAAAATAAAAATTAATTTTTATTGAGTGTAACTTGATTTGAGTTTAGTCTTAGCTTAAACGTATAATCTAGATCCAACAGAGAAACATCTTACATTAAGTTTAATTGATTTAAATTTAACAGATTCCGATTGATGTTAAAATAATTCACAATCTTGTGATTGATTAACTAACACATGTTAATTCGGATATCCTTCATCATAATAAAGAATGTTAAAAAACAATTCATAACTAAAAGATATATAACCATATGTAATATACTGTTATGTGGATTTATAGAAAATAATATGTACGGTTAGTAGACATTTTTTTAAATAAAAAACCTTGTAGTATGCGAAGTTATTAAATGAAGATATTTCATATTTAAATTTAATTTAATAGCGATTAGTAAATTAGAATAAGCATGGTCAATAATAAAATTTTTGTATATTATTGAGTGATTTAAAGTTTAGAAGTAAATTTTGATTGCCTGTAAAATAATTTTAATTTGTTGGTTGGTAATTTATTCACCAACCAATAATAATACTCTTATAGCGTATTTTTAATAATTAAAATAATTAATATATATAGTGTTTGTTTATATGAATTTATTAATTATTTTATTAATAAATTGTGAATAAATATATTTTTGAACCTTTTAAAAAATTGAGTTTTTGATGATATTTTGTAGTGGTGGCTTATATGCATTTATTAATTAATTTTATTAAGAGACTATGAATAAATATATTTTTTAGCTTATATAATATTTTTTTAATGTATGGATTTTACCCAAGTTATTTAAAATATGATTTCAAATCCATTTTTTTTCTTCAGATTTTAGTATATTTAAATTTAGTTTAACAGCGATTAGTATATTAGAATAATAATTTTTTTGTATATTATTGAGTGATTTAAAGTTTAGAAGTAAATTCTGACTGCCTCTAAAATATTTTTAATTTTTTGGTTGGTAATTTATTCACCAACCAATAATAATACTCTTATAGCGTATTTTTAATAATTAAATATATGTAGTGTTTGTTTATATGAATTTATTCATTATTTTATTAACAAATTGTGAATAAATGTATTTTTGAATCTTTTAAAAAATCGAGTTTTTGAAGATAAAGATTTTAACCAAGCTATTTAAAATTTGTTCAAATCTGGTTTTGTAGTGTTGGCTTATATGTATTTATTAATTAATTTTATTAACAAATTATGAATAAATATATTTTTTAGCTTATAAAAGCACAAATTTTTGAATGTATGGATTTTATCCAAGTTATCCCTTTAAAAGAGAAAATGACCAAAATGCCTCAAAATGAGGCACCCATGGACCAAAATGTCGTTTTTCGGAATGCTTGGCCCTATCTACCCACGACATGCGCCTGTGGGAGAGGCGCATCCGTTCTACTGTAGCAGCCAGAAAAACAGACGAGCTCGCCGGATTTGGAGAGAAAGGCTCACCGGCGACCATGACTGAAAAACACGAGATCTTCGTTTGCCATCGTCTCCACGTCCACCAGCATCCAAATCATCATCACAGGACCAAAATCTCGTCGCCATCATCATCCCAGTATCTGTTTCCGTCGTCCGGCCCCGCAGGGGCATGAACGAAGTCGAACGGAATTTTGAATCGAAAAACTGGGGTGATTTGGGGTTTTCAAAACCGGGGATACAAACACAAAATCAATAATATAGATGTGTAGAGAATCGCCTGGCGATTCTATTGATATATAACATGTGACTGGAAAACTCGTGATGTGGACGGTGGAAGAGAAACAAAATAGTCGCCTGAATCGCCATTAACGCGACCTCTGGAGACGGCAAAGCTGACGTCAGATACGCAAGTTGCAAATGCGTATCGTGTGATACGCATTTTGCAAATGCGCATCTGCAGTTACTGTAGCGATTTTTCGAAAGCGTGTGATGACGTCATCACGCGCAACCCCTGTGGCGTATCTCAACGTTCCGCCATTACCAGTAGCGTATCACCCTGTAACTACACTGCCAGTAGCGTATCACCTAGACACTCCGCTGTCAGTAGCGCGTCCCGTGGGTATTTAAGGCCGCGATTTTGGATTTGGGTATTTTGGTAATGGGAAGGGGAAAAAGAGGTAGTTAGGGCCTTCACCCTATTTAAAATCTGATTTCAAATCCGATTTTTTTTTTCCCAGATTTTTAGTTAGGTTAGATTATAATTAATTAATATTGATTATAATTATACAATATATATTATAAAAATCATGTGATAGTATGAATGTGATTGACTTTATATTAAAAGAGTGGTTGATTAATGAATGATTAATTATGAAATTTAATTTAGAATATATAATAGTATACCGTGATTGATTTCAAATTAAAATTGTGATTTTCTAATAAATATTTTTTGATTTAAAAAATATGTATTTATGGATATGTTAATAAAATCAATATTGTATTTAAATTCGTTTATATGAATTTATTAATTATTTTATTAACAAATTGTGAATAAATATATTTTTGAACCTTTTAAAAAATCGAGTTTTTGAAGATATGAATTTTATCCAAGCTATTTAAAATTTTTTCAAATCCAATTTTGTAGTGTTGGTTTATATACATTTATTTATTAATTAATTTTCTTAACAAATTTTGAATAAATATATTTTTGAGCTTATAAAAATATCAAATTTCTAAATGTATGGATTTTATTCAAGTTATGACACTACTTAGAAAACTCAATTATAGGCACCACTGAGAATTTCCTTTTAAAAAATATTATCAAAAATTTACCTAAGTAGTTTAACTCTTCGCACGGTTGAAGACAGGATGGTGAATGTCCTTTGACCTGCACTGATTATTGTAATTTCAAATTATATATAGATTATAATTATTTTATATTGATTATAATTGTATAATATGTATTATGAAAATCAATTTATAAGGTATTATAATATGATTGTGACTGACTTTATATTAAAAGAGTGGTTGATTAATGAATGATTAATTAAGAAATTTAATTTAAAATATATAGTGGTATATCGTGATTAATTTCAAATTAAAATAATGATTTTCTAGTAAATATTTTTTTATTTAAAAAATAGGTATTTATGGATATTTTTAATAAAATTGTTATTGTATTTAAATTAGAAGTGTTAACTAACCATGGTTAAAGGGGTAAGGTGAAATTGTAAATAAGGAAAGGTCTAAATTTTAGGAATTAGCTCTGATTGGTCCTAAAATAATTCCTCGATTCTTATTGGTTAACTGACGTGTGGTAGACTCAATTAATATTGATTATAATTATACAATATATATTATAAAAATCATGTGATAGTATGAATGTGATTGACTTTATATTAAAAGAGTGGTTGATTAATGAATGATTAATTATGAAATTTAATATAGAATATATAATAGTATACCGTGATTGATTTCAAATTAAAATTGTGATTTTCTAATAAATATTTTTTGATTTAAAAAATATGTATTTATGGATATGTTAATAAAATCAATATTGTATTTAAATTCGTTTATATGAATTTATTAATTATTTCATTAACAAATTGTGAATAAATATATTTTTGAACCTTTTAAAATATCGAATTTTTGAAGATATGAATTTTATCCAAGCTATTTAAAAATTTTTCAAATCCAATTTTGTAGTGTTGGTTTATATACATTTATTTATTAATTAATTTTCTTAACAAATTTTGAATAAATATATTTTTGAGCTTATAAAAATATCAAATTTCTGAATGTATGGATTTTATTCAAGTTATGACACTACTTAGAAAACTCAATTATAGGCACCACTGAGAATTTCCTTTTAAAAAATATTATCAAAAATTTACCTAAGTAGTTTAACTCTTCGCACGGTTGACGACAGGATGGTGAATGTCCTTTGACCTGCACTAATTATTGTAATTTCAAATTATATATAGATTATCATTATTTAATATTGATTATAATTGTATAATATGTATTATGAAAATCAATTTATAATGTATTATAATATGATTGTGACTGACTTTACATTAAAAGAGTGGTTGATTAATGAATGATTAATTAAGAAATTTAATTTAAAATATATAGTGGTATATCGTGATTAATTTCAAATTAAAATAATGATTTTCTAGTAAATATTTTTTTATTTAAAAAATAGGTATTTATGGATATGTTTAATAAAATTGTTATTGTATTTAAATTAAAAGTGTTAACTAACCATGGTTAAAGGGGTAAGGTGAAATTGTAAATAAGAAAAGGTCTAAATTTTAGGAATTAGCTCTGATTGGTCCTAAAATAATTCCTCGATTCTTATTGGTTAACTGACGTGTGGTAGACTCAGGTATGATAATAAAGGATATATATATAGTTCAAAAAAGTGATCGAAAATGACAACTGAAAAATGGAACTTGAAATCAGCAACTGAATGCAACCACATGCAACTAAATTTGCAACTGAATGCAACCACATGTAACTAAATTTCTGATTTCAAGTTCCATTTTTCAGTTGTCATTTTCGACCTCTTTTTTGAACATGCAAATAAATTTGCAACTACATCCAACTGAATGTAATTTTCGTTTTTCAGTTGCATTCAGTTGAATATGCCCCTGAGGGGCCTTGCAACCAAATCCACCAAAATCATCCCACCATTTTTTTTAAAAAAAATAGTTGAATGTGGTTGCATTCAGTTGAATGTGGTTGCATTCAGTTGAATATTGTCCCTGGCGGGGCCTTGCAACCCAAATCCACCAAAATCTCCCCACCTTAAAAAAAAAAGGTTGAACGTGGTTGAATGTGGTTGCATTCAATTGCAACCAAAATATCACCCCACCTTAAAAAAAAAAAATTGAATGTGGTTGCATTCAATTGGAACCAAAATATCACCCCACCTTAAAAAAAAAAGGTTGAATGTGGTTGCATTCAGTTGCAACCAAAATATCACCCCACCTTAAAAAAAAGTGTTGAAGTCGGCTGGGCACAAGGGGGAGAGGGAAGAGTTGGCCTAATTTGTAGTATTTTTGTAATTTTGAAACTTAGTTTAGTAAAATTGCAATCAATTAAAGAAGATGGTATTTTTGCAAATATAAACTTTAAACCTAATATTTTTGGTAAATTCCCTAATATTTTTATATATACATATGTATTTGAAAGTATTAATTAAAATGCAGAATTAGAATAATATTTATATTCATGAAATTTATAAAATTCAAAAAATATTTTAATAATAAAAACATATATACAACTTAAAATTTTAACAAAATATAATTAAACAGTTTACAAACAACCATCGCACGGGTTATAGGCTAGTATATTATTAAAAGAGAATTAGGGTCGGTTCCAATAAAATGGGTGTGATTTTACAATTTTACCCATATTAATAAAAAATTATAAAGAAGCCACCCTTTTATAATTTATGTAAAAATAGAATAAATTTGTGTTGCTTTTAGGAATCAAACCACTATCTCTCAATTGTAAAGTTCATGTCATGACTGCACTACATTCATTTTTGAGTTTCTTATAAAAAAAACTTATTAGATAAACCACATATTCTCTTATTAACATATTTCTTTTTTTTTTTTATCTTTTAAGTAAATAATTGTTGGTCTATCTTACTTATAAAATGAAAATTTTAAAGTATACGTAAATGTGTTTTCAAAAAAAAAAAGTATACGTAAATGTAAATAGAAATTTGTTAATATTTGTCTCTACATAGTTATTAAATTATCGAAATAATAAGTTGGATTATATTTTAAGAAAGGTCTAGAGTTTATTTATAAAATAATACATCTATACTATCTATACTATTATATAATAAGCAAACAGGGGTATAATTTGGTTGTTTGGTTCAACCATCTAAAAGAATAGTGACAGTTAGAAATTTAGTAAATAGATGATAGCCGTTAGATATAATAATAAGAAATATTCTATATTTAAATCCCTTTTCTAAACATCCAAGGTTCGAATCCCGTCAAGAACAAATTTACATAAAGATTTTATATTATTAATTCTAATCAATACATATCATTTATTTTTTTGAAATCAACAATACATATCATTTATTAAATAACTATTATTATTACTAATAATTTTATTAATTAATATTACAAAGTTAAATTATATCCATGATAAATTATTATACTCTATTTTATTTAATCATATAATTTTAAAAGTATTTAAAAATAACTCGTGCTTTGCACGGGCTATAAGCTAGTAATATATAATTGAGAAAAAGGAATCTAAAGTTAACTTTAGGAGGATTTCCTAAAGTTAACCATCAAAACTACGTAGTTTTGATCCATTTTTATCTTTTATTTTAAAGGGCCCCGCAGGAGCATCAATAAGTATGCTTATGTGTCTTCCTTCTAATGGTTAACTTTAGAGAAATTATCTAAAGATAACTTTAGATTCCCTTTACTCTATATAATTACATCTTATAATTTTTCGGTTTGTAAAAATTTGAATATGTGAGTAAAATTAAAGATATTTGTCGACCAATTATTTAGACTTTGAACTATTAGATGTATAATTGATTTAAAAAAATAAATATAAAAAAATATACAAAAAGAATTGAATTTATTGAGAACTTTATAAATAGGATCTATGTCATATAGAGGCATGTCGTTATTAATGTGTCATGCTAAATGAAAATAAGATATACTATGGGCCCGTTTGGGAAATCTTATTTTTCAAAAATAAGTTACTTATCCTGGAAAAAAGTTAGGAAATATGTACTTTTTTCTGAAATAAGTAACTTATTTTTGCAAGATAACGAATATTAAACTCTCGATACACATTTTTTTCTAAAAAAAAGTATTTAAATACGAATTTTTTTCCAAAATAAGTAACTTATAAGTTGATGAATAGATTTGCCAAACACCCCCTATGTCTCTCTTTCACTGCTTTACACTTTTTTTTCTTGAGATGTCCATTTCAAATTTTTACATTCCAAAACTTATCCAAAATAGTAAAATTATATAAAAAGTAAATACATCCACTATTTTGCTCCACTACACTCATATTATACATTAAATATTGATTGGTCGCACAACTTTACTCACTTTTTATCTACTACTTTACACTTTTCTTAATCTCCGTGCTCAGCTCATTTGTAAATAAATAAGAGGGATGGAGGGCGTATATTTTTAGATCATAAATATTATAAAAATTGCGCTAAATATTACTAATGACCATTCAAATTATTACGGGATCATAAAGTACGATATATGGAATTTATAGGGTAAAGAGTTTCTACCTGACACTGTAGGAAACTTTTCTACAGTGTCGCCTTAAAATCACAATTTTGCTGCACATATGATATGCAAACTGATCGTTGAGAGATGGAGAAAAATATAGTGAAGTCAGATTTCAAAAAAAAAATCACTAATTGACGGGAAAAATCAAATTAAAAATGGAAGAAATTAGGTGGAATTGTGTGTGTGAGGGTGTATTCGATTTGTGTGTGGTGCCCCTAACGGAGCCATTGGATTAGATTAATCTATGGCCTAGATTTAATTTAGGGCGATACTGTAGAAAAGTTTCCTACAGTGTCAGGTAGAAACTCTTTTTCCTTATTAAAAACTATAATATCGTTATTTTATTTTATAAAATAGAATTACATGTTTTTACCAATAATAAATATTTAAGTAAGAATAATTAAGTAAAAAAAATCAAGTTTGAAAATGAGATATTTTAGTTAGAAAATATAGAAAAGATATTACCTTTTAGCTTAAAAAGGTTATCAATTAGCTATTAGTAATTTTAATATTATTAGTTTATTGGGATATTTACAGAAATACATAAGATTTTAAGAATTCTATCCAATTTTACTACCACCCAACTATCATTTCACTTCTATAAAGTCATTTTTTCAAAAATACTACCTCATTATAATTTTATGTTTTCAATATTCCAAAAATACTACCTTTCCTAATATAACCTCATATGCAACATTATATGCAACTATATATATATAGGCCATTATTCCATGGAGAACCATTTTATGTGGAGAAATTGCTTTATATATAAGGACCCCGCAGGGGCATCTTCACAAAAAAGTCTTATAATTCTATCCTCTATCTATTTATAAAAAAATTACAAAAAATAAAAAAATTCCAAAAATTTCCAAAAAATGATGACATGGCAACATTTTTTTAAAATTTTTTTAATTTTTTTTTTTGATGAATGGATAGAGGTTAGAATTATAAGACTTTTATGTGAAGGGGCCCCGCCAGGGGCCTTATATAAAGGGCAATTTTAATGCATTTTAAGTGGTTCTCCACGGTTCTCCACGTAAGATGGTTCTCCATAGAGTGGGACTCTATATATATATATATATAGGGTCCTACTCCACTACAAACTAAAATTAACTAGAAACTAAAAACTAAACACTAATCTAATATTTCAAGCTAATCTAATGACCAAACTAGGGGTACCCCAATACAAAAAATGCTTAAAATAATTGGCTCTATCCAACAAAAAAAAATCACTGTTCACGTGATGACGTGGCAGTGGATTTCACTGGTTAACGGTGCTTCGCACCTTCTTGTACGGCGCTTCGCGCCTTTATCATTCTAAAGTTGTAAGGAATGGCAATCAATGGTAAAGGCAATAGACGATTGACGGGTGTGTCGAGGGCCTTCGGCCCTCATGACTGCCTAACTCATCCGTTTACTTTCTTAAATGCTTCGCATTTCCACGGCAGGGATTTTATTTTATTTTATTTTATTTTTTTTGTTGGATAGAGCCAATTATTTTAAACATCTTTCGTGAAGGTACCCTTGGCGGGAAACTTAGAATAGATGAAATATAATTAATTTAGTCTTAGTTTGTATTTAAGGATTGTTTTGTATTTGAGCAAAAGCCTATATACATAGGCCATTATTCCATGGAGACCCATTTTATGTGGAGTCCATGGAGACCCATTTTGGACCATTAGATCTAAAACACATCTGATGGTTGATAATATTCCACTAAAAAAAGAAAAAATATTAAAAAAGTACCGGTAATACTGTTATACTCTCTCTCTCTAACTACACTCTCTCTCTAACCTCTCTCTCACTGAATCTCTCTCTCTCGTCTCTCTCTGTCGTACCTCTCTCTCACTGAATCTCTCTCTCTTGTCTCTCTCTGTCGTATATCTCTCTCCCGTATATCTTTCTCGCATCTTTTTCTCTCTCAGATGTGTCAATTTGAGATGGATTCTTCTTCAAATCAAGGTGTTTGTGTTTCGAATCAAGCTCAAATTTCTGATTATATTGAAGCTGTGTCCACATCAGGTACAATTCGTTTTTTCCAAATTGTGATTTTTTGTTCTGTGTAGTATGATTTATTGTAGATTTTTCCTGTTGATTTGTATGTATACTTGTTGGTTCTATAATACAATCGAAACATGTGTGTTCTTAAGCAAGTAAATATTGAGTGTAGTGTATGTAATCTTTAAATTATGTATGTTATTTGGTTCTGTAATAGAATCAAAACAGTTGAGCTAGTTATATTTAGTCGGTCGTAGCTGTGTATAAGACATCTAGAACATATGGTGGATAGTTTTTGTTGGTTCTGTAATACAATCGAAACATGTATGTGCTGTAGTTTTATTTAATAAAAAATGATTCTATTCTATAATCGGATAAATTACTCATAAGCAGCAAATCTAATGCTCAAAATTTTAGATAGGCATTTTGATTGTACTATAGAATCAAATTTGAACTTATTTAATTTTGTTTGTTTTAGGACTGTTTTGGATTTCACAGTTTAGGATGTTGTACAAGAAGTCAGTTTTTGTGATTTCAAACTATATAGTTTTAATTATATGTAGTTGATCAAATATTGAACCTAAAGGCATCTCAAGTAATTAGCATCCAATTTTTTTGTTAGGGCTACATTTTCCTGTGTATTATTTTAGCGTCGCAATGTCTAGTTTTTGTAATCATTTGTACGGGCTGTGTAGGCAAATATAAACAACTCTATTTTAAGCAAGTTCAAACCTGATGTACACTAATTGCATCTCTGCCATTTGTTACTCAGTCTTTTACTTGGTTTTTTTACATTATCATAATATTGAATTCAAGGTTTTGAAACATATGTTCCTGATCCTGACTAACATTTTTTAATGGTTTATTTTTGTCTTTTATTCAGTCAATGTTCCGTATACTGAAAATAGTTATGCTGTTGAACTTGCACCTGATTCCATTGGTAATGATATTGTCGAAGATTTGTTAGAAGGCTTTGACGATTCTTTTAGTAAAAGTAGCAAGTTATGGATTCCCAAAGTCCTTGATGACAAAGTTAGACCATACCCTGGCCTTCAATTTACCGATATTGAATCTTGTTTTCAGTTCTACACTGAGTATGGAAGGCAGGGTGGATTTGAGGTTCGGAAGTCAACACAAAAAGTCAGACAAGGCATTATTGTTACGAAGTATATAGTTTGTTCAAAAGCAGGGCACCACGAAACTTCTATGTCAAAAAATCTGGCTGCTAAATCAGATTCGTCTCATTCGTCCAGTACTATTGATGTAAAATGTAGGAGGACTGTCACTAAGAAATGTGAATGCAATGCAAAGATAATTCTGAAGTACAGGGGCTTGAATTGCTATGCAGTTTCCTCTTTTATTGAGGGTCATAACCACCCTTTATCATCTGAATCTGACAAAGAATTTCTTCGGTCCAATCGATCCATGACTTCTTTTGAGCGTAGATTTGTTTTAGATTCTGCAAAATCAAACTTAGGCCCGTATAGAGCTCACAACCTGTTCAAGTCCATTTATGGTTCTTACTCTTCTGTTGGTGCAACTGCCGTGGATTTCCAAAATTGGATGAGGGATATTAAGCTTTACATTGGTCAGCATGATGCTGACATGTTGCTTCAAAAATTCGAAAATAAACGTGACACATCAGATGGAGGCTTCTTTTATGAATATCAGACAGATTCAAATGGCCACCTAACTCGCTTATTCTGGTGTGATGTTCGAGGTCGCAGGAATTATGATGTTTTTGGAGATGTTGTGTCTTTCGATGCAACATATCGTACAAATAAGTAAGTTTTTATATTTCCTTTTCATTCAATCATCGTTCAGTCATTCACATATATCACTGACTATGTTATTTATTTATTTGCATTACAGGTATAGTATGGTTTTTGTTCCATTCATTGGGGTCGATAATCATTGGAAGAGTGTCACATTTGCATCCGCTTTGCTTAACCAAGAGACTGCACCAAATTTTACATGGGCATGTGAGGCTTTTCTAAAGGCTTTTACACGCCCTCCAAAATGTATAATAACGGATCAGTGTCTTGGGATGAAAGTAGCGATTGATACAACATTTCCCCGTGTTATGCATCGATATTGTATGTGGCATATCATGCAAAAGTTTCCAGCCAAGGTACATGAATTCTTAAAAGTTTGAATTTTAAAACCAAATTAGTATTGATTTTCATATTTTGGCGTTTTTCTTATGAGTTTATGCTTCTTTTTTTTTTAAAAAAAAAAATTGTAGATTGGTCCTGTTTTTTGTACGGAGTCTGGTTTGATGAAAGCAACTAATAAGCTTCATTTAAATAGTTGTTCTATTGCAGAACCAAATTTTGCCAAATTTTGGTTATATTACATAAGCACAATTTATACCTTTCCATTTATACACAAAACTGGTTCTATTACAGAATCATAGTTTATACCTTACGATTTGTACACAAAATTGGTTCTATTAAAGAACCACAAATACAACACATGTAGTAGAACAAAATTAGTTTTGGTTTTCATATTTTGCGTTTTTCTTATGAGTTTATGCTTTTTTTTGAAAAAAAAATTGTAGATTGGTCCTGTTTTTTGTGCGGAGTCTGGTTTCATGGAAGCGCTTAATAAGTTTGTTTGGTCGTCACACTTGACGGTTGCTGAATTTGAAGAAGGTTGGGATGCAGTGCTTAAGGAATTTGGATTGACTGAACATGTTTGGTTGAAAGAAATCTATTCTATTAGAGCCTCATGGATTCCTGCCTTCTTTAGGGACAAGCCAATGGAAGCATTACTGAGAACAACTTCAAGGTCAGAAAGCAGCAACTTCTTCTTTAACTATTTTATCCAAAAAGGTGACACACTTTCAGAGTTCTACTTGTGTTATGAGAGTGCCATTGACAAACAGTTTCATAATCAAAAGAAACTGAATAATACTGACTTGAATTGTATTCCACAACCTATAACTGAGAAGGACATTGAAAAGCATGCAGCTCGGCTTTACACTCGTTCTATGTTCTACAAGGTTCAAAAACAAATAAAGGCGAGTTGTTTTCATATCAGTCTGGCAGGCCAACCAACGGTTGTCGATGGTGTGAATAAGCACATAGTTCGTGATAAAAGTTTGAATGGGAAGTTTTTTGAGGTTGTCTTTTCTCCGTTGACAAATGATGTAAGCTGTTCTTGTAAGCTTTTTACTAGAGTGGGTTATCTCTGTCGACATTGTTTTTACTGTTTAGGTCTTTGGGGGGTGGATGAAATTCCACATCAGTTCTTATTAAAGCGCTGGATGAGAAATGCAGATAGATTTTGCAAATTGAAGTTTTCTGCTGAAACTGAAATTAGTAGTGATGGGCAGATAATTAGAGATACATCCAATAAAATATGGAGGGAATACCAAGCTTCCTTTGATAATGTTTCCAGTAATGTAAATGGTTTACGTTATTTGTTGGATGAAATGAAGTGTTTGAGGACTAGAATTGAAGAAAAATATGAGAAGTGTCCAGTAACAAAGGATGACATGCTTCAAGAAATATTTGGTGTTAGGCCTTCAGGTTCAACTAGTGTTCGTCCGCCACTGCCAAGTAATAACAAAGGAAGCCGAAAAAGGATTCCTGGTCCTGCAGAGTTTAGTTGTGATGGTAAAAAGAGGAAATTAAAAACGTGCAAATCTTGTAAGACATTAGGTTATCATGATTCACGTAAATGTCCGAAGAAGGGGCAACAGCTTCAACAAAATCCTCCCTCTCAGAGCGTTCAGAGTACATTAAATCAGTGCATGCAACCTCAACCTTCCAACAGTCAGAACGTTCATACAAATGGAATCCCCAATTCCACTAGTGAAGTACAACAAACAGGTAAGTCTTGCTCATTGTTTTATTTCCATACTACCTGGATCAAAATGAATTTTTAAGTTAACTATGTAGTTGTTTGTGCATAGAGCTTTTAATTTCAGTTGAAAGAAAAAATTAAAGTTTGCATTGTTTTCCTGCAGTGTGTGCAGAAAAAGAGGGGATCTGAATCAAACACTTGCATTGAGGGAGCTCATGGAGATAAACATTGAAACTATGTTCTGTTGAAACGTTGATAAAAGATTGAAAATGTTCATTTGTGACTAATTCTCTGTATTAGAGTTTCATTGGCTAATTGAATATCTGAATCATGCCAATTTTATTTGTTTTGTATGAGCTTTTTGGTTCTTACATTGTAAAAAGACACCGTTTTGCTTGAACGGTTTTAAGCATCCTTATTACTTGATGTTCTTTGTTTTGTATATATTTTTTTCATTCTAGTGCTCTATGAAATTACTTAATCTGCCAGTAATTGATAATCAAATATTTCGATTTGTAGTTTTTCCCTTTCTGTTGACTCTATAGTAGAACCAAAAGAGAAATACTTTTGGTTCTGTTGCAGAATCATGTGGATATTCATCATGAAAATATTACACATATGCAAACCACTTATATACAATAATAATTTGTACAGGAATTAAAGTTATTTACAAACAAGTACCATAATTTACAACAAAGTTATTTACAAGCAATCACAAAATAAAAGTTGGATTTTTACCAACAAGTCTAGATTATAAAACATAATAAGCAATCCAATGTTCAGGATCACTAGTCGACCTCCATGTTGCTGTCATGCCCTTCATCTATATCATTTGCCCTATCTGGTGAACGAACTGATCTAATGGCTCGACGAGGCACACCTGCATAATTAGGATCACCTGCATGGCTAGCGGCAGTACTAGAGCTTTCCTTAGAAAGATTAACAAGAGGATCAGCAGAGCACTCCAAAATATTATAATCTCTCTCAAATCCTGGTTTATGAGGACATTTATTTTCAAGTTTGTGATCAGGGCTGCAACATAGTGAACATGATCCATTTTGCATGTATTCTATGGTAATTATTTCATGCGTGAAGGTTTCATCAATACCAGGAACTACAACAAGAATGTGTTTTGGCCTAGAGTGCATATGACTCATTTCGAGACATATCTTGGCAGAATATCCTGTCTCATTTCTGGCAGCGGTAGTCCAGGTACTAAGCCCATCATTGCGGATGACTGTACCTAATGCCTCAGCAATATATGTAAGCCCTTCCACGGACCAATATGGCCTTGGAATATTTTTAATGTTCACCCACTGGGTACAAGTATCAAGGGTGTATTTGATGGAAGGATATTTGTGAATTATAGGACCAAAAACAAAAATCTTCCCTTCTACATTTACAGGCCCTAGAGAGATGACCTTGTCCCTTATTTCTTCATTGTCAAATTTAAAATAAAAGAAGCCCGATTCATCAAAATTTATAAAATTAAAACCCCAAGATTCAAACCTTGATGACATGAACTGTTGTACCATTTGAAGGTTAGACTTCTTATTTAAAGCATGATCAACAAAATAGCCTAAGCAACTAAGTTTCCAGGCCTTTTCAGCATTTACAAAGAATTGTAATGGAGGATGGACGATTGTGGAACAATTATAGGAAGAGCAGTGATAAGTGTTGTGAATATCATTGCCTGATTCATTCGAAATAGCATCAAAAAGCGAACATTTATAGTAGTCTAATGGAGTTATACCTTTTGATTCCAAATCAGAAAAAAATTTATCCCTTGCAGAATAGCGAGATTTTGCATGCATAACCCTTTCGGCAGATGTTGGTGTTATCCATGATTGAAGTTGTTCAATCGGGACTGGTTGAATGGGATTTTGGACTCCAAAATCAGCCACAGGGTGGGCCTCAATCCTACGACCCTCAAGAAACCATATTTCCTTACTTGTTGATGATGAACTGCCATATTTTTCCAATGCTTTGGATGATGAAGCCATATTGTACAGGGTATAAATTTGGGGTAGTTTCTTTTGTTGTTTTTTATGAGAAAGAAATGATGTGGCGGTTTGTACTTGTAACTGAAAATGAAACTTTACTTATATAGCTGTTCAATTCAAAACATGAGTCGTGACTCATTCGTATAGTTTTTATACTTGATTTACATTGAATTTAATGATTCTATTGTAGAACCAGTTTCAAAATTTGGTCATTTTTCTTAATCTTTTCCCATCCTAATCCTTGGTTCTACAATGGAATCAATACTCAAGTATTTTTTATTCCACTGTAGAATAAAATTACCAAATATCAAAATTAGGCCGCCGGACTTATTAAGCAAACTCAATTTTTAAATTTTTATCTGTGTTCCCTTATGGCTTCAAACGTTAACTTTTTGGGTTCAACATTTGCATTTTGGGTTTTAGAAACATTCAGAATGACGAATAAATCGTATACTGAATTAGGGTTTAAGGTTTAGAGTTTAGGGTTGTTTACAACCCTAAACTCTAGACTTTAAACCCTAACTTTTCCTGGTTTTTAAAAAATCGGGGCTGGTCCCCGATTTTTTAAAAACCAGGCCGCCGGACTTATTAAGCAAACTCAATTTTTAAATTTTTATCTGTGTTCCCTTATGGCTTCAAACGTTAACTTTTTGGGTTCAACATTTGCATTTTGGGTTTTAGAAACATTCAAAATGATGAATAAATCGTATACTGAATTAGGGTTTAAGGTTTAGAGTTTAGGGTTGTTTACAACCCTAAACTCTAGACTTTAAACCCTAACTTTTCCTGGTTTTTAAAAAATCGGGGCTGGTCCCCGATTTTTTAAAAACCAGGCCGCCGGACTTATTAAGCAAACTCAATTTTTAAATTTTTATCTGTGTTCCCTTATGGCTTCAAACGTTAACTTTTTGGGTTCAACATTTGCATTTTGGGTTTTAGAAACATTCAAAATGACGAATAAATCGTATACTGAATTAGGGTTTAAGGTTTAGAGTTTAGGGTTGTTGGTCCCCGATTTTTTAAAAACCAGGCCGCCGGACTTAGTAAGTAAAATGAATTTTTAAATTTTATCTGTACCTCCCCTAGGGGTTCAAAAGTTAACATTTTGGGTTCAACATTTGCATTTATATTTGTTCTGAGTTGTAGTAAAATTTAAACATCATGTTAAATTTTTTACTCTTTTTTTGGAATCTATCAACTAGTAGTCTTTTTACTCTTACGTAATTTCATCAACTCTGTTTTCTTTAGCAGTTTTCAAATTTATTCTAGTTTTCAAATTTATTCTTTAGAATTTTGTTTTGGCAAATGTGACTCTGAGATACTTTGCCAAGTTGAAGCTTGACTGTTGAATTAAAATGTTACTTTTGATTCTATTGTAGAACCAGGTAGATAGTAATTTCCCTCTATTGTTTTTCAACATAGATTTTGGTTCTCCAATGCAATCCACAATCAAGTATTCTTCATTCCAATGTAGAAATAAAAGGGGGACTACAAAACCAGATTAGTTTTATAATTTAATTTTTACATTTATACAATTCAAATGTAAATATAATTTTTGGTTCTACAATGGAATCAAATCTCAAGTATTGTTGATTCCATTGTAGAATTCTGCAGGCTATAAGTTGCACCTTCCACATACAACTGTCCTGTAATGGCATTGTGAAATTCCATTTGCAGAATGCACATTACGATAACAGGACAATTATATATAGGTTACATTAAAATTTTGATTGCACACCATCAAAATTTGTTTCCCACAATAATCATAAAGATAATCATTGTTAACTACAATACTATAAGAAGAAAATTAATCCAGATTTCTTTAAATTTTTATTTTACTACTGTTAACAAGGATGCACACATAATCAAAGCATCTAATTCATCCAATTATCACTTCCAATTGTCATTGTTGATGCATAGACTTGATCTCTTTGAACATCTTGTTCTTGAAATAATTGATCGGCGAGTATATTATCTTTGCAGCATATATCTGTCGTGCTCTCTGTAGCTGCCTTTTTTGCATGTTGTCCTGCACCCATATTTAAAAATTAGTTCCCCATTTGTTAAAATTCAATATAAAGAGTGAACTCAACTTGGACTGAAAAACAACAATTCTATTCGAACAACATAAAGAGGACTAAAAACACTAAAAACAGCCAACCATTCAGCACTTTCAACTAAGCAATTTAAATTTGGACTATACAGCAACTACATCTCAGTCGACTACAACTCGACCATCATCAAAATAGCACAACTAAACATTCAACACCAATCAAACACCAGTCAACTCAGCACAACTCGCAAAACTCAGTGACACATCAACGAACTCAAAACTCATACAACCAAACGACTCAACAATTTACAAACTCGAGAACTCTACTCTACTGCAAACTCAGTGAGAAACTAGCAAAAAGAAAAAAAAACACATTATGCCTAAATACCAGACACAAACAAGAAATACAAGACACTCAGCCACTAAACCACTAAACCAGCGACCACAGTTAACTTGGTAAACTTAAACATCAAACGAAAAGAACTCGGACATCGAACGAACAACACAGAAAACGGAGAACGAACAGAAACTCAAAAAACAACGATTTAGAACAAGAGTAATCCAGAAATCGAACAAAACGTTGAAAAGAAAAGTATAATTAAACTCAAAACCAAGCTGAAAATCGGTGAAAAATAATAGGAGAAGCAGAAAATTACTTACAATTTCAGCTGAAAATTTGCAATCCCAGGATTTTATCCCATTTCCCATGTACGTCTCCATGTGGTTCATTGCAAACACTCCAGCTTCTGAATTCTTGTTCTTTGTCTGCCATTTCATTTGTAAAAGTGTCATGGTAGCATTCCTTATTTGCTGGCTCTTCCTTAGGCTATGCTGTTCCATGTACTTTGAAAAATTCTCTTGCTAACATTTTATAAAACTATATTAGTTGATAGGATGAAATGGAATAGGTATAAGGTACTTTGTAAGGTCAGAAACTTACCAAATTTTGTGGGATTCCATTGTAGAATGAAAATATATCTCCCCCATATCTATTGTCTATTATCTCAGCTGCAACATTCTTCAAGTTGAAACAAACCACATAGATATGATTTGAATAATGGATGGGGAAGAAGATCTGCATATTAGTCTATAGGTCAGAATCTGGCATATAAATCAAAAAAATAGAATTACACAATAACTGTTGTAGAATTTACCACATCGACATCAGTGATTTTAACTTTATGCTTGTGAAGAACTGAATCCAAATTTATACAAAATTTCATAAAGTTCAGAGCATCGTCGTTTTTTTGGCCTCCAACCACATTCCCCATCTACCGAATCAATTTACAAAATAATTATTAGTACTTTCCAAATCATGCATGGGCATAAAAACACAATTTTGTATCAAACTCAGAAACCATTAAAAAGCACCAGTTAAAATATCATAATAAACTCTTTAAATGTTTTACCGTGGTCAGTGTGTTGCAAAAAAATCTGCGAGGAGAGTTGGAAGATCTGTATTTCTCATCCTCGTTTAGAATGCACGTATACACATCAACGACATTAAAAACAATTTTCTTCTCGAGTTGTAAGCTTTGAATGTGGTGCTTGAAACAACTAGTACCATTCCAGAAGAAAATATCATCCCTGGTAAATGAATAATCATACATACAATCAACATAAAGAACAAATATGCAATCAACAAGTAAGTAAAAACAAGGTAAATTGCTATTCTACAAGAACAGATAAGAATTCTTTCATTTTGTGTAAATTATACTTACATAGCTCCTTGCCGTGTTCCATTGATCCAATTCCAAACTTCTTCCTCTTCTTTTGTACATCTTGGTCGGTTGAAGTCGATTGTTCGATCTAGGAATGGCGATTTCTGGAATTCTCCCACCTTTTGCTCCCTCCTTAATTTGTTTGCACCAAACTCTATTTGCCTGGTAGATTTTCTTTTAAAAAGATCATCATCAACAATTTGGCCTCCTATATATAATTCCCCTAAAAAGTCGTCTATATCGACTAATTTATTATAAGCTCTGTCATGTTCAGGAAGCATTAAAACGTCGAATGTTTTCCAATCGTTCTTGGTGAAATAAGGCCATTCGCTGTTTTGCGGGGGAAAAAAATTTTACTTTACTAAGAAATTCCTTGCAAAGAAACACATAAAATTTGCAACCAACATAAATAGCATTACCTTTCTACTTCGGTGCTTGACAACTGATCCATCTTTGCAAGCTTCTATCCATATTGTTTCAGCTCTTCATTATTTGGAAAAAGTACCCTCGCCTTTGCCAAATTATCAGAGCATATTTTCTTCACCTTCTCGAGTTCATTAAAGTCTTTCTGGACTCTTGACAACATTTCCTAGTAAAGTAAAAAAAAAACAGTTTTTAGATAAGACTATAGATAATGTGAAACTATTGATAATGTGGGAATGATAATGTGGAACTAGTGAGTCTATGGAGAATTGAAGAGTACAGTAAAAAATAAAGGCATAGTGTTGGTCCTAGTGGACCAACACTGACCATATAATAAAGGAACGGGAACAGGATGATATTGGCAGACTACATATAATGTGAAATTAGTGATGTGTAGATTGTACCTTCTCTTTAACTTTATCAGATGTATCATGTGTATTTTGTATGTCTCTGGTTACAGACATGATACAATCGTTCACTTCATCTCCTTGCGAAAAATTCAAAGTTTTCTGTACCCCTCTAAGAGTTTCTTTTGGAGTTCTCAAATCGTCACCATATCCAAATTCCTAGAAGATATGATATAACTAGATTAAATATGATAAATTAAATATAGCAATTCTATATAATTTAAAGCAGGTGGTAAAACTTAAGATTCCATAATAGAACCATAATTAAATATGTAAAAAAAATTGTTCTACAAAAGCATTATAGAAAACAAGCCTATAGAACCAGATAAAATATTGTGATTCTCTTTAATATTAACCTAGCTACACCTCATCATTCTATAACAGAAGCATATTTAAATATGTTAATTTATGATTCTCCAAAAGCATTATAAAAAAAAAACAAGTCTATAGAACCAATGTATTTATATTCAGGATATTAATGTGTTATAAATTAATTATAAAAGTTCCGAAAGTACTAATATTCAGGGTATTAGAGTTATTTAGCAGATACAACGTACTAGAGGGACAAATATGTAAAGACATTTTTATAAATATTTGCCTGACAACTTACATTCTCAGCAAATACCTCGGCGTGCACATTTCCTTTCTCAGCATAATCCCAGTTACCATCAATATCTCTGAACATCTATTTTTTACATGACAAGTTTTATGATTAGTCACTCACCATGTTAATCCTAAATACTACCGAATCAATGTTATAACCATTAAAAACTGATTCTATTACACAAAACTGGTTCTATTACAGAACCACAAATAAAACAGATTAAACAATAATAATAACTTGAAAAGGAACAGAATTAAATTTACCTTGCTAACTGTTCCTTCATCATGCTGGATAAAATGGGTATCACGTCCCTCTTCCTCTTCAGCAAAATCACCATCAACGTGAGTATCTCCAAGTTCCTTTTTTCAAATTTGCATGAAATTTGTGAGCAAGTTGTATTGTAATTTTATTCTACACACCAATACCTTAATTCTCTAATCATTCAACAGGTTCTTAATATACTCACAAAAAAATATACTACATCATGAACTACGGTCTACGACAACTATAATTAAATTATACATGCTCAACAGGTTCTTCATTATCCTTCTGATTAACATGTTCTTCACCATCCTGCTCAACAAATTCTATACCATTCTGATTGAATTTGTCTTCATTTTTTGGCTTCTCGATCTCAATCTGCATTAATTGAGAAAATGATTAACATGCATATATCAGAATTATATGCATTTTCATTGCCTAAATAGTGCGCGTTACAAAAAAAAAAAGCAGAATCTCAGAATATATCAGAATTTTTCTAAGTAAATAATCTTTTGAACCAGAAAATTACACTTACGATTTCTCCTTTGCCAAAAGTATGGTCAAGCATTTCAGCTCTGTTTCTATCCCTTACCCTTGAGTTAAGCCATCCAAGGTAAGCTGGATATGTCTTTTCTACGGTTACTAGACGATTCTCTGTCGGTGTAAGGTAGAAATACTACAAAGTACAGACAGGACACTAATGCATTAGCTCACATTACAAATTAAAAAGTGCTTTTAACTAATTAATCATACACCAAAATGATTTTTACTCACCAGTAGGAATACTACGGAACCGGTGTAGAACTGAGTATTTGGATTTTTCCACCAACTCTCATGACTTGATTTCAAATTTTCTATAACTGGTTTGCACCAGTTATAGTTCTTCGCATCGTCGTAATTGCCGCAGAACTTCAAAACTTTTGGGCACACAAAGGATGTTTTGTTTGATTTAATGAACAGGTTTGTCATAAGCACCATGAAGTTTTGTTTGAAGTTGTCATCCGCCACCATCGATGCTTCAATTTTCTGACGGACGTCCTTCTCGGTAATCCTACTTGTTGCCTTCCCCTCAAACTGCTTTTTCCATTCCCGCATCCTTTCGTTCTCACCTTCGAAAGAAACCTCGATTGGTCCTCTTGGAAGACCTAGGACGTCAACTACGTCTTCTTCTTTCACTTTCAGTTTACGGCCAGGATGTAAAGCCATATATCCCAAATTATGGTCATACCACAATAAACAGTTAACTGCCATAAACTGCGGGAATGATTTGCCCTCCATTGAGAAAGACAACAAGTGACCGAATCCTGGTTCTTTAACCCACTCTTTTTGAGCAGCGGACATCCCTTCAACCACGGCTGTGAATGTAGATGGGTAAGCTCTCAAATTAACTTTTTTTGGATCCTCAGAATTGCTTGCATTTACCACATCTTTCTTTGCCTTCTTGACTTTTTTCTTACTTCCCTGATAGAAAGAAAAAGGGGGGAAAAACAATTATTAGTTTGCATTTTTTCTGACATCAATGGAAATTCATGTATGAGCTATCTTAAATACCTGGACTCTAGCTTTTCTTTTTTTCGGCAAGGCTGTCCCTCTTTCAAAATCGCTATCATCATTATCATTAATGATAGTAGACGATTTTCCTTTCTTTTTTGCTGCTGGAGTTGGTTTACCCTGATTAATGATGTGAAAAAAATGTCATTGTATATCAGTTATACTTTATTCTACTATAGATCCAAGTTTTTTTTGGATTCTACTGCAGAACCATAAGCATAAAAATATGTAATCATAATTACTTCATAGTTTTAATACCTGGTCTTGTTTTCTCCTTTTCTTCTTCATTTTAGAAATTTCAACGATCTGTATTTTTCACAAAGGTAACATATTATGAAATAGGTACCAATTATGAAAGTTAACATATTATGTCACAAAGGGAAAATAGCCTTAGCAATTACCTCAGGGTCATCAGCTTTAGCGTGAAAATCAGAAACTCCAATTACCTCAGGGTCATCGAACTGATTATCCACTGAACCTTTTCTTTTATTTATTCTTGGAGTCTTTGTTGCCCTCACTTTCCTTGGCCGTTTTTCAGGAGGACTTTGTTCCAATTCAGTTTCATCATCACTTTCTTGTTCTTCAACTCTTTCTTCATCTTCGAATATTTCTGGTTCTTCAACCCTAATGGCTTCTTCTTGTTCTTCGGGCCTTCTCATTAGCCTCGGTGATTTCCTCTGTTCTTCACCCAACTTTGATTCATCACAATCAAAAACTTCTTCATTTTCTTCGCGCACAGCCATTAGCCTTGGCGATTTCCTTACACTTCCAGATGTTCCAAATTTTATTCTAGTACTCTCAACAGAAACTGGATTAATATCTTCTTCACCTATTAACAAAATAAATCATGTGATACACAATAATGTAGAAAAATTCAACTGAAATAACAATAAACAAACTGCCATTCAAAATGAATCCTTACATGTAGGTGTTGGCAACACTTGTGAGTCTTGTTTTTCTTGTGAGCTCTCTGGTGTGTATAAAACCAATGCACGAAGAGCATCACTTGCTAGATCCGGTTTAGTAGCTGCTGGGCTTTGGATTAAGTCATTCTTGGCTTTGTAATCTTTGTCAATTCCACCTGCTCCATCTAGAAAAATTGAGATTTTTTAGTATGCAGTTACATTATGGTGTACTAAAGTTAAAAATTCACCATCAAGGACTTCATTTAACCTTTGTCAGTTGCTTCTAATGATGATCAATAAAGATAAATCTGTGATACCTTTTTCATCTTCTTTTTCCAAGTCTTTGTCCTCGTTCTGTAGTATAGGATTGTCCACTTTGTTTTGTTTCTGTGAGCTTAATGAATCAGGAATATCAATGAACTCTTCTTCCAAATTTCTATCTGCACATCCATCACAACAACAGAGAATATATTACATATAAAATGGGAACATGAAAACGTCATTTTAATAGAAAATATATTCTTCCACACCTTTGTCCTTGGGTCTGAATCTAATTTTGAATCTCCTATGTTTCTTATTTTCAACTTGTCTGTCAACTAAAATCACAGAGTCTTCCAAACTCCCATCATTGGACTTCAAATCCATATCTGTTGCTTTTCTTTCATCCACCAGAATTGATTCTTGTTCTGAAAACATTCCTTCATAGAATGACTTGAGTTCAGCGTCATCAAACCAGTCCTCGTTCATCTGTTAAGAGTGTAGTTTATTAGAAAACAAACAAATATTAAGTTCTAAAATGAAAAAGAAAATAATGTAATCAACTTACAAATCCTGGGTAATGTTCAGCTATGTTGAAATGAGCAGGACACTCTAACAGGAATTTATACAAATAATACAGGACATAGTATCCACACTTGGTACCATCTTTTTGTTGAGGAATTTTTGGTATGAAGAGAGGGATACCAAGAATTTCATCAGATTCTTCCTTCTTTACATTTTTGAATAAATCAAAAACGAACCTGAACAAATAAAATTTATTAGTTAACATCTAAAATTATAGCTAACAGAGTACATTAAATAATTCCTAGTATTCCATACTTACTGTCTTAGCAAGGGCTCCTTTTTATTTGGTCCTATTCCATGTAGTGAGTCCAACAGAAGCATACAAGGACTCCTTAGTTCAGAACCCATTTTCTCACCGATATTACAGATAACAAGTAAATTCCAGTGGTTTCTATTATTAAACAACAATAATTTTTGTTAGAACTAATCAAGACTCTGAATGCTACGAATAACATGCCAAAATTTAACTAATACTTACGCTTCACAAATTGGAATAAAGATATATCTGCTTTGGAAAATATTTCCAACAGATTTCAACTTCATTGCTTTCTCTCTGCTACCTGAACCCTTCTTTTTTTCATACTTAGCAAACCATAATGGGTCAAAGTACATGCATCCTAATTTTTTTTCACTCGGTATTTTTTCCCATAAGAGTCTACATAAACATGATGAGATGAACAAATTAGGTATAAAAAAGACATATGAGATGAACATGATAAGATATAAAACAGTTACACAGACATAAAAAAGAATGATTTTATAGTTTTATTACCTTTTGTATTCTTCGAAATTAAGTGTGCTTAATTCTTCATCCAAATTAAGCGTGCTTAATTCTTGTTTATCAACAGGAATGGTCATCCTTGACTTTGAACCCCTTGCTTTGAATATAAATTTGCCCCGCAAGCGGTTGCTAGAACGTGAACCTAACAAATTTTAATGACAACTATAAATATATATGTTTCGACAGTAGAATCAAATGGAAGCATATATTCTAAATACATGTATACATTAATTTCTCGGTTCTACTATGCAACCACATTATAACACATCATATCAGAACATATAGATCGGAACATACAGATCGGATTGGAACATCAGACCAGAACATACAAATGTACACAAACATTGAAATCTACAAATTGTTGTTCTACTGTAGAACCAACTTTCATACCACCAAATATACATGAAGCTATAAAACAATCTTAATCAGTCAAATCTACTAAAATTTGGTTCTGTGTTAGAAGTTTAATTGTAAAACAAAATTATAATACCTAATTATTAGCAATGTAGTCTAACTTTCAACAGCAAACACCATTACCGAACGACAAGTACACTACCCTAATTTTAGAAGCACATGAAGAGACAAACCTAGTAAAGTTTGGTTCCATTAAAGTTAGAGTACATTGTTGTTCTGTAATAGTACTATCTAATAGTACATTGGTGTTCTGTACAGTTAGAGTACATTGTTGTTTTGATTCTACTACAGAATCAAAACTTAAGCAAGAAAAAATGACTTTAAATAGATAAAGCTTCTATAGTACAATCAAAAAATCAGAAACACATAAATATGCTTCAATAGTAGAATCAAAATCTAGGCACAACACATACATGAGATTGAAAGCCTGATATTCATGCGATTCTAATATACAAGCTTTATACAGCTACAAATACAAACATGTGTTGTACGGTAGAATCAAAAACTACAAGTAGACAAATAACCAATAACCTTCTATAGTAGAATCAGAAATTCACACAAAACAAAAATGAAACCAAAGAATATCAACATAAATAAGATTCTATAGTAGAATCAAAATACACAAATTATTACCAATTACTTATTAATTTCGAATTCTACTATAGAATCATTCTGTTGTGATTAAACAAATGGTTCTATTACAGAACCACAAATACAACAGAAATTTTGGAACTATTACAGAAACATAATTTATTCCTTACAATCTATACACAAAACTGGTTCTATTACAGAACCACAATATTATAACACAAATTTTGATTCTATTATAGAAACACAATTTATTCCTTACGATTTATGCACACAAATGGTTCTATTACAGAACGAAAACATTACAACAGATGTAGATAAATATGAAAATAACTGTAAACTCGCATTATATTACCGAATCAATGTTATAATCAACAAAGACTGATTGACATCAACAAATAACTATAGAATCACTATAGAACCAGATCTATTTAAGCATGCATATACATTTTTTAAAACAAAAACAGCTAATAATACCTATTCTTCTCGGAAACATTTGTATCTGTATATCTGATGCAGATTAACCTGAAAATTACAATTCAAATCCCTAAATTAACGAATTGAAGAATGCCATTGATAATTACAAAAATGCCATTGATAATTTTGTACTGTTGGATCAAATGGAAGGCTAGGATGATGGTTCTCTCTAATTCTCCATGTAACAATTTCTCCCTAGAAGGGGACTCATGTAGAGAAAATCAATTAAGGAAATATATGGTATGTAGACAAAATAACCATGATTCTATAACAGAATCAAATTACACAAAACACAAAAAACATATAGTATAGAAATTTTGGTTCTAGCACAAAAACAAAATTTATACCTTACGATTTATGCACAAAATTGGTTCTATTACAGAACCACATGTACAACAGATGTAATAACACATGAAAATAAGTGTAAACTCGCATTATATTACCTAATCAATGTTATAATCAACAAAAAGTGACTGACATTAACAATCACTATAGAATCACTGTAGAATGAGATCTAATTAAGCATGCATATACATTTTTTAAAGCAAAAATAGCTAATAATACAAATATGATTCTATACTAGAATCAAAATACAAAAAACAAAATGAAGCCAAAGAATATCAAAATAACCATGATTCTATAACAGAATCAAATTACACAAAACACAAAAAACATATCAGATCTGATTGTATTCTACTGTAGAATCATATAACTACCAATTACCTACTAATTTCGAGTTCTAGTATAGAATCAAAGTTTGAATTAGATAAAAAAATTACCTATTCTTCTCCCAAACTTCATTTTCGAGCTTAGAAATTAACAAAATGCTAGTTAGATTATGAATAAAACTCTAAAAAAATTACAGAATCATTACCTAGATGATTAGATTTGAAGATGAAATCACGATTTGAAGCTGTATTCTCCGTTTGCGACGACGTACGAGCTGAGCTTGTATGTATCGTGTGTGTATTTGCAGAGAGTATTGAGCTGAGATGTGCGTGTTAGTTGTAACCGTTTTATCCTTTGTTTTTTTTTAATTTCTTTTTGTTTTTTATTGTTTTAATCACAGCCGTTGGTTGATTTAATGGTCAGATGATGGGTCTCCACATGTACTCTATCTAACTTGGGTCTCCCTAGAGTGTGACTCTTACATATATGGTGTGGCTCAAAAGAGAACTCTTTTTTTGAAGAAAACCAAGGTACTAATCCTAACCATTGGATGTATTATAATCAATGGCCCCGCCAGGGGCACCCACACACTAATCAAATACACCCTCTCACACACAATCCCACCTAATCCCCTTCGTTTTTAATTTGATTTTTACCGTCAATCGATGATATTTTTTTAAAATTTAATTTCACCACATTTTTCTCCATCTCCCAACGATCAGTTTGCATACCATATGTGCTATATTTTAATTTAGTTTTCTAAGTTCTCCTTTTAAAGAGGTTCTCTCTAGATCACTACTCATATATATATATACCAAAAAAATGGTCAAAAATGCTAAAAAATGCATATTTTCGAAAACTGAAAAAATTGGAAACTGTAAGTTGCAACCTTTGCAACCTCATTTGCAACCTCATTTGTAACTTTAGGGCGGCGCTAGCCATGTGCGTTTGCAACCTTTGCGACCTCATTTGCAACCTTTGCAACCTCATTTGTAACCTAGGGCGGCGCCAGCCGTGTGCCTTTCAACTGAGGTTGCAAAGGTTGCAACGGAGGTTGCAAAGGTTGCAAAGAAGGTTGCAAAGGTTGCAAAAGAGGTTGCAAAGGTTGCAAAAGAGGTTGCAAAGGCACACGGCTGGCGCCGCCCTGAAGTTACAAATGAGGTTGCAAAGGCACACGGCTGGCGCCGCCCTGAAGTTACAAATGAGATTGCAAAGGTTGCAAAGGAGGTTGCAAAGGCACACGGCTGGCGCCGCCCTGAAGTTACAAATGAGGTTGCAAAGGTTGCAAAGGAGGTTGCAAAGGTTGCAACTGAAAACTGGAAGTTGCAACTTACAGTTTCCATTTTTTTCCAGTTTTCTAAAATATGCAGTTTTCAGTATTTCATGGCCACTTTTTTGGAATCTAATATATATATATATATATATATATATATATATATATATATATATATATATTTTAGATTCCAAAAAAGTGGTCGAAAATGACATCTGAAACCCGGAACTTGCAATCAGAAATTTGTAGCATCGAAGTTGCAAATGAGGTTGCAACAGTTGCAATTGAGGAAGGTAGTATTTTTGGAATTTTGAAAACAAGGTCGGTATTTTTAGAATTTTAGAAAGGTTGGTAGTATATATTTAAAAATCTAATAGTTGACATGGGTAGTTTTGAAACTATCCCTAGTTTATTTCATTAATTAGAAAGACCATATTTTTTGGAAAGAAGATTTTAGTTAGAAAAGTTGCAAATGGTAATAGCTGAAAAAGGTACTCCAATTTGGTTAGTTATTATTTAGGAGAATATAAGATATTTTAATTATAAAATATATAAGATATATTAACTTTTAGTTGGAAAAGTTAATCACTTAGTTATTAGTAATTATAATATTATTAGTTTATTTCATTAATTTGAATGTCCATTTTTGGAAAGAAGAGATTTTAGTTAGAAAAGGTAATAGCTGAAAAAGGTAATTGGTTAGTTATTAATATTATTAGTTTATTTCATTAATTAGTACGTCCATATTTTTGGAATCAAAAGATTTTAGTTAGAAAAGGTAATAGTTGAAAAAGATAATCGGTTAGTTATTAATATTATTAGTTAATTTATTAATTAGAACATCCCTATTTTTAGAAAGAAGATATTTTAGTTAAAAAAATTTGAAAAAATAATAGCTGAAAAAATTAATTGGTTAATTATTATTTAGGAGAAGTGTTGGGAAGAGCTGCGAAAACAATTGAATAAGGTAAGTACCGTACCGTACCAAAACTTTTAATGTTTCGTCCTTTATAATATAGTATAGATAGATTACAATTATGTCTTTATATAATCATTATTTTTAATGTTTTTTAAATTTTAATTTAATATAATTTAATATACTCATGTTTACGGATTATACTAATATTTCCCTATTATAAACAATGTATATAGATTTTTAATATATTTTATTAATAATTAAAAAATATGGTGTGATATTTTCGGGTATATATTAATGATTATAAGATTAGTTTTAAATAAAAATGGTAAAATATTTTAATTAGAAAAAAAATATTAATGATTGAAAGATATGATACGATTTATTTTTTAGATATTTATAAAAGGCAATATATTCAACTAAAAGTAAATGTAAAAAAGGCAATAGATTAATTACCATTAATTATATTAAGTTATTATTTATTTTAATAAATAGGATAACCAAACCGAAAACCAAAACTTTTATTTAATAAATAGGATAACCAAACCGTAAGCTAAAATTTTTAATGTTTCGGCTTTAATATAATAGTATAGATAGATATTTTCGGGTATATATTAATGATTATAAGATTAGTTTTAAATAAAAATGGTAACATGTTTTAATTAGAAAGAAAAAATTAATGATTGAAAGATATGATACGATTTATTTTTTAGATATTTATAAAAGGCAATATATTCAACTAAAAGTAAATGTAAAAAATGAAATCAGTTAATTATCATTAATTATATTATGTTATTATTTATTTTAAAAAATAGGATAACCAAACCGAAAACCAAAACTTTTATTTTAATAAATAGGATAACCAAACCGAAAACCAAAATTTTCAATGTTTCGACTTTAATATAATAGTATAGATAAACTAAAAAGTACTCCGTATATTTATATAAGATAGATTTTGTCCAAAATTTTGATAATCGTCTATTCCTCCGTACGACAAAGATCTTAAAATAAATAGATGAAAATCGTTGGATTTAGCATAAAATATGTTTTATATTTTAATATGCTATAAAATAAAAACTATATTTATATTGAAATACGAAAATGTATTTGTCAATGATTTAAATCATATACAATTAGGTTTTCTACAATTGATAGCATTATCAATGTAGAACTTCTACATAGATTAGGATTAATGTAAAAATTCGTAATTATATTTTCTCTTGATATTCTGAGTGTTTCTATTTGAATAATAATTATTAAAGTATCACTAAATTAAAGATATTTTTATGAGGTTCGCATGGATTGTAAAATCATTTAAATCTGATTTCTAGATCTCAAGATAGAGGCCAAATAGTAAATATGAATTTTTTAATACTAATAAATAAAAAATAAAATTCAATTCTAATACATCTTTTTTTAATTATATCATTTTTAGAATATAATTTTCTTTTTAAAATTCAATTATAATACAACCTTTTTTAATTATATCCTTTCTAGATTATAATTCTCTTTTTAAAATTCACTTATAATACAACCTTTTCTAATTATATCCTTTTTAAATTATAATTTCTTTTTTATGTGATCTAATCTTGATCGTTAATTTTCAATCCAACGGATCATATAATTTTGGTAGTACAGCGACCCGACCAAAATTTGGATAAGATCCCTCTCATAAAGATATTTTTAAATTAAATTTAGTTCTAATGATGAAGAAAAAAACAAATCGATCAAATCGATGAAGAAAGGGTATTATAGTAAATTAACAAAGTGAAAATTATAAATAAATATATAAGGATATAATTTTATAATCCAACAGATGACTTTTAATCCAATTTTTTAATCCAACGGATCATATGCTTTTGGTAGTACAGCGACGACGACCAAAAATTTGGATAAGATCTCCCTTATGCTTATTATATATACTAGCTTATAACCCGTGCAACGCACGACTCCTTTTTAATATCTACAATTATATTACTTTTATGAAATTTTATAAGTTATTAATTTACCTATCAAGTTGGTGTTTGAAAATTGATATATATATAAGATTTTACATGTTCGATTTAATATTTGTACTCTATCTTGAATTTTAAAATTTGATTTGGACGTTTACAACCCACATGAAATTAACAAAATAATCTTTAAATTAATGATGGTTTAATATAATTAAATCTACACATAAACAAAAAAGAGAAGAAATTGACGATTTTTTAAGTTGAAAATTCTATTTGATTTATGAATTCTACTTATAATTCGTTTCATTATCAAAATATCCTTATAATTGTTTAAAGATAGTTCTACTCACAATCAAATACAATTTTAATAATAAGTGTAAGAGAGATTTTGTCCGAAATTTTGATAATCGGTAGTCTATTCCTCCGTATGACAAAGATCTTAAAATAAATAGATGAAAACCGTTGGATCTAGCATAAAAAATGTTTTATATTTTAATATGTTATAAACTAAAAAGTACTCCGTATATATATTTATATAAGATAGATTTTGTCCAAAATTTTGATAATCGTCTATTCCTCCGGACGAAAAAGATCTTAAAATAAATAGATGAAAATCGTTGAATTAGCGTAAAAAAATGTTTTATATTTTAATATGTTATAAAATAAAAAAGTATATTTATATTGAAATACAAAAATGTATATGTTAAATCATATACAATTAGGTTTTCTACAATTGATAGCATTATCAATGTAGAACTTCTACATAGATTAGGATTAATGTAAAAATTTGTAATTATATTTTCTCTTGATATTCTGAGTGTTTCTATTTGAATAATAATTATTAAAGCATCACTAAATTAAAGATAATTTTATGAGGTTCGCATGTATTGTAAAATCATTCAAATTTGATTTCTAGATCTCAAGATAGAGGCCAAATAATAAATATGAAATTTTTTAATACTAATAAATAAAAAATGAAATTCAATTCTAATACAATTTTTTTTTAATTATATCCTTTTTAGAATATAATTTTATTTTTAAAATTCAATTATAATACAACCTTTTTTAATTATATCCTTTTTAGATTATAATTTTATTTTAAAATTCAATTCTAATACAACCTTTTCTAATTATATCCTTTTTAGATTATAATTTTTTTTTATGTGATCTAATCTTGATAGTCTAGTTTCAATCCAACAGATCATATAATTTTGGAGTTTAGCGACCAGACCAAAATTTGGATAAGATCCCTCTTATAAAGATATTTTTAAATTAAATTTAGTTCTAATGATGAAGAAAAAAAACAAATCGATGAAGAAAAGGTATTATAGTAAATTAACAAAGTGAAAATTATCAATACATATATATGGATATAATTTATAATCCAACGGTTGACTTTTAATCCAACGGATCATATGTTTTTGGTAGTACAATGACGACGACCAAAAATTTGGATAAGATCTCCCTTATGCTTATTATATATAAGGTATTAACTAGCTTATAACCCGTGCGATGCACGGTTTTTTTTTAATTTTATTTATTTAATAAATTTATTTATGTATGTTTCATTTTGAAAATTGCTATTTTTATGTTTGGCGTCATCGAAATTATTTTAAATTAGGTTAATTAACATTGATGTATATTTATTACTTGTCTTTTGAGGTGGTTTTCCAATTATAGGTTCTACATATATGAATGTAAATATCATATGGTGGTATTGATAAAATTTATGCATATACAGGAAACATACGTGTACATATATAATGTATTAAAAAAGACATAGACTGAGATGTGATCATTGTTTACTTTTTTTTTTTGAATATTTTTGCTTATAGACTTTTACAATGAGTATCTGTTCATTAACAACGTCTCTTGTTAGTTGTTACGCTCAATTTTTTATTTTTCATTTGTAGATATAAATCTGGTGGACAAATCAATAACTCAATATTTAGGTTTTTTTTTGTCTTAAAAAAGTTTGTCTAATAATATTTTAATATCTCAATATTTTGACATGGGATGAAGTTGGAAGCAATGAAGAAGAATTATTTTGGAGGTAACTAATGGTCTTGTATTTATAGCTAGATTTCTTCTTGGTAGAATAATGTAATTATAATTCTATCTATTATTGTATTATGATTTCTTTTCCAATTCATTGTAGAGATCTTTTTAATTTATTTATTTGTAATTGATTATGATTTTTTATACATATTTCACGGTGAGCAACCCAAAAAATATGCAAGGGAGTATAAATTTATACAGTCATCTACAGTTCATCACTCGCACAGGATATATAATATTTGAAAAGAAGTTGCTGTGGAACAAAAAGTAGGGCGTATTCAATTATTAGATTGCGGCTAGGGTTTGTATGTATTTATTGTTAGGGTTCGTGAGCTTCGTGCTTTAATGGCTGCTCTCGTGTTCGTGGCTGAATCTGCCCTCACAAGATGCCTACGTACTTTGATGAATATCAAAGATCAAGCCAAAAAACGTAGTTCTGAGAATGAGGGGTCAGACCCTTTATATAGGCTGAGAAGCCCTAGAATTAGGGTAGAATTAGGATACTTGGTGGGCAAGTCAGAGCTTTGGCCCAATTCTAGAGCCTTCCAAGAGATAAGAGGATAAATATTGAAGATAGATGCCTTGGAGGCTACTCTTAATGTAATTTGGTTTCCTTGTTGACTCAAATTCGGAGTCTTATTTTTGGCTGACTTTACAGCTACGAAATTAATATCAACTCAAGGGTTCCGGGCCTCATTAATGGGCTTTAACTTTGGACCAAGCTAGGTCTAATTAATGCAATATTAATGATGTCTTTAAGGCTTACTTTTAGCCCATATCATTTGCCCCCCAACTTCTAGGAAAACTGATCAGGTTTTCCTTGAAGTTATAACGATCTTATTCGAGACTTGGGTCAGGGTTCATTGCTCGTACGCGAGTATTTTCAACAATATCACCTTAATGTAAAGCGTGGAGCGACCGACGCGTTTACGATGATGTTGAACGACACTAAGCGGTGTTAAACGGCACCACACAGCGCTAATCAATTTTAAACAACGTTTAAACAGCGTCAAACGATGTTAAATGGAATAAAACGGCACTAAAGGCACTAATCGGCGCTAAACGGTGCTAATTGAAAATATTAAATTGTGCTTTGAGCATAAAATTATATTTCCACGTTCCTGGAATTTTCAGAATTTTTATCTCTGAAACGTAATTTTTTTTTTAATTTTCTGCAAATTTTTCGACCTGGATTGAGGTCGTCACGAAGTGCCCAAGTCGTGAGACTTCCGACCTCGTCTCACGACGTGAATCGAGCTCGTCCAAGGGCTGTAAAAGAGGCAGGTCGTGAGGTTTCCGACCTCGTCTTACGACGTGAATCGAGTTCGTCCAAGGGCACCAGATAGGGCAGGTCGTTCTGCTTTCGACCTCAATCCACGAGGTGGATTGAGTTCGTGTAAGGACGCCATATATGGCAGCTCGTTGATTCTACGAGCTCGTTCCGCGACGTGGATCGAAGTCATGTAAGGTCGTTTAAAGAGGCACATCGCGACCTTTGCGATCTTAAATTCCGAACTACTTCGAGCTCGTGTATACTCCTAAAAATGACCTGGTCGCACAACTCACGACCTCTTATTTCGAGGTGATTTGAGGTCGTGTAAGGTTACCCGTATGGCCTGATCGTGAGATTTTCGACCTCAGTCTACGAACTGGAACGAGATCGTGTACAGCCTATGAATCAGCCAGGTCGTGTGAGACTTGCCCTAAATCCACGAGGTGGATCCAGGTCGTGTAAGGGCACTTATTGGCCTCCTCGTGTTGTATACGAACTCAATTTACGAACTGAATTGAGTTCGTATAAGGTTTTTCAATTTATTTTTTTATTATTTTCTCGATCCTTCTAGAATTCTCTTTTAGATTCTTCAAGCTTCCACGAGCTTCTAGATCTTGGGCCTTTATCTAGGCCTACGGGCTTTAACTGGTTATAACCGGTTGCTTTAGCATTTTAACCGGCTGAATGACCGGTTATACCTTGTATAAAAGAGTGAGAAGTGTACTTCATTTTTTACTTCACTCAAATATTTCACTACAGATTCTCTCAAGAGCTCCTAGCTTAAGGCGATTTCCGGCAAGAGTTTTCCGGCGAAAGTTCTTCCATCAAGTGATTTTCTGGGTTTCTCTTGAAGATCATCTTCAGAGTATTCTTCTCAAGCATTCATCAATGGCGGATGACAGGGAAGCTAGGAGATTAAGCAAGATGAGTTCTTCATCACGAGGTACCTCTTTCCCTCCTATCCGTTCAAAATATACTTCCTTGATTGACATGATTAATCAAAGAGGAGATGAATATCCTTCTGTTTCCGCATTAGATTCGTATAATCATCATTCGAAGTTCTTTGATGTTGAAAAAGTTAAAAAGTTTAATAAACTCTTCAACGTTCGTTCTCCTTTAAAATTAGTCCCAGCTGAACCAGGGGACCGTTCTTGTCATTGGAAACCCCATGCCCTTTGCATTTATAAGGATGCTATCATGGCTGGGCTTCATTTCCCTTTCCATAATTTTATTCCCACTTTGCTAGCGGATGTTCAAATAAATCCCTGTCAATTAGTTCCAAATGCTTGGAGAGCCATTCTTTGCTTCATGGTTCTCTGTTTAAAAAACAATTTCCCACTAACTGTCCCCCCCTTTAGGAAGATTTTTCAATTTAAGAATAGTGCAATCACTTATCCTGGCTGGGTATATATCAGCCTTCGTGCTACGATCCCCAATATTTACGATCCTTCTTCAATCCCTGATAATAACCCTAAATGGAAAGAAGAGTTTATGTACCTTCTATGAGAGGGTGGTGATTGGGGCACCCTCTTTCGTAGCTCTTTTGGGAAGGTAATCGATGGGAATCCAGATGATATCAAACTGGATGACGCCGAAAAAGCTGTTTTTGATACCCTTACTGCAGACAATGGGGAAACTCACTTCTTCTCCCTTCTTGAGGAATTTTCCCTCAAGTCCGTGGGTCTTTCATCTGTCACTGATAAGGGTAAACCTCGTCATTCTTTCACTTAGCTTCTTATTCATTTGTATGTTAAATTTTATTGTCATTGACTTTGCCTTTGATTTTTCAGCTGCTAAGGCCATAAATGAGCTTCAAGAGCATTTGGCTGGGGAGACTTCCCGTATGAAGAGAAAACGAGCTGCGAAGGACCCCAGGGGACAGCCTACAGGGCCTGCCTTTCTAAGGCCCCATGATGCTATTGATGTGGATGATGGGAGCGGGGCTGCCTCTTCTGCCAAATCATCTGTTTTTCGGCCTGCTTGGGGCATCAGAAAACAAGACTCAGTGGTTGGGGATACCAAGCACTCGAAGGATTGGTCCTATCACTCAATCACCCCTGCCGACTATCGTGACATTGTTGTTTCTCGTGACTTGGAGGGGGTTGAGCTGTTGGGAACTCAAGCTCTTGCTACTGTGAGTATTTTACTTCTCTTTTAGCTTAAATGTTTTACCTTCCATTCCTTAACACTTAAATCGTGCTTTCAGAGTAACACCTACTTCCAGGCAGCCATGCATCATGCCAAGTCTTGGCGAACTCAGGCTGGGACCCATAAGAAAGATCTTGATCAGTCACAGGTCTAAGTTGCTGGCTTAGAGGAGAAGTTGAAGGCAAAGGAGGAGGAACTTGAGAAAGCCTATGGCAGCATTGCTGAGCTTCGCCAAGGCAAGGAGGATATCATTGAAGACTATATGGACTCTGAGGACTTCCAGAAGATTATGGCTAAGCATGATGACATTGCTTATCCGGCCACCTACTTTAGTGGCTGGAAAGGGGCCTTAGATGCTGTTTCTGAGAGGCACCCTGGGTTGTTCCAGATTGGGGATTTCCCTTGCCCTGAGGCTCCCTTAGAGTTGGCCAAGCTATTGGAATCCCAGAGGATTTCTCCTATGGAAGAGGATGAGGAGGATGGTGAGGAAGATGAGGAGGGAGGTGATGCTACAGATAGGATCTTGGATCCTGAGCACTCTCCGCTTCAGGCTGATGCTGAAGAGTCTACTACTGCCACCAGCTCTGATAGAGAATCTCCAATTAAAAGCTCTGCCAAAGCTGCCAAGGCTGCTAAGGCTACTCTTAAGGCTCCTTGATTTTATGTCGGCCCTGCGTGGCTTATCTTTCGTTATTTCTCTTTCTTGACTTATGAATCGTAACTTATAGCCTCCGGGCTTTGTTTATTTGCTTTAAGCATCCTTCGATTTTTCCTTTCACTTAGTTGTTTCGTCTTTTGTATTTTGGCTTACTTTAGCTAGCAATTTTTAAATATGCTTTGATACATAACAGACATAAGGAATAATAACCAAGAGAGGAGAAAATCAAATTGCATTAAACTTGAAATGGGTCTGGCTCTTCATAATACTCTACTTCCTACTCAGAGCTTAATAACTCAAAAAATGGTTTCATCGACCTTATCTCTACTTTCCAAACACATAAAAAGCTGAATCCTTTCAAGGATAGCTCAAACATAATAAATCTTGAGGTTCAAGGCATGCCAAGTACGGGGCACCTCAACCCCGTCCAAGGTCTCCAACTTGTACGATCCACGACCTAATGTTCCTTTGACACGATACGGACCTTCCCAGTTTGGTGCCAGCTTTCCCTTTTGTCCAACTCCGGATGCTTCAATTTTTCTGAGTACTAAGTCCCCCTGACGGAAGAACCTTTCTTTCACCCTCAGGTTGTAATAGAAGGAGGCCTTCTTCTGATGTTCAGCATTCCTAGCATGAGCTTCATCCCTTACTTCATCAATCAAGTCAAGGGCTAACCTCATTCCTTCTTCATTAGCATCAGGCTCAAAGGCCTCCACTCGAGGAGACGTATGCATGATTTCTACGGGGACAACGGCCTCAGCTCCGTAAGCTAACATGAATGGAGTTGCCCCAGTGGTTACCTTACAAGTGGTACGATATGCCCAAAGTATGGGCAATAATTCATCTACCCAAGTATTTCGGGAACGTTCCACCCTCTTCTTGAGTCCATCAAGGATGATCCGATTGGCAACCTCAGCTTGTCCATTAGCCTGAGGGTGAGCAACTGAAGTGAACCGAAGCTCGATTCCGTTCTCATCACAATAATCCCTAAATTCTTTGTTATTGAATTGTAAGCCATTGTCCGTAACTAGGATTCGTGGTATTCCATACCTGCACATGACATTCTCCCAGAAGAACTGCATAACTTGCTTGGTTGTGATCTTAGCCAAAGGTTTGGCTTCAATCCACTTCGTGAAGTAATCGATAGCTACAATCAGAAACTTTCTTTGGGCTGTGGCCATTGGAAATGGCCCAAGTATATCCATCCCCCACATAGCAAAAGGAATGGGGGAACTGACGGATGTCAACATCTCTGGTGGTTGCCTAACCACTGGTGCATGTTTCTGGCACCGATCACACTTTTTCACATATTCCTTGGCATCAGCCATCATCTCAGGCCAATAAAATCCAAGTCTAACTATCTTGTGAGCTAGGGCCCTGCCCCCCAAGTGTTGCCCACAAATTCCTTCGTGGACTTCTTCTAGTGCTGACTTAGCTTCTTCGGGCCTTAGGCACTTCAGGTACGGGATCACAAAGGATTTCTTATAGAGGATCCCTTCAATCAGAGCATACCTCAATGCCCTTACTGACAATCTTCGTGCCTCCATGGCATTAGTCGGGAGCCAACCGGTCTCAATATGCATTTTGATCGGGTCTATCCAACACTCTCTAGTTCCAATAGGTGCTACCAGCTTTGAATCAATAGTGGGGGCTCTCAGAACTTGGAAATAGACACTACCAGAATAATTCTCTATCTCAGAAGAGGCAAACTTAGATAAGGCATCGGCCTTGACGTTTTCCTCCCTTGGAATATGCTCAACGTAGCATTCATCGAACTGGGTCATTACAGCCTTAATAACCCTCAAGTACTTAATCATAGTCTCATCTTTCGCCTCAAATTCTCCATTGACTTGGGCCACAACTAGCCTTGAATCTCCACAAACTTTTATATTTTTGACCCTCAGTGCTCCTGCTAAACCAAGTCCAGCTATCAATGCCTCATATTCAGCTTCATTGTTGGTAGTAGGAAAGTCCAACTTCAAAGCATATTCAACTATGAACCAATCGGGGCTTTGCAACACTAAACCTGCGCCACTAGATTTTGATTTTGATGCTCCATCAAAATAGAGCACCCAATATTCCTTCTGATTAGGTACAAGTTCTTCATCTTTATCTCCACTTTCAGGGGTGGTGGTTACTATTTCCTACCCCCCGACTTCTTGGTTGCTAATGGTACATTCAACCACGAAGTCAGCCAATGCCTGAGCCTTGATGGCCGTTCGAGGCTTATACGTGATGTCAAACTCTCCAAGTTCAATTGCCCACTTAATCAATCTTCCACTTGCTTTCGGGCTGTGTAATATGTTCCTCAATTGCTGGTCCGTCAGGACTTCGATTTTATGTGACTGAAAGTACGGTCGTAGTTTCCTTGAAGCTGTTATCAATGCCAAAGAAAATTTCTCGATGGATGAGTAATTCAACTCAGCTCCATGCGACACCTTGCTCACGTAGTAGATGGGTTTCTGAACCTTGCTCTCTTCTCGTATGAGAACGGCACTCAGTGCTTGTTCAGACACCGCCAGGTACAGATATAGAGTTTTCCCGGGACTAGGTTTGGCCAATAATGGGGCTTCGGTCATATACTTCTTCAATTGTTCAAAGGCCTCCTGGCTTTCAGGTGTCCATTCAAAATTCTTGACCTTCTTTAATGCTTGAAAGAAAGGCAAACACTTATCACCAGATTTGGAGATAAATCTCCCTAAGGCTGCAACTCGGCCTGTCAACTTCTGCACATCTCTTATAGAGCGTGGTGGCTCCATGTCTAAGATTGCCTTGATCTTGTCAGGGTTGGCCTCAATGCCTTTCTTTGAAACCATCAGCCCCAAAAACTTTCCAGATCCAACGCCAAAGGCATATTTGGCTGGATTCAACATCATCTTATGGTGCCTCAGCACTTCAAATGCCTCTCCGAGGTGCTTAATGTGATCAGCCGTAAATAGGCTCTTGACTAACATGTCATCAACATAGACCTCCATTGTTTTTCCGATCAGATGGGCGAATATCTTATTCACCAATCGTTGGTTAGTGGCTCCTGCATTCTTTAGTCCAAATGCCATAACAAGATAACAGAAAACACCAAAATCAGTTATGAAGGATACCTTAGGGATGTCATCCTTGTGCATCTTGATCTGGTTGTATCCACTGAACCCATCCATGAAGCTCAACATCTCATGCCCAGTGGTGGCATCTATCAGTGTATCAATTCTTGGCAAAGGGAAACAATCCTTGGGACATGCATCATTCAAGTCGGTGAAGTCTATACACATTCTCCACTTTCCATTGGCTTTCTTGACCATTACAGGGTTGGCCAGCCATTCGGGGAACTGAATTTCTTCGATAAAACCAGCTTCCAGGAACTTATCCACTTCTTGCTTAATGGCCTCTTGCCTTTCCGGAGCAAAATTTCTCTTCTTCTGCTTTATTGTCTTCCTATTGGGATCAACATTTAACTTGTGAGTTATGAGTTAGGGGTCAATCCCTGGCATATCAGCTGCTGTCCAAGCAAACACATCGCTATTCTCTTGTAAGAATTCTATCAACTTGCCCTTCAAGGGTTCGTTCAGAGAAGCTCCAATATAAGTTACCTTCTCAGACTCTCCCGACTCTAGAGGTATGGGGATCAAGTCCTCTGCTGGCTTCCCTCGCTGTTCCTCATCATTGCGGACATCCATGTCTTCGATCGGGAGGACCTGCCCCCCGACTCCATCAGCTCTCAAAGCGGCCACATAGCAACTTCTAGCCATTTTCTGATCTCCCTTTTGTTCTCCAACACCATTCCTGGTTGGAAACTTGATCTTCATGTGGTAGGTAGAGGCAACAGCCTTGAACGCATGAAGTCCTGTCCTTCCAAGGATGGCATTATATGTTGAAGCAGCCTTAATTACCAAAAAATTCAACATCTGAGTAGACTCCCTAGGTTCCTGCCCGATTGTCATGGGCAAGTAAATAGTCCCTTCCACATTGGACTCAACTCCATTAAATCCGTAGATGGGCATGTTGGTTGGGGTCAACTGTGAATCAGTGTATCCCATCTTTACGAATGCATCATGAAACAAAATATCCACAGAAGCCCCATTGTCTATCAAGACTCGCTTCACTTCCGAGTTCCCAATCACAGGGGTTATGACCAATGGGTCGTCATGGGGGAACTTCACCCCTTCAAGATCAGAATCATCAAAACCAATCGATATTTCGGTTCTAGCACGTTTTGGGGCTTCTCCCACGATGTGCATCACCTCCCTGGCATACGCCTTTCGAGAGTTTCGAGTTGTACCAGCCGCTGTCGGGCCTCCCCAGATCATGTTGATAACTGGCCCTCGGGGCTGTGTGTTGCGATCACGATCATTATTCCTCCTATCATTGTCTTTCCTATTATAATCCCCTCTTTGGGTTCCACGATCTCCACCCTTGGTGAAATTATTCAGTTTTCCTTTACGGATCAAGAACTCGATCTCGTCCTTCAACTGCCTACAATCATCTGTATCATGCCCCACATCTCGGTGGAACCTGCAATATCGATCTTTGTCTCTTTTTGCGGGGTCACCCCTGAGAGGCTTCGGCCATCGAAAGTCCTTATCCTTCTCAATTTCTAGCAAGATTTGACTCCTGGGAGCATTCAATCTTGCATAATCAGAAAATCTTGGTCCAAAATTCTTCTTTGGTGACGAGTCGGAGTCTTTGCTAGTACGGGGATACTTGTCCCTAGCATCGTACTCTTGCTCTTGCTTTCGTTTGTTGGATTCGGCGTTGCCCTTGCCATTACCTCCCGCGGTTTCTTTCTTCATGCTGTTTTCAGCCTTGATATACTTGTCAGCCCTTCGCTGAAGCTCGGCCATGTTTTCAGGAGGATGCTTGGCCAACGACCTTTTAAAGTATAGGTCAGTGGTGCCATGCTCCAAGGCTACCATTGCAACCTTATTGTCCAAATCGGTTATGTTTAAAGTCTCCTTAGTGAACCTCTTAAGGTAGTCTCTCAGATTCTCATTCTTCCCTTGCACCACATACATAAGAGACGCAGAACTTTTCTCATGCACTTTTCCGCTGATAAACTGGCTAACAAAGGCAGCACTTAGCTCTTTAAAAGAGTCAATTGAGTTCGCAGGCAACCGGCTATACCATTTCTGAGCCATACCCGACAAGGTTTGAGGAAACGCCCTACACTTTAAGGCATCACTTGTGGGCTGCAATAGCAGAGCGTTTGAGAATGTCCTCACATGGTTTGCGGGATCACCCGTTCCATCATAAGCTTTAATCGTCGGCATCTTAAACTTCTTTGAGATACGAACATTCATCACCTCCTCAGTAAATGGGGGTGTGGGATCATCAGGATCTCCAAGTGGCATCAAATCCTTGGGATTGCTCTTGGGGGTTTCCACCCTCGTTGTTTTTCCAGTCGGGGCATCAGCCCTTCTTCGCCTTCTTGAAGGCCTCTCCAAGTCTACAAAGGGAATCGGTCCTGATGTTGGAGGACGTTGAGTCTGATTTGACCTGCCTTGTTCTCTTGCCATATCTTCCTTTAATCTTAAGATCTCGGCTTCATAAGCCTTAATCCTCTCAGCAGTTGTCGAAGGGAGTTCATCGTGGGTAGTTCGAGTTCTTATTCGAGGTTCTTTACTTGCACGTCGCCTCCTTGGAGCTTCATCACGATCGTAATCATCGTCTGAGGATGATTCATCCGTATAAGGACCAGAAAAATCGCGATAATCTCGATCTCGGATATGCAGGGCATGACCACTTGATCCAGCTCCTTGGGTAGGAGGGTAGTTAGGCAGCCCATACATCGGGTTAGTATTTACGGGGAGATCCGTAGTGTGGATCTGGACCCCTCGTGGAGGGTTGTTGGGATCTACAATCAAGGGAGAAACCACCATCTAAAAGGGATTAGTCCCTGGATTTGTGTGGACGATCGGAGGTATAGTACTCTCAACATGGGAGGTCATCCCTAGGGGTTGAGAAACTTGAAGCGGAACGATCGTCCCAGTCGTTGGGGGCACCGGATCGGTTGCTGGTGGAGCGGAACTGAGTGGAATAGGATCGGTAGTTACTTGCGTTGTTCTTCGTGTATTTACCATGGTTGATGTCTTTTTCCCACAGACGGCGCCAAATGTTGTGGAACAAAAAGTAGGGCGTATTCAATTATTAGATTGCGGCTAGGGTTTGTATGTATTTATTGCTAGGGTTCGTGAGCTTCGTGCTTTAATGGCTGCTCTCGTGTTCGTGGCTGAATCTGCCCTCACAAGATGCCTACGTACTTTGATGAATATCAAAGATCAAGCCAAAAAATGTAGTTCTGAGAATGAGGGGTCAGACCCTTTATATAGGCTGAGAAGCCCTAGAATTAGGGTAGAATTAGGATACTTGGTGGGCAAGTCAGAGCTTTGGCCCAATTCTACAGCCTTCCAAGAGATAAGAGGATAAATATTGAAGATACATGCCTTGGAGGCTACTCCTAATGTAATTTGGTTTCCTTGTTGACTCAAATTCGGAGTCTTATTTTTGGCTGACTTTACAGCTACGAAATTAATATCAACTCAAGGGTTCCGGGCCTCATTAATGGGCTTTAACTTTAGACCAAGCTAGGTCTAATTAATGCAATATTAATGATGTCTTTAAGGCTTACTTTTAGCCCATATCAGAAGTTAATACCTTTCTCCGCCTCTCTCAAGATCCCGTTTATACTTTATAGTGGGTTTGCGAGCTTCAAATTTTTCTCTGCTCATAATTGGGTGGCCACCGCCACCATTAAAACCCATCCCAAATTCAGCAAGGTCCCTGATATAGTCAAATAATAAAAACCGCAACATTATATCCTTAGTAAATAAATTTATACAACCTTTTTTAATGTAAAAAAGAAGTAAATAAATTTATATAACTTTTTTAATAATATACTTTTTAGATATTAACACCTAGAAGCAATAAAAAAGAAGTAAATAAATTTATACAACCTTTTTTAATGATATCCTTTTTAGATATTAACACCTAAACGCAATAAAAAAAGAAGTAAATAAATTTATATAACCTTTATTAATGATATCCTTTTTAGATTATAATTTCAGTTTTAATATGATATAATCTTGATCGTCTATTTTTAAAAATATTAGATTCAACGGTTGAGATTATTTTGGTAGTACAGTGATATCCTTTTTAGATTATAATTTCAGTTTTAATATGATATAATCTTGATCGTCTATTTTTAAAAAAATTAGATTCGACGGTTGAGATTATTTTGGTAGTACAGTGCTATCCTTTTTAGATTATAATTTCCTTTTTAATATGATATAATCTTGATCGTCTATTTTTAAAAATATTAGATTCGACGGTTGAGATTATTTTGGTAGTACAGCGACCAAAGTTATGAATAAGATCCTTTTACGCTTATTATATATAAGGATATCAATATGGTAGTATTAATAGTATAGATAGGAGGATATTAGTTTAGGTAATCCTAAGAGCATCTCCAATGGGGAAAAATCCTTAGCTAAAAGTCTAGGTGGAATACCTTAAATAAAAATTATAGAGATTGTGTAAAAAAAATTGCACTTCAACGGTACAAACCCCTTGTGTATAATTTTATCCAACCCCGTGATATTGGCTATATTTGTCGAACCATAAAGACCTGTAGCAGACCTGTAGCAAAATTACACGTCATCTATTTCCATATTAAAAGAATACATTCTATTTATAACAAATTGAAATAATAATAAAATACTATTTTTAAATTATTGCCAACTATTATAGCCAAACACCGTTGGAGTACAAAACCTTACAGGTTCAGCAAATAACTTATAGATTCAGCAAATATTATTTTAGCCAATCATTTTTAACCAGCCCCGTTGGAGATTTATATGATAATTATGAAATTCAATGTTGACAAAGTAAAAAATTTGCTAATGAGTGGAATTAAAGGTAAACCATACAAAATTAGAATATGGGATGGGATATTAGGCCCAGCCCAATAAGTAAATAATCCTATAGTCTATTACTATATATTAAAGGAGAACAAAAGGGCAAAAAGTGCCAAAAAAATGGTTGTGAAGTTACAATTTTATCCATGCATGTCACAAAATTTCAAAAATGCCACCCTTTTATAATTTATGTTAAAAATATGTGAATTTTTGTGTTTATTGGGAATCGAACCTATGACCTCTCCTAACAAATTTAATGACATAACCACTGTGCTACATTGCATTTTGAGTTTACTTTCAAAATTTTATTAGATATGCCACATATTCTCCTCTTATCCTAAGTTATTTTATTTTAACTTTTGGGTACAATAAAATGTTGGTTTAATATATTTATATAACTCCCTTTTATTCAGTCATCTTTATAAAATTTTATGATACTTGTATTTTTTTCAATTAAATATATATAAATTATTTTGTTAATTATTATATTCTATCTATTACTATATATTAAAGGAGAACAAAAGGGAAAAAAGTGCCAAAAAATGGTTGTGAAGTTACAATTTTATCTATGCATGTCACAAAATTTAATGCCACCCTTTTATAATTTATGTTAAAAATATGTGAATTTTTGTGTTTATTGGGAATCGAACCTATGACCTCTCCTAACAAATTTAATGACATAACCACTGTGCTACATTGCATTTTGAGTTTACTTTCAAAATTTTATTAGATATGCCACATATTCTCCTCTTATCCTAAGTTATTTTATTTTAACTTTTGGGTACAATAAAATGTTGGTTTAATATATTTATATAACTCCCTTTTATTCAGTCATCTTTATAAAATTTTATGATACTTGTATTTTTTTCAATTAAATATATATAAATTATTTTGTTAATTATTATATTCTATCTATTACTATATATTAAATTTCAACACGAGGCCAAAGTTCGCCAATTTAATGGTTGCGAACTTACGATTTTACCTCTATATTTTGAAAAATTACAAAAATGTCATCCTTTAATAATCATGTAAAAAAAATAGTGAAATTACGTTTTTGTTGGGATTCGAACACCTTGTAATTTCTATCAAACTCATGTCATAACCAACTTTTTTACACTCAATTTTGAGCTTTGTTTAAAAATCCTATAAAATAAACGAGATCTTCTCTTCTTGTATATTGCTCTTTTATTTTTATTTTTGGGTAAATAAAATATTAACTTATATTATTTCTCAAATATTGGATATATAAAATTACAAAAAATATTTTAATCGATTGAGTATAATCTACAATTCTCTTTTTCCATTTTAGATAATTATGAAACTAAAATTTTAGATTATACATACTGTAATCGAATATAAAAAAAGAGATTTATTTACACGCATATTCATGTAGATATTAAAATTTTGAAATAAAATTGCTTTAAGAAATATGTAAATTTTAGTTATCAAATCATAAATAATCAATAATTGCGTCAAATTAGTTTTAGGTATATAAAAATTTAAATATAAGAGTTATATTAGGGGATTTTGGTCGACCAACTATTTAGACTTTCAACGAATTAAATATATGATTGGTATAAAAACATAAATATTTAAATACACGAAAATTAATTGAAATTATGTTAAAAATATAAGAACTCTAAAAATAATTGAAAATTTGATCTATTTTATATATAAAAAAGTAACATAATTAACATTAAATAAAATCAAAAAAGATATAAAATTTTCAATTCATAAATATTACAAAACTACAATAAGTATTTAAAATGATTAGTTAGACTATAACTCGATTATAAAGTATGGTTTATATGAATTTTTATATAATATGACAAATTGATCAATAAAATATATAATGATTGAGTACTTAGATCAGTATACGATAAAATCAAAAATTTTGATTGTAAATTTCATATACATGCATGGGTCACTAAGGTAGTTTTATCATATTTAACACCAACTGAAATATTTATAAAATTTTTAAATTGAGTTAAAAAATAATTCAAAATATAAAATTAAAAAATGATATGTAAAATTACAAAATAAATAATAAAATATTAGATAAATTGAAATTTTATCATTTATTATATTTTTAATTAAAAAATTATTTGAATATATATAAAATTTTGGATGAGAAATTAGTTCAGTGCCCGTGCTTTGCACGGGCTTTTACGCTAGTCTATATATTCTTAAAGCATGAACATGAAGGATTCCAAAAATGACATATTTTACCCCTTATCTTTTAACTATCATTTAGCTTCCTAATTATTTGCAAGGTCATTCTAGACAATTGACTTATTTTCTGATCCAATGGATAAAACCCGTTTACCCATTAACAATCATCCAATATAAAATATACTTAGTTAGTACATGACCCATTTTAAAATGGATATGACCCATTGGATCTAAAACAAATTATATGCAAATATACTGTTATGGAAAGCAATAAATGAGACAATTTTCCTCCACGATTTTAGCAAACTTTCAAAAATATGGTAACTGAATATATGTAATTTATTCAACCATGGAAACCAATGGATATGACCCATTGGATCTAAACAACTTCTCTTACCTCTCTCTCAAGAATGGCGGTATACATAAAATATCTTTAATCTCTCTCATCCTCTCTCTCAAGGCGGTACACATAAAATATCATTAATCTCTCTCATCTTTTTTCTCCTTCTTAGTCATTTTTCTTTCTTTCGGTCTTCATGGTCTTTTTTTAATGTATTCATATATGTGTGTATGTGTATACTATATTTGTTGTTTACTAATATTTTTTTGTTTGAATTTACAGAATATGAAACGAGAATGATTTTACAAGGAATTTGTGATTGAGACAAGTTGCAAGGTACAAATTCAACGGTGAATATGATTAATTGGGTGTGTATCTTGATTCTAAAAACCTATAACTCGATTCAATATCGTCTTCTCTGATTGTTAGCAAGGTTTTCTTTTCCATTTTTTCTCTTTTTCCATGCATTTTATTAATGTTTTAATCAATATCGTCTTCTTTGATTATTTTCTCTTTGAGTATCAATGGCAAACAGTTCTAACAGGTCTGCATAAAAGGTGTTTGATTAAAGTTCTGTATGATTTAAAGTATATTTTGTTTGTTATTTTGATGTTCTTTGACATGCTTTGTTTTGCTTTTTTGTAGCCATGACAAGAGAAATCAAAAAAATGGCTTCATTTTTTTTTTGTATTTTGTTTGGGGTTCTGAATTCATCGGGAGCTGCAAAAGGTCTTTAATCTAGAGTCAATTTCAGTGTGTATATAATTCGTTGTGCTTATCTTTATTTCGTCAAATGTCCAATTTTTGTGTATGATATACGTTTATTTATCTTTAAAATGTTTGTTGCAGGCTTTAAATTTATCCACTTTTTCCTACAAATGGACGGATTGAGTTAGTATTGTAACTGAAAAATATATGTAATTTATTATGTTATGGAAAGCAATAACTGACACAATTTTCCTCCATCGGATTTTCTTCCAATATTCCATTTGTAGATGATCTTTTTCCCATCTACAATATTCTACACCTCAAAGTCTGCATTGTAATGGATAAAACAGGTACGCAAATTTTTTGTTTATATGTTGGTTCCGTTATATTTTAAATCTAGACATTTGCTTAATTGTGAAACAGGTCATAAGAGGATTCCGCTTGGTTCTTTTTCTCCTACTTCAGAATGAAACTATAAGCGAAGCATTTGTACTTGGAATCTTTTGTTTTTTATGTTTCTGTTGCCTAGGTTTAGCTACTTGCTTTTCCTGATACCTTTTTTCTGGGACATCTTATTAATTGTTATACATCTCCAATCCATATACTGTATGTTCCTTTCACAAATTTGAATCTTTTGGTCATTTTCTGGTCATCTCCGGAACTGCATAACAGAAATTAAGGATTTGAAGCATTGACTAATTTTCTCTTTGGTTTTTTTTCTTGAACTTGCTTCTTGGCATCAAGCCATTGTTATCTTCAAGATTGAGATATTAACTTATTGTAATATGTTTCCTAAGACATGATAATCAAATCTATTTTTGTGTTAAGTTTCACAAAGTTTATATGTTCATTACGTTATATTTTGAATCTAGACATTTGCTTAATTGTGAAACATGTCATCAAAAGATTCTGCTTGGTCCTATTTCTCCTACTTCAGAATGAAACTGTAAGCAAAACATTTGTACTTGGATTCTTTTGATTTTCCATGGATTATCCATATTATGATCCTTTTTCAATAATCTGTGATTATGTCAACACAAACTTTCTATTTATTTCATAATAAATTTTCAAATTCAAATTACTTATTTAATACACAATCTTTTCATTTAATTCACAATCTTTCTTGATTTTCTGTTATAAGTTTCCTCTCATATATTTTTTAAATATTTTTGAATTCCTAATTACTCATTTATGGAAACAACGACTCATTCAAAAAAAATTTCAATATTCTATATGTAATGTATTCCATTGTAATTCACAATATTCCGGAATATTCATATTATGATCCAGTTCCAATCATCTAAAATCAAGTCAACTTGATATTTTCATTTAATACAAGATAAGAATTTGAAATTCAAAGTACTTATTTAATACACAATCTTCCCAATTAATTCAAAATCTTGCTTGATTTTCTCTTATCATATTATGATCCATTTTCAATTATCTATAATCAAGTCAACACAATCTTTTCATTTAATACATAATAAGAATATGAAATTCAAATTCAAATTACTTATTTAATACACAATCTTCCCAATTTATTCAAAATCTTGCTTGATTTTCTCTTATCATATTATGATCCATTTTCAATTATCTATAATCAAGTCTACAAAATCTTTTCATTTAATGCGTAATAAGAATTTGAAATTCAAATTATTTATTTAATACACGATCTTCCCAATTAATTCAAAATCTTGCTTGATTTTCTTATTTAAGGAAACTATAACTCATTCATATAGTATCAATTAGCATTAATTATTCATATTATTCACATATCCATTTTTCTTTTTCTTTTTCCCCAAAAATTTCCTTTTTGGCGGGTTCAAAATCTTAAATTTAAACATATTTTTGGATCAATTAAAGACTTTGAAATTCAAATTACTTATTTAATACACAATCTTCCCAATTAATTCAAAATCTTGCTTGATTTTCTCTTATCATATTATGATCCATTTTCAATTATCTATAATCAAGTCTACAAAGTCTTTTCATTTAATATGTAATAAGAATTTGAAATTCAAATTACTTATTTAATACACAATCTTCTCAATTAATTCGAAATTTCGCTTGATTTTCTCATTTATGGAAACTATAACTCATTCATATAGTATCAATTAGCATTAATTATTTATATATCCATTTTTTTTTAAAATGGATACTATATATTCTTAAAGCATGAACAGGAAGGATTCTGAAAATGACATATTTTACCCCTCACCTTTTAACTATCATTTAGCTTCCTAATTATTTGCAAGGTCATTCTAGACAATTGACTTATTTTCTGATCCAATGGATAAACCCCGTTTACCCATTAACAATCATCCAATACAAAATATAGATAGTTAGTACATGACCCATTTTAAAAGGATATGACCTACTGGATCTAAAACAAATTATATGCAAATATACTATTATGGAAAGTAATAAATGAGACAATTTTCCTCCATGATTTTAGCAAACTTTCAAAATTATGGTAACTGAATATATGTAATTTATTCAACTATGGAAACCAATGGATATGACCCATCGGATCTAAAAATGCAATATACTGTTATGAAAAACAATAAATTTAGGAATAAAACAAATTTTCCTCAATTTAGGAAAGCAATAAATGACATAATTTTCCCTCATGATTTTAGCAAACTTTCAACCATATTCAATCATGTAAAGCAATAACTGACACAATTTTCATCCATCAGATCTTTTTCCAATATACCATCTGTAGATGTTTTTTTTTCCATCTTCCTTCTCTACACCTCAAACTCTGCATTGTAATGGATAAAATAGGTACGCAATATTTTTGTTTATACGTTGGTTCTGTTATACTTTGAATCTAGATATTTGCTTAATTTTGAAACAGGCCGTAAGAGAATTCCGCTTGGTCCCGTTTCTCCTACATCAGAACAAAATCGTAGCGAAATATATATGCTTGATTCTTTTTATTTTTATGTTTATGTTGTCTCGGTATTTTCATTTAAAACAAACAAATTTCTACTCCATCCATCCATCTTTGTGCTTTTCTTCAAGGGGTATTAATGGACTAATTAATTTCATGTTATCGTTAATTAATTATCTGATTGGAAGTTTGACTTTCTTATAAATTACTTTTTTCATATTTGTAGTGCTGAAGCATCCTTCTAGACGTGTGACATGTAATGAGAGGCAGGGAAGTGTACCTGCAAAGAAAATTTCTTTTGATTTGGTGGAGAATATAAATACCAATACTCCTACTCAAAGTGGGCTATTGAGTGGTATGCTATCTGTTCTTAACGAAATTTTATGATTATATTTAGAAACTAATTGATGTTTAATTTTCAAACAGGTCATAAGAGGATTCCACTGGGTCATGTTTCTCCTTCTTCAGAAAGAAACTGTAAGCTAATCATATTTGTTAATTAAATCACACATCTCATTCTTAACAAAGGAGTTTGATTATCATGCTCCACTGTATAATATGTCTTCACAAAATCCATGGTGCTTTCCATTAAAGATGGTCTGTTATAGATTATTAAGTCTAATCGTAATTGTATTGCATTTCTAATCGTAATTATCAAGTCTATCCTTTCCAATTTTAAATTTACACTACTCACATGTCCTTTAGATATAATCTACTTGAAACCGGATCACTCCATTCATAAATGGGTAAGATCCAAATCCAAAATTCTCTCACAAATCAGTACAAATTATTATGATCCGGATTAAAATGGGAAATACCCATGCTATGTTTAAGCTAAAACGTATAATCATAATCATGCTATCTTCTCATATATGCTTCCACTAATTCAGCCCTCTAACATGGCAACAAGTTATACGTTTGAATTTCAAAGTTAACACTCATGTTTCATCCCTGTTATTGTTCTATGGTGATTTCAGTTTTCAAACCCTAAACTGATTTTTGTATCGTCTTCTACAATGGAAAACACACTCTATTTCATTGCATGACATCAAAAAAATTAAACCATTAAAAAATGCGTGTTAAAATGAGTCTTAAAATGTGTGTCAAACCCTCTGTTCCAAACGTAAAGAATTGAGCTGGACAAAGGGAGTAATGTATAAGATTAACTAAATATCACACAAATAATTTTTCCGTCGATTTAACACGTTAACTAAATAGTAAACAATCGAAATACTCTACTAAATTCAAGTATATGTGTTTTTTCGTTAATATAAAAGCGCGGAGGTGTCGCCGTGAGACGACGCCGAGCAACTTTTACCAATAAATAATTTCACAATTCTGTTTTTTAAAACTAAATTTATTACGTATGATATTATGTATGTGATATTTATTATTTTAGTAAAATTCGGTTACATTTATACAATTTAATTATTTACATTATCAAAATGTATTATTTAAATAAGTATATTCAATTAAATAAAATAACTTTTTTAAATTACGAAGGGTGGCGGTTTAAATATTTTGTAGTTGTATGTAACATAATAGTTTAGAAATTTTGTCTGTGAAAAAAAAACTTTTAAACTAATACTCCCTCCGTCCCTCTAGGTTCTTATCATTTGCGAACCAATGTCCGGCACAGATTTTAAGGTGCATTTTAAGGATAGTTCCATAATTTATTTTTAAAATTTTCTTTTTTTATATAAAAGTAGAATTGTTCTATTTTTATACAAAAAAAAAAAAGAAAATATCAAAAATAAGTTATAGAACTATCCTTAAAATGCACCTTAAAATGCGTGCCAGACACACAGTTTTTTATATATAGAAATTAGAGGGACAGAGGGAGTAGCTTATAAACCATGCAATTCACGACTATTTTTTAATACTTATAATTATATAAATTATAATATCAAACAAAATATGATATAATTTTGATCGTCTAATTTTTAAAATATTAGATATAACGATTCATAATATAAAAGTTATAAGTTTTTTCTTTAATGTGAGGAGAAAGTTTTAAATTTGTTTCATTATGTCATTCCAATTTTAATTGATGTCCTATTACAATTTTTTAAAATTATAACATGAAAAGAAATCAAGTACAATTGTTTTTTTCATTAATATAAACGCGCCTAGGCATCATCGTGAGTCGATGTCGAACAACTTTTACCAATATATAATTTAACAATCATCGCAGTAAAATTGTGCGATACAATAATCTACTAGCATTATCTACAGAGGGAGTAATATTTAAGATTAACTAAATATTACGCAAATAATTTTCCGTCCATTTAACACGTTAACTAAATAGTAAACAATCGAAATACTCTACTAAATTCAAGTATATGTGTTTTTTCGTTAATATAAATGCGCCGAGGTGTCGCCGTGAGGCGACGCCGAGCAACTTTTACCAATAAATAATTTCACAATCCTGTTTTTTAAAAGTAAATTTATTACGTATGTGATATTTATTATTCTAATAAAATTCGGGTACATTTATACAAAATTAATTATTTATATTAGCAAAGTGTATTATTTAAATTAGTATATTCAATTAAATAAAATATTTTTTTTAAATTATGAAGAGTGACGATTTAAATATTTTGTAATTGTATATAATGTAATAGTTTAGAAATTTTGTCTGTGAAAAAACAATTTTTAAACTAATAGCTTATAAAAATTGTCCGATATAGTAATCTACTAGCATTAGATACTAACAAGAAGATTAAAAGTTGAATTGTCACAGAACAATGTCGTTGAATTTTACTGGTAAAAGAATAAATCTACAAACTTATGAACTGTCATTGTTTACAGGAGAAATGAATCATATGAATCTCTGGAGCTACTTTGATGATCTTAAAACCTTAAAAGCATGATCGACATTTTTGTTATTTGGACTTGGTTATTGATACTTTATTTGGTTTGTTTCTATTGTTTCTATATTTTGATTATCATGGATTTTTTATTATTACTTTGTTATAAATTTTTGGACCAAGTACCAAGAGTGTTTAGTTTAAATGTTAAAATCTTAAATTTGGTTTGTTTTTAAATCAAATATGTGCTCAATTTTACTTCTAATAATATGGAAGTAGTAGTTCAACATTATTATCGCACGTACATGTGATATTGTTGGTTAAAATAATAGAGAGGATAATGACATATCGTAATATGCTTTTACAAAAAAATTATTTCGAGATGAATAACGTCATAAATGTACGATATTAAGAAATCATAAATAAATTATAAAATAAACTAAACAAATATCATTCCGTGTGCGAAGCACGGGCAATATTGCTAGTTTATATAATACACAAACACAAACAGAAAAAGGTGGGTGATTGAGCTGAGTGTATAATCAAGCAATGGATTGTAGCGCCTCTCCAGTGAAAGGTGTGTTTGGATTTGAATTTTTATTGAGAGTTTAAAAAAGTGGGTGCTATTGATCTCATATGTATAGCTCATGTAAATGTATCCAATCTATTTATCCGATCATAATTCATGTTCTGTCTCTGTGTTCGAGGATCGAAACTGAGTATTGGACATAACAGGAGGATGTTTATTGTACATACTTTTCTGTTTGTTTTTTTTTTTTTTATTAGTCCTGGTCCAGGTTAGCTTTTTTGTTATTCGAATTGATTTCGAAAATGGATAACTTGAATATAAAATAGGCTATTTAACACAGGTAAGGATATGATGGAGAGGACAAGGACAGATCGTAAACAAGAGTATAATCCGGTTGACATAGTGTGTCCACCTGACAAATATATGTTCACCTCATCTTTTGTTTCCAAAGCTCTAGCTTTCACTGTTAGAAGAAAGGTACATATAATTAATTACCACATGATTGATTTCGATTTTATGTATTTTATGCATTGTTCATTGATCATTATGAGCATTTACTTGCCCTTTCATACAGATTGAAAGTCTTAATTCCCTGACTGATTCCATAATTTCCTCCACCAATGGCTCAATTCAGCAGATGTATGCGCTCAGAAATTTGGTTACCTTAATTGATCAAGGTACCACCCAATTCATTCTGTTTTGTTTTCTTCTCCAATATATATGCGTATGTCTTATATATGTAATCCACAGACCCAAGGTTAAGCCATCATCTAGACTCTCAAGTGCTTCCCCACCTTGTTCACTTCCTCAAGCATGATGACAAAGCCGTTTATGAAAATCATAACGAAAGCTTTAAATTTCAGGTATATCTAAATTAGCCTAAGAAGCAAGGATACGTGTGTGTGTGTGAATATGGATTTGGGCGATATATGACATATAAATAAAAAAAATTAATATATTTTAAATGTTATGTATGACAAGATCTATTGACAAAACTAAAAGTTTGTATGCATATTAAATCAAAATATCAAATGCATAACTTCATCATCTAAAACGTAAGAAATTTAAGTTAGTTACTTTGCTAACATTAATCCTTTCCTTTGCTTTTGGGTACATAAATTAGTTTCTTGTATAATTTGTGAGAGAAAGTAAATTAATTTGGGATTGAACAAGTATCTCATGTTGTAGACGGGGATTTGAGTGTCCGGGAATCAGACATGGGATACATTGGGCAATCAAAGTTTCCCTGCTTCCTAGGTTGTTGCTTTTATTCTTATTATTATTATATCTTGTTAAGATCCTGATACAATTTCCAACTTTGTCAAAGTATTATTCTGCAGCTGTCCTCTCACAGATCGTAAATACAAATAAAGGCATCAAGTTCAAAGATGAAGCAGTTCCATTGCTTTTGAACCTTATACTGTCTCCAGCTAGGTCTGTGCAGGTCCAGGTAACCAACTACCTCTCATTCATTCATTCATTCATTCTTTTTTTATTATCATATGCTGAGACAATATGGCCTTTTATAGAGGATTACACACCACCTACTTAATCCACTTGTCCTTCTAGAATACTGCAAACTACAGAGAAAATAACAGCTAGTCAGAAATGAGGAAATAACATACTTTTGACGAACTCATAATAACTGAATCAACTGAATACTGCAAATGTCGACTGGACTATTATTATCAGGACTTATCTAGGGATATCAGGAATTATCTTGGGCCTTAACACTTGTTATTCAATTCAAATGATACTGTATCTTAAGATGCCTTTTCATGTGTAGGTTCTTGACACATTGACCCATATAGGTGATGCATTCCCCGACTCTTCTGATACAATGATAAAAAATGGGGCTTTGGAACTCTTGGAGTCTCTTCTTTCTGATAAGTGGAACCATTATCTAGTGTTAAAAGGTGGTGCCCAGCTTCTGACAACCTTTTGTAAGATTAAACCACCTTTACCCTCTGATAAGGTAATCTACTTCTCAATTTTCACTTTAAACCCAAATACATTACATGCATGTTTAATTTTATTGAATTCTTGGCAGATAGAAATAGTTATCCGTACTATCAGCACTGCCATTGAGTATGATTATGCGCCTGTACTAATACAATTATGTCTGGCGCTTTCAATTCTTTGTGACGGAGGATTTGTGGCAGTTGGAACTGAAGTCGAACGTCTTATTGATCTGATTTGGTAAGTGGATTTTATCTATTGTATCTTTTCACAAATTCTTTTTGCAACTTTTTGTTCATCCTGGTAACTATGTTTACCTTTGTTTTAGTTATCAAGAACCTGAGATAGTCATCTCTTCCCTTCGAATAATTGGAAATTACGTGAGATGGGGTGATGATGAGCTGATTCAGGTATGGTCAAGCAACACTTGTCCTTTTTCTTCTAAAATTTTTTGTGCAATTTTTTTTTTTGCTAAGCATTGTGCATTTATTTGGACGTACTGTGATATTGTTTTTCCAAATTAAGGTTTATTATTTTGCATGGGTTACTATTTTATTTTGTACCGATACATGTCAAAAGTATATATCTATAAACATCATAACTGAGTTAGCATAACACTACTTAACAGGACCATTAAATATTTTGAGAGGTTAGCAGTTACAGAGTATTCATTCAATTAGCATGCACAGCCTGAGCTACAGTGTTCAACTATGTACTAACATGGCTTGCTATTTTTAAGATTCTGAACTCAATTATCTAGTTATTGTTTTTTATGTCCAATGTTTCCGTTCAAAATACTTCATCGGCTACTTTTAGAATCTGAACTTACCTTTTGCCAAAAAAAAATAAAAATTCTGAACTTACCTATTTAAATATTAGTATTGGGTGCTATGAATCACCTAAAAAAAGTTGATATCCTCCATTTTTCAGAATCAGAACTTGGCTATCTTAATATTGGTAGCAGGTGCAATGTGTAATTAAAAGTTGACATGGTATTCTATTCGTATTTTAATTTCTAGAGTCTGATCTCACTTCTCAGTTGTTTTCACTACAAATTGCTATGCATATCTGGAGTGCCAGAATTTTTTTTTTTTTTTTGTTTGCTAAATAACAAAGAAGGTTCCACCGAGATTTGTTGTTTTCTGATAGACATTAAAAGAGAAGTTTCTTTTTTAAGCATCACTGTATAGCTAGATTATATTGTGCATTTATTTGATCGTACTGTGATGTTATTTTTCCACATTAAGACTTATGTTTTAATGATATGCATAGCTTGAAAGATGGTTTTCAATTATTATTTTTTGCTTCAATGAGTTTTTGAACTTTGTTGATCTTTCGGGGAGTTCTGCATGGCACATGCTTGTTTAAACAGTGCTCTGTTTTTGAGATCTAATCAGTTCGTTCTTGCAGTATATGTTTGACCAAGGTTTACTGCTACGCCTTGGGAGATTGTTATTCCATAAACATACGAGTCTAAGGAAGGAAACTTGCTGGATAATGTCAAACATAACTGCTGTTGCGAATCACTCACAGTTACAAGTAGGTTTTAGACTTGATTTACTATTTTTTATCAAATATTTATTTATTTGGCATAAATTGGAAGACTTTCTTGTCATAATTTTGAAGACATTCTTGTAAAATGAAATATGACAGAGGTTTATACACAGGTTTACAGTATGTATGGGTTTAATTTATTACACTTAACCGTAATAAATTGCCATTATCTAATTACTGTAATTGGAATTAACAGAGGGTAATCAACCTGTCCTTCGTAGAAATTCTCCTCTCACTTGTTAAAAATGACGAGTTTGAAGTAAAGGAATATGCAGCATGTGCAATTTCAAATGTTGTCTCTGGTAGTGACAGAAAGCACCTTGAGTATGTCTTCTAATGACCTTGTCATACTATTTGTTACTTAAATTATGACTTCTTATCCATGAGTGTATAGAGAATAACTTGCATACTTTCTGGACAGGTCTCTTCGAGTTGAATGTTTTAAGGAGTTGGAGATTCTTCGATTAGATTGTCATGATGATCGAGTCTGTACTCTCTGTTCGGAAGTATTGGACAAGATCCTCTATTTTACCAACAGTTCAGAGTGTCTCTTCATCCGTGAATTCTTCAAATCATCCCTTTTTCTACCCAAAAAAGTAGAAAGGTCAAGCAACAGAATACACTTGACTACTGGTAGCACCGCTAATCTTGCTAGTGCTCGTCCTCAAGGTGCTCAGCATAATACTAGGAAAAAGTTCATAAAAGGGAAGAAATTGTTTGCTGGTGCCTCATCGCCAAATTTAGCTTTTGACGTCATGGAAGATTTGGATTCTAAAGATGATTCCGAGGGAAGCTCTACAGTGACCTCATTATCAGGTGACAACTCAATTAACTCTTCCAGGGAAAAGCATTCATCACTAGGTTCCAGTAAAGATTCAGGTTCTAAAATGTTTAATGGGGGAAAGAAGTTTAAGAAAGGCAAGGATTCCTCGCCTAAGGATTCAGGTTCTAAAAAGTTTAACAGGGGAAAAAAGTTTAAAAGAGGCAAAGACTCGGCCTCTGGAAAGAATAGTAGGAAACAAAAGTTCGAAAGTGGCAAGGTGGCCTCGCCATATTTTTCGAAAAGACTCCATAGAAGATTTGGATTCTAGAATGACTTTTAAAGCAAGTGACAGGCTCTTTAGATGACTTGACTGAATTTTGGAGTTCAACTTGGAATTTTTTTTTACTAAATTATTGGAAAAGCAACGAACTATTTTGTTTTTTGTTGTCATTGTTTTTTTGTAGTTTGGAGTTGCCTTGGTTAACTCAATACTCCTAAATTTTAGTTCGCTTGTCGGGATGCAGAATTATTATAGGAGTACTTAGCAAATTTAACCTCTATATACTATACTTTAAGTATTTGCATATAACTTGTTAGTAACGATCAGTTGTCAAAAACTATTTATTACTATCGATCACACTATTAATTTCTAGTCCTTTGCAACATGGTCTTGTTGAGAATTTCCGAACACCACAAATAACTGGCACCTATTCCATCACTAATGAAGGTAAAATTTCTAGACCATAATCAAATATAAAATAACATACAATAATATTTGAACTTGGAACAACATAATTAAAAACATCAGTTACAAATAGTAGCTTCTGACACAACCTAAGTGAAGATAAACACTACTGCTACATTAAACTTTAACCACACTACACTAAGGAATGACTTATGAATCGAGAAATGTAGACAAAAAAAAAAAAAAAATCTAACACCAAAATCAGCACTATTATCTTTGAATTCTTTGACCTTGAATACTTGATAATTTCCTACAATAGTTAACATTAGATTTGATTAGTAAACTCATTGGTAGTATGACAATTTTATGAACATTACTACGAGGAGTTGAATTACCCAAAATAAGGGAGATACCTTAACTTTTTTCTGTCTGCCATATGAGTTGAAAGAGTGGCCATCACTTTCCCTATGAAGACCGGTCTCCACTTCTTTTTGCAATTAAAATAGAATGAGAGATCTCTTTGGTGCTGTAACTTGTACCATCAATTGTAATCTCAAAATACTCTCCGGTTTCAGCCCACTTTATAAGATCTTTACACATTTTGGACCAATTGTTTTGAAGATTAACTAATTTTGGACTAGGCATCTTCCCAGTTTCATAATGGGAGCGAACAAAATTTTTTTGTTGTCTTAACCTCATAAGTTCTGATAACATTTGTACTGAAATAATTAATGCTTTAGCTGTTTCCTTTGGTTGGGCAGATGGATCACACAAGGTGTAAATGGCATCCTCAAAACTCTTTCTTCCTAAAACTATTTCATACCTAAATTTCTCCGCATGTTTCTCTAGATCTATGTATGATCCCGGATAAGCAAACTCAACTATTCTCGGTTTAAGACATTGAAATACCGGCATTTTTTCGATCGAAGCCTTAATCTTTTCAAACTCACGATCAACTATCGTTCGACTCCCACTCAAGCTCGGTGGCTCTTCCTTTGTCTTAAACACTCTAACCACATTTTCTTCTGAGGTGATCCAAGCCACAACATATAAATCCTTTTTACAGATTATGTATGTAACCTCATAAGAATTGGTAGTTAACCTCATAAGACAATAAGGATCTTTTTCAACCTCCTCATCAGAAGGAAGAATAAACAAAGTCTTGTACGGGGTATCATGTGATGTGGTTATTTTAGCTCTAATTCTTTGACCTAGCACAAATAATTCATTTAAAGGTCTTTTTCCAACATCTACTCCTTTAGCATGAACCTAAACATATCAAGATTGCAATCATTAAGAGGATAAGAAATTTTGAATAGAATTGTTTAAAATATTGATAATTATACACCCCATTAAAAATGAATAGATTCAAATTTGTACATTATTTATTCATTACTTTTAAAGCCACAAATAACTTTCACAAACATATTATTTTGAAAAGAGGAATATAAACCAGCAGAGTACTTACTTAAACTTATTTCATAGGATCAAGAGACTAAGTTTGTCGGACAAGCCAATTCAATAAATTTACCATTATTCCTAGCTAGACTTACACCGGTACTATAGTAAATAAATAAGTGAAAACACGAGTCATGATATTGTGACAAATAAAAGTTGAATGAAGTGTTTGATAAATATATTAGAAACACAAATATTAATGAAATATTTACTAAAAATAAGTATTACCATATTTAATACATAATTAGGCTACCAACCCTACGAAACTAGAAGAAAAATACTAGAGGTACCAAAAATTATTATAAGTAAACAAAACAAAAAATTTAAATCGAATACCTAAACAGCACATAATTAAGTACCAAAAAATTTAAAGAGATAAACATAAACATAATTAAGCACATAAACATAATTGGGTTTTAAAGAGATAAAGAAAAAAACAAAAAATTTAAATCGAATACCTAAACAGCACATGATAAGTACGTTATTATAAGCTTAAGGTTCCCCTATGATAACTAACATGAGCCTTATTTTTGAGCTATAATTAACCTTTGTCTTGTAGTAACAAAAAACTTGTACTAATTACGCAGATATGGAATTAAATTAATTAAGAAACCACTACACTTACACTCACCTTTATTTTGGACTTCTCTTGTGCAGCATCCTTATCAGGAAGAAACTGAAAGATAGAGTACCCATATCATTAAAATTTTTAATTAGTTGGCCAAAATATGACAAATGTTATCAACTATTCTTCCTCGAGTACTATAATTATATGTAGGCTTATTGAGACCTTTTTTGGTTTTTGGATTATATTTAAACGCAATTTACAACTATCAGTTTACTTATCAACTAAAAAACTTAAAAAAGAATTAAATTAGCTCACCTCTTGATATTTTTCTTTCTTCTTTTCACGACAACTTTTTCCGTGATTATATTTCCTGCTACTCAGCTTTTCAAGGATGTAATCCTAGAAAATCATCAAAAAGCATGTTTAATGTAATATTTATAAGATCTCAAGTGGATGAGTAACAAAAGCTATCGAAATATTACCGAATAAATAAGAGGATCTGCCCATTGCATCCTCTTTTGAACATGAGCTTTAAGTTCTTCAGCCATGATTTCATCACCTACAATTAAAATAATTGTTAAGCTTGCATGTCTGTATATGTGAAATAGGATCATAGTGTTAGGATCACCACTAACTTTTTCTTATGCTCATGTGACTACTCTTGTACATTTCGTAAATATCATCAACAGTTTTCTTCATGATTTCAAATGTTTCTGCTTCTGTGATTCCTGATTAAAAAAAAAAAAAAAACAAGCTAGGTTTATAAGACATATACATATCTAACTTAATATGATATATATATATAGGCAAGTGCTCAAATACAAACCAATCTTAAAATACAAACCTACAAACCAACACTAAATTAATTATATTTCATGTATTCTAAGGTTTCCGCCAAGGGTACCTTCACAAAAAATGCTTAAAATAATTGGCTCTATCCACCAAAAAAAAAAAAAATTTGAAAAAAAAAAAAAAAATCACTGCCGTGGAAATGCGAAGCATTTAAGACAGTAAACGGATGAGTTAGGTAGTCATGAGGGCCGCAGGCCCTCGACACACCCGTCAATCGTCTATTGCCTTTACCATTGATTGCCATTCCTTACAACTTTAGAATGATAAAGGCGCGAAGCGCCGTACAAGAAGGTGCGAAGCACCGTTAACCAGTGAAATCCACTGCCACGTCATCACGTGAACAGTGATTTTTTTTTTATTTTTTTTATTTTTTTATTTTTTTTTTGTTGGATAGAGCCAATTATTTTAAGCATTTTTTGTATTGGGGTACCCCTAGTTTGGTCATTAGATTAGCTTGAAATATTAGATTATGCTTGGTTTGTAGGTTTGTATTTTAAGGAGGTTTGTATTGGAGTAGCCCCCTATATATATATATATATACACCCACATCATATATACCTATTCCACAAAATCTCTCAAATTCTTTCACATTCAGTTTCTTAGAACCTAGTGTGGAGAAAAATTCACAAGCAGCATGTAACTGGCCTTTAGTTTTGATCTGCACATGTAGATAGACAAGTGCTATTAAAAATAAAATCCACCAGAGATCTTTGATGTGATATATAATTTTTTAGGAAATCGAGTTAATTAAATACAGTACGTAGGTACGTTTATGAAAATTAATCCGTCAGATCCTTGTATAAACATGCATGCATGATAACGAAGATGTTTTATACCTTGGATGAAATAATATATTGGATTAGGATAGGCCTGTGCACAGCTGCTTTGAGAGGAAAATGTTGTGCAACCTGTCCGTAAAGATTAAAAAGTGAAATCAATTTCTCAAGTAAACACATGAAATTATAAACACATAAACTTGATAATTTCTGATTCTTTTTAACATTTAATACACTCTAATTAAGTTCTTCTTTTAAATATATTAATTAATTTAATATATATGATTCTATGAGTGAAGCGGGGTGGCGTTTTCATGGAAGGCAAAAAACAGTAGTATTACAATATTTATTTGTAAAGTCCGTGAAACTATTGTTCGCGTAAAAATCTTGACCAATAAATTCACACATCTTTATGAATAAACAGGCATGCAAAGTTGAGATTAAAAAAAGAAAAATGCTAAAGGTACCAAATTGGGTACCAAAAATTGTTACCAAACGAATGTGATTGGTTATAATTATAATGGGCCCGCCAGGGCCATCCAATTAAAACACTACAATTTGCCAAATCACTCATGCCATGTCATTTGGGAACTTTTTTGGGGACTAAATTTGGGGTCCCTTTACACCGTAAATAAGGAACCCAACCGATTTCTCGTAATATCCACTTGTCGAACCTGCCTACAAATATATGAATTCATAACAATTTAGTTTAAATGCATATAATTGCTCGCGTAAACAGACTATATTTTAATTAGTTACTCCCTCCGTCCCATTTTTATTGTCCATCTATCAAAATCCACCTTTTATTCAATCATGTCAATTAAACTCATAGTTACCAAATAATTGTACTATTTTCTATAAAAGTTAACATAATTAACACATAATATACCTTATTAATTAAATATGGACAATTATTTTGGGACAAAGAAAATAGGAAACAATGGACAATAAAAGTGGGACGGAGGGAGTACAAATTAATTACCTCTTCAGTAATTTTGAATAGATTTGAAACAATTTTAGGATCCTCTTTTGCTAATTTTGTCGCATCAACAGTATCGTTTATTCTAAGCTTTGATAGCAATTTCGCCAGTTCCTTAGTACCACTAGAATTGTCAATCTTTGGACTCATGATCGATGATGAATATATCCTGAAACAAAAATATACTATTGTTTACTAATCTATATATATTATAATGCCAGGAGATCGGAAATGCACCAGAATAGTTCGAGGTATTTTTCTTGAATTTTCGTTTTTTTTTACCTTTTTATTAAAATTCTTTTCTTGCATTAAATAGCTATTAATGACATCTTAATTAGTCATTAATTACACCTATTAAACATATATTAAATTTACTCTATTTAATTTGTTTAAAAATTAGCAAACTTTAGTTGAACATTATAGTTATTTTTTCAATATTAAATATTAATTATATATAGTTATGTTTATTTTTAGTTAAAATGACGAATAACAATTGTTTATATTACGTTATTTTTTATTCCCTATTCCAGATCACTATAATTGCTTGCACCAGAAACGTTTTAAATATTTTTCTTAAATTTTCAATTTTTTGATTTTTTTTTATTAAAAATATGTTCTTGCATTAAATAACTCTTAATGACCTCTTAATTAGTCATTAATTACACCTATTAAATCTATATAAAATTTAATTTATTTCACATATTTAAAAATTTAGAAAACTTTATATGAGCATATAACTATTATTTCAATATTATATATATATATATATATATATATATATATATATATATGTGCCATTGCTCCATACAGAACACCCTTATATATATATATATATATATATATATATATATATATATATATATATATATATATATATATATATAGGCCATTGCTCCATACAGAACACCCTTATATAACAAACAATAAAGTACACCTTAGATCTAATAGATCCAATGGCCCCGCCAGGGGCACCCAATACAAAAATTTATTATTTTTTTACCCTCTATCCATCTAGCAAAAAAATTCAAAAAAAAAAGTTTTAAAATTTTTTTACTGTTCCGATTTTTGAAATCTGCAACAATGACAATAAGACTATATTAATTTCTTTTTGAACGATTATACGTAGTAAAGATGACATTAACTTCTTAAACAATTTTTATTATAACTCATTTAGAAATCACAATAAATTATGAAAATATATATATAGTCGCTTAACATTTGAAATTTGTATATAAAAAAATACAAACTATTTTAATTTTTGCACATTGATAAATTATACATGGAGTATGACCAAACCGATTAAATTGAACCAACCCAACTATTTTTTCAACTATCTAACTTCAATATTTTCAAATATAAATTTATAAACCGCGCAAAGCGCGGATAAATTACCTAGTTCGAATTAATAGACAGCTAGCTAGTTACATATAATATTCAAGCTAAACCTTAAACTAAAGTAATAAAAGGCCAAATTAATTGGGGCTGCGCGCGCAGAGATGGAGTCTGTATATATCACCCAATGTTAGACTGAGACATATATATCGTATCAAAAACACACGCACATACATGCATGCAGTATCCATCAAGTACCGTACGTACATTTTTGGTGTTGAAAAGTTTATCATGAACGTAAGTAAAATCTCATGCAAATGCAATTTTTATTTAAATCTCATGTAAATGGATCTACTCATAATTAACTCTTTAAACAATAGACCAACTTCTACTTGCCTGATATTGCAGGAATTCTTGTAATATTTTACTGGCTGCTCTGATCCCCCAACTCCGATCTCCGCAAGATTGTCTTCCAGAAACTATACTCCTCAATTTACCACAAGACTTTTACAAGATATAGTGTTTGTTTAACTTGGAGAAACTGTACTCCAGCTAGCTACCTAGCCTTCTATCGATATTGATTCTAAGATCACATGCATGTACTTATTCACAAAAACTAATGCCTAGCTAACAACTTCATATTGAATATATACTGTGCTAGCCTTTGTTCCCGACAATCGACAAGGATTTACACACATATGCAAATATTCCCACACATTTGTGTGAAAGCATCTTGGGTAAAATAGTTTAAAAAATCATGTACGGGGAGAAAAAAAAAGAAGCATGCATTCAGTAACTCCAGAGCATCTGATCAGGGTAAAATGGCTAAAAAAATTTACTACATGGAAAAAGACTGCAAACACGCCAAGCTGCATGTATATCAAGATCAAGGTGTTTCCCAAATGGAGGTCAAGAGTCAGAATGACATTTTGACTCATGATAACAGTACCGGATCAAAGTACTTTCTCAAGATATCAATAATCAAATACTCAATACCTTTAATCTTATCAGAAAGCAATTGTCATTTAATTTTTTGCAATTTTTTATTATTTCAGTTCTATAAATTTGACTTTTATGTAATTATTGATGCATCTTTTATCAATTTCTTATCAAATCGAATTAAACAATCGAGTCAAACGAGTTTTACGATCCGCTTGATTCATTTATAGTCCTAATTAATTTCATGAATGGATTAAATGATACATAAGTCTCATTACAAGAAAAACGAGTTTTTCCTACCATCTATTTCCCGCCGAACAATTAATTACCGAGTAATTCTGTAATATCCCATAATTTTGGACATTATTATTATTATTGTTTTTTTAACTAAAATAGATTTTAATATTTTATTCAGGTTTATTTTACTTATTACATATATTTATTTGGATCTAATTGATATGTATATGTTTGATTTAATATATATTAATATTAATAACCGTTAATTAAATTTATGGGTTAGCCCATAATGGAAGCCCATAATTGGATGAGCTTGTATGCTATTAGGTTAAAAAGTGATTAGTAGTATGTTAAACATAAAATTGTATTTGGAGCTTAGCCGCACGAAAACAGAGTTGGAGGCCGGCTACGACAACAAAAATTGTTGCAGGTATCCAATCGATTTCCATATAATATAGTTAATTATTTGTAAATATAGGAGAATATATTTATAGATTCAAATCCTTTATGGATTCTTTCGTGGCCATTATCTATTGACATTATGATCCTGATTTATTCTTTGTATGTACAACTCTTGTTTTATTAATTTATTAACTTGTATGAATGGATCCATATGTCATTCATTGAAACTTTGGTATATGTTCTGTTGCACATATGTATGTACTTGTTTATAAATATTAATGGAATTTCACTATTCTTTCTGCCATAACTATTTTAATGCTGCTTGGTGGAACTATTAATATATATTAATATCTTTTATGTATATTCTACTTATTTATTTATTTTCGTCTCATTCTAAATTTTAGAGGCTATTTTCGTATAATAAGTGCACTTGAATATAGATGAATAAGTGTGGATGCATGGCATGAACTATGCAGGGGAATTACTAAAGATTTAGCCTCGTATGCATTAACTGTAATGATGTGAATTAAATTAGATGATTAGTTAATATGCTTACCTGCATAGTAAGTTAGTAACTTAAAGTATTTGTAATTAAAATCTTTTGATGTACATTAATCGGGTCACTTCCTTTATTTATTATTTAAATAATTAAATATTCATTAATGACATAGGTATTTAAATGCTATATGTTTGTTACATGTATTTCAACTTTTAACAAAGTTGCATGGATGGAGTTTGGCCGTGGATACTTCAACATATAAGTTTTAAATAATTAAAAATTAATTACACTATATCATCTTTCAAATTGGCCACCAACCATTTATGTAGTCACCTGCTACATATTACTCACCGAGGAAACCTTGTTCCTTTTATTTATTTGCTTTACTTTTGTAAGAGATTTTATAAGTAATATATGGATAATTACTTGTACTATTAATATACTGTAAAATGCAAATTACTTGCTTTGCATGTATTTACGTTAATTCTGTAATTGATTCTATATTTTAATTTTAGATTTTGAGAGGAACCTCATTACCAACCTTCTAGAAGATTCTAATAATTATCGGATTTAGTTTACTAGCTTTTCAGGTACGAATTCTTCATTCTTTTCTCTCTCCATTTAAATTATAAATATTCATTAAATATATTGTTGAGTCAAACTTATAAATTGTCACCTTTTGTACCCTCCTTGATACGAGTTATTTGCTCTCTCTCTCATTATAAAATTTTATTCTTTATTCGTTACATTTATTGTCGATTCAATTTTATAAAATTGTGACCCTTGTATTCTGTGTGTACTTTTAGTGCACATTCGTATTTTCGTTTCGTCTTCCTTATTGTTGGAATTTTTATTGCCAGCTCATATATATTTGATTTGTTTCGTTTCGCTATTTTATTGCGACATTGCTTTGTTTATTTTGTTCTGTGTAATGAGTTTGGCAATATTTTTGAAACCTATTTGTTGGGCTCTTAGACCTATCTATGTGGTTAAATCATAGACGAGTTCATGGAGTTCGGAGTGTCTGGTGAACTCGGCACTTACTCGTATCGGTGCTGTGAGTATACGAGCACGTCTCTGGGGTATGAGATTGTGTATAGATCATGATCGCTAATGTGTGTTTTCTTCTTCTGGATTACCGAAGAAGGATTCTCTGTTTTGTAGGAATGCTTTGTGCATTTCATGTGTTTTCTTCTCGTGGATTACCGGGGAAGAATTCTCTGTTTTGTACTTCGCTTTGTGCGAGTACATATCTGTATAAGAGACCCTTATGGATACATACCTTACTTGATTCAGCCTTATATTTGTTCTGCTTGAATCAGTATTTTATTCTTTTTGGCTATCTTGCTTATTTTACTTTTGGACTTGATTTGAAAGATCTGTGTTTGTAAGACACAATTCATTTGGATATTTGAAATCTTGTTTTATTTTTATATTATATTCGTACTGGGCATTTGGCTCACTCGTATTGTTTTTCTTCCGCAGGTAATCAGGGATAAACGGGGTTGAGATGAGTGATGCCAACCAGCCTTTAGTTACACTCTATATAGTAGTATAAATAAATTCGAGAACTTGTTAGAATTCGTTTTCAGACTTTTCAATATTTTCATTTTGAAGTTTAAAACATTGATATTTATCAATATTTTCGGTTCTTTTCTAAATCGATTTAAAATAATTTAGATTTTATTATGATATTTGTCTGTTAGTTAACGATCCGAAAATTCGGGTTGTTACATTTGGTATCAGAGCTAAGGATATAGATTCTGTAGACTGTCTTTTAGGCATTGACCTGTGAGTTTTGGGTTGACTTCGCATGGGTAGGATTATGACTTTGAATATCGACTTGTGATATGATTGTTTCGTATGTGCACTCACGAAAAATTTTGCAGGATGCCGCCAAAGAAATCTAATACTAGCCAAAACACTGGGGGAAATGTTACTCAGCAAATTGTGATGGATCAAAACACCTTTATGCATATGGTGCAGCAGGTGGTGGCTCAGCAAACACAGAATCCTGGTGGTAATACACAGAATCAAGAAGGCCAGACTATGTTTGATCGTTTTATGAAACAAAGGCCTAATTGCTTCAAGGAGGCCAAGACCCCGATGGATGCGGAAGCGTGGATTGATCATATGGAGAAGATCTTTCGGGTACTTAACTGCTCTGAGTTGGAAAAGGCTCGTTTTGGCATTTACCGTCTTGAAGGAGATGCTAGCATTTGGTGGAAGTCAGTGGTGGCTTCCCACGCAGCTGGTTATGAGAATACTGTTACTTGGGATGTGTTTAAAGCACAATTCGATCAGAGGTACTTTCCTGCCAGTATCCGTGAGGAGTATGCTCGGGAATATCAGAGCATAACTCAGAAGGAGGATGAATCTGTGGCGGACTTTCAGATCAGGTTTCAGAGGTTAGCTGGCTATGCACGGTCCATTGCTGGAACAGAGGAGGATAAAATCATGAAATTCAAGTGGGCTCTGAAGACTTCGATCCGTAACCACATCATCGCAAACCGCTACACTACCATGGACAGTTTGGTGGACAGTGCCAGAGATCAAGAACTTCATCAAACTGACTTCCGTAAACAACAAGACATGCAGAATCAGAAACGAAAATGGGATGGTGACTCTACCGAGCAAAACAAGAATTTGACGAATGACAATGTGTCTTCTGGTGGATTCAAGAAAAATGATCATGGGTACAACACTCGAAGCTTTCGACAAAGAAATGGAAACCAGGGGAATGAGCAAAATGGATCGTCTAACAAAAATCAGAGTGGGACAAAGTCTCGTTGTCAGCATTGCGGGAAGGTACATGGGGGAGACACTTGTCATTGGACTACTGGCGCATGTTTTAGATGCGGAGAACAAGGTCACACTATTCGAAATTGCAAAGTGACTAGGGCTGTAAATGAACCGATACACTCGCGAACGGCTCGATGTTGGGTTCAAAAAAAACTCGGTTCGGGTTCGGTTTGATTCATAAACGAGTCGATCTTGAACATGATTTTTAGGATCGATTTATAAACGAGCTGAACTTGATCACGGTAAAGTTCGACTCGATAGCTCGTGAACAAGTTCGATTAACGTGTTCGTGAACGTAGTTCGTGAATAGGCTCGCAAACATACTTCATGAACATGTTCGTGGATAAGTTCGATAATTGAGCTCGTTAACAATTACGTTTCTTTGCCCTTTATTTTTAAATCAAACTTTGTTTGTTTTTTGGAATTGGAATGTGAGAATTTTATTGGTTGATGATTTATTATTATTGGTTGATGATTTATGATTTATGAGTTGTTCGTAAGTGAGCTCGTGAGCAATGTTTAAGATTTATTCGTGAGCATAATTACATGAACAAGCTCGTGAACAAGCTTAATGAGTTGTTCGAAAGCAAAAGTTCGTGAGTAAGTTCAAGAGACAGGTTCGTGAGGTGTTCGTGAACTGTTCACGAACAAAATTTTATCTTAATGAACCGAGCTCAAACATATTTTTTGGCTCGATTTAAGTTCGAGCTCGAGTTCGAGTTCGATAATTTCTTAATAAACGATACATGAACATTTTAGAGTTCGGCTCGGCTCGGCTCATTTACACCCCTAAAAGTGACATCCAACAACCGCAAGGATAACAATGATCAGGCTGAGAACAACAAACAAATAACTGCAAATGACGCTGCAAATAATTGAGGTACTATTGTCGAAAATACTTTCTTTTGTTACGTGCATGTTATAATTTTTGATGTGTGCATCATAAATTGTTGTATTTATGTTTCCTTGTCATAATTTATCATCTAACTAATTTTGTGTATAAATGAAAATTTGTTGTCATTCTTTCAAAAGAATAATAATGTGTTAAAAAAAATCGATAGTTTTAAAATCGTGATATATTTTCTCGAAAATTGCCATTTATGTTTGTTTGAGGTGCTACATTTTCAGAATCAGGTATGTCACTTAAATTTCGAGGACGAAATTTTTATAAGTGGGGAAGAATGTAATATCCCATAATTTTGGACATTATTATTATTATTGTTTTTTTTAACTAAAATAGATTTTAATATTTTATTCAGGTTTATTTTACTTATTACATATATTTATTTGGATCTAATTGATATGTATATGTTTGATTTAATATATATTAATATTAATAACCGTTAATTAAATTTATGGGTTAGCCCATAATGGAAGCCCATAATTGGATGAGCTTGTATGCTATTAGGTTAAAAAGTGATTAGTAGTATGTTAAACATAAAATTGTATTTGGAGCTTAGCCGCACGAAAACAGAGTAGGAGCAAACAGGAGGGCTACCGGTGTTTGCACTAATTCACGCAAGCGTACGTGGTCACAAGTAATACAGATATAAGTCAAGTTCGTTCCCACAGAGATCTGGTTATGGTTTTAATTCAGTAAACGCACCTATGCAACAATGTATGGTTATTATGCACTGCTAAGACAAATAACAAATATGGGTTTTAACTATCTAAATTAACTAAAAAGCAAATTAACAAAACTACAAATTAACTAACAAGAATTGAAATCTAATTACTTCTGCAAGAAAAACCATGGAATCCTAACTTCATTAAATACTTCGCTTAGATCTGACGCCTTTAATCACTATATGCAATGGTTATGATATCTGATCGGACAACACGAAACAAGTAAACGCTACTTCTCAGTATACGTATACCAAACTAAACATACATCCACAAAAGAGATAGAAGATGAATAGACACCAATTATGCTTAGACCCTATATGTCTATAGAATTTGAAAACATAACGGTTGAAGAGCAAGTTATCCATAAAGATCACACAGGGCAGTATAAGTATTTTCATCTCACACCACGAATCATATTGATAAACAATTATGAACCTATGCTAGCATGGCAAGTTCTAAATCTCAAGATCCACTTTCACTTCACAAGAGATTAACAAATTAGATGTTCATGACGCATCTATTAATTAAGCATAACCATACGAGGATATCAGATATACATCACACACAGATCTGTAAAGCATCAAGATACTAAAGCTCCATAAATAAATTCGTTAGAATCCCATGACAACGATTAGTTCATAATTGAACCTCTCATCATCATGGGATCTGATGAAACCATGATAAACAAACAAAGTATGAAAATATACAAATAAACCTAAGTAATAGATATGTAATGGTTCTACTCCTAATGATGATCTATATGATCTTCATACAATTTACAAGGGTTGGATGTGTTTATATAGGCTCTATAATTCTTGCCCAGCAAGAAAATACCCAAAACAGAATTATAATAGAATTTCTGCAAAATACGTTTCCTAAACTGATTCTGTTTTAAAGGGAAATTCGTAGCTGACTTTTCTTCTGTTTTCCAGAACCGTTCCAGACGTAATTGGGCCTCTGGACCACTTTAGAATGATAGAGAATCTCGTTATTTTCGCGTGGACAGCTTACGGGCCTCAAACGGAGTTGTAGAACTTAAGATATGGCCAAAATAGTAAAAACTGTAATTTTTCAGGGGCAACTTGCGCCCAACAGTCTGTTCTTCGCGCAAATTGCTCCTACCCGGCGCAATTTGCTTGTGATAATCCTATCCCAAGTTGTAGAAAATCTCCCAGGCTTCGCGTGGGCAGTAAGATCACTGAAAACGGACTTACAGAACTCCAGATATGGCCAAAACAGTGTAAGCTGCGCAGCCTTCCCAGAAAATCCGAATTTTAATCAATTAATTCCCAAAAAATTATAGAAGCATCCACCTTAATCAACATTCTCGTAAACCTGCACAACAAAGCAAAACACATCAAAACTACAAGAAATTTGAGTCCAAGATAATCAATTTAAGCCATTATAGAATGTTCCAAGTGGATATAAAATCCACTTATCACACCCCCAAACTTAAACCGATGCTTGTCCTCAAGCATAAACAATTACAACTAACTAACTAACTAGTACCACTTCCGTAGGTGATCACGGTTGCATTTGGCATATGCAACAAGCCCTTTAAACCCCTAGGCAGCCCTAGTGGACGAGTAAGGTCTCGTGAGGGCCTATAGCGAATGTACCCACAAAATCCATTTAACCTAATGCAATGCAATGCATGAATGCAACTAAATGAAAATGCAATTAATCTAGTACTAATATCCAACTATACCTTCAAACCCTCTCATGCCATATCAACTTAAGAATCAAAGTAAATACGCAATGTCTTGGTGTCGAAAGTGCAAGTATTCACATAGTCTACTCAGTGAACATGCATAAGTTCTCACAAGCCCATGTCAAGTGTAAGAATAAGTTAGTAAACATGCTAAGCCTACAAGAGTACATCTTTGAGACAAAACTCGGGATCTCATACGCAAAAACAAGCAAACACTCACAATCCACTCACAAAAGAATTTTCACTCAAGAACAAGGGTAAGTGTATCACTCAATTCCAACAAAATCATAAGCATGCTTGACATTTGGTATCAATCTAACTCTTAACACAACATACATCAATGACGATAATCAAAAGTCTTTATTTGGGTTGTAACGGGGCTAGGGACAAGGTATGTCAAATAAGCCAAATCAGGTGAAGTGTCAAAAGCTAGTAGGAACTATAATAAATCATACACAACACCCTAATTCCCCCCACATAATTTTTACTAAAACAAACACTCGACTAGTCGACTGAAATAGGATCACAACAAACACAAACATGCTCTCATAATATATATATATATATATTTTTTCTTCTTTTCTCTTTTTTTTTCTTTTTTTTTTCTTCCTTTTTTTTTCTTTTTTTTTCTTCGAGAGCTAAATAAAACAATAATATAAACAATAACAAGGATCCCACAATTTTATTACACATGCCGACTATCAAGTAAACAACCAAACCCAATTTCAATATTTCCCCCAAAAGTATGACCAACAATAAACCCCTCCTTGCACACCTTATTACTCCCTTAAGCACTCTACTAGCCTTTGACAATGTAGGTTCAAATTAATGTAAGGCCAATACAAGAAAAAGGTCTAGGCAAGTAATGTGGTATGTCACCGAAAAAATAGGATTAAGCTCAACGGGTTAACTAATTGATCATGTAAATATGGTGTGGTAATATGGGAAAATATGCGGTTAATCCTAATGCCTTTATCATTTTAATCGTCAAATAATGTCATGCGTTTCAAGAAAGACCTCAAACAACTGCTAGCAATGCAAACAATCCGTGGACACTCAAGCAAACGAATAAATTGCAACAAATATGCAATATGGCTCAAAAACTCACTTGGTGGAAAAACATACTCAATCCCAAGCAAAAATCTCTCTAACGCACCGACTTGTATTCAAAGCATGCAAACTAAATCATCTTCCACATATTCATGTCCTTCTAATCACTTACAACATTCAATAAGTTTACTAGCTTCAACTTACTAGTGTATGTGTGTGCACAAGAACAAAGCATATCACTTCTCAATCAAAAGCGTCAACAACACAAAATTCCTATCAAGCATGGGTGCAAATGCAAACTATTATGAACTCACATGATATACTAACAAAAAAACAGAATGTCCTATATGAAACAAACGTAGATAACACGAACATAAATGCATAATTTACTACTACTAATATGCAAAGCATGAAATCCTACATGAACACATAATACAACAACTACTAATCCCTCAAACCACCCCCAAACTTAAAATATTCAATGTCTGCATTGAATGGAAAGTAATACAAGGAATAGTAGAAAACATACCTAAATAAAAATGCCGAAAAACGTGGGTTGCCTCCCACGAAGCGCTTCTTTAACGTCAATAGCTTGACGTTACTTCCAAGCCTCCATTAAGGATGATAATAGTTTGCCTGGTCATCTCTTCGCGAGACTTCATCGTCATCACGGAGGCACACTTTCTGCCACTTCTCCTCACTTAGCCTATTCGTATAACAGCTACGTCTTATTCCAATGCCTTCATCTGTTGACCCAAAATCTGTCAATTTGTAGAACAACATACACTCGCGGGCTTCGCTTGAATATAATGGAGGAGGGTAAATGTAAGTTGCTGAAGTCTTTGGTTCCTCAAAGAGAACTTCCTCCATTGGCTCTAATGCGCTACCTCCATCTTTACATTCTGAGACAAGTAGAAGACCTGCATCTTTCTCATGTTCATCAGCCTCTTGGTACGCACATACCAATTCTTGAAATTTCTGTAGCTCAACAGTGTCTGTCCCAAATAGTGCCCTTTCCAAATCATCCACCATCCTAACATGATCAAATTCCTCACACGGCTTGCGAACGCTCACTTCCTCTTGGAATTTGTCTTCTTCAATTAAGCATGCAGTACCTTGCTCCAAGTCACCATTATCCTCTGGAATTTCCTCTAGCATGAATTGTTGTTTCTCTTGTTCCAAGACACTACAAACTTGAGCAACAAGTGTCCCCATAGATTTGATAAGCTTCTCATTATTCTCTGCAAGCATCCTAATCTCCTTCCTAATTTCCTTCAAATCATCAACCTCGTCTGACTGAAAAGTAGGAATAGATTGCTGATGTGGAAACTCTTCACTACCAAAGACATATGACATATCTGGAACATCTTGCTGGTATTGTTGAGGATGGTATTGAAAATATGGTTGCTCCTCATAATTGACGTATGGATCAACTCCTTCGTAGTAACAATATTGTGATGGATCATGAACGCCCAAACACCGCTCACATTGATAAGGCATGGATGTACTCGAATATGCCCACCATGGAAACTCCTCGCATGCCATCTTCACACACTCAAGTACCTAAACACACCGAACTAAAAAAGATAGGTAAGAAAAAATCTGAGACAGTGAACTCTAACGACCACTATTGACAAGCACATAAACCAAAAATAAAACACCGATGATCCCCGGCAGCGGTGCCAAAAACTTGTTTACACTAATTCACGCAAGCGTACGTGGTCACAAGTAATACAGATATAAGTCAAGTTCGTTCCCACAGAGATCTGGTTATGGTTTTAATTCAGTAAACGCACCTATGCAACAATGTATGGTTATTATGCACTGCTAAGACAAATAACAAATATGGGTTTTAACTATCTAAATTAACTAAAAAGCAAATTAACAAAACTACAAATTAACTAACTAACAAGAATTGAAATCTAATTACTTCTGCAAGAAAAACCATGGAATCCTAACTTCATTAAATACTTCGCTTAGATCTGACGCCTTTAATCACTATATGTAATGGTTATGATATCTGATCGGACAACACGAAACAAGTAAACGCTACTTCTCAGTATACGTATACCAAACTAAACATACATCCACAAAAGAGATAGAAGATGAATAGACACCAATTATGCTTAGACCCTATATGTCTATAGAATTTGAAAACATAACGGTTGAAGAGCAAGTTATCCATAAAGATCACACAGGGCAGTATAAGTATTTTCATCTCACACCACGAATCATGTTGATAAACAATTATGAACCTATGCTAGCATGGCAAGTTCTAAATCTCAAGATCCACTTTCACTTCACAAGAGATTAACAAATTAGATGTTCATGACGCATCTATTAATTAAGCATAACCATACGAGGATATCAGATATACATCACACACAGATCTGTAAAGCATCAAGATACTAAAGCTCCATAAATAAATCCGTTAGAATCCCATGACAACGATTAGTTCATAATTGAACCTCTCGTCATCATGGGATCTGATGAAACCATGATAAACAAACAAAGTATGAAAATATACAAATAAACCTAAGTAATAGATATGTAATGGTTCTACTCCTAATGATGATCTATATGATCTTCATACAATTTACAAGGGTTGGATGTGTTTATATAGGCTCTATAATTCTTGCCCAGCAAGAAAATACCCAAAACAGAATTATAATAGAATTTCTGCAAAATACGTTTCCTAAACTGATTCTGTTTTAAAGGGAAATTCGTAGCTGACTTTTCTTCTGTTTTCCAGAACCGTTCCAGACGTAATTGGGCCTCTGGACCACTTTAGAATGATAGAGAATCTCGTTATTTTCGCGTGGACAGCTTACGGGGCTCAAACGGAGTTGTAGAACTCAAGATATGGCCAAAATAGTAAAAACTGTAATTTTTCAGGGGCAACTTGCGCCCAACAGTCTGTTCTTCGCGCAAATTGCTCCTACCCGGCGCAATTTGCTTGTGATAATCCTATCCCAAGTTGTAGAAAATCTCCCAGGCTTCGCGTGGGCAGTAAGATCACTGAAAACGGACTTACAGAACTCCAGATATGGCCAAAACAGTGTAAGCTGCGCAGCCTTCCCAGAAAATCCGAATTTTAATCAATTAATTCCCAAAAAATTATAGAAGAATCCACCTTAATCAACTTTCTCGTAAACCTGCACAACAAAGCAAAACACATCAAAACTACAAGAAACTTGAGTCCAAGACAATCAATTTAAGCCATTATAGAATGTTCCAAGTGGATATAAAATCCACTTATCAACCGGCTACGACAACGAAAATTGTTGCAGGTATCCAATCGATTTCCATATAATATAGTTAATTATTTGTAAATATAGGAGAATATATTTATAGGTTCAAATCCTTTATGGATTCTTTCGTGGCCATTATCTATTGACATTATGATCCTGATTTATTCTTTGTATGTACAACTCTTGTTTTATTAATTTATTAACTTGTATGAATGGATCCATATGTCATTCATTGAAACTTTGGTATATGTTCTGTTGCACATATGTATGTACTTGTTTATAAATATTAATGGAATTTCACTATTCTTTCTGCCATAACTATTTTAATGCTGCTTGGTGGAACTATTAATATATATTAATATCTTTTATGTATATTCTACTTATTTATTTATTTTCGTCTCATTCTAAATTTTAGAGGCTATTTTCGTATAATAAGTGCACTTGAATATAGATGAATAAGTGTGGATGCATGGCATGAACTATGCAGGGGAATTACTAAAGATTTAGCCTCGTATGCATTAACTGTAATGATGTGAATTAAATTAGATGATTAGTTAATATGCTTACCTGCATAGTAAGTTAATAACTTAAAGTATTTGTAATTAAAATCTTTTGATGTACATTAATCGGGTCACTTCCTTTATTTATTATTTAAATAATTAAATATTCATTAATGACATAGATATTTAAATGCTATATGTTTGTTACATGTATTTCAACTTTTAACAAAGTTGCATGGATGGAGTTTGGCCGTGGATACTTCAACATATAAGTTTTAAATAATTAAAAATTAATTACACTATATCATCTTTCAAATTGGCCACCAACCATTTATGTAGTCACCTGCTACATATTACTCACCGAGGAAACCTTGTTCCTTTTATTTATTTGCTTTACTTTTGTAAGAGATTTTATAAGTAATATATGGATAATTACTTGTACTATTAATATACTGTAAAATGCAAATTACTTGCTTTGCATGTATTTACGTTAATTCTGTAATTGATTCTATATTTTAATTTTAGATTTTGAGAGGAACCTCATTACCAACCTTCTAGAAGATTCTAATAATTATCGGATTTAGTTTACTAGCTTTTCAGGTACGAATTCTTCATTCTTTTCTCTCTCCATTTAAATTATAAATATTCATTAAATATATTGTTGAGTCAAATTTATAAATTGTCACCTTTTGTACCCTCCTTGATACGAGTTATTTGTTCTCTTTCTCATTATAAAATTTTATTCTTTATTCGTTACATTTATTGTCGATTCAATTTTATAAAATTGTGACCCTTGTATTCTGTGTGTACTTTTAGTGCACATTCGTATTTTCGTTTCGTCTTCCTTATTGTTGGAATTTTTATTGCCAGCTCATATATATTTGATTTGTTTCGTTTCGCTATTTTATTGCGACATTGCTTTGTTTATTTTGTTCTGTGTAATGAGTCTGGCAATATTTTTGAAACCTATTTGTTGGGCTCTTAGACCTATCTATGTGGTTAAATCATAGACGAGTTCATGGAGTTCGGAGTGTCTGGTGAACTCGGCACTTACTCGTATCGGTGCTGTGAGTATACGAGCACGTCTCTGGGGTATGAGATTGTGTATAGATCATGATCGCTAATGTGTGTTTTCTTCTTCTGGATTACCGAAGAAGGATTCTCTGTTTTGTAGGAATGCTTTGTGCATTTCATGTGTTTTCTTCTCGTGGATTACCGGGGAAGAATTCTCTGTTTTGTACTTCGCTTTGTGCGAGTACATATCTGTATAAGAGACCCTTATGGATACATACCTTACTTGATTCAGCCTTATATTTGTTCTGCTTCAATCAGTATTTTATTCTTTTTGGCTATCTTGCTTATTTTACTTTTGGACTTGATTTGAAAGATCTGTGTTGGTAAGACACAATTCATTTGGATATTTGAAATCTTGTTTTATTTTTATATTATATTCGTACTGGGCATTTGGCTCACTCGTATTGTTTTTCTTCCGCAGGTAATCAGGGATAAACGGGGTTGAGATGAGTGATGCCAACCAGCCTTTAGCTACACTCTATATAGTAGTATAAATAAATTCGAGAACTTGTTAGAATTCGTTTTCAGACTTTTCAATATTTTCATTTTGAAGTTTAAAACATTGATATTTATCAGTATTTTCGGTTCTTTTCTAAATCGATTTAAAATAATTTAGATTTTATTATGATATTTGTCTGTTAGTTAACGATCCGAAAATTCGGGTTGTTACAAATTCCTATCAATTTTCAAGTCAAAGGATCATTTCCTACCGATTCAAGGTTCGATGGGAAAGACCAATGGGACCCACTCATTTCCAACCGAAGTTGGTAGGAAATAAGTCATGCAGAACCCATAATGCCATGTTAAAATTGTCAGCGCTTTGAGCCTTTGGTCACAACGAAACGATGTCATTTCTAACAAAATTGGTGGGATGAACTATGTCCTACCGAAGTTGGTAGAAAATGGTTGTGGTGGATCCCAAGTGCCATGTGACTGTTGTCAACATATCTAACAATTATGAAACAGCGTCGTTTTTTAGTTCCTACGATGGATAACGTGTCGACTTATGATTGGTTGACGTGCCACGTGACCCTTTTCTACCGATAAGCGGTAGGAAATGAGCTGCGCCAAAAATAAAGTTTTATAATTTTTTATTACATATTTCACGAAAATTTGAAATTGGCACCTAATTTTCATGAAAAAAAAAAAAAAAAAATTGGTGCCCCAACTCATAACCTATCGACATATGATAGGAAATAGGTCACCCAGCCAACCACATCATGCATACGTGCCATCTTTTAATTGGTTGGTGTGTCACATGTATAACCATTCACTCTAAATTTTTAACCTTTCAATTTTTTATATGTGTTAAATGTTTCCAAATTTTTTTTAAAAAAATATAACTAATTTCTTTACACTTTTAGTTAGTTGTAAGAAATTTTTGAAATTTTTAAAGTAATTTTATTAAACTTATTGTATGTTAATGCATACTCAAAACTTGTATAATTAATTAAATTTAAAAATAAATAAAAAAGTTCCAACCAAATTACAACATACATCTTTTGATGATGCTAATTAAATTTTGCTTGTTTTTCAATTGCATTTATTTATTTATTTTTTCTTACAAACTAAAACTAATCCATTCTTAGTAAAATATAAAAAATATCAAAAAAATATGTATAACTCAAAAAAATACTACTCCCTCCGTCCCTTTTGATTGTTAACATTTCACTTTTTCAAAACTTTCTGGCACGCATTTTAAGGTGCATTTTAAGGATAGTTAAATAACTTTTTTTAAAAATTTTCTTTTTCTGTATAAAAATTTAAATTTTTATACAGAAAAAGAAAATTTTTAAAAAAAGTTATTTAACTATCCTTAAAATGCACCTTAAAATGCGTGCCAGAAAGTTTTGAAAAAGTGAAATGTTAACAATCAAAAGGGACGGAGGGAGTATCAAACTGGAATTTACTAGGAAACAAGTTACTAAACAAAATGTAATTTACAAATTTAAATCTTTTTTTTAAAAAAACCATTCACGGTCTTAAAAACTAAATTTTCGCGATTTATGAGTAAGATTTTAGGGATAAGATTAGGGTTGGACCTTATTTTTTTTAAAAATTTTTTTGAACGATCCAACCATACGGATTTTAATATCACTATAAATTAGTCTTGTGTGCCAAAAATGGTGATTTTCAAAGATCATTTATTGTGATTTTATAATCAAAAATCATTTTTAAGTAGATAGTTCGTATTTATTCACTTTTTTTTTTTAAATTTTTCTTGAACTATCCAACCGTACGGATCTTTTTAAAACTATGAATTAATCACTTGCGTCAAAAATTGTGATTTTAAAAGATCATTTGTAGTGATTTTATAATCAAAAATCATTTTAGAGTAGATAGTTTATATTTATTCATTTTCTTTTAATTTTTTCTTGAACGATCCAACCATACGAATTTTAATATTACTATTAATTAGTCATGTGTGGAAAAAATTGTTATTTTAAAGCTCAATTATAGTAATTTTATAATGAAAAATCATTTTAGAATATACAATTTGTTGTGCAAAAAATTCACACAACACCCCGAGAAAGCCTCGCCGTAAGAATAGTGATTATCCTTGGTTTTCGGATACAAAACTGGTAAAACAGCTGGTAAGAAACAGGACAGCTGAACCTAACAATGGTGTATAATGTTTTAAAGGGCTGGATTAGCAAGGTCACTGGACAATAATGGCCAAGATTTCCGGCCAAATGTGCCCAGAATATGATTACCCAGGGTACACGTGCCTTGTGTATATAAAGTAAAAACCGAACCCCTTGCTAATTGCCTACATATCCTATTTATAGGAATCAAGCCCTAATGTAGTTCTTTTAGGTTAGGAATCCTTTTCTTGTCCAGTAAGCCACGAAAATGATAGAGCTCCATCCTCCCTTTAGTGTTTATCTCGAAGTGTTTGTATAGAAATAGACCTTATCCTTTAATCAGCTAGCCCTTTGGCGGAGTCCTGTTCGAAGTAGGACTCTCAAAGCCCAATCCTATCATAACTCCATACATATATCACAAATATATAGTAATTATCATATTTAGAAACGTATCCCTCCATGAAATATACTGTAAAAAGGACTTAATTTACGCCTCCTATTATTTAGGAGATAATCCTTATCCATTTGATCCTTAGGAGGTGGAACCTGTGAGTACACCTGAACCTGCGCAACTTCCCTAAAAAGTGAACCTCCACCTCCAGAGCTTCCCTCTAGAGGTACTCCTCCCTTCTTCCTGCAAACTCGTTCCTACATTTTAAACACCTTATAGGGCCTTCAACATCTATGGGCCCAAAACTAAACCCATTACAAATTTTGGGCACAACAACTACCCCCCGGTTCCTTGTAGCTATAAAATACACAAGGAACCTTGCCATCTCTCCTCAGCTTCAGCTTCGCCTTTTATATCCAGCTCCAACACTTCATCCTAATATTTCATGTGTTTCATAATAACCTTGCCACAATTAAGCCAGTAAAACTCTTCCCAGAAATCTCATAATTTCCTTTAGAAAGATTAATATTTTAATACCTTAAATAAATATCCACGAACTAATTTCAAAAAACAACTCTTCAATTAACATCATACCGGGACTCTCATTTCTCCTTAAAAAACCGTGTCTCATATAAATTCAGCTTCCTATCGGTTCATATTCCAATGCAACCATTACTCCTACCCAAGCATAATTCATTTTACACGCCACAATCTCTCTGTCTTTACTTTTTATTTGTTTTATATATATATATATATCAACACCCCTCCATCCTCTTTTCATCTTTCTTTTACCACAAACACAAACTCTCTTCTTTTTCCACCGGTTCACCTTCTCACGAGCAGCTCGACTTAAGCGGATCAACCCGGCGATACCTTCAGACTCCGGCAACTCCAAACCCTCCAACTATCCTCAAGGTATGATTCCTTTTACCCCTTTCACTGAATCTATTTACTACTGTTTTCCCAATTGCATGTTTTAATTTGATTCCGATCTAAACTTGTACATGCATATTTTGATACAGACCCTCACCATGGTTACATGAATCATCTTATTATGTTGTTTGCCTTATAAATTGCCCTTAGACCAAGTATCCTCCTTTTACAACCACGTTATTTTCTAGTGATAAAACCCTAGAATCCAAATCGTACCGATCTTAAACCCATCTATATTATATGTTTTCATAAAAATCCATGTGTAATCCTCTTTTTCCAGAAACCAATTATTGTTCATTGTTATAATGCATGTACCAATCCTTGTTTTTAATTAAACTTGTATGAATAATGTATGCATCATATATGAATACCCAATTTTAAGAAGAACAGTTAAGATTCCTTGATAGGCGTACCTGTGCCCAGCTAGCTGTTTAGACAAACCTGGCCTTTGATAGGCGTACCTGTGCCCAGCTAGCTGTTTAGACGAACCTGGCCTTTGATTATTCCCCAATCGCTTGTATGTGCTTACACACACACCTGTTAAAACACCTCACTTGGGAAACTCACTGATCACCTCCTCATCCTGCTTCACTTTGTGCAGATGTCTGGTGGATCAGCTGCAGCTAGCTCCCAGCATTCTACCTCTGAGGAGATGACCCACTCCCCAGAACCTCCTATCACAGACCAGCTTCCCTTTGACCCAAGTTTCAGAATTAACCCATCTTTCACCATAAGTACCAGAACTCGTTCCAAGGTCAAACTAATCAATCACTCAAAAATTCACTCTTTAAGCACCAACCTTTTTTCCCATAAAACCAAAGATACTCGTCCTGCTATCCTTATAGCCTCTTCAGATGAACAAATGTCATTAGAATCAACAACACCAAACCTTCCTCAAGAATCTACTGCTGATGAAGCTTCCTCCATGAAAGCTACCCCTTCACATACTACTTCTGCGATTCTTCTCAAAACAGACTCTGTAACAGATGACTTAGAAAATAGTACTTCGGAAAAACCTCCTGCCACCTTATCCTGTGAGAATTTGAGCACCTCCATGACTGTTTCCTTGTTAAAGAAACTGACCCAATCACACCATATAGGTTGCTCCTTGGTTGTTCCCTCTCCCGAAGAAAGATGCCATAGGTTTGACATGTTCGAACCTGGACAATCATTACCTCGAGCTGTTTTGTCAGCTCAATTTTTTAAACTAGGGTTATCTCTGCCCTTACACCCCTTCATCCAAGAGATTATTGAGCTTTATAACATAGCCCCCATTCAACTTACCATCAACTCATATCGCATGGCGATGTGTATGTACATTTTATATCATAAAGAATTTAACAAGACCCTATCTGTTCGAGAGCTAGGGTATTTCTACCAACTAAAGCCAACTGGAAGAAATTCAGGTTTCTTTTACTTGACTGCTTGGAGTGTTCATGAAGGCCAGTGTTTCAAAAGTTGTAAGAAAGGAATGAATGATTGGCTCAAACAATTTCTTTATTGTTATGATTGCCCCCAATTAAAAACAGACTTCAATCTTTTACCAAATATTCCTGCCAAGACCACTCTAAAAGGCCTAGCTCTCCAACGTGCTGTAAAAGCATTGAATTTATCAGCTGAATTGGGAAATGGCCTCAGTCTGTTAACTCACGATAACCTCATGAGTTGCAACTTTATACCTGGGAAAGGTACCCTAACTCCAACCAGCTGCAGCTGTTTGTTTCCCTATTCATGTCATTAACATATATATTCTTATAGCAATTTTATCCTTTCTTGTTTCATAATTCATGATTTACTAACCACCATTCATATTATTTGGATCTTGCAGACATGGCTTCAGGAATTCCCTCTTTCATCAAGAAGCCATCCAAATATGAAGAAATGTTTGAAGATGATGAAGAAACAGTCACCCCCATTGCAGCTACTCCAATTTCAAAAGTCAAAGCTCCTTCTCCACTCCTGGAAAAATCATCCACCTCATCGAAGAGGAAGCTTCCCCCGCCTGCCACAGAACGAACTCATGCTCCCGGTTCTCGTTCTACCAAGAGAACCAGAATGTCATCTTCTCTAGAGATTGAGAATTTCAATTCTCATATGCAATATTTTTTTGAGATGACAGGAAATCAAATCCCTGAGGAAGCCGTAACTGCCTGGGACAAGATGTCTCTAGCTGAGGGTGCGAAAGCTGCCCTCCAAGCCAATGCCCAGAGTCTTTTCCATTACCTCAAACATGGTGAGAAAATTGTGGAGACAGCCAGAGGTGATCAGAAGCTTGCTGAAGAAATGAAACAACTTAAATCAGTCATTAAGGCCAAGGACGACGAGAAGAAGAAGTGCCTCGATGCCAACAAGAAACTCAAAACTGCTGAAACTAAGTTGCTAAGGGAACGTGATCAGCTATCCAACTCTGTTGCCATCCTAGATGCAGAAAAAGAAGAATTGGTTTCCTCTAATGCCAAAAAGATTCATGAGCTAGAGCTAAAGATGGAAGCTATGAATACCAAATTTGCCCAGGAAAGGTCCGTCCAGAAGGAGAAAAGGAAGAAAGCCTACGATGTTGGCTATAATGCAGCCATCAATGACTACATTGAATCCACCTATCTCAAGTTCCCTGATCTTGATTGGTCCCAGCTGGGTGAAGATGCAGTAAAAGCTGTAGAGGATATTAAGAAGAAGGAAGCTGCTGCAAACAAGGTGGATGCTGTTGATCCAACTGACAAGGAGAAAGAGGTGGAGGTTCCCTCAAAAGAGACAGTTGAAGCTAAAGCAGATGCTTCTATTCCTTCTGCTCCAACAACCCAGGTATCTCCTGAAACTCCTACTCCTTAACCCTTTTTATTATTGAAGAATCTTCCTACCCCTGCGTGGGTTTAAACCTTTAAAGTTTTTTTTTGAACGGCCTTGATGGCCATTAACTTTGAATTTATGAGGTCGTGGGCTCCTCGTACTGCCTCACAAGATGTAACCCATAACTTTGGTTTCCCTTAATTATGCACTTGGATTTTTTTATGTCTTATTGTACTGCCCATATGAAATTACCATACTAAGCATAAGCATTCCAGTGATAAGGCACATACCTATACCAGGATGTGAATTGCTTACCCGTAGCCAAGTGAGCTTCATAAAAGTGTCAAGCTCATTACGAATGTATGTTGATATAAATCCCTATCTTAACATTTCCTGTTAAGTAATCATTTCTCATTTTGATACAAGTAATCCAAGTGTACCAAATTATTTAAAACCACATAGGATACGATTCATTTCTGAAACCAATAACCATTCCTTTTCTACATGTATATCATGAAGCTTCCCTTACCATGATTTCATCCATTTTCTTTTTTTTGTCGTAGTAATTTAAGATCCAACCAATCCTTTTTCCATGTATAAAGTGTTCCGTTTGATATATAATAAGAGCCTTATAAATGAATATCCAAATATATGTGTAAAATCCCGAGATAAGGTGGAGCTTCCCATTTGCTCGCAGCTAGACTTTCCACATAGAGAAGCATCACATGGCCAATGCCTTGGTTCCCATATGACCTTATTTTATTTTGTAAAAGGAATCCATTAAAATCCTTCTCCAGAAATATGAACAAAATGTGCCTCCTACATGAGCTTCACTTTTTTAACCAGCTGAAGCTTGTTACCAATTTTTATATATGTTACTCCATTTCATGTAGCCTGAATTTTGGCTCCTACATGATATATCCTTATCCCTTGGCTCTTCATGCGCCCAGATTCCCTGGGATCTACATGAACCTGATAACATACTTCCAAAATAGCTTCCATATTGGAACCTCACCATAGATAGACCAATTTTACGAACCTTTTCCCGTAAGGTTCTTTATGTACCATAATCCATTCCAAAATTCATTACCTAATAATAAATTTTTTTTTATTCCATGTTTTATCCTCCTAGGATCATGCAAATAACTAAAGGGAGGTGATATAACCTACTACCCCCCGAGTTCTTTGACATACTAACAATTATGATGAAGAACTTAAATTCACATATTCATGCATGCAATTCCATACTTATTCCATAAAGTTCACAAGGAAACACAACATGACTTTAAGACAGAACATGTTATAAGAAAGCAACAACTTTATTGGCCTCATAGAAGCAAAATTCATGATATTTCCTATCGGTGAGGTGTACATGCACTACCCCCCGAGCATAGCAAGACAAAATCACGTCATCTACTTGTCCTAAAGATGGCAGCTAGAACTAATAAGCTACCTTTATTAATCCTATACCTGAAAGAGGTCTACTTGAAAATATTACCTGAAAAACACACCTACTGATAATATTTCCTCAAATGCTCGGCATTCCATGCCCTAGGAATCAGCTTCCCATCCAAATCAGTTAAATGATAAGTACCTTCCCAAAGAACCGTCTTTACACGATATGGTCCTTCCCAATTGGCTCCAAACGCACCATGACCAGGTACCCTCATATTGGGTAGCACCCTCCTCAAAACCAAATCACCCACCTTCAACGGGCGAGCTCGAACCTTTTTATTGAAGTACTTCCGCGTACGCTGCTGATATGCAGCCAGCTTCAGTTGTGAATTCATACGTACCTCTTCAACCAGATCCAGGTACAAACGATGATTCACTTCATTGTCCTCAGGGTTATAATGTTCCCTTCTAAATGAACCAGCTCCAATTTCGACAGGCACCATAGCTTCACATCCATACGCTAAGGTGAATGGAGATTCACCTGTTGTCGTTCTTGGAGTGGTATTATAGGACCACAACACCATTGGAAGCTCCTCTGGCCAGCTTCCCTTTCGCTCCTCCAACTTGGCCTTCAAAGTATGTTTTATTATCTTGTTCACAGCTTCTGTCTGACCATTACTTTGGGGGTGACAAACAGCTGAGAACCCCTTCTGAATTCCAAGGTCTTCACACAAACCTCGCATCTCCTTGCTGTCAAATTGCTTCCCATTGTCCGAAATGAGCTTATAAGGTACTCCATACCTACAAACTATGGCTCGAAACACAAATTCCTTCAACTTGGCAGCAGTTATGGTGGCCAAAGGCTCTGCTTCAGCCCACTTTGTGAAGTAATCTACTGCAACGACCGCGTATTTTACTCCACCTTTTCCTTTGGGAAGCTCCCCAATTAAATCTATCCCCCAAACTGCAAAAGGCCAAGGGCTAGTGAGAGGCTTAAGAAGTGCAGCTGGGTTGGCACCTAACTTTGCGAACCTCTGACAGCGGTCACATGCTCGAGTGTACTTGTGAGCATCACCTTGCAAGGTTGGCCAATAATAACCTTGACGGAGTATTTTGTGCGCCAAAGAGGTTCCTCCAGAATGGTTACCGCAAATCCCTTCATGCACTTCACGCATGATATACTCACATTCATCTCCAGAAATACACCTCAGCAAAGGCTTATTAAAACCCCTCTTATACAAGATTCCTTCATAAATTACATACCTTGCCGCTTTATATTTCAATTTTCGAGCTTCATCCTTATCTGAAGGTAAAACTCCTTGAGTGATGTACTCCACAATTGGGGTCATCCAATGTTCCTCCACCATAGCTTCCACGTTCAAAACTTCAACTTTTGAAATACTTGGCTGAATCTGAACCTCTAAAGGAATAACTCCCAGTAAGGTAGCTTCCCTTTGAGAGCCTAGCTTAGCCAGTGCATCTGCATTAGCATTCTCTGTTCTAGGAATCTGCTCCAAATTTACCTCCCTAAATCTCCTTATCAATTCCTGTGCATACCTCATGTATAGGTCAGTGCGAGGGCCTCGAGCCTGAAACCCTCCTCTAACATGCCAAACCACCAACATTGAATCACTAAATATGGTCAAATTTTCCACCCTCATTTCCAAAGCAAGCTTCAAGCCGGCAATCAGCGCCTCATACTCGGCATCATTATTAGTTGCATAAAATGAAAAATGGATAGCACTCTGCAGCTTGTGCCCCTCAGGGCTTACCAGAACTATGCCAGCACCTGCCCCATTGGAGTTAACTGCCCCATCCACATACAAAGTCCACCACGGGGCGCAATTTTCCGTAGGTACTTCTACCACAGGTAGCTCACCGACAGGTACACATTCGTCTCCACCTACCTCGAATGAGGGAGGAAATTCTAATAGAAAATCAGCCAACGCTTGCCCCTTTATTGCAGACCTTGGCTTGTATTCCACATCAAACTGTCCCAATTCAATAGCCCATTTCATCAGCCTTCCGGAAGCTTCCGGTTTATGCAACACCTGCCTTAGTGGGAAGCTGGTTCGTACCTCAACCTTGTGAGACTGAAAGTAAGGCCGAAGCTTTCTCGAAGCCAAAATCAATGCATAAGCCAACTTTTCCATATTAGTATACCGAACCTCTGCATCCAATAATCTTTTGCTTACATAATACACCGGAAGTTGCGCCTTTCCTTCCTCTCGAACCAACACAGCGCTGATGGAATACTCAGAAACTGCTAGATAAAGTATCAGAACCTCCCCGTCAACCGGCTTTGAGAGGAGCGGGGGACTACCCAGCTGTTCCTTCAGCTTCTCGAAAGCAGCTTCGCATTCAGCTGTCCACTCAAAGTTCTTTCCCTTCTTGATTGCCGAAAAGAATTCTTTACACCTGTCCGAAGATTTTGAGACGAACCTGTTCAAAGCTGCAACTCTTCCTGTCAGTGACTGAACCTCCTTAACATTCCTGGGTGACCTCATCTCTAACAAAGCCTTGATCTTTGCGGGGTTAGCTTCAATACCCCGATGATTAACCATGAATCCGAGAAATTTTCCGGATTCTACCCCAAACACACATTTCTGAGGGTTGAGCTTCATCCTATATTTCCTTAAGATGTCAAACATTTCTGCCAAGTGAGACACATGATCAGCTGCCTCTTTTGATTTTACCAACATGTCATCCACATATACTTCCATCGTTCTCCCGATTTGATCCTTGAACATCATGTTTACCAAACGCTGATAGGTAGCTCCCGCATTGATTAGACCAAAGGGCATCCCAATGTAGCAATATAACCCTCTGTCTGTTATAAAGGAGGTGTGTTCCTGATCCGGGCCATACATAGGAATCTGATTATATCCAGAATATGCATCCATGAAACTCAGCAGAGCATGCCCAGCAGTTGCATCTACCAGCTGGTCAATACGAGGAAGCGGGAAGCTATCCTTTGGGCACGCCTTATTCAAGTCTGTGAAGTCCACACAAGTACGCCATTTTCCATTAGGCTTTTTTACTAGCACCGGGTTTGCCAACCACATAGGATAAAATGATTCTTTCACCAAACCAGCTGCCAATAATCTGTCCACCTCTTCTCTCAAAGCAGAAGCTCTTTCACCACCTATGGCCCTTCTTTTTTGCCTTACAGTTTTAGCTTCCGGATTAATATTAAGACGATGACACATCACATTTGGGTCTATCCCAATCATATCCGAATGGTTCCAAGCAAATACATCCACATTCTTTCTAAGGAAATCCATCAGGGCTTCCCGCACATTTGGACTCAGCTGTTTTCCGACTTTTAACTCTTTGCTAACATCAGTGGTATCCACCAAAAAAGATATAGTGTCTCCTGCAGCACCAGCTTTTTCTTTGGACTCGGACATTCTAGGATCCAAATCAATTTCCACCAGGTTCCCTTTTTTCTCCACCTGACCAGGTTCAGGTACCTTTGCCTGCAACTGCTCCGACATTTCCACATCTTCAAAGTCACTATCATTGACTTCTTCTACGATACCTTCAACGAAATCATCATCACCATTTTTATTTTTCAATTGAGGTGCCTCCAGCATGAGCACCTCCCTTCTAGCACCTTTCTCTAAAAATGAAGCTACATCCACGTAAGGGTCTTCGTCTGGATGTTGCACAATCATGATTGCATTGCATGATTCCTTCTCACACACCCCCCCTTCGGTTGGGAGGACTCTCCAGTCAAAGTGTTTGAGGGTCCAAGATAACGATAACAGTTGTCAGTTGTCCCATCATCTACCAACAGCAAATGCTTTGAGGCCTGCTCAGCAGTACGCAGGGCCTTACCATAGCATTCCCGTGAATCTGACTGACATCCTCGTAAGCACCCAATCCCATTAGGAGTTGGGAATTTCATTGAGAGATGGTAGATAGAAGTTACCACGCGCATCTCTTTCAAGAAAGGCCTACCCATGATAGCATTATAAGATATGTCCTCATTCACAACCATAAACTCTGCCACCTGGGTGGCCACATAAGGTTCACTCCCCATCCTGATTGGGAGCTTCACTCGTCCCACAATCTGAACTGGACCTCCAGTAAAACCATACAAATCATTGTAAGAGGGGAACATCTCCTTATCCAGGAGTCCCATTTTCTGATAGGTGTCATAGGCTATTATATTGCACGAGCTCCCATTATCTACCAAAATCCGATGTACATTCATTCCCCCAATGGAGAATGTCACCACCAAGGCATCATTATGAGGGTGATGCACATGTTTAGCATCCTCCTCGGTAAAGGTGATGTCTGCAGTTTCCCCCTTGAACATCTTCGGAGGTCTTTCAACCAGATGGAAAACATTAGTAAGGGGAGCTCCCCTAGCCTCACGGGCAAAATTTTTCATAGAATTCCTACTTATGCCTCCAATGTAAGGGCCCCCTATTATGGTGCGGATGCTATTTGCCCTTGCTGTACGGTCAGGTACCGTTCTTTCTGCTTCCTTTCTTTCTTTCTCCTCTTTATATTTTTTCGCCTCTTGAGCCACAAACTCTGTGAGGTATCCCTTCCTGATTAAATCCTCTACATGGTCTTTCAAGTGACGACAATCGGCTGTCTCGTGCCCGTTTGCATCATGAAACGCACAGTATTTCCCTAGATCCTTTCTTCCAGGTGGACCAGTACGGGTCGGCTTCCTAAACATTCCGGCTTTGTCCCCAACCTCAAACACGTGCTCAAGGGGCGCCGCTAATGGGGTATACTCTGAATACTTATTATAGTTCTTCAGAGGTGGTGGCTTATACTCCACAGACCTCCTTGAACCAGTTGCGTTCACAGTTAGAGGTGCCGTCCTTTCCTTCCGACCAGCTTCCCTTTCAATGGAAGCTGAAGCTCTGTTATAAGAGGCGCGCTTGTCCACATTTCTTCTTCGGGGGCTATATGACCTGCTTCTTTTTCTCCCACTCCAACCAGCTGAGTTGTTATCCTTCCTTAACTTAGCCATAGACTCTTCGACCACTTTATGAGCTTCAGCTCGTGCATAAAAATCAGCTAGCGTGACAGGTTCTTCCTTCTGAAGTTCCTTCCAGAAATCACTTCCAGGCCAAATCCCGGCTATTAAGAAATTTTTATACGTCTCGGCTGTAGCTTTTCTTACTTTTGGCACCTCCGCATTAAAACGTTTAAAATATTCTCTCAAAGTTTCCTTCTCCCCTTGTTTAATATTCGCTAGAGTATTTGCAGGAGGTGCAAATGCAACTGTAGCACGAAATTGAGTGACAAAAAGCTCACTCATTTGCCTCCAGGAACGAATAGAATTAGATGGCAATCTTTTGAACCACTGATGGGCATTGTCCCTCAGGGTAGCTGCTAACAGCCGGCACTTTGTACGATCCTTGACTTGATAAACCTCCATCTCAGTACTGAAGCGACTGAGGTATTCCACGGGATCCGAGGTGCCATCAAATTTCAAGTCCCCTACTCCTCTATACCTGGATGGAAGGGGTGAATCCCGCACCTTCTTGGTGAAAGGTGAAGCTACAGCTAGGCCTGATGTCGACCTCTTCTCAGCCTTAATCTTCTCCAGAGCTTTCCTTAGATCAGCCACCTTGTAATTTGTGTCCTCTCCATCAGAAAGGTAGCCATCACTCCCATCTGTTTCTTCATTCGAGTCTTCACCCTGCTTATGAGCTGAACTGTTCTGGGAGCTGGAGCTGTTATCAATCCTGATTGCTGATTGGAGCTTCGTAGATTTGGACCTCCTATCATAAGTCCGTTCCTCTCCTGGAGACTTTTCCTTCCTATAGCTCTTAGAACCCTTCGACTGGGACTTGTCGAGGTTATCATTTCCATTTACCTTTGCCTTAGTCCCATCCAAAACGTGCCGTAAATCTTTGTTGTTGAGCTTCTTCCCCACCCGGTCAGACACGCTCACACTCCTAGTTGGAGAATCTTTAGAGCCTTCCTTCCAATTCACATCCTCCTGGTCTGTTTCAACACCAGAAAAATTATTTTTTCGAGCCTCTCCTTCAGGCTCTCCTTCATCTTCAAAATCGAGGTTTATGGGTGTCACTTCTCGACGCCTAGCATGCCTTTCCGAGGATTTATGTTTTCTTTGTCCTTTTTTCTTTCGCGATGATTTCTTTTCCAACTGATCAATCTTGCCATCCATGGCTTGAAGATGGTTGAGGATATCTCTAGCAGTCACTTCACCATCAGTATTGGTATCACGCCTACCGTTCTCGCCGCCCGGCGTTCGAACGGATTCAGAACTTTCCGACATTAATTCGCTAACAGATATTAGCTTCGCCCCTCCTTCTAGCGCCAAAAATGTTGTGCAAAAAATTCACACAACACCCCGAGAAAGCCTCGCCGTAAGAATAGTGATTATCCTTGGTTTTCGGATACAAAACTGGTAAAACAGCTGGTAAGAAACAGGACAGCTGAACCTAACAATGGTGTATAATGTTTTAAAGGGCTGGATTAGCAAGGTCACTGGACAATAATGGCCAAGATTTCCGGCCAAATGTGCCCAGAATATGATTACCCAGGGTACACGTGCCTTGTGTATATAAAGTAAAAACCGAACCCCTTGCTAATTGCCTACATATCCTATTTATAGGAATCAAGCCCTAATGTAGTTCTTTTAGGTTAGGAATCCTTTTCTTGTCCAGTAAGCCACGAAAATGATAGAGCTCCATCCTCCCTTTAGTGTTTATCTCGAAGTGTTTGTATAGAAATAGACCTTATCCTTTAATCAGCTAGCCCTTTGGCGGAGTCCTGTTCGAAGTAGGACTCTCAAAGCCCAATCCTATCATAACTCCATACATATATCACAAATATATAGTAATTATCATATTTAGAAACGTATCCCTCCATGAAATATACTGTAAAAAGGACTTAATTTACGCCTCCTATTATTTAGGAGATAATCCTTATCCATTTGATCCTTAGGAGGTGGAACCTGTGAGTACACCTGAACCTGCGCAGCTTCCCTAAAAAGTGAACCTCCACCTCCAGAGCTTCCCTCTAGAGGTACTCCTCCCTTCTTCCTGCAAACTCGTTCCTACATTTTAAACACCTTATAGGGCCTTCAACATCTATGGGCCCAAAACTAAACCCATTACAAATTTTGGGCACAACACAATTCATGTGATTTAATTTTTCAAATTTTTTTCTTGAATGATCCAATCCAACTTTGCTGATCTCAATACCACTATAATTCTATAAACTAGTCTTGTGTGCCAAAAATTGTAATTTTTAAAGCTCATTTGTAGTGACTTTGTCATGAAAAATTATTTTTGAATAATTAGTTCGTATTTATACATTTTTTCTATTTTTCTTAAACACGGATCTCACTAACACTGTGAATTAGTCATATGCGCCAAAAATTGTGATTTTGAAATCTCATTTGGAGTTACTTTACAGTGAAATCACTGGGGGTGTACACGGTTCAAATTGGACGGGTTGGAAGAATTTTATGACCAAACCCAATTTAATCGGTTTGAAAAATTTCCAACTCAATCCACTAAAATTAAATTCATAATCCAATCCAATCGGTTTGGATCGATTTGAACGGGTTATGAAAAAATATTTTAAAAAAAACTGCATAAAAAATTGTTATCATTTTTGTGGTTGCTGAAAGAATTAATGAATGGTTTCAGCATATGTTTAATACATTTCAGCATAGCATGATTGCGATAAAAATTTAACATACAACTTGCATCTCATAGTTTCTATAACAGATAAAATGTTGCTACTTTTCTTAGTAAACTTCATGTATTTTAATGATTTGCATGACAAAATACATGAATATACATGACTGGTACAAAAACCTGTTAGCACTACTGCTACACAGTAGGTACTCTGCTTTCAATCTGATAGCCTCATAATACTTTCGAACACTCTTGGGTACACGAAACAGTAAACAAACACTACTAACTTCAGAGGCAAACTTGTTCAATAAAACTTTAAAAAATGAGATCTAGGGTTGAATACTTGTTATTGTTGGGTTGGGTCAATATTTCTTACTAGTCTGGGAAGTCTACTACTAATTTGTATTTTAACTGAACTGGGTCAATGTAAAAGGGTCAATTTAATAATGGATCGTGGATATAAAAAATATTTTATGAAATTAATAAATTTTTTAATCGGGTTGGGTTGGTTCGGGTAAAAAAGTTTAAAACCCGTACCCAACCCATTTAAATCGGGTTAACGTTTTTTCAATCCAATTATATATCGATTTAAAAAAAATTGGTTTGGATCGGGTGAAATAGTGTCAGTTTGGATTGGGTTGGTCGGTTTTATCAACCCGTATACACCCCTACAAATCACTACGTCAAATTTGGGATTCTGCCACCCTTTTGTACAGTAAGGCCTGTGACACTTTGGAAAAAACGTGTGGCTAAAGGTCATCGTCCCAAGTTTTAGCCACACAATTATTTTATATGTGACTAAAAAGTAGAGTTTTCTATATGTCAGAGCTTTGTTCACTTAAGGAAGCTAAAAACTAGTGACTGTATTATTGTGTGACTAAAAAGTACTCTTGTCACATTATTACATCTATTCGAAATTCAGAGGATACTCTCAGATAATCGAACACAGAACTACGTGGGGGAGCCATTGAACAGCTGATCCTCTGTTTTCAGGAGTACCCTCTTGAAATAGAGTATCATCTGTTTTCAAGATCCTCTTTTCCAACTAAAAACCAAACCAAACCAAACATACCCAGTATATCCCACTCAACCTCTTTTCCAACTGATCTGTCAAATTATTACCTTTGTGTGTGGAAAAATATTTTACCAACTGGACATGAAGTATTGGTATAACGCCCTAGAAAAATCGTGTATTTTTTATTTGCATTTTTATGATTAAAATTTATTTTAGCCATGCATTATTTATTTTCTGAGAATTTTATAAAATCACGGAGTTATTAAAAATCAGGAAATCTTTTGTGTTATCATCTTTATGATATGATTTAGTTTTTAAAATTGTTGGAAGAATTATTTTTGTTGTTTAAGTATTTTCAAATGATTTTAAGAGTTTTATTTCATTTTAAGGATCAAAATTTGTAAAATTCATATTAAATTCATTTTTTATCCTAAAAAATATTTTTAAAATATGGGGATATTTATAATTTCATAAATTTTATTTTAGAATTTTTAAATTTATTTCTCTGCTTATTTTCTGTTTAATTTCGATTTTAAAATGAGTTAAATCCGTTTTAATTGACTAATTAGCTTGTGTGAAATTTCAGTTTTACCTCCCAGCCTTTTATCCCTAATCCATAAATTGATTAACACGCATAACATCAATCTCTCAGCCCTGCTTTCTCTCGATTCTTCTCGAAGAATCTTGAATCTCTCTAATCTTATTCTCTCAAAATCTCTCCTCTCCTCCCCACTCTCCTCTTTACCTCGCAATTAAGATATGTGTGCAGTGGTTCGTGTATGTATCTATATATATACGGTGTGTGTATGGGTGAAGTGAAATGTGTGTTTGTGTATAGTGAACTACGTGTGTGTGTACTGAATAGGAGTGTGTTGTGCGTGTGTAGATAACTGTTTGGTGGTGTATGGTGTTATGTTGGTGTAGTTGGAGTACCGAGAGTGAAGGGTGAGGAAGGAGGTAAGCGAGGAATTGAGAGAAGGGGAGGAGGAGGGGTGAAGAAGAGGAGATGATTGTGTTGGTGAATGGGTGCCACGAGTGTGTTTTGAGTTTGTGCGAATCAGAACAAGGGAGGTGGACGTGAGGAGACAAGGGAGACAGGGGTCTTGGGGAGTTTAGATGTGTATGGCTGGTGTGCTGTGTTCATATATATATATATATATATATATATATATATATATAGGCAAGTGCTCAAATACAAACCATTCTTAAAATACAAACCTACAAACCAACACTAAATTAATTATATTTCATTTATTCTAAGGTTTCCGCCAAGGGTATCTTCACGAAAGATGCTTAAAATAATTGGCTCTATCCAACAAAAAAAAAAAAAAAATTCAAAAAAAAAAAAAAAAATCTTGCCGTGGAAATGCGAAGCATTTAAGACAGTAAACGGATGAGTTAGGTAGTCATGAGGGCCGAAGGCTCTCGACACACCCGTCAATCGTCTATTGCCTTTACCATTGATTGCCATTCCTTACAACTTTAGAATGATAAAGGCGCGAAGCGCCGTACAAGAAGGTGCGAAGCACCGTTAACCAGTGAAATCCACTGCCACGTCATCACGTGAACAGTGATTTTTTTTTTGATTTTTTTTTTTATTATTTTTTTGTTGGATAGAGCCAATTATTTTAAGCATTTTTTGTATTGGGGTACCCCTAGTTTGGTCATTAGATTAGCTTGAAATATTAGATTATGCTTGGTTTGTAGGTTTGTATTTTAAGGAGGTTTGTATTGGAGTAGCCCCCTATATATATATATATATATATATATATATATATATATATATATATATAGGGGCGCGTTCCACAGCCCCCGGGGATATCCCCTGATCCCTCTGCCCGCAATGAAACATGGCGGGCGCCCGCAATGAAACATGGCGGGCGCCCGCAATGAAACATGGCGGGCGTACTCTTGTGAAAATTAAATTAAAAATAGGAAAATAGTGATATTGAGTTGACATTCATCCCAAAAAATTAGTGACTACCACTAATTAATTGTGTATGAATTTTTAGTTCAAATTTAATCTTTTCTTCTTTTTTAATTAATTTTATAACATATTTCACAAACTAGCTAAATATTATTGAAAAATAAAGAAAATAGAAAAATAGTGATATTGAGTTGTCATTCATCCCAAAACTAGTGAATACCACTAATTGAGTGTGTATGAATTTTTAGTTCAAGTTTAATCTTTTCTTCATTTTTAGTTAATTTTAAAATATATTTCACAAACTAGTTAAATATTATTAAAAAATCAAGAAAATAGAAAAATATTGATATTGAGTTTTCATTCATCCCAAAATTAGTGACTACCACTAATTAATTGTGTATGATTTTTTAGTTCAAATTTCATCTTTTCTTCTTTTTTAATTAATTTTATAACATATTTCAGAAACTAGCTAAATATTATTGAAAAATAAAGAAAAAAGAAAAATAGTGATATTGAGTTGTCATTCATCCCAAAACTAGTGAATACCACTAATTGAGTGTGTATGAATTTTTTATTTTCCTCCAATCTGTTATTTGTTTATTAAGAATTTAAATAAAATTCAAAAAAAAGAAAAAAAAATTAAAAATTAAAATTTATGTCCAATTTAGTGATATTCCCAATATTTCAAAAATAATAAATTAATTTGGAGGGTAAAAGATATAATAATAATAATAAATAATAAATTAATTTCAAAAAATAAAAAATTAATTTGGCTGGAGGTCTTAGTAAATCACTGGTATATTGACGAGTACCGTAACTCGTGCTTTGTCACTGATTATTGTTTCTATTTTTTAAAAACTATTTCTCGACGATCCAACCGTACAGATGTTAAGATATATCTAATATATTGATATTCCCAAGTTTTCAAAAAATAAAAAATTAATTTTGTTGGAGATCTTAGTAGATCACTAGAAAATTGACGAGTACCGTAACTCGTGCTTCGTCACTGATTATTGTTTCTATTTTTTAAAAACCATTTCTCGACGATCCAACCGTACGGATGTTAATATATATCTAATATATTGATATTCCCAAATTTTCAAAAATAAAAAATTAATTTGTTGGAGGTCTTAGTAAATCACTGGTATATTGACCAGTACCGTAACTCGTGCTTTGTCACTGATTATTGTTTCTATTTTTTAAAAACTATTTCTCGACGATCCAATCGTACGGATGTTAAGATATATCTAATATATTGATATTCCCAAGTTTTCAAAAAATAAAAAATTAATTTTGTTGGAGATCTTAGTAGATCACTAGTATATTGATGAGTACCGTAACTCGTGCTTTGTCACTGATTATTGTTTCTATTTTTTTAAAAACCATTTCTCGACGATCCAACCGTACGGATGTTAATATATATCTAATATATTGATATTACCAAATTTTCAAAAAATAAAAAATTAATTTGGTTGGAGGTCTTAGTAAATCACTGGTATATTGATCAGTACCGTAACTCGTGCTTTGTCACTGATTATTGTTTCTATTTTTTAAAAACTTTTTCTCGACCATCCAACCGTACGGATGTTAAGATATATATAATATATTGATATTCCCAAGTTTTCAAAAAATAAACAATTAATTTGGTTGAAGATCTTCGTAGATCACTAGTATATTGACCAGTACAAGTAATTCGTGCTTTGTCACTCATTATTGTTTCTATTTTTTAAAAACTATTTCTCGACGATCCAACCGTACGGATGCTAAGATATATCTAATATATTGATATTCCCAAGTTTTCAAAAAATAAAAAATTAATTTGGTTGGAGATCTTCGTAGATCACTAGTATATTGACCAGTGCCAGTAATTCGTGCTTTGTCACTCATTATTGTTTCTATTTTTTAAAAACTATTTCTCGACGATCCAACCGTACGGATGCTAAGATATATCTAATATATTGATATTCCCAAAATTTCAAAAAATAAAAAATTAATTTGGTTGGAGATCTTAGTAGATCACTAGTATATTTACTAGTACAGTAACTCGTGTTTTGTCACTGATTATTGTTTCTATTTTTTAAAAACTATTTCTTGACGATCCAACCGTACGGATGTTAAGATATATCTAATATATTGATATTCCCAAGTTTTCAAAAAATAAAAAATTAATCTGGTTGGAGATCTTAGTAGATCACTAGTATATTGACTAGTACCCGTAACTCGTGCTTTGTCACTGATTATTGTTTCTATTTTTTAAAAACTATTTCTCGACGATCCAACCGTACGGATGTTAAGATATATCTAATATATTGATATTCCCAAGATTTCAAAAAATAATAAATTAATTTGGATGGTAAAATTGGTAGTCAATTATCGATTTGACCTGTACTTCTAACTAGTGCTTTGTCCCGGATTGTTGTTTCTATTTTTTAAAAAATACTTATTGACGATCCAACCGCACATAAGTCAATATATATCTAATTTAGTGATATTCCCAAGATTTCAAAAAATAATAAATTAATTTGGATGGTAAAAATGGTAGTCAACTATCGATTTGACCCGTACTCCTAACTAAGTGAATCTAATATATAAAATCTCAAAAATAGAAAATTAATGAATCTAATGTAAAATTAATCATAGAATTAATGAGTATTAATATTTGAATTTTTATGAATTTTAATTCAAATTTTATCTTATTTTCCTATTTTTAATTAATTTTAACAAAATTACGCCCGCAATGAAACATGGCGGACGCCCGCAATGAAACATGGCGGGCGCCCGCAATGAAACATGGCGGGCAGGGGGATATCCCCCGGGGGCTCCTGATTGATTTCCATATATATATATATATATATATATATATATATATATATATATATATATATATATATATAGGGTAAGGTTCTAGGGAGAACCTCCTTATCAAGAGAACCAAGAGACTAAATCCTAGCCATCCAAAAATTGAATTTTAAATATATTTTATAATACTGTGAGTAATGGCATTTGTGTAATTATCTTGAAAGTTGTAGGCTGATTAGAATTCAGTTACATGTATTATACGCTTACAATATTTTCATATAAGGAAACGACGACAACCGGGGGATTTGATTGTTGAATAGAATTTTTGTAGTTTTGGAAACAAATATCTTACTGAATAAAATTCCATCGCCGTGATATATATGAATATGCAATATATAAAAATGCGATTCAGAACACACTTTTTTGACCTAGATGAAAATGGTTAGAAAGGCTGAGGCTTCAAGGTACTGGTTTCTTACTTTGTACTGAGCTTACAACAGATCCATTCATAAAATTCCTAACAAGAATCTTTTTTCTTTTATGAAAAGTTATATGGATTCATCAAGGTATCAAGGATATCTGAAAAAATAAGATTTGGAGGAAAATATCAGATGGCAGGATTTCAACCAGAGCTTTTGACAGATGCGATTTCTTCTTTGACAGATGATCAGAAAAAGTGGATTAATGGAATGGCTTTGCTCGAATCTTGTTCTCCAGTACAAGTGAATATCCATTCAATATATGTTTGTTTGTTTTAAAATCTTATCAGCTAGATTCTTCATCAGTCCTTAATGAAATTTTGTGTTAAATTGCAGTTTAGGTAAGACTCATTAAGGTGTTCTTTTGGTGTAGGGTATATTGTTATTTAGATTAGCAGATTCCCTAAATTGTAAAGATTCATTAACATGTTCTATAGGATATATATATATATATATATATATATATATATATATATATATATATAGCACTCTATTATATTCTTAGCTGTGTTCTTTATAAAAATCTCTTAGGTGTTTTGTGAATGGTACTGTATTTATGAAATCCAGAAATTTTCCTATGCAGAGGACTCTTATGGTGTGAGAATTCACTTGCTCAATTAACTTCTAATTATGTATTTTTATTTGTCTAAAGGATTTAATATGCTTTACAATAAGGTTCTGTTAAGTGTTGCTTTAAGTATATGTTATGATGGTGTGAAAAGAACTTATATGTTCTCCTAGGAATTCTTATACTAACAAAATCCTCGTGAATGTGTATATTGTTTATGTGGATCAGAACAGGAGTCATCCCTTTACTATGAGCCTGTAAATTTTTTTTAAAGAGAAGGAATTATTGGATACATGGAGGAGAAGATTAATACTTAGACTGTTACATATGCAAAGGCATCCATTTAAGCCCTATGAGAAGCCTGCCAAGTATATTGAGCATGACACAATGTTTGGAGAAGGCATTAAAGGTGACTTGCAATCTCAATTATGCATTTTACAAACTAAAACTGAAAAGAATTGCAAGGAAGCAGGAAAGCTATGTCCGAGATTTTGAAAATTGATGCTAAGAATATGAAATAATTTTATATAAGGGCTCAAGCTTATGTCAACCTTGTTGATCTAGATTTGGTAGAGTCTGTATCAAGAAAGCTCCAGAAATTGATCTTACAAATATAGATGGGAAGTTTGAGTGTAATGTTCTGGAGGAGAATGTGAAAGAAAGCAACGAAGGCCATGCCAACAATGCCCCGGGAATATCTTTGGTAAAAATAATGAATAAGTTGGTGCATTTTAACATAGATAAACTAGATTCGAAAGAAGCATATCTGTACAATCAAGTTCTCTAATATGATGAGCGTTCATATTGTCATTTTGGTGTTTATGTGTTTTGATATGAACAATAAACTAGCTAACTTTTGAAGCAATATAGGTTTTGATATGAAAATACAGAGAGTGAAAAATTAAAAAACATGATTCTCAATTTATTTTCCAAGAAAAAAAAATGGTAAGGGTGAACCAATATAGGTTTATATTTACAAAGAATATTTTAGAAAATTTGTCTATTTTGAAAAATGCTTATATGAATACTATTAAGTGTCATTTTTAAGACATGATAAGATTTTCTTAATAACATTAAGATTCGATTAAGTGTTTTAAAAAAGTATATAATTGTTTTTTCATAAAAATATCTTAAAATAGTAAAACACTTACTAAAATCTTAAAATACTTTATAGAATCTTAAAATAAGGAGTTTTTTTCTATAAAATCTTATAAGGACAATGAATTTTTTCAATAAAATCTTAACATATACAAATTTTTACTTTTTTATCTAATTTTTTTTTTGTGTTTGACTTAAATTCTCTTAAGTGTTTAATTAAAAAATATGTTAATTATTCAAAATAATAACTTTCATAAATAAACAAAATTTTCGAATAGACAATATTCTTTGAAGTATTTTTTAAAAAAATATTAATCATAAAAAAACATTCATGTGTCATTTTTAAGATGGGAGAAGATTTTTTTAAGTGTTTCAACTTGAACACTAAAATTCTATTAAGTGTGGTGTTGTGTGATGTTCTCTTAAGTGTTCAACTAATATCAATCACAATTAATATGTTGAAACCACTTAGTAGAAAAATTAAAATATTATTTCAAATAGAAATATTATAATGCTTTGAAAAAACCTCAAAAGTTTAAACCAAATTTTAATATAAATATCTAATGAAATAATATAATAATTTAAATTAAATAAAAAAAACGCCTATTAGAACCTTGGTCGATTACAAAATATTTTTATACATTTAAAAAAAACTATGCATTTCTTTTAAAATTAAGTTACATATAAAAATATCATTTAATACACCAAGATTCTCTTACGCGTTTCAAATCATTATATAATTTATTTCCTTTTATTATCTCTTTAAGATTATGCAATATTATGCAATAAACTGATATATTGATTTGAAACGCATAAGAGAATCTAGGTATTTCATTATAGTTATATATAATGCAATTTTTCTTAAAAATAAGTTACATATAAAAATATTATGTAATACATCAAAATTCGTGTTCCCAATCAATAAAATCTAAATAAATCTAAAAAACACCTAAGAGAATCTTTGTGTATTACACAATATTTGCATATATTTATATTTTCAAAAGAAAATTTATACATTTTTTTTTAAAATTAAGTTACATGTAAAAATATTATAAAGTGCACCAAGGTTCTCTTACATTTTTCCAATCAATATATCAATTAATTACTACCCTTTTGAGATTCCTTTGAGAATTTCTTATGTGTTTCAAATCAATATATCAGTTTATTTACTTTTATTAAATTTTTGAGATTCTTTTTAGAATTATTTAAAATATCTAAGTGAATCTTTTTAGAAATTATTTTTGAGATTCTTTTTAGAATTAACAAAATATCTAAGAGAATCTTGGTATATTACATAATTTTTCTATATATTTTTTTATTTAAAAGAAAATTTATGCATTTCTTTTAAAATTAAGTTATATATAGAAATCTTAGTTAATATACCAAGATTTTTTTACGTGTTTCAAATCAATATGTAAATTTTTTATTATATTTTTGAGATTCTTTTGAGAATTATTTTAGAAAACTTGCTATAAAAAATTGAATTTTAATTCGAAAAATATTCTATAGATTTTCTTAAATGTTTGATATATTATTTATAGTGTTGTACTTGTACATAATTATATTCGAAACTTATTATAGATCAATAAAGTATTTTTATAAAAAATTTATATTTAATAAATATTTATTTATAGTATCAAATAAATTATCATGTACATGAATTATTTATAGTGTTGGATAAATTATCATGTAATATTAATATGTCAATAAAAACAATTAGTATAACACCTTGGATAAATTATCATGTAATATCAAAACTCTTTTACTTGTTTCAAATCAATATGTTATTTTTTTTATTATCTTTTAGAAATTCTTTTTGAGTAATTAACAAATACCTAATAGAATCTTGGTATATTACATAATTTTTTATATATTTATTTTTTTTTTTAAAATTATGCATTTCTTTTAAAATTAAGTTATATATAGAAATCTTAGGTAATATTCTTTTACGTGTTTCAAATCAATATGTCATTGTTTTATTATATTTTCGAGATTCTTTTGAGAATTATTTTATTTATAGTATCAGATAAATTATCATGTACATGAATTATTTATAGTGTTGGATAAATTATCATGTAATATCAATATGTCAATAAAAACAATTAGTATACCTTAGATTCTACAAGGTCTTTTAATACTTATTTGGAAACAATTTTATTTTATAATTTTTGACAATTTGTTTACATATATACTTATCTTCAATTATTTTTTAAAAAATAGTTTGACTATGTATCATGTTTAAAAATTATATAAAAAAGTTATTAAATTATAAATAAAAAATAAAAAAAATCTTACACTACTGTCTTGATATTTTACAATTTTGTTAAGTATTTTTTAAAATTCTAATTTGTAATGTTAAAATTCTATCAAGTTATATGTAGAAACGTTAATGCACCAAGATTATTTTACGTGTTTCAGATAAATAAGTCAATTTTTTTGTTATCTTTTAGAAATTCTTTTTGAGTAATTAACAAAATTCTTAAGAGAATCTTGATATATTACATAATTTTTCTATATATTTATTTTTTACAAGAAAAATTATGTATTTCTCTTAAAATTAAGTTATATATAGAAATATTAGGTAATACACCAAGATTCTTTTACGTGTTTCAAATCAATATGTCAATTTTTTAAATTATATTCCCGAGATTCTTTTGAAAATTATTTTAGAAAACTTGCTATAAAAAATTGAATTTTAATTCAAAAAAATATTCTATAGATTTTTAAAATGTTTGATAAATTATTTATAGTGTTGTATTTGTACATGACTATATTCGAAACTTAATTTAGATCAATAAAATATTTTTATAAAAAATTTATATTTTAAGAAATATTTATTTATAGTATTGGATAAATTATCATGTACATGAATTATTTATATTGTTGGATAAATTATCATGTAATATCAATATGTCAATAAAAACAATTAGTATAACAACTTAGATTTTACTAGGTCTTCTAATACTTATTTGGAAACAATTTTTTTTAATTTTTAACAATTTGTTTACATATTTACTTATCTTCAATTATTTTTTAAAAAATATTTTGACTACCTATCATGTAACAAAATTAAAAAAATATATTAAATTATTAAAAAAAAATTACACTCCAGATTCTACGTACTAGGTGTCTTGATAGTAGTTTTTAAAATATTCTATTTTGTAATGTTAAAATTCTATCAAAGTATATGTAGAAACGTTAGGTAATGCACCAAGATTCTTTTACGTGTTTCAAATAAATATGTCAATTTTTTTATTATCTTTTAGAATTTTTTTTTTGAGTAATTAACAAAATATCTAAGAGAATCTTTGTATATTACATAATTTTTCTATATATTTATTTTTTCAAAAGAAAAATTATGCATTTCTTTTAAAATTAAGTTATATATAGAACTCTTAGGTAATAAACCAAGATTCATTTACGTATTTCAAATCAATATGTCAATTTTTTATTATATTTTCGAGATTCTTTTGAGAATTATTTTAGAAAACTTCCTACAAAAAATTGAATTTTAATTCGAAAAATTATTTTACAAATTTTATTAAATGTTTGATAAATTATTTATAGTGTTGTATTTGTACATAACTATATTTGAAACTTATTATTGATCAATAAAATATTTTTATAAAAAATTATATTTTTAAGAAATATATATTTATAGTATTGGATAAATTATCATGTATATGATTTGTTTATAGTGTTGGTCTGTTGGATAAATTATCATGTAATATCATTTTTCAATAAAAACAATTAGTATAACACCTTAGATTCTACTCTTTTGGTATTTATTTGGAAACAATTTCATTTTGTAATTTTTGACAATTTGTTTATATATTTACTCATCCTCAATTATTTTTTAAAAAATATTTTGAGTACGTATCATGTTAAAAAATTTTAAAAAGAAGTTATTAAATTATAAAAATAATTACAAAATCTTACACTCCAGATTCTACTAGGTGTCTTGATATTTTACAATTTTGTTAAGTATTTTTTAAAATTCTATTAAGTAATGTTAAAATTCTATCAAGTTATATGTAGAAAGGTTAGGTAATACACATTCTTTTACGTGTTTCAAATCAATATGTCAATTTTTTTATTATATTTTAGAAATTCTTTCAGAGTAATTATCAAAATTCCTAACAGAATCTTGGTGTATTACATAATTTTTCTATATATTTAATTTTTTAAAAGAAAAATTATACATTTATTTTAAAATTAAATTATATATAGAAATCTTAGGTAATACACCAAGATTCTTTTACGTGTTTCAAATCAAAATTTCAATTTTTTTTATTATATTTCTGAGATTCTACTAGGTTTTTCGAGATTCTACTTGATTATACGAGTGAATATATATCTTTACAATTTAATATGATGGAGTATATGATTATATTTGGTTCCTTTCATACAAAAATATATTGTAAAGATTTTTGATAATATGCTTTGATTTGTTTCCTTTTGGAAATTAGAAAGAGGTTGTAATATAAATCATTGATTAATTCCTAATAAATAGGTTTTCAAATCTATTATTAAATTAAAACTATTATTAAGTTTCATGTAAAAATATTATTAAATTTTTTTCTACCTTTTTGGATATTTTAAAAATCAATTTTTAAGGTTTCAATCTCAAATTTCATTAAGTGTTTTTTCATTAACATATAAGTTATTTAATTTAATCCTAGATTCTGTTAAGTGATTTAAAAGATTTCATTACGTAAGATTTTGGTTAATTGATGCATTCTACACTTAATTTTCTTATTTTTGGATCTTTTATGGGTGTAATGATTTTTGGCTTTCTGCCTAACATGTCAAAACAAATTTATTGGTTCTGGGAAGGAAACCAAATTTGCAGGAGATTTGAATGAATATCTAAAAGAACAATCAGGAACACTTAAAAAAACACTATGAACATGATCACATGTTCATGATCTTAATTACATATATTGAAAAAAACAAGAACCAACAATGGTACTAACACATTAGAATCAAACATCTAACTTATGTCTTCTTCTTCTTCCGTATGGTATCAAGATAACTATTGTGTACAGTTTCGTGAATCACAAAACCAAGCGCTTCACAACCTTTTATGCCTTCTCCTAAATCCAACTTTCTTCACAACTTTTTCGTGAACCATGTATTGCTCGATCCTCATTCTACAATAATGGAGAAATAAAAATCAACACTGATCCTCAATATGGGGATAGACTGTTGAATATTAAAATTTCATTAAGATTCCATTAGGCCATGTCGTACATTACATCTGATACATGACCTGTATGAGCAAGAAGTGAGAGGCCAAAACCTAAAACAACACCGGTGACTAGCAATTAACAAACTAGAACAACACTAAACAAACAAGAGCAAAAGATAGTTAAGATAACAATCATGAAACTTTCATTAAACATTTTTAAAAATACTTCAGAACACCTTCAATAACGTTTTAAGAACACTTCATTGAACACCTTCAATGTCATCTCCAAAACATCTGTAAGTAATATTTCTTGGACTCTTACATCTTTGCAAACGAAATTGCAGGTATACGATTCGTTTTTGTCTAATTTTTGTGTTCCATTGACAATCTGAAACCTAGTGTTCTGTGATGAAAAAAAAGAAAATGACAAGACGACTTACTTGTAAAACTGATAATGTAATGTTGTCATGTCAAATTAAATGAAATACAGGCAATCAACATAGCTGATAAACACGACTTAGTTGTAAAACTGATAATGTAATGTTGTCACGTCAAATTAAATGAAATAAAGCAATCAACATAACTGGTAAACATGTGTATGGAATGTAGAGCGCTCATCGTGCACAAGATCTCTGCAAAATCTTTACAAACATGGAAATGATTCTGTATAATACGTAAATGTACTTATTATGTTTATGTATTTTCAGTTTCAAAATACTATCCTTTTAATTAGAAATAAGTAAAATAGTATCTAATATGTATATAATCTAGGCCATAGGATGAAAAGGAAATCAATGGTAAATAATAGGGTCTTCTGGTTCTCTTGCTAATGAGGGTTCTCTTTTGAACCTCCTCGTATATATATATATATATATAGAGTCCTACTCCATTAGAAACCAAATTAAAATAGAAACTAGAAAATAAACCATAATCTAACATTTCAAGCTAATCTAATGACCAAACTAGGGGTACCCCAATACAAAAAACGTTTAAAATACTTGGCTCTATCCAACAAAAAAAAATCACTGTTCACGTGATGACGTGGCAGTGGATTTCACTGGTTAACGGTGCTTCGCACCTTCTTGTACGGCGCTTCACGCCTTTATCATTCTAAAGTTGTAAGGAATGACAATCAATGGTAAAGGCAATAGACGATTGACGGGTGTGTCGAGAGCCTTCGGCCCTCATGACTACCTAACTCAGCCGTTTACTATCTTAAATGCTTCGCATTTCCACGGCAAGTTTTTTTTTGTTGGATAGAGCCAATTATTTTAAGCATTTTTTGTGAAGGTACCCTTGGCGGGAACCTTAGAATAGATGAAATATAATTTATTTAGTGTTAGTTTCTAGTTTCTATTTAAGAGTTGGTTTCTATTTGATACTTTGCCTATATATATATATATATATATATATATATATATATATATATATATATATATATATATATATATATTGGTTGTTTGAGGAATTTGCTTCGACTTGTCGGATTTTGGTTGTTTTTGATTGTTTTTGCAATGGAATTGTATCAGTGGAGTTTGGGGAAGTTATAAAATGAATTATAAGCTGAAAAACTAGGCAAAACGTGTGAAATCAGTGGTAACTGAGTGTTGCCGGAGTTCGAGTTGGCCGGCCAGTTTTTGGGCGGTGGTCGGACTCTGCATTTTCTACCGGAATCTAGGGAATGTGAAGAACGTTCTTCATGTTCTTGATTTTTACATTTTTGTTTTAATTATTAGCTATGTTTGATCTATTTTCAGCTGATGTGGTTAAAACAAAAGTGATTTTAACTATTTACCCTTTTTACTTTTAAAAAATTTCTTTAAACCTTTTAAAAGGGGTAAATTATTTTTACCTTTTACCAAGTTGTTTTATTTAAAATATTTATTTTAAAAATCTGAATTTTATTTCTAAATTCAGAATATCGTAAATTGATTTAATTGTTTAGGGGTTACGGTCAAAGTAGTAGTTGACCGTTAAATTAGTTGTTCAAATAAATTTATTTTTTCCCGAAATTTTGGCAATAACATTTAAAAAGGTGGATCTTGACCTCCGTACAGTTGGGTCATCCATAAATATTTTTTTAAAAATCAAAAATCCAAATCCTGACGAAATCGTATTTAGGGGTTACGGTCAAAGTAATAGTTGACCAATAAATTACTTGGTCAAACAATTTTATTTTTTTCCGAAATTTTGACAGTAACATTTAAAATGGTGGATCTTGACCTCTGTACGGTTGGTTCATCCTCAATTATTATTTAAAAAATCGTAACTCCAAATCCTAACGAAACCATGTTTAGGGGTTACGCTGAAAGTAATAGTTGACCGTTAAATTACTTGGTCAAACAAATTTATTTTTTCCCGAAATTTTGGAAATAACATTTAAAAGGGTTGATCTTGACCTCCGTAAGGTTGGTTCGTCCAGAAATATTTTTTGAAAAATCGAAACTCCAAATCCTAACGAAACCGTGTTTAGGGGTTACAGTCAAAATAATAGTTGATCGTTAAATTACTTGGTCAAACAAATTTAATTTTTTCCGAAATTTTGGCAATAACATTTAAAAGGGTGGATCTTGACCTCCGTATGGTTGGTTTGACCAGAAATATTTTTAAAAAAATCTGTAACGACCGGGAAAATTACGTGTAATTTATTACATTAAAATATATTTTTAGTTGACTTTACTGTGTGTTAGTTTATTTTTAATACATTTAAACGCGTTATGATTTTTATAAAATAGGAAAATTATCTCATACATGTTATGTGACTTCTGTGTATCATAGAATATTTTATTCTATTTTTTTATAATTTTTATATTTTTAGAATACAGTTATTTCGCATTTTAATTTCCGGACCCAGCCCCTGTATTGAATTCGAGGCCCTGTTTTTCATAAAATTATTTTCATATAATAATGGGATGTTCAAAAATGTATTATTTTGTAATTTTTGTAATATTCGTAATTTTTGGGGAATTTTTACATTTATATTATATTTGTTTAAAAATAAAAATTTTACATTTTTATCCCATAAAAATTATTTTTAAGGCTTAATGATTTTAATTAGGGGCTAAAAATATTTTTGGGGTATTATTTTTCGATTAATATCAATAGGAATCAGAATTTTTTTTATTTATTAAAAATTCATATAAATAAGATTTTATATAAATAAATAAATATAAGAATATATTTTCTCTCTCTTGTTCTTGAGGATCAAATCCAAATTTGAAGAAGGTGGTATTGATATCGGATTTTTGTGTTCTTATACTCAAATCGAAGCTCTCAATACCCTCTTTCATAATCCATCTTCAATTTTCGTGTTGGGTAAATTTCTGATTTTATATTAATTTTTCTTTGAATCTGCCGAATTAGAGTTCTTCATGAATTTGGGGGTTTTTGATTATTTGATTTTCCGGTTGAAGTGATTGTTTGTATAGCTTCATATTGATGCCAGGAGTTCAATTCCATGTTTAATTTCATCATTATATTTCTAATTTTGTCAATTCGAATTCTAGGGTTCTTGAGTCAAATTGAGACTTTTTGATTGAGCGATTTTACGGTTGTTTTGATGATTCCAATAGCTTTATATAATCATTTATAGTCGATTCATGTAGTTAATTGCATCATTCTATTGTTATATTGTGATATTTGAGTTTTAAGTTTAATTAGTTTCTTTAATCGATTCGTTCGTGGGTTGTGATGATTGTTCGTGTTAGAGGTGTTAGGGGTTAGATTGTATGAGTTATAAGCTTCATTTTGTGATGTTAAACACGCGATTTGGTTTAGAAATGAAGGAGAACGAGTTTCAACCGAATTTGGGTTCAAGCTCGCTGGATTTCGGCCGTGTTTTTGTTGTTTTCGTTGGCACGGTTGAGTTTGTCGTGAAATTTTAGTCAAGATCCATATTTTACACGCTTGATTTGGTTTAGTTTTATGAAAGCTATGGTCACCGGAAGTTCGCCGGATTCTGGGTCGGTCGCCGGAATCTGGGGAGCTGCCATTAAAGCTGATGAATGTTCTTGGAGTATTCATACGATGAATGTGTGAAGATGGTGATTAATAGTACCATTTGATCTTCAAAATCTTAAAACAATTTTTTGAAAAATGTTTTTGGGTCAAATTTTTAGAAAATTTTTCTAAAATTCAGATTTCTTTTATGTATTATTATTTTAATTTCTAAAAATTAAATTAAATTAGTAAATTATTTTTAAATAATAATTTAATTGATTTAATTAATTGATTAATTCATTTTAATTGATTAATTATATTAATTAATTACTATTTAAATATATAATTGACTTAATTAAATTTAAATCTTTTTATTATAAAATATTTGTTATTTTTATGAGTTGATTAATAAATAATTAATTTGAATATTCAATTAATTTAATTATTAATTGAATTATTCTTATTAATTGCGTATTAATTAAACCGCTTGTCTGTTTTTAACGAGAAAAGTATTTCTGGAATTAGACAAATGACCCGGTTCTTATAAAAATAGTTTTAAGTTAAAATTCAACTTTTAAATGTGGATCGACTTTTTACCAAACCTTTTTATTGAGTTTGTTATATCCGATAATTAGGGTTTTGACCCGTTTTTTGTTTTAAAAATACCGGATAAAATCTTTTCATGATCTGATCAACAAGCTATGTGATTATGTGATCTACTTATTGAGTCTCTTTACGTGCAATGTGAATATTAAGGTATTAAGTATCTAGGGTTATGATGTAAATCGAGTTTTGATCGATATATATAGTTAATGTGTGTTAATTGTTTATATGATTTATATTATAAGATGTCATTAAGGGTAGACGATGTTTTCTTTGATTTAATGACAACGATGGTTGGATATCATTTATTTTCACGAGGATTAATTGGTAAGTAATGATTTAGGTTGTCAGCGGAGATAATTAGATATCTAATAAAGGAGGTTGGAGATGGATGCAATATTCTTTGTGGGTATAAGGAAGGTGGGAGATGGATGCAGTATTATTTGTGGATTGTAATACAGAAGGTTGGAGATGAGGGTATTGTTTGTGAAATTGCTGGGTTACTTGTGAGGTGTTTTAACACTGGGAAAAACGTCTATGTTCAAAGGGGACATTTCTGATTATTTTCTTTCAACTGATATTTTGTAGACGCGCGGGCTCGATGTCAACGGATCAGACTCGTGGTAATCACAAGAGCGTCAAACCAACGAATGATTGGAATAGAAGATGTGATGCCGTAAGATAGAAGAAGGAAGTAGTATTACTGCGACGTTACGCAATAACTAAGGACCAGAGGCAAGTATTTTCTTGATCATCCTATACACTTTTTATTTTCTGTTTCATTTATTCATATCATGACAAATAGTTATTGTTCAGAGCTATTTGTGGTTCTTAAATATTTTTGTGCGAACACAATTACTTGATATTGGTACCCTTGATGTGGGGAATTGTTTAAGATAAACTCTTCATATCCTTATTATCGTAGTAAATAATAAGGATGTGAACTGTATGTGAAACTAAGCATTTCTTGTTGAATTCGGAAATTGCTCTATTGGATTGGAAGTTATTAAAGCGTAGGAGGCCATGATGATTTCATGGTCCAGCAAAATGGTAAAGCGTAGGAGGCCATGATGATTTCATGGTCCAGCAAAATGGTAAAGCGTAGGAGGCCATGATGATTTCATGGTCCAGCAAAATGGTAAAGCGTAGGAGGCCATGATGATTTCATGGTCCAGCAATATTTAAGGAGGATATGGTAACCATACCATCTTCCTATAGGCTAACATTACTTGCCTATTTTGGGTACCCCGGAAATCCGGACTATACACACACGGGAAAAAAGAATACCGGTGGAGTATAGAGGGTCCCATTGCCTTAGAACCTGATTAGGGGGCAATGGTGGTTTTTTTTTTATATATATCCAATCCATATCGCCCGAATGGCTATTATATATTGTGAGTTGGTAGATGATTCATTTTTATGACATGCCAAATGATTTCAGTTATGATTTGAATTATATCACCGTTGTTGTTTCAGTTTGTTCTATAAACGGTTTTACATTTCAGTTGATTTTATGCCCCACTAATCCTAGTTTTATATCAAAATTTTTATACGCTTGCTGAGCATTTATTTCGCTCATACTTGCTGTTGTAAACTCTAACATTTCAGTAAGGTAGTTTGGCGTGACGTATCCGCACAGTTCAGAAAGAGAAGAAGCCTGATGCTATTTCGAAGATGACTTGGCCCAGGATGTCTGGATTTAGTGTAAGATCTATTTTATATTATTGAGTTCTAATATTTATTAGTATTATGTATATTCTAGTTGGCCTGGCGTACTTTTTATCGAAGTTAAACCAGTGGTTTAAGATTTGATTAAAGAGAATGTTGTAAAGAAGGAATGTTTTTTTTTATCTAATGGAATTTGGATTCGTGTTTCTAGCCCTATAAACTTAAAAGATCTTGGTATGTTTGGGATCACAGATGTTATATTTCCAGTGTTGGTCAATCGCAAGTGAATGATTATTCTTAAATAGATATTTTATTTTGAAGATTTTCGAGTGACGACCAAATCTTCTGACCCCGGATTTGGGGGGTGTCACATCGAAACTCCAGATCCTGACGAAACAGTGTTTAGGGGTTACAGTCAAAGTAAAAGTTGACCGTTAAATTACTTGGTCAAACAAATTTATTTATTTTCGAAATTTTGTCAATAACATTTAAAAGGGTGGATCTTGACCTCTATATGGTTGGTTCATCCAGAAATATTTTTAAAAAAATTGAAACTCCAAATCCTGATGAAATCGTGTTTAGGGATTACGGTCAAAGTAATAGTTGACCGTTAAATTACTTGGTCAAACTAATTTATTTATTTTCGAAATTTTGGCAATAATATTTAAAAGGGTGGATCTTGACCTCCTTATGGTTGGTTCATCCATAAATATTTTTTAAAAAATCGAAACTCCAAATCCTTATGAAACCATGTTTAGGGGTTACGGTCAAAGTAATAGTTGAACGTTAAATTACTTGGTCAAACAAATTTATTTTTTCCAAAATTTTGGCAATAACATTTAAAAGGGTGGATCTTGACCTCCGTGCGGTTGGATCGTCACGAAATATTTTTTTTAAAAATCGAAACCCTAAACCCTAAAGAAACCCTGTTTAGGGGTTCTAGTCAAAGTACTAGTTGATCGTTAAATTACCAAACCAAAAAAATTATTTTGTTTCTGAAATTTTGACAATAACATTAAAAAAGATGGATCTTGACATCAGTACGATTGGATCGTCGAGAAACACTTTTTAAAAAATTGAGACACGAATTATGGGATATTTAGCATGAATACTTGGATGTGTATAAAAACGTAGTAAAAGTATTGCTTCCACTAACAGGACACGTGTCAGATTCACTGAATAATTTTTTTAAATGATAAAAATATTGATATATATATATATATATATATTGTAAAATTACAATGAAAATATGATCAATTTTCACTAAGTATAATATAAATGAACCAAGTATAATATATGCACATTGTCTCTTGCACGAAAAAAAACAAAAACTAGAGCGAGCGGCAAAAGAACCGCTATTTCCAAAAAATTTCACCAAATAACCCGCTTTTACTCTCCCACACTTCACAAATCTTTGATATCCTTTTTTCTCTTTTTTTTAAGGCGGCTCTCTATCTCGGTTAGCTCTCTCTCCATCTCTCTTCTCTCCCTGTAAATGTATAATCCATACATACATTAAAGCTACTTTGATTTTGAATCTGCAATTGGGAATTAGGGCTTTAGTTCTGGTTCAATTTGGTACTTTAATTCGAGTTCAATTTGGGGCTTCAATTAAAGTTCAACTTGGGGCTTTACGGCTTCGATTTGTGATTTCTAAGTTGGGAGTTCAATCTATCTCTCTCACTCTATCTCTCTCCCTTTCTCTCTCTCAATCTCTCTCAATCTCTCTCTCTCTAGATCCTTCCAGTTTTATTTTAATTTAGTTAATGTTGATTTATTCTATTTAATTGAATTGATTTGTGATGAATATTGTATCGCTAACAGGGAAGAAGAAGAGCTCAGAATATACTTGTCGTCTGTCCATGAGAAACCGTTTTTCGATTTCTCGTGTTTCAGATGATCTGTACCAATTGTACTAGTAGCATGCTTTGTAATTATGCTGCTTAAACGCACACTTTCGCTATTTGTTCTTTTAATTGTTTTTGTTCGTCTGGATATTATTCGAGCTCTCAGTCCCGATGGTATGGCTTATAAGTTTCATCTTTCAACTGATTGATTACTCAATTTACGAAACATTGATGTGTTATCGAAATTATGTTATGTGATGTACTGATTTTTTTTGTTTCAGGACAAACACTTGTTAGTTTCTAGACGAATATTGTGAACTCTAATGGTTTTCTTTTGCAGTGGAGACCCGAGGATCCTGATCTGTGTCGATGGAAAGGGATAACTTAGGATCCTAAATCGAAAAGAGTAACGTCATTGTAAGTTTACTATTGAATATTAGTACTAGACTCATAATTTTGTTGGGTTGTTTGTGCTTAACGTATTATTCTTCAACATTGTTTTGCTGTTGTTTCATTTAGCTATTTATCACTAGAACTATATGTCTAAGCTTGGTAGAATTTGAGTACACACGAATACGAGAAAAGAACGTATAGCGACAAACAAGCTATACAGTGAGCACGAGGAGAAGCCAATATTATAATCTATCAGATGAGATTGGAAAAGATTAGTTTTCGGTTCCCAGATGAACTCTAAATTATATGAAATGGGTTTAAGCAAGAAGGTTGTTCCTCAATAGCTCTTAAGTTGTTACCAAAGATATGCCTTTTTATGCAAGTGGTAAGAACCTTGGAGTCTCCTGATAATGCCTTTCTCATTGGCCTGTGTAAATAGACCGCACCTGTAAGCTGAACTTCAAATCTCGATTTTACTTATCCTTCGTTATTGCAAATTATTTTCACTCTCTTACTAGATATCGGCGCACATTTTTAGTTCTAAAGGTTTGCATCTGGTGTATGCCATTTTTTTGGGTTCATGTGATTTAAAAGTACATAGTACCAGCGGTAGCTAACTGGGTGTTATGTATGACATGAAACTGTGATACATTATTAAGAAAACACCTCTGGTTAATGTTACACTAATTTGTAAAATGTTGAAATAATACGGAAAGTTAGTGCATGTGAAAGGAGATAGCAGTACATCAGTTTACATTGAATACAATACAACAACAAAGTCGTAGTTGGCAGCGGCTATAGTTGAATACAATACAGCAACAAAGTCTTAGTTAGCAGTTACTAGTTGGCAGCAGCAATGAAAGAGTTGTTAGTCATAGTAATATGCATATCCTGGAAGCCTATAAATAAGGCTTGAATATTGTATTTTTGAGACACAGAAAAGTAATAAACTTGTATAAGTTAAGATCAATATACTCTCCAAAGTTTATCATGGTATCAGAGCCAGAAAACTCCAAAACAGTTCTCTTATGCAATGGTTGATGCTTCTGACATACAAAAGGAATCCAGCGCAAGCTGACACAAACAAGACAACTCTAGTAGATTGAAGCTAGGCATGAATTATCATCTTGGATCAAGTGATGGTCCAGGGAATATCATAACACCAATTCAACTTCGTGGCGACAACTATGATGACTGGGCGAGGGCTGTGCGTACCTCGTTAAAAGCAAAGAGAAAATTCGGCTTCGTGGAAGGATCAATCCAGAAGCCAACATCAGATGAGAAACTAGAGGATTGGATTGTTGTGCATTCGTTGTTAGTGTCCTGGATCACTAACACTCTTGACCTAACAGTTAGAACAACTCTCGGAGAATATGACGATGCAGAAATTTTATGGAACAGCCTCAAGAACAGATTTTGCATAGTGAATGGTACCCACATCTGTCAATTGAAATCCTCCCTCGGAGAATGTAAACAAGGAAGTAATGAATCGGTGGCTGTTTACTTTGGTAGATTATCAAAAATCTGGGATGAGCTTGTTACTTATGCGATTGTACCAGCCTGCAAGTGTGGAAAATGCACATGTTCCATTACGAAGCAGGTGGAGGAATCAAGGGCAGAAGATTATCTACGTCATTTTTTGATTGGTCTTGATGGCATATACTCTTCTATTCGAGCAAATCTACTTGCTCAAGACCCCTTACCATCTTTTGACCGAGCCTATCAATAAGTTATTCAACAGGAACGTCTGCAAGGAGCAGATCAATCCACACATAAAGACGAACGTGGCAATATAATGACTTTCAAAGTCCAGCACGGCGTCCGAAATAAATCTAAGTCTCTGGACAATAGTGACAAATTCTGCACTCATTGCAACAGGGAAGGTCACGAGGAATCTTCTTGTTTTCAGTTACACGGTTTTCCTGAATGGTGGGGGGATCGCCCTCGCGGTGGAAGGCCTCCAGCTCGTGGAAATACAACTGCTGGAAGAATTGCTGGCCGTGGCACCTCATATGGAGGTAGAGGCAGAGGAAACACACCGCCAGTTGTGCGTACAAACAAAGTTGGAGGTACCGTTTCTTCTTCTGCTGCAAAACTGAATGAGGGGGCTGATGTGGCAGCAGTTTCTATGGCTCAATGCCTCAATTACAACAACTTCTAGAGTTCTTAAACACCTCTAAGACCAAAGATAAATTGCACGGTAAGAATGATGGTTTAAGTTGGATCATTGATACTGGAGCATCTAACCATGTAACATGTGATTTGTCTTTGTTGATAAATGTGAAAACCATTTAGCGATGTTTGGTTGGCTTGCCAGATGGAAAAACAGGAGAGGCAAACAAAGAAGGAACTGTTATACTACCAGGGGGTCTTAGAATTTACAAAGTGCTTTATGTGCCTCAATTAACTTGCAATTTACTTTCTGTGACACAACTAAGTGATGAAAAAAATTGTGTAATCCATTTCACTAAAAATATGTGTGTTATACATGACCATTTGACGAGGAAGGTGATTGGAGTGGGTGGACGCAAAGATGGACTTTATATTTTCTATGGTGTTCCAAATATGAAGGTGCTAGCAGTGGATGGATTTTCTTCATTTCAGCTATGGCATCAGCGAATGGGACATCCATCAGAAAAAGTATTAAAGATGCTTCCAGTTGTGAGTTATTTTACTGATGAAAATGAACATGCATGTGATATTTGTATGCGTGCAAAACAACCCAGAAGTACTTATCCTATTAGTATGAATCAAGCGAGTCGAATATTTGAACTTGTTCATTTAGATTTATGGGGGCCTTATAAGACTCGTTCATCTTGTGGTGCTATCTATTTTTTAACCATAGTAGATGATTTTTCAAGAGGGGTTTGGATATATCTACTTTCCAATAAAACAGAAGTTGAATCGATGTTCAGTAATTTTATCATGATGGTCGGTCGACAATTTGAACAAGAAGTAAAAATAGTAAGAAGCGATAACGGAACTTAATTTAAATTTTTACACAATTATTGCTTCTACAAGGGTATGATTTATGAGACTTCTTGTGTTGGGACTCCAAAACAAAATGGGAGGGTTGAACGAAAACACCAACATATTTTAAATGTAGCTAGGGCGCTGAAATTTCAAGGGAATTTGCCAATAAAATTTTGGGGAGAATGTGTCCTGGCAGCATGCTATTTAATTAATAGAACTCCTTCCGTCTTACTCAAAAATAAATCCCCCTATGAAATATTATTTGAAAAATTTCCATCTTATGATGATATTCGTGTTTTTGGGTGTCTTTGTTATGCCTATAATCAACGTAATAAAGGTGACAAATTCGTTAGTCGGAGTCGAAAGTGTATATTTGTAGGATACCCATATGGAAAAAAAGGATGGAAATTGTACGATTTAGAGAATCACGAGTTTTTTTGTGTCACGGGATGTAAAATTCTTTGAGAAAGAATTTCCTTTTGCACAAAAAGAATTGACCCCATCACCTATTGTACTAACTCACGATGATGACCAATCAAGTGGGATTGGAGAAGACGTAGGGCTACTTGAAAAGGGGGAATCTGTTCTGGACAATCTTGTGACAGATGAGCAAACCACTCATGAGGAGAATGTAGTTCAAGATGTTCCAGAGAATTTTGAAATGCCAGAAGATTTTGAAAATTCTATACCGAATGTGAATGACGCTAAATCTGAATTGGGTCGAGGACATTGTCAAAAATTTTCATCATCACGATTGCGTGACTTCGTGACTCACACCATATAGAAAATCAGTCCATCCCAAAGTTCATCTACTGCACCATCTACCTCAGGTACTCCGTACCCTATAACACACTTTGTTGATTGTGAACGTTTTTCACAAAAACATAGAAAATAAATTGCTGCTATAACAACAGGAAATGTGCCAAAAAAATTCAAAGAAGCCATGAAGCATGAAGGATGGCAAAAAGCCATGACGGAAGAGATAAGTGCTCTCGAAGAACAGGGCACTTGGGTGTTAGAAAAATTACCCCCGGAAAGAGAGCACTCGGAAGCAAATGGGTATACAAGGAAAAATTTGATGAAGATGGAAATTTACAAAGATTGAAAGCGAGATTCGTTATTTTTGGTCATCATCTGATTGAAGGAATTGACTACAATGAAACATTTGCATCGGTGGCAAAAATGGTGACAGTTCGCACTTTTTTAGCAGTTGCAGCAATAAAAAATTGGGAAGTTCACCAGATGGATGTTTATAATGCCTTTCTTCATGGTGATTTGAAAGAAGAAGTGTACATAAAACTACCACCTGGATTTCACAATGAAGATTCTAATAAAGTTTGCAGATTGATAAAATCTATATATGGATTGAGACAGTCTCCTCGATGCTGGTTTGAAAAATTAGCAAAAGCTTTGAAATCTTATGGTTTTTCTCAATCATATTCAGATTACTCCCTTTTTACTTTGACGAAAGGAAATAGGCAACTCAACGTATTGGTTTATGTTGGTGATCTTATTATTGCAGGGAATGACAAAATTGCAATAACAGCATTCAAATCATATTTAGGGAGATGTTTCAAAATGAAGGATTTGGGAACACTTAAATATTTTTTGGGGCTAGAAGTGGCCCGTAATTCTCAAGCCATTTTTATTTGTCAAAGAAAATATGCTTTAGATATTATTTCTGAGACAGGTTTATTAGGTGCTAAACCTGAAGAATTTCCTATGGAGCAAAATCATAAACTAGCTCTTGCCGAAGAGAAATTTTTGAACGATCCAGATAAGTATAGGAGACTTATTGGTCGATTAATATAATTGTTTGTCACTCGACCGGATCTTGCATATTCAGTCCATATATTGTCTCAATTCATGCAACAACCCAGAGAAAAGCACTGGAAAGCATCACTTCGAGTTATGCGTTATTTGAAGAAGAATCCTGGTCAAGGAATATTACTAAGGTCAGATAGTTCTCTAACGCTGGAAGGCTGGTGTGATTCAGACTGGGCTAGTTTTCCTCTTACCAGGAGATCGTTGACTGGTTGGTTTGTGTCACTAGGAGATTCTCCCTTGTTATGGAAAACAAAGAAACAACATACAGTTTCTCGTTCCTCTGCAGAGGCAGAATATCGTGCTATGGCAGCAATTACTTGTGAATTAAAATGGTTGAAGCAGTTGTTAAATGACTTGGGAGTACACCATGAAAAAGGAATGCGTCTTTACTATGATAGTCAATCTGCTTTGTATATTGCTCAGAATCCGGTGTTCCACGAAAGAACAAAACACATTGAAGCAGATTGTCATCTTGTAAGAGATGCAATTACTGAAGGTATCATTTCTCCATCATACGTTCCTACGAAGGATCAATTGGTTGATATTTTCATGAAGGCTGTTGGGAAAGCCCAATTTGAATATTTACTCCGCAAGTTGGGTGTTCGAGATCTTCACGCTCCAACTTGAGGGGGGATGTTGAAATAATACGGAAAGTTAGTGCATGTGAAAGGAGATAGCAGTACATCAGTTTACATTGAATACAATACAACAACAAAGTCGTAGTTGGCAGGTAGTTGGCAGCAACTATAGTTGAATACAATACAGCAACAAAGTCTTAGTTAGCAGTTACTAGTTGGCAGCAGCAATGAAAGAGTTGTTAGTCATAGTAATATGCATATCCTGGAAGCCTATAAATAAGGCTTGAATATTGTATTTCAGAGACACAGAAAAGTAATAAACTTGTATAAGTTAAGATCAATATACTCTCCAAAGTTTATCATAAAACCAAGTCAAGTTTCTAGACAGCGAATTGTGTACTTCTTGGTATATACAATATATATTTGATTTTTGGGTGTAGCATTATATGTTGTACGCTATCTCAGAGTTCGTGAATCGTAGGAATAAATGAATATTTTGTTTTTCTGCAGATTGCTGATGCCATTTACTACAATACAGCTTTGACTCTCAATATTTTGCATAAACTTCATTTCTCAGCGAGATCACCATTTCCCATGACCATAATAATGTCAGTGTGTCTGATCAGAATTTAAATTTGCCAAATCTCCCCAAAAATATTTGACATACACACATGGCAGAGAGCCTGAAACATCAGTAGTTGAATTTGGTGTTGGTGAAGTTTACATATCGACATCATGCGAGACTAAGGATAAGGTGGAGACACATTCAGATGGGGAATCTATCGATAACAAGACATCATTAGAGTGTGCTCCCTCATCGACATCTGAATTGTCTGATAAAATTGACTCTGTATGGAATGGTACAGCAGACTATAGTCCGTTGAAATTACCTGCAAGGAGATTATCATCGCCAGCAAGAGTTCAATCGTTCTTCTGCTATAAGATTTCAAGAAAGAGTAAAGAAAGGATTGCCTCCCTCATCTTTGCATCTATCCACAGTCAGATCTTTTCACGCTTCTGGGGATTATATAAACATGCTTAAAGATCCTTTGGCTGTCGTACAAAGGACTTACTCTCAAATTTCACCTCATGAGGCCCCGAAATATAACCTTTGGAACACCTCACCCTCAATTGTTTCTTCCGCATCTCTTTTGCCTAAAGGGGCACGATTAGTACTTTCATCGAATGGCCAAAATGATTTGATTATTGCTGTTTATGATAATGAATCGACTAGTGTTATATCTTATTATAGTTCTATATTATTTATAATACAGTGGTCTCTTTTGTTACAGTGGTCATTTATAATACAAAGGAAACCCTGTAATTTGGTTAAGTATGTGTGGCTAGTACTATTCTTCAACCACACTACCTTCAGCCACACTACCCATTACAAACAATTTATATTATTTTGGGCCTGATAGTGTATATAACATAGAAATGACCACACAAAAATTATATAAGGTAGCCATACCAAAGCTTTTTGTCACGATTTACCAATAAATAGTGCGACCAAAACTAAGCCTTTCATGAATGTTGGTGTGTAGCCACGTTATTAATCCTCTTTAGCCACTACGTATCCTGTGGCTGCAAGTTGGTATTTAGTCACACTTTTGAGTTTAAAATGGGGGTTGTCAGACCCAAATAGAGGTATACTTTAGTCACTCTATTTTGAGTTACAGCCACACCCCCAGGGTGTGTCCGTAGGGGACATAAAATGATCAGACCTTCGGTGACACTTGGCTGAAAAATTAAACAGTGACGTAAAGTTCATAGCCACACATACTTTCTGTGGCAGAAGCCAAAATTTGACGTAGTGAATTTAGTTAAATAATAATTGACAAAATAATTTTTGAAAAATAATTTTTAACATTGTGGTTAATTTCATAAAAAAAATTCAAAAATGCCGCCTAAAAACAAAAAAATTAAAAATGGCGCCCAGAGTCATAACCTACCGCAAGTTGGTAGGAAATATAAAAGATATTGATGGGAAATCATAATTTCACGAAAATTTTAAAATTGCGCATAAACTCAAATTTTCAAAATTGGAGCCAAATTATAACCTACCACAAGTTGGTAGGAAATGATAATTCACAAAAAAATCAAAAATGAGTGCCTAAACCAAAAATTCAAAATGAGCGTTAAAATCAAAATTCAAAAATGGCGCTCAAAGTCATTTCCTACCGCAAATTAGTACGAAATATAAAAGTGCGGTAGGAAATTTGTAATTCAAATTTATAAAATAATAACTTTTTTCTTTCCCCTTCACTTCAATTCTCTTCTCCACCTCTTTATCTTATACCACTGAAAAATTTTAGTTTCATATCTCTTTCATTTTTCACATCTTGATTATTAGGAAAAAATCATCCCCTACCTAGTTTGTTGTTTGATTATTTCACATCTTAGTACTACTTATTTTTTTATTTTTATATAAATTGTAGGTACTTGACGAGGATGACAAGGTTATTATAGATGAATTTAACTTCATGGATGAAGGCAAAGACAAAGGGGCCAAAAAAATTGGTATGAAGACAATGATGGTGGATGAAGATAAATGATGCTACAATGATGAAGACAAGGACAATGATGTTGAAGGCAATGGTTAATTAAATTTGTACAAAATGTTCTTGATTTCTTGTTGTTGTTTTAGAACAATGTTTAACTTTTGAATATTATAATTGTGATAAGGAAGAATGATTGTTTAAGTTTATGATAATTGTTTGAATTTTTTTATATAATAAATGCTTTTTTGATGTGGTAGTGTACTTATGATCTAGATACTGGTTTGTAGTTTTTATTATGATTTGAGAATTTTTTTGTAAAGGAAAATCAACAAGACCGATTTTTTTTTTATAAAAAAATCCAGTAATTCCTACCGATCCATGCCAATTCCTACCGTCCTTACCATTCAAAACCCAGTAATTCCTACCGTCTTCAAGCTATTTCCTACGACATGGTAGGAAATGAATGGTAGGAAATACTAATAGACGGTAGGAATTACGCTGTAGGAAGTGCCATTTTACAAGGTACCCGAAACAATTCCTATCGAAGTGTGCAAAGATAGTCGTTAGGAATTGGCTTGACAACTTGCTACAATTTCCACATCAGCCACTGACGTGGTTGTTGACATGTGTGGGACCCGACCCACGTGGTCTATGACATGGCATCTAACGTGGTTCCACGACATTGCCCATGTTAGCATGTGGGTCCATGCCAAGTGTCTGTCTACGTCGACATGTGGGGCCTACGTTGACCCGATCACTTTCATTTCCTACCAAAGACATTTCCCACTTAGGCAATTTCTATCGCGGGATACTAGTAGGAAATGCCACATTTTCTACCGGTTTAGGGCATTTTCCTACTGATTTGACGGTTAGAAAAACCCATTTTTCTTATAGTGTCTGTTTGGACATTACAATAATAAATACAATGACAATGAGCATGATGAGTATCATTAACCTATCTCAAAATCCAACGGTTGTTATTGAGTGTACCAAAAAAATGTACCAAACCGACAACCGAATATACCCTAGTTTGATTATAATATTATAGTATATAAAATACTCTTATAGGTTCAAGGTTCGAATCCCGTCAACAACATATTATTATTAACATTTATATCATCTTATAAACTACTCCTAGAAATTCAAGATTCGATTCCCCTCAACAACATAATTTAGTTAAAAATTTATATTATCTATTTTTACCATATTATTATTAAACATTTGTATTATATTATAAACTACTCCAAGAATTTCAAGGTTCAATTTCCGTCAACAACATATTAAATTTAAAAAGTTATTTATCTATTTTGATTGTACAAGTAAAAAACTATCATTTAGAATATTATCAAATACTTATTATTATATTTTATTATCTTCTATAATTTATTTACTGCTAATTAAAAAATGAATATTAAAATTATGAATAATAAGATAAAAATATTAAATATTAAGATCAAAATATTTAAAATTTTCTGTATCGTATGACATAAAAATTAGTATATATATGTTGAGATATACATGCTTAGAGTTGATAATAACAAATACTACAAGGCAAGAAACGAACCAAGGGATTTAAGCTGATAAATAAGTCAGGAAGCTAGCTGAAATGTAGATCAACTAAGGCTACATCTTGTGATGCTTTGATCGAGTATCCGTAATCAAATGAGAGGTTTGCTAAAAACAACTCATGCAAGTGATTCGAAAAGTGTGGATTCGAGAAGTCTGCAATATGGTCAATTCGAGAAGTCTAGAATCCACTAATTCGAGAAGTCTTCAAAGTAGCCTAATTCGAGAAGTCATTCGAGAACTCCAGGAAATGGCTGATTCGATAAGTGCCAACTTATTCATTCGAGAAATCAAGATACATAAGTTCGAGAACTCAGATACTGTATTCAAGAAGTCCAGAAATACAGTCATTCGAGATCTCTTGATTGAATGGGTATTACTCAAGTTCTCTAATGGAACCTATCGAATGAAGAAAAGACTCAGAATCACTTTGCAACCCGTGACTTATAAATAGCGTTCAATTACACAGATGGTGTAAAGAGTAGGGGGCAAAGTTTAGATATTCGAAGGCTCAAACCTTTACAAATGAAAGGTGAAATCAATCACTGTTTATCTAGTTTTAAGGGCAAGAATAAGAGTGGAAGCAACCTCCAAAGAAGATTACCTTTTACCTAAAGAATTTTAATAATAGCTCGATAAGTGCATAAGAATCACTCTGTTTGTCTGAGAAGTTCAAGGATAGCTCGATAAGCAGAATAGTTTTTGTCCGGCTAGATATTCACATCTTTATCTAAAGTGGCTTTTCAGGAATAAAGATTAAATCAAACAATGACTTTTGCATAAAGCATCACGAGGGCTTGAAAGCTAAGTCTTCACATGGACTTAGTAATTTATGAAGAAAGCAACATACAAAAACTTGAAGAATGCTGGAATTGTCAAATCAAGAAGAGAAGACTTTCAAGACATTTCCAGAAATAGTGATCTTTCAGGTTTGAGTATGTGATAAGCAATACCAAAAATGTATTTTCATTTTTGTGTATCTTGTCTTCATGCAGTATAAATAGACTGTATGAGTAGCATTGTTATAAATATAGAAACAATTAGCTGATTGAGATAAACTTTAGGTTTCTTTTATCAAACTTTGTAATTCGCAGTTGTGTTCTTGTAACGCAGATTTTCTTCGTATATACCTCGGGTGGATCGACTCAAATCCACCTGAAATTTTAAAGATTTTTGTTCATCTATTTTCATTAAGATTACTTGTTATTACCTTGTTCTCGCCTAAAGAATACACACTGCACTCTACATCCTCGTGTCTAGTGAATTTTCATAGTTCAAAAGAAAAGTGAAAATTTAACTAGATTGTATTCAAATCCCCTTCTACAATCTAGGTTGCATTGTTGGGACTCAACAATGTATATATATATATATATATACACATAGGGATAATCCCCACCAAATATTTTTCAAAAACTACTTAAACTCTAACCCAAGCAGGAGGAGATAAACTCAGGGTTAAGTATAAATTATGAGATACTAATTAGATTATTGAATAAAAAATATTTAATTCCTTTTAAGAATTATAACTTTATCCATATTGGATCTACGCAATAGCACAGTATTGATTTGAATAGTATTTGAGAGAGAGAGAATAATGAGAGAAAGTAGATGTAAAAAATGATTTTATTGAAGCACACTTCACAACTGATACATAGCTCTCTTTATATAGAGAGGATGAAGGCTCTTGAATTCAAGCCTTGGACACTAACTTTACCAATGATAAAAAACAAACAAACAACTTTTACAAAAGAGAGCATTATTGATGTCGGGTGCTCTTCGAGCCCCATTGACACAATCAATAATACATACAGACAACAAAATTTAAACAAACCAACAAAATACTTTACTAAAAGCAAACACTATTTACTAAAAGTAAACATTATTGCTTCCTCCACGGACCCCTTGAATCATCCAGTCAGATTGGTTGTCTTGAGGAGAATTAATCTCATCATACCTCTTTTGAAGATTGCAACCCCTCGCCGTCGAAAAAGACTTTGAATAGTTTCAAAGTTATTTTTAATTTCTAGAGTAGTTTGATTCCTTCTCTCGATTAAGGTTGCCTGTCTATATTTTAGGCAATTCTCATTTATCTGATTGTTAAGATTTATTATCTTCTTTTCTTTCTTCTTCAATTTTTTAAAGGCCTGCTTTAACGGAGTCATACTTATTTGTTCTCCGGACCTTTTCTTTTTCCTTTGCTAGAATTTCTAGCTTCTTGAGCAAAACTCTGAATTAGAGCATCCCAGACATCTTCTGGTGTAGGATTTTCCTCTAATTGATAAGGGTTCTCCTCTGATTTAGATTCTCCTGCTAGACAATTAAAAGTATTATTAGAATCCATAGATTACTGAGATGAAGTTGTTTTCATTGATTCATCTCCATCCTTTGAGGATTGATTCGGGAAGAAGCTAAAAAATGGGTTCTTCATATAGTCTAAAACCCGAACCATAATCCGTTCTTCGGAATCTCTGGGATATTTTTTTTTTTCTGAAAATAGCCCTTTAAATTTGCCAGAGATGGCTGCTGAGAACTTTGTTCTTTTGAAACGCTGCCCTTTTAAGTGTTAAAGACAATTTTAATTTTAATTGTCAAATCTGAATATCTTTGTTATGCAAAATTTATGCAAGCGCACGTTGTCACAAGTAATATATGATTAAATCAAGTTCGTTCCCACAGAGATCTAGAATGGTGTTCAATTCAATTAATGTACCTATGCACCGATGTATGGTTTTTATCCACTGCTAAGACAAATAACAAATTTAAGATTGATTATCTAAATTAAACTAAAGTGCAAATTATAAAACTAAGAATTAAACAATTAACGAGAATTAAAATCGAATTACTTATACGAGAATAAACATGGAATCCTAGTTTCATCATCTACTTCACTTAGAGTTGCAGCCTTTAATTAAAACATGCGATGGGTTTGATATCTGATCGAATAACACGAAAAGAGTAAAAGTTACCTCTCGGTATACTAGTACCAATCTACGCATACATCCACAAAAGAGATAGAAGATGAGTAGGCACCTATTATGTTTAGACCCTATATCTCTATAGAATTTGAAAACATAAAGGTTGAAGCACAAGTTATCCACTTAGATCACATAGGGCAGCATAATATATCTCTATTTACGCCACAAATCATGATGTTAAAACACCAACCTATCCTATGCTAGCATGGCAAGTTCTAAATCTCAAGATCCACTCTCGTTTAGCAAGAGATTAACAATTCAATTTAGATGTTAGCTACGCATCCAAAAGCATTAAGATTAACCATACGAGGATATCAAGAATTCACCATACATAAATCTTTAAGGCATGCAAACTACTAAGCTACATAGATAACTCCACTAGGATCCCATGACAACGATTAGTTCATAACTAAACCTTTCGTCACCATGGGATTTGATGAAAACATGGTAAATAACAAGATATGAATAAAAGAAGTAATTACATTAATAAACAAGAGTTTGAGAAAACAAATCTATAATCCAAAGTAACACAAAGGATGAAGTAGATCTAGATCCGTTGCTTGTCACGAGCGTTGAATCCTTCTCTCCTTTTCTCCCTTGCAGATCTAAGCTGGTTACAATAATAAAGCTATGATAATGTGTATCTCCCTATTACAATGGTAGGATGTGTTTATATAGGCTCTAAAAGTCTTGCCCAGCAAGAAAATACCAAAACAGAATTATAATAGAATTTCTGCAAGATACGTTTCCTAAACTGATTCTGTTTTTTTAAGGAAAATTCGTGGCTGACTTTTCTTCAGTTTTTATGGAACGTTCCAAACGTAATTGGACCTCTGGACCACCTTAGAATGATAGAGAATCTCGTTATCTTCGCGTGGACTGCTTACGGGCTGAAAACAGACTTATAGAACTCAAGATATGGCCCAAACAGTAAAAACTGTAATTTTTCAGGGGCAACTTGCGCCCAGCAGTCTGTTCTTCGCGCAAATTGCTCCTACCCAGCGCAATTTGCTCCTGGAAATCCTATCCCAAGTTGTAGAAAATCTCCCAGGCTTCGCGTGGGCAGTAAGATCACTGAAAACGGACTTACAGAACTACAGATATGGCCAAAACAGTGTAAGCTGCGCAACCTTCCCAGAAAATCCGAATTTTAATCAATTAATTCCCAAAAAATTATAGAAGCATCCACCTTAATCAACATTCTCGTAAACCTGCACAACTAAGCAAAACACATCAAAACTACAAGAAACTTGAGTCCTAGACAATCAATTTAAGCCATTATAGAATGTTCCAAGTGGATATAAAATCCACTTATCAATCTTCAGTGCACATTTGATTCCACCATTTGAAGAAGAAATTTCTTTGAAGAGTTGGAATATTTAGCTCATCATTGGAGATTGAAATTGTCCATCTCCAAATCCACGGAATTTGAAATTTCATAAAGAAATAGAAAGGACATTGTCCATAAATTAATCTATCAGATAAACATTTTAAAACCAGCGGACTATTATCACACCATGGATTATATCAATCCTTTATTTCTTTGGGCAATATCTCTAAGGAAGGTCCAAAATTTGCCCACCATTTAAAAATTCGATTTGGAACCGGCTTATTAAGCACTTCTGGGTTTTTAGTAAAAAACCATGAATGCTTATTTTTTGGATTTTGATAATAAAAAGCTTGTGTAAAAGCTTGAATATAATCCCAATAGTTGAAGTAAATATATTTTCTTTCTGCTATTCTTATAGCTTTATCTGCATTGGGGTTCAATCCCCATTCTTTGGGAAGCAATATCTTATTGATATGGCACTTGTTGAAATTTATAAAACTTTCAAGATTATTATTCTGATAGTGATGAGTAATTGTCACCGATTCGGTAACTGATAATAGAATCTTTAAATCTGGCTTGGCTTTACCATGTAGTCTAGCATAACCTCTAGATTCGAGATATCTGGTTTTTAATGACCATCTATCATTAGGATTTATTTAGATATCCCCTTCTTCAATATACAGAATATTTTCTGTAACAGGATTCTCGAAATATTCTTGTTCCTGAGGAGCTTCATTAACTGCTACTTCTTTGTAAGATATTGCCTTACTTGAAGAGGAAGGTATATCTTCCTTTTTTGGAGGTGTAGGTAATTCCTGCATATTTCGAGTTCTATAATGGTATACTGTCCAGTCTCTTATTAGAGGGACAGTTAGTTCTGAATGAGGTAACATATTGTTACTCCCATAACCTCGACCACAACCATAATCGTGACCTCTTCCGCTATTAGGGGTTGTCATTCGCCCTGTAAGAATTCTCGGGTTAGATGATCAGCAAGGAAATTATTTTCTCCTTTTATATATTGAATTTCATATTCAAAGGCGGCAAGAGCTGAGCTTGCCACCCTGCAAAGATTTGTTTTGCGACAAGATTTTTAACATCTTTTTCAATAATTGATTTTGCCGAACTACAATAAATTCTTAGCAAAAAAAATTTGATTTAACAAATCATCTTGAAATTTAGAAATATATTTAATAATAGAAAGCATTTCTTTCTTTATAATCGAATATTTCGACTGTGTATGGTTCCATTTTTCGATGTAAACCTAACAAGAACCTCTTTAGAGGTTTCAGGTAGGGGTGAGCAAAAAAACCGAAAAACTGAAATCGGACCGAAAAACCGTACCGAAAAAAATCAAAACCGAGAAAAACCGAAAAAAAACCGTAATCGAACCGAACCAATGGAACGATTTGGTAACGGTTACGGTTTTATCCGAAAAACTGAACCATTTGTATAATGTATATATATATATATTAATTATAAACGTAATAAATAAAACCTATTGTTTAATCTTTTTACTATAAATTGTTGTTAATCCTTTTCATATATGTGTCCTTGTATAGTAATTACTACTAATATTGTAGTCTTTAACTCTAAATTTGAATGTAAACTCACCTATAATTTTATGATAAAAAATGATGTCATTTTAAATTCTTTTTTTTTTATGTTATAATATCTTACTCCCACCGTCCTTTCCAATTGTTAACATTTTTCAAGGGGTGTCCGGCACGCATTTTAAGGATAGTTTCATAACTTATTTTTAAAATTTTCTTTTTTTGTATAAAAATTTAAACATTAAATTTTGTTTTTACAGGCCATTGTCTAGTATTGGTAAAGTTTGTGATTGGTATATTAATTTCTACTCCAATGTGCCTGATTTCTCATGTATTCTCCTTGTTCGTTTAATGAATTTTAGCCTATAAAAAAAGACATATTACTATTTTATTTATACAATATTTTTAAATAAGGTAGAAAATAAAAAAACCGAAACCGATAATAAAATCCACTTATCAAATACTATATTTTAGACTCAAGAAAATACCTGAGCCATGGACAGAGAAGCATTCTCAAGCTGTTCAAAAAATTAAGGCAAGAGTAAAACGTTTGCCTTGTTTATCCTTAGCTAATCCCAAGTTTTCAAAATTGTGGAAACATATGCCTCTAATATGGGGTATGGTGGTATTTTAAAGCAAATCATTCTTTTTCTCTTTCTTTCTTTTTTTTTCTTTCTTTTTTTTTCTTCTTTTTTTTCTCTTTTTTTTTCGAGAGCTAGATAAAACAATAATATAACAAATAACAATGATCCCATGAATTTATTACACATGCCGACTATCAAGTAAACAACCAAACCCAATTTTCAATATTTCCCCCAAAATTATGACCAGCAATACCCTTCATTGCACACCTTATTACTCTCTTAAGCACTCTACTAGCCTTTGACAATGTGAGTTCAAAATAATGTAAGGCCAATACAAGAAAAAGGTCTAGGCAAGTAATGTGGTATGTCACCGAAAAAAAATAGGATTAAGCTCAACGGGTAAACTAATTGATCATGTAAATATGGTGTAGTAATATTGGAAAATATGCGGTTAATCCTAAATGCCTTTATCATTTTAATCGTCAAATAACGTCATGCGTTTCAAGAAAGACCTCAAACAACTGCTAGCAATGCAAACAATCCGTGGACACTCAAGCAAACGAATAATTTGCAAATATGCAATAAGGCTCAAAAACTCACTTGGTGGAAAAACATACTCAATCCCAAGCAAAAAATCTCTCTAATGCACCAACTTGTATTCAAAGCATGCAAACTAAATCATCTTGCACATATTCATGTCCTTCTAATTACTTACAACATTCAATAAGTCTACTAGCTTCAACTTACTAGTGTATGTGTGTGCACAAGAACAAAGCATATCACTTCTCAATCAAAAGCGTCAACAACACAAAATTCCTATCAAGCACGGGTACAAATGCAAACTATTATGAACTCAAATGAAATACGAACATAAAAACAGAATGTCCTATATGAAACAAACGTAGATAACACGAACATATAAGCATAATTTACTACTACTAATATGCAAAGCATGAAATCCTACATGAACACAATGACTAACAATCACATATATATATATATACACTACTTATCCCTCAAACCAATCACCCCCAAACTTAAAATATTCAATGTCCTCATTGAATGGAAGTAAATACGAGGGAAAGTAAAAAAAAACATACCAGTATACAACAATGCTTGGGTTGCCTCCCAAGAAGCGCTTCTTTAACGTCAATAGCTTGACGTTACTTCCAAGCCTCCATTAAGGATGATAATAGTTGGCATGGTCCTCTCTTCGTGAGACTTCATCGTCATCACGGCAACACACTTTCTGTCCATTCTCCTCGCTTGGCCTATTCATGTAACAGCTATATCCAATTCCAATGCCTTCATCTGTTGACCCAAAATATGACAATTTGTAGAACAACACACATTCGCGGGCTTCGCTTGAATATAATGGAGGAGGATAAATGTAAGTTGTTGAAGCCTTTGGTTCCTAAAAAAGAACTTCCTCCATTGGCTCTAATGCGCTACCTCCATCTTTATACTCTGAGACAAGTAGAAGATCTGCATCTTTCTCATGTTCTTCAGCCTCTTGGTACGCACATACCAATTTTTGAAATTTCTGCAGCTCATCAGTGTCTGTCCCAAATAGTGCCCTTTCCACATCTTCCACCATCCTAACATGATCAAATTCCTCACATGGCTTGTGAATGCTAACCTCCTCTTGGAATTTGTCTTCCTCAATTATGCATAGAGTACCTTGCTCCAAGTCACCGTTATTCTCTGGTGTTGCCTCTAGCATGAATTGTTGTTTCTCTTGTTCTAAGGCACTCAAAACTTGAGCAACAAGTGTCCCCATAGATTTGATAGACTTCTCATGATTCTCTACAAGCATCCTAATCTCCTTCCTAATCTCCTTCAAATCATCAACCTCATCTGACTGAAAAGTAGGAATAGGTTGCTGATGTTGAAACTCTTCACTACCAAAGACATATAACATATCTGGAACATCTTGCTGGTACTGTTGAGGATGGTACTGAAAATATGGTTGTTCCTCATAAGGGACATATGGATCAACTCCTTCGTAGTAACAATATTGTGAGGGATCATGAACGCCCAAACACTGCTCACATGGCTGAGGCTGTTGAATACCACCTTGGTTGCTCCAGCACTGATACGTCTCATGTGTGCCCGCACATAGCTCACAAACACTAGCCACCTGCTGAACTCCATAGTAAGATAGAAAATCCATCTTCAACTACAATGCTCTCTGACAAGTACCTGAAACACCAACGAACTATACAAGAATAGATGAGAAAAAGAAATCCGAGTCAGTGAACTCTAACGACCACTATTGACAAGCACATAAAACACCGATGATCCCCGGCAGCGGCGCCAAAAACTTGTTTGCACTAAATCATTCAAGCGTACGTGGTCACAAGTAATATATAAGGTTAAGTCCAAATTCATTCCCACAGGGATCAAGTTATGGTTCTATTCAGTAAATATGCCTATGCAACAATGTATGGTTATTATGCACTGCTAAGACAATAACAATTTTGGGTTTATTAAACTAAATTAACTAAGACACAAATTAACAAAACTAAGAATTAATTAACTAACAAGAATTAAAATCTAATTACGTCTGCAAGAGTAAACATGGAATCCTAACTTCATTAAATACTTTGCTTAGATCTGACGCCTTTAATCACTATATGCAATGGTTATGATATCTGATCGAATAACACGAAACAAGTATACGCTACTTCTCAGTATACGAATACCAAACTAAACATACATCCACAAAAGAGATAGAAGATGAATAGACACCAGTTATGCTTAGACCCTATATCTCTATAGAATTTGAAAACATAACGGTTGAAGAACAAGTTATCCACATTGATCACATAGGGTAGCATATTATCTCTAATCATGCCACAAATCATGATGTTAAAACATCAACCTATCCTATGCTAGCATGGCAAGTTCTAAATCTCAAGATCCACTCTCGTTTAGCAAGATATTAACAAATTAGATGTTCATGACGCATCTAAACACATGAATCACAACCATACGAGGATATCAAGATATACATCACACACAGATCTTTAAAGCATCAAGATACTAAACTCCATAAATAAATCCGTTAGAATTCCATGACAACGATTAGTTCATAATTGAACCTCTCGTCATCATGGGATCTGATAATACCATGAAAAAAAAAGCATGAAAAGATACAAATAAAACTAAGTAATTGATATGTAATGGTTCTACTCCTAATGATGATAATCAATTACAAGGGTTGGATGTGTTTATATAGGCTCTAGACATCTTGCCCAGCAAGAAATACCAAATCAGAATTATAATAGAAGTACGTTTCCTAAACTGATTCTGTTTTAAAGGAAAATTCGCAGCTGTCTTTTCTTCAGTAATTCTGGAACGTTCCAGCTGCAATTGAACCTCTGGACCACTTTAGAATGATAGAGAATCTCGTTATCTTCGCGTGGACAGCTTACAGGCCTCAAACGGACTTCTAGAACTCAAGATATGGCCAAAACAAAATCAGAAATTCTGGCTGATTTTTCTCCCGCGCACCACCAGCATCCCGCAGCGCCTGATGCGCCATATGGGTGCCTGAAGCGCCGGGCCAATCTGTCCAAACTTGGCTGGAAGCCCTGGAAACAAGGCTGGTGCGCCCGGTTTGCTCCCGTTCTGCGAAAACTGATTTTTCTTTGCTTTTTTCGCCTTTTCTTCCCGTTCTTTTTGCATGAGCTTCCGTCTTTCATTCTTAATGACTTGTATACTTCTTAGGAGTTGATATTAGCCACCATTCTTCATTCCATATCATCAATCAACTCCACAAAACGCTCCAAAAACGACGGAAACTACACCTTTAATCGATATTTCTTCAACCCTGCACAATTACACAAAACACATCAAAACTACCACAAACTTGAGGCCAAATCAATCAATTTAAGCCGACTTGGAATGTTTCAAGTAGATATAAAATCCACTTATCAATAATGCTTGAAAGAAGATCTAGAGATCATGCCTCAAGCTTGGAGAACAAGGCTGAAGAAATAAGCACAGTTAGATTTTGAAGATTGAAGATTTGCCTAAGTACTAATTCGAGAAGTGTTCTGCTCTATTCGAGAAGTCTAGCATTCGATAAGTCAGAGATTCGATATCTCAAAAGACACTGTTCGATATCTCAAGGAGTCAACAAGTCAAAGCACCATTCGATAAATCAGATATTCGACATTTCTAATACTCTATTCGAGAACTCAAGAAGTCAACAAGTCAAAGCATCATTCGAGTTCTCTAAGAGTCAACAAGTCAAAGTTACATTCGATATCTCAAGGACTCAAGAAGCTATTCGACATTTCAAGGATTTCAGAAGTTAAAAGCTCTATTCGATAAGTCAAGGATTCATGAAGAAAATACTAATTCGAGAAGTGATTCAATATGTCATTTATATTGTATTTGAGAACTCAGAGTTATCTATCAAGTAAATTCTAGTTCTCGAATCAATCACTTGGTTACTTCTCGAATTCAGTCTTGGAGACAAAATACTAAAGATTGTACAAGTCAAAAACCTGCAGCAAGGCAAAACACTTTCAGGACCACAGTTCTGTAAAGTGCTTTTGGAAAGTCTACACGAAGCTTAGAGAGTTGTTACAGGAGACAAGCTGCTAAAAAAGTGAATCTGAGCAGGTTAAAGAAAAGCCAAATTACATGTTGCTTGGTTGTTTACTCGAAAAGGGATAGACAAATTAGAAAGTAGTTTCGTCTATCATTACTTTTGTAGCAAATAGGTTGTATACATGTTCTATAAGTGTACAACCTCACTTCTCTAGCAGTTAAGAACATTTCTCATATTCATAGATAACATCTCTGAGAAAACGAAGTTGAGAATACTAACATTTGTATTCACAGTTTGTAGCAAATCTTGATCTAATAAAATATTAAATTAAAGTGAGTATTGTGTTCTTGTGTTTCTTATTTCCGCATTTATATTCTGTCACACACAAACACATACTTAGCTACACAAAAACATCAAACAGATTTAAACCTTCAAACAAACACTCTAAAGGTTCATATTCGAAGGAAAGTTTGACAATACATTCACCCCCCTCTGTATTGTCTTGTGTGTGTATTCCATACTCAACACGGGATTTAATTATACCATTTAATTCTTTAATTGTTACATGAACATTCTCAACCTTTTGAAGGCTTAAATAAGCAGTAGTTTTTGTACTACTATTTAAACTTATTGTTTGTTCAGGGGGGGAAAGGGGAATCAATAGTTTCTCCCTTTGTAGTCTTCCAAGTTTTTTGTTGTAAGACTAAAATCTCATGTTAGGCCGAATACACAATTATAATCAAGTTCGTATGAGAGAATAACAAGCAAAACACGTTCGAACAATTAAAAACTGTTTGGAATTAAAAACTCCTCTCTCAGTGATGTAAAATATCACAAAGAGCTGCTTAGGTTACAATGAATGATAATTCGTTACACGATCCCCTTCTAGGGTTAACCTAACTGTATTTATAAGATATACAGCTGCTATACAATCGATAATTGATACTCCTATAAATTAGCTATACAATTGATATCAATTACGATTGCTGCACGTCTCCTTAGTCAACACAATCTCTTTGACAGCTATCCAATCTTCAAAGATATTGCTTCCATAATTATCTTCAAGTATTCTTCAAACTCTGTTGACCAGTAGACGCTTCCTCCAGACAGGGTTTAACAAACTCTGTCGAGCTTCCAACTGTCAGCGTTTGACTAAACTCTGACTGCTTCCAGCTCAACTCTGATATTTCACTATAACACTTAAACACTGATTATTATTTACATCAATTATATTTAACAATCTCCCCCAACTTGTTCATTAGCAAAAATGCACAAGTTAACAATAATTGATGATGTCAAAACAAAATAGACAAATGCAGTGTTAAACAAATAATCAGAGTTTAAAATTCTACTTAAACAAAATCTACATAAAGCAAGAAATTCTTACAGAGCATTATTCAATTAATTTCTTCAACATCTGGTGTTATTATGAGATAGTCAATAAGCAATCTTCTTTATGCATTGTCAAGTTCTCTCTGTATGATCTCCTTGATCTCTTTCAGCTTAGGATCATCTTCACCAGTTTGGTAGATAGCAGATCTCAGAGAATAGATTTTGTTTCTCCTCATTTCATTACCCAGTCTGATATATTGTGCTTTCTCTGACTCATAATTAAAATCAAGAATTGTTATACCCACATCTGTCTTCAGCTTAGCACTATTCTTCTTCATCTCAACAATATTCCCATGATAATCTCTGTACTTTGGGACATACTGACTATTGTATTTTATACCTCTGACTACCAAATTATGTAGCATCTTCTTTCTTAACATATTTGCAGCTTGTTGAGTCCTTTGATTCTTCACTTTGAAAATATACATAACATATTCCAATTCTTCCCAAAGCTTCAAATCAAGATCATACTCACCAATTTTGTATACAGCCCCATCAACCATGAAATACAATAGAAAATCCTTCTTTAAACTCTTCTGATGAATCAACTGTACTGATTCCAGTCTATCTAAACTCTCATGTGTAACACCAAGACCTGGAACAGCCAGTGATGAAGGATCTTGAGGACTAATATTCATTCTATTCTCTCTATGGGAGCCCAATCCAGCTTTATCTCTTCCAATCTTACCCATTAAGGCTCTGCTTTGTAGAAAATTACCTCCAGCCTCTCCAACCTCCAGAGTTTGTTCACGAATTGTTGGTTTCCCAAAAATCATTTGCAATTGAGTAGACAATAGTTTCTGTACAACTTGTGTAGTAACAGAGGTTGTATTCACTTTCTTCAAAACCTTCCCTTCTTCAACAATGCCTTTTAGCTTCTGTTTAGCCTCTGCTTCTGTTGGTTTTCTAGACACTTATGACCTTTGATCAGCACAAACATTCTCTTTAATAGTAATGCCTTTAAGAACAGGCCTAGGAGCTTTTACATTCTTTTTGAATTTGCCAGACTTCAGAGCTTTCTGATGTTCTTCTTGTAGATTCTTCTCTTCAGCTTGAATATCTGCAAGTGTAACTCCTTCTTCATTCTCCTCAAGAAACAATCTAGCAGCTAATTCCTCATCTATCTGTGGATTAGCAGTTAATAACAAACTCTGAGTCTTTGAAGAACCCTGCGCATCAGTATTTACTCCATCAGACTTTGACTTAGAAAAAGACTTGCCATATCTTTGACCCAAACCTTGATCAACTCTCAATATTTTCCCTTTATCATTTGTTCATCCATCTCCAACATCATCCCTCTGAGTCAGAGTTTGAGATTGCCTGCATTTTTACTTAGCAACTCTCTCCCCCTTTTTGACATCATCAGGAATCAAAATAGATGTAATCAGCTCCAAGGAGGTAGCAATATAATCAATCTTACCAGACAAGATAGTCGGATTCTGTTCAACTTGACCTAGCCTTTGAAACAGAGTTTCTTGAGCTTTGGAGAATTTCTGAAACCTCATTGAATTATCTCTCTACATAGTCATGTCTCTGGCAACAACCTCAGCTCTTAGATCAGTAATTGCCTTTTGAGACACATCAAATCTTTCAATCAAATTCTTGACTTGAACAACAGTTGCTTGAAGATTTGAGAGAATATCAGGATTTGAAATCTTTTTGGCAGATTGATGCACTACAATCCTCCTTATACCAATTCTCAGAGAATTTGGCAAAATATTCTGCTTCAATCTCATTTTGATGTGAAGGTTGAGAAAAAGGTGTGTGCTTTACATCAGTTTGCACTGGTATGCTCTGAGAAGAGTTAGGCTCTGCACTCCCTTCATCTTCAACATTAGCATTTGCATCTGTAATGGAATCAGTTTCAGCAATATGCACTTCAACATTCTCTGCAACCGTCTCTATAACATTCTCTGCAGTTTTATCAGCAACATTCTCTGCAGATTGTTCTAGAATTTCAACAGACTTTGCATTTGTACCTTGTTCAACTTCACCTTTTTCAATAGTTTGGTGAGCATCAGAGAATAACTCAGTATGAGTTACTACTGTTTCATCAAGCACCACAGTAGGCTGATCAGCTACACCAGTTTCTCCAGAATTAACAATGATAGGTGAGATAGGAACATTAATGGGATCAGAGAATGGTATGAATGTTTCAACAAAATCATCCATATCAGCAAAACTATCTCTGTTTGCCTCATCCATTTGTACATTTGCATGTGTATGAACAGCTTCCTCTGCAGCATGTACCTCAACATTAGGTATTTCCTTAGAAATCACCTCTGGAGCTTCAACATTCTCTTCTTCATCAGATTTAGCAATTATCAATCTTCTCCTTTTAGCTTGAGGCACCTCAACCACCTCTTCTTCTTCAGTTGAATCTTCTTCTACAACAGAAGGTGATGGAGATCTGTTTGCTATTTTCTTTCTTTCCTTTCTAGCTCTCTTAGCCCTGGCAGAGCTATGCCTTGAATTATGTGCTGGATACTTTGTTCTACCTCAACATTTTGGTTTAGTCTGAGTAGGTTGAGGTTGAGTGGTTCCTGGTGTTTCAGTGTTTGTGATAAGTTCCTTGGTCTTCCTAATCTCTGACCAATCACCAAAAATCCTATAATTTTAGCCCTTATCTTTTGATAAGTTCCTGGGTCTTCCTAGTCTTTGACTAGTCACCAAAAATTAGAGAATTTTAGCCCTTATCTTTTGATGAGTTCCTGGTTCTTCCTAGCTTTTGATTAGTCACCAAAAATTAGAGAATTTTAGCCCTTACTTTTTACCAGCAAGTTCCTAGGTCTTTCTAGACACAACATAATCAGAAAGAAATTCTAGCATCCTATATACAATTTATTTGAGGGTTTACTAATTACAGCATCTAACTTAACAGAGTTTAATTAACAGAGTTTAGAAGTCATCAACATCAGAAGTTATTCATGAGAGGCAATGCACACAGTATTTACAGACTCAGAGTTTAGGATAGATAAACTAAGAGATGCTATAAATATGAAACAGTATCATGCTTGTGTTAATTGTCTACACAGTCTAAGATTAGATCACAAATAACTTAGAAAGATTCATGATTTATTACTGAGAATCATGCTTCATACAGATTTCTTCATCGGTGTTCATATCAGACAATAATCTTATCAGAGTTTATCAGTGTATATCCAACATGTCAACAGTGTATAACCTAAAGAGCATGCTAACAGAATTTAACAGTACACGAACAGAGTTTGCATAGCAGTTAACACATCACAGAAACATAAGTAACACATTACATAAGTAAAATTTTGAGTATAACCAATATCTCTAGTCAAAACCAAAGACCATTCCTAGTTCATTTACCAGCCTTGTAAATATTAGGGATGGCAAAACAATCCGAACCGACGGATACCCGATCCAAAACCCGACTTTTTGGATATCCAAAACCCGACTTTTTGGATATCCAAAACCCGACTTTTTGGATATGGATATGGATATGGATTTGAATTTCATACCCGAAATTTTTTGGATATGGATATGGATTTCATGTATACCGATCCGAAACCCGAAACCCGATCAAAATCCGAGCCGAACCCGAAACCCGAAAAATACCCGAATTTTATTTATTATATTTTATATTTTCTATATTTTATATTTTATATATTATATATTATATATAAATGTATATTATAAATACATATTATACATACACTTATATATATATATATATTATATAAATGTATATTATAAATACATATTATACATACACATATCTTTGAGACATAAGATATGGAAAGATCGAGAAAATAAATTGTCATGGATGTAGCGGTATTTTTTAACTTACTTACACAATTTTTTTTTATTTTTTTGTTAAGCAACTTATTTACACTATTTTTAATTTTGAATACCCGAAAAAACCCGATCCGATCCGAAACCCGATGGATTTGGATTTGGATATTGAGTTTTGGATCCGAAACCCGATACGATCCGAAACCCGAAACCCGAAAATATTTGGATTTGGATTTGGATTTTGCAAAACCCGAGCCGAACCCGACCCGTTGCCATCCCTAGTAAATATAGCTTCACTCAATGGCTTGGTGAAGATATCTGCAAGCTGTTGTTCTGTAGTCACAAAATGAAGCTCAATGTTTCCTTCCTCTACATGTTCTCTGATAAAGTGATACCTTATGCTGATGTGCTTGGTCATTGAATGCTGTACTGGATTACCTGTCATAGCAATAGCACTTTGATTATCACAGTAAATAGGAATCTTAATGTTAGATATTGATTCAAGAGATGATCAGGATCTGGGCATTACTGATCAGATACTGATGCTGACGTCATCAGGAATACAACGTCAGTATTGGACTATCAGGATTAGAAGCTGGTCAGGATTCCATGAAGATTTTCATCAGACCAGAGATCAAGGAAGATTGATATGTCGGTTCCTAATTTGTAGGAAGGCAGCTATCATACAAGATATGTATTCAGAGATATATGTAATTGATTTAGAATATCTTGTAATTGATAGTGCAACTGTGTACACTATATAAACACAGTTTAGGTTTTACATTTTGTAATCGCTTGCACGAGTTATATTGTAACCTAGCAGCTCTTAAGAACATAAGAATTTCTTAAGAGAGTTTTGTAACAGTTTTATATCAGAGTTAATAAAGATGTTATTGATTCATACTTGTGTTATTTGTTTTAAGTCGAAAATCTTATACAATTGTATTCAACCCCCTTCTACAATTGTTATTTACTCGACAAGCAAGTATGAAAGCATTAAAATTCCAATTCTCAAGAAGACTGAGTATCCAACCTGGAAAGTGAAAATGTTGATGTATCTAGAAGCAACTGATCCTGACTATCTTGACAGGATCAATGATGGACCATTTCTTCCAACAAAACTAGTTGCAAGAACAGAGACTGTTGCTGAACACTATGTCATTAAGGCAAAGAATGAATGGACGGCAGAAGAAAAGGTTCAAGTACTCAAAGATGCAAAGGTAAAGAATATTTTGCATAACAGTCTTGATAATGTCATGTCTAACAGAGTAATAGCATGCAAGACTGCGAAGGAAATTTGGGATACTTTGGAAACTCAATGTCAAGGTACTGAATCTATCAAAAGAAACAGAAGGGCTCTGTTGATTCAGGAGTATGAGCAATTCGATGCTTAATCTGATGAAAGCCTTACTGATATGTATGATAGATTCTTGACTTTACTGAACAATCTATCACTGGTTGGCAAAGAGTATGATCCAGAGGATTCGAATACCAAGTTTCTCAGAGCTTTAACTGAAGAGTGGGATACTCAAGCTTCAATCATAAGGCATCAATATGATTTGAAGATGCTGTCTCTTGATGAAGTCTATGGGATGCTAAGAACTCATGATCTTGAGGTTCAACAGAGGAAGAACAAGAAAAATGTCAAAGCAAAATCTGTTGCTTTGAATGTTGAATCAAAATCAAAGGGAAAAGCTGAGGAGGTTTATAACCGAAAGAGTAGAGTGGAAGAGTCAATTCCTGATGACTCATCATCAGATACTGATACTGAGTCTGATCCTGATACTGATGATGACTCTACTGATTCTGATATGATGGAAATGGTTGCTATGATAGTCAAGGGCTTCAAAAAGATGAAGTTCAGAAAGGCTAGGAAGCAAGGGAAATTCCAGAAGAAAACCTTTAATGCTGACAAAGACAGGTACAAGAAGAAAGAAGGCAAAACCAGCAAGTTTGACAAGTCAAAAATCAGATGCTATAACTGTGATGGGATGGGTCATTTTGCAACTGAGTGCAAGAAGACCAAAACCAAAGCTCTCATTTCTTCAAGCAAGGATTGGTTGGACTCATCATCTGACTCTGAAGAGGAAAAAGTGAATTATGCTTTGATGGCTAAAACTGATGAGACTTCTGCTGGTGAAACCAAGGTATCTGAAGTTTTATTTGATTTTGATACTAATAATGTTTGTGAGCTAAGATCTTTCTTAAAATCTCTGCATATTAGTTTTAGGAGTCAATCTCTTGAAAATACAAGAATAAAATCTGAAATGGCAGAGGTTGTTAAGAGAAATGATCATCTAGAAGCTGAGTTAATTTTCTTGCATGAAGTTCAAGCAGAATGTGATAATGCTAAACACATGAAACTTGAAATGGAGTTTAAATATAATGAACTTGAGAGGCAACTTAAAGATGCTAATGAAAAACTCAGAACCTGGACACATTCTGGTACAAAAACTCATGAAATCATTTCTGATAAAAACTGGAAAGAGTGTCTAGGGTATAAGCCAGAAAATGAGAAAAAGGACAAAGGAAAGGTTGTTTCATCTAACCCAGGAAGAGTTATAGTTAATAACTCAACAAATCCAAAAACCTACAGATATGTTACAGACAGTACCAAAACCAAATTAAAGCCAGTTAATTATGTGTATCCAGAGATTCCCAAATCTACTTCAGAAGAGGGATCTACTTCTACACATCATTCTGAGTCTAGAACTGTCAAAAACAAAAATGTGGGTCTTTTGTCCAAGAAGCAATTAAGGGACAGAATCTGTGAGGTAACAGATAGCAAGAGAGTTCCAACTGTCAAAAGGAACAGGAATGGTAAAGTTGGAATAAACAAGGAAAATAATTATAAGTATATTCCAAATGCACCAAGAAAAGCATGCTTTAACTGTGGTAATTCTAATCATCTTGCTATTGATTGCAGGAAGAGTAAAAAGAAGCCAACTGTAGTTCCTAAGTCTGACATTAGGAATAAATTAGTATTCTATAAACCACAGAATCCTTGTTTCCATTGTGGCAGTAAATGGCATTCTATTTATACATGTGAAGAATACCATAATTTGTACTATAATTATTATGAGCCTTTGCCTAAGTTCAATAAAAGTGCAAATTTTGGAAAATCAAAGAACTTGAATTCTAAACATGCATCTGTCAAGATAAAGACTAATTCTGATGGAGTTAATTCTGATGAAAATGTCTTTACAAGAAAATCTTCTATTAATAAAGATGTTGATTTGCATGAAAAGAGAACCCAACAAGTGTGGGTTCTTAAAAATTCTAACTGAGTTCTTTGTGATTCTGATTGCAGGGTAAAAAGAAAAATGTGTTAGTCATGGATAGTGGATGTTCTGTGCACATGACTGGAGATAAAACCTTGCTATCAGAATTTGAGGAAAAGGCTGGCCCAACTGTGTCTTATGGAGATGGCAACATTGGACAAACTTTGGGATATGGCAGCATTGTAATTGGAAATGTCATCATTGAAAAAGTAGCTCTGGTGAAAGGACTAAAGCATAATCTGTTTAGTGTTAGTCAGATCACAGACAGAGGTTATCGTGTCAACTTTAATGATACTCATTTTGAAGTTATCAGCAAATCTACTGGAAAGATTGCATTAACAGGTCAAAGACATGGTAACATTTATGAAGCCAACATTCACACCAACACTGAAAATCCAACTACATGTCTCATCAGTAAAGCATCTGTAGATGAAAGTTGGAATTGGCATAAGAAGCTTTCTCATCTCAACTTTAACAATATAAATGAGTTGGTCAAGAAAGACTTGGTGAGAGGATTACCAAAGGCTCTATATACTCCTGATGGACTCTATGATGCTTGTCAGAAGGCTAAACAGAGAAGGACATCATTCAAGAGTAAATCTGAATCCTCAATTGATGAACCATATCACATGCTACATCTCGACTTGTTTGGACCAGTGAATATTATGTCCATCAGTAAGAAAAGATATACTCTAGTCATTGTTGATGAATATACTAGATTTACCTGGGTTTATTTTCTTCACAAAAAAGATGAAACTGCTGAAATACTGCTGGACCATGTTAGACTTATTGAAACTGGCACGGAATACAAAGTCAAGATTCTGAGAAGTGATAATGGGACTGAATTCAAAAATTCAGCAATGGAAGAGTTCTGCAAATATAAAGGAATAGTTCAACAATTCTCTGCTCCTGGCACTCCTCAGCAAAATGGAGTAGTTGAAAGAAAGAACAGAACTCTTATTGAAGCTGGTAGAACTATGTTGGAAGAAGCAAAACTACCTACATATTTCTGGGCAGAAGCAGTCAACACAGCTTGTTACACTCAAAATATAACACTAATCAACAGACATGGTGTAACTCCTTATCAGATGATTAAGGAAAAGAAGCCAAGTTTGAAGCATCTACATGTGTTTGGCTGCAAGTGCTTTGTTCTAAGACCTCATCCAGAACAGCTAGGAAAATTTGAGACAAAAGCTGATGAGGCCATCTTTATTGGCTATCCAACAACAAGAGCCTTTAAAGTCTACAATCTGAGAACAAAGACAGTCATGGAGTCTATTAATGTATCTTTTGATGATAGAAAGCTAACAGGAATAAAAGAAGACTCTCATGACAGTTTGACTTTTGCAAATGAAGCTACCAATAATCCTGATGAAGTCACGTCAGATACTGATATTCCATCAGATCCTGACGATCGATCAATTCCTGATCAAACACCTGTTACTGATGATGACTCAAATAATGCAAATGTTGAGGGGGAGCAAGAGCGAGACATCACTAGTACTGATACAACTCAAACATCAAGTAGAGATTCATCAGAAACAGACTCAAGTGACAATCAAGATATTACATCAGTTGAAGATAGCACTATCTCAGGGGGAGCTTCTAGCGACTCTAGTTCTTTTGAAGAAAACACCAATCCAGGGGGAGCATCCAGTTCAAGAAATGACTTACCATCAGCAAGGAAATGGACAAAAAGTCATACTCCTGATTTAATCATTGGGAATCCTGGAGCAGGTGTTCAGACAAGAAGTGCAACTCAAAATGAATGTTTATATAATAACTTTCTGTCAAATGAGGAGCCCAAGAAAGTTGAAGATGCACTTAAGGATGCTGATTGGGTGACAGCTATGCAAGAAGAACTGAATGAGTTTGAAAGAAATGAAGTCTGGAAACTTGTACCAAGACCCAAAGGAAGGTCTATTGTGGGTACAAAGTGGGTATTCAGAAACAAGACTGATTCAGATGGCACAATTGTGAGGAATAAAGCAAGACTAGTAGCAAAGGGGTATTCTCAACAGGAAGGAATAGATTATGATGAGACTTTTGCTCCTGTTGCTAGACTGGAGGCCATCAGAATTTTTCTGGCATATGCAGCTCACAAGAAATTCAAAGTATTCCAGATGGACGTAAAAAGTGCATTTCTCAATGGAGAACTGGAAGAGGAGGTATATGTTGAACAACCTCCTGGATTTATTGATCCCAGACATCCAGATCATGTCTATAGACTGGATAAAGCACTTTATGGACTAAAGCAAGCTCCAAGAGCCTGGTATGAAACCCTAGCTCAATTCTTACTGGAAAGTGGATTCAACAGAGGTACAATTGATAAAACCTTATTTTATTTGAATCATGGTAAGGATTTGCTATTAGTTCAAATATATGTTGATGATATCATTTTTGGGTCAACAAATACTAAGCTGTGTGAGAAGTTTTCAAAGCTAATGCAGTCGAGATACCAAATGAGCATGATGGGAGAAATGAGCTATTTCTTAGGTCTTCAAGTTAAACAGACTGATGAAGGGATTTTTATCAATCAGTCAAAATACACAAAGAATTTACTAAAAAGGTTTAACATGCAAGACAGCTCTACAGCTTCCACTCCTATAGCTACAGCTACAAAGCTTGATCCTGATCAAGGAACTGAAGTAGATGTAACCAACTATAGAGGAATGATTGGCTCACTCTTGTATCTAACTGCTAGCAGACCTGATATCATGTATGCAACCTGTCTGTGTGCAAGATTTCAAGCAAATCCTAAAGAACCACATCTCATTGCAGTAAAAAGGATTTTCAGATATCTAAAGGGCACATCCTCTCTTGGCCTTTGGTATCCCAGAGAATCAGACTTCAGTTTATGTGGCTATTCAGATGCTGATTTTGCTGGATGCAAAATAGACAGGAAAAGTACTTCAGGCAGTTGTCAGTTTCTTGGAGGAAGACTAGTTTCTTGGTTCAGTAAAAAGCAAAAGTCTATCTCCACATCAACTGCAGAAGCTGAGTACATTGCTGCTGGAAGCTGTTGTGCTCAGATCATGTGGATGAGAAATCAGCTAATGGACTATGGTTTGTCATTTTCAAAAATACCTATTTATTGTGATAACCAAAGTGCTATTGCTATGACAGGAAATCCAGTTCAACATTCTCTTACAAAGCACATCAGCATCAGGTATCACTTCATCAGAGAACAAGTACTGGAAGGAACAATTGAACTTCATTTTGTTCCTACTGATCAACAGTTAGCTGATATATTCACCAAGCCACTACCTGAGGCTACTTTTACAAAGCTGGTGAATGAACTTGGAATGGTAAACTATGGCAGTTCCTGAGAAAAAGAAGCCATCAGATACTGACGACTTGCACATACTGATGGAAAGTCAATCCTGACAATGGTCAATGTCGAATCCTGATGCAACGATTCGATAATCAGTATTTTGTCAGAATCTAACTGTCTTCATTTATCTCAATTTCATGATTCAAGCTATGGTTAATGTTATTGAATTCCTGATAATGTGATCACTTTAATTAGTCCTCATATTTATTTTCAGATAACATGTTAAATCAGGAAAAATATTGAATAGAATAGAATAAACAAGATTTTTCATTGATAAAAAGAAAGAGTTTACATTCAAAGATTACATCTTTTGTGCTCTCTATCTACTAATCTATTCAACAGGAAATAAGAGACCAATCCACTCCATTGTTAATAGCCATCCCAGATCCCATCTTTGCCACTTTGTTTGGGTGGAAGTTGACAGGGATAAGGTTATTTTTGCTGACATATTCATTAACAATGGTTGATGGAGTTGGATGAGGATGCCTTAGATGAAAGCCATGCGAATGCTGTTTGGAGGGCAGCATCTATGTCGATCACTTTTGCAGGTTTTTCCTTCTCGATTTCTTCGAGACCTGCATCCATCTGCAACCAGAGAGTCTCCAGTTGTCTTTCCCAGTCGAAAGCATCAAACTCTTCACGAGTATAACTAAAAATATCTCTTTTCTCTAAGAGATGGAGGTTTTTCTCAATGATGGTAAGGTTCGACATTGCTAAAACTTTTGATGAGAAGGGTTTTTCTGATTTTTCTTACAGGAGATAATGAAGCGTTATAGAAGTAAGTGGACAAGTCTCTAAGATTAAATAGAGAAGGGTGAAACGAGAATATGAAACGATTCATATTACTGGTGCAAGTACCAGGTATTATTCGATTGTGTTGTTTTAAATTTCTTTATTTAAAACAAAATTACCATGTTTTATTTTGGTCACAATTTTATTTTCCGAATAATATGTAGCGCGTGTGCTCACTCGATGCTTACATACAGTTAAAGATGTAAGTCATGACGCGTGTAATCCTCACCACTCTCTCACGTAATTTGGTCCATTACTTTAGCCTAAACGAATGATTTACTGACACCTATTTTTGAGAAGTTACAAGTATTGTCTAAAATCAATTAAGTTTAATAATTGATTTAGTTTTCTCAAACTATCAGTAAAGCATCGTCTCTCTTTGTCTCTGCACTCTCAAACCCTAATTTCAAAATTAACTCATCTTTTGTGTTTGAAATTCCAATGGAGAACCTATTCATGAACAGCAAGGTGGTAATCAATGGAGTTACTTTTAATACCAATAACTTCACTGCAGTTCTAGACCATCAGGACTTGCCGAGTGATTTCCACATTATTCAGGACTTTTTGGCCTCAAGCCCAATCAATTATGCTCTAACCCAACCTGCCCAGATATCTTTTAAGTCTGTTATGCAGGTTTGGAACACAAGTGTTTTTGGGAAAAGTCATTCATCAGAGAATCCTCAGATGAGCTTTGAATATGACAATGTTACATTCTATGTGACTCCTGAGATTGTCACTGAAGCCCTACACTTACCATCAATCATTGGTAAGCCTGTATTCAAAGTTCTTGATGCAAAACTTCTTGAGTATGTTGTAAGCTTGGGTTACAATGGAACACCAAAGAAGTTTGGAGAGCTCTACAGGACAAAGCTCAAGAATGAATGGAATTTTTTCTTTGATACTATCAGCAGATGTTTCTTGAATAAAGTGTCAAACTTTGATGCCTTACCCACAGGTTCAGCAAAAATTGGGTACTCTCTAATTCATGATCTCTCATTTGATTATGGTTCCTTTATATTAAAGGCATTAAGTGAAAGAAAAGCAGATAAATGTGGTTATGTTTGCTTTCTTAGATTTTTTCAATTAATATTTTCTCACTTATGTCCTCATGCTGTTTTTGAGAATGATACAATTTTGCCGATATGTAAAATCTCAGAAAACAATATAAAGAGTCTAATCAATTCTGATAAGGCAAATAAGTTTGTGGGACCTCCATACATTCCTGATGAAGTATGGTCTCTTTTAAGAGAGAGAATGCCTATTCAATATGGCCCAGCAACTGGTGCTATGGAACAGGACCTTACACATCCTATTCCTGACACAAGCACACAACCTAAACACTTACCTAAACAGTTAACCACCTCTGGTGTCTCACAAAAGGCATCAGTTGTAAAATCAAAGAAATCAGCTAGATCTGATGTGTCTAAGAGGCAATCAGGGTCAAAGGATTTCTCCACTTCAACTCATTCTCAAATGAAGTCACAAGGGGGTGGACAAAGGGTTTTTGAAACATCTGGTTTGGATAAAGGAACAGGAGGGAAAAGGAAAGTTGATCAAGGAGTTATTTCTGATTCTGATGATGATACAATGCCTATATCAGTCTTGTTGAAAAAGAAGGAGATTGATGTTGTTGATACAAGAGAAGTGGCTGTCTCTGAAAAGTCAAAGAAAAGAAGAAGATTAATCAGCAAAGGCAAATTTGTTGATCACACAGAATTTCTGAATCTTACTGATGATATGGAAGGCAATCCTGATGTTGTTAATCAGGATGGATCATCAGTTCCTAACGCTACTGCTAATCTTGACATCTCTACTCCTAATAATTCACCTATGAAGACTGTTGAGATTTCTGATTCTCCAGCATCTGAATCTCCAAAGGGAAGAATTATTGAGATGTCTGTCGATAAAGTAAATGCTATTGCTGCTCAGCTGGGTGTTAAACCTTCACCTCTTGAAGTAAAAACTGCTGAAGCAAATGTTTTTCACAGACAAAAGAAACAGAGGACTACTGTGTCATCTCTGAGAGGATCCAGCCCACAAGAACCTGAACTTCAAAGGAGTTCAGAAGCTATTGCAGATCCAGTCACACAAGAACCACCTACTTAAAGTGTAGGTGAAGACATTTCTGAAGGAATAGTCCCACAAGAACCATCTTCTCAAAGGGAAGGTGAAGACAAGAATATTCCTGCCCCACAAGAACCATCTTCTCAAAGTGAAGATGCTGGCAAACTCACATCAGCAGGAGAGTTTCCTGACAATGCTCAAGGGGCTTCTGAAATTGAAATTGAACTTGCTAGAAGTCTGGCAGAAAAAGCTGCTCATGATTTGCACATTGCTGAATGTGATAGAGTGATTGTTGACACTGCATTTGAGGGAAGCACACAAGAATCTTTGACTCAAAGTGTTGAAGAAGCTTCAAAACCTCAGACTACACAAGAACCATCAGTAGCAAATACTGATGCAAGTCATGCTATAGTTGCAGTGGTCAATCCTGATGAAAGTACTACTGATCTACTTATTCCATTGCTTATTGAGCCAATTTCAGCAAGGCCAATGGATTCTTTAACTACTTCATCAGGTAACATCTCTTTCTCTACTTCATTTACTACTGATAGTATGATTACAGATAGACCTGATAAAAGGGATACCTCTATTTGTATGACTTCAGACCACTCTTCTCAGCCACCTCTTATTTCTTCACAATTAATGAGCCAGAACCTTTCTTGTGAGATTGAGAGTGAACATTTAGAGAAAAAGAAGAGTGATGAGAGGCAGTCTCCTGAACTGGCAAAAGGAGAGGTAGAAAAGAGTGAGAAGTTATTAACTTCTAGTGAGGTAGAAGTTGCTATTGAAAGTAACTTAGGTAACATTGTGAGAAGTGATGAGATCACTTTAAAAGAAAAGAGAGATTTAGGAAATGTTACTAATTTGTCTGCAGGTCATCAGGATTCACCAGCTGTATCTACTGGTGTTTTGAAACTGAAAGGTATTATGCTTCCTGATGATGATGTTGAACATAAACTTCCTGAGGCTGGTGGTGGCTCAGATGATGATGATGATGATCATGCTGATCTTGAAACAAAGCAAATGCAGGCAGCTATAAAAGCAAGTCTCCAATCTACTTATGGGTCTTCAAGTAGATACATGCAGTCAATGACTCAAGAAGAATTCAGAGGGGAGTATAGTTCACTTCTTCCTCCTGATACTCGAGCTGCAAGGGGACATGAATGGGATACAGAATGGAATGAACTGAATGCTGAGATGCATTTTCAAAATGCTCTTTTTCATTCTGGTCATATTGCTACGCGGATGCCGACACCTGAACTTAAGGCTCTTCTCAAAACCAATGCTCTTCTAGCAAAGGGATTGAAGAGTGAGATTGACTCTATGAAGGCTGTAACTGATAAATTTCAAGCGGGTATTCAAACATCTGTTTCTATATCTGCTATTGCTTCACAAGCACGCCTTCTTGCTGATGATATTAAAGCTCTTGACAAGAGATTGGATTCTAGAATGACTGTCTTGGAATCAAAAGTTGATACTATTGATGAAACCCTCAAGCTTATATTGTCTTTCTTCATTCAGGACGATACTGATGTCAAAAAGGGGGAGAAGATAGTCAAAACAAAATGTTCACCTGATCCAGTTGTACAAAAGGATGATGATAATTCTGGAAATGATGGTGGTGCTAAGTCACATCATAAAGTTGAAACCTCTGATGCTGCTTTAGTGACAAAGAGAACGAATACTCAAACTAAGCAGTCAACTCATGTTTCTGAATCTGGAAAGAAGACAGTGACAATAATGATGCAATCTCAGAATCCAAAAGAAGAACAGTTTGTGACACCTGGTCAAACTCTGTCAACTATTCCTGAGGATGATGTGTATGTGGAACAGGATGAAGATGCTGCTAATCTGTTTCATGAACTTGACACTGGGGATGGTCGTGTTCTTAAATTATTTCATAAAGACAAAAGAGTTCAACAGTATCATGCTGAGAAAGCACTTGTCTTATCTGCTGAAGAAAATCCAAACATGACTACTAATGAGTTCTTAGAAGAACAGAACAGGATCTTTGAAGAGTTTGCAAAACAGAATAAAACTCTTGCTGCAAGAAGAGGAAGAGGCAGAGGAGGAAGATACAGAAGTAGAGGAAGATTATCTGCTCAAACAAATATAAGGCAAACAAGATCTAGTGGAATCAAATTGAAAGATGTTTCTGAAAATGAAAAGAAGAAAACTTCACTATCTCTTGCATCAACTCCAGATAACAGATTCAATGCTCCTGAAGAAATTGAAGAGGAGATATTGCCTTTGAAAAGGAAGAGTAAGGTAGCTGTTCAATCTACTGCATCTAACGAGAAGTCAGTCGTTGATTCAATTCCTGATGTCGTTCCTGAAGAGACTGAAATCTTAAAAGAACTTAAGATTATGATTCTTAAGGTTGTGGTTGAATTTCACAATGTGGAAGTTTTTGAAGATACATTGGAGTATGAACAAGAAAACTTCAAAAGATTTGAAAGAGAAAGTGAAATCAGAGCTAAAGCCACAAAAGCAGAAAAGATAACAACCAGTGATTACTTAAGAAATGTTCATAGATCAGACAGGAAGTTATGGTATGATAGAGATAGATCTGTTCCTGAACATCAGCAGGATTATCCAACTAATGAGAAGAAGAAGAGTAAGAAGAAGGAGGTGGATAAGGTTGATTATAGGAAACCAGTTGTGTTCATATCAGCTGGATTGATAAAAGAGTCTTCTTTGATCAATGAATTTCTGATTGTTAAAACAGAGTCTACTACTTTTATTGCTGAAAATCCACCAAAATGGGTGAGTATGCAATCTGGCTTGAGAGGATGGGAACCTGGCACAAGGGGAGGAATTGGATATAGTCATGCACTGGTTATTTTCATTGCACAAACTGATCAATATGCTCTAGTTGACAAGATTGGGGATGAATTAACTGTAGATCATCTTTGGAAACTTGAAGCTGTTGCTATCATTGCTGATTGTCATGCTGATGCAAAGAAAATAGAGAAGCTGGTGTACTTCATGAAAGATGGAAGTGTGAAGAAGATTCCTATTCATGAATTGTTGTGTAAATCTGCAAAAGAACTGAAATATGTTCTGTATCTTCTCAGAAGTAAAAGAATAAATGTTAGTGAAAGAGAAGTTTATCAAAATTGGTGTGTCATGATTTACATGAAGATTAGACAGAGATTCATGGATGGAGGAACAAGGTATGATGGCAATTATATTCCCATGTACTTAAATTTAAGAGATATAGAGGTTGAAATGAAGAAAGGTACAGCTGTTAAAGAAGTGTATCTAGGCATGGAACAACTATCTCTAAATCCAGATGGGAAGGAAATTGTTTATGTGTTGCTAGGTGACTTAGATCTTCCGAGAAACTCAATTCAGAACATCAGGGCAACTATTTATCAGATTAATGAGGAAAATGAAGAACTCAAAAATCTGAAGAAGAAACTGATTCAAATTCTTGAAAGCAAGGAAGAAGAATTGTTATCTGAATTCTTGAGACTGAATCTGTTTTATCAAAGAATTTCTGAAACTGTTCCTGATGATTTTTAGAAGGTATTTTGTTTTGAGTTTTTGACATCTTGAATCAAGGAATTTGTGCTTTGTTTTATAAAGAACAAACTGGGGGAGATTGTTAGATATTGATTCAAGAGATGATCAGGATCTGGGCATTACTGATCAGATACTGATGCTAACGTCATCAGGAATACAACGTCAGTATTGGACTATCAGGATTAGAAGCTGGTCAGGATTCCATGAAGATTTTCATCAGACCAGAGATCAAGGAAGATTGATATGTCGGTTCCTAATTTGTAGGAAGGCAGCTATCATACAAGATATGTATTCAGAGATATATGTAATTGATTTAGAATATCTTGTAATTGATAGTGCAACTGTGTACACTATATAAACACAGTTTAGGTTTTACATTTTGTAATCGCTTGCACGAGTTATATTGTAACCTAGCAGCTCTTAAGAACATAAGAATTTCTTAAGAGAGTTTTGTAACAGTTTTATATCAGAGTTAATAAAGCTGTTATTGATTCATACTTGTGTTATTTGTTTTAAGTCAAAAATCTTATACAATTGTATTCAACCCCCTTCTACAATTGTTATTTACTGGGCAACACTTAATGTACCTCAATCCATAATCCAGCAATTGATTCTTCATCCATAGAATCTGTGCACAACAGCTACCAGCTGCAATATACTCTGCTTCAGCTGTAGATGTAGAAATTGAAGTATGTTTCTTGCTGTACCAAGAAACGAGTCTGTCACCCAGAAATTGACAACTTCCACTGGTGCTTTTTCTGTCTATCTTATAGCCTGCAAAGTCTGCATCAGAGTAACTAAGTAGCTTGAAATCTGATTCTCTGGGATACCACAGACCTAAAGTAATGGTGCCCTTGAGATATTTAAAGATTCTCTTCACAGCTGTAAGATGTGGTTCTCTAGGGTCTGCCTGAAACCTTGCACAGAGACAAGTTGCATACATGATAACAGGTCTACTTGCTGTCAGATAAAGAAGAGACCCTATCATGCCTCTGTAGCTTGTCATATCTACTGAAGCTCCTGTATCTTTGTCCAACTTTGTTGTTGTTGCCATGGGAGTTGATGCAGATTAGCAATCAAGCATACCAAATTTCGTGAGAAGATTTCTGGTATATTTTGCTTGATTTATGAAAATCCCATCATCTGTTTGCTTCACCTGTAGGCCTAGAAAATAACTAAGCTCTCCCATCATACTCATTTGATACCTGGACTGCATTAGCTTGGCAAACTTTGTACAGAGTTTATCATTAGTAGACCCAAAAATTATGTCATCAACATATATTTGAACCAAAAGCAAGTCACTACCAAATTTAAAGTAGAACAGGGTTTTATCAATTTTACCTCTGTGGAACCCACTTTCTAGAAGAAATTGAGCCAGAGTTTCATACCATGCTCTTGGTGCCTGCTTAAGTCCATAGATTGTCTTATCAAGCCTGTAGACATAATCTGGATATTTGGGATCCACAAATCCTGGTGGTTGTTCAACAAACACTTCTTCTTCAAGCATCCCATTCAAAAAAGCACTTTTCACATCCATCTGAAATACCTTAAATTTCTTATGAGAGGCATATGCTAAAAACATCCTTATTGCCTCCAATCTTGCAACTGGAGCAAAAGTTTCATCATAGTCTATTCCTTCCTGCTGTGAATAGCCTTTTGCCACAAGTCTAGCCTTGTTCCTTGTAACAACCCCCTCACTGTCAGTTTTATTCCTGAAAATCCATTTAGTACCAACAACAGATCTATTCTTTGGTCTTGGTACAAGGGTCCAAACTTTATTTCTCTCAAATTCATTTAACTCCTCCTGCATTGCTGTTATCCAGTCAGCATCTTGAAGAGCTTCTTGTACCTTCTTTGGTTCAGATTGTGACAAGAATGCATGAAACAAACATTCATTTATTGTAGCACTCCTTGTCCTAACTTTTGCATCTGGATCACCAATAATCAAATCAGGTGTGTGAGATTTTGTCCATTTCCTAACTGAAGGTGAATGGCTTCTCTCGGTATTTGATCCTCCCCCACGATCCATGTTCTCCTGATTTTCTTATTGCCTTTCTTCATTCTCTGAGGCTCCCCCTGAATTTGACTGCTCAGAGTTTGAATTGTCATATTTTGGACTTTCAGAGTTTGAGTCATCAGAGTTTGATCCAGATTTTTCAGCTGACTCACTTTCAGAATTTGAGTCATCACTTTGAAGTGATTCTTCATGATCCCCCTCAACTGGTTCTCCCCTTGTTTGTGGCTGAGAAGTTTCTTCAGTGTTTACCAGTAGAGGTTCAGAGTTTGCCTCAACAGAGTTTGTCAGTTCAGCCTCATCAGAGTTTACTTCATCAGAGATTAAATCTTCATTTTCAAAGCACAGTTGATCATGTTCATCTACATCTTCAAGTCCAGTTATTTTCTTGTCATCAAATGACACATGAATTGACTCCATAATCACCTTGGTTCTCAGATTATAAACTCTGAATGCCTTAGTTGATAGTGGTTAGTGGATAGCCAACAAAAATTCCTTCATCAGCTTTTAACTTAAATTTTGTTAACTGTTCAGGATGAGTTTTCAGCACAAAGCATTTGCACCCAAAAATATGAAAATATTTCAGGTTTGGCTTCTTTTCTCTCACCATCTCATATGGTGTTTTTCCATGCTTGTTGATCAGAGTAACATTCTGAGTAAAATAAGCAGTTTGAACAGCTTCTGCCCAGAAATAGGTTGGCAATTTTGTTTCATCTAGCATAGTTCTGGCAGCTTCTATCAAAGTTATGTTCTTTCTTTCAACTACACCATTTTGCTGTGGTGTACCAGGTGCAGAAAACTCTTGCTTCACTCCTATGTTTTTGCAGAATTCTTCCATTGTTGCATTCCTGAATTCAGTTCGATTATCACTCCTGATTATCTTGACTTTGTGTTTTGATCCTTTGTCCAGCAGCTTTACATGCTCCATCAGAGTTAATGCATTTTCATCCTTCTTTGCTAGAAAATACACCCAAGTATATCTGGTGTGTTCATCAACAATGACTAAAGCATATTTCTTTCTTCCAATAGACATTACATTTACTGGTCCAAAAAGATCAACATGTAGAAGATGATAAGGATCAACAATTGAAGATTCAGACTTGCTCTTGAAAGATGACTTCCTTTGTTAGGCTTTTTGACAGGAATCACACAGGCCATCAACATTTAATAAAGATTTTGGGAGTCCTCTAACAAGATTCTTTCTTATCAGCTCATTGATGTTGTTCAGATTCAAATGAGAGAGTTTCTTATGCCACTTCCAACTCTCTTCACTGGACATTCTTGTTGACAGGCACACAACTTATCCATCAGAGTTTGTTGATAACCTTATTTCATAGATATTATTGTGCCTGTGTCCAACTAGAACAACTTTCCCTGTAGATTTACTGATGATTTCACAATATTCAGGCTGAAAATCTACATGATATCCTCTGTCACAGATTTGACTCACAGATAGCAGATCATGCTTGAGTCCTGGAACCAGAGCTACATTTGTGATGATGACACTTCCAAGATTAACATTGCCATATCCCAGAGTACGTCCTATGTTGCCATCTCCATAGGAAACTTTTGGGCCAGCCTTCTCCACATACTCTGATAGCAGGGCTTTATTTCCAGTCATGTGTCCTGAACATCCACTGTCCACGACTAGGGTACTCTCCCTAATGCCCTGCAATTACAAACATTCACTGATGGTCAGATTTAAGGATCCATACTTGCTTGGATCCTTTGGCTTTCTTAACTTTGTTAGCTTTAGCAACGGAATTCACATTATCAGAGTTTAAGCTAACTTTATCAGAGTTTACACTTGAAGAATTAACCTTAAACCATTTCAAATTGGGCTTAAGTTCATAGTAATTATGATAAATAGTATGATAATCCCTTCAAGTATACATAGAATGCCAAGTACTTCCACAATGTTTGCATAACGTCTGTGGTCTAGTTCTAACATTATTTTTCTTTACTTTAGACTTGGAAGGTAAAGAATTAATGTTTTTATTCTTTCTGTAGAAACTAGCAAGATGATTAGTGCTACCACAGTTATGGCATGTCTTTCTTGGAGCTAAAGTAGCAAGCATTGGATAATTACCTTGAGTAATGCCTACTTTACCATTTCTATTCTTCCTAGACACTTTCTGTTTCTTAACAGATTTTAACTCCTTAAGCTTATGCTTGAGTTGTTTATCTATCATTGAACCAATATTAACCTGTTTAACACTACTTAGTTTTCTCTGATCATACAACCATCCACAACAATAGTTTAGCTACAATCTGTCGTTAATCAAACAGAAGAGAGACAGGGGCGTAACCAATGTATTGGTAGCGGGTGCAACCGATCCCACTGAAATTTTAAAAACTTAAAATTTTGTTTTGTATAAATTTTATATTAAAATATTTATAGTGGAAAAATTCATATTTGACCCCACTAAAAAATTACTTTTATAGTAATAAATATAAATTTGATCCTATCAGGTAGTTAATTTTTTGCTTGATAATTTAAATTTTAAATTAATATATTTATCCTTATAAAAATTTTACCCTCGTCACTGAGTTTGAAAATTTTTTGATCCCACTAATTTGAATTTCTGGCTACCCCTGAAGAGAAATGTACCTTAAATGAACCACTCCCAACTGATGAAATGGACTCCTCCCACTCAACAACTTATAGCTCTGACAGACTGACACCAACTATGCATTATACTCCCTCCGTTCCCATTTTCTTTTCCTGTTTGCTGAATTTCACGGGTTTTAAGATAGTGGAAAATGAATATTATTTGTTTATGGTGTAGTGGGTGTTGAATATTGTTTTTAAAGGGTAGTGGGTATTGAATATTATTTTTTTGGAGTAGTGGGTGGAGTAGTGGGTATTGAATATTATTTTTAAAGAGTAGTGGGTGGAGTAGTGGGTGTTGAATATTATTTTTAATAAGTAGTGGGTGGAGTAGTGGGTATTGAATATTATTTGTAATGATTAGTGGGTGAAGTAGTGGGTATTGAATATTATTTTTAAAGGATAGTGGATGAAGTAGTGGGTATTGAATATTAATATTTATGGCCAAAAATAGAAACAAGAAAAATAATTTAAATATCCTTAAAAGGAAAGTAGGAAAAGAAATAAGGAACAGAGGGAGTACTATATATATGGAGCGGCTCCTTGAGGAACCAATCTAACATGGTAACTTAGGAACTATATATAATTTAAGCCATTCAATTGCTACCACGGACCACTGACTTGTCCTCTTATCATGGACGGTTATTTAAACTCAACCAATGTCTAACTGCATCTTACCTTATTACTCCCTCTGTCTCTTTATAAGTTGCTCATTTGATATGTCGGGATTGTTCATAACATGAGATAAATTACTAATTTATGCATAATCTATAAGACCAAATATAGTCATTAGTGATCTTATTGGATTCGTATTTATGAGTACATTAATACAGTGAAGTTTTTATATTGAAAACTAATACGAAATTGAAGATATTAACGATTAAAAGTGTGCGTTGACAAACGTGTCCAGAAGAAACAGGCAACATATTTAGATATGCAGAGAGTAACATTTTTACTTTAAACTTTTTAAAAAAATTTAAACACACAACTTTCTCACTTCTTGTACATAAACATAAAAACTCATAAATAGAAAATAAATTGATGCAGGAAATATCTATACACTAAACTAAAAATACGAAATACAAAAAAATACAGAACAAAAGAAATTATAAAAATCCTACACAAATTTTTTTATAAAAATTCTAGAATACAAAAAAAAAATTGCAAAACAAAAGGAAATATACAAAACAAATCAAATACAGAATATGTAAAAAATTTAGAACACAAACACAAAGAAAGTTACAAAATATCAAACCGAACTTTTTATAAATATTACTTAACACTAAAAAAGATTACAAACACAAACCAAATATTATAGAACACAAGAAATTTATAGAACACCCAAAAATTACAGAACACAAAAAATATACAGAACAATAAAAAATTACAGAACATGAGAAATATATAGAAACAAAATACATAACACAAAAAATTTACATAATAATAAAAAACTACAGAACATGAGAAGTATATAGAATAAAACAAAATACATAACAAAAAAAATATTGAAGAACACAAAAAAAAATCATAAAAGACACCACAATAAAATAATTAATTGTAATATTATATATAAATATCGTGTTATGTATGAAAATTATTCAAAGTAAATATGTTAAAGTGATAAAAAAAATTCTAAATTTTTAACCATAAGTTGGGTAGGTTATATTCAGGCCCTGTTTGGCTACTCATATTACTGTGCACTTATGCTTTATAAGGCCATAAGCACTTATGGGGGGTGTTTGCCAAAATATGTTTTAGCTCAACTTATAACTAATAAATCCATAAGTTGAATGTTAAGAATTCTTAGGCCATGTTTGGCTACTCATATTACTGTGCACTTATGCCTTATAAGGCCATAAGCACTTATGGGGGTGTTTGCCAAAATAAGTTTTAGCTCAACTTATAACTTATAAATCCATAAGTTGAATGTTAAGAATTCTTAACTTTCAACTTATAACTTATAACTTATTCTCGATATACGTAATATATAATATCCTTCAAATCTTCAAAACCATATATCTCTCGATCCATTCATTAGAAAATTGATATGTATATATCAAATTTCCCTATTCATCGAGATCTATCCATTGTTATATATAAAAAAACAATATTTTGAAAATTATAAAAAAAAGTTAACTTATAAGTTCTGATTTACCCAAACAGTCTACTGATTATAAGTTCTGATTTACCAAACACTCTACTGACTGCTCTACTAATCACTTATATGACATAAGTGCTTATAAGTCATAAGCTAATTATTTTAAGATACCCTGTTGACGGAGGAATTTGGTAACAACAAAATTCGAGGTACTTCGCCGGAAACAAGATCTACAGCGGTGGTTTTTTGCCGAAAAGGGTGGTGGCTGTTTGTGATTGGTGGCTGAGATTGATAGGGTTAGGCCGGTTAGTGGCGGCTATTCAGAGCTCTCGACTTCCAACCCCTCAATCGGCCTACGTACCCCGGTATTTATAGGGGATCAAGCCATACGTAGTTCTTGGAGAACAAGAAACCCAAATGGGCTTGGATAACGGACCAGCTTCCGGAATGTTCTACTATGAGGCCTAACCACAAAAGGCCCAAGGCTCATCCAGGATCTCAAGACTTCACGGATAAGGAAACTTCCCCCGTCGAGGACTAGTCCTATCCGCTACCAGCTATTTCTTGATTTCAAGGATGCAGGTATAGCCGTGATTTACCCCAAGTGCAGAACGCATCCCTGTCCCCCGAATGAGAAGCACCCACCAGATAGCAGGACAGGTGATCCAGAGCTTTTGGGTGCAAAGTGCAGGATTACTCCAAAGTTCCCCAATGAGGACGCGCCCATTGGCTACAGGAACAGAGCTCCCAAAGCACACACCAGAAAGTCCCCATCTTTCCACCTTAGGGCGCACGGATGCCTCCCTTAGCGTCTAAGAAGGGTCCTTATATCCAGGCAAACCCCTGGAGGCCTTCTGCGACGGACATCCCCCTCCTGAGATACGACAGGAGGGAATTCTTCAATAAACAAATACAAAATCGACATTATAGATATTCTGAAATTCCACCATATTCCAGGGCGCGGCCTAAACCCCCCCAGGGCGCGCCCTAACTTCTAGAAATCCCTAATTTGTTCTTTAAAATCCCAAATTGAACCAGTTATTGACCCGAATCCATCATGAAAATATCCGAACCGAATTTTGGCTATAACAACTACCCCCCAATTTCATATGAAATCAAAGATGATATATGGAATTTTCACAAGCAAAACCCAAAATTCTCATAATGCTCTTCACAGGGCGCGCCCTAAGAGAGGGCGCGGCCTTGGAATTTTAACCGACCTACAGCTGTCATCCACTAACTTTTACATTCCCTATAAATACCCAAACACCTCTCACTTTACTCTTTTTACTCTCTCTCTCTCCCAAAAACTATATTCCGGCGACTTCTTTTTCCGAGTAACAATCCGGCCAATCTCGACGGTTTTCTTCAATTTTCTTCCACCAATCTTGTTCCAGAACTTCTAAGGTACATTTTTATACCTTTAACTTGCGTTTTTACCATGTATATTGTCCGATTTTGCGATTTGACCTTTGGCTATTTTCGTGTTCTTCAATATTACTTGTATATATATATGTATGTATGCATGCTTGATCTTCATTTGCCACAATAACTTCTTCAAAAATATGTTTGTCAAAATAACACGGTGAATCAACTCTCAGGGCGCGCCTTTAACACAGGGCGCGCCTTAGATTCCTCTGATACCACGACGTAATTTTAGAAATTTAATTCTTCATGACGCTTCTAGAATATCTTAGAAAATCTTTTTAGATGCATCCTTTCGTTGCTAATCATTATACTCTAGGGCGCGCCCTTTACCCAGGACACGCCTCAGACGTTTTAGAATAGCTTTTGCAAAAGTCCTTAGATCTCAATTTTTGCAAAAAATTCTTCTATTTGTTAATTCTTGAGCGCGCCCTAAGTCCCTTCTTTCATTTAATTTTGCAGCTGGAGGGCGCGTCTCCGCCTTTTCACCCATTTAGGGAATTCAACGATCGTTTAGGGATTCATTCTCCATTGCCACCCCCCTTATCTCCTGAACCTTATAGGAGCCCTTTTTAATTTATTTCTCCTGAAGACAAGGCGCGCCTTATTGAAGATTTTAACGAAGACAGGATGAATTTCTCCAGTGAAGACTCCTTTGATGGTATTCCCCTCAACACCCAAATACCCGAAAAAATTCCAACACCAATACCTGAAAAGACTTCAAATCTCATATACACAGACCCATCTGACAATGATTATGCTCCGGACTCCAATTCTCCCAGTGACACGCATTCTTCTGATACATATTCCTCTGAGGACGCGCCCTCAGCATCGTCCATCTCACCCATGGCTGATTCCGAACCAACATCTCCACTACCTTCCCCTATCCCATTTGAACACTGGGAAGTCCTTGAGGAAGAAATTGATATCGACTGGGGAAGATACGATGACCTACCCGAAAAAGAGAAAAATCAACTCAGAAAGAAACGGGGCAAACTTGCCTGTGTAAACATGTCTTCCATTGCTACAAGTGATGAAGTAGGATGGGCCATGCAGTATTATGGTCAAGAAGGAATTTGGGCCATCCCACATGCTCATCACCGTCCTCACATCTTCAATTATGGTAGAAACTTTAAAATTCCAAGGATGGTCTTAACCCCAAAGCTGGTGGCTCTTGGTGTGGGCGCGCCCTTACATCCCTACCTTCAACAAATACTAAGATGGTATGACATAGCACCTATCCAACTCTCCCCCAATAGCTACAAACTTGTGTTAGCTTTATTTATCCTTTATCACGACCTTGAGTTAGGAACCCCCTCTATGCATGAAGTTAGTTATTTCTTCAGCCTTCGACAATCCAGCATTGGCTACTATTATCTTGTAATCAATAAGCCTCACAACAACAAGGGTTTTTCTGAAGGAAGAATCAGTCATCTAAAATTTTGGAAAGAACCCTTTTACTATGTCTGGGACGTTCCTCGAGTCCGGGTACAATTCAACACGAATCCTAGTAAGTGAGGGCGCGCCTTATACTTTTCTTACCTTATTAGTTTTCAACTATTTATTGATTCCTTTTAATTCCAACAGATAAGATAACACAGAAAACACTTGAAGGCGCGGCCTCAATTCGGGCAAAAGCCGTTCTGAAAGTTGCCTCAGAAAAATTTAACCTCCAATCCTTAATCACAGAGGAAAACTTAAAGAGAGTCGGAATTTTATCTGATAAAGTTGGTCACATTTGCAAATTTAAAAAATTTAAGAAGGGAATTCCTGTTCCCACACTCTCATCTAGTGATAGTGAGGATTCCGATTCTGATGAAGGTAATAGTTATAACGTAGGTTAGGGCGCGCCCTAACCATTCATCTTTATTACTTATCCTAAATTTGTCATGTTATACGTATTTAATCCTTCTTTATCCTGAGCATGACCTGACTCTTTTTCCTCTTTGTTTTGCACAGATATGGCTCCCAAGATTCCTCGTGGATTTGGAGCTGCCAAAAAGAAGAATGACAAAGAAAAGAAACACGACCAAACGGATACATCTGACTCCAGGGCGCGCCCTGTGCAGGACAAGAATTCCAATGACATAGTCACTCCATCCACAGAATCTCTGAAAAGGAGTGTTGATATTCAAGAACCTATTACTGACAGGGGCAAGAAGCCAAGATATGAGGGCGCGCCCTCATATGTTGAAACCTTAATTGGCCCTGCTGCTGCCTCCCTTGTTGAAGAAAAAGAGGTTGACATTTGGCAAAATATGAATGCGGATGAGGAATCTCAGTCCATGATTCGGGCATCTGCTCAACTGCTTATTCAATCTCTAGGGCGCGCCCAGAGGGTTCATAAGGAAAAACTCCACATCAACAGACTTGAAGCTGAGAATAGGAAGTATTCGAAGATGATTGTCGACAATGATAATAAATGAAAGAAAGATCTGGATGCCAAAAATGACAGAATTGCTGATTTGAAGCATGAACTGGATGAATCCATTGAACATCGCACTCTTTTGAATACCAAAAATGACGTATTAGAGTGATAGAGTATATTTTTATATATATTTTAAATGATTTTATTCTCATATTTATTGTGTTTTGCATTGATTTGGATTTTTATTTAATAGATTTGATTGTTTTATTGTAGGAAATAAAGAATTCATAACTTGGAAGGATTTGGAGCAAAAAGAGCTATTTTGGAGATAAAATAGGAGAAAATTCGTAATATTGGGCTATACGGGCTGCCTGCACTGTTTTGGCCATATCTTGAGTTCCAGAAGTCAGAATTTGATGAAATTACTGTCCACGCGAAGCTTAGGGAATTATCTTTAATTCAGAGGTGGTCCAATAAGCAAAATCCAACTGGAAGAGGCCAGAAACGGAGGAGAAAAAGAAGTGACGAATTTTAATTAAGGAATCCTATTTGTAATTTATTTAGAGTATTAAAATACTTTTATTGGGCAAGACTTTTAGAGCCTATATAAACACATCTAGGGTATGATGAAAAATTATTAGGGAGTAATATTAGATCAGATAATATAGTTTAGAGTAGATTAGTATTATTATTAGTTGGAGATGTAGAGAAACACCATGACTCTTCTTTTGGGTGACAACATTGAAGTTTGAAGGTTTTGTTCTCTTAATCTTTTCTTTGTTCTTATTAGTTTAATTATGTTTTCTTGTTTTACTAGTTGTTTTACTTGTTTAATTATTAGCGAGTAGTTATTTCTAGGGCTTAAAGGGAAGCCATGTTTGCACTAATATTGGCATGATTTTCATAGTGGTTTGATTGGTTATGGTTAATTCTGATTGATATGTTTTAATTATTAATTTGTGTAATTGGCCAATATCATGGATTAATTATATGCAAATAGGGGTATGGATCGAGAGATTTACTTACTAGAGGCACACATACGATTAGCAGAATTGAATTTGAGTGCGAGAGCATCATTGGATTTCTGAGAGCGTTAATGCTTGGAAGAGATTAACTTGACTCTAATTACCTGATTGATTGAATTACTAAAAGTGGTTAATTGTGTTGAATGTTTCGAGAGTGTTAATGCTTGAGAGAGATTAACATACTCTAGTTATAGGATCACATTGATTGCTTTAGCTTAAGAGCCAATTGTGTAAGCATGGTGGACCTGATTGCCCTAGGTTTTAAATAATTTGTTTATCATCTGTTTAATTAGTGTTAATTTAGTTAGTTTAATTAGTTAATTAATAATTCTTCACATATTCGTCTGACCCTTGAAACAATTAGCGATAACTGAAAAGGAATTAGTAGAACCTGTCTCCTTGTGGATTCGACCCGCTTGCCATCTGTACTAGCAATAGACACCGTGCGCTTGCGGTTAGGTATAATTTGACACATCAAGTTTTTGGCGCCGCTGCCGGGGAGACAGCGAGTTTCTATTGATTTTAATTTAGTTGTTTAGATTGTTTCCATTGTCTCATTGGAACCTTTGTTCCAATTGAGGCAGATTTTATTACGTTTCTTGGTTTTGTTGAGTGTCTACAGGTTTGCAATGGGTGAAGTTGATACTTTTGCACTACTCTCTTCCATGTTGGAGGCACGCACTCAAGAAATTGCCTCATTCAACCCTACAGAGCCCACTATGCGTCCAATGAGTATCAATGAGATGTCACAAGTGGCCCCTAAAACTTACAACTTCTGTCCAATTTGTGGTGTCCAGGGTCATTATGGTTTGGAATGCTATTACAATGTCTATAATTCTCAGAGTGCTCAGTTGGGACAAATGAATTCTTTTGAAGAAGGACATGGGTACAATCAGTATTCAAACACTTTTGATCAAGAATACGTGAATCAACCAGATTTCTACTACCAGGACAATGGTGCTCAAAATTTTTCATATCATAATCAGCAACAGTTTGAGCAACAATATTATCAGTCATATGAGCAGCCGCCACAGCAAGAATATCAATATCCTCCTCTACAAGAAGATCTACATGTTTCTCAACCCAGTGTAGATGTACAAGCTGATCAGACAAATGAGATGTGGGATATCTTGAATAAACTGCTAAAGAGTACTGAAGAACAAGCCGAGAAGATCAAAGGATTAGAAACTCAAAGTTTGGCGATTGAATCTCAAATTGCACAGTTGGCTAACTCTTCTACTACAGTGCAGCTCGACTATTTACCATCATCATCTATCCGATCCGAAGAGGACCTGACTGCTATCAATCTCACAAGCGATCAGGAATATGATAGTTTCTCCATGTATGTTGATGATGAGGCTATTGATAAAGAGAAGGAGCATGCCACCGATGACGAGATCAATGATGTTGCTGCTACCGAGAACAATGTGACTGATGATGAGGCTACAAAGGAAAGCAATACAGAGATGGTTGTTGTTTCTCTTCCACAACCTGTGCCTAAGCTACCATGTATTGATAAATTTGCTCTCGATCTAGCCTCTACTTACAAGGCTTCTTTGCTCAAGAACACTTATTTCAAGGTTGATGAGATAACAAATATTGTCCAAGATGATATTTCTCGAATTCTGGTTGAGGATCCATACAAAGTGGCTCATACGTTTCAAGCTCGAGAAGAGGGAGAAGATGGAAGTGTCGGCTTAATCAATGATGTGATAAGCCAAGATGTTCGAATGACTCCAGTGAAAGTGAGGAGTGAAGAAAAGCCACCACCAGAACCTCCACCTTATGTCAAGGGAGTTCAATATTTTCGTGGTGTTGAATTTTATCGCTGTTTTATCACAAAGTTTTCCAAAACTGCACAAGCACTCTCTCTATTGCTTATTAATGACATATTTTATTTTACTGATGCTTGTTTGGAGACTTTTTGCAGGATAAAGACAACCACTAACACTCTTGATACTTTTTGTGATGGCGAGTTTATGATCGAGAAAGTGGATATTACGCCTTTATCGGAGTATTTCTGAGGACGTCAAGCTATTGACGTTAAAGAAGCGCTGCTTGGGAGGCAACCCATGATTTTTATAAGGTTAGTAGGTTTTTTATTTCATTTTCTTACTAAAAAAAAAAATTTTGTGTTGTATGTGTTCTCTTAAAAAAAAAAAAAAAAAAAAAAAAAAAAAAAAAAAAATTGAACAGTTCGAGCAGGCTGCGCCCCAGTAACGCAGCTTGCGCCTGCGTTACTGCATTGGCCGCAGTCTGCCCCCCAGTTGCGCAATCTGCTCTTGCGTTAAGAGTAGTCTTTTTACCCTGTAACGCAGCCTGCTGCTGCGTTACTGACCATTCCGCGTGCTGTGCCCCTGTAACGCAGCCTGCTGCTGCGTTACTGCCCCCTTCTGCCCAGAATTTTTTTTTATTTTCCCCGAAAATTGTTGTTTTGCAACACAAAAACACACCCAAACCTATTCTAATTTTTATTCTATCAATTCTTAATTCTTATACCTAGCCTACATCAATTCCATACCTCCCAAATCTCTCCTACACTCTAAATTTTTAAATTTCACCTATCCATCATCTTATATTTATACCCACCTATCCATAACAAATCCAATTCCTTTTCTATTTCTTTAAATCTCTAAAAATTCAATTCTAAAGAGGAATTAATTGCAAGTTCACCTCTTCGATTCGTATTGGGTAAATCTTTTTCTCTAATCTTATTTTTATTACGAATTTGTGTTCTTGTAAATTGGAATTTTGCATTATTCTTGGAATTTGGACTATTTTTGGTGTGATATTGCTTGGAAATTATTGGTTGAGCTTCTTGTGAGTTGGGAGAGGTGGTGCTAGTGTTGGGAAATTGCTACAGAAACAGGGGATTTTTGCCTAACAAGCATGTTGAGTTGCAATGGGGAAGGATATGGAAGGCGCGCCTTGTAGAAATTAAATTTGAGCAAGCACATACTTCTTCAATATTTTCAAAGGCCACTTCATGCTTATGCACTAGGGGAGTATTCTACACCTTTCTTTGTATATTTATTATATTTATTTTTTTTCTTTTCTTTTCTATATTTGTTCATTGAGGACAATGAAGCGCTTAAGTGTGGGGAGGTGTTCTCAACGTAGTGTATTACTTGTTTAAAAAAAAATTCAAAAAAAAAAAAAATTAAAAAATTAAAAATACCAAAAATAATTCTAGCCATGCAATTTGATTAGTTGTTGTATTTTGCTTGATACACCCATGCATGCGTAGAAATTTTGTGTTTATTGACGCTTTTGTATGAGAAGTGACGTGCTTTGTTCTTGTGCACACACTTACACTAGCAAGTTGAAGCTAGTAGACTTAATTGGATGTTGTTAGTGATTAGAATGACATGAATATGTGCAAGATGACTTGGTTTTCATGCTTTGAGTACAAGTAGGTGCGTTAGAGAGTCTTGTTACCTGGGATTGATTATGTTTTGTCACACCAAGTGAGTTTTGAGCCTATATGCATATCTTTTGCATGATTTTTCGTTTGATTGAGTGTCCACATGTTGTTTACATTGCTAGCACTTACTTGAGATCTTTCTTGAAATGCATGACATTACTTGATGATGAGATGATAAAGGCACTTAGGTTTAACCTCGTATTTCCCATATTTCCACACCTTTTAAACATGATCAATTAGTTAACCCTTTGAGCCTAATCCTATTCTTTCGGTGACACACCACATTACTTGCCATTATCTTTTTTTATTCTATTGGCCTTACATTGAATTTGAACCTAAATTGTCAAAGGCTAGTATCGTGCTTAAGGGAGTAATAAGGTGTTCATAAAAGGGGGGTTATTGATGATCATACTTTTGGGGAATATTAATTTTGGGTTGATGCTTGCTAGTCGAAATTCATCAAAATATCTATGGATCATTGTGTTTATTCTTTAGCTCTCAAGAAAAAAAAAAGAAAAAAAAAGAGAAAAAAAAAAAAGAAAAAAAGAAAAAAAATACAGAAAAAAAAAAGAAAAAAAAATAAATTTGAGAGCATTCTTATGTTTATATGATCCTTCTTCATTCGACTAGTCAAGTTATTATAAGGGATATTGAAAAATCCAAGTGTGGGGAAGTATTTGTTTTAATAGAAAGGGAATGGAATGAATTATATTATTGGGTACTAGCTTTTGACATTAACCTGTTTTAGCTTTACTTGACATACCTAGTCCCTAGCCCACGCTACAACCCGAATAAAGACCTTTTGATTGTCATCAGTGATGTATGTTGTGTTGAGAGTGAGATTGATTGCGAGTGTCAAGTTGTGTTTATGATTTTGTTGGAATTGAGTGATACACTTAACCTTGTTCTTGAGTGAATATTCGTTTTTGAGTGAAAGGTGAGTTATTACTTGTTTTGGCATAGGAGATCCCGGGTTTAGACTTAAAGATGTGTTTCTTGTGGGCTTAGCATGATTACCAACGATTTTTACACTTGACATGAATTTTTATGACCTTCTGCATGTTGGTTGAGTAGACTACGTGAATACTTGCACTTTCGACACCAAGACATCGTATGTTTGCTTTGATTCTTAAGTTGATGTGGCATGAGAGGACTTGTGTGTGTGGTGTTGTGTTAGCATTGATCTTTTGCATGGTTGGATGAATTTTGTGGGTACATTCACTATAAACCCTCACGAGACAACACTCGTCCTACTAGGGCTGCCTAGGGGTTTAACGGCTTGTTGCATATGCTCAATGCAATCGTGTCATCTACGAAAGTGATGTTTGTTAGGACTTAGTTTTTATTTCATTTATTTGCCCGAGGACGTGCAAATGCTAAGTGTGGGGATGTTTGATAGAGTATATTTTTATATATATTTTAAATGATTTTATTCTCATATTTATTGTGTTTTGCATTGATTTGGATTTTTATTTAATAGATTTGATTGTTTTATTGTAGGAAATAAAGAATTCATAACTTGGAAGGATTTGGAGCAAAAAGAGCTATTTTGGAGATAAAATAGGAGAAAATTCGTAATATTGGGCTATACGGGCTGCCTGCACTGTTTTGGCCATATCTTGAGTTCCAGAAGTCAGAATTTGATGAAATTACTGTCCACGCGAAGCTTAGGGAATTATCTTTAATTCAGAGGTGGTCCAATAAGCAAAATCCAACTGGAAGAGGCCAGAAACGGAGGAGAAAAAGAAGTGACGAATTTTAATTAAGGAATCCTATTTGTAATTTATTTAGAGTATTAAAATACTTTTATTGGGCAAGACTTTTAGAGCCTATATAAACACATCTAGGGTATGATGAAAAATTATTAGGGAGTAATATTAGATCAGATAATATAGTTTAGAGTAGATTAGTATTATTATTAGTTGGAGATGTAGAGAAACACCATGACTCTTCTTTTGGGTGACAACATTGAAGTTTGAAGGTTTTGTTCTCTTAATCTTTTCTTTGTTCTTATTAGTTTAATTATGTTTTCTTGTTTTACTAGTTGTTTTACTTGTTTAATTATTAGCGAGTAGTTATTTCTAGGGCTTAAAGGGAAGCCATGTTTGCACTAATATTGGCATGATTTTCATAGTGGTTTGATTGGTTATGGTTAATTCTGATTGATATGTTTTAATTATTAATTTGTGTAATTGGCCAATATCATGGATTAATTATATGCAAATAGGGGTATGGATCGAGAGATTTACTTACTAGAGGCACACATACGATTAGCAGAATTGAATTTGAGTGCGAGAGCATCATTGGATTTCTGAGAGCGTTAATGCTTGGAAGAGATTAACTTGACTCTAATTACCTGATTGATTGAATTACTAAAAGTGGTTAATTGTGTTGAATGTTTCGAGAGTGTTAATGCTTGAGAGAGATTAACATACTCTAGTTATAGGATCACATTGATTGCTTTAGCTTAAGAGCCAATTGTGTAAGCATGGTGGACCTGATTGCCCTAGGTTTTAAATAATTTGTTTATCATCTGTTTAATTAGTGTTAATTTAGTTAGTTTAATTAGTTAATTAATAATTCTTCACATATTCGTCTGACCCTTGAAACAATTAGCGATAACTGAAAAGGAATTAGTAGAACCTGTCTCCTTGTGGATTCGACCCGCTTGCCATCTGTACTAGCAATAGACACCGTGCGCTTGCGGTTAGGTATAATTTGACACATCATAGAGAAAGAGGTGGAGGAACTCCGAGCTCAGCAAGGTGACTTAGAAATCGAAAAGGCCAAGTTAAAAGAACAGAGAGAAGCCATTGAAGATGAAAACTTTGAAAAGGGTTTTAACTTCTATCTTATTGGCTTTCTGGCTAACGATCCTGACTATGACTGGGGGAAATTTGGACCTGCTGCTGCTGCGGATATAACAAAGTTTAAGGTTGACCAAGCCTCAGTCATTAAGGCAAAAAGAGTGGAACTAGGGTTAGAGGATGCTTCTGAGGGCGCGCCCTCTACTGACAATGTTCAACCCTCTCCTGCAGCTATCCCTACTCAAAGCTCTCCTCCCACAAATGTATCTCCCCTTAGAACGGTTCGCCCAAACGATGCTCAGGATGCGCTTCCTTCACCTTCCAAGGTCATCCCCTCTTCTCCCCCTAAGGACGCGCCTTAGGTTTTTAATCTTTAAATCTGTTTCGTACATACTTTAACTTTTAAGGTGCGGGTCCTTTGTAAAACCCTGCAAATTGTAATTCCTAACTTTTAGTGTCTTTTGAACCTTGCTATGCTTATAACTTATCTTCATGCTTTCATTTATTAAATTCTTCAAATTAGGGCGCGCCCTTGATGGGGGTGCAACCTTTTCTTCATAATTTCGTTCAAGAAAATATCTTTAATCTTGGCAAAAATAACACAAAGATTCTTCATTCTCGTTGAGGGCGCGCCTTAAGGCACTACCCTTTTCAGGATTCCTTTAACTTGTCAATTACTACACAACAAATCTTCATACATGTTGAGGGCGCGCCCTAAGAAATGGGGCACGACCTCTTATACTTTCAATCAAAAAAGTCTTCGAAATTCTTGAAAAAATGTCTTGATATACTTGAAAAAATTTCTTCAAATAATCTCAAATCTCAGCAGAACAAGGGAAGGTATACATGTTCTACCCCCCAAGCTAAGGAGAATAAACTTCTAAAAAACGTGGAATAAAAACAGCAAGTCTCGACTAGAACTAAAGAAGGCGTATGTGTACTACCCCCCTAGACTAGGAGAAGATTTATTTATACTAGTCTATAACTTAAATATAAGCCTTCATACAATAGGGGGTCAAAGCCGCATCCTACTGATAATACTTTCTCAAATGCTCTACATTCCATGCTCTTGGGATAATGTTGCCATTCAAGTCTTCTAGATGATAAGTTCCTTCCCAGATGATAGACTTGATCTTGTAAGGTCCTTCCCAATTGGGACCAAAAACTCCATGTGCTGCTACTCTTGTATTAGGCATGACTTTCCGCAGAACTAAATCACCCACCTTGAAAGGCTGAGTCTTCACCTTCTTGTTATAGTACCTTGCAGCCCTCTGCTGATAAGTTGCCAACCTCAACTGCGAATTTGCCCTCATCTCTTCTAGGAAATCAAGATTTAGTCTTTGATTTATCATATTTGATTCTTCATCATAGAAATCCCTTCGGAATGACCCTGCTCCAATTTCCACTGGCACCATTGCCTCACATCCCTAAGACAGCATGAAAGGAGATTCCCCAGTCGCAGTCCTTGGTGTTGTGTTGTAAGACCATAAGACCATAGGAAGTTCCTCAGGCCAATTCCCTTTGCTTTCTTCTAACTTAGTTTTCAAGGTATGCTTGATTATCTTGTTGATAGCTTCAGTCTGCCCATTACTCTGAGGATGATACACAGCTGTGAATTCCTTCTTGATTCCCAAGTCTTCGCACAGCTTTCGCAACTCCTTGCTGTCAAATTGTTTCCCATTATCTGAAACAAGCTTGTAAGGAATCCCAAATCTGCACACAATAGAGTTGAACACAAAATCCTTGATTTTCTTCGCTGTGATTGTGGCCAAGGGCATTGCTTCCGCCCATTTGGTGAAGTAATCTACAGCAACAACAGCATACTTGACTCCTCCCTTGGACTTGGGGAGTTCTCCAATAAGATCGATTCCCCACATAGCAAATGGCCATGGACTCATCATAGAAGTCAAAGTAGTCACCGGCAGCGTTGAAAAATTGGCAAACCTCTGACATTTATCACATGCCTTGACAAACCCATAGGCATCCTTCTTCATAGTAGGCCAATAATAACCTTGCCTCAACACCTTCATTGCCAACGAACCACCCCCCGAGTGATTACCACAAATCCCTTCATGCACCTCCCTTAAGATATAATTGCATTCATCTCCATCTATGCACTTCAGAAGCGGTTGATTGAAACCTCTCTTGTACAGAATCTCATCATACTCCACAAACCTGGCAGCATGATATCGAAGACGCCTTGCTTCAATTTTGTCTCTTGGGAGAATCCCCTTACGGAGATACTCTAAAATAGGAGTCATCCATGTAACTGACGGAGTACTCTCCACTTCCATAACTCCCACTTCTGGAATATTTGGCACTTCTTGAATTTGTAGAGGTACTGTTCCTAACAACATAGCATCCTTCTGGGATCCTAGCTTGGCCAGAACATCTGCAGAGCAATTTTCATCTCGAGGAATGCATTCCAACCTTACTTCACGAAACTTCTGAATTAATCGTTGTGCACACTTCATGTAAAGTTCTGTTCTGGGACCTCTACACTGAAAACCTCCTTTAATCTGCCTGACTACTAATTCCGAATCACTCGATACGATCAAATTTGATACCTTCATTTCCAAAGCCATCTTTAATCCGTTAATCAAAGCTTCATACTCCGCATCATTATTAGTTGCCACGAATTTGAAGTGAATTGCACTCATGAACTGATTTCCTTCAGGCGTTATCAAAATTACTCCTGCACCAGCTCCCCCATTGTTCACAGCCCCATCTACATGCAACTTCCACCAAGGTTGAGGAACTTCCTCAAGAGGGCGCGCCCTCTTAAGAGGAATTCCAGGTTCTACTAATACAATTGACTTTTCCTCGGTCTCTGAATCAAACTCCAGGATGAAATCCGCTAAAGCCTGACCTTTAATTGCTGTTCTTGGTGTATATTCCAAATCAAACTGTCCTAATTCGATGGTCCATTTCAACATTCTTCCTGAAGCTTCTGGTTTGTGAAGAATACTCCTCAATGGATAAGCAGTACGAACCTCGATCTTATGAGCTTGAAAGTAAGGACGAAGTTTTCTTGCTGCCAAGATTAAAGCGTAAACCAACTTTTCCATAATGGTATATCGGGTCTCTGCATCATGCAAACGTTTGCTCACATAGTAAACCGGAGACTGATGATCAATCTCTTCTCTTACCAATACTGCACTAATGGAATATTCCGAAACTGCCAAGTATAATATCAAGGTTTCTCCTTCCACAGGCTTGGCTAAGAGCGGAGGATTCCCCAACTGCTCCTTGATTTTCTGAAAAGCTTCTTCACATTCAGGAGTCCACACAAAATCTTTGGACACTCCCTTGATTGCCTTGAAGAATTCTCTGCATCTATCCGAAGATTTTGATACAAAGCGATTTAGTGCAGCAATCCTCCCAGCCAAACTCTGAACTTGCTTCACACTAGATGGAGATTCCATGTCTAGTAAAGCTTTAATCTTAGCTGGATTCGCCTCAATCCCGCGATGGTTTACAATGAATCCCAAGAACTTTCCAGATTCCACTCCAAACACACATTTCTGAGGATTCAACTTCATTCTGAACTTTCTCAATACTCCAAACATCTGCTCTAAATGCTTCACGTGGTCTTCTGCCCTCAAAGATTTAACAAGCATGTCATCCACATACACTTCCATGGTTTTCCCTATCAGATCTTTAAACATCATGTTCACCAACCTCTGATAAGTAGCTCCAGCGTTGATCAAACCAAATGGCATTCCAATATAACAGTACAAACCTCTATCTGTGATGAAAGAAGTATGCTCCTGATCTGGCTCATACATAGGAATTTGATTGTAGCCCGAGTAAGCATCCATGAAACTCAAAAGAGCATGGCCAGCTGTGGCATCCACCAACTGATCAATTCGAGGGAGAGGAAAACTATCTTTAGGGCAAGCCTTGTTCAGATCCATGAAATCCACACAAGTTCTCCACTTCCCATTAGGCTTCTTGACAAGAACTGGATTAGCCAACCAATCTGGATAGTATGATTCCTTGATCAAACCAACATCTAGAAGTCTATCAATTTCTTCTTTTAATGCTATAGCTCTTTCTCCACTCACAGGTCGACGTTTCTGACGAATTCCCTTCTTGGTGGGATCTATGTTCAGATGATGACATATAACCTCTGGATCAATTCCCACCATATCAGCATGACTCCAAGCAAATACATCCAGATTATTCAAAAGAAAATTAGTGAGCATTCCTCTCAACTTGGAATTCAATTGAGATCCGACTTTCAAAACCTTACTCGAATCCTTTTCATCCACCAAAATTGAAATAGTATCCTCTGCAGGACCAGTCTTTTCCACAGGTTGTGGTGTTCTTGGATCAAGATCAAAATCCAAGTTTCGGGGATCCTCGATTGGTGCTGCATCCTTGGAGGGCGCGTCCTCTTTAAGAGGGAAGTCTTCCTCAACAAGGGTATGCACTATGCCTTCAAGTAACATTCGCCTCCCTTCAACCTTTTCACCTCTGATATTAACTGAAATCACCTCCTCTGAGTCTTCTTCAATTTCCTCCAGAATCCCATCCTGAAGATCATCCAACACTGGAATTCTTTCTTCAGGGCGCGCCTTGTAACAAGGCGTTTCTTCTTCTGGCTCTTGAACAAGATAATGGACTTTCACTTCTCCAAGAGCAATACTCATAACTCCAGAACTACTTTCACTGAGGGCGCGCCCTCCATCCTGCTATCTCTTGAACCCTTTAATTGCCTTGTGATAACAGTCTCTCGAGTCATGTTGAGATCCTCGAATTGTTCCCACACCATTTGGCGTAGGAAACTTCATTGCAAGATGATAGATGGAGGTCACCACCTTCATTTCCTTCAACAAGGGACGTCCTACCAAAGCATTGTGTGATGATTCCACATTCAAAATCATGAAATCCATCATTTATGTCACAGAAAGAGTTCCTTCCCCGAGAGTTACTGGTAACTTGATAGCTCCCATGACCTTTACAGATTCGCCCGAAAAACCATAGATCCATCCGTTATCTTGAAGCATATCCTTATCTAAAAGTCCCAGCTTTTGATAAGTACTGTAATACAGAATATTCACCGAACTTCCATTATCAACAAAAACTCGATGCACATTCTTGGACCCAATCTGAATTGCCACTACCAAAGCATCATTATGAGGATGGTGTACCCATCTTGCTTCTTCTTCAGTGAAAGTGATATCAGCAAATTCTCCTTTGAACAACTTTGGCGGCCTCAACTCCAAACTATTCACATTTGTATGAGGTCGGTATCTTGCTTCTCTAGTATACCTCTCCATAGCATGATTGCTGTCACCTCCCAGGTGGTGTCCACCAAAGATAGTGTGAATACTTCCTTCCTTCACAAACTTCTTCTCTTCAGGCTTACTATCTACATGGGGGGCGCGCCCTCCATCTCTTTTATCAGGATTCTCCCTATGTTTTTTCACTTCTCTGACAATCCATTCTGTTAGATATCCTTCCTTAATTAAATCCTCAATTTCATCCTTCAATTGACGGCACTCATGAGTATTGTGCCCAGAAGACTCATGGAATTCACAATACTTTCTCTTATCTTTACTTTGCCAAGAAGAGAGAGGCTCTGGCTTTCTGAAGAATCCTTTATTTTTGTTCACTTCAAAAATATGTTCAATGGAAGCTGCAAGAGGTGTATAACTACCCGGCCTTTGATCATAAGTGTAAGTATCTGGGGGACCCCAATTTCTGCCAGATTCAGTTAAGTTCACCCGATTGGCACCTGTTGCTATCCGGCGAATTGGACTAGGAGACCTATCCTTCCTCTTTCCCATCTTTACCTTGGCACTGTTTTGATTATCGGTCTTTCGATTATCTGCCAAAGACTGCTCCACAATTTTGAAAGATTCAGCTTGTGCAAACACATCAGCCAATGTCGGTGGATCTCGTCCTTGAAGATGTTTCCAGAAGTCGGTTCCCACTGATAATCCAGCTATTAGAAAACTCTTGAGCGTTTCATCAGTCGCTCCTCTCACCAAAGTTGATTCCGAGTTAAACCTCTTGAAGTAAGATTGCAGACTTTCTCCTTCCCTCTGCTTAATATTGGCCAAAGTTGTGACGGGAGGAGCATATTTCACTGCCACCTGGAATTTAGTCAAAAACAAATTCCTCATCACCTGCCAAGATGTAATAACTCCCGGGCCAAGTTTCTGAAACCATTGCTGAGCACTCTCCCTGAAAGTTGCTGCCAACAATCGACACCTAGCCAGCTCTGTCACTTGATAGACATCCATCTCGATATCAAAGCGTCCGAGAAATTCAACAGGATCTGCATTTCCATGAAAGCGTAAATCATTTGTCATAGATCTATACCCAGTAGGAAGTTGTGCCTCTCTTACTTCGGTTGAGAATGGAGAGGAAGTTTGTGCAGTAGCAGATATTCTTCCTCCATCCAAGTGAGCAAGGAGCTTCTTCAAATCATCCACATTGAAAGTTCCAACCCCGGGAACGTTCTGAATATTTGGTTGTGCCACAGTTTGAGTACCCCCTGGAGGTGGAGGTAGAGGTAGAGCCGTTGTCTCCACACCTCCTTGATTCCCTGCTTGTGGCTGAATCACAACCTCCTCCTGAGTTTGAGTTTGTGTTTGCTGACCTTCTGGATTTCCATGAGGTTGCGGGTTCCCTTAAGAATTTCTCTGATATTGTTCTCCTGAGTGAGGGTGCGTCCTCGACCTAGACTCATCAGAAGTACTTGGAATTTGATGAATATGGGAAGATCTTCTTCCTGAGGGCGCGCCCTGATGATGGGGACGCTTATCTCCTTGATACCAATCCCTTCTTTTATCACCGTTATCACGGTTTCCTCTTGCTCCAGTGTTGTCTTGATGAAGAGTTTGTTTAGATCCAAGGGGCCGCGACCTGTTGTGAACAGGGGGCGCGCGCTGTGGATTATTATTGCGAGCAAGAGATCGCTCATATCCAAGGGGCCTCAACCTGTTGTCAGGGGGCGCACGCTGTGGCTCATGACTCCGTGTAAGGGCTCGCTCATGTCCAAGGGGCCTCGACCTGTTGTCAGGGGGCGCGCGCTGTGGATCATGGGGCCGTGATTCCAAATATTCGCTTTTCTTTTGTTGCTCAAGAAGTACCATCCTTAAATCGTCGTCATTAAGCCTTATTCCAAGGCGCTCCTTCAAGCTGGCATAGTCTTTCCTTTCCCTAGCTATCTGCTCCTCATCCCTTTGAATCTCACCAGGAGTGCGTCCCGAACGATGAGGATGAGGGTGCGCCCTCTCTTGGGGATTTAACAACCTGCGCTCAGAATTATCTTCACTAGGATACTCAACAATAGGATCAGAATAATCTAACCTTCTAGGAGTGACCAGCTGAAATCTCCTTTCCTGATTTTCCTCCCTCCGGGAATCTTCTTCAATCTGAGGGGATTTGCCCGACCGGCGATGATTTCGCGGGATACTCCGAGATTTCCTCCTAGATTCTTGCACTTCCTCCACAGAACTCAACCTGGCTCCGAAACTATTTATGGCATCTCCCATACGATACAACTGTTCCATTAATGCCGCGTTACTGATAAGAACGGGCGGCTGGCCACCGCCGGTGGCTGGAGTTCCATGGTGGTGTGGGGGAACAGGGATTTCCTCCGGAACATAAGCTTCGTGACGAACTTGGTTACCCCCCAAGCTATCTTCAGAATCGTAATAATCCTCTTCGTGAGAACCTCTGCGTTGATTGTGAGACATCTTTTCCTCCTAAGATGAAGATCTTGATTGGCTGCCCTCCTTCTAGCGCCAATTTGTTGATGGAGGAATTTGGTAACAACAAAATTCGAGGTACTTCGCCGGAAACAAGATCTACAGCGGTGGTTTTTTGCCGAAAAGGGTGGTGGCTGTTTGTGATTGGTGGCTGAGATTGATAGGGTTAGTGGCGGCTATTCAGAGCTCTCGACTTCCAACCCCTCAATCGGCCTACGTACCCCGGTATTTATAGGGGATCAAGCCATACGTAGTTCTTGGAGAACAAGAAACCCAAATGGGCTTGGATAACGGACCAGCTTCCGGAATGTTCTACTATGAGGCCTAACCACAAAAGGCCCAAGGCTCATCCAGGATCTCAAGACTTCACGGATAAGAAAACTTTCCCCGTCGAGGACTAGTCCTATCCGCTACCAGCTATTTCTTGATTTCAAGGATGCAGGTATAGCCGTGATTTACCCCAAGTGCAGAACGCATCCCTGTCCCCCGAATGAGAAGCACCCACCAGATAGCAGGACAGGTGATCCAGAGCTTTTGGGTGCAAAGTGCAGGATTACTCCAAAGTTCCCCAATGAGGACGCGTCCATTGGCTACAGGAACAGAGCTCCCAAAGCACACACCAGAAAGTCCCCATCTTTCCACCTTAGGGCGCATGGATGCCTCCCTTAGCGTCTAAGAAGGGTCCTTATATCCAGCAAACCCTTGGAGGCCTTCTACGACGGACATCCCCCTCCTGCGATACGACAGGAGGGAATTCTTCAATAAACAAATACAAAATCGACATTATAGATATTCTGAAATTCCACCATATTCCAGGGCGCGACCTAAACCCCCCCAGGGCGCGCCCTAACTTCTAGAAATCCCTAATTTGTTCTTTAAAATCCCAAATTGAACCAGTTATTGACCCGAATCCATCATGAAAATATCTGAACCGAATTTTGGCTATAACATACCCCAAACATACACTTAACTTTCAACTTATAACTTATAACTTATTCTCGATATACGTAATATATAATATCCTTCAAATCTTCAAAACCATATATCTCTCGATCCATTCATTAGAAAATTGATATGTATATATCAAATTTCCCTATTCATCGAGATCTATCCATTGATATCCATTGTTATATGTAAAAAAACAATATTTTGAAAATTATAAAAAAATTAACTTATAAGTTCTGATTTACCCAAACAGTCTACTGATTATAAGTTCTGATTTACCAAACACTCTACTGACTGCTCTACTCATCACTTATATGACATAAGTGCTTATAAGTCATAAGCTACTTATTTTAAGATACCCCAAACATACACTCAGTTTTAATGATAAGCAGTTAACTGACTGATTAATGTGCTTCCTGATTTGTGCTAATTGGACGGCCAAGATTACAGTTCCTAAGTTACCAGATTAACTTGGTTCCTCATTGAACCTTCCTCTATATATATATATAGGGACTACTCCAATATAAACCTTCTTAAAATACAAATCTACAAACCAAGCATAATCTAATATTTCAAGCTAATCTAATGACTAAACTAGGGGTACCCCAATACAAAAAACGTTTAAAATACTTGGCTCTATCCAACAAAAAAAAATCATTGTTCACGTGATGACGTGGCAATGAATTTCACTGGATAACGGTGTTTCGCACCTTCTTGTACGGCGCTTCGTGCCTTTATCATTCTAAAGTTGTAAGGAATGACAATCAATGGTAAAGGCAATAGACGATTGACAGGTGTGTCGAGAGCCTTCGATCCTCATGACTACTTAACTCATCCGTTTACTGTCTTAAATGCTTAGCATTTCCACGGCAAGATTTTTTTTTTTTGTTGGATAGAGCCAATTATTTTAAAGATTTTTTATGAAGGTACCCTTGGCGGGAATCTTATAATAGATGAAATATAATTAATTTAATGTTGATTTATAAGTTTGTATTTTAAAAGTGATTTGTATTTGAGCACTTACCTATATACATATTTATACTTATACACTTGCATCCCGGAAATGATCGAAAGATATGTATTGTTAGATAACAAAAGTTGGAGCCATATATCCATACCACCTAATTAACACAACACAGATGCATGCCCGTTGAAATCTCCAATGAAAAAATTGGGTCAAACTCAAAAGTTAAAAAGTGCGTAAAAGAATATGTACACTGTCCCTTAGCAAAAAAAAAAGGTAAAGAATTTCTACCTGACACGGTAGAAAAATTCTCTACATGTGCGGCTTTAAATTCATATTTTTAATAGTTTTTACGAAAATCTAACCGTACAGATTAAAAGATTATGCAAAAATTAGTGGGTACACAAAATTACATAGAAATTGAATTTATATATGATGCAATTTTTAATCAAAAAATGATATAAAATCTGAACCGTTGTATTCATAGTATAAACCATATATACAATATCGTGTTAAATTAAATGTATTATTAAAGGATAAAATTTATAAAATTTTGCACACCTACTTATTTTTGCATAAAAAATTTTCATACGTACGATTAGAATTACAAAAAAATTATAAATACATGATTTTAAGCCATATAGGTAGATAATTTTTCTACCGTACCAGGTAGAAACTCTTTACCCAAAAAAAAATGTGTACACTGTAGAATATAAAAAAGCAAGAGAAAATCTCGATGACTGTAAAGATGATTTCTTGGAAACTACATACAGATGAAAATGAATTTTACTCCCTCCGTCCCATTCATTTCTATACACTTACTATTTTGGGGTGTCCCATCATTTCTATACATTCCAAAAATAGTAAAGTTTTAATAATAAAAAACACTATTACACCCACTAACTTTCCTCCACTATCTCAAATCTATAATATAAAACACTATTACACCCACTACTTTCCTCCACTATCCTAAATCTATTATTAAATATTGATAGGTCCCACCATTTTACCCACTTTTCATCTAACTTTACACATTTTATATATGTTGTCTTGGTCTCCGTGCCCAGATGATATGTATAGATATCACTGGGACGGAAGGAGTATGATTTACACATGACCGGTCATGGACACGTAGTAGTATCATAATAAAAATTAGTCCATTAGATCAACTCCAACCGATTCTCTACTCTAACTTTTTAGTTTAAAAAATAAACAGAGAGAATGAAAATATTATTCCAAGAGATTTTTAATGTTTCTTAAAAATATTAAGAGCCTTTTCTATGTCCTCATTTTTAAGAGTCACTAACTCTTAACTTATATTTTAATAATAAAATATTTATCTTCACCAATTTTAGCACAAATTTTAGTTATAGTGGGATTGATTTATTAATAAATTATAAATAAAGAGTTAATATAAAGAGTATTGTTGAAGTTTGACATATAAACCAATATAATAATTTGTTAAAAATCATTCTTTATATTATTTTTAAGAATGAATGTAGGAGTTTTTTAAATATGCTCTTAGTACTCCCTCTATCCCTTAATGTTTTTCCTGTTTTGACTAGACACGTTTGTCAACGCATACTTTTGATCGTTAATATCCTGAATTTTGTATTAGTATTAAATATAAAAACTTCACTATATTAGAGTACTCATAAATACAAATCCAACAAGATCATTCATGACTATATTTGGTCTTATAAATTAGACGTAAATTAATAATTTATCTCATGTTATGAATAATCTCGACATATGAAATAAAAATAACAATAAGGGACGGAGGGAGTACTAAATAACCTAACCCTAAACTCTACAATTAATCACGTATACCGATAACAGATTAAAGATCCTTGGTTCAACGTTTGCGTTACTGGTAATTAATTAACGGATCAAAAATTGTAAGGTACAAAGGACGAAAAGCTAACAAAAGAATACATACAACTCAAAAATGGTTTTGGAAAGATGAATACATATCTCTGCTTTGCCTTTGACCAGGATATTTATATATTGGGTTTGTCTAGTGTGCCCAAGGACATATGCTAAGAATCCGTGCTTGATGAGTTGTTAAAAATTTTGATTGGTGGATATTTATGTGAATGCAGGGGGCCCATTATTATTAATGAAATCTCCACCAATCAAAATTTGACAACTAAACTAGCACGAATTCTTAGCATGTGCCCCTATATTATCTTCCTCGGGAATTGTTGCTGCTAGCTTATACGGAGTACAGTATATCATCAGAAAGCATGTCGGCTGTATAGTAATTAATTTTTACCATGCCACATGTATAGACAACATCAATGGTCATAAATTTACCTTGTAAATTTAAATAAATAACATTTCAAATTTAATTTTATAATATTTAATTTAATGTTCTAGAGAATGAAACGTGGAACTTTATGCATAAAATTAATGTGGGCAACTGATAAGCTTAGAGAATCTCCGAGAATCTCGGCTGAAATACGTAGTATAAAGTTTGAAGATCATTTTTTTGCTTCAACACATTCGTAGTGCTTCTTAAATTCATTAAAATTCTCTTTTCTTTCCTTAATTTTAAGAATTATAATAACCATTTCCTCAAAAAAAAAAATTATAATAACCATTCTTAACTTATATTATATGATAAATTTGTATGAAAACGTTCTCTCTCTATCAACTTTTTTTTTTTTCTACTTTTATGAATACAAATTACTTTCAATAATATAAAACAAAATAAAAAATAAATATAAGAAATATTGTTTAAGATAAATTCACATTAAATTATAGAATCAATATTTTATAGAAAAAAGAGTTTCTACCTGACACTTGACACTGTAGGAAACTTTTCTACAGTATCGCCTTAAATTAAATCTGCGCCATAGATTAATCTAATCCAATGACCCCGCTAGGGGCACCACACACAAATCGAGTACACCCTCACACACAAAATCCCACCTAATTTCCTCAATTTTAAATTTGATTTTTCCCGTCAATTAGTAAAAAAAAACTTTGAAATCTGACTTCACTGTATTTTTCTCCATCTCTCAACGATCAGTTTGCATATCATATGTGCAGCAAAATCATGATTTTAAGGCGACACTATAGAAAAATTTCCTACATGGTCAGGTAAAAACTATTTACCCTATTTTATATTATATTTAAGAGTAGGATAAGAGGGCTTCCAAGATTAGAATAAAATAATATCCAAACTGTTTCTCTCGAATAGGTTAAGAAATCAAGTGGGAGCCATCCTAACACAATTGACGATTAGAATAAAGAGTAATTTACATTTTGCATCCCTCTGGTTTTAAGTTTTTGCACTTAAGGTTCAATAGTTTTAGAATCAACACTTTGCATCCTTCTACTTTAGTACTCCGTACCATTTTCCATCCCCTGTACTAATTTCCGTCAAAATTGACCGTTAATGTTAGTCAACAACGATATTTGCAGGGTTATTTTAGTCATTTACTTGAATAAATATTTTCTAAAAAGTAAAATAAAATCAGAAAACATTAAATTTTTTAAATTTTATATTTGTAAATTTAACACATTTACACATGTCATTGATAAAATTTTTAAATAGATTCAATATAATTTTTTTATGGTTTAAAAATTATAAATTCAATTACAATAAATTTCAAAAAAAAAATGAACTGCTTATATTAAATCTATTTAAAAATATTATTAATGACATGTGTAAATGTGTTAAATTTACAAATATAAAATTTACAAAATTTTATGTTTTCTGATTTTATTTTACTTTTTAGAAAATATTTATTCAAGTAAATGACTAAAATACCCCGACAAATATTAATGTTGACTAACATTAACGGTCAACTTTGATAGAAATTAGCATAGGAGATGGAAAATGTTGCGGGATACTAAATTAGAGGGATGCAAAGTGTTGATTGTAAAACTATTGAATCTTAAGTGCAAAAAGATAAAATGAGAGGGATACAAAGTATAAATTATTTTAGAATAAAATAATATCCAAACTGTTTCTGTCGAATAGGTTAAGAAATAGTGGGAGCCATCCTAACACAATTGACGATTGGAGTATTGGACCCACCTTTGTGCAATACAGAATCGGTTTGAACCTGGCACACAAGATCCTTTGTAGGGGACACTTCGGAATTGTGATGCATGTCCGTTTGGGAAATCTTATTTTTTAGAAATAAGTTACTTATTTTAGAAAAAAGTTAGGAAATATGTATTTTTTTCTAAAATAAATAACTTATTATTACAAGATAACGAATATTAAACTCCACATATACATTTTTCTCTAAAAAAATATATATAAATACGAAATTTTTTCCAAAATAAGTAATTTATAAATTGGTCACCAGATTTGCAAAACGGACACTTAAATATTGATGCATCACTTTTCCGTTTCTACTCAACGGTCTTAAAATCGATTCTCACTTCTATTAATCTATATATATTAGAGTAGTGTTACGGGTACCAAATTGGGTACCAAAATTGGGTACCAAATGACATGCCAACAGACACTTGTCAATTTAAAATATTTTGATTGGAGAGCCCTGGCGGGCCCACTATAACTATAACCAATTAAAACAAGCCACATCATTTGGTAACAACTTTTGGTACCTAATTTTGGTACCTCTAGCATTTTTCTATATATTATAATGCCAGGAAATCGAATCGGAGTGTCCTCAAAAACTTTTAAAATATTTTTCTTGCATTTTCCAATTTTTGAATTTTTATTAAAAAAATTATACATTTAATAACATCTTAATTAGTCATTAATTATATCTATTGAATATACATTACAGTTTTTTTATTAAAAGTATTTTCTTATGCATTTAATAGCTTAATTAGTCATTAATAACATCTATTGAATATATATTAAATTTATTTTATTTTATCAATATCAAACTTATTTAAGTATTATAAATCTTATTTTATAGTAAATAATAATAATAATCTATATAAAAGTAAGATTATTTTTAAGTGAAATGATGACTTAATTATTTATTTTTTGTTATATTTTATTTTATATTCAAAATCACTGCAATTTCATTTCAGATCGAACATTTTAGGTAAACAATCTTAAATTATGGAGAAATTTTTTGTTAGTGATCGTGAATGGATCGCGATAAGTTATGATTGTATACAGATTTTCTAATTAACATATATAATTCGGATACAAGTATTACCGGCATGTTTTTATTTTTGCACATAAACAAATTACATATGAGGTGTGATAAACTCGATTAAACTGAAATTTAACCCTTTTATGGATTGATTAAATCAAAAAAAGATGTAGACATACGTTATTTTAATGTAATGTGCCGAAATAAATTAATATTCTAATTAAATCAATTCTTACAATATTACTAAGCATGTGTGTTATGAAGGGTTATGAAGGGGGCATCGGCTTTAAAGAATGATATTTATTTATATTTGATATCAATAATTTTTTAACGTAAAATTTGTTATATAGTTATTTATCGTAAAACAATCTCTCTCTCTCACCAGTAAGTTTTGGTGATTTGTCAAAATACGAAAGCCTTAGATACGCTAACGGGGAGTTAGGTATCTTTGCGCCGTGAAGGGGAGAAAAGACCCAAGATCTAAGACCTAAGACCCAAGACCGTTAAAGGATGTAGATACTAAAGTCTACGCAAAGGTTTTGCTTGCATAGTTTTGAGAAAGTAACTTGGAGTTACGTTTCAAGATAAACTGGTAAGTGGTTTTATTACGTGGTTTTGAGAAGGTAGTGGAGAAGCTACGCTTCAAGATAAACTCGTAAGGTCTTACGTAGTTGTGAGGAAGTAACGGGGAGTTACGTTCCGAGATAAACTCGTAAGTATTTTACTTACAAAGTATTTGAGGAGGTGACGGGGAGTTACGGTCCAAGATAATCTTGTAAGGGGTTAGCTATTGTATTTTGAAGAGATAAGAGCATCTCCAACCACAAGAAATCCTTAGCTAAAATTAGATAAAAGATACCATAAATAAAAATTATAGAGATTATCTAAAAAAACTTGAACTCCAATGGGTCAAAGCTGTTAGCTATAATTTTAGATAATTTCTACAGGTTGGCTATATTTGTCGAACCTCTATATAGCTGTAAGAAATCTGTAAGAAGATTCCACATCATTCATTACCATATTGAAGTGATATATTCTATTTATAACAACCTAAATTATTAATAACATACTATTTTTAAAATATAGCCAACCAATATAGCTAATACCATTGAAGTAAAATGTCTTACAGATTCAACAAATTTTACATAATGTCCTACAGGTCCAATTTAGCCAACCAATTTTAGCTATTCCCGTTGGAGATGCTCTAACGGACAGTTAAATACATAGTTGTTGTAAAGGCTTCTCCGCCTACTATAAGGAGTGTGATTCTTATAGTGGAAAATCTTGAGTTCGGGAGGAGCTCGGGGACTGGAGTAGGGATGTTCGAATTCGTGAGGGGATTGCGGGCATCGCGAACCAGGATATATCGATCGTGTCAATCTTTTTACTTTCTCGCTTTTATATTCCGCATTTTATATTACTTGTTTATAAGTAATTAATTTTAAAAGGAGAAAGAAATTTAAAAACGCCAAACTCTAATTTTTAAAAAAGGGTCATAAGCTATTCAATCCCCCCTTCTAGCTTATTTTACCCTCCTTCGGGACCTATCAAAATTACGTATATATTGTAATTGCAATTTTTCATATTTATAATATTTGTTTAAATTAATAAATTTTTAGATATATAATGAGAATATTCTTCAAACTAATAATACATACTCCCTCCATCCCATTTTTATTGTCCATCTATCAAAATCCACCTTTTATTCAATCATGTCAATTAAATTCATAGTTACCAAATAATTGTATTATTTTTTATAAAAGTTAACATAATTAACACATAATATACCTTATTAATTAAATATAGACAATTATTTTGGGACAAAGAAAATAGGAAATAGTGAACAATAAAAATGGAACGGAGGGAGTATAATTTTTTTTTGAAACAATTTTCATAAAAAACTCTTCAAATAGCGCAATTTTTTTATAATAATAGGAATAAAATTTAATTATTTTTAATATTTAAAATAAAAGCTAATGAACCGCGCAAAGCACGGTAGTTACCTAGTTACTGTAATTTTAATGTTGGAACATCCGAAACTTGTACAAATTTAAGCACATACATAATTGATGGGCCGAAATTATTGCAAGCTACAAATATTGCGAAAATAATTTGCTAACAAATCGTAAATTTGTTTTAAAAAATTTTCCAATTAGGAATGTGTAATTTTGTAATAAAAACATCAAATCCGTATGTAATCAAAAAAAATGTATCATGCATTCATAGCATAATTCTTCGATGTTAAAATTAAAAGAAAAAATATCATTTGATCTGTTACATAACGCACCCCGTGCACAAATAATTGTTTTTTTTTTATAATCAACTTTTATTCATTAGAAACTCCAACTGAGATTACAGGGACGATAGGCAAAAGCTAGCTAGGTAAAGGGAGTCTAAATTGAGAGCAACAAACATTAAAGCATCCTACGAACACTTCTACCACACTGAAACTATAACTACTGCCGAGAGACATTAAGAAGGCTGCACGCTATTACTACGATCCCAAACTAAGCTGCTGGAAAAAATTCAGAAATGAGTTAACCGACATCTCCCAGAGGAAGATCAACCACGGCTTGAGGATGGAATTCCTCACCCAGACCAAGTTTAACAACCTGGTGAATAGAATCATACTCATATTACACCCATGCTACAATCATCTTGTTCCTGTTCATTCCTTCTTTTGCTAAGCGATCTGCTTCTGAGTTCAACATTCTATCGATGTGAACTAAATGGACATTATGAATCATGGATGAGCCATTTTCTTCGGAAGATGATAATTGACTTCTGAGGTTCTGAAGATTATTAACTAGAAAGCAAGAGTCTGAGAAGATGGTGATTCTCTCATTTCTGTATTTGCTGACCACCACATGACTAAGAAGAAAAAATAGTGACTCTAGTTCTGTGTCATATGGTGAACCACTATCTGCAGGACCTGAAAAAATAAATAATAACGAGTGCTGATTTGCAAATAAAAAACCACCTATACCTGCTTTAGATTGACCCATCCCCGTTTTTTCCATGCTCCATCAAAGAAGCCCACAATAGATGATACTTCAGACCAATAAGAAAACAAATTGCGCTTAGCCATTCTTATATTAGTAGTCAGCAAGTGATTCGGGTTGAGAGGCCATGCATTAAGTTGGTGAGGCAGAAGCAATTTGTTTGCAAGACCCCTGGAAAAGGATTTTTTTAAAATGAGAGAGTGTATCGAAGCCTTAGACATTCTATGATTTTTTAAGATTAACTCGTTCCTGGCTAACCATACTGTCCAAAACAAAGCTGCCAAGTGTTGAGTATTGAATACGTTAAAAGAATACAGAGGGGGGGTGAATGGATTCTTGAACTCTTCTTTAATTGAGTCAATGTAGCAGATAAGTGCCTGTGTGTGTAGAAGTGAAGGTGCGGATAAAGAAACAACACAAGACACAATATCACTTTAATCTAATGTATTATTAGATAAAGGTTGCTACAATCTGTGAATACAAATGGTAGTATTCTCAGCTTCGTTTTTCTCAGAGAGATATAGCTTACAGTGTATGAAAAACTTGACTCACACAAGTTTTTAAGTTATGAAGTGAGGCTGTGTCCTTATAGAACATGGATACAGCCTACTTACTGCAAATAAGGTAGCTAAACAAATTACTTTCTAGTCTGTCTATCCTTTTTGAGTAAGCGTCCAAACGGTTACAGATTTGACTTTGCAAAGCCTGTTTAGATCCACTTCTTTAGCTCCTTGTCTCTTCTATATCTCTCCAAGCTTCCTTGTAGGCTTTCCAGAGCACGTTATAGATTGTGGTCCATAAAGTGCATTGGCTTGTTGCAGGTTTCTGACTTGTACAATTTCTTCAGTATTTTGTCTCCAAGAACGTATTCGAGAAGTGACTAAGTAAGTGATTCGAGAACTAGAATTGACTTGATCGATAACTCTGAGTTCTCGAATACTGTTATATTGACATATCGAATCACTTCTCGAATAGCTCTTTTCCATCAGGATTCCTTGAGTTGTCGAATAGAACATTTGACTTATCGAATCCTCGAGATATCGAATAGCTTTCTGAGTCCTTGAGATATCGAATGGAACTTTGACTTGTTGACTCTTTGAGAACTCGAATACCATCTTGACTTGTTGACTTCTTGAGTTCTCGAACAGAGTAGTAGACATATCGAATTCCTGAGATATCGAATGAGATATCGAACAGTGTATTCAGAGATATCGAATAGTGTCTTGAGATATCGAATCCCTGACTTCTCGAATACTGGACTTCTCGAATAGACAAATATACTTCTCGAATTGGTACTTAGGCAAATTCTTCATTTCTTCAAATCCCCAACTGTGATTATTTGACAGTCTTTAACTCCTTGCTTGAGGCATGAACCTTGGAACTTCTTTCAAGCATTATTCTAGACTTTATAATTACAATTACACAACTAGGATTTGATGCCTACTATAAGTACAATACAAACAGAAACTCTACAACTAGAGGTTCCCTCAGTTAAGAGGTCATGTAAGTAATGCAAAGCATTACAAACAATTAGGCTTGTTATTAGATGTGTACAGGGATGCCTCTGTAACTAACAATCTCCCCCAAATTGTGAGTGAGACCCTTAGTCACAATTTCATGTCTGATAACAAGCCTAACATACATAAAGATAAGACTTTAAAAGTACAGGTATGTATATTGAACACATAAATGGAATTACAAGATAAATGCTCTTACAATATGATGAGGTACTAGCCATTTTCATTTGATTGTATCTCCATTGCTTTGGCTTGTAGATCATCATATGCTTTCTGTTTCATTTCTTTTTCCTTTCTTGCATTCTCATCTATTGCTCTTATGATTTCTGCCATAGCATCCAATTCTTCAATCATGATAGAGTTTTTGAAATCTTCAAGCACTGGCTTCAGAATGTAGGCAGGATAGTGACTGAGTAGGTTCATTCTTATATTGACATTGTCTCCATTTCTTCTCCTATACTTCACCACATAGGGATCAAGCTGAACTCTACACAATCCCTTTGCCCTTAGCTTTTCTGCTTCAATCTCCAGTATGTCAATTTCTTTCTCCCTTTCTAACCACTTCTCATAGCAGCCCTTTCTTATCTTTTCAGCATAATCTCTCTTCATTTTCACAAAGTCAATCAATTCCAGCTTCCATACTTTCTCCACCTTGTCTTTAGAGTCCAGCAATGCAATGATTCTTTCTATCTCATACAATTTACCCCAATGTTGACAACCCCCTTGTTTGAATTTCATTTCTCTCCCATCAGTGTACTTGATCTCAAGGTGGTCATCCACAATTGCAGCATAGCATATCTTTTGAGCTCTTAGAAATTGCAGTTGCTCTTCATCAAAGTCTTCATCAAGTGGCTGGAGTTTCAATCCTGGAATGATTGTTAGGGCTCTTGATTTGGATAGCTTCACCTTTCTTGCAACATGTTTAAATTTCATCCTCTTGACATGATTGCTTGGCAGAAATCTTTGACCTTTGTTGGTAGACCATAGTAGTATTCCATTAGCAGTTTGCTTTCTGAAACATACACATGGTTTCTTGACTTGAATCTTCTTCTCTTCTTGAGGTGGCAAAACAGTTGCAGAAGCCATAGATGTAGATTTTGTTAGGTCACCACTAACAGTATTCACCCTAGACTTAGAGTCTTGTGTTGTGGTGAGGTTACTGCTAGCAATGCCTAAGGCTTGCTGTTTTCCAATCTTCCTCTCATAGACTCTTCCTTGGTCATCATCATTCTTCTTGTCTTTGTCACCCTTCTTCTTCTTGTCTTCATCACCCTTATCTCTCCTGTGATGTCTTCTCCTCCCATCACCTTTGTCTTCAGAATCACCATCCTTATTTCTCCTAGGTTGGGCCATCTCTGGAATTTCACCAGTTGCTATATAAGTTCTGAGGATGTGCAGTGCCTCAGTTTCTTCAGCATTTCTGGCTCCAACCTTCTTCTGTAATTGATCAATGATAGCAATGATCAGTCTGTGATTTCTAGGGGTGAGATCATGGGGAATGACCAATTGCTTAATGTCTTCAATTCTGGTGCCAGACTGATAAATGATTGTCCATGGCTTCTTGATCACTTCTGGTAACCTTGAAGGTTGGCCATTCCTCAAATCATCAAACAGACTCTTGCTGTTCTCATTCCTCTTCTCAATGAGCTCAAGTATGGCATCTATCTCTAAGTGTTTTAGGTGTTGTAGAGTCTGGTATGTTAGATGCCATATCTTTAATTTGGATATCATCACTATCTCCTTGACCCATAGATTATTGACTTTCTTGGGGATGACAGTGATGTAGTCAATCTGCTTCTTCACCTCCCTCAGATAGAACTGAGTGTCACCAACCTGTTCCCTTATGGCTTTCAGAAACTCCAAGAAGGCTTTATCATGATAAACATCTGAGTTGGCAACTTCTTGCAGCTTGGCCTCAGTAACAACTTTAACTTCTACAGGCTTGGCACTCTCAAATATAGAGGTTGGAGGTTTGTCAGATGGCATACTCCCTGCAACCACTGTGGTAGTTATGGATTGCTTTTGTCCTTTAGGAGTAGTGATGTGCACAGTTGGTAGAGTGACAACTGGCAAGGTAGATGGGGGCTCATCCACTTTGGATTTTCCTTTGCCTGGCACATTAGGTAGAGATTTTGAAACTCTTTGTTGACCACCCTCATTGATTTTTATGCCTTTCTCCCCCTTTGTATTTGAGTTCCTTGCCTTCTTCTCCCCCTTAGGCTTGTTGTCAGGCACAGAGGCTGTAGAAATGTCCTTTGGGATTGAAGATTCATCAGGTAGAGGGAGACCCATATGCTTCATCATAGCAGCTAACATGGATTGTTGATGCAGAAGGACATCAGCTGTGGTGGATGCTTGAGTGTCCAACTGGTCATTTAGAAGTGCAACCTTGTCTGTAAGATGAGCATTGGACTTGGTGAGAGTAGCCACCTCCTTCTCAAGTGCATCTACTTTGCTGAATAACTCAGTAGATTTGAAGCCAGACAGGGATTGTTCTTTGAGTCTCTGCACTTCAAATCTAGTCATGTCATGTACTGGGACCTCAGTGATCAGTCTGTCTCCATATAGATTTTTGAACATGGTCCTCAGCATGGCATTGGCATCTGTGGTCTGATCAGATAGAATTTGAAATTGATGCCCCAGACCTGTGACAGTATCCTTTAGCAGAGCTAGCCCATTGTCCGTTTTGGTGCAGGTGGTGTTGCAGTGTTTGAGGTCCTTGAACACACTGTCTAGCTGAGGGAATTTGGCATCAAAGGTCCTCTTGATTGCTTCTACTGTGGTGGTGGTCTTATCACACACTCTATTGACCTCAGTTTTAACACCTTTTCCAAGATAATGTGCAGCCTTGAGGAATCCCTTGTGTGTATCATTCATAGCCTCATACACTTCACCAGGGGTCAGAGATTTGGCATTGGAACCCAGTGAAGTGAGGTATTCCTCCCTGAGATACTGAAGTGCTTCATCAAGAGTAATATCATATTTTCCTTGCAGCCAGGCATCTATGTTGCCATCTCTCTCAGCATCATCAATGATCTTTGTCTTCTACAACTCCACATCATCCCTATGGCATAACAGAATGGCCTCATAGTCTGGATTAGGCATGTCTGCAGTGAGAAGGTTCTGAGCAATCTTTGTGAACTCAGGAATCTGATCCATAATTAAGCTTTGAAGTGCTTCAACCGTCAATTGTTGTGGAACAGACCCTGATCCTGAAGCACTGTCATGTTGCACAGGCTTCAGCCATTGTGACATGAAGTCAGAGCTAGAGCTAGGCAAGCTAGACTCCTCAGTTACAGATGCAACTTCTGTAACCGGATGGATTGACTCTACTACTGGTGTCACCACAGAAGTGGGATGAATTACACCAGCAGTTGACACAGGCACAGAGTCTCTAGTAAGAACTAGTGGAACCTCTGTGTTTGTGATGGTGTTATCAGGAGATGCCTCAGCATGCATTCCCTCACCATCTAAATGTGGGTTCTGAGTGGTGAGCAAAGTGTCATGCACTAAGTCACTTGAAATTATTGGCTCATCAAGAGAAAAGAATTCTTGATGATCAATGCCTTGCATCTCAGTTGCCTGAGTTGCAGGTTCCAAAGAAATTTCAGTGTTAGATTCTGGAAGAGAGGTGTGTTTAAGAGTAGATTTTGGCAACTCCCCCTGAGAAATAGAGGGAGTTTCAATTGTGATGTGCTCTCCACTCAGTGTAGTGCCAGCCTTATCACTCCCATGTGCTGACTCTATACAAGAAGGTGCATTGGGGAGAATGCTTGATTCTATAGGTGCACCCTGTTGAGAGGATACACCTAGTGAGCTGTGTGCCCCTGATTTTACAACTTCAGCCATTTGTGTGACTGAAGAGGTGGTCTTAGATTTCTTCTTCTTTGTCCTGTGTAAGGGTGACTCAGGTTCCTCACTTTCTAGACCTAATTCAACAGCTAATGCTGCTTCAGATAAGATATTTAATGGTGCAGACATTACTTCCTTTCTCTTCTTTTTACTAACATCACCCTTTTGAGAGGATGATGCAGTTGGCTCAGTATGTGGTAGAGTGTTTGGTTGAGAGGGTTGGTTAGCAGGCCCTGGGTTAGCATTTTGTTCTACTTGCTTGGGCTGTGCTAACTTAGATTTTGCATCAAATGTTGGCATGTTGTGGGGATAAGTTCTAAACAAACTCTCCATATGGGGAGTTATGTTCAGTCTTACATCCACATCATTCCTAGTCTCCAAATTACCAAAAATGAGTTTGGTCATGGACTTAGGATAACCTATTTTATTTTTATCAATCCCAGGCAATTCAATCAATGAAGCATTCTTAAAATTAAGTACAGATTGAATAAAACGAGGGAAGAAAATATCAGTACCTCTCTTGGTTGTGTTCTTACCAAGTCTCCCATATAGTTCTTGGAGGATGATTTGGCCAACATCTATCTTCTTTCCATAGGCCAATGCATATCCAATTTGCTGCACAGGTGCACTGATTTGATCAAAGCTTGATTTCCTGGCAGTGAAGACTTGGAGAAGAGTTGCAAACACATAGCTCCACTCCTTTCTCAGATTCTTTCTGTTTAGCTTTCCAAGATTGATCCCATCTGAGTAATTGATGAACTCAAAGAATTCCTCTAACTCTGCATTAGTGGCCAGTCTGTCAAATGACTCTTGTTGTAGGCCCAATGCTTGGTTCATGTCTGCAGTAGTGATAGTGATTTCCTTATCTTGAATCTTGCAGTAGATGATATATGAAGTGATTGCATTTTCCAGGGCTACAACTTCCACAATAGCAGTACCCCAAAACTGTTCCAGGATATCTAGATACAGAGTTGGGTTGGCAGAGAGTGCATCCTTGATGTATGACTCAACCATCCATTTCACAAAGCACTTGAAATTGGCATTGGGTGCTTCAACATCACTAGTGAGAGCGATGAAGTTGGTGTTGAACTTTACTGTTGCCATTTGTGTAGAAGGGAGGAAAGAAGTTGAAGGTTGAAGAAGAAATTTGGCTCTTCGTAGCTAGGGTTTCAGGGGTTTAGAGAGTGTAGATGCTTGAGAAATCGAATGAAATGAATCGAATAGATGTGAAATTGTATAAGTATGAAGTACTTGAATTGTCGATTAGATGAAAGTTTGTTTCGACAAGTCAGGCATTCGAGAAGTAGAAAACAACTATTCGAGAAGTCAAGAAAGGCTTAATCGATAACTCAAGCAGATAGAAACTCACAGCTGGCAGTTATCTAACTTAGAAATAATTCTAAATTAAATAAAATGTGTTTTTATGAGTGAATTAAACTTTTAGACAAAAGTCCAAAATCGGTTAAAATTCAGCGAGAATTCAGCCTTTTCAAATGATTCGAGAACTCAAATATAGTGTTCGAGAACTCAATCATTCGAGAACTCAGTTACTATATTCGAGAAGTCAAGAATACCTCTATTCGATATCTCAGAAAGACTCTATTCGAGAACTCAAGAGTACTCTAATGAGACTTGTTAGAGATGTCGAATAGTGAATCATTCGAGAAGTCTGACTTATCGAACTATACCCATCACTCATAGAAATTTGATTTTCACTATCTTTTAAAATTTACCAGACATATTCATTGAAGAATATCCTAGCAAATTAAATAGTGATTTTCTCAAAATTTCATAGAAATTTTAAGTTAAAAGAAATATGATTTTCAACATATGCAACAGATTTGAAATATTTATAAATCATATTTCAGCCAACACTTACTTCAAAAATATTGAGAAATTAGATAAAGTAAGTGTTTACTGCTGCAACAATCTAGATGGTGTATTCACTTAGCCAGAATCTGAAGAATTCAGCATTCCAATCTCACTTACCAACCTTGTGAAGGTGGCTTCATCTAATGGCTTAGTGAATATATCAGCTAGTTGTTTATCTGTAGAGACATAATGCAACTCAATGGTTCCATTAGTTGCATGTTCTCTTATGAAATGATATCTGATGTCAATGTGCTTTGTTCTAGAATGATTGACAGGATTGGCAACTATAGAGATTGCACTTGTGTTGTCACACATGATTGGAATTCTTTCCAACACAAGTCCATAATCTCTAAGTTGATTTCTAATCCAAAGCACTTGAGCACAGCAACTTCCAGCAGCTATGTATTCAGCTTCAGCTGTAGAAGTTGACACAGATTGTTGCTTCTTGCTATACCAAGAAACTAACCTTTGTCCAAGAAACTGGCAGCTTCCTGAGGTGCTTTTCCTATCTACTCTGCATCCAGCATAATCAGCATCAGAATAACCAACCAGATTGAACCCTGTGTCCTTAGGATACCATAATCCCAAGTTAGGAGTGCCCTTCAGATATCTAAAGATCCTTTTTATTGCAATCAAATGTGATTCCTTTGGATTTGATTGAAACCTTGCACACAAGCATGTAGCAAACATGATGTCTGGCCTACTTGCAGTGAGGTAGAGTAGAGAACCAACCATGCCTCTGTAGACTGAGATATCTACTCTCTTGCCTTTAGCATCTTCATCCAGTTTAGTGGCAGTGGCCATGGGTGTCTTGGCAGGTGAACAATCTTCCAAGTCAAACTTCTTCAATAAATCCTTGATGTACTTGGTTTGACTGATAAAGATACCATCCTTCCTTTGACTGACTTGCAACCCTAGAAAGAATGTCAACTATCCCATCATACTCATCTCATATCTGCTCTGCATGAGTTTAGAGAATTTCTCACACAGCTTCTCATTTGTAGAACCAAAAATGATATCATCCACATAAATTTGGACTAGGATAATATCATCACCATGCTTCTTGTAAAACAGTGTCTTGTCCAATGTGCCTCTAGTGAATTGATTTTCAAGAAGAAATTGTGATAAAGTATCATACCATGCTCTTGGAGCTTGCTTAAGTCCATACAATGCCTTAAGCAATCTGTAGACAAATTCTGGGAAATGTGGATCCTCAAAGCCAGGTGGTTGTTGTACATAAACCTCTTCTTCCAACCCTCCATTTAGAAATGCACTTTTGACATCCATTTGATAAACTTTAAAGTTTGAATGAGCAGCAAATGTCAAGAATATTCTGATGGCTTCCAATCTAGCAACAGGGGCAAATGTCTCATCATAATCAATGCCTTCCTGTTGAGAGTATCCTTTTGCAACCAACCTTGCTTTGTTTCTTATTATTACACCATCTTCATCCATCTTATTCTTCAGAACCCATTTTGTTCCAACAATGGTTCTATTCTTTGGTGCAGGCACAAGTTCCCATACTTTGTTCCTTTCAAATTGATTCAGCTCCTCTTGCATGGCAATAATCCAATCCGGATCCAACAGTGCATCATCAAGTTTCTTAGGCTCAACTTGTGATAGAAAACATCCATAGAGGCACTCATTTTGAGTTGCTCTCCTAGTCCTTACTCCTGCGTTAGGATCTCCAATGATTTGCTCTGCAGTGTGTGACCTATCCCATTTCCTGTGATCTATCCCATTTCCTCGAGTGTTCAGCCTGACTTCTCATCCTTGATGTTGCTTCATCATCCACATCATGGTCATCCTCATTTCCTCCCCCTGTGAAGTTGCCATTACTCACAGGTGTGTCTTGGATGCTTGTTTCTCCACTATCGATTGGCACAAATTCTTCTCTTGTATCATTAATCACTTGAGTTTATTGAACTTGAGTTTCAACTCCAGTTTCAATCTCTTCATCAGAATCATCTAGATTATCAAACCTCAATGGATCTTTGTCTTTATCATTGGCTTCTTCTAGTCCAGGTAGTTTGCTGTCATCAAATGTTACATCTGTACTTTCCATAACTTTCTTTTGACTGATGACATAAACCTTGTATGCAATTCTTTCCATAGAATAGCCAAGAAAAATTCCTTCAAATGCTTTTGCATCAAATTTTCCAACATATTCAGAATTATCCTTTAGTACAAAGCATTTGCTTCCAAAAGTATGAACATACTTTAGAGTAGGCTTCTTTCCAGTCATCAAGTTGTAAGGTGTCTTTCCAGTGTTTTTGTTGATGAGAGTTCTGTTCTGAATGTAGCATGTAGTACTCACAGCCTCAGCCCAAAAACATGTAGGCATTTTTGCATCAAGTAACATTGTTCTAGCAGCCTCAATTAGAGTTCTATTCTTTCTCTCAACAACTCCATTTTGTTGTGGAGTCCTTGGAGCTGAGAATTGCTGAGAAATACCATTCTCTTTACAGAATGCTTCGAGTATGGCATTTCTGAACTCTGTTCCATTATCACTTCTCAATGCAATCACACTTGCATTGTTTGCCTTTGCTTCCTTGTCAACTTTCTTATATGCTCAATGATTACTTGTGGAGCCTCATCTTTTGATGCCATAAATTCCACCCATGTATACCTTGAAAAATCATCAACCATTACCAGGGCATACTTCTTTCTTCCAAGTGACATAATGTTGACAGGCCCAAACAAATCCATATGAATGAGTTGTAATGGCTTGGTTATTGATGTCACTGTCTTTGACTTGTGGCTTGATCTTTTCATTTTTCCTTTTTGACAAGCCTCACACACTCCTTCTTGGCAGAATTCAAGTGTGGGCATGCCTCTCACTAACTCTCTTTTGACTAGAGAATTAATGGCCTTGAAGTTCAGGTGTGATAGTTTCTTGTGCCACAGCCAACAATCTTCATTTGATGCTTTTGAGTAAAAGCAACAAATTTTGTCCTTGTTTGCAGAGTCCATATTGGCTACAAACAGGCTTCCCTTCCTCACTCCAGATAGAGCAAAATCACCAGTCTTCTTGTGGGTGATCAAACATTCATCTTTGTCAAAATTCACTTTGAATCCTCTATCAGTAAACTGACCAACACTTAGCAGATTATGCTTGAGTCCCTTGACTAGTGCTACATCTTCAATGATGACATTACCAACTTTCAGCTTGCCATATCCCAATGTGTTACCCATGCTGTCATCTCCAAAAGCAACCATTGGGCAAGCCTTTTCCTCATACTGTGATAGCAGGGCCATATCACCAGTCATATGATTTGAGCATCCACTGTCCAAAATCCACATGATCTTCTTTTCACTTTCTTTGCCCTGCAAACACAAAGGTATTACTTTTCCTTTGGTACCCAAACAAGTTTGGGTCCATGTGACTTAGAGACAGTTTTATCATAAACAACATGCTTGTCAACTTTCTTAGTGTTAGTCTTCTTGTCACTGTTGGAAGTCTTAGAACCTGAAGTTTCAGACTTGGGTGACAGAGGTACCTTCCTAGCTTTAGGAGGACTTGAAGACTTTGACCTTGTGTAGTGTGTGTGAGAATTGTGACTGATACAACCATCAATGAATTGCCTTCTTAAATTAAAACAACTAGTCATAACATTCATATTGCATGGCATACATTCAAATTTATCACAAAAGGGTGCATCTCTATGACTTAGAGGCACAAAACAATCATAGAAAGGTTTAGACACACTACCAACAGGTTTCTTGCATGCATGAGTTAAATGATTGGTACTGAAACAGTTCTGACAAGTTTTCCTAGGGGCATTAGGCATATAAGCATAGTTGTTATCCTTGTTAATCCCTAACTTGCCATTTCTGTTCTATTTCTTCTTAGTCACTATCTTTTCTGATTCACTCTTCCCAGCTGAGACAAACTTAACAAACTTCTTAGGTCCTGGCCTATCAACTACTGGTTTCTTGGTCTTTGACTTGACCCTCTCACTCTTAGAGGATGCTTGTTGTTCACTAGATTGTGCCTCATCCTCATCATTCAACATTTGTTTGATGAGTAAGGCATCCTCATCAATTTCAAATGTTGATTCCTTAAAAATTGGATTTTCAGTTTTTCTCAAAATGTGAGGCACTTTCTCATGAACAGCAGTGTCCTCTTCAATGACAGCATAGCCTTTCCTCTGTTTGAGAGAGTCATAGTCAAGTCCAATAGCTGCTTTGGGTTTAGCTTCAATTTTCTCACAGTAGGATTGCACTAGACCAGATGATTTCTTGAAAGTTTTCAGTTTGAATTCATTTTCAGCTAATTCATCCCTAAGAGCCTTCTCTACTTGACTAGCACATAAAACCTTGTTCTACAAATATTCAACTTCTTTCTTAAGGTTTTCCACTTACATAGCAGTTAGCTCAAGTTCCTCATTCTTTTTGGTTAATATTTCATTTCTAGTAGACAGTTTAGCAATCTCCTCATTAGCAGCAGTCATACTAGTATGAATATTAAACATTTCAATAGATAGTTGTTCAATCATGCATTTATACTCAGAAACAGACATGTCTATAGTAGTGAGAGATGGTACCTGAGAATCAGATGGAGATGTGTCATCCTTGGAGTTGGCCATCAAGGCATAATTGCAGAATTCTTGTTCCTCTCCATCACTCTCAGAATCATCCCAGCACTTCCCTTCAGCTATGTAGGCCTTACCTTGTGTCTGCTTTTTCAGAAGGGCCTCATACTTAGCTTCGAGCTCAAGAAAATCTCTATCCTTCTTTTTAGGCTTCTTGCATTCACTGGCAAAATGCCCTAGGTCATTGCATCTATAGCACCTTACAGATGACCTATCCACATAACTGGTTTTGAACTTATTTCTGTTTGATTTCACAGGTGCCTTGTTCTTGTTGGCTGAATGGTTTTGAGTTTTGGGTTTGAAGGGTTGATTTCTTTTAAATCTGATGTTTGGAAATTTTCTGGCCATGAAAGCATATGAAGTATTTTCCATCCCATCAAGTTCTTCCAGAGTGTAAAACTCTTCTTCTTCCTCCTTTTCCTCAACAGGCTCACTCACCTCAGCTTCAGTTTCTTCATCATCTGCTACCTCCTCTATCCTTAGCTGGCTTGTAGATGCTTCTAGGTCCAGAATAGATTTGTTGACAATCAGGGCACATGATGTGTTTATCATTCTACCTTGGTTGGCTTGGATAGCCCTTTTCTGAAGCAACTCAAGTTCATGAGTCTTTAGGACTCCATAGAGCACATCATAGATGACTTTGTTCAAATCTCTCTCCCTTAGAGAAATGACTCTTTGCTCCAGATGATTTGGTGAAGACAACAGAAATTTCATATTTAACTCCTTGGTGCTGTAAACCTTGCCATTCATCTGCAACTCAGTAACTAGCTTGTGAAACCTTTCAAACATTTCAGTGATGCTTTCCTTGGGCTGTGCCATGAAAGCTTCATACTGTGTGACCAGTATCTGTTTCTTGTTTTCCTTAACCTCATCAGTCCCTTCACACAACACCTCAATGTGATCCCACATCTCTTTAGCAGATGTGCATGATGCAATGTTTGCAAACATTGACATGTCCATGGAATCAATGATAAGCAGCATGAGGTGGCTGTCAAGAGCAACCTTCTCCCTTTCTGACTCTGTCCACTTTGATGGATCCTTGGCCTCATAAGATCTTGGGATAGTTGTGGTTCCAACAGTCTTCTCTGGTATCTCTTGTTGTGGAACAAAAGGACCATTCTTGAGAATCTCAGGATACAAGGGATGAGAGGCTTTAATGAACAACATCATCTTTATCTTCCAGAGGTTGAAGTTTTCTTTGTCAAACTTAGGGACCTTCACCGTTCCTGTAGTCTTTGGTGTATTCGAACTCATGATTGTTTTTCTGTTTTTGAATAAACAGCCCTCTCTGATACCACTTGTTGAGTATTGAATACGTTAAAAGAATACAGAGGGGGGGTGAATGGATTCTTGAACTCTTCTTTAATTGAGTCAATGTAGCAGATAAGTGCCTGTGTGTGTAGAAGTGAAGGTGCGGATAAAGAAACAACACAAGACACAATATCACTTTAATCTAATGTATTATTAGATAAAGGTTGCTACAATCTGTGAATACAAATGGTAGTATTCTCAGCTTCGTTTTTTTCAGAGAGATATAGCTTACAGTGTATGAAAAACTTGACTCACACAAGTTTTAAGTTATGAAGTAAGGCTGTGTCCTTATAGAACATGGATAAAGCCTACTTACTGCAAATAAGGTAGCTAAACAAATTACTTTCTAGTCTGTCTATCCTTTTTGAGTAAGCGTCCAAACGGTTACAGATTTGACTTTGCAAAGCCTGTTTAGATCCACTTCTTTAGCTCCTTGTCTCTTCTATATCTCTCCAAGTTTCCTTGTAGGCTTTCCAGAGCACGTTATAGATTGTGGTCCATAAAGTGCATTGGCTTGTTGCAGGTTTCTGACTTGTACAATTTCTTCAGTATTTTGTCTCCAAGAACGTATTCGAGAAGTGACTAAGTGATTCGAGAACTAGAATTGACTTGATCGATAACTCTGAGTTCTCGAATACTGTTATATTGACATATCGAATCACTTCTCGAATAGCTCTTTTCCATCAGGATTCCTTGAGTTGTCGAATAGAACATTTGACTTATCGAATCCTCGAGATATCGAATAGCTTTCTGAGTCCTTGAGATATCGAATGGAACTTTGACTTGTTGACTCTTTGAGAACTCGGATACCATCTTGACTTGTTGACTTCTTGAGTTCTCGAATAGAGTAGTAGACATATCGAATCCCTGAGATATCGAATGAGATATCGAACAGTGTATTCAGAGATATCGAATAGTGTCTTGAGATATCGAATCCCTGACTTCTCGAATGATGGACTTCTCGAATAGACAAATATACTTCTCGAATTGGTACTTAGGCAAATTCTTCATTTCTTCAAATCCCCAATTGTGATTATTTGACAGTCTTTAACTCCTTGCTTGAGGCATGAACCTTGGAACTTCTTTCAAGCATTATTCTAGACTTTATAATTACAATTACACAACTAGGATTTGATGCCTACTATAAGTACAATACAAACAGAAACTCTACAACTAGAGGTTCCCTCAGTTAAGAGGTCATGTAAGTAATGCAAAGCATTACAAACAATTAGGCTTGTTATTAGATGTGTACAGGCATGCCTCTGTAACTAACACCAAGCACAAGCCACCACCAATTCTGAAGTTCTTGTGAGCTAAAATTCTGAAGGAATCCTCCAAATTGAATGATTCAAATCCATCAATGTTAATCTCTAACCATTTGGAGATGAAATGCCAAGCCTCCTTAGCTAGTGTACATTTCCAGAATAAGTGTGATATACTTTCCTCACCGAGACCACACCATTTGCAACAAGCATTCAATATTATTTTCCTTTTGAGCAGAAATAATAGTGTTGGAAGACATTTATGAGTAAGCTGCCATATAAACAATTTAACTTTACGGGGGCTCTTCAAAACTGCCATGGTCCTATAAATTCAGTCGTAGTGAGTAACCCCCTATAACAAACTGAAGCTTTGAATTTTCCTTTCAACGGACCCCATGTCAAGATGTCTTTATCAATGCCTAAATTAACCGAAGCTAAGATAGATTTTAATCTCAACGCATCTTCTTCTTCATGAACAGAAAGAGGTCTGCTCCATAGATTTGAATCACTCATTGATGATGATTGCCATATGAGCTTCATTCGTTTTAAACTACACTTTTTATCCCTTGCTAGCTCGAAAAGGTTGTGAAAAAGTGAGGATAATGTACCTGAAGGAAGCCAACTATCTCGCCAGAAGTTTATAGAGGAACCATCCTTAACGATCCATTTGAAAGGTTCAGAAAAGAGATTATTGAAACTTTGATCTTTGGCAACATGCAAGAGACTTAACATTATGGGAGAAAATTTCTTTGAAGTGAGAGGACCCGAACACCAGCTTGTTGATATGTCACTGCCATATTTTCCTGTTATGATTTTATGCCACAAACGGTTTCTGTCATGATTTAATTTCCACCACCACTTTGACAATAGAGCAATGTTCTTCGAATTTAAATCAAATAAACCTAGGCCACCCAAATCCTTAGGAAGAATAATCTTACTCCAACCTATGATGTGAAGTTTCCTTCTGGAACAACTTGATTCATCAATCTCATTCCAAAAAATTGTCTTCTTATTCGATCAATCTGACTTATTACAATCTTAGGAGCGCGAAAGAGTTGAAACCAGTACGCTGGAATGTTGTTCAAGGTTGAGGCAATTAAGGTTGCTCTACCTGCTTTATTGAGTGAGCCACATTTTCATTTGGCAAGTTGCACTCTAACTTTCTTGACTACAGGAAGCCAGAAATTGCGTCTCTTGGGAGAACATCCTAAGTTAGCCCCCAAATATGACATTGGCCATGAGCCTATTTGACAACCTAAGATGGAAGCCCCCTCTAAAGCACCCACTTGGTCTTCCTTGGAGTGATATAGCAAACTTTTCTTGAAGTTGATTTTTAGTCCTGAAAGCACTTCAAATAGCTTTAGTACTACTCTGATGCCCCTACAAGAATGACTGGAGCTTTCTATGAAAATTATTGTATCGTCCGCAAATTGAAGATGAGAAAAAGAGGGGCCATCACCTAGTCTGATGCCTTTGATAATGCCCAATTGCTCTGCTTTAACTAATAGCATGTGCAAAACCTCTGCCACTAAATTAAAAAGAAGGGGCGATATGGGATCCCCTTGTCTGAGTCCTCTTTTGACAGCAAATTCATCGGAAGGACTACCATTTACTAGCACTGACATTATTATTGAACTAAAGATCGCTTTAATCCATCCTAACCATTTTCCAGAAAATCACATGATTTCCATTACATGAAAGAGGAAGCACCATTTGACTGAGTCAAAAGATTTGGCGAAGTCCAGCTTAAGAATCAAGCCTTTTACCTTGTTAGTTTGTATGCTGTGAACCACTTCATTGGCTCTGAACAAACTATCTGAGATATTGCGGTTCTTAACAAATCCTGATTATACTTCCGACACAAGGCAGTGTAGTACATTACCCAATCTATTAGACATGAGCTTTAATAAAATCTTGATTGAGAAATTAATCAAGCTAATAGGACGGTAATCAGATACCGATTCTGGGACATCTTTCTTTGGTATTAACACAATGAACGAAGAATTAACACCTGCTGGTAAGACATTTTGTGTAATAACCCTAACTTCAGTAATGCTACAGTGGTCACGTGAATAGTAAATTTTGAGGATTTTGACTTCCAAAGAGCTTCTATTGGATCTTAAGGGGCATGGAAATATTATAAGAATTATATATTGAGGGATTAGAGAATTTAGATTAAACCAGGGGATTTTTAAGTTAAGAGAATACCAAAGGAATTTGGAATGTTAAATGATTTCAGAACCACTGAGATAATGAGGTATATTCGAGACGAACCACAATTAGACGAGTATGGAAACCAAGCAACCAAGATTAGTGATATAACAAGGATACATACCACATTATGTTATTCAAGATTATTAGCATTATAAGTAGGAAATCAAAATGGGATTTATTGAATCATCAAAGTGGTGTCATTAGCCATTAACTTGTTTTTAAGGGTAAATTAGTAACTTTGCAAGGTGTTAACCACAAAATATCTTTCCAAGCTTCCATAACACTCTAGATTAAGCAAGAGTAAGATGAGATAAGATAAAAATAAAAGCAAGAAACTCTCCCCCATCCATTATCATCATTTTCGGCCAAAAAGACAGCAGGTTGGTAAATCGAGCATAACTCCTTCGTTTCTCAGCCGAATTTCGTGTTCTTTAGCTTTTTGGAAAGCCCATGAGATGCTCTACAACTTTCATTTAGAAGCCTCCTCCAGAAAACGTAGGTAAGACCTTCGTTTTTGCGATTCTTTCAGCTGAGTGAATAGTAACTTCGAATTTTTAACTTTGTTTTAATGGCTCCTTTAGTTAATCCAAGCTAATTCAAGGTTGTTCAAGGTGTGCCCAAGGATTATTAAGGATTATTAAGTGTTCTTCAAGCTTCAAAGAGGTATAACAACCCTTGCCCTTTTGTGTTTATGATGGATATTGTTATGTTTAGTGATTAAGGGGTATAATGGTTATGTTTATGATGTTATAAGTGTTTGTAAGTGATTTAAAGTTGAATATGGAGGTGTTTGGAATTGTAACCATGGCTGGTAATGAAGACCACATGGTGTAGGTGATGATTATGGTGTTTGATGATGGTTTTGGAGTGGTGAAATTTTGGAAAGTATGAAATTACAGCAGTTATAATGTCCGATTTTCGTTAGAACGAAATCTGCCCTGTTTTGTGACCCCTGCATTCATACGGTACCTCACTGCCTAGGTTACCAATTGACCATGAAATGATAGAGCTTAGTTCATAGATCGTTTTGATATAAGGTGCGTTAAAATCTGATGAACGGTTTAGGAGAAAAGTCAGTTTTAGTGAAAGACGTTCGATAACCGAGAAAACGTAATTGTATCAACTTTGAGGCTAAAGTTACCATACTTGGACATTTTTATAAGCCACTAAATTTTGGGATAAGGTAGTAGGGTGGTCAGAGGACCCTTGACAGTTGACCTTACATTAAAATTCGAAATCAATATTTTCTGAGAATTTTTACAGTTAAGTGTGGTCGTTAGGGAAAATGGTGAAAAACCACTGAAACTTCGTTTGAGCTTATAAATGGTTAAGTTCTTGAACCTTTGGGGTAATAGTGATACGTTAGGCATATATTGAAGTATCAAGGGTAATGTTATACAAGAGTGTAGTGAGTAAGAGATGTGATATTCTAATGACGGTCCTTTTGTGTTTATAGAAACTCCGGAAGAGGGACCAGCCTTACTGTCAGGATACAGGAACCGAGGCAAGATCTTTTCTATCCCTACTTGGAAATTATTTATCTTCAAAGAAACTTGATTTCATGAAATATATATATGAGATACTATTGTTACTATATTGTTAAGAAATGGTTTTTCTCGATTATTGATGTAAAAAGGGAAGGTATATGAGTATGGTATGAATATGGATATGAGTATGAGTATGAGATGGATATGAATATACATAGAGATGATTATGCATGAAGTGAACATGCCTTATGATTAAGGGAATATGAAAGAATGGTATCAGTTGTTATCCAGGGTTATATGGTTTATAATACTATATTAAAAATATTCTTTTTGGTGTTAGTGGTATTATAAATATTATTTGATTATTAATTACTACTTTTTAAGTAGATGGAATATGTTATGGATATAAAAGCATATTTAAATTCTTGAATATAAAAGAGATGTCTGAATCATAATCAAAGTATTATGTTATGAATATATTTTATAGAAATAATGTGCGAGAATGAAAATGATATGAGTGAATGATAATTGATAATGGAAGTGATATACGGAAATGAAAATGTGAAATGGTGTTGATAAATTGAATGATGATCTTATAAAAAGGGGAATTTACATTAATAAGCGTAAGAGGCCGTGTGGAAGTTGCACAGTCCAGCACTTAATAAGCGTAAGAGGCCGTGTGGAAGTTGCACAGTCCAGCACTTAATAAGCGTAAGAGGCCGTGTGGAAGTTGCACAGTCCAGCACTTAATAAGCGTAAGAGGCCGTGTGGAAGTTGCACAGTCCAGCACTTAATAAGCGTAAGAGGCCGTGTGGAAGTTGCACAGTCCAGCACTTAATGTTTCATTTCGGCCCAAGAGTTGCCGAAGGAGGATGTAGTGGTAGACCTTCCTCCAGGAGGATGTTAGCAGGTGGCCTTCCTCCAGGGATGATGTTAGCAGGTGGCCTTCATTCCTTCTACTGGTAGTAAAAAGGGACGGACACGGAGGGCGACTGATCATCGAGCCTCACGTATTCGGCAACAGTGAAAACCCCTACAATATGTGAATAAAGAATAAATGATAAAGTCAGATTGGTATACTGGAAAGGGAAAATGATATGAAAGGTGGAATTATTGTTATAGATGAAGAGAAACTGATTTTATATTAATTTATAAAAATTGTTACATAAGAAGGAAATGAGATGATGATAGTAAGAGATTTAAGTAAGTATTCATATTATCCTGAAATATTACACTGAAAGATTATATTGATTGTTATATTATTTAAGAAGAGAAACTGATACTGTATTATTCTAGATTTCTTTCTTATAATAGTAAGTGGATGATGTATTATTAAATAAGAGTTTTGATTCTTCCTTAAAGTTTATAATTGCTTACCATTTACATATGAATATACATGTATACTTGGTCACATTTTTTAAACTCTAGTTATAATAATATCTTGCTGAGCTATTATAGCTCACTCTTGCTACTTATCTATATACAGCTAGGTATGCCAATACTACGCAGAACGCCCCGCAAGAGGGTAAGGGAAAGGCGACCTTCTGAGAGCTCGTTAGCATCAATCCCCGAGGTAGACGACCAGCGCAAGGGGTTTAGTGATCTTATGTACATTAAGTGTGTAAGGTTGTAATAAATTTGGTTGTTGAAATGCTTCTTGTAGAAGCATCACTCAACAATGTACTTAAGTATGATTCTGGGTTGTAATAACTGTTTAACTCTAAACTTTTATTATGGTGAATGTTGTTCTCTGAGCATATGACTGGTGTGTGTGTGTGTGTATTACTGTGGGGTCAATTGCATAAGTATTAATTATTATAAAAAAAAAACTCAAAAGATATTGATTTAGAATGGAAGTTGGTCCGTGATGGCCCAGATTCATGACCCCGGATTTGGGGATGTCACAGTTTGGTATCAGAGCTTAGAGTCATAATGCTCAAGAACAATAGTGATAATAATCAATATATCAGTAATAAAAGAAATTGTGAACTCACATCGAGTTCAAGGGTGGTTTATCGAACGAAGCGTTTATTCTAAGTAGTGATTATAATTTTATAGATTATTATTAATAAAAGTTTATGTTTTAGTATAGGGAGAGAAGATTAGTGAGCCAAGGATAAGGGTATTTAAAGTCTTCTTGTGTTTTAGGGAGTTTGAAGAAATATTGTAAGTGGATTGGTGAATAGACATTGATTGTTTGTGGAGATGAAAGGGTGAAACTGAGGTTGGTCGGTAAAGCCAAGATATACCTTAAGGACTAAGACAGACTGAGAAATTCCGAGATTAACTTAAATAAAAAGGCTATTATGCCAAAAGTGTTAAGTTTATGTAGTACACGGAATTGATATGAGAAAGAGAATATTTGATGTATTGGGAAATGTACGTTAGAGAATCTCGTGAGTATACGGGATATGTTAGAATATACAAATATAAAGTATAGTTTGAAGGGTCTTTGATACCGGAGCAGTGTTAGGCTAAGACGATCAATATTACGTAAGTATATCGATTAGAAGGTTGTGATCTATTATGGATAAAGGTAGAAAGTATTGAGCCAAGTCATGACTAGGTAAATGACGATAATTGAGAATATCAGATGATAGGTTAAGGATAAATGGTGAGTGCTAAATTTAAGAAATTTGGGAATTTTGGAAAGTACGCAGTCTAAGATATAAATAGTATTTGAGGAAAGCCTTCCATTATTGGGATTTTTAATTGGGCAGAGGCTATTAACAGTACCTATTTTCAAGCTCCTAAAGCCCTGCTAAATTATATTATTGAGTTTCAAATTTTCCTCCACTAGTGGGTAATTATTCATTAAGTGCCTGTATCTTTTCAAAACTTTCTGGTACCTTTGAAATGTGTTTCAAAATTGTATTAGTCAAAATATTCCTCTAAGATTATTTTCGGAAGATGGTATTTATCATTGTGATTTAAATTTTCCTCTATATTTCTTACTCCAACTAAGAGGAACAACCATATATGTATACACAAGGACAATCTGTCTGTGTGATAGAAAGTCGGAGGGGACGCCCTCACTTGTGTGACGTACGGGTTCTTCCATCATATTGATTTCCCAAATATTCTTTTTTTTCGAATAAGAGCTCTTTAAAACTCTTAATCTTATAAATTGTTAGGGGACCTTTGTTGGTTTCTGGGTTCGTTTCAATCCAAAGTTTCTCAAATTCTATCAATTGTTTCAAATATAGAATATTTCCTTAATGGATGGAATAATGGAAGTAATGTTTATAGTATACGTGATTATACAAGGGAACTGGAGATTCCAAGGAAGATTTCAATAAGAGATAATTAGAACTGGAAGCGTTTCGATATAAGAGAGGAAGGAAATTCGTGAGAAGAAATAGGTATATTTGATGATTAGTAAGAAAAATAAAATAAGAGGAATTTTAAGGCATAATTGAGATTTACTATTGAGAGTAAGGTGTATTTTGAGGATAGAGTCAGAATAAGGATAAACAAAGGAAGTGGGGATAATTAATAAAGGATTCGAGGTGCAATAACTTTTAGTGGGGGAAGGCCAATATTATGACTAATACCCTAAGTAGAAAAGAGAGAGATTAAAGATGTTAATTATTCAAAGGATTAATCCAAAAAGGTGTGAATGAGTAGAACTTGAGGTAAATATTTTGATGAGAATAATAAAGGGAAATTTCAGAGGTGGAAGAGATAGTATATCATGAAGGAACTAAGGTGGATCAGCAAGATGTAAAAAGCGTATAGTGAACAATAGACATATGGGATAAGGTATCCGGAGGAAATTACAGGAACGCTCTAATTTAACCTCTTAAGAGTAAATGTTTGGTTAGGGATCGACTAAGTCAATGAATGGTGTAAATGGACTGATAATATAGATAAGAATAATCTATCTGTGAGAAAGTAAACTATGGTGATATAAGAAAGTGTGTTATTCTAGTGTCATCCAAATCAATATCTGTTAAGAGTCAAAGAACTCTATAGAAGGAGATTAAGAGTATGAGAGAAGGTGTGAGAATATTTTTAAGGATGAAGGAAAAGTACATGCTCGTATAGTTACGAACAGGAAATATATATTATAACCAATATTTTCTTACAATTGTTTCAAGGAATATTATTATAACTTATTTTCTGGAAAATTTTACAGAGGTGATATATACAAATGTTGTAATATTTATATTTTATGTCATGATAGAGATCAAAATATAGACAAACCATAGTGAGATACACTACCATTCAGGGGAGGCCAATGTGGTGGCCGATACCCTTGGTCGAAAGAGGAAGGAGAAATGGAATAATATAGAATGACTGAATACAGGAGGAGATTTGCAAGAAAAAGATAGTGAAAGTACTGCTATTGAAAAGCTAAATGGTATGTTGATGAATGACAAGCAAGTTTATGTTGATGTATTTGTGCACAAATAAGATAGAGATATTATGGAAAAAAAAAAGGATAAAGGAAGTGGTATAGAAGTTGGAAAGTGTCGGATGAGAAAGGTATCCATGGATATTTTCAACGTGATTCCGGGACGGAATCCTTTTAAGGGGGGAAGGATGTAATAACCCTAACTTCAGTAATGCTACAGTGGTCACGTGAATAGTAAATTTTGAGGATTTTGACTTCCAAAGAGCTTCTATTGGATCTTAAGGGGCATGGAAATATTATAAGAATTATATATTGAGGGATTAGAGAATTTAGATTAAACCAGGGGATTTTTAAGTTAAGAGAATACCAAAGGAATTTGGAATGTTAAATGATTTCAGAACCACTGAGATAATGAGGTATATTCGAGACGAACCACAATTAGACGAGTATGGAAACCAAGCAACCAAGATTAGTGATATAACAAGGATACATACCACATTATGTTATTCAAGATTATTAGCATTATAAGTAGGAAATCAAAATGGGATTTATTGAATCATCAAAGTGGTGTCATTAGCCATTAACTTGTTTTTAAGGGTAAATTAGTAACTTTGCAAGGTGTTAACCACAAAATATCTTTCCAAGCTTCCATAACACTCTAGATTAAGCAAGAGTAAGATGAGATAAGATAAAAATAAAAGCAAGAAACTCTCCCCCATCCATTATCATCATTTTCGGCCAAAAAGACAGCAGGTTGGTAAATCGAGCATAACTCCTTCGTTTCTCAGCCGAATTTCGTGTTCTTTAGCTTTTTGGAAAGCCCATGAGATGCTCTACAACTTTCATTTAGAAGCCTCCTCCAGAAAACGTAGGTAAGACCTTCGTTTTTGCGATTCTTTCAGCTGAGTGAATAGTAACTTCGAATTTTTAACTTTGTTTTAATGGCTCCTTTAGTTAATCCAAGCTAATTCAAGGTTGTTCAAGGTGTGCCCAAGGATTATTAAGGATTATTAAGTGTTCTTCAAGCTTCAAAGAGGTATAACAACCCTTGCCCTTTTGTGTTTATGATGGATATTGTTATGTTTAGTGATTAAGGGGTATAATGGTTATGTTTATGATGTTATAAGTGTTTGTAAGTGATTTAAAGTTGAATATGGAGGTGTTTGGAATTGTAACCATGGCTGGTAATGAAGACCACATGGTGTAGGTGATGATTATGGTGTTTGATGATGGTTTTGGAGTGGTGAAATTTTGGAAAGTATGAAATTACAGCAGTTATAATGTCCGATTTTCGTTAGAACGAAATCTGCCCTGTTTTGTGACCCCTGCATTCATACGGTACCTCACTGCCTAGGTTACCAATTGACCATGAAATGATAGAGCTTAGTTCATAGATCGTTTTGATATAAGGTGCGTTAAAATCTGATGAACGGTTTAGGAGAAAAGTCAGTTTTAGTGAAAGACGTTCGATAACCGAGAAAACGTAATTGTATCAACTTTGAGGCTAAAGTTACCATACTTGGACATTTTTATAAGCCACTAAATTTTGGGATAAGGTAGTAGGGTGGTCAGAGGACCCTTGACAGTTGACCTTACATTAAAATTCGAAATCAATATTTTCTGAGAATTTTTACAGTTAAGTGTGGTCGTTAGGGAAAATGGTGAAAAACCACTGAAACTTCGTTTGAGCTTATAAATGGTTAAGTTCTTGAACCTTTGGGGTAATAGTGATACGTTAGGCATATATTGAAGTATCAAGGGTAATGTTATACAAGAGTGTAGTGAGTAAGAGATGTGATATTCTAATGACGGTCCTTTTGTGTTTATAGAAACTCCGGAAGAGGGACCAGCCTTACTGTCAGGATACAGGAACCGAGGCAAGATCTTTTCTATCCCTACTTGGAAATTATTTATCTTCAAAGAAACTTGATTTCATGAAATATATATATGAGATACTATTGTTACTATATTGTTAAGAAATGGTTTTTCTCGATTATTGATGTAAAAAGGGAAGGTATATGAGTATGGTATGAATATGGATATGAGTATGAGTATGAGATGGATATGAATATACATAGAGATGATTATGCATGAAGTGAACATGCCTTATGATTAAGGGAATATGAAAGAATGGTATCAGTTGTTATCCAGGGTTATATGGTTTATAATACTATATTAAAAATATTCTTTTTGGTGTTAGTGGTATTATAAATATTATTTGATTATTAATTACTACTTTTTAAGTAGATGGAATATGTTATGGATATAAAAGCATATTTAAATTCTTGAATATAAAAGAGATGTCTGAATCATAATCAAAGTATTATGTTATGAATATATTTTATAGAAATAATGTGCGAGAATGAAAATGATATGAGTGAATGATAATTGATAATGGAAGTGATATACGGAAATGAAAATGTGAAATGGTGTTGATAAATTGAATGATGATCTTATAAAAAGGGGAATTTACATTAATAAGCGTAAGAGGCCGTGTGGAAGTTGCACAGTCCAGCACTTAATAAGCGTAAGAGGCCGTGTGGAAGTTGCACAGTCCAGCACTTAATAAGCGTAAGAGGCCGTGTGGAAGTTGCACAGTCCAGCACTTAATAAGCGTAAGAGGCCGTGTGGAAGTTGCACAGTCCAGCACTTAATAAGCGTAAGAGGCCGTGTGGAAGTTGCACAGTCCAGCACTTAATGTTTCATTTCGGCCCAAGAGTTGCCGAAGGAGGATGTAGTGGTAGACCTTCCTCCAGGAGGATGTTAGCAGGTGGCCTTCCTCCAGGGATGATGTTAGCAGGTGGCCTTCATTCCTTCTACTGGTAGTAAAAAGGGACGGACACGGAGGGCGACTGATCATCGAGCCTCACGTATTCGGCAACAGTGAAAACCCCTACAATATGTGAATAAAGAATAAATGATAAAGTCAGATTGGTATACTGGAAAGGGAAAATGATATGAAAGGTGGAATTATTGTTATAGATGAAGAGAAACTGATTTTATATTAATTTATAAAAATTGTTACATAAGAAGGAAATGAGATGATGATAGTAAGAGATTTAAGTAAGTATTCATATTATCCTGAAATATTACACTGAAAGATTATATTGATTGTTATATTATTTAAGAAGAGAAACTGATACTGTATTATTCTAGATTTCTTTCTTATAATAGTAAGTGGATGATGTATTATTAAATAAGAGTTTTGATTCTTCCTTAAAGTTTATAATTGCTTACCATTTACATATGAATATACATGTATACTTGGTCACATTTTTTAAACTCTAGTTATAATAATATCTTGCTGAGCTATTATAGCTCACTCTTGCTACTTATCTATATACAGCTAGGTATGCCAATACTACGCAGAACGCCCCGCAAGAGGGTAAGGGAAAGGCGACCTTCTGAGAGCTCGTTAGCATCAATCCCCGAGGTAGACGACCAGCGCAAGGGGTTTAGTGATCTTATGTACATTAAGTGTGTAAGGTTGTAATAAATTTGGTTGTTGAAATGCTTCTTGTAGAAGCATCACTCAACAATGTACTTAAGTATGATTCTGGGTTGTAATAACTGTTTAACTCTAAACTTTTATTATGGTGAATGTTGTTCTCTGAGCATATGACTGGTGTGTGTGTGTGTGTATTACTGTGGGGTCAATTGCATAAGTATTAATTATTATAAAAAAAAAACTCAAAAGATATTGATTTAGAATGGAAGTTGGTCCGTGATGGCCCAGATTCATGACCCCGGATTTGGGGATGTCACATTTTGATTGTAGAAGTTCTCAAACATTAGAAATAAGTCTTTATGTATGACATTCCACAACCTTTTGTAATACTCAATGTTAATTCCGTCCGGACCTGGAGATTTATTGGAGTTCATGACCATTAACGTGGCATGTATCTCTTGTAGAACAAACTTGCCATCAAGTAAGTTGCTTTCTCTGTTGGACAGCTTGTTGCTAATTAGGGAACCGAGATGAAAAATGTTACTGCCAGCATCCTCATTGAAGAAAATCCTGAAGTGATCACTGAAATTTTTTTTTGACCTGTGATGGATTAGAAATCCAACCATCTTCACTCATAATGCCCTGGGTACTATTTCTCTTTATTCTGTGCTTGACCATGATATGAAAGAATCTCGAATTTGCTTCACCTTCTACATCCCATTGGATTCTCGACTTTTGTTTTAAGAAGGCTTGTCTTTCTTCATAAGCTCTATTTAGAGCTATCTCTAAGTCTTTTCTGTTATTAGATGCAGCCGTGCCTTCATCACAAGCATACAAGAGGTTTTCCAGATTTTTAACCTTTTCGAAGCAGTCACCATTGCTGCATTTGTTCCATTCTTTAATAAGGGATCTAGTAGATCTTAATTTTGCATGCATGCTCATGTCTTGATCTGCTAATGAATTCCAATGGTTTATGACCTTGTCAAGGAATAAGTCATTCTTTACCCAATGATTGAAAACCTTGAATGGTCTTGGTCCCCAATTATGGACATTGGAGCCAAAAAGAAGTGCCACATGATCAGATGATTTACGTCCCACCCCTTTTAGCCACCAGGTTGTATCTATTTGGGACCATTCCATGTTCAGCAGTGTCCTGTCTAACCTACTACATTTATCTTGGGGCCAAACCAAGAGAATTTGTAGTTGAGTAACGGAACATCCCACAGACCATTGTTGCTTATGAAACAATTAAAAGCTGCTGAATCTGATCTCTTATATTTGCAATTTAAGCTCTCTTGATCATTAAGAATGCAGTTGAAGTTTCCCATGATACAAAAGGGTTCTTCAATGTGAGAACTTAAAAGATTACTAATATCTTGCCAGAAAATCTTTTTTTCTCGAAGGCTGTTAGGACTATAAACATTAACACAATTGAATATCTGAGATGAGTTCGCAATATTACCTCTTATCCAGATCCAATTGTCCTTAATGAGCGAGGCTTCCAGAGAAAAATAGTTTTTGTTCCATGAGATTAGTAGCCCACCTGAAAGACCCCTCGATGGAGAGAATAACCAGGAGTGATCTTGTAATGACCAAAAGTATTCTTGAAGGTTATTATCTAGGGATTGACATTTTGTCTCTTGAAGAAATAATAACATTGGGTTATTATTCTTGATTAGGTCCTTCAGAGTAACCATATTCAAATTTTTTCAAACACCAGATCTGCACCAACCCATGATTTGAAGGTCGCCCCTAACTAGACTTCAGACAGGATCGCCCGATCTAGGGAAGATCAATGGTACCAAATGCAACGTTCTTCAAGGTTTGGAAAACTGAAGGCCATACCTCAAGGTCACCCAGGTAGAGAGCAAGAAAAAATGCCATCTTATGCAGAGATGGTTAGGAATGGTAAAGTAGACACCACCACTCAGGATCATCGGAGAAAGGAAAAACCAAGCAAAGTCTCAGTTATGATCCACAACATCCCGATTCACGCGAAAGCAAAAGAAATTTGGTCTTTCTTTGATAAGGAGAAGTTGATACTAGACATCATTCTACCAAAAAGAAGGGATGTCAACAACTACCGTATAGGATTTATGATGGTGAAAAATCTTAATCACACGAAGAGATTGATCAACCATTTTAATCGTGTTATCTTTCTGGGAAACATACTTTTGATCAAGCTATCGAACAAGGAATCCCAAACCAACTTTGCAAAACCCAACACATCCTACTCGGGAAACTTTGCAAAAAATAATCACGGCAGATTCACAAAGAATTCAGCTACGGCTCCGGATGAAAAAGTGTCTCCTCCAAAGGTGGACAAAAACTTCAACAAGAGGGAAGGGACTCTAGTACAACAGCCCTCCCATCGCACAGAACAGGTAACCGTAAATCTAAGTCTAAAGAAGGAACTGAGTAGAACTATAGAAGTTTATTGGGTATCACGGAGGAGTTTGAATGGGCAGATATACTACAGGAGAGGCTTTAAGGTTTAGATTTTTTTGGCATTCAAGTGAGAGGTATTTCCCATAGGAAATTCCTTTTAACCTTTGCAGACAAAGAAGATGTGGACAATGTTAATATGCAAGAGCTTCTTAAAGTCTTCTGTTCTGTTAAGCAAGTATCTTATATAGATCTTGTGGTTCCGAGATTAACTTGGATCTGGTGTGATGGTCTGCCGATTATAGCATGGAACAAAGAGACTTGGAAAAGTATTGTGGGAGATTGGGGTTACTTGTTATCGGAACAAGAAAGACCTTTACATAATGCAATGTATCAGGGACTACGTTTGTGTATTTCCACTAATAAAGTGGATAAAATAGATGAAACATTGAAAGTATTGATTGAAGGCAAAGGTTTTTGGATCAAAATAAAGGAAATAGAACCTTCTCATCCGCTTATAGAATCTCTTCAAAGACGGGAAGTGATAGCAGAGAGTAAAAAGGCTTCACAAAATCAAGAACAGAATTTTGACTCTTCAAAAGAAGACGACACACAATCTCATGCATCTCTAAATATGGGAAATTGCTCGGAGTTAAAAGAGACAGAAGCAGACATTAACCAATCTGAAAACACCCATATCAGTTTTAATATACAAGAGGACAGACACACCTTACTACAAGACAACTTGGACTCCACAGTCAATCTAAACTTACAAGAAGGCAGAAATTCCCAAAGGCGTGAAAATTGGGGCAATCCAGTTCAAGATACTAACTGGAAATTCAGAGAGAATAACATCTCTCTGGATGACTCGTCTTCTTTAGGTCTTAATGTCTCTTCCTTTGATAATGACTCCAACAAAGCTAACTCGGAATCGGAGCATGAAGTTTTACCGGAAAAGTTCTCTTTCCTGGACTTCAAAGGTGGAAAAGTTTTACCAATCTTAGCATAGGTAAGAAGAGAGGGAGGCCAAGAAAAACTCAGAAAAAGTTCTCTTTCCTGGACTTCAAAGGTGGTAAGAAAAAAATGCTCACAAGAAAAGGTGGTAAGGAGGTGGGGTGTCAAGATGCGCAAGTGGATCAATTCTACATGACTAATGAAAAAAAGGACTTGGCTACTGAGGTACTTGAAACAGGGATGTTAATGGGGTTGATCCCGTTGAAGGAAAGAACAGCTGCATTACAAGATATCAGGACTCGCATATCGAACGACCAATAAGTGTTCTCACGAGACATTTGGTAACTTCTCAGAATTTATAAATTTTTTATGGATTCGTTATCAATATTAAATTGGAATATCAGAGGCATCAACAATGATACAAATAATTGTTAATTCATTCAAACAAAACCGCTGACAAAATAATGTTACTGAAAAAATAATCAAAGTAAAAATAGATAGAAATACGATTGGGCAAATGAATGTTGGTTATATCCGGCCCGTTTGGCTATAGCTCCATTAAGGAGTTTTCAACTTTAATGAGGAAATGGTCTGTTTGGGTGCCCCGGCTTTAAGCCGGCTTTAAGTTAAAAACTGCTTTAAGTCATAAGTTCCTTTTAGGTACTTTTAACTTATGACTTATGGAGTTTTTTTTTCACAATTCTTGTAAAGTTTAAATATTATGAATTTAAATATTTTTTTAAGTCAAATTTCACTTTAAGTCAAAATTATTAAACCTCCATTTAACTTTAAGTAAAATTACCCAAACACTTTCATTCAACTTAAAGTAAACAACTTTACTTTCTCCTTTAAGTTAAAAACACCTTCATTAAGTCAAAAATAACTTATTTTAAGCAATCCCAAACGGCCATTTTGTGAATCCATATTGCTAGAACTCAATTATTAATATCAAAAAACTTCCCCGGGGCCCTGGCTCTTGCAACTCTTTCAAAATTTGGCTATTTTGTGAAAATCGAACCTATATATACACGGGAGTAGATCCAGAATCACGGACGCAATGTTATATTGTGCATGATTGCAATGTTTCAATACGGGTTGTATAACAATATCTCTGGTTTATTATTTTTTTTATTTCAATATAATTTAAACTTAATGAATAATCAATATATATATATATATATATATGTATATATATATATATATATATATATATATATATATATATATATATATATATATATATATATATAGGAAGAGGTTCAAAAGAGAACCTTTCTTAGCAAGAGAACCAGAAGACCCTCATCATCACCATTAATTTAATTTTAATCTTGTGGCTTAGATTGTGTATAAATATACTAGTATGTTACCTTTTAATGCTATAGGGGTAGTATTTGGTTATACTGAAAATACAATTAAATATACGTATTACATTATAATTTATTACCATTTTTGCACTGATTTAATTAGATACGTTACAATTAGCTATAGGCTTTCCATATTTCAATTATCAATCTAATTCTGATAATTGATTTCTAAAATCAATCATTACGTAATAAAATCAAGACGTATGTTATATCACAATTTATAGAACTTTCTCAACATTATATCGAATTAAAGTTGCATAATCTCACACATGCAGTTTGGTTTGCAAAGATGAAAGAGTCCCAGAAATATTACATAAAGATGTTTTGGAGATGACATTGAAGGATGTTTTGGAGATGATATTGAAGGTGTTCAACGAAGTGTTCTTAAGAAGTGTTTTTAAAAATATTTAATGAAAGTTTCATGACTGTAATCTTAGTAGTCTGTTAATTGCTAATAGTCTGTTAATTGCTAATCACTGATGTTATTTTAGGTTTTGACCTCTGACTTCTTTGCTCAAACAGGTCATGTACAAGATGTAATCTAGCAGTTGGTCTAATTAATGGAATCTTAACAAAATTTTAATATTTCAAATTATTGTTTGATTTCAATCGGCCACGTAATATTTCAAATTATTATTTGATTTCAATCGATCACATAAAAAAATGTATGAAATTAGGTTTTTTAATAATTTTTATAGATGATCACATAATAGAATCTCTTTAGAAAACGGTTTAGTAAATTTTTTTTCGAAAAATTATTTAATAGAACCTTAATGCAGTTTCAATATCTCAAAAATTGTATAATTTTTTTTATGTGTAATTATATAAATTCTTAAAAACACTTATAAGAATTTTTATGGTATTTTATTAAGTGTTTTTGAACATCTTGAAAGGCTTTGAAATTTTTTTTTCATAAAACAATTTATATACTTAAATTTTTAAATATATTTTGTAGATGATCACTTAATGGAATTTTGTAGATGATCACTTAATGGAATCTTAGTGTTCTTGCTAGCCTAATAATTGTGTTAGCGAAGATTATGTTCGGTGTTTCAATTGATTAAGACACGAAGCTGATGAGTATCTGATGATGAGTATAAGCAAATAAACACACTTATATTGGTTGAAAAATAGCACAATCTATAAAAATAGTTTTCACTTTTTTTTCCAAAGAACATGTTATAGAACATATAGGGAAAAAATTTTGTTTCCTTCAAAATTTCAAAATTTCCGATCATGTTAAATGGTCCAGGTATGTACAATCTGATTTATATCGACTTTCCAAAAAATACATTGAAAACCTATTTATTAGGAATTAATCAATGATTTATATTACACCCTCTTTCTAATTTCCAAAAAGAAACAAATCAAAGCATATCATCAAAAATCTTTACAATACATTTTTGTATGAAAGGAACCAAATATAATCATATATCATATTAAATTGTAAAGATATATATTCACTCGTATAATCAAGTAGAATCTCGAAAAACCTAGTAGAATCTCAAAAATATAATAAAAAAATTGACATTTTGATTTGAAACACGTAAAAGAATCTTGGTGTATTACCTAACATTACAAAATAGAATATTTTAAAAAATACTATCAAGACACCTAGTACGTAGAATTTGGAGTGTAAAATTTTTTTAATATTTTTTTTATAATTTAATATCTTTTTTTTTAATTTTGTTACATGATACGTAGTCAAAATATTTTTTAAAAAATAATTGAAGATAAGTAAATATGTAAACAAATTGTCAAAAATTAAAAAATAAAATTGTTTCCAAATAAGTATTAGAAGACCTAGTAGAATCTAAGTTGTTATACTAATTGTTTTTATTGACATATTGATATTACATGATAATTTATCCTAACAATATAAATAATTCATGTACATGATTATTTATCCAATATTATAAATAAATATTTCTTAAAATATAATTTTTTTATAAAAATATTTTATTGATCTAAATTAAATTTCGAATATAGTCATGTACAAGTACAACACTATAAATAATTTATCAAACATTTTAAAAAATCTCTAGAATATTTTTTCGAATTAAAATTCAATTTTTTATAGCAAGTTTTCTAAAATAATTTTCAAAAGAATCTCGGGAATATAATAAAAAAATTGACAATTGATTTGAAACACGTAAAAGAATCTTGGTGTATTACCTAAGATTTCTATATATAACTTAATTTTAAGAGAAATGCATAATTTTTCTTGTAAAAAATAAATATATAGAAAAATTATGTAATATACCAAGATTCTCTTAAGAATTTTGTTAATTACTCAAAAAGAATTTCTAATAATAAAAAAATTGACATATTTATTTGAAACACGTAAAAGAATCTTGGTGCATTAACGTTTCTACATATAACTTGATAGAATTTTAACATTACAAATTAGAATTTTAAAAAATACTTAACAAAATCGTAAAATATCAAGACACGTAAAAGAATCTTGGTGTATTACCTAAGATTTCTATATATAACTTAATTTTAAGAGAAATGCATAATTTTTCTTGTAGAAAAAATAAATATATAGAAAAATTATTTAATATATCAAGATTCTCTTAAGAATTTTGTTAATTACTCAAAAAGAATTTCTAAAAGATAATAAAAAATTTGACATATTTATTTGAAACACGTAAAAGAATCTTGGTGCATTAACGTTACATATAACTTGATAGAATTTTAACATTACAAATTAGAATTTTAAACAATAATTAAAAAATCGTAAAATATCAAGACACTAGTACGTAGAATCTGGAGTGTAAGATTTTTTTTAATTTTTTTTATAATTTAATAACTTTTTATATAATTTTTAAACATGATACATAGTCAAAAATTTTTTTAAGAAATAATTGAAGTTAAGTATATATGTAAACAAATTGTCAAAAATTACAAAATAAAATTGTTTCCAAATAAGTATTAAAAGACCTAGTAGAATCTAAGGTGTTATACTAATTGTTTTTATTGACATATTGATATTACATGATAATTTATTCAACACTATAAATAATTCATGTACATGATAATTTATCCGATACTATAAATAAAATAATTCTCAAAAGAATCTCGAAAATATAATAAAAAAATGACATATTGATTTGAAACACGTAAAAGAATTTAAGATTTCTATATATAACTTAATTTTAAAAGAAATGCATAATTTTTCTTTTAAATAAATAAATATATGGAAAAATTATGTAATATACCAAGATTCTCTTAGATATTTTGTTAATTACTCAAAAAGAATTTCTAAAATATAATAAAAAATTTGACATATTTATTTGAAACACGTAAACGAATCTTGATGCATTACCTAAAATTTCTACATATAACTTGAAAATCTCAATATATGAAATATACATCGTAATATCCAAAAAAACTTTTATAGTTCTAAGTAATTTATTAAAGATATTTTTAAATGTTGTCAATTTATCTATTGCATAATTTGATTAAAAGAGACTTTAAGAAAACTCTTAAATATTTCAAAAAGAACACTTCAAGAAATCCCTTCTTATAATATTTCAAAAGATTCAGATATATTTTCTATACAATTTTTTTAAAAAACTTTTAAGTAATTCATTAAAGATTCTAAGTAATTAAAGTGATATCAAATTATATTCATCCAAATATCCAAAATTAGGACAATAAATCCATATTGATGTATTTATCCCAGGTATAATCAAATTTCACGAGTAATCTATTCAACGTGCTCATGAATTTGTATATAAAGCATTGTGTTCCTTTAGATGTTCTATACAATGATTTCTTATGTAATGCATGATTTATTATTATTATTATTATTATTATTATGAATGTAACAGAATAAATTATAAGGTAATGAAAACATGTTACAATTTATAACACTGGGCACCTAAATTTGAATTTAGTATACCATTAAAATGGAGCCTCTCAGTCATAATAGAACACATATCTGAGTCTTTTAACAAGGATATTAATGTTTTTTAATGGAAATAACAACTTCAATTAACCAACAATTTGTGATACAATGGAGCAAAAGACTCCTAGCCTTAAAAATACAACGTGAACAACAACAAAACTCCCTAGCAAAACAATGACTGGCTCCGCCTGGCTCCACGGTTTAGCAAAACAAACTCGAACAAACTAGCAAAACCAAAGACTAAATTCATCATTATTAAACTTTGTAGCACCTGGACAGCTTACAAATAATCCATTCCAACAAGAACATCACATGCACTTCTTCCTCTTGATCCAATCTCTGCAATTCCAAATTTAGAGCTTATACATATCAAAATCCTCAATCACCTGACCATTATGATCTCTTGCTAAAAGACTAACAATGCTCTGCAAATATAATTTCGTCGATATTTATAGTCCAGCGCTCGATACCACTTTGATTAGTCCCAAACAGAACTTAAAGGCGCTCAAATTTTCAAGATTGAGCTTGCTTCGATTCTTCGACCCGTCTGATTCTTGATAATATAACACAATTTATTTCTTCACACCATGTCATTGCTTGCCTTCCATATAGATCAAGTCACCATGGCTACTTCCTGTACCAAGTTATTTTATTTTTCTGCAGTAAACCAGTTAACCAACTTTTAAAATTAAAAACATCTTGCAAATGATGATTCAACACCAAAAAAAAAACATCACTTGTCACTATGTTGTGCCATCCTTTAGATGATGAGTATTAACTAAATGCTTAACCAATAAAACAACATGAAATTGTATATCAACATACTAGTAAGAAATTTAAAACTGAATTGGCTATTGGATAATAAATAATAAACCAAATCAAAAACTATTATTTATCCAAGAACCGAATATGAAAAAGATGATTGTGGAGCATAAGTTTGTGCTAGATAGAAACATTTAGGAATAGAATATTCAACGTGGCCAAATCATCCTCTTCACTTGCTTAGAAACATCACGACATTCGTTCAAACTTGCTGGAACTATTCTGGAAACACACTTATATTGCAACTGATCCAATCTGTCCATTTGATCATCCTGTATTCATCAGATTAAAGAACATATATCAGCATACGAATCAAATTGATAACAAAAATATCATGGAAAAAAAAGCGATCAGGATGCAACTATGTTAGTTAATAAGATAGATTTCATCCTTATTAAAACACTTGAATCACATAAGGATGTCAGTGTTTCTTCAATTGATCCTTAATTCAAATCTTCACTGCATTTAAAGAGGAAAATTATGTATTAAGTTTGTGGAAAGATTGTAAATACACCGATAACTAAAGAACACCTTACCGAATCGTTAATACGTATCCGGATTTTTTTACAGAATCTTTGGTTATTTAAATAATACTTACAATATTGTGTTATTTTGCAAATCCTCATTATCATAGAAGTTTTCTCCATTGTCAAGCTTTCTGATATCCTTTCAAGCTTTCGATGAATTTTTCTTTACTAGTAACTGTATTTGCTTTGCTTAATACGTGTTATTAACAGAATCTTTAATACATGTGTACGTGAAATACAGCTAATATTTTGCAACCTTAATTTTGCGTTTATTGCCAAGAATAAGAAGATACATATCACGTTAATCAGATCCTAAAATAGCGTTGTTGTGAATGATGTCAATCAAAACTTGATTATATATATTTCCATTCTTAAAAGATTCTGCAAATTATTCTGTTTGGATAGTGTATAATTTTATCCTCAAACTTCGTTATAATCACAAATATGCCATTAGAATATCTGATTTATTATTTTTATTAAATCTTAGTAATCAACGGTCTAAGATGAGGTCTTCTGGTTCTCTTGATAGGGAGGTTCTCCCTAGAACCTTACCCATATATATATATATATATATATATATATATATATATATAAAGGAGGATACGCGGGAGTTTAGGTGGCGCTCTAAGATCGTCTCAATCTATTTTTCTAATTTTCTAGAATTTTAAAATTTTAAACACTTATAAATATAAAAATATCATTTAACATATTAGAAGTGGAATAGGTGTTCGAATTTATAGAGGAGAAGAGTTCGAATTTATAGGAAGACATATGATTAGAACTTCTATTGGAAGTAGAATAAGTATTTATAAAGCATATGATTAAAAGTTCTATTGAAAGTAGAATAGGAGTTCGAATTTATAGAGAATAAGAGTTCAAATTTATAGAAAAAACATATAAATAAAAGTTTCTATTGGAAGTAGAATAAGTATTTATAAAGCATAAGATTAAAAGTTCTATTGGAAGTAGAATAGGAGTTCGAATTAATAGAGAATAAGAATTCGAATTTATAGAAAAACATATAAATAAAAGTTCTTTTAGAAGTAGAATAGGTGTTTGGATATATAGAACATCCATATAACTAAATATTTTATAGAAAGAACGATCTTCTTAAATTATATATTTTTTTGTATAAGTTAATTATACTTCTATTATGAAATTTATACATAAATCCAATACTATTATCAAAAAAAAAAAGTCATCGTATTTAAAAAGAAAAGAATTGATGTGTTAACATTATAAAAGAACTTTCTCATGGATGATTCCTAAATAAAAATAGGAGTATCTATAACATAAAGAGAAAATAAATGTGTTTTCATTTTCTAAAACTCCATAAATTTTAGAAAGTCTAGATAAAGTATAAATTGGAATTCACTCTATTTTTTAGATTTTAATTTTAAGGAAAATAGTTGTTGTGTAAGATAAGTATCATTAATAATATGTAATAAATTTGGAATTTCAACCTAAACGAGAGCGGCTCGAAACGTGTTTAACGGAAAGACGACTCACTATAAAAGATTGTACTGTATTAGCTATTAAAATATCATTTTGATGTTATAAATTTTATTTTATTTTTAGGATCTGATTTTTATGGATAAACATTATCATACAAGTAATATATGTAAAAGTTAGGTTTTTGGTCTTAACGAGGGAGCGGATAAATAGTAATAACCGTGTTTAACAAGAAAGCGATTCATTAGAGAAGACCGTATAAGGATGTTTGAATATATAAGGAATACATAAAATAAAATGTTTTATTAGAAGTAGAATACGAGGACAGTGGAGACGTCTTACACGATTTTTAAAACTATATATCTTTTTTCCTAGAAATCCTTTATTTTTTCTTTTTTATACAAGTTAATTATACTTGCATTAGAAAAATATATCCATAAATTTAATATCATTTTCGTAACGAAAAGTATTCGAATTTATTTATTTTTATATGTTAACATAACAGAAAGACATTCCCATGCGGAAGTTGTAAATAAATACATGAATATCTATAATATATAGAAAATATAAGATGTATTTTCATTTTTTAAACTCTATAAATATTAGAAAGTTTAAAGAATATAAAAATTGGAATTTGCTTTCTTTATATAATTTGTTAGAATTTCGGTTCCAAATAAGAGCGGCTCGAAACGTATTTAACGGGAAGACGGCTAACTAGAAAAGATTGTATTAGCTATTAGAATTTGATATTGATGTCATAATTTTTTTTTTTTTATTGTTCGATTTTATGGATAAAAGGTATTATATAAGTCTTTAAAATATATATTAAAGTTGAGATTTCAATTTTAACGAGAGAGCGGCCCAATCGAAAGAATAGTGTTTAACAAGAAATTGATTCATTAGAAAATGATATTTAACTATTAAAATTTAATATTAATATTATAATATAACGTAAATGTATGTGTTTTTTTAAAAAATATTATAACGCCGCCGCGAAGCGCGGCTTTATCGACTAGTTCTTTTGAATATGATTTCAAACTAATCCTGGTAATTGCAACTAATTACTAAATAACAAATATGTTTATGTAATTTAAAAACAAAGTAATTGAAATTATTTGTTAATAATTCGTATAATTCTTTATTCGAATAACTAGTGTGTAAGTTAAAATATAATTGAGACCTCATCAATTCAATTAGAGTGTTTTTTGATTGAGTTAAAGGTTAAAATAATTTTAACACGCGACTTAATCAAATAAAACTCTAACTGAATTGATAAAGTCTCAATAATACATTAACTTTTTTTTTTGAAGTAAACGTACTTGCTTTCATTATATAGCATCAATAATCAATACATCATGGATGAAATCTAGAGCGGTATCAACCCACTCATGAGTGCCTGACATAGAATGAATAGCCCTAGCCAACCTATGAGCTACCTCATTCGCAGACCTATAAACGAAATCAACTAGCACTTCATCATAGTGCTTAAATAAATCAATACAACTTAACACAATGGAATGAAAATATGTCCTCCCTCTAACACCTCTACATGCTTCCGCAAGCATCTTGGAATCAGTTTCAAAAACACATCTCTTGTATCCCAGTTCTTTAATCCACGAGAGAGCCTCTTCCAATCCCACTGCTTCTGCTTCACGAGGTTGGTAAAGAGCTTCGAATTTCTGATTTCTTGCTCTAACAAAGTCGCCCTGCTCATTACGAATGACCATGCCTACACCCGTATATCCATCTTCCTCAAACACAGCAGCGTCAATATTAACTTTTACCCAACCAGGCTGGGGGGGATTCCACCTTCTCGCACTCACATGTGGCACAACTGTATGCTTTTGCTTAGCTAATGAACTCTGCTTCCACTCATACAACATGTTCATTGCCGTTGATTGTAGTCCAAATGCAGAGATATTAATTTTATCCCAAATCCACTTATTCCTTCGGTTCCAAAGATTCCAGCAAATCATACCAACTAAGGCTAGCTTTTGTCGTGAACAGACATTAACCAGATTCTGAAAAATATCGAAAATATTTCCTGCATAACCAGCAGAGCTAACCTCATCAATCCCTACATTTAACCAGACCTCTCTTGCAAACGAGCAATCGAACAGAACGTGAGTTGCATCTTCATCTCTTATTAAGCACCACGAACATTTTGTATCCAGTTGCACTCTTTTTGCTGCTAGAGCTGTTAATGTTGGCAAACAAAATTTACAAACTCTCCATATAAAGTTTATCACCTTTCCTGGCAAATCTAGTGACCAAATTTTTTTCCAGAAAGATGCCTGAGCCCATGTTTGTTCACCCTGAATCTTCCTATAACAACTCTTCACCGTAAATATTCCCGACTCCTCCAAACTCCAGAACCAAGAATCTTCTGCATGATACCTTGGACTTGGAATACTTTTGATCAGCTGCATATATCTGTTATTGAAAATATCTCTCAATACTTCTTCATCCCATCTATTGGTTCCTGTCTCCATCAGATTTACAACTCTTGTATGGTCCAGTTCACGGGGCATATTGGTTGTTAAAAAACCATTTTCTCTACATGGTAGCCAGGGAACTTCCCAAACCTTTTTAGCTTCCCCATTGCCAATACGCCTCCTGCTTCCTTGTTTGACCATATCTTGTGCAGCAAAGATACTTCTCCACATATAACTAGGGTTATCACCCAACTGAGCTTGCAAAAAATCACTTCTCGGGAAATACCTTGCTTTCATAATGCTTGTGACTAAAGGGTTTTCATTATTGAGCAACCGCCACCCTTGCTTTGCTAGCATGGCAATGTTAAACTTACTTAATTCTCTAAAACCTAGCCCTCCCCCTGTTTTATGCATACACAGCCTGTCCCAAGCCATCTAATTAATTCCTCTATTCACTCCCTCATTACCCCACAAAAAAGAATTCATTTTCCGTTGAATTCCATTACAAAAATCACTTGGTATCAACAGCAACTGCATCCAGAAATTCGGTATTGTTTGGGCAGCCATTTTCAACAATACTAACTTTCCTCCTTTCGACAATGCTTTATTTCCCCAAACTTGTAACTTCTAATTTACACGATCACTTAAGAATTTGAATGCATCATTCTTCCTTCTCCCTATGTGCATTGGCAACCCTAAATAGTTACCTGGTGTAGGAATTTCACGAACTTGTAGGACATCACACACTTGCTCCCTATGACTTCTCTGAGTATTTGGACTAAACACTATGTTTGATTTTCCAAAATTTATCGCTTTCCCTGACAATGTTTCATACCTCCTCAGTATATTTTTCATAGTATTTGCTTCGGCTAATGTGGCTTTAAAGAAAAGATAGCAGTCATCTGCAAACAGCAAATGAGAAACTGCTGGGGCACTTCGAGCTATTCTGCATCCATGTATCAAACCCACTTGTTCTGCTCTCCTAATCATGGAACTCAAGCCTTCGGCACAAAGTATATAAAGATAAGGGGAAATAGGATCCCCTTGTCTGACTCCTCGACTTGGTTGTATATCACCAAAAATTTCACCATCTTAGAGGAAGCTATAGGACACTGACTTCACACAGCACATAACCTGATCCCTCCATGTACTATTAAATCCAAAGCGCAGCATCATTGAGTCAAGAAAATACCATTCTAATCTGTCATATGCTTTAGAGATATCGAGTTTTAACCCCAAAACACCATTTGCTCCTTGTGTACGCCTCCTAATATAATGATTAATTTCGAATGCAATAAGTGCATTATCAGTGAGCAATCTACCTTCCACAAAAGCACTCTGCTATTCCGAAATAATTATTGGCAAGCATCTCTTCAACCGATTGGCCAGGACTTTAGATAATATTCTAAAGAGCACATTTCACAATGAAATTGGACGCAATTCAGTCATTGTTTGAGGTTGTTTGGTTTTGGGGATAAGACATACAACAGTTCTATTAATCCCACTTGGTAACTCTCCTGTTCTCAAAAATTGTTGGCAAAATCTAACCACATCTTCGCCTATAATTCCCCAATAAGCTTGAAAGAACCCCGGATTTAAGCCATCAAAACCTGGGGACTTATCTGGATGCATTGCAAAGGCAGCACTCCTAACTTCATCTCTCGTAACTGGTTCGATAAGCTCATTATTTTGCTCTGTTGTAATCTGCTGCACTCCATCTCGGTCTGACAATCCTTCATGGGCTCCTGAGCTTTGAAACAACTCAGAAAAATAATCAATAATTATTTCCCTAATCCCATCTTTATCTTCAACCCATTCCCCATTCGAGTTCTTTAATTTTGTCACCTGATTTGTCTTTCTCCTCCCCGATGCAAACTCATGAAAAAACTTAGTATTATGATCACCTTCCGTAAGCCAGAATTGTTTTGACTGTTGTTTCCAATACACCTCCTGTTTTTCCAAAAGCTTTAGAAATTCATCTCGTGCCTCATTATATCGAGCAACTCCATAAGCATCCCTGCATGACCGAAACTTTTTCATTTCTTTTCTGTATCGCTGAATATTCATACGCATGATAAGTGGATTTTATATCCACTTGGAGCATTCTAAATCGGCTTAAATTGATTGTCTTGGGCTCAAGTTTCTTGTAGTTTTGATGTGTTTTGTTTAGTTGTGCAGATTTACAAGGATGTTGATTATGGTGGATGTTTTTGTCGTTTTTGGAGATTTAATTTATTAAAATTCGGATTTATTGGGCTGCACGCGTGAGATTCACTGTTTGGGCCATATCTTGAGTTCTATAAGTCTGTTTTCAGCCCGTAAGCAGTCCACGCGAAGATAACGAGATTCTATATCATTCTAAGGTGGTCCAGAGGCCCAATTACGTCTGGAACGGCTCTGGAAAACAGAAGAAAAGTCAGCTACGAATTTCCCTTTAAAACAGAATCAGTTTAGGAAACGTATCTTGCAGAAATTCTATTATAATTCTGTTTCGGTATTTTCTTGCTGGGCAAGACTTTTAGAGCCTATTTAAACACATCCTACCATTGTAATAGATATATACACATTATCAATAGTTTTATTACTTGTAACCTAGCTTAGATCTGCAAGAGAGAAAAGGAGAGAAGGATTCAACGCTCGTGACAAGCAACAGATCTAGATCTACTTCATCTTTTGTTCTAGATTTGTTTTCTCAACTTTTATTTATTAATATAATTACGTCTTTTATTCATATCTTGTTATTTACCATGTTTTCATCAAATCCCATGGTGACGAAAGGTTTAATTATGAACTAATCGTTGTCATGGGATCCTAGTGGATTTATATATGTAGCTTAGTAGTTTGCATGCCTTAAAGATTTATGTGTGGTGAATTCTTGATATCCTCGTATGGTTAATCTTAATGCTTTTGGATGCGTAGCTAACATCTAAATTGAATTGTTAATCTCTTGTGAAGCGAGAGTGGATCTTGAGATTTAGAACTTGCCATGCTAGCATAGGTTCATAATTGTTTATCAATATGATTCGTGGTGTGAGATGAAAATACTTATACTGCCCTGTGTGATCATTATGAATAACTTATGCTTAAACCTTTATGTTTTCAAATTCTATAGAGATATAGGGTCTAAACATAATAGGTGCCTACTCATCTTCTATCTCTTTTGTGGATGTATGCGTAGATTGGTACTAGTATACCGAGAGGTAACTTTTACTCTTTTCGTGTTATTCGATCAGATATCAACCCCATCGCATGTTTTAATTAAAGGCTGCAACTCTAAGTGAAGTAGATGATGAAACTAGGATTCCATGTTTTATTCTCATATTAGTAATTTGACTTTAATCTCTTTAATTAGTTAATCTTTAGTTTGATAATTAATTTAGTAGTTAATAAAAATCCAATTTGTTATTTGTCTTAGCAGTGGATAAAAACCATACATCGGTGCATAGGTACATTAATTGAATTGAACACTGTTGTGCCCAAAATCTCCATGGGCTAGATTTAGGCCCATTAAGCTATAGGGTTCGACCCATACAAGCCAGAAGATTGATCCAGTACGAGTTATGAAGATCAAATAGAAGAAATGACTAAGGAAGTATGAGTATCAGGAGGTTCCCAATGGTCAGGAAGCTGAGCAGAGCACTAGAAGACCAGGTTCCTCCAAGCAAAAGAGTTCGAATTAGCACAGCAACAGCCATAGAGGTAATAAAAGCATATGGAGAGTTATCCAATCTAACCAGTTTGTTATTTGTGCAGGTATTGACACCAAAAGGGAGGTCCCTAAGTGATATGTCCCGAATAAGGAGGTCCCTGAGAAACAGGCTCCTGAAATGTAGGTTCCTGAGCACCAGGTTCCTACGAGTTGCCAACAGAAAGTTCTAGAAGCCATCTAGAACAGATAAACGAATTGGTATCTGAGTATGATTCTAGGGCGCAGATGATCCTAGAATAACTCTAACCAATGAGAGAATCATAAGTGGGGTACGAACTCGAGTTCTACTCCACTTAGCCAAACTAGTTCGTGAAAGGCTCTAAAGGAACCTGAGTCCAACACGAATTAGATGACCGAATGCAGCTATTCCAGTAAGAGACAGAATCATACTAGAACTACGTGAGCTTGATCCCTATAAATACAAGGGTACGTAGGCACCTCAGGGTACGACGCATTAAGTTCTCTAATTTTCTCTAAAGGCACCTGAGATTATTGGAGATACCCTCGAGCTCAGCTCAACCCCCACAAACACAACCCAAACCTTTTTCATAGAACAGTTGATCGCTAGCCTATACAACTACCTGTAAACCTCACATAAGTTGATTACGAAATCCACTCATCAACATTGGCGCTAGAAGGAGGGGATAGTTAATATCTTAAGAGTGGAAAAGATGTCAGGCAGCTCGGAAAGCGAAGCAACCCGTTCTGAGCGACAGGTTCATGAGGAGAACACATCTCCTCCCAGAGCACCGAAGGTCACTAAAGCAGCCATGATGGAAATCCTAAAGACTGTGGGAGAACGTTTATCGACTTTGGAGCAGGCTTCAAGCAAAAAGAAGAAAAAGAAGGCAAAGAAGAGCAAGAAGTCGAAGGTTACTCCGAAACAGTTGAATTTTGAAGAATCTGAGAATGGAGAGGAGGTTCCAGACGATGGTGAAGAATCGAAGGAAGATAATGATGATGAAGATATGGAGAATCCTGAGAAGAGTAAAACTGGTAGCAAGGACCGTACAGGGTCCAAGAAAAAGAAGAAAACCAAGACTGGAGGTTCCTCAAAGAAAAAGAAGAAAGATAAAGACCCATCTGTCGAGATAATTGAAGAAAAAAGCACGGATTCAGATGAGGACACTGAAGAATCAAGCGCTGCAGGGTCGCAAGAGGAAGAAGGGACGAGTAAGAAGACAAAGGCGGAAGCTGTTGGGGAGGTGACAGCAGAAGATGTCAAGAAAATTTTGGCTCAACTCAAGGACGAAAAGAATCTTGCTGTGAACCCTATAACAGCCTCACCTTTCACCAAGAAGGTTCGAAAGTCGGCTCTGCCTAGGTCTTACAGGCCTTCGAATGAATTGAAATTCGATGGGACCACTGACCCTGTTGAGTATCTAAGTCGTTTTGACACAGAGATGGATGTTTATCAAGTGAAGGAAGCCACCAGGTGCAGGTTACTGGCTGCAACTCTACAGGGCGGAGCCCATCAATGGTTCAAAAGGTTACCTGCAGATTCGATCGGTTCTTGGGCAAGTATGGGGAAGCTCTTTGTCACTCAATTCAGAGCATCTGTTGCATTTGCCCCACCAACCAATACCTTAGCCAATATCAAGCAAAGACCTAGTGAGACATTGACAGAATATTTCAAGAGGTTTAATGCGGAGGTTCCTAAAGTTAGGAAGGCATCTGAGGAAACAATAAAGAATTTCTTAATCGCTGGAGTCAAAGGAGGCTCAGATTTTTGGAAAGCACTGCAGGGAAAAGAACCAGAGACATTGGCCGATTTTTATGCCCAGGCAGAACCCTTTCGATTGGTGGAGGAGTCTCTAGCTGAATTAAGGAAGGATCCAGATTTTGTAAGGCAAAGTGGAAGCAAGAGGTCGAGACAAAGAAGCCCCAACGGTCGTGACAATAAAAAGGTGGTTAGTCGCACATCCCAGGTGAAGCCAGAAGCTGTGAATCCTACTAAACCTGTCATGAGTCAGGTACCGCCACCAGCTTCCTATAACAACAATAGACCAGAGAGACCCGTCTATGAAACTTTCACCCCTTTGGTAGCTCCGATTGATCATATTTACGCAGTGAATGAGAAGTCCTCATGGTTTAAAAAGCCTTTCAGAACCGGTCCCCCAGGGAATAAGAATGAACGCCCCTACTGTGACTTCCATGATAATAATGGGCATAATACTGCAGATTGTCGTCACCTCAGGGATCTAATTGAAACTCTAATCAGACAAGGGCAATTGAGTGAATGGGTGGCTCAGGAAGGAAAAAAGTATAGAGATGAGAAGACTCAGAAGACACAGACACAGGAACCTGTCGTGATGGAGGGACCACCTAAGGCTGGGTGCATACGCACAATTATAGGAGGTCCCCATATTGGAGGAAGCAGCAGGAATGCCATGGAGAGGTATACTCGTGAGGCTAAAGAACGTCCTTTAACCAGTATTTACAATCTGTCCCAGAGGTCCCCAAAGCTGTTTGAAAGAGAGGATGCAGATATTACTTTCACTGAAGAAGATGCTTCCTGGGTACATCATCCCCATACTGACGCTTTGGTTGTTGAGGCAGGAATTGGATCTTATGAGGTTCATCGAGTGCTAGTTGATAATGGAAGCTCTGTAAACTTGCTATCTTACTCAGCTTTCAAGAAGATGCATTTTCTGGATAAAGACTTAACTCCAACAAACGATACCTTGTACGGATTCACTAATAATCAGGTTCCTATCAAAGGTAAGATTCGTTTGCCAGTAACCTTAGGTGATAAACCATGTTGCATTACACAGTTGGTAGAATTCATTGTTATAGAAGAGAATATGAATTACAATGCTATTTTGGGAAGACCCATTTTGAAGGAGATGAGGGTAATAACCTCCATTTACCACCTCACTATGAAGTTCCCGACGCCAAATGGAGTTGGCATAGTTCGGGGATGTCAGTATGAGTCTAGAGAGTGTTACACCAAAGCTTTGCAACATGCTGCTAGAGCTGCTAAATTGCCTGAGCCTATGGACGAGGTTCCTGATAGTTTTCCAGGAAAGAACCCAGACAAGATAACGGTCGACCTGCGCAGTTCGCCTTTGGAAGGTTTTGTGTCAGCCTCTTGTAGAGCTATAAGAATTGAAGAGATCATAGAAGAGGAACCTCGTGCTGAGTTTCCCGTTTTTCGGGGACCAGATACCCCCTACTTACTGATAGAAGGTGCACCCCCTACGGATAAGGATGGTGATGTGTGTATGGTAGAAGGGTTGGATGAAGAAAAATCCCGAAAACTGAAACATAACGGATGCAATGAAGACAGTCAGCCAGCATCAAAGAGAATGAATGTCATGCACGAAGTGCAGGAACCGTCTACCGTCCAGGAACCTCAAGAGGACTCAACCGCAGAGATGGAGGTAGATTTAGATCCTCGAATGCCAGAAACCATGGTAAAGGCTGGACCAGCTGGTGAAACTCTGGATGTGAAGATCAATGACAAAGATGGTATAAAGGTGTTGAAGATTGGAGCTCAACTCAATCCAGCCTTAAAGGAATCTCTCATTACTTTTTTGGGCAAGAACCTGGATGTGTTTGCCTGGTGTCATGCAGATATGGAAGGGATAGATCCAAGGGTCATGTGTCATAAGTTGAATATTGATCCAGAAAAGAAAGGAGTGAGACAGAAGCGAAGACCAGTTAGTGGAGAAAGAGCCCAGGCATTGAAAGAAGAGGTCGACAGATTATTGGATGCAGGATTAGTTAAAGAATCTTTTTACCCAGTATGGTTGGCAAATCCTGTTTTGGTAAAGAAACCTAATGGGAAATGGAGAACCTGTGTGGACTTCTCAGATCTCAACAAAGCATGTCCGAAGGACAGCTTCCCACTGCCACGGATTGATCAGTTAGTGGATGCAACAGCTGGACATGCCCTCCTTAGCTTCATGGATGCCTATTCAGGTTACAATCAAATCCCTATGTATGAACCTGACCAAGAGCATACTTCTTTTATTACGGACAGAGGTCTTTATTGCTATGTATGCATGCCATTTGGGTTGATTAATGCTGGAGCTACATATCAACGGTTAATGAATATGATGTTTAAAGACCAAATTGGCCATACTATGGAGGTATATGTGGATGATATGTTAGTCAAGTCTAAGGAAGCTGTTGACCATGTAAAGCACTTAGAAGAAATGTTTGGAATCTTGCGGAAGTACAGAATGAAGCTGAACCCTCAAAAATGTGTGTTTGGGGTAGAATCAGGAAAGTTTCTGGGTTTCATGGTAAACCACAGAGGTATCGAAGCCAACCCAGCCAAGATTAAAGCATTGATTGATATGAGGTCTCCGAGAACTGTGAGAGAGGTTCAATCTCTTACAGGAAGAGTTGCAGCTTTGAATAGATTCATTTCGAGGTCCACGGATAAGTGTCAGGAGTTCTTTAAAGCTATAAAGAAAGGAAACAAATTTGAGTGGACCGCAGAATGTGAGATAGCGTTTGGAAAGCTAAAGGAGCATTTGGGGAGCCCCCCACTGTTAGCCAAACCTGTGGATGGAGAAACATTGATACTTTATTTGGCTGTGTCAGAGTATTCCATTAGTGCAGTTCTGGTTCGAGAAGAGAATGGACAGCAGAGCCCAGTTTACTATGTTAGTAAAAGGTTACTTGATGCAGAAACGAGGTACACAGGAATGGAGAAATTGGTTTTCGCGTTGATTCTGGCTTCCAGGAAGCTGCGACCTTATTTCCAAGCTCACAAGATTGAAGTAAGAACCTCATATCCACTTAAGCAAGTGATGCATAGGCCAGAAACTTCTGGAAGAATGTTAAAGTGGGCTGTGGAGCTAGGTCAGTTCGATATAGAATATAAGCCAAAGACAGCAATCAAAGCTCAAGCTTTAGCAGATTTCTTAATCGAGTTTCCACCTCATGTAGAGGTTACCGGCCAAGAGGGGCCAAAAGAGGTGGAGGAAAGACAGGCAGACAATGACAACTGCGCACCTTGGTGGACACTGTATGTAGATGGAGCTGCTAACAGTGGTGGAGCAGGTGCAGGCATAGAACTAGTTAGTCCAGAAGGGCACCAACTCTATAGCTCGATTCATTTTGCTTTTAAAGCCACGAACAATGATGCAGAATATGAGGCATTGATTGCAGGCCTCAAGTTGGCTTTGGAGATGAAAGTAGAGAATATCAGAGTGTTTAGTGATTCGATGTTAGTAGTTTGGCAGATTCGTGGTGGTTTTCAGGCGAGAGGGCCAAGAACAGACTTATATTTGAGATATTCCCAGGAGTTGATCGCAAGGTTCAGAGAGGTGAAGCTGGATCAAGTACCTCGAGGAAAGAATACCAAAGCGGATGCATTGGCCAAGCTAGGGTCACAGAAAGAATCCACATTATTGGGGGTAATTCCACTTCAAATCCAGGAGCAACCAAGTGTTTTCAAGGAAGAGGTAATGGACATTGAATTTCCAGTTGAAGATTCCTGGATGACCCCGATATATCGTTACCTGGACAAAGGGGAGCTACCTCCCAATCAAAGTGATATCAGGAAGCTGAGGTATCGGGCAGCCAGGTATGTAATTTATGATGGAGTTCTGTATAAGCGAGGATTCAATCAGCCTTTGCTCAAGTGTGTAGCTGGAGAACAATGCAAGTATATCCTCGAGGAAATTCATGAAGGAGTATGTGGAAATCACTCGGGGGGTAATTCTTTAGCCGTGAAAGTCCTTCGACAAGGATATTATTGGCCAACCATTAAAGCAGATGCCGCAAAGTTCGTGCAGGCATGCAGTAATTGTCAGAGGTTTGCCAATTTTGATAGTCGTCCGGTAGCACCTATCAAACCGATTGTTAGCCCTTGGCCATTCGCTGTTTGGGGAATAGACCTCATTGGTGAGCTCCCGAAAGGAAAAGGAGGAGTGAAATACGCAGTGGTCGCAGTTGATTACTTTACAAAGTGGGCGGAAGCAGAACCACTTGCTAAGATTACAGCGTCAAAATTGACTGAATTTGTGTTTCGAGCTATTGTATGCAGGTTTGGCATTCCACAGAAGCTGATTTCTGACAATGGGAAGCAGTTCGATAGTAGAGAGCTTAGAGGATTGTGTGAGCAGTTTGGAATCCAAAAAGCATTTTCAGCAGTGTATTATCCGCAGAGTAATGGACAGACTGAAGCAGTGAATAAGATTATCAAGCACACTTTGAAGACAAGGCTTGAAGATAAGAAGGGAAGCTGGCCAGAGGAGCTTCCTGGAGTCTTGTGGTCGTATAATACCACGCCTAGAACTACAACTGGTGAGTCTCCTTTTACCCTCACTTATGGTTGTGAAGCTATGGTACCTGTGGAAGTTGGAACAGGTTCCTTGAGAAGAAAGTATTTTGATCCCGAGAGCAATGAGGTCAATCATAGACTGTATTTGGACATGGTCGAAGAGTTGAGAACAGATTCACAAGTGAAGTTAGCAGCATATCAACAGAGAGTTCGAAGGTATTACGACAAAAAGGTGAAGGCAAGACCTTTTAAAGTTGGAGACCTAGTTCTGAGAAAAGTCATGCCAAATACCAGGGTTCTGGCACATGGAGCTTTTGGAGCAAATTGGGAAGGACCTTACCAGATAAAGTCAGCCATTTGGGAAGGAACCTACCACTTGATGGATATGGATGGGAACCTCATTCCGAGAGCTTGGAATGCAGAGCATCTCAAGAAGTATTATCAGTAACTCTTTTATGTGTTTTTCTTAGGAAAAGTAAGGCTCTTTCAGCCCAAGAATAAAGGCAGCTTATTAGTTATAGCTGACCAGCATTTTGATTTCAGTATTTAATTATGCATGTACTCGGGGGGTATTTGATGTGAACCTCCCTACTTGCAAGACAATTTTTTCAAGTATTGAGCGATGTATAGCTCTACGTTAAATATTTTGAGTGCATTGTTTGCAGCTATAGCTCCTTAATAGTTCTTTTACGTAATAATCATTACCCAAAAGAACTGGGGGGTAGTATTCCTACTTAGGCAGTATTGCACATGCTATGATTTGATATTTCATATACCAATTTGAAATTTTTGAAACAGGTTACCTAGATTAACAGGTTCCTGTAGCATTGTGTTGCATTTTGCAGGTTACCTAAGCTGACAGGTTCCTGTAGCATTGACAGTATGTGTGAAGTATGAATATGAATTGACAGAATGTGCAGACTACAGATTGCATCGAGCAAAGTCCCAGGTAGCTTCCTGGGCATCGAGCAAAGTCCCAGGTAGCTTCCTGGGCATCGAGCAAAGTCCCAGGTAGCTTCCTGGGCATCGAGCAAAGTCCCAGGTAGCTTCCTGGGCATTGAGCAAAGTCCCAGGTAGCTTCCTGGGCGTCGAGCAAAGTCCCAGGTAGCTTCCTGGGCATTAAGCAAAGTCCCAGGTAGCTTCCTGGGCATCGAGAAAAAGTCCCAGGTAGCTTCCTGGGCACGAGAAAAGCCTCAGGTAGCTTCCTGAGCAAATGTGATTGAAAAGCCTCAGTTGACTGAGCACGACATTGTTGCCAAAAGCCTCAAGTTTCTTGAGCATGTGAATTAAAGTCCTGACAAAAGGCACCTAAAGTCCTGACAAAAGGCATCTAAAGTCCTGACAAAAGGCACCTTAAAGAGAAGCCTAATAAGCTCTCCCTCATGTGGAACCGCCTTTGGCACATGGGAAGAAGGGATAAAATCCTTAGCATTTACCTTCATAAGATGTCTAGCCTGACACATGGAGAAGAGGAATCTGTGTGGACTCCCAGAACGGCACACAGGTTCCTAGAATCGTCCCGAGGTACAAAAAGGAACCAATATGCCTCGAGGCATGTTGGAACCTAGAGATTAGGATTGGGAGCCAAGCAGGCAACCTTTCCAAGAGATGACCCGAATTAAACAAAAGAAATTTTACTAACCTTAACTAGTTTTTGTTTTATGTTTATTTTGCAGGTTTAATGGTCGAGGAACCTGGTCAAATTATTTAGGATCTAAGGTTATCAGAAAGGGTTTTTAGTTCAAAAGGCGACTCTGATAATGTTAAGTGAAGTATGAGAAAAGACGTGTTTAGGCTTACAAGGTTGATCAGGTATTTTGTAGGGAACCTGGTTTAGACCTGGGAGGAACCTCTAAGGAAAACTACAATTCAGATTACGGTGGTGAATACATGTCTCGAAGTATAAACAAAAAAGGGTTCCAAGTCTGCAAGTAAGCTATATTTAGTTACATGTTATTTTGAGAAAATTATAAGTGAAAGTATGTATGCATCCTGTTTCTTATAACGGGTTATCCCACATAAGCTTGGATGTATAAGTATGGACACTAATTAGTTTTTAAGATGCATGATGATAAAGTATTCTACGAGGTTTTAAAAAAAAAAAAGGTGTGCAATATTAAGTACAGATGCAAGTTAAGAAATTAGGCGTGAGCAAGCAAGAGCAAGAGATATAGCAAAAATAGATAATAGTCATCAGAAACATAAAGAGTTATAGGGTACAAGGACCCTAGGTAAACCAAAGTTAAAGGCACGAAGGCCATTGAAACCAAGTTAAACTACATCCCGCGAGGCACTACGAGGGGCCCGCAACCTCAAGGAAAGTTATGGAAAGTTCAGAAAATTTATGAAGCTCTAGGCAGGAGATACTTTACTAGATTCTTCGATGGCTGAGGAAGGTGGAAGAGTGGTTGGAGTAACGTCAGGAGCAGGAATCTCTGCAGTCTCAAGGGTGGCACCCGGAGACCTCTCAACCGTTTTCACGGGAGGTACAGAGTTTGCAGCAGCAGCTTTCTCCTCAAAATCTTTGATCATCCCTACTACGTCTTCACCCAAGAGGGACCAATTTATATTGGGCATCTTCTCCCATGTGGAACGTATGTAGTCATTAATACCTTCATCATAGCCTTCATCATATCTGGCCTTCTCCTTGATAAGTATGGATGACTTCACAACTTCAGCAGCAGCATTCAAGGCATCCACCTGGGCTTCCAGTTCATTGGTTCTTTCTAACATCGACAGTTTCTCGTCCCTAAGGATCTTGACCTGACCTTGAAGTTCGATTTTCTCATCTTTTAAAGAGGTCTCCACAATCTTGGCATTTCTGACAGCCGCAGTGGCAATGTTTGCCTTATCCTCACTAGCAGCTAGTTCTGTTTTGAGTTTGCGAATTTCTCCTTGAAGTTGAAGGTCATATTGGGTCTTTACAGCAAACTCGTCACAGTATCTGAGAGCAAAGAAAGCAGATTGAGCAGTAGCAAACCTCATGGCGTGCATGGCTTCAGTAGAACTCATCTTACTCCAGGCAGCTATTGTCTCTGTAGGAACATGGGTGTCAATCATGTCTTTGAACAGGTTGGAGGATTGATCAGGATCGGTTTTTACTGCTTTGCTTTTCCTTGACGAGCGAGTCTGGGGAGCTGCTGAGAGGTCAAGAGTTGTCTGAGCAAATTTCCTCTTTGAAGAACCAGAATGAGTAGTTTGGGAAGCAGGAGTGCCAGGAATTTGATTAATAGGAGTTGCATTCAGCGGAACCTCCTTAGTTTCAGTCTTGAAGATCTCATCCACGTTCTTGGACCTCTTGATAAACGATGGGGCTTTTGGAGCCATATCTGCGAAAGAAAATACAAGAAAGCATCAGAGATTTATATACAGAATAAGCAGGTAAAAGTACAGATGTATAACAATAGAAAAGAAAGGACAACAACAGGGGAACTCATACCAGAAGCTGAGGGCATAAAACCTAGGGCAGATAAATTATCAGGGGTCAATAGGATCATACAATCTCTTATGGCCGAAGAATGCTTCAAAGCCTCTTTAGCTCTCATTAAGCAAGCTCCAGTGAGAATAGTCTGTTTTGGAATTAATGGGCGGCAATTGAATTCAAAGCGGATAGAGGGACAATCAAAGCAGTAAAGGAACTGCTCTTGCCATTGATCAAAGTTCTGTTTAACACCTTTTATACATTGGCCTTGATGACTAGGCCAGGCAGTCAGATAGAAGCAACCAGAACCCTTCCCAGTGTCCTTTAATCTGAAGAAGTAACCTAATTCATGTGCAGATAGTGGGGTTGTAAACATGCTAGTGTACAGAATGTAGGTACTAATGGCTAACCTATATGAGTTAGGTGTCAATTGGAGAGGGGCCAAACCATAGAAGTCAAGAACCTCTCTCAGGAAAGGATGCAGAGGGAAATATACACCAACTTTGAAGAAGGCAGCAGAGGTTACAACATTTGGAATACCTCGATCAGGTATCTTGGTATCAAACTTATGAGCTCTCTCACCTGGTTTAGGGATAACAATGGAGCAGGATGGACGAACACATTCCTCATACAATTTCTCTAACCTAGTCAAGGTCATAAGAGAATCCATTTTGTCACAGAAAGGTACGATTTCTTGCTTATACAACTCTCTTTCAACGGACACTTCGTTATCAAAATCAGGATCCGGGATCAGACTATGATCAGGCTTAGACACTTCCTCTCCGTCAGAGGGCCAATCATCCCCCAAATCTACAAAGGAAGGAGTAGGAATATTTGTAGAGGGTAAGGTCGAAGGTTTAAGAAGGATATTTCCAGGTTCATCAATGTCTGGAACAACAACCCTAGACCTAGTTCTTTCCCCTATTGGCATCATAGAAGGTTGAATAGAAGACAAGTGGTCAGAGTGTGTAGAATCAGAGGACATCTGCAAAAGACAGACGGAGAAAAATCAGGTTTTGAGTCTTTTAAAAGAGAAATAGTGGTTCTAAAGTTTTGGGACGGACATAGCTATGAGACACATGGTAGTCAGCGAATTACACAAAAGCTACGCACCATTGAAACGACTCATATCGATTACAGTATAAGTCGAAAACATGTGTGTACAGAATGTGAATAAATAATATCGGATCCCAGGGAAACCAGGGCTACAAAACTATAAATCGATGACCAAACAAACAAGGTGTGGTGAACAAGTTGTATGAAAAGCATGGAATGTAAAAGATAGATACGAACGCATACATACAAAGACCATAAACAAAGAACATCGACATGCAAGACACGAAAGTGCAGACAGTACGAAATGAAGTCAAAAGAGCAGAAAGAAAACAAATCATACCTTAATTAGAAGAAAGCAGCGACGGAGAGCTTGGATTGAGTAAGTGACCGTCGGACTTCTTTTTCTTCTTCTTTCTCTAAGGGTTTTGGAAGATATTTGGTAAAGGTAAAAACTAGACTTGGAGTTAGAAGTGTGTTTATATAATCAAGATAGTTCCGTACACGCGTCAGAGCATTAGAGGAGCGGTAAAAACGAAGAGGTACATGTGTAAAAGGCGTGTGAGCCTTGGGAACTCATGCATTAACTACGGCTTTGGTAAGTGATAAGTTCAATTCGAACTTTAAATTATCTCCAGCTGCCAACCATTATCTCTTCCTATAGATCCTTAAATTATTAAATTTAAAGAGACGTGGAGTTAAGGGACTAATTAGATTCCTAGAGGAGCTAAATGCAAGCATCGAGTTGACTTCGAGAGCAGCTATCTAAAGAAGAAAAAAGCAAGATAACAGGTTCCTTAATGCAAAGGAAGCTTACTCAAGATTATATTAAGCTGAAAATATTTTATGTCCTGTTTCCTACGCCGAGTAAACTCATGTAGGCTTGGATATAAAATGTTGAAGTGAGGTATTGTTACTAGAATGGTTTAGCATTGAACTTTTGATCGTAGAATTAGAATAGGTTCCTTTCACATTACATAATTTCAAGGAACCGGGGGGTACTTGTTGTGCCCAAAATCTCCATGGGCTAGATTTAGGCCCATTAAGCTATAGGGTTCGACCCATACAAGCCAGAAGATTGATCCAGTACGAGTTATGAAGATCAAATAGAAGAAATGACTAAGGAAGTATGAGTATCAGGAGGTTCCCAATGGTCAGGAAGCTGAGCAGAGCACTAGAAGACCAGGTTCCTCCAAGCAAAAGAGTTCGAATTAGCACAGCAACAGCCATAGAGGTAATAAAAGCATATGGAGAGTTATCCAATCTAACCAGTTTGTTATTTGTGCAGGTATTGACACCAAAAGGGAGGTCCCTAAGTGATATGTCCCGAAATAAGGAGGTCCCTGAGAAACAGGCTCCTGAAATGTAGGTTCCTGAGCACCAGGTTCCTACGAGTTGCCAACAGAAAGTTCTAGAAGCCATCTAGAACAGATAAACGAATTGGTATCTGAGTATGATTCTAGGGCGCAGATGATCCTAGAATAACTCTAACCAATGAGAGAATCATAAGTGGGGTACGAACTCGAGTTCTACTCCACTTAGCCAAACTAGTTCGTGAAAGGCTCTAAAGGAACCTGAGTCCAACACGAATTAGATGACCGAATGCAGCTATTCCAGTAAGAGACAGAATCATACTAGAATTACGTGAGCTTGATCCCTATAAATACAAGGGTACGTAGGCACCTCAGGGTACGACGCATTAAGTTCTCTAATTTTCTCTAAAGGCACCTGAGATTATTGGAGATACCCTCGAGCTCAGCTCAACCCCCACAAACACAACCCAAACCTTTTTCATAGAACAGTTGATCGCTAGCCTATACAACTACCTGTAAACCTCACATAAGTTGATTACGAAATCCACTCATCAACAAACACCATTCTAGATCTCTGTGGGAACGAACTTGATTTAATCATATATTACTTGTGACAACGTGCGCTTGCGTGATTTTGCATAACAAGTTTTTGGCGCCGCTGCCGGGGATCATCGGTGTTTTTATTTTAGTTTATGTGCTTGTCATCAGTGGTCGTTAACGTTCACTGACTCGGATTCTTACTTAGTTTGTTTGATTCGTGGTGTTTCAGGTACTTAAGTTTGTATGCGAACACGCTTACAAGCTCGTTTGGAAGAACTGGCGGAAGACGATCTTATAGTGGAGAATAAGACAGAAGAAACTGAGACTACTGTAGAGATGGGTGACGCAGCAGCAGCAGCTAAGGCTTTGAGGGAGTATTCTCAGCCGAAACTCAATGATATCCAGTCTAGCATTACTAAGCCAGCTATTGCAGCAAACAATTTTGAGATCAAGTCGGGCACAATTCAGATGGTGCAGAATTCAGTCCAGTTTGGGGGTGCTTCTACGGAGGATTCCAACATGCATGTTCGGGACTTTATCGAAATCTGTGACACTTTCAAATGTAATGGTGTGACGGATGATGCTATCAGGTTGAGGCTTTTCCCATTCTCTCTGAGGGATAAGGCTAAGAGCTGGCTACACTCTTTGCCACCTGGTTCCATTACTACATGGGAAGATCTTGCTCAGAAGTTCCTTACTAAATTCTTCCCTATGGCAAAAACTGCAGCATTAAGGAACCAGTTGACTCAATTCCAACAGCAATCTGGCGAGACCTTGTGTGAGGCTTGGGAACGCTACAAGGAGATGCTACGCAAGTGTCCTCATCATGGCATGCCTGATTGGATGGTTATTAATGGGTTCTACAATGGGTTGGGAGCACATTCTAGGCCCTTGCTAGATGCAGCATCAGGAGGAGCTCTGTGGGCAAAGAGCTATGATGAAGCTTATGATCTTATAGAGATGATGGCTGCTAATGAATATCAAAATCCAACCCAAAGACTATCTCAAGGCAGGGCAGTAGGAATTTTGGAAGTAGATACAGCTGCAATGATTATGGCTCAGTTGAAGGCTCTTGCTATGAAGGTGGATTCTCTTGCTAATAATGGAGTTCAGCAGGTGGCTAGTGTTTGTGAGCTATGTGCGGGCGCACATGAGACGAATCAGTGTGCTATCTCTTCTGAATCAGCACAGTTCGTGAGTAATTTCCAGAGACCTGCTGCACCAGTTCCAGCCACTTATCATCCTAACAACAGGAATCATCCCAACTTCAGCTGGAGCAACAATCAAAGTGCACAACAACCTTTTCAACAGCCTTATCAGCAAGCAAAGCCATTTAATTCTTCAGGTTTTCAGCAACTGTATGCTCCAAGGCAACAGTTTCAACCTCCTGGTTTTCAGCAGCAACAGTTTCATACTAGTTCTAGCCATCAGTCGAATGAAAAATCTGAATTAGAAGAGTTGAGATTAATGTGCAAGAGTCAGGCAGCAACTCTCAAGAGTCAGGAAGCATCTCTCAAGACATTGGAGAGTCAGATCGGACAAATTGCAAGTGCCTTGGTAAATATGCAACAAGGAACTCTTCCAAGTGATACAATGGGTTATCCAGGCAAGAGGGAGGTTCATGAGCAGGTGAAAGCTGTGACTTTGAGATCTGGAAAAGCCACAAGTGATCCTAAATCAGCAACTGAAGAAGATGAAGATGTTCAGAATCAGCAGGTTGAAAAATCTGCAGTGCCAGTAATTGAGAAATCTGATTTAATGGCTGATCAGCTAGATGGTGAGAAGAGCAAGAAACCTGTTGAAAAGTCTACTTCGGAGCAATCTTCAATGAATAATCAGATCTATCCACCTCCTCCATTTCCTGGACGTTTGAAGAAAAGTCAAGAGAAACAGTTTCAGAAATTTATGGATGTCTTCAAGAAACTGTCCATTAACATTCCTTTTGTTGAAGCGTTGGAGCAGATGCCGAGATATGCAAAGTTCATGAAGGATATTTTGTCACGGAAGAGAAGGTTGGAAGATTTTGAAACAGTGGCATTGACGGAGGAGTGTAGTGCTGTTCTGCAACAGAAGTTGCCTCCTAAACTGAAAGATCCGGGAAGTTTCACTATTCCATGCACTATTGGCAACCTTTCTTTCAACAAGTGTTTATGTGATTTGGGAGCTAGTATTAATCTCATGCCCTTGTCTGTTTTCAAGCAACTTGGTCTACCGGAGCCAAAGCCAACTAACATCTCTTTGCAGTTGGCTGATCGATCTATCACATATCCTAGAGGCATAGTGGAGGATGTCTTTGTGAAGGTTGACAAGCTTATATTTCCTGCTGATTTTGTGATCTTGGATTTCGAAGAAGATTCCCATAATCTTGGGAAGACCGTTCTTGGCTACAGGAAAGACTTTGATTAATGTGCAAAAAGGAGAGCTTACAATGAGGGTGCAAGATCAGAGTGTTACCTTTAATGTGTTCAAGGCAATGAAATTTCCGACAGAGGATGAAGAGTGTTGCAGTGTGGATATAGTTGATACGGGTCAGAGAAAGAAGTTTGATCATTTATTGAGTGAAAAATCTGACATGCATATGCTAAAGCATCCTATCAGTGATTCCATTGACAGTTCTTCGGTTCGTGATCTTTCGAAAGTGAAGCTTGGGAAACTTCCACCACATTTGAGGTATGTCCTTTTGAATAATGAGCTAGTGATTTTTGAAGAGGGGCATGATAACGTGTTGCGAAGGTGGAAGAGCGATGATAAGGAAGAAGAAATTTTAGTTCAGCCGGTTGAGTCGGAGAAGCACCTTAGAGGTGTGAAGAAGAAAAAGAAGAAGATTAGGTCGTTGGATAGGAAAATCAAGTGGAAGTTTGATGGAAGAGATTTGTGGAAAGCAAGCAATCAAGATGTCAACATTCGTATGAGTGGTTTTTCTGTTGAAGATGGTTCAGTTATTCTTTTGAAACCGCCTTGATTTGAGGAAGTAACGTCAAGCTATTGACGTTAAAGAAGCGCTTCGTGGGAGGCAACCCATGCATTAGTGTAGGAAGAAAAAAAAAAATCAAAAAATCGGATTTTTGGTGTGTCACGCAGGAGGAAGCTGCGTTACAGGGCAGGTTGCGCGCCTGTGGCGCAACTTGCGCCTGCGCAACTGCATTTGAGGCAAGCTGCCCCCCTGAGGCGCGAGTTGCAGTAGCGTGTCTGTCCAAGAGGCACTTTGCCCCCACGCGCGCAAGCTGCGCTTGTTCCAGGAGATCAGAAAAAGTTTCAGCGCCTGTTCCTTGTTCTGTCCGCTGTTTGCACCTGTTTTATAAAAAAAAAAAATCTTACACCCCCATTCTTTTTATACCCCCATTCTAAACCTATTCTTTTCCTATTTTAATTCCAAAACCTCCCATCTTTTTCTCCAAAATTCTAAATCTATTTCTATTCTAATTCTTATTTTTATTATTATTATTATTATTATTATTATTATTATTATTATTATTTTATTATTATTATTATTATAGTTATTATTTTTTATTATTATTATTATTATTATTTTCTTTATTATTATCTTTATTATTATTATTATTTATTATTATTATTTATTATTCTTATTATTATTATAATTATTATTATTATTATATTTATTATTATATACTCACTTATACATACAAATTCAATTCCTCTTCTATTTTATTTAAATATCTAATAAATTCAAGTCTAAAGAGGAATTAATTGCAAGTTCACCTCTTTGATTCGTATTGGGTAATTTTTTTTTTTCTAATCTTATTACGAATTTGTGTTCTTGTCAATTGTGGGTTTTGCAGTATTCAGGCAAGGTGGCCAGTCTATGGAGCTCGTGCGCAATATCCTCCACCAGATTCATCCGAGGAGGGTAATAATTCAGATGGTTAGGTATGTTTTCTATTATCCCTTGTATTTACTTCCATTCAATGGGGACATTGAATATTTTAAGTTTGGGGGTGGTTTGAGGGTTTAGTAGTTGTTGTTGTATTATTTGTTCATGTAGGATTTCATGCTTTGCATATTAGTAGTATTAAATTATGCATGTTTGTTCGTGTTATTTACGTTTGTTTCATATAGGGCATTCTGTTTTTATGTTAGTATTTCATGTGAGTTCATAATAGTTTGCATTTGCACCCATGCTTGATAGGAATTTTGTGTTGTTGACGCTTTTGATTGAGAAGTGATATGCCTTGTTCTTGTGCACACACATACACTAGTAAGTTGAAGCTAGTAGATTTTTTGAATGTTGTAAGTGATTAGAAGGACATGAATATGTGCAAGATGATTTAGTTTGCATGCTTTGAATACAAGTAGGTGTGTTAGAGAGATTTTTTTCTTGGGATTGAGTATGTTTTTCCACCAAGTGAGATTTTGAGCCTTATTGCATATTTTTTTTGCAATTTATTCGTTTGCTTGAGTGTCCATGGATTGTTTGCATTGCTAGCAGTTGTTTGAGGTCTTTCTTGAAACGCATGACATTATTTGACGATTAAAATGATAAAGGCATTTAGGAATAACCGCATATTTTCCCATATTACCACACCATGTTTACATGATCAATTAGTTAACCCGTTGAGCTTAATCCTATTTTTTTTTTCGGTGACATACCACATTACTTGCCTAGACCTTTTTCTTGTATTGGCCTTACATTAATTTGAACCCTCATTGTCAAAGGCTAGTAGAGTGCTTAAGGGAGTAATAAGGTGTGCAAAGGAGGGGTATTGTTGGTCTTACTTTTGGGGGAAATATTGAAAATTGGGTTTGGTTGTTTACTTGATAGTCGGCATATGTAATAAATTCATGGGATCATTGTTATTGCTTATATTATTGTTTGTGTTCTATTTAGCTCTCGAAAAAAAAAAAGAAAGAAAAAAAGAAAGAAAAAAAAAGAGAAAAAAAAAGAGAAAAAATATATTATGAGAGCATGTTTGTGTTTGTTGTGATCCTATTTTAGTCGACTAGTCGAGTGTTTATTTTAGTAAAAATTATGTGGGGGGGAAATATGGTGTTGTGTATGATTTATTATGGTACTTACTAGCTTTTGACACTTCACCTCTTTTGGCTTATTTGACATACCTTGTCCCTAGCCCCATTACAACCCAAATAAAGACCTTTTGATTATCGTCATTGATGTATGTTGTGTTAAGAGTTAGATTGATACCAAATGTCAAGCATGTTTATGATTTTGTTGGAATTGAGTGATACACTTACCCTTGTTCTTGAGTGAATATTCTTTGTGAGTGGATTGTGAGTGTTTGCTTGTTCTTGCATATGAGATCCCGAGTGTTGTCTCAAAGATGTGCTCTTGTAGGCTTAGCATGTTTACTAACTTATTCTTACACTTGACATGGGCTTGTGAGAACTTATGCATGTTCATTGAGTAGACTATGTGAATACTTACACTTTCGACACCAAGACATTGCGTATTTACTTTGATTCTTAAGTTGATATGGCATGAGAGGATTTGAAGGTATGGTAGGATATTAGTACTAGATTATTTGCATTTTTCATATTAGTTGCATTCATGCATTGCATTGCATTGGATTTTGTGGGTACATTCGCTATAGGCCCTCACGAGACCTTACTCGTCCACTAGGGCTGCCTAGGGGTTTAAAGGGCTTGTTGCATATGCCAAATGCAACCGTGATCACCTACGGAAGTGGTACTAGTTAGTTAGTTAGTTGTAATTGTTTATGCTTGAGGACAAGCATCGGTTTAAGTTTGGGGGTGTGATAAGTGGATTTTATATCCACTTGGAGCATTCTAAATCGGCTTAAATTGATTATCTTCGGCTCAAGTTTCTTGTAGTTTTGATGTGTTTTGTTTAGTTGTGCAGATTTACAAGGATGTTGATTATGGTGGATGTTTTTGTTGTTTTTGGAGATTTAATTTATTAAAATTCGGATTTATTGGGCTGCACGCGTGAGATTCACTGTTTGGGCCATATCTTGAGTTCTATAAGTCTGTTTTCAGCCCGTAAGCAGTCCACGCGAAGATAACGAGATTCTCTATCATTCTAAGGTGGTCCAGAGGCCCAATTACGTCTGGAACGGCTCTGGAAAACAGAAGAAAAGTCAGCTACGAATTTCCCTTTAAAACAGAATCAGTTTAGGAAACGTATCTTGCAGAAATTCTATTATAATTCTGTTTTGGTATTTTCTTGCTGGGCAAGACTTTTAGAGCCTATTTAAACACATCCTACCATTGTAATAGATATATACACATTATCAATAGTTTTATTACTTGTAACCTAGCTTAGATCTGCAAGAGAGAAAAGGAGAGAAGGATTCAACGCTCGTGACAAGCAACGGATCTAGATCTACTTCATCTTTTGTTCTAGATTTGTTTTCTCAACTTTTATTTATTAATATAATTACGTCTTTTATTCATATCTTGTTATTTACCATGTTTTCATCAAATCCCATGGTGACGAAAGGTTTAATTATGAACTAATCGTTGTCATGGGATCCTAGTGGATTTATCTATGTAGCTTAGTAGTTTGCATGCCTTAAAGATTTATGTGTGGTGAATTCTTGATATCCTCGTATGGTTAATCTTAATGCTTTTGGATGCGTAGCTAACATCTAAATTGAATTGTTAATCTCTTGTGAAGCGAGAGTGGATCTTGAGATTTAGAACTTGCCATGCTAGCATAGGTTCATAATTGTTTATCAATATGATTCGTGGTGTGAGATGAAAATACTTATACTGCCCTGTGTGATCTTTATGAATAACTTGTGCTTAAACCTTTATGTTTTCAAATTCTATAGAGATATAGGGTCTAAACATAATAGGTGCCTACTCATCTTCTATCTCTTTTGTGGATGTATGCGTAGATTGGTACTAGTATACCGAGAGGTAACTTTTACTCTTTTCGTGTTATTCGATCAGATATCAACCCCATCGCATGTTTTAATTAAAGGCTGCAACTCTAAGTGAAGTAGATGATGAAACTAGGATTCCATGTTTTATTCTCATATTAGTAATTTGACTTTAATCTCTTTAATTAGTTAATCTTTAGTTTGATAATTAATTTAGTAGTTAATAAAAATCCAATTTGTTATTTGTCTTAGCAGTGGATAAAAACCATACATCGGTGCATAGGTACATTAATTGAATTGAACACCATTCTAGATCTCTGTGGGAACGAACTTGATTTAATCATATATTACTTGTGACAACGTGCGCTTGCGTGATTTTGCATAACAACGCATTTCCTTCACTTTTCCACCCCCCATTCTTCTAATTTCATACAGCAATAATCCATCTTATCTATAATACTTCTTCCCTCAACCTGCTCCCAACTTTCCTGAATCACCTTAGCACATTCATCTTCCCGTATCCACACATTCTCAAACTTAAATCGCCTCACCTTTGGAATATACACCCTTCTGTTTAGCTCAAGAAATAACGGAAGATGGTCTGATGTAGAAACTTCCAAAACGTTTATTTCAGCTGACGGGAACATGTCCCTCCAACCATGGTTCGCCAGACCTCTGTCTAGTCGTAACTGGTCCCAATGTGCTTTACCTCTTGATCACTCCCACGTAAACTTACTTCCATTGAAATTTAAATCAGTCAACCCACACTCAGTAATCGCATTATTGAACCCTTCTAGTAGGACTCGAGGCTGCGGCCTTCCTCCATGCTTTTCATGATCAAACATAATATCATTGAAATCACCTAAAATACACCATAGCAACTACGATTGTCCAGCTAAATGTTTTAATAAATCCCATGATTCTTGACGCCTATACCTTTCCGGGCATCCATAAAATCCCGTATAGCGCCATCTTCCAACTCGATCACACATCACTTCACAATCTATATAGTGGTTACAGCTTCCTTTTATCTCTATCCCTCTGTCATTCTTCCATATCAATGTTAACCCCCCTCCATGTCCTTGAGCGTCAATAACAAAGCAGCCACTGTAATGTATTGCCTTACAAACTTCTTCAATTTTACTTCTTGCTACTAAAGTCTCTGACAAGAAAATCAAAGATGGCCGTAACTGTTTGGTGATTTCCTTAAGAAATCGAACTGCTCGTGGATTGGCCATTCCACGACAGTTCCAGGCAAAGAAACTCATAATCCTCGGCGGGCCTGGAGACCAGAACCCGCCCCTTGCAAGTTTTTTGACCCATTTGATCCATTAAAATTTTTATCAATATCATTTACTGGCCCATCCGTCTGCATAATTACAGGCCCATGATCCATGTCATTTTTTTCAATTTCAACCCTTTTCCTCTTTGCCTCCAATAACACATTTGAATTATCCTGATTTTCCTCCATATTTGAATTAAAGATATTTCCTTCCTTTTCTCTTGCATCCTGATTACGTGATGTAACCATAATTGCATGATTATCTCCTATTTTCTCTCTCACCACACCTGCCACTTCCGAAAATCTTGCCAATTCCTTTCCCCGGTCATCCTACCCTGTCTTTTGCATCCTACTGCCACCGTATTTCGCCCTACTACCACCTGTTTCTGGTGTTCTCAACCATCGTGCACCAGCATTTTGTCTACCTCCACGCCCTGATGCTCGAAGCCAAGTCCCATATGCACGTTCAATTTCCTTGTCCGGATTTGCATAAACAACATTGCATTCCCTCTCAGTGTGTCCAACAATTCCACAAACAAAATAGAAGCTTCCCATCCCCAATTAAAAGTTCACTCATCCCCAATTACCACCTTCTCGTTTAATCTTCATCCATCTTTTCAATGGTTTTTGGATATTCAGTGTGACTCTTATTCGAATAAAAGCCTTCCATGTACCATCAAAATTTGCTGGGTCTGACTTAACATACTTCCCTATGAAATTGCCAATGCTTTTGAAAATATTCTCAGAGATAAATCCTGTAGGAATATCATGCACCTGAATCCATATATCCACTTCGTTTAATGGTACTTGATGCACATCCTCCATATCTTGCATTTTATGATACACCAACATATTTTGTTCGAATGACCATGGTCCCCCTTCCATAACTTTGCGTAAATCCATAACATGATAGAATACGAAGGAATATCTATACCCACTGTTGATGAGTGGATTTCGTAATCAACTTATATGAGGTTTACCAGTAGTTGTATAGGCTAGCGATCAACTGTTCTACGAAAAGGTTTGGGTTGTGTTTGTGGGGGTTGAGCTGAGCTCGAGGGTATCTCCAATAATCTCAGATGCCTTTAGAGAAAATCAGAGAACTTAATGCGTCGTACCCTGAGGTGCCTACGTACCCTTGTATTTATAGGGATCAAGCTCACGTAGTTCTAATATGATTCTGTCTCTTACTGGAATAGCTGTATTCGGTCACCTAGTTCGTGTTGGACTCAGGTTCCTTTAGAGCCTTTCACGAACTAGTTTGGCTAAGTGGAGTAGAACTCGAGTTCGTACTCTACTTATGATTCTCACATTGGTTAGAGTTATTCTAGGATCATCTGCGCCCTAGAATTATACTCAGATACCAATTTGTTTATCTGTTCTAGATGACTCCTAGAACTTTCTGTTGGCGACTCGTAGGAACCTGGTGCTCAGGAACCTACGTTTCAGGAGCCTGTTTCTCAGGGACCTCCTTATTTCGGGACGTATCACTTAGGGACCTCCCTTTGGGTGTCAGTACCTGCACAAATAATAAACTAGTTAGACTGGATAACTCTTCGAATGCTTTTATCATCTCTATGGCTATTGCTATGCTAACTCGAACTCTTCTGCTTGGAGGAACCTGGTCTTCTAGTGCTTAGCTCAGCTTCCTATACATTGGGAACCTCTTGATACTCATACTTCCTTATTCATTTCTTCTATCTGATCTTCATAACTCATACTGGATCAATCTTCTAGCTTGTATGGACCGGGTCCTATAGCTTAATGGGCCTAAATCTAGCCCATGGAGATTTTGGGCACAACACCCACCAATATCATGAACCTCCATACCTTCTTTAGGCCTCCATAACGACGCCAAAGCATTCTGCATTGCCTGAAAGTTTATATGTTTTTCCGTCAAAAACCTTCCAACCAAAACAAAGCTTTCTTTCGTTACCCCTCCTTCTTCAGCGCCTATGATAACACCTTCTTCCTCCTCATCTGCAATCGTGAATTTCTCATATAGTTCTTCTAGATTTGCTTTGTCATACTCCATAATAAAATGTTTAGAATGATTGTAGGCTGTTAAGATGATTGTTTGAATATATAATAATAATAATAATAACTTGCCACAGAGACAAGACAAATAACTCTGGACTTCCAGAGAGGAAAAAAATTATCAAATAATACATTAACTTATAATTATTTCAACTTCTTAAGAATGAACTGTCATCTCCATTACTATTATCGTTTATTTTTCAACGAGTGGATACCTTTAGTTTGCACATATCAATTTACGATTATCTAAATTAAATATACAAAGTACATTTTTATTACAACAAAAATCACAACAAAAAATTCAAATTAAGTGAATTGAATTTTTATTCAAATAATTGTTTCACACATTTTGAGTATTTTTCGATTTAATTGCTCAAACTTTAAAGTACATAAGAAATGAAAAGTATTTATAATGCGGTGTTAATGATATTTTTAATTTCAAATAAATATTCATTTCTAGGTAAAATAATAATAATAATAATAATAATAATAATAATAATAATAATAATAACCTTTAGTAATAAATTATTGTGCCTGACGCAATGAAACATTGCACCATGTGGATCTGGCGCAATGAAGCATTGCACCATGTGGATCTGGCGCAATGAAGCATTTCGCTTGGCAAAATATTTAGCTTGCTATAAATAAGGTGGATGGGGTGGACCTGAAGCAATGTTTCATTGCGCCAAGTGCAATGAAACATTGCTACAACCTGGAAAAACTTTACCCCACATCTGAAACATCACTTTCTCAAGCAAACATTCTCCCAACATTTTTTTAAGGTTTCAAATTGCGATTTTGTACATCATTTGGAGGTCAAATATTGTCAAAAAAAGATTTATTTAATAATTTTATGGTTCTATTTTTATTTAATAATTCTAGTTCATCTAGTGAGGAGCATAATGCTTATGATTATTAGGAGATTTAATATTTTTCTGGTGGATCCCACAAGATGAAGCTATTGTAGATTGATTCGCCACCGTCCGCCGGAGCTTATCTGCCGGGAAAGTAATAATTTGATGGTTTAAAATTGAAGGGGCAGAGAGTATAGTAATTTCTGTATATAGTGGCCAGTGGGAGATTTTTGTGAGACCAAGATATGCTTTTGCTCGAACGAGTAGACAGTGGTGGGCTTATCAGAATAGGCTTTTCAAATCTCCCTCGCTTCATTTTCTAACTAAAGAATTTCAATCAAAAAAGAGACTTCGGAATTTCATTTGAATTTTCGTTTTTTCCAAACGGATCTGGATTAATTCACATTCTTGCTCAATATTCACTCAATAGACTAATCAATATTTAATGTATAAAGTGAATATAATGGAGGAAAGTAGTGGATATAATTACAATAAAATCTTGATAAATTAATAATATCTCTAAGTCTTTTCGGGCAAAAAAAAAAAAATAATAATATCTCTAAGTTAATAATTTTTTCCGGTCCTGATTTGAGTCGGTTCAAAAAATTAATGATCAATTTTGATAAAATAATAAGATAATAATTTTTTTTAAAATCCTATATAAATATATGATCCTAGTAATAGTATAAATTAATAATTCCCTTATAATCATAAAAATATATCTATTACATCACTTCGTCTGCTTTTTCTTAAAATATAAATCTAAATGAAACTTATTCTTAACCGTTCTTATCTCATGAGAAGCTCAAATATGATATTTTCTTATTACATTAAAAAGTTATTAAATATTTTTATGCCTCGGGTGCTTTTTATGTGTAAAGACTCCAAAAATGTTGTATCTTTTTCAAATAATTTCAAGAATGATGTCTTCAATATTATTTTCAAAGGTGGTGTTAGCAATTTCTTCTATACTCTAGAAAACATGATTCATTTTTACCCAAATAATCTAATATACTATTGACATTCTCAGGAACCTCCTTATCTCGGAACATGTTGCTCAGGAACCTTTCTACAGGAATCTGTACCTGCACAAATAACAAACTTATTAGGCTGGAGAGCTTTTCTGGTGTCTCTATATGTTTCTGGATGTCTTTACTACTGTTGATAGGCTGACTTGAACTCTTCTACGAGGAGGAACCTGGTCCATTTGTGATCTACTCAGCTTCCGGTTTGACAAGAACCTCTTGATATTCATAGCTTCTTGATTTCTTCTCTACTCATTTCTTCATATCTAGTCTTCATATTTTGTACTGGATTTATCTTCTTGTTTGTATGGATTGGACCATATAGCTTAATGGGCCTAAATTCAGCCCATGGTAATTTTGGGCATAACAGTATCTAAAAAAGAACATCTAAATCTGCGCACCTGAAATGACAATAAAATTGAACAACATCAATAATACTAAATTTAAAAGGTTGCATTGTAAAATCACAACAAAAAAGAATAATATTATATAAAATTACAAAATAGAAATCTAACCAAATTTATCCCTTTGGTTAGATACCAGCTTAAAATACAACTGAGATATCATAAGTGAATATTTTGAATTAAATAAAATTTTAAAAGAATTTTGACATATTAGTTTATGAATATAATTTAATCACAATTTCTAATTATTAATAAACTAAATTTCAAAAGTTTAAATAAACCATAGTTACAATAAATATTATTAATATATAAACTCAAAAACATTTATATGATAAACAACATAAATTGTCATTAATGACACATTAAAGCCATCATAAATAGTCAAAGAAGTCATCATATATGTCACTCCCTTTAATGGCACAAAGCCACAAACACTCACCAAATGTGATTTAAAAGTGTATAAAACAATGTACTCCCTCTGTTTATTTGATTTCTTTACATTTGGTTTTTGCACGGAGACCAAGATAGTGGATGTAATATTGTTAAAATAAATGTAGTAGTGGGTGTAATAGTAATTTTATTGTTAAAATAAGTGAAGTAGTGGGTGTAATAGTGTAAAGGGTTGAAAAGGTGGAGTTAGGTAGTGGATGTAATAATGTATTTTATTGTTAAAAGTTACTATTTTTAGTAATGTAAAGAAATGGAATGGACGGCCCAAAATAGAAAGTGTAAAGAAATGAAATGGACGGAGGGAGTAACTTATATGTTTAATGCATTTATTAAAAAAAAGATTCAATTTTCAATATCAAAACTTCACTTATGATAATTCTATACAATACTATAATAAGCAAAAAGGGTATAATTTGTAATTTGGTTATCCCACTATCAAAAAAAATTAAAAAATAGAAAATTTAAAAAATATCATACACGCACCAAAACAAACCCCAAAATCACTCCATCACTCGCTCTCCTCCATCGCTCCATCACTCGTTCTTCTATATATATATATATATATATATATATCTATAATAAGCGAAATGGGGTATAATTTGTAGTTTGGTTATCCCCTCTTTTTGGTTATCCTTTTTTGGTTATCTCACTATCAAAAAAAAATAAAAAATAAAAAATAAAAAAAATATCATACACGCACCAAAACAAACCCCAAAATCACTCCATCACTCGCTCTCCTCCATCGCTCCATCACTCGCTCTTCTACATATATATCTATACTATTATAAGCAAAAGGGGTATAATTTGTAGTTTGGTTATCCCCTCTTTTTAGTTATCCTTTTTTGGTTATCCCACTATCAAAAAAAAAAAAAAAAAAATCATACACGCACCAAAACAAACCCCAAAATCACTCCATCACTCGCTCTCCTCCATCGGCTGCTTCAAAAAACAAACCCCCTTCATCCACGCCGATGCACCAAAATCACATCCCCAAAGTTTAAAGCTTTCCCTAATTCCTTGTCGTCGCTAATCCGTTACAATCTGGAGCTCAAGCTCAGTTTATTCTTTTGCGATTCGAATAAAAAAGATATTTGATTGTACTTGATTCATAACCTTTTATTTTTTGTTTTTAGTGCGTAATTTTAACTCCAAAGCTGCCGTTGTTATTGATGATCATCTGAATCAAGATGGACACCTCTTTAGTCCAAGAAGATGAATAGGGTATGCCTCTGTTCCCTTTCTTTTGTACCCCATTTAATTCAATTTATGTTTTTTTTTTCTTAAAATGTATTGCAATATTATCAATTCATTATGTTTCATGTAATTAATCCTTGTGAGCTTATTCTTTTGATTAAAAACTAAATGTTTGGGCAATTAGTAGCGTCTAGATCAAATATTTGAAAATATTGGGTTTCGTAATTCGGTATCTGGCTCGAAAAAGCTTTGCTGTCCTCTTTAAGTTTAAGTTGGGAGTTGAGAGAATTCATGTGAAAAATCTTATTCTATGATTTGTGTTAGTACCAAGTGCTGATTTGTATTTGGTCTATATTCTCTCAATCGTTTTAACATAACTACCTTCTTTTCCCTTTTCATTGTGATTTTAGGCTCAGTCAGTTGCTTAGGTTGTATGTATACATGTAGTGATGGTCCTGAATCTTAATTAAGTTTTCATGTGCCACATAAGAACATTATTCACAAAAATAGAATTTCTTTGATTGCTGCTGAGACATAATATCTTGTGACAGACACTGATGGATTTGAAATTCCAAGTTTGGGAATAGGAGATTTTGATCAAGGTGAAGGTACAACCGATGTGCCAGCAGTAGAAGAATTGAAGTCTTCGTCATTTTAGGTTACTGCGATTTATATTTAATACTAAAAATTATTATATACAAAGATGTAAGGTTCGAATTCTTCCATAACATATTAAAATTAATATTTATAATATTATTATACTAAATTATAAACAAATTATAAAAAATTAAAAGTAACCCGTGCTTTGCACGAGCTATATAAGCAAACTAGGGTATATTTGGTTGTCGTTTTGGTACACAATATTTGGTCATTCATAATTTATTTATTTCAAAAATAGTTATCACATTCCAAAATTATATAAAAAAGAAAAACACGAATACACACAAAAATACACACACGTACACGGTTCTTCCATGTACATCAAAGTCCCAATAAAAGTCCTGCCTCTAAAACCAAGAAAAACCGATTTAAGCCCCAGCCAAATCGACCCAATACAGGTAAAATAATATTATTATTCAATCATCCTGTTCAACTTCAATTGGAGTTTGGTAACATGTGTATATGTTAATTGACTAATTTTATTGCTTCATTAGTATCATGGTCATAATTATTGGTTTTTGCTTATGATAGTAAATTAGCACCTAATTATTTGATTAATTTTAAGATGCAGTGATATAGTTTTGTATGTGTGTTTGGCTGGCAGCCCTTTGGTTTCTTTAGCTTCGTAGTATAAATAAAAGCTTAATTTGTTCAGTTGTTTTCTGGCCTCGCCCTGATTACTTGATATCTAGATGTTTGCAATCCTTTGGTTTCTTTTTATTCATAATATAATATAGGTAGAATCTTATCAATAAACCAAATTAAATGAGTAAATAGTCATAAGACACTAAATTATTGCCCACTTTAAAGAGTATCATTGTTACATAGGCAACTATAGTATAGACAACATCACTGTATTATTAACGACGTAATTAAGATATGCAGATTATCTTAAGGTTGAATCTATGCAGAGCTTTTCATCGGTTTTTTCATCTTCTGCAGATCTTTTTCTTACTTTTTGTTATGTACTTTTACTTTTTCCTTCTATATATCTACTTAAATGGCCGGAAAACGTGATGCAAAAATGCGTGAAGAGTATAAGGAAAGAAAGTTACGCTACACTCTGGTTTATATTTGATGATGTCTATTTGCTTCATGTATTTCTTATACTCGGAATTCATTCGTCTTGCATTTTATAAAATTTTCAATGTAAATATTAATTTGTCAATTTCCGTAAAGAGGAAGTATTGGTTGTAAGAGTTGAATATAGTAGGAAATTAGGTATCTACATATTTTCTTAAATTTATCACATAAATGCAACTTTTCTGAAACAATCCCGCTACTCCAGGGCATATTCTCCTGCAACCATGCATAATTTTAATAGTTAGCCGAAAAGGTGAGGGAATTTACCATGGCTTTCATTGAGACGCCAAACATGAGAGAGATCCATTGGGCTTCATATCCCTATAACTTATAAGATATATGTTAAAGAGACTGCTCTAGCGAACCACTCACGATGTTCCCAATAGTTAACTCAATAATAGTGCTGGTGAATCATTTTTCCCAACCAAATGTGCAAATAGCCTGGAATTGAATACAGTTGACTATCTTTCAAGCGAATGAAGTCCATCAAAAATCCCTTTAGTTAGAAAAGTGTACGAGCTTGAAGCTATATGCATCCACTTCTCATATAGAGTTATTGGTTTACCATATTGGAACAAAGCTTGGTCAAATAGGATTACAGTCTCATTCATTTCCCTGTAAATAGTACGCTTGCATGGTAACATGTTGTATTTATAGTTATTTTTTAAATTAAATTCTTGGCAAATCACTCTAGAAGAAAATGCAACATAATGCTCTGAATAATGTAGTCATGTCTAATAATGTGCATGCCCATCTTGCTGCAGGTGCCGCCGAGGGAAAGCACTATAGTAAGCATTGGAGATATTGCTATAGATAATATATATGGATAAAGATTGTTTATTGATAATGATGAACTACGATCTGTTGTGCGATGGTTGGAAGATGAAAAAGAAGATTATATTGGAAATTAAAAAAAAAACTTAACTTATCTTTATGAAGAATTAAGTTTAAAGATAGTTTGTAGAGACATAAAGGCTTCCAGTGTACTGCTTTATAGAGATCTCAATGCAGAGATGTCAGACTTTGGTTTGGCCAACTTGATGAAGAATAGGACACTTCTTCCCTCCCATTTCTTTCTGCAATTTCCTAACTGTTGTGGAATAAAAACGAGGCTATTAGATTGCGGCTAGGGTTTATGTGTATTTATTGCTAGGGTTCGTGAGCTTCGTGCTTTAATGGCTGCTTCTGCGTTCGAGACTTAGACGATCCTCACAGAATGCCTACGTATCTCTGTATTAAGAGAATCAAGCCAATAAAACGTAGTTCTGTGAATGAGGGGTCAGACCCTTTATATAGGCTGAGAAACCCTAAAATCGTAGTAGGGTTAGGTGACTTGGTGGACAAGTCACCGCCTTGAGGAAGGTTCTAGACTCCTTCCTTGTAGGAGTCAATTTCCATGTTGGAATATGTATCTTGGAGGCTAAGTCAAGCAGGAGTAATATCCTCTTTTGACTCTTATTTGCTGAGCTGTTTTTCTACCCTTAATATTAATACGAAATTAATATTTATAGGTAGGGGTTGGGCCCACCCGGTAGGCCCCACGTTTGGACCATTTCGGGTCTAATTAATGCCACATTAAATGTGTCTTTTAGGGCTTACTTTTAACCCATATCATTTGCCCCCCAACTTCTAGGAAAACTGATCAGGTTTTCCTTGAAGTTATAACGGCCTTATTCGAGACTCGGGTCAGGGTTTATTACTCTTGAGCGAGCATTTTCAATAACATCATCTTGATGTAAAGCGTGGAGCGACCGACGCATTTACGACGATGTTGAACGACACTAAACGGTGTTAAACGGCACTTAACAGCGCTATTCAGCCTTAAACAATGTCTAAACAGTGTTAAACAATGTTAAATGGCATAGAAACGGCACTAAAGGCACTAATCAGCGCTAAACGGTGCTAATAGACACTAAATAGTGCTTAAACGGCACTAATCTGTGCTAAGTTTCCATTTTTCTTAATTTATTAAGTCAGAAAAACAAAAACAAGAAAAAACGAAATTTTGCAAACCCGAATCGATCATCGATATCAGTTGGCCGGGTAAAACCCGTACCGGTGACCACTCCCGGTTTGCTGAAGGGCTCCCCGGAGGCCGGTCTTCCGGGCTTCCGGTCGGCCGAAAAATTTCCCGCACCGGTGACCACTCCCGGTCGGTCGAAGGGCTTCCCGGAGGCCGGTCGGCCGGGCTTCCGGTCGGCTGGGCATTTTTCCATTTTTTTTTTTTTTTTTTTTTCGAAACGAAGGTGAAAACCCGTACCGGTGACCACTCCCGGTCTGCTGAAGGGCTCCCCGGAGGCCGGTCTTCCGGGCTTCCGGTCGGCCGAAAACTTCCCGCACCGGTGACCACTCCCGGTCGGCCGAAGGGCTTCCCGGAGGCCGGTCGGCCGGGCTTCCGGTCGGCTGGAATTTTTTCATTTTTTTTTTTTAAAAAAAAAAAAATGGAACTGGCTTCGTCACTATCAGTGATTTTGTTTTCGCATACCGATATCAATCATCGATATGGAATCATATTGGCCATTCATGGCTCCAGTTACTTAGTTTCGCATACCGATATCGATCATCGATATGGAATCATATTGGCCATTCATGGCTCTATTTGTGGTTCTTGATTCACATCAATAATCCAGTGATTAGTCTTAATCTTCTCATTAAACTTTTCTTAAGTATACTTAGCTTTCCTAGCTCATCTGACTGTTCTGGTAAAATTCTTTCGCCGGCTATTCACTTAAATTCTCCGTTTTTTTCCCAACATATCATGAGTTTTAACGACTCTTTCTGTTCTTAACAGATAGCTTTTGTTCCCTCTCCGGGTTTTAACGATACTTGACCTGTAAACGCGAGCCGAGCTGTGTTTCAACCTGAGATTACAGGTCACCTTTTCCTTATAAAAGGAGGGGAGCATCCTTCATTTTTCCTCACTTCTTCATTTCTCAAATTTTCTTAAGTTCTAAAGTTTCCTGAGTTCTCTAGTTTTCAAGCTCCTCTTTTCAAGATTCAAGGTTCAAGATGGCTGACCAACAAGCTGCTGCCCCCCAACTCTCCATGGAGGAGGCCTTCAGAAAAAGGAGCATGGCGCGAACAATGAAAGGTAAGCTAAAACTCATGCCTCCTAAATATATTGAACGTCGGTTTGAGTCTACACTAGATTTGCTAAACACTATGGGAGAGTCATTCCCAAACAGCTCCAACTTAGTTGCCTTTAACAGCCCTTCCAAATTAAGAAAGAAGGATGTTGAGAAGATTAGGAACACTTATGGCTTGCCAAGCGCCATCAAAGTATGCCTTCCAAATCCAGGAGACAGAACATGCAACTGGCATCCCGAAAGGATTTGCGTCATGAAAGGAGCACTGGAGGCGGGATTTAGGTTCCCCGTCCATCCATTTATCATCAGGTTTTTAGCAGAACTTCAAGTCCATCCGTGTCAACTATATCCTAATTCTTGGAGGTTTTTAATCATCTTCTTGTTAAGATGCCACGAGTTGGAAATTCCTTGGAGTACAACCATGTTCCGAAGCATATTCGCGATCAAGAACTCCCCTGAGACTAAGCCGGGGTGGGTTGGCTTTCAGCTTAGACACAAGCTTCCACATATAGTAAATTCTTTCTCCTTCCCTGACTCCCACCATTTCTGGGAGAGGGAGTTTATTGTTCTGGAGTGGGAAGGTGGCGACTGGGGCCACTTCTTCGTTAAGAGATTCGGAGTTGTAGAGGATAGTTCACACTTCGTGTGTGATCTTGACCTCAAAGAGTTGGCAGATCGAGATCGGCTACTTGCCGATAATGGCTGCACCCACTATAAAACCATCTTGACAGAAAAGAAGCTCGTTGAAGCTGGATTAAGCTTCCTTTCTTTAGAGGGTAACTTTTCTTTCATTCTACCATTATGAACTATGTTAGTTCTTATTCCAATGTTTTTCCTTCATCTTTCAGCTGCTGAGGAGATAGACAGCCGACCCGAGAATCAACCTCAAGTTACTAGAAGGATGATAAAGAAAGCGACAGAGCAACTGAATCCTCCTGACCGAAGGTTGCCTTCATTCCTAGAGGGATGTTCCCAAGGGGGGAAAAGGTCCCGTAATGCTGGTGAGAGTGTGAGAGTCCCTTTTGCCCCAGATTGGGGTATATGCGAGCAAGACTCCATCTTAGGGAGTACCAATTTAGCTGTGTCCTGGTCCCGGCTATCCATCACCGCCCCTGATATCCTCACGGCCATGGCAGGAGAAAAGATTGAAGAAGCGGAGCAGCTTGGCGCTCAAGGTCTTTACCAGGTATCCAATCTTACGTTCGAACCCCTTGTTTGCACCCTCTTTTCTATTTTTTTTTTTTTTTTTTTTTTGAAGATGTCTTACTAATTTTTGTATTGCAGGCCAATGTTTATCTTCAGTCTGCTGTTCGTCAAGGCCGAGCCTACAGGGACAATAACGAGGAACTGAAAAGCGAGCAAGCAAAGTTCAAGGAACAACTCCAAGACTTAAACTCCAGAGTGGTCCGTTCTGAAGCCAACTGCTTGTCTTACCAAAAGCAACTTCGCTCTCTTGGCAGGAAAAAACTTTCTGATGCACATAAGATAATTGACTCCTATCACAAGTCGGAGGACTTTGTGAATTTTATGGACAAGCACGATGACGAGCTGCGACCTTTTAACATGGAAGTTGGGTGGAACAAAGCTATCGGTGCTGTGAGCAACAGATACCCTTCAGTGGTGAATCCTGCAGACTTCCCCTGCCCTAACTGGGCTGCTGCCAGCGGAATTCAAGATGTGGAGCATGCATCAGGCTCTCGGGGTAGCCGCCGTCCTTCTGGTACGAGGAAGGCAGCTAATATTGTTAGCTCCGGTTCGACCTCTTCCCGTTCTGCAGGGAAGAAAGCCATGTCAGAGAGAGAGGCGGCTGTAAGGCGGGCTTTTCCCGGTAAGCAGCTTCGTGCTAGAGTTGATTCATCAACCGAGAGTTCGGAAGAGGAAGGTGACGTGGCAAAGAAAGGGACGGTGCAGCCGATGGAGGCAGAGGCCGAAGAAGCCGAGGAAGATGAGGAGAGCTCCGGGGAAGAAGGCTCTGAGGAAGATGGGGAAGAAGATGATGCTGAAGAAGAAGAGGGCGAGGAGGTGGTGGAGGAATCCTCCGAGGAGTGAGTGGCCTTGCACGGCCTTGTTGGCCGCTTGCGGCTTTATGTTATTCTACTTTCAATCAAGGTCCTTCGGGACTTAACTTTATTTGGTGATGTAATTTAACTTTGACCTCAGCCCCACGAGGGTGTTTATTTATGCATTTGTTTCATTTCCACTTGTGTTATCCTTATTTTCGTTACTTGCACTCATCAGGTGCTTGGCACATAAATAAAAATTACATGATCACAAATGAAAAAACAAACTTGCATTAATAACTTGAAGCGGGTTCAATCCTTACATAAATACTCTATCTCCGACTGGGAGCAACATGCTCTGCTATGGTTTCATGGAACCTTATTTCTATTTCTTCTAATGGATGGATAAAAGCCAAGTCCTTACTAGGAAGGCTTACACATGATAAATCTTGAGGTTAACTGCATGCCAAGTTCGGGGCACTTCATTCCCATCTAATGTCTCCAACTTGTATGATCCTCGTCCTAGCATCTTTCTGACTCGGTACGGTCCTTCCCAGTTGGGGGCTAATTTCCCTTTCTGGCCAACTCCAGAAGCCTCGATCTTCCTGAGAACCAAGTCACCTTGCTGAAAGAACCTCTCCTTAACCCTGTGGTTGTAAAAGAAAGACGCTTTCTTTTGATGCTCCGCATTTCTGGCGTTTGCCTCGTCCCTGACTTCATCAATAAGATCTAGAGCGAGCCTCATGCCTTCTTCATTAGTCTCAGGTTCATATGCCTCAACTCGAGGTGACGCCTGCATGATTTCCAACGGCACAACTGCCTCAGCCCCATAAGCTAGCAGAAACGGGGTTGCTCCGGTAGTCACCTTACAAGTAGTGCGATAAGCCCAGAGTATAGGCAGCAACTCATCCACCCAAGTGTTCCTCGAGCGTTCGACCCTTTTCTTTAATCCATCCAAGATGATTCGGTTGGCCACCTCGGCCTGCCCATTCGCTTGCGGATGTGCCACTGAGGTAAAACGAAGTTCAATAGCATTTTCCTCACAATACTTCTTGAATTCCTCATTGTTAAACTGTGTCCCATTATCTGTCACAAGAATTCGCGGGATTCCATACCTACAAATTATGTTCTCCCAAAAGAACTGGGAAACTTGCTTGGTGGTTATCTTGGCTAAAGGCTTAGCCTCAATCCATTTAGTGAAGTAATCAATGGCGACAATCAGAAACTTTCTTTGTGCTGAAGCCATAGGGAAAGGACCAAGAATGTCCATCCCCCACATTGCAAATGGGATGGGAGAGCTGATCGAGGTTAATCTCTCAGGCGGCTGCCTTACAATAGGAGCGTGTTTTTGACATCTGTCACACTTCTTGACATAATCCTGGGCATCTGCCAACATCTCTGGCCAATAGAATCCCAGGCGGGTAATCTTATGAGCTAGGGCTCTGCCCCCCAAGTGCTGCCCACAGATCCCTTCATGAACTTCTTCCAATGCTTCCCTTGCCTCTTGGGGCCTTAGGCACTTCAAATACGGGATGACAAACGATCTCTTGTATAAGATGCCTTCAATCAAGGCATATCTCAATGCTCTCACTGATAATTTTCGTGCCTCCAAGGCATTGTTAGGGAGCCATCCGGTTTCTAGATGAGCTTTAATAGGATCTATCCAACAGCTTCCAACATCGATTGGTGCTACTAACTTAGAGTTGATGGTCGGGGCCTTCAAGACCTGGAAGTAAACACTACCTGCATAATTTTCTATCTCAGAAGAAGCGAACTTAGAGAGGGCATCGGCCTTAACGTTCTCTTCCCGAGGAATGTGTTCCAGATAGCACTCCTCAAACTGAGTCATAACAGCTTTCACGACTCTGAGGTATTTTGTCATAGTCTCATCCTTGGCCTCAAACTCACCATTTACTTGCGAGACTACCAGTCTTGAATCTCCACACACTTTGAGGTTTTTAACCCTCATGACTCTGGCCAATCCCAATCCAGCTATTAATGCTTCATACTCAGCTTCATTGTTGGTTGTTGGAAAGTCCAACTTCAAAGCATATTCAACTGTGAACCCATCGGGGCTTTGCAAAACCAAACCTGCACCACTAGATTTTGTTTTTGATGCTCCATCAAAATAGAGCACCCAATACTCTTTCTGGTCAGCTATAAGTTCTTCATCTTTATCTTCGTTCCCAGGGGTGGTTATAATCTCCTGCCCCCCGACTTCTTGGTTGTCAATAGTGCATTCAACCACGAAGTCAGCCAATGCCTGAGCCTTAATGGCTGTCCGAGGCTTATACTTGATATCAAACTCTCCAAGTTCTATGGCCCATTTGATCAATCTTCCACTTGCTTTCGGACTGTGCAATATGGTTCTCAACTGTTGGTCTGTCAAGACTTCTATTTTATGAGCCTGGAAGTATGGTCTCAATTTCCTTGAGGCAGTAACCAATGCCAATGCAAACTTCTCAATGCGAGAGTAATTCAACTCTGCCCCATGTAGCACCTTACTCACATAGTAGATGGGTTTCTGAACCTTCTTTTCTTCTTTGACAAGGACAGCACTCAATGCTTGTTCGGATACCGCCAGGTATAGGTAAAGAATCTCTCCAGGACTAGGTTTGGCCAACAACGGGGCTTCAGCCATGTACTTCTTCAACTGTTCAAAGGCCTCTTGGCTCTCTGTGGTCCACTCAAAATTTTTCACTTTCTTTAATGCCTGAAAGAAAGGCAAGCATTTGTCACCAGACTTGGAGATGAATCTCCCTAAGGCCGCCACTCGGCCAGTTAATTTCTGTACATCCCGTACTGAGCGGGGTGACTCCATATCCAGAATAGCCTTTATCTTGTCCGGGTTGGCCTCTATGCCTCTCTTTGAAACCATCAGCCCCAAAAATTTTCCCGAACCAACACCAAAAGCACACTTGGCTGGGTTTAGCATCATTTTATGGTGCCTTAGCACTTCAAACGCCTCTCTAAGGTGCCTTATGTGATCTGCCTTGAGTAGGCTCTTGACTAACATGTCATCAACATAGACCTCCATGGTCTTTCCAATTAAATGGGCAAATATCTTATTCACCAATCGTTGGTAAGTAGCCCCTGCATTTTTTAACCCAAAAGCCATAACAAGATAGCAGAAAACACCAAAATCAGTTATGAAAGATACCTTAGGAATATCGTCCTTGTGCATCTTAATCTGATTGTATCCGCTGAAACCATCCATGAAGCTCAACATTTCATGCCCAGCGGTGGCATCTATCAACATATCAATTCTAGGCAGAGGAAAACAATCTTTTGGGCACGCATCATTCAGATCAGTGAAGTCTATACACATCCTCCACTTTCCATTTGCCTTTTTGACCATCATAGGGTTAGCTAACCATTCGGGGAATTGAATTTCTTCAACAAATCCAGCTTCCAACAATTTATCAACTTCTTGTTTAATGGCCTCTTGCCTTTCAGGAGCAAAATTCCTCTTTTTCTGCTTTATTTTCTTCCGTTCAGGGTCGACGTTCAACCTATGAGTTATAAGTTGGGGGTCAATCCCTGGCATGTCCGCTGCTGTCTGACAAGGCTGTCGCGTGCCTATCAAATAATAATATCTAACAAATCCTTCTAACTATGTAGTAGGGTAAGTCAGAGTCGATCCCACAGAGACAAACGTGTCAATCACCAGTTGTTCTCGATTCAATTCAGCCAAGCAAGTAACACAATAAAATATCAAAGATTATTAAACTAATTTTATACTAATGCAATTAATCAATTAACTAAAATATCCAGAATTAAGTATCCCCACTAGCATGAATTAATGCAATCGTGAATTCCCTCCCCAATCAATCGTATAATACTCAACAGGAAAAGTGCGCCCTATAAATTACCAATAACCTCTCTCGAGTATTAATGGCTTCTCTAAAATACAATCAAGCCTATTCTCATGGTATCATGCAATTCAGAGACATTAATCACAGCACCCTAACTTCCTAACAATCCGTTCTACCTATTCTCATGGAGAAGTTCATGTCCTCATTGGATAAATCACAACCATCTAAATCCAACTCTCGTTGATAAATAGATACTGGTTCAAACAATAAACATAATCACGTCTGATTTGTAATTGCTAATTAAAACAACTCAATAAGCAAGAGCAATTAAACAATCAAATTGGGGGAATTGGGAAATTCACACATCAATCATAACTAGGGTTCTACTTAACCCTAGATTAATTATCTACTCATACATAATTAAACTAATAAAGCAAGAGATATAATATGAACACATAATATTATAAAGAATAGAGAAAAACCTTCAATCTTCAAAGAAAAGTGAATAGCTATCTCCAATCTCTCTATACTAGAATATACAAGTTATGTACAATAATTTTTCGATCCCCCAAAAACTATATCTAGATGTGTTTATATAGGCTCTAAAAGTCTTGCCCAGCAAGAAAATACCAAAACAGAATTATAATAGAATTTCTGCAAAAATACGTTTCCTAAATTGAATATGTTTTATTAAGGAAAATTCGTGTCTTCTTTTCTTCTGTTTTTCCGAACCTTTCCAGTTGTGCTTGGACATATGGACCACTTTAGAATGATAGAGAATCTCGTTATCTTTGCGTGGACTGCTTACGGGCCTCAAACGGAGTTGTAGAACTCAAGATATGGCCAAAATAGTGAATCAGAAATCTGGCAGAATTTTTCAGGGGCAACCTGCGCCCAACAGTCTGTTCTTCGCGCAAATTGCTCCTACCCGGCGCAATTTGCTCGTGAGAATCCTATCCCAAGTTGTAGAAAATATCCCAGGCTTCGCGTGGGCAGTAAGATCGCTGAAAACAGACTTCTAGAACTCCAGATATGTCAAAAACAGTGTAGACTGCGCAACCGTCTCAGAAATCCGAATTTTAACTAATTTATTCTCCAAAAACGATAGAAGCATCAACCTTAATCAACATCCTTGTAAATCTGCACAACTAAACAAAACACATCAAAACTACAAGAAACTTGAGCCCAAGACAATCAATTTAAGCCGATTTAGAATGCTCCAAGTAGATATAAAATCCACTTATCAAACACCCCCAAACTTAAACCGATGCTTGTCCTCAAGCATAAACAATTACACTATCTAACTAGTACCACTTCCGTAGGTGATCACGGTTGCATTTGGCCTATGCAACAAGCCCTTTAAACCCCTAGGCAGCCCTAATGGACGAGTAAGGTCTCGTGAGGGCCTATAGTGAATGTACCCACAAAATCCATTTAACCTAATGCAATGCAATGCATGAATGCAACTAATATGCAAATGCAATTAATCTAATCTACCATACCTTCAAATCCTCTCATGCCATATCAACTTAAGAATCAAAGTAAATACGCAATGTCTTGGTGTCGAAAGTGCAAGTATTCACATAGTCTACTCAATGAACATGCATAAGTTCTCACAAGCCCATGTCAAGTGTAAGAATAAGTTAGTAAACATGCTAAGCCTACAAGAGTACATCTTTGAGTCAAAACTCGGGATCTCATACGCAAAAACAAGCAAACACTCACAATCCACTCACAAAAGAATATTCACTCAAGAACAAGGGTAAGTGTATCACTCAATTCCAACAAAATCATAAGCATGCTTGACATTTGGTATCAATCTAACTCTTAACACAACATACATCAATGACGATAATCAAAAGGTCTTTAATTGGGTTGTAACGGGGCTAGGGACAAGGTATGTCAAATAAGCCAATATAGGTGAAGTGTCAAAAAACTAGTAAGTACCATAATAAATCATACACAACACCCTATTTTCCCCCCACATAATTTTTACTATTTTTTTTTTCAACAAAAATGCTCGACTAGTCGACTAAAGTAGGATCGCAATAAACACAATATGACAAATATGCTCTCATAATATTTTTTTTCTTTTTTTTTCTGTTTTTTTTTCTTTTTTTTTTCTTTTTTTTTCGAGAGCTAAATAAAACAATAATATGAACAATAACAATGATCCCACGATTTTATTACACATGCCGACTATCAAGTAACAATCAAACCCAATATTCAATATTTCCCCCAAAATTATGACCAAGAATAAACCCCTCCTTGCACACCTTATTACTCCCTTAAGCACTTTACTAGCCTTTGACAATATGGGTTCAAATTAATATAAGGCTAATACAAGAAAAAGGTCTAGGCAAGTAATGTGGTATGTCACCGAAAAATAGGATTAAGCTCAACGGGTTAACTAATTGATCATGTAAACATGGTGTGGTAATATGGGAAAATATGTGGTTATTCCTACATGCCCTTATCATTTTAATCGTCAAATAATGTCATGCGTTTCAAGAAAGACTTCAAACAACTGCTAGCAATACAAACAATCCGTGGACACTCAAGCAAACGAATAAATTGCAACAAATATGCAATATGGCTCAAAATCTCACTTGGTGGAAAAACATACTCAATCCCAAGAAAAAATCTCTCTAATGCACCTACTTGTATTCAAAGCATGCGAACTAAATCAACTTGCACATATTCATGTCCTTCTAATTACTTACAACATTCAATAAGTCTACTAGCTTCAACTTACTAGTGTATGTGTGTGCACAAGAACAAAGCATATCACTTCTCAATCAAAAGCGTCAACAACACAAAATTCCTATCAAGCATGGGTGCAAATGCAAACTATTATGAACTCACATGGTATACAAAAATAAAAAAACAGAATGTCCTATATGAAACAAACGTAGATAACACGAACATAAATGCATAATTTACTACTACTAATATGCAAAGCATGAAATCCTACATGAACACATAATACAACAACAACTACTAATCCCTCAAACCATTTTTTTTTCACAAAATTTTTTTTTCTAATGCATGGGTTGCCTCCCACGAAGCGCATTTGTTTAATGTCGTTAGCCCGACGCCTGCAGACAATTATCCTGGCGAAAAAGCATATAGATGTACATATCTCCTAATTTGAATTAATCTAATGATATGAGCACCAATTAGATAACCAAAAAGATATATAAATTGACATGTGAGGCTCATGTAATGCTCAAGAAATTTCGGGATGTGAAAATATTTAGCAAAATCAACATCAAAATACTTATAGCTTCTTTTCACAAATTCCTCCCAAATCGGGTCTACATAAGGCATATACACATTCTCAATCTTAGCATTGTTCAAGTCAAGCATATCCAAATTCGGTTCTATCTCATCTACCACAATTGGATTCACAATATCCTTATTCAAATTAACATCTGCCACAACCATATTATCACCCTCGTCAAATAGCATGCAAATAGAGTCATCTAAGAAATCAACATCATTATTATCAAACGAGTTTTCACACGAGTTAATTTCTTGAGAAGCATATGGGTCAATAAGAGCAAGACTATCAAAATAACCATCTTCATCATCAAAATCATCAAAAATTAACTTACTGTTACTAACCTCGTTTTGCGACTCTTTGAACTCCTTACCACTCCACAAAGTTGCATCATCAAATTGACTCATTGGTATTTCCTCTATTTGAGAGCGCCTCTCAACGAATTCAGTTACCTCTTGATCTAGTTGAGCTAATGAATTTTCAATCAACTTGTTGTGAGCTTTCATCTCATTGATACTTGTCTCAACTTCTACATTCTTACTCAGCTGTGCAGCAATAAATCCTTCCACAAGATTTTCTAAGTTAGATTTTTGTGGTGGCTGGGAGTAGTTGATTTGAGGTGGTTGAGCTTGGCATGGACTAACTGATATCTCTTCAAATTGAGCATTAAATTGTTGGTTTGGAGCACATAAAGAGAGATAAGTTTCCAAGGCAGTTTCCAAGCTAGACTTTTCTGGTTGAGGTGGATTGTTTTGGTAGGAAAAATTAGAATAATTTTCCCAACTAGAATTGTAAGTTTCACAATAAGGATTATACTGTGGTCCTTGGTCAGAGTTGTAATGGGCATTGTAATGAAAATTATTATCCCAATATTGTGCTTGGCTTGGGTAATAAGGGGTGTTATATTGGCAAAAATTTTGAGTGTGTCCCTGTATACCGCAAACATCACATGTAGCAACCAAATAAGAATTTCTTGACTCTACTTCATCGATCTTTTCAGATAATGCCTGCATAGTCTCAATCAATGCCTCCATGCTTTCTTCTTGCTTCTCTCTTTACTCGCTTAATTTCTTGTTATAGGAATCTGAAAATCAATTTTACAAGAAACAAGAAAAACCACAAGCAAAGATCAAACAGAACAAGAATAATAGCCTAAGCAACACAACTAAACAACTTGGCCAAACTAACTCAAAAATTAACTAATCTAACACTGCTTTATCCCCGGCAGCGGCGCCAAAAATTTGACAAGGCTGTCGCGTGCCTATCAAATAATAATATCTAACAAATCCTTCTAACTATGTAGTAGGGTAAGTCAGAGTCGATCCCACAGAGACAAACGTGTCAATCACCAGTTGTTCTCGATTCAATTCAGCCAAGCAAGTAACACAATAAAATATCAAAGATTATTAAACTAATTTTATACTAATGCAATTAATCAATTAACTAAAATATCCAGAATTAAGTATCCCCACTAGCATGAATTAATGCAATCGTGAATTCCCTCCCCAATCAATCGTATAATACTCAACAGGAAAAGTGCGCCCTATAAATTACCAATAACCTCTCTCGAGTATTAATGGCTTCTCTAAAATACAATCAAGCCTATTCTCATGGTATCATGCAATTCAGAGACATTAATCACAGCACCCTAACTTCCTAACAATCCGTTCTACCTATTCTCATGGAGAAGTTCATGTCCTCATTGGATAAATCACAACCATCTAAATCCAACTCTCGTTGATAAATAGATACTGGTTCAAACAATAAACATAATCACGTCTGATTTGTAATTGCTAATTAAAACAACTCAATAAGCAAGAGCAATTAAACAATCAAATTGGGGGAATTGGGAAATTCACACATCAATCATAACTAGGGTTCTACTTAACCCTAGATTAATTATCTACTCATACATAATTAAACTAATAAAGCAAGAGATATAATATGAACACATAATATTATAAAGAATAGAGAAAAACCTTCAATCTTCAAAGAAAAGTGAATAGCTATCTCCAATCTCTCTATACTAGAATATACAAGTTATGTACAATAATTTTTCGATCCCCCAAAAACTATATCTAGATGTGTTTATATAGGCTCTAAAAGTCTTGCCCAGCAAGAAAATACCAAAACAGAATTATAATAGAATTTCTGCAAAAATACGTTTCCTAAATTGAATATGTTTTATTAAGGAAAATTCGTGTCTTCTTTTCTTCTGTTTTTCCGAACCTTTCCAGTTGTGCTTGGACATATGGACCACTTTAGAATGATAGAGAATCTCGTTATCTTTGCGTGGACTGCTTACGGGCCTCAAACGGAGTTGTAGAACTCAAGATATGGCCAAAATAGTGAATCAGAAATCTGGCAGAATTTTTCAGGGGCAACCTGCGCCCAACAGTCTGTTCTTCGCGCAAATTGCTCCTACCCGGCGCAATTTGCTCGTGAGAATCCTATCCCAAGTTGTAGAAAATATCCCAGGCTTCGCGTGGGCAGTAAGATCGCTGAAAACAGACTTCTAGAACTCCAGATATGTCAAAAACAGTGTAGACTGCGCAACCGTCTCAGAAATCCGAATTTTAACTAATTTATTCTCCAAAAACGATAGAAGCATCAACCTTAATCAACATCCTTGTAAATCTGCACAACTAAACAAAACACATCAAAACTACAAGAAACTTGAGCCCAAGACAATCAATTTAAGCCGATTTAGAATGCTCCAAGTAGATATAAAATCCACTTATCACTGTCCAAGCAAACACATCGCTGTTCTCTTGCAAGAATGCTGTCAATTCGCCCTTTAGGGGTTCCTTCAGAGATGCTCCTATATATGTAACCTTTTCCGGGTCGCCTAGCTCTAGAGGTATGGGGATCAAATCCTCTGCTGGCTTCCCTCTATGTTCTTCGTCATCACGGACATCCATGTCTTCAATTGGAAGGACCTGCCCCCCTACTCCATCGGCCCTCAGGGCGGCTACATAGCAACTTCTTGCCATCTTCTGATCACCCTTTTGTTCTCCGACACCATTCCGTGTCGGAAACTTAATCTTCATATGATAGGAAGAGGCCACAGCCTTAAACGCATGTAATCCAGTCCTTCCAAGGATTGCGTTGTATGTTGAAGCTGCCTTAATCACCAAGAAATTCAGCATCTGAGTCGTCTCCTTAGGCTCCTGCCCAATAGTTACGGGTAACTGAATAGTCCCTTCAACGTTGGACTCCACTCCGTTAAATCCGTATATGGGCATGTTTGTAGAGGTCAACTGAGAGTCGTTGTATCCCATCTTCACAAATGCATCGTGAAATAAAATATCCACAGAAGCTCCATTGTCTATCAAGACTCGTTTTACTTCTGAATTTCCAATCACAGGAGTTATGACCAGCGGGTCATCATGGGGGAACTTCACCCCTTCCAAGTCTGAATCATCGAAACCAATTACCATCTCAGTTTTAGCGCGCTTCGGGGCCTCTCCCACAATGTGCATTACCTCCCTTGCGTATGCCTTTCGAGAGTTTCGAGTTATACCGGCCGCTGTCGGGCCTCCCCAGATCATGTTGATAACTGGCCCTCGTGGCTGCGTGCTACGATCACGATCATTATCCCTTCTGTCATTGTTTCTCCTGTTATAATCCCCTCTTTGAGTTCCATGATCTCCACCCTTTGTGAAATTGTTCAGCTTTCCTTTACGGATCAAGAATTCAATCTCGTCCTTCAACTGTCTGCAATCATCCGTGTCATGTCCTACATCTCGGTGGAACCTACAGTATTGATCCTTGTTCCTCTTTGCGGGGTCTCCCCTGAGTGGCTTCGGCCATCGGAAGTCCTTATCCTTCTCAATTTCCAACAAGATTTGACTTCTAGGGGCATTCAACCTTGCATAGTCAGAGAACCTTGGTCCCAAGCTCTTTTTTGGTGGCGAATCAGAGTCTTTGCTAGTTCGGGGATACTTGTCCCTAGAATCGTACTCCTGCCCTTGCTTACGCTTTTTTGTATCATTGTTCCCCTGGCCATTGCCTAATGTGACTTCCTTCTTCGTGCTATCCTCGGCCTTGATGTATTTAGAAGCCCTTCGTTGGAGATCAGCCATATTCTCCGGGGGATGCTTTGCCAATGATCTCTTAAAGTACAGGTCGGTGGTACCATGCTCCAAGGCTACCATTGCAACTTTATTGTCCAGATCAGTGATGTTCAGAGTCTCCTTGGTGAACCTCTTAAGATAGTCTCTCAGACTTTCGTTCTTCCCTTGTACTATATACATAAGAGATGCAGAGCTTTTCTCATGCGTTCTTCCGCTGATAAACTGACTAATGAAGGCAGCACTCAATTCCTTAAAGGAACCAATCGAGTTTGCAGGAAGCCGACTATACCATCTTTGAGCCATGCCTGACAAAGTTTGAGGGAAAGCCCTACACTTCAAAGCGTCGCTTGCAGGCTGCAACAGCAGTGCGTTTGAGAACGTTCTAACGTGGTTGACAGGATCACCCATTCCATCATAGGCTTTGATTGTTGGCATCTTAAACTTCTTTGAGATACGAGCATTCATCACGTCCTCAGTAAACGGAGGTGTGGGATCATCAGGGTCCCCAAGCGGCATCAGATCCTTGGGGTTGCTTTTAGGGGTTTCCACCCTTGTAGTTCTTTCAGGTGGGACGGTAGTCCTTCTTTGCCTCCTTGGAGGCCTCTCCAGATCTATGAAGGGAATCGGTCCTGACGTGGGAGGTGGCAAAGTCTGTTTTGATCTGGCTTGCTCCCTGGCCATATCTTCCTTTAACTTTAAGATCTCGGCTTCATAAGCCTTAATCCTCTCAGCAGCTGTTGAAGGGAGTCCATCATGGATAGTTTGAGTTCTCCCCATAGGCTCTTTACTTGCACGTCGCCTCCTCGGGGCTTCATCACGCTCGTAATCATCGCCAGAAGATGATTCATCCGTATAAGGACCAGAAAAATCGCGATAATCTCGATCTCGAATATACAGGGCATGCCCACTCGGTCCAGCTCCGTAATTGGTCATCCCATACATTGGATTGGTGCTTATGGGGAGATCCGTAGTGTGGATCTGAACCCCTCGTGTAAGGTTGTTGGGGTCTACAATCAGGGAAGAAATCCCCGGGTCAGTCCCTGGAATTGTGTGGACGATCGGAGGTAGCGTACTCTCAACATGGTAATCGTCCCTAGGGGTTGAGAAACTTGATATGGAACGATAGTCCCAGATGTTGGAGGTACTTGCTCAGATGTCGGTAGCACTTGTTCAGTACGGGGCGGAGCAGAGCTAAGAGGTAGAGCCTCGGTAGCGATTGGCTCTGTAGTGCTTGGTGGAGTTCTTCGTGTTTGAACCATGGTTGATGTCTTCTTCCCACAGACGGCGCCAAATGTTGTGGAATAAAAACGAGGCTATTAGATTGCGGCTAGGGTTTATGTGTATTTATTGCTAGGGTTCGTGAGCTTCGTGCTTTAATGGCTGCTTCTGCGTTCGAGACTTAGACGGTCCTCACAGAATGCCTACGTATCTCTGTATTAAGAGAATCAAGCCAATAAAACGTAGTTCTGTGAATGAGGGGTCAGACCCTTTATATAGGCTGAGAAACCCTAAAATCGTAGTAGGGTTAGGTGACTTGGTGGACAAGTCACCGCCTTGAGGAAGGTTCTAGACTCCTTCCTTGTAGGAGTCAATTTCCATGTTGGAATATGTATCTTGGAGGCTAAGTCAAGCAGGAGTAATATCCTCTTTTGACTCTTATTTGCTGAGCTGTTTTTCTACCCTTAATATTAGTACGAAATTAATATTTATAGGTAGGGGTTGGGCCCACCCGGTAGGCCCCACGTTTGGACCATTTCGGGTCTAATTAATGCCACATTAAATGTGTCTTTTAGGGCTTACTTTTAACCCATATCACTAACATATTAGGAAGTATATTCATTATTAATGCATGTCATGCAATCAAAAAAATCCAAAATATTTTAGCAAGATAAACAAAAGATAATTAGGAAGTAACTTTTTGAAATTTATGAAACTAAAAATAAAATAAATTGATTTCTATTTATAAATAAAACAAAAACCAATTTCATTTTACATTAATATTAATTCAAAGATAAACTTATTAAAATTAAAAAATTCATATAAAATTCTTAATAGACTAACTTGCCCGTGCATCGCACGGGTTATAGGCTAGTATTGTTAAAAAAAATGTAACATGATTACTAAAAATCTCCTTGAAAGATACTCCTTCCGGTCCATTATATAAGGCATTTGACTTTTCTGCACGCAATTTTAGGTGCTTTGAATACATAGTTAAATTTATTATTTTTTAAAATTTCTTTTTCTAAATAAAAATTAAAATATTATATTTTTATTCAAAAAAAGAAAAATTAAAAAATAATTATTTTAGCTATGTAGTCAAAGCACCTAAAGTTACGTGCAGAAAAGTCAAATACCTTATATAATGGACCGGAGGGAGTAGTAAAGAGGAAATAAAAGTCTTCATTAATGGTTGATTTGATTTTCTACTTAATTAAGGATGTAAAAAAAACATGCTACCATGATTTTTGTCTCGATGTATTATCAACTTTGTAGTGCCAATTATATTGAATAAATAAAAAAGTTCTCTTAGACCTAATTCCCAAGACGTGACATTATATGCAAGTCTGTAAATCAAGTAACATCTGGATGATCCCATAACTAATAGGATTCGGTGAAAGACTTCGATATTATTAATAGACTTAATTTTTTTTAAGAAAAAAAGGTGTTTATGGATTAATTTGCCAAACACGAGAACTATCGATTCTACATTCACATCATTAATCAAAAAATTTATATGATTTGATAGATCAAATTAATAACATGATCGAAATTCAGATCGAAACATATCTTAATCGATTCTTTGTATATACACATATCTCTATAACAATTTACCCACCAAATTATGTAACAAATATAATATCGATAAAACTATAAACAAAAGATCTATACATATACATCTATACTATATATATCTATCTATACTATTATATTAAAGCCGAAACATTGAAAATTTTGGTTTTCTCCTAAGTTTTGGTTTTCACTCTAATTATTTAATTTTAAATTATTTATAATATAAAACAAATCAAATGAATTCCGTTAATATCGATAAAACTATAAACAAAAGATCTATACATATACATCTATACTATATATATATATTATAATAAGCAAAATGGGTATAATTGGTAGTAAAAGAAAAAAACAAAAAACAAAACAAAACATATACATCTATACTATACTATAATAAGCAAAATGGGTATAATTGGTAGTAAAAAGAAAAAAACAAATAACAAAACAAAACATATACGCACATACAAACAAAAAAGAGTCCAACAAAGCCCAGTACCAGTAGCCCAATAACTTGAATCAACAATAGATCTATACATATACATATATACTATACTATAATAAGCAAAATGGTATAATTGGTAGTAAAAAGAAAAAAAGAAAAAACAAAACAAAACATATACGCACGTACAAACAAAAAAGAGTCCAACAAAGCCCAGTACCAATAGCCCAATAACTTGAATAAACAACACTATAATAAGCAAAAGAGGTATAATTGGTAGTAAAAAGAAAAAAAACAAAAAACAAAACAAAACATATATGCACGTACAAACAAAAAAGAGTCCAACAAAGCCCAGTACCAGTAACCCAATAACTTGAAGTCAATGTTTACGAATAAATTATAAAAGCAAAAAATCGTTACATTTCATTTGTAGTGCTTTAAAAAAAAATTTGTTTTCAACTTTTACGTGCTTTTGAGCATTTTAATTCAAATTATGTCAAAATTGCACTTTTCCCGTTTTTGGTAAGCACATACGCATTTATAGTAATTCAAGAAATATTTTGTACATCGTGATGTATATTTAAGGCTATTATATAATAAGAAAATTTGGTTGTTTGATTCAATTTGGTTCAATCATCTAAAAGAATAGTGAAAGTTAAATATTTAGTAAATAGATAATAACCGTTAGATCTAATAATAAGGAATATTCTATATTTAAATCACTCTTCTAAAGATCCAAGGTTTGAATCCCGTCAACAACAAATTTACATTAAGATTTTATATTATTAGTTCTAATCAATACATATCATTTATTAAATAGCTGTTATTATTACTAATAATTTTATTAATGAATATTACAAAGTTAAATTATATTCACAGTTAAATATTTAGTAAATAGATAATAGCCGTTAGATCTAATAATAAGTAATATTCTATATTTAAATCACTCTTCTAAAGATCCAAGGTTTGAATCCCGTCAACAACAAATTTACATTAAGATTTTATATTATTAGTTCTAATCAATACATATCATTTATTAAATAGCTATTATTATTACTAATAATTTTATTAATGAATATTACAAAGTTAACTTATATCCATGATAAATCATTATATTTTATTTTATTTAATCATATAATTTTAAAAGTATTTAAAAGCAACCCGTGCTTTGCACGGGCTATAAGCTAGTATCAATAATATATCATATCATATCTATATTGTTATATTAAAATCAAAACACTGGAAGTTTGTCGATTTGGTTTTTGGTACGGTTATCTAATTATTAAAATTAAATAATAAAATTCTGGTTACCAATAACTAATTAATTTCCTTTTTAGGTAAAATACACCATCCTTTATATTTTTATCCAACTGAAATTTCTCTTTTTTAAAAAATATTACGAATAATTCTATCTAATAAAATTAAATAATAATCTTATAATTACTAATAAATAGGTTAATACTGCACTACGGATGATTCTATCTAATAAAATTAAATAATAATATCATAATTACTAACACCTAACTAAAATACATCGTTTTATAAAAATATCACGGATAACATGTATATATAAATGTTATCAAATCATATTATTAAAAACTTCAATTCTACAAAATTCAAGTTTCAAAATATTTAATTCAAATTAAAAAAATTATATAATATTAGAAAGCCTGTGCATGACACGAATTTTAAGCTAATTATCAATTTATATGGAGGAAGCAAAATTAAAAGAGTAAAGATTAAAGTATCGTACCTTAAAGATACGAAAATGTTATTTACAGAGTTATTTTTTTATTTTTAGAACAAAATTTGTAGCATATGCATCGTGAATTCACAAAATGTTACATATTACAATACAATATGTTATAAATAGGTTTCAAAAATAAAAAAACGGTTCTGAAAATAACATTTTACAAATAGGTCTCAAAAATAAAAAAACGGTTCTGGAAATAACATTTTTCCTAAATATATGTATATCAAAAGGATTTGAGAGAGATATAGAGATTGCGTACATTATTGATATTTAAATTATGTGGTCTTTTTGGCAACCAAACCACTAGGTGGTCAGCAATAAGCATCAATCATCCATGGACCATCTTCTATTAGATACGTTCATATTTGTATTGTTTTCGACGAAAAAATTGTAATATGTACTCCCTCTGTCCCTCCCATTTCTTTACATTTTTTTTTCACTACTCGACACGCATTTCAAGGCTCCTAAAAAGTATAGTTCCATAACTTATTTTTTAAATTTTCTTTTTTTGTATAAAAATAGAATTGATGAAACTATCCGCAAATTGCACCTTAAAATCCGTGCCAGAATTACGTCCCCCAAGGTAAAGAACCAAGGGGGACAGAGGGAGTATATCAGTATATGTGTCATTTGAACAACATATAAAGAGAAATTCTCATTGGTGCCCTTCTGGAATTGGCTTTTCTAGATGGTACCATTTCGTATTTTGGACTTACGACTGGCACCCTTAAAGTAACTGATTACCCTAATTATGCCCTTATGTTAATCAAAACGTTAAGAAACGTTAACAAATTTCAACATTTATTCCATAATAAAATTTTATGACATATAAATCACAAATTAAAAAAAGTTAAATGTGAAATTATGTTCTTTTATGGTCAGAAAATGACTGAACACATATTTTAGATTAACGGTATGTTAACTTATTACAGATTAATGTTTAATATTTTTCAATTTGTGGTACATTATTAATTATAAATTAGTATTTAATTTTTTTAACTAGTAATACATTAAAAACTTATAGATCATCATTTATTTTTATAGTTTTTTTAACGTTTCTTAAAATTTTGATTAACAGAATGGCATAATTAGGATAATCAGTTATTTTAGGGGTGCCAGTCGTAAATCCAAAACACGAAATGGCACCATCTGGAAAAGCCAATTCGAGAAGGGTATCAACGAGAATTTCCCACATATAAATAAATGATAAAAATGAAACTTGAATAACTTTTTCATATAAAAATTATAAATAAATAAACAATCAAATTTTTTTCAAATATTTTATGAATGTAGAAAAACGAAATAATGACATTTTTAACAACTTTTTAGGGCTGTTGTTACCAAAATAACGAATCCCGCATAACTGGCCAATAATACCAATTTATTACGCATGTGTCAACTGCTTAATAGCTATTACGCATGTGCCAACTGCATAACAAAAAAAAAAACTCATGTTACGCATCTTCTCAATGCTTAACTAAAAAAAATAAAAAATTTACCCAACCTGTAATAGCTTATTACCCAAATATAAGATGCGTAATAGCTTAATATTTTGGGTTAAATAGTTTCCATTCGGGGTTCAACGGGTTCCAATATTTGGGGTTTAGAAATATTAAATTTTTTAAAATAAAATTTTTAAATTTATTTGTATTCCCTTACGAGTTCAACAATTAACTTTTGGGGTTCACTTTTTCATTTTGGGTTTTAGAAATATTCGGAATGACGAATAAACCCTAATTTATCCTCAACGCGTTTAAAAATCAGGTCGCCGGATTCAATTTTTTAATTAAAAATTTTAAATTTTATCTGTATTTCCTCGGGTTTTCAACGGTTAACCGTTGGGGTTCAACAATTCCATTCTGGGTTTTACAAATCAGGTCGTCGGACACGTTACAAAATTCAATTTTTTAATTATAATTTTAAAATTTATCTGTATTCCATTAGAAGTTCAACAGTTAACCTTTGGGGTTTAATTTTCCCATTTTGGAGTTTAAAAATATTATTTATAAAAATATTTTATTATTTATAAATATATATATATATATATATATATATATATATATATATATATATATATATATATAGAGTAGGGATCTAGAGAAAACCCCTTTAAAAGGAGAACTTAAAAAACTAAATTAAAATATAGCACATATGGTATGCAAACTGATCGTTGAGAGATGGAGAAAAATGTGGTGAAATTAGATTTTAAAAAAATATCACCGATTGACGGGAAAAATCAAATTAAAAACGGAGGGGATTAGGTGGGATTGTGTGTGTGAGGGTGTATTTGATTAGTGTGTGGGTGCCCCTGGCGGGGCCATTGATTATAATACATCCAATGGTAACACAAAATTACCCATGAAAAAAATGGTGTGTGAGTTGTGGTTGATGCTACCGTCGTCGTTGTGACGGAGATGTCGCAAGTGATGATTGATAGTCTAGGTAGTTTTGAGATTGATGTGTTTTGCCTAATTTGCGATACAGAGATCATATTGAGGACTGTAACAGAGAGGAGCAGACAGATGTGGAGATGTATATTTAAACAATATACGCATAATCCATTTGCGTAGTGAATGGAACCCGCATACAACAAATGCGTAGTTAATATAAACCGCATAACCCATATGCATAGTTAAGAAGAACCGCATCCTCCACGTAGTCAAGCCATCGCATATAGTTTATGCGCGGTCTACAACTAGTGATTTTATTTTTTAACTTTTTTGTGTTGGATATTTTAAAAATCCCTACGCGTGCAGCAAATGTGTATACTGTACACGCAATCTCCTAATGCGTAGTTTGATAGATTATTTTATTTTTTATTTTAAAGAAATAATAAAAAAGGAACTCCGCATGTGGCTTATGCGTGGTCTACATCTGATGGTTTTTATTAAAATATTGAAATCACATGAAAATTTATAATATTGAAATTTTATAATATTTTAAATGTTTTTCGGTATTTTTTTGGGGGCTAAATAGTTTCCATTTGGGGTTCAACGGGTTCAATTTTGGGTTTAGAAATATTCAAAATTTTAAATTAAAATTTTTAAATCTAATCTCTATTCCCTTTGGGGTTAAACAATTTTTATTTGGGATTCAACGGTTCTATTTTAGGTTTTTATTTAAATTTTAAACCCTAACTTATCCTGATTTTTAGTCCCGATTTTTTAAAAATCAGGCCGTCGGACTCGATATAAAAATACAATTTTAACTGACGTTTTGATTATAAATTTTCTAATAGTATTTGCAAATACAAAGTTAGAAAAAAAAAGTAACACAACTTAATTTTGATATATGGGGCTGATATTTGGGGCATTATTTGTTAAAATTGTGATAGGGGTCAATAACATTTTATTTGAAAATTGAAAAGGTTCTACACGTAGCAAATGCGTACGCAAGAAAACACAAATTCCTTATGCGTGGTCTGGTAGTTTTTTTATTTATTTTAAACAAAATTTTAAAAAATAAGAAAAAAGAAACGACGCATGTGGGCAATTCGTGGTCTGTTCTTCGCATCCTTCATATGCGAATGCAGAATAAGGCATACCCATTTGGTCTATGCGAAACCTGTGTATGCATGAATAAAATGCGCATTTGTTTGGTTATTTTGGACACCAATTCCGTCGATCATTATTTTGGATACTATATTTTAAAATTTGGTTATTGGGGAGTTTTTATCCAAATTATTATTATCTACAGTTAAACTTCTAAAAATTAATAGTAAGCACAAGATAAATTTTTTTTAATTTGTATCAAGATTATTTAGACACTAGTTTTATTAGATTGATATCAAAAAATTAGTATATTTGAAATATTAGTATTAGAGATTCAAAAATTTTATCAAAATTATTTTCAGTTATATACATGTCAGTTGATATTTGACCGAAAATTTTCATAAAATTATACATTTCTCATATTTATATACACGGCCACAAATCAGAAATTACCATTGTGTTTCAGAATCGATTTTGATTTTTTTTTGTGATCAACCCTATTTTATTAAATTTAACTAGTCGATAAAGCCGCGCTTCGCGGCGGCGTTACAATATTTTAAAAATATTCAATATATTTATGTTATATTATAATATTAAATTTTAATAATTAAATAATCTTCTCAATTGAATCGATTTCTTGTTAAAAATGATTATTTCGATTGAACGCTCTCTTATTAAAACCGAGATCCCAATTTTAACATATATTATAAAGACATGTATAATAATTTTTATCCATAAAATCGAACCGTAAAAATAAAAAAAAAATATGACATCAGTATCAAATTCTAATAGCTAATACAATCTTTTGTAGTGAGTCGTCTTCCCGTTAAATACGTTTCGAGCTACTCTTATTTGGAACCGAAATTCTAACTTCATTATATGAAGAGAGTAAATTCCAATTTTTATATTCTTTAAACTTTCTAATATTTTTGGAGTTTTAAAAAATGAATATACATCTTATATTTTCTGTATATTATAGATATTCTTATACTTTTTTACAATTTCTGTTATGTTAACATAACAAAAAAAATTAAATACGAAGAATTATCGTTACGAAAATAATATTAAATTTATGAATATATTTTTCTAATGCAAGTATAATTAACTTGTATAATTAACTTGTGTAAATGATATCTTTTATAGTGAGTTGTTTTTCCGTTAAACACGTTTCGAGTCGCTCTCATTTGGGATCGAAATTTCAACTTCATTACATATTATTGATGATACTTATCTTACACAACAACTTATTCCTTAAAATCAAAACCTAAAAAACAGAGCGAATTCCAATTTATACTTATTCTAGACATTCTAAAAATTATGGAGTTTTAGAAAATGAAAACACATCTTATTTTCTCTTTATATTATAGATACTCCTTTATTTATTTAGGATTCCTACATGATAATGTTCTTTTATTATGTTAATACATCAATTATTTTATTTTTAAAAACGATGAATTTTTTATGACAATAATATTGGATTTATGAATAAATTTTTCTAATAGAAGTATAATTAACTTATATAAAAAAGTATAATATAAGAAGATCATACTTTCTATAAAATATCTAATCATATGTGTGCTCTATTTATTCAAACATCTATTCTACTTCTAATAGAACTTTTATTTATATGTTTTTTCTATAAATTCGAACTCTTATTTTCTATAAATTTGAATTCCTATTCTACTTCCAATAGAACTTTTAATCATATGTGTTATAAATACTTATTCTACTTTCAATAAAACTTCTACTTCAAATAGAACTTTTATTTATATCTTTTTTTCTATAAATTCGAACTTTTTTCTCTCTATAAATTCGAGCTCCTATTCTACTTCCAATAGAACTTTTAATCATATGCATTATAAATACTTATACTACTTCCAATATAACTTCTAATCTATAAATTCGAACTTTTTTTCTCTATAAATTCGAACTCCTATTCTACTTCCAATAGAACTTTTAATCATATGCGTTATAAATACTTATACTACTTCCAATATAACTTCTAATCATATGTCTTCCCTATAAATTCGAACTCTTCTCATTTATGAATTCGAACACCTATTCTACTTCTAATATGTTAAATGATATTTTTCTACTTCTAATATAACTTTTATTTGTATGTTTTTTTCTATAAATTCGAACTCTTTTTCTCTATAAATTAGAACTTCTATTCTACTTCCAATAGAAATTTTAATCATATGCATTATAAATACTTATTCTACTTCAAATAGAACTTCTAATCATATGTATTCCCTATAAATTCGAACTTTTCTCCTCTATAAATTCGAACACCTATTCTAATTCTAATATTTTAAATGATATTAAAATATTAAATATTAAAATTTCTAGACATGAGAAAGTAAAAACAAAATATTAAAATTATTTTTATTTATTAATGTTCAATAAAAATAAGGATAAAAACAACGATAAAACGAATCCTAAATACCTCTGCTGCAAGAGATTGTAACCAACCGTGGAAATCAGTAGCAAGAGGCCCGTGCCGTGCTACTCTCCTTTATATATATTGATTGATATTGATTCAAATTCCTATTCTACTTCCAATAAAACTTTTAATCAAGTGTTGTATATACTCATTCTACTTCCAATAGAACTTCTAATAATTATATGTTTTCTCTATAAATTTGAATTCTTCTACTCTATAAATTCGAACACTTATTCTACTTTTAATATGTTAATGATATTTTGATATTTATTAGTGTTTAAAATTTAAAAATTCTAGAAAATTAGAAAAATAGATTAAGACGATCTTAGAGCGCCACCTAAACTCCCGCGTACCCTCCTTTATATATATATATTGATATTATATACATTTAAATTTAAAAACCAATTTTTACTAGACCAAAAAAAACCCATTTTTAATTTTTTTGAAATGAAAACCCATTTCAAATAAAAAATAAAAAATAAAAATATTTATATAACAAAATAAAAAATAGTAAAATTATTTTACGTTTTTATAATAAAAATAAAAAATTTAGTAAAAATATTTTTATAATATTTTACTTTTTATAATAAAAATAACGTGGCATGCCACGTGGTAGGCTATTATTAATTCGAATTTTTTTTATTTTTTATTTTTAATATAGTGTGTAAGTGTGCATTTTAATTGTGTGTGTCCTGGCGGGGTCCTAAGAAATAAATGGTTCAGATTGATTCTAGAAAATAAACTAAGATAGTATAGTATAGTATAGTATATTTGGAATGGGGTGATGGCCCTTTCTTTCCCATTTTGGGGGGAGGGGTTACCAAGATACCCAAATCCAAAAATGCGGTCCTAAATACCCACGGGATACGCTATTGACAGAACCGTGTCTTGAGATACGCCCTAAATCCAGACACTTTCCGATGGGGTTTTTATGTCACTAGAATCGCCACAACATCCTCTACAAACCTATGTCCTTAATTGTTCAATTATAGTGCCGGATTTTACACCCCCAAAACCAAACATTTTTTCCGATTTCTTTTCCGATCTCGGATTACACACATCGATGGGCTCAGATTTTGATAACGCAAATTGGAGAGATGAAGAGGAAGGTCCGCTGATAGTTTTTATGTGCAGAGAAGGGTTGGAAGACGCCGAAAAATGAGGGGAGAGGCCATGGCGACGACCATGGCAATTTCCGGTCGGGAGCTTGCTCTTGGACTTAGCGATTTTGTTGAAAAAATTGAGCTTGGGATACGCCAGTACCAAAGGCGTATCCCGTGGGTAGTGCGGACCAAAGCTTTTGGAAAACGGTATTTCGGGCAATTGATCCTCCACATGAGGCATTTTGGTCACTTTCTCATTTTCATTTGCAATTAAGATAGTATATTTGCAATGAATTTAAAGAGATAGTATTTTTGCAAAATAAAATAGAAAACTTAGTATTTTTTATAAATTCTTTAAAAATAAAAATAGTAAAAAAACCCCATTTTTACTATTTTTTATTTTTATTATATTGACGGTACAATTTATAAGTATCCAACTCCAAAATTCAAACACTCAAAAAAGCATAGAATTTGAACACAGAGAACAACTCTTTTCTTTGTCCCTCCACTCCGATCCCTACAAATTGCCGCCTATACATACAGATTCAAATGTATGTATCGTCAACCCCATTTGGCGGCATCACACACCCAATTCTAATATAGGGTTTCTCGCTTAAATAGCTTCAAATCAGGGTTCTTGCTTCAAAATGGCAAGTAATTCCCCTCGGTCTCGCATCAATCAGGTATGTCTTTAGCCCCCAAGTTTCAATTTTTAGCAAAACCCTAGTTTTTTCTTGGTGTTTTATGTGCTAAATATGTGTTTTTGTTTATTAATTGTGTGTTGTGTATTTGTATGCATCTGTTTGATGATATGTTCTTCACAATTTATTGGTGATTTGGTATTGTGGGGGTGATTTACAGGCTTACAGCAAATATATCGAAATGGGTTGAGAACTATATGTTTTGGTTATGTGTGTGTGTGTGTGTGTGAGAGAGAGAGAGAGAGAGAGAGAGAGAGAGGGAGAGGGAGAGAGAAAGAGGGAGAGAGATAGATTCATGAAGTTCGTGTTTGTCACGTTGGTCAAGTGTATGCTAGCTATGGTGAGGTCACGGTACAAATCCTGTGACAATTTCTTTATGGAAATAACGGTACGCTTGCGTACATTGGAACTTTTGCATACCTTGCGGATTGGGGAGTTCTGTGTACTTGGTGCAGTCTTCATAATGTGTAATGATTTTTGATATGTAGTAAATGTATGGTTTGGAATATACTGAGTCTAGCTGCTAATGAGTTATGACCTTTATCAAGTATTCAGGATATGAAGTAATTTATGGTTTAAATTATCCTGATATTGCTGCATTCTAATTCTTTGATATAGTTTTTTTAATGTGTTTTTCATTGGAATAGTATGTGATTGTTTTGTTCCTCTAAGCTGAAGTTTGCATTCTTATTAATGATTATGTATATTTAAACAATTTTTCATTTTAATTATGTGTTTTTTTTTACTCTGTATAGTTTTATGCTTCAAAGAAAAAGAGTAAGGGGTCCTCACCTCTGTTGAAGTCTAAGCTTGTCGAAAAAGATGCAAGGATTACTCTTGAGGCATCTCCTAGTGGCAAGGGTTCTTTAGATGGTTTTTTAGTGACTTCACAAGAGGATGTACCTCCTGCAGGATCATTGCAGACTGCCAATTGTTCATCAGGAAGGCCAGATATCGTTAAAAGGAAGCTGGAATTGGAGGTTAGATTATCTTCAAACGATGAGAATAAAGAAATTTATTTACCAGGTGAAGGGCATTGTCAGATAGCCAAAGCTTCTGGAGAGGCTCATCAGAAAAAACCTAAGACATCTGATATGGGAAATGTTGTTTCCCAAGATCTTGGAAAGGATACCTCTGATTCCTTGGATGGTTTGCGAAACCCTGAACTCAAACAGTTTGCAGCTGACTTTTTGTCATTGTATTGTAGGTACTGCATTCATATTGTTAATATTTGGTTTTGTAACTGTATTTTAACAGAGATTCATTCAAAAGACTTAAGTTGATGCCTTATTAAAAAGCTTGTTTTTTATCCTGTTTTTACATGTTTTTCAGTCCTTAGAGATTATGTAGCATAAAATTAGTTAATTTTAGAATATTTTGTGCTCACATGATTGTCTTCTCCTACAGCAAAGAAGTTCCACCTAGCGCAGCTAAACGACAGGGTAGCCCCTCTTCACTTGTGTCGGAAGAAAAATTGCCAAAGAGGAGGCATTTTACTAATGATGGGTGCCAGGCACTTGCTGAGGGTAAATTTTTTAATGAACAGGTTCACTCTAAAGTCATTGCTAGATCTGAAGTAGTTGCGAATAATTTTCCAAGAGAGGTAAGTCTCATCTTTGTCGCCCATAATATCAGTGTCAATATAGTGAATATACAGAGCTGAAGATATGCCACTCGTTTTTTTAACAGGTGATTTTGAATAATAGTGCCGTAAACTTTCAAGCAAGCTTAATGAAATGTAATAACACATTGGTCGATATGGCTTCCTGCGATACACCTGGGCCCCTAATCAGCAATGGCGGAGTTCATGAAACTCCGAAGTCAACGCGTGGAAGCTCCATTTTTTCACCTGGAGAAACTTTCTGGAATGAAGCAGTCAAGATAGCTGACGGTTTGTTGGCTGCAAATAAAAACATTCCTGTTAAGGTTGTTGAACAAATAAAAGGTACAGATAAGACAAGGAACTTGGACATTCTGACAAATGAGCATTGTGCCAAGCAGTCAAATGTGGTAGGATGTGAAGGTGCAAAACGAATCTGTGACGCAGGAAGTGCTTCGTTAGCACTACGTAGGGAAGATGAAAACAATTTAGAAAAGGTTGTCTCCCCGATGCCCGTTAAGCATATTGATTTCTCTTCCGAAGAGAAACTTTTTCGGAAAGAAGCACAACTAAATCAATCTAGACAAATACCTATTGCAGATGAACAAATGGGGTGCTATTCTACAACCCATAAGCCTCTGAAAAGGGCTCATATCACATCCCAAACGAGTGATGAATTGCTTGAATTACATGTGAACACAACACAGAGAATTGTTGATAATTTGACTGGGGCTAATGACAGCACCACATCTAGTACCCCTAACAACAAATTTGAATTTTCCAATGCTGCTCACGGATTTAGTGAAGAAAATACTCCATCAAGTTTCCTATCTCCTAAGGATCGTCTGGATATCATCAATTGGCTTCCATCTGAAATATGCAACACATATCGGAAAAGAGGAATATCAAAACTGTATCCATGGCAGGTAGAGCTTTTTGATCTTTCACCGATTATGATCACTACAATTATGGTTTCTCATACTTGATGATGGACAAATGTTATCTGCATAATTTTGTAGTGTTCTGTGTTGACCTGTTTATTTGGTTTTATGTTTTACTTGAAATTGTTATTGATTTTCCTACAGTAGTTAGCTTGATGTTTTGATTTTTGATTATACTGTGCATACTAATGAATTGTTATTAGAGCACTGTAAAGCATAATTATTTCTGAAGGCGGTGTATCTTGTGTTGTTAACTTGACCATCCTGTGTCATATTGTCATCATAACTTTCTTCTTTTCAGGTTGACTGCCTTCAGGTTGACGGTGTTTTACAGAGAAGGAATCTTGTGTATTGTGCGTCTACAAGGTATTCCACATGCGTCATTAAATTTTAGTTTAAAATTTAAATGCCATCGTAGATTTGTACGAATATAATTCTAGGTGAACGAGACAGCTAATTATGAAACTTTTTCTGCCAAGAACATATATCCTTTGCGATGATGATGTTTTCATATATTATTTACCTCTTAAATCCATTAGGGTGTCGTGTACTGTATTCAATAGAATTCTTTCATGAGTGTGTAAATGCAGAATGTTTCTTGATTTTATTCTTCGATTGTCCATAGTGCTGGTAAAAGTTTTGTTGCTGAAATCTTAATGCTGCGGCGTGTCTTGTCGACTGGAAAAATGGCCCTTCTTGTACTGCCATATGTATCAATTTGTGCAGAAAAGGTGAGCTCAATGTACCTGTGCTTGGATATTACACTTTTTCGGGGGGTGGACTAATGTCTGGATGTGTGCAGGCTGAACATCTCGAGGCTCTTCTTGAACCACTTGATAAGCATGTACGGAGTTATTATGGAAACCAAGGAGGCGGAACTCTTCCCAAAGATACCTCTGTAGCTGTTTGTACAATTGAGAAGGCAAACTCGTTACTTAACAGATTGTTAGAAGAGGGTCGGATGTCAGAGGTTGGAATTATTGTGATAGATGAGCTGCACATGGTTAGTATTATAGGTTTAAACAGACACTTAGTGGATATCTAGTGTAATATGTGTATAAGTTAAGCTAGCAAACCAGACACTTTAAACAGAAAAGATGGAGATATCATGGTTATCTACTACTTTAGGTTTAAGTGGATAGATGTCATAAAAAGTTGGGCCTGCTGGTTAATCCATTTAAGATTCTAACTGCTATAATTTAACACTCTTGGCTGATCATAAACGTTGGTGTATTCATGGTAATAAGTATTGATGCTATGACTTAATAGAATGGGCTTTGTCCATGCGGTTTTCCAAGGGCCAAGACTATATGGCCTAATGCGAGCTCCTATAATTCTTGTGTGTTCTGGGCAGTAGCCAGGGCATTGAATGATAAAAGGAGGTTCTTGTTGCATTACAACAGTTCAGTCCCTTCCACATCTTTCATTTTAACCCATAAATCATATAATTTCCCCACACCTCTTATTTTGCAGGTGGGGGACCAAAATAGAGGTTACCTATTAGAGCTCATGTTGACAAAGCTACGGTATGCTGCTGGTGAAGGTAGCACAGAAATATCTAGTGGTGAAAGTTCCGGTACAAGTACAAGCAGTGGTAGAAATGATCCTGCTCATGGTATTCAAATTGTAGGGATGAGTGCCACCTTGCCAAATGTTGCTGCAGTTGCTGACTGGCTTCAAGTAAGTGTAAATAGATAATGTACATGCATCCTTCCACCCAGTCTTAATATTCCTTGTTGGAGAAGTCTGAGCAAAATTGATGTATCATCTAATCATTAAATTACAACAAAAGTAAGACACTGAAATTTGCAATTTAGGAAAGCTTGTTTGATCTAAGCAAACAAAGAAATGTAAAGGCTAAATCTGAGGTCTCTGAAATAAATGGACTGATAAAAGAGAGGAAGCAAAGAAGAAAAATATCAGACAGCAAGAGAAATGAAGTTAAGTTAAAAAACTTTTTTGAGGTGTTCTACAAACTCCAATCAGTCTGTCTTTCATTTAGCTCAACTACGAAGTTCAGTAGCACAAAGACAACTACGCTGCAGTATCCTGTCTGTTAGACCCTTGATTGCTTTGTATATTGCACTGATACCTGAGATCACATTTCTATATATCTAACGTATTTATCAATTTTAAATATCTTTTTGAATATATGCAGATATAGTACACAAAATTCTTATCTTATCAAGAAGGATGTATCTCAGACGAGCAATTCAGTTCCTTATCTGTTTTTTGTTTAGTACAAGTATAGCCTTTATCATCCCCCATCCCATATGATTACAAATATGACAACATTGTACCTTAAGCTATAGCCTATGTGTCACATTAATACTCTACTGGCCCATTCTCATCTTCTGTGCTCATATGTACAAACAGTGAGCTCACCCTCTTTCTTCCTTTTCAATAAGAAACGACTATGAGGAGCAGAGGAGGTATATATGTTGAATATCAAAATCTAAAAGTTTTCGCCAAGCTTGAGATATCAATTTTTTTAGGTGATTTGGAAATCGAGCAATTCATATATGTAGAGAACGAGGGTTAGATTATAAATTGTCCTGTGAACTTTTGAAGAATAAAATGTGTTGCATCTAGACAAGTGGAAGGCTGCAGGGAAAGCTAAAGTAAGAGGATACACAAAGATATTACCACTTCAAGATAAATTTGCACTGTTATATATACGTAATTCTTGATATACGGGTTTTTTAAGAACTGTTAGGCATGTGCGTTTATATGATCAAATCAAAGGATTACTGCCATTTTGTAACATTTCTAAGCAAGAGGCAAAATACTAATTTACTGGTGTACATTGTTGTATATGAACATGTATAACATGTAAGCGAACCGGGTAGGCGAGCATGAAAAAAGTGTCTGTGCACTGCTCGATAGAAAGATTTTCCTTGCTTGTTTTGTTACTCTTTTTATTATTACTTGTTTTATATATTTTCGTACTCATGTTTGCAGGCAGCATTGTACCAGACAGATTTTCGACCAGTTCCACTTGTGGAATACATTAAAGTTGGAAACACAATTTATAACAAAAGTATGGAAATCATCAGGACCATCGGTAAGGGAGCTGAGCTAGGCGGTAAAGATCCGGATCATATTGTAGAATTATGCAATGAGGTCAGAATTTTCTAATATTTTATGTGGCCTTAAAGCTTTAGCCTGAACTTTTATACATCTGACATGGAATCATGTCAACAGGTTGTCCAAGAGGGTCACTCAGTGTTATTGTTTTGTTCAAGTAGAAAAGGATGCGAATCAACTGCTACACATATTGCAAAATATCTCAAGAAATTTTCTGTCAACTCTTGCAGCGACCAAACTGAGTTCAGTGACATCAATTCTGCTATAGATACATTGCGAAGGTCGCCGGCAGGATTAGATCCTGTACTAGAAACAACTCTTCCTTCGGGTGTTGCTTACCACCATGCCGGCCTTACTGTAAGTATATAATGTCTATAAAATATGTAATCATGTAGGTTCTCTTACTAAATCCGGTTCACTCTCTGCCTAGCATTTAGCTGGTTTATACCTTTGGGTTGGTACTTCTTGGTTTTTATCGGTCCTACTCTCATGCATCACATTTTGTTGATTAAGTTCTTATCAAATTTTAAATTGGAAGTCATAAGAAATATGTAATGCAGGTTGAGGAAAGAGAAGTTGTTGAGAGCTGCTACCGTAAAGGACTTGTACGCGTCTTGACTGCAACATCAACGTTAGCTGCAGGTGTTAACCTGCCTGCCAGGAGGGTTATTTTTCGACAGCCTAGGATTGGTCGTGATTTTATAGACGGAACAAGGTACAGGCAGATGTCTGGTCGAGCTGGACGGACTGGAATAGATACCAAAGGCGAGAGTGTATGTGGTTCTGTGCACCTCTAGTCTCATTATATTTGTCATGGCAATAGCAATGCTGCTCCACAGAAAGTGTCCAAAAAATGCCACTTTCAAAAATTCTTGTAAGAGCAAGTCCAATGCTAAAGCTAAAATTACTATAGCTATTGCTATAATTTGAGACCAAAAATCATGAAGTAATTTTTGGTCTTAAAATACAACTAATGCTCCAATGCATTGTTCTGAAATAGGATCAACTACATTCAAAGTGTTTTTTTTAACATTTTTTGATAATGAATCCATAATCTAGTTGGTTGAATGATGTGGCAAGGATGGCTATAGTAATTTTTAGTCCTAAATATAGGACCAACTATCCATTTATGCATTTATAGGACTAAGTGGAGTTATGCATTGGAGTGGTGATTTTACAAACTTAGTTCTATATTATAGCTATACAACCAATTATAGCTATGCGTTGGACTTGCTCTAAGTCATTACCTCAATGGCTAGATGTCTGATTACTGCAATTGTTTTAAATACATTTTCATTCAGGTGCTAATCTGCAAGCCGGAAGAGGTTAAAAGGATAAGGGGACTCATTAATGACAGCTGTCCACCGTTGCATTCTTGTTTGTCAGAAGATAAGAATGGGATGACACATGCAATATTGGAAGTCGTCTCTGGTGGAATTGTCCAAACAGCGCGTGATATTCATCGTTATGTTAGGTGCACTCTCTTAAATTCAACGAAACCATTTGAAGATGTAGTGAAATCTGCACAAGATTCTTTAAGGTGGTTATGCCAAAAGAAGTTTCTTGAATGGAGTGAAGATACTAAGCTGTATAGCAGTACTCCTCTTGGCCGTGCATCATTTGGTAGTTCTCTGTGTCCTGAAGAATCACTAGTAAGATTCACACACTGCTCATTTCTTGTCTACTATTCTTCAAGTTCATATTAAGTGCTATTCAGTTCTCAAATTTTGTTTTATCTGTAATTGTGTTGCAGTCCTTATTCCTTAAACGGAGTACTTCTGGATATAATTATACTCTAACAGTGTATTTCAAAACTCTACTTTTAGATTGTGCTGGATGATCTTTCACGGGCAAGAGAAGGATTTGTACTTGCATCTGATTTGCATCTAGTGTACTTAGTTACACCCATTAATGTTGATGTTGAACCAGATTGGGAATTGTATTATGAAAGATTTATGGAATTATCTCCACTTGATCAGGTAATTTGGCTTCTTGTTCAACAACACTTGGTGCATAATTAATTAATTATGCATAAAAATTCAGTATCTCCTTTTTAGAAATTGGATTAATGTCAAACTCTACTGAAGTTGATTCTTGTGGCTATTATATTCTTAGAGCTACTTTTAAATGTGGGTTAACTAATGTAACTTGATATTGATCTCATATATTGTACTTTGGGTTATATAACCTTGTGTAATTGTTAACCTATCCTCTGAAGGTTCCCCCTGGCCTTTTTTTCCTCTTCATGTTAGATGATGTGTGAACTAATGTTAATGTGATCATGAATCTTTGCTGACTGTAGGATTGATGCACAACAAAATTAATAGATTATTTAAAGAAAGGGGCAAACCATCTCTGCAGAGACTCGGTAGGAACACAAATAAATGCTTATACTAATAAATATTTATCAATTTAAAATATTCAAATCTGATTTTATAAAATGGTTACTAATTACATCTCCTTATAAACTGTCTTTTATCCATAAGAAAGTAAGAAACTAATCCTGATGATTATCTAGATTTCTAATAGATAACTGTTATCATGTATCTGTATTCTAAAATATTCCTAGTAGATCATACAGCTACTAAATTACAAATGTAATGTATATACAGTTGAACCTCGATGAAGTAATAATCGATAAAGTAATAACCTCGCTATAGTAATAATTTTTTCCGGTTCCAACATAATGAAGACAGTGTATTTTTACTCTCGATAAAGTAATAAACTCGATAAAGTAATATTTTTTCCCAATCCCAAGCGTATTACTTAAGGTTTAACTGTAAATGAAAAAGATGCAAAATAAAGCAAAGTTGACCTGCAGTAATGGAGCAACCAAGATGAAGAGGAAAATAAAGCAAGTATAACTGATGGCAATGGAGACTCACAGGAGAAATTAGTAGTTCTGATTATTTTTTGGAAAATTTGTAAAACGATGTATTTTTATATCTTGAGGGCACTCTTTTTCACCCTTGAGTTTTTTCCCCATAGGGTTTTGCTCTTGGGGGGTTTTTTAACGAGGCCTTTCTGTCGTGGGGTTCTTCCTTTCAGACTTGAAGGTTTTATTGTCTAAACGTCCGGGAGCAACATGCGTGCTTTTCGGTTAGATGATGAATTTTCTTGAATGAAAAAATCCCCTTGTACGTTTATTGTATTTCAATACAATTCATGAATGAGAAATTCACCTTTGACAAAAAAAAATGAAAAATAATTAAAAAAATAACAAGTAATTTAGCCATGTCCTGCTATGCTTCAAGCATGTGCGATGTGCCACTTCTTACATGGCTTCAAGATGGTTGAAATTCGAGAATAGTTATTCTAATCTAACATTTCCTGTTTATAGTCCAATCACAATAATAAGTTGACTAGCATGCATCTTGTACATAGCATATTAAAGAAATTAATAATAGTAGTTTAAGCAGAAAAGGAGATATTAGGAACTGTCAGGGGCATGCGAATGCCAAATGTATCTTTATCTTTTTGTGTAATTATAGTGGAAACCTTGACAGAAGATTTAAATTTGTACACTTTTTTTAAGCGAAGTCCAGATATCAGCAACTGTTACGTTCATGCAAAAGGTCATGTTAATTCATTATGGAAGTCAGAATAATAGAAAACGTATCGTCTGAAAATCCTCTATAACATTTAAAGAGATTGTTTCTAGAGAGATCTGTCATGTTCTTTTGCGAATTGCTTCCCTAACATTGCAAAACCTCTCTTCCTTCAAAGGATTTGTTTAGTTCCAGTTAAACCCAATATTTTCTTGCATGTGTGTTGTTACGATCAAACTTAAATAAATGATCTTTATGTGAGTAGTATTTATCAATTTCCTGTAATTTACTTGGTACTTATGTTTAGAGCCTGCACTTCATTAAACTTCCTTGGTGTTCAGTCAGTAGGAAACCGTGTGGGAGTACAAGAACCCTTTTTGATGCGCATGGCCCATGGCGCTCCAGTACGCACCTCAAATAGATCAAGGGATAGCACAAAAGGGTTCCAGGGGAGGTCTGAAACTAGACAAGGTGTATTAAGCCATGGCATGCTTTCCGATGAACAATCACTACGAGTGTGCAAGCGCTTTTATGTTGCTCTTATATTGTCAAGACTTGTGCAGGTAATCCTTTTTAAGTTTTTAGTTGTAGTATAGAGTATGAATTATCCTGCATTACTTGAAATTGTTTTTTGAAGTCAAAGCTTGTATACTTATTCGTATTGTATAGCCGAACACGTGCATGTACTAGTGTTTAAGACTGCGAGGACCTTTTTTCAATATATGTGCTGTGCAGCTGTGGATAATATACCGCTTCCAATATATAATATTCATCAACTTTACAAGAGAAAGTTGGATCTTTTTTTGATCTGAAGGCTGATGCATTTTTTTTCTAAATACAAAAATGAAAGTAGTATTACTTTTGAAATGGTTTTAATGTTAATAAGTATTAAGCTAAACTCAGATAAATTAGTGTATACATATCATTTTTGAATTTAGTAACAAGCTAAGTTTACTTGGTTAATTAACTTGGTCAAGTATATTTGGATATTAACCTTTATGTTTCCTTATTATGTGCTTTTTTCATACAAATATATCACTCCTATCTGGGCTAACAGTACCGAGGTTCAAGGTCTAATGAAATTTCTTTACCAATTATGTAAAGGAAATACCTGTGACTGATGTTTGTGGAGCCTTTAAAGTGGCTCGAGGCATGGTTCAAGCCTTACAGGAAAATGCTGGAAGGTTCGCTTCAATGGTTTCTGTATTCTGTGAGAGGCTTGGTTGGCATGATCTTGAAGGCTTGGTAGCGAAGTTTCAGAATCGTGTATCCTTTGGAGTCAGAGCGGAGATTGTAGAGCTAACTACTATCCCTTTTGTTAAGGTATGCACCTCTTTTGCTCAACGTTTTTAAATGCAGTTCAGTAGTTCAATAGATTTGATTAATTGAAACTTTGATTGGCATTTCACACCTTGAGCTGAGAAGTCAAAAAACTTATTAAGGAATTCCCTTATTCTTGGTGCAATTTGTTATCATCTTACTGCATTCAGGGATCTAGAGCAAGGGCGCTTTATAAAGCTGGAATGCGTACACCTCAAGCAATTGCTGAATCACCAATTCCTGAAATTGTCAAAGCACTTTTTGAATCTTCATCTTGGGCTGCAGAAGGTAATATCTTTCGCTCTATGGAATAATCATGTCTTGGATGTATTTAATACCCTTGTCTATGGACCCTTCTACCGCATTTTGTTTTTTGCATTTTTTTGTCATACATTTATTTTATTTTATTTTGCGTTATTTTAGTCAATGTGAAGTGCACAAATGTTGTTTTTTTAAGCTAAAATATATATTATGCATTTAATTACTGTCACCTTCTCTATATTCTCCTTGTCCCACTAGGTGCACTATACTTATGTTATATGTATTATTATCTGGTCATTTATAAGAAACTTGTTTGTCATTACTCTTGTCAATTTGCTACATGCATACAAATTAATGATCTGTTTGTCTTCAAAAATCTGCTGGTGTTAACTGCAAAAAACACGTTATGTTAGTGGCAATTATTTCAGTGTGGCATTAAAAATTTGAATTGGAACTTTGTTTCATGTAATTTTTTGTGCAACTTTTTTCGATTCGTTTTGGATGAAATTGTTCTACTTATTTCTAAAGTATCTGGGCTACCTCCCCCAATATTCACATAGGTACTGTATGCACTACTGTGCAGTTTGGCTTCTGTTTATACTTTATTAACAAACGTAAGTTAGAATGGCATGTAAGCATATTCTGCAAGATCTTCAGTTTAGTCGAATATGTTGGCAAGATGTTAATTTGGAGTAATACTTAATTAGTTGTCTTAACATTATTTTTGCTTAGATGTAGTATTGTAATGGTTGGATCTTCGTAAGCTCAAATTTCTTGCCAGTTTCGGTTCTATACCTATCTATGATATCCATACATATCCAAGGGTATAATAAGCTTAAAATATGAACTTTAACTTGGACATGTTTGATATATCAATGCAGAGGGTTCAGCTCAGCGGCGAATACAAATGGGAGTAGCGAAAAAGATAAAGAATGGTGCTCGCAAGATTGTTCTAGATAAAGCCGAAGAGGCAAGGCTTGCTGCTTTCTCAGCTTTCAAATCCCTCGGACTCGAGGTTCCCCATTTCCCTCAAGCCCAACTACCAACTGCTGCTGGCAATGGCAGCAGAAAAGAAAGATCCACCTCTTCTGGGGAAGAAACAACGAGCAGTATTATATTAGAGCATGAAAAACCAATTTTAACAAGACAATCCTTAGAAATGCGTACATCTAAGGATATAGTAACATCTGAAGCTGGAAACATGCATGACGCAAAAAATCTTGCTGTAGGAGGTAAAGAGCCTGCTACTCTTAGTTATGAGCTTAAAAGTAGTGCTAATTGCATCGGCAATACAGAAACAGCGGTGTCTTTGCCCCTCAAAGCAACAGCAGTTGGGAACAATAAGGATCCTGCGTCTGAAAAAGGTCCAATCAATGCAGTCAAAACCCCTGGTGGATTCGAATCTTTCTTGGACCTCTGGGATAGTAGAGAAAATTTCTTTTTGGATATTCATTATAACAAACGATCTGAATTTAACTCCCTTGCCCCCTTCGAAGTTCACGGGGTAGCAATATGTTGGGAAAATTCTCCTGTGTACTATATCAATCTTCCAAAGGATTTATTCTCGTCAGAGAATGAAAGTAATAATAACGTGTCAGCAAATTTTTCTAATTCTAAAAAGAACTTATTGGCACAAAAACGGCTGATAGAGGTTGCCAAAAGAAGGTGGGACAGGATTTCTCGAATATTGGGGAGAGAAGATGTCAGAAAGTTTGGTTGGAACATGAAAATTCAAATTCAAGCACTTAAAAATCCTGCCTTTTCAATTCAGAGATTTGTTGGCCTGAACCTTGGTTCAAAGAGTATGGGTCTAGAACTTGTTGATAGCTCGTATTATATGCTCTCTCCAATTCATGTAAAAGGTGGAGTCGACCTTTGCATTGTTGCGTGGATCCTTTGGCCGGATGAAGAGAGAAGCTCAAATCCAAATCTTGAAAAGGTAAATTTATTGATCTCGGTAAATATGTTAATCTTAGTCCAAGAGAATAGGTGGATCTTGTATTATGTCTTACAGGACTATTTTGCCATTCAATCTAGTGATATTGTGCAGTTGCGTACTACCTGTGGGAGTAAATTATATATGTTCGAGATATAGTCGTATACCTAGTGTATTATCCTGTTACATCTTAATACCCCATCTGCTGCATATAAAGTACTGGTCGACCTGCAGGAAGTTAAAAGAAGGTTATCCAGTGAGGCAGCAGCAGCTGCTAGTCGTTGCAGTAGATGGAAAAATCAAATGCGTCAAGCTGCACATAATGGTTGCTGTCGTCGTGTTGCACTATCACGGGCCCTATTTTCTGTACTGTGGAAACTTTTGACTTCTGAACAACTCATGGAAGCGCTCTTGACCATTGAATCCCCTCTGGTAAGATATTTCTTTATTTATTGCTTGGTTTATTTTATTTTGATAAATTTGTTTGGATCTCAACTCAACTCAACACTTCTTATCTCGAACTAGTTGAGGTGCGCTAGTGATGGCTTACATAGTAGCTATAGTTTTGTGTCCCTGCAAAGAGTTATTTGTTGGAGAAATTGCTCCATTAGCTTTTGACTAAGAGCCGTAAAAAGGGTGTTGGATAACTCTTACAGTTTTACTATCTGGTTCACCATAAAATTAATGTATTCCTTTTACCGATTAAATTCTGTGTTACAACGTGCACACTAAAATGTACGTATTATGTATCGATGATGCAGGTTAATATTCTTGCAGACATGGAGCTTCGGGGAATTGGCGTTGACATGGAGGGATGTATTCGGGCTCGACATTTGTTAGGAAGAAAGCTGAAGTGTCTTGAGATGGAAGCTTATAGGTTGGCTGGCATGACATTTTCCTTGTACGCAACGGCTGATATTGCAAATGTACTCTTTCAGCGGTTGAAGCTGCCAATACCAGAAGGATACAATAAAGGGAAGCAACATCCTAGTACTGATAAGCATTGTTTGGAATTACTAAGGTGTGAAAATAAAGATTTTACTTTTATTATTATTGTCTTGTCTAAATTTACTCAATTCCAAGTTAAAAAGAATGTGAAATAAGATCTGCAATTCGCTATGTAATTGACATTCAGGCAGTTGACAGTGCATGATATTGTGGTCTGGTAAATATTAAAACTAAATATGCTTTCTGATGAATTAGCAAAAAAAAAGGTATCTGATATCTGCAGTCCTTCTCTAGTGACATACATAGTAGCATTTGTTATGTTTTTGTTCCCTTTAAAAATATCCTTAACACAAAACCTTGATCTGGAAACATCCTATTATGGTTTTATTGAAACTCCTACATTTTGTATGTTGTGCTGAGAAGACCTCTTTGCTGTTAGTGAACATGTAGATGGATGAATATCTTGTCTGCCTCGCCTTGTCATTACTTTCCTATGCAGATTTACTGCTAGACTGGTATGCTTGAGTTGTGACTTGTGATTGCCACAATATAATATAAAGCACGGTGGTGGAAACAGGATCTTTATATTTTCTGTTAGTTAGCCAGCACGGTACACTTCTTTCGTAGTGTTCAGCAGAAACAATCTTGATGTTAGTTCTATTCTGCACTACTTTACTACTAGCCTGCATTCTCTTTGTTGATTAATGTACACAATTCATGCTACACAGTATATACATGTTAATGTGTTGTATTTGTTTATCCTAGGCATGAGCATCCGATCATTCCCATCATTAAGGAGCACAGAACATTGGCAAAACTCCTTAATTCTACGTTGGGAGCAATATGCTCTCTTTCGAGGCTTTCTATGAGGACACAAAGATACACTTTGCATGGCCATTGGCTCCAGACGTCTACAGCAACTGGGCGACTATCGATGGAGGAACCTAATCTCCAGGTTTGTTATACTCATCTTTTTTGTCTCTTATAAATTTCCAGTTTCATTGAACTAAGTCTAGTGAAGTATGGTGCATGTCTGGTCGCTCTAGTGTGTTGAGCATACGGTGGACTTCAAAATGAATGACAACGAAAAAGGGGAAGGTACCGATGATAACAATTACAGAATCAGTCCTCGTGATTTTTTTGTCCCTACTCAGGTAGTGTGTACTTCTTAATTATCACTAGTCGCTTGATATTCATCCTAAGAGTTGTACACTTAAATGAAATTTTTAACAATATATGCAGGAAAATTGGTTACTGCTAACAGCTGACTATTCCCAGATAGAACTAAGACTGATGGCACACTTTTCTAAAGATCCGTTATTAGTTGAACTCCTCAGCAAACGCAACAGTGACGTATTTAGGATTATTGCCGCAAAATGGACAGGGAAGGTGGAGTCCTCTGTCAGTTCTATTGAGAGAGAACAGACTAAGAAATTGATATATGGGATTCTGTATGGAATGGGTGCTAACACTCTCGCTGAACAACTAGAGTGCAGTTCCGAAGATGCTGCAGAGAAAATCCAAAGCTTTAAAAGGTCCTTTCAAGGTGTCGCTTCTTGGCTTCAAGAAGCAGTAATGTGCTGCCGTCAGAAAGGGTAAAGCAGTTTCTTGCTAATTAAATATGTTTGCAGATCTACCATACTGTACAAAGTTCAAATATAAATATTTAATTTTTTACCTTGACAAGGTTGAAAGGTTGTTACGGCGCCGCGGTGAGTCGCGGCGCCCGAGGACCTTCACAGCGATATGGCGTCGTGGCGTCCATCCGTATGGTGCCCAAAACGTTCATATATATAAGATAGAGTTCTAAATATATATATCATAAATTCGTAATATGTTATAATTGTATAATAGCATGTAGAGAGATTGACAGGAGAAGAAGTAATTGTATTTTTCATATATGAATTACAAGAGTCTACGTTCTATATATAAGCTAAACTATACGTCACTGATTACATCCCATAGATACTGTGGATCTTCTGACTTAGCTAGGTACTGTGGATCTTCTGACTTAATTTAACACTCCCCCTCAAGTTGATGCATAGATATCACTCATGCCCAACTTGCCAATAAGAGGATGAAGTATCTTCTGATTTAAACCTTTGGTAAATATGTCAGCTATCTGGTCCTCCGATCTTACAAAGTGAATACCAATGGTATCATTATTGATCTTCTCTTTTATGAAGTGTCGATCAATTTCGATATGTTTGGTCCGATCATGTTGAACTGGATTATGTGCAATGGCAATAGCAGCTTTGTTATCACAATGTAGCTTCATTGGAGTTGCAGACGCAAGTCCCAATTCTTCTAGGAACAATCTTATCCACAATAATTCACGTACACCTTTAGCCATAGCTCTATATTCTGCCTCAGCACTAGATAAGGCAACCACAGGTTGTTTCTTGCTTCGCCAGGTAACCAAATTGCCGCCAACAAATGTACAATATCCTGAAGTAGATCGTCTATCATCTTGACATCCGGCCCAATCTGCATCTGTATAGCTTTCAACCCCGAGATGATTGTTTTTAGTAAACATTACTCCTTTTCCAGGAGCAGCCTTAAGATACCTTAATATCATATAAACTGCATCCAAATGTGGTTGACGAGGATCATGCATATACCTGCTAACAATTCCCACTGCATATGATATATCTGGCCTTGTATGTGCAAGGTAGATTAGTCGACCAACTAACCTTTGATATTGAGATTTCTCGACAATTTCACCAGCATCTCCACAAAGTTTATGATTTGCTTCTATTGGAGAATCTGCAGGTCTACATCCCAACATCCCTGTTTCATTCAGAAGATCCAGTGTATATTTCCGTTGTGAGAGGAAGATACCACCTGGACTTCTAGAGACCTCAATACCAAGGAAATACCGTAGTTTTCCTAAGTCCTTCATCTCGAATTCAGAGGCAAGCTTGCGTTTAACATTAGCAATCTCACACGTGTCGTTGCCGGTGATCACAATATCATCGACATAAACAATCAACACTGTGATTTTTTCATCTCGTCTTTTTACGAACATGGTGTTATCTGAGTTGCTCTGTTTGTAGTCAAATTTAATCATTGCTCCCTGAAATTTGCCAAACCAGTCCCTTGGAGACTGTTTTAACCCATAAATAGTCTTCTTTAGCTTGCATATTTTCCCAATGGTCGCAGCTGTAGAAAAACCAGGTGGAATATCCATGTAAACCTCTTCTTTCAGGTCTCCATGTAAGAATGCATTTTTTACATCCAATTGCTGAAGTTCCCATCCAAGATTTGATGCACATGATATCAAGACTCGAATAGAGGCCATCTTCGCTACTGGAGCAAAACTTTCCTGATAATCAATCCCGTAAGTTTGAGTGTACCCTTTTGCTACAAGTCTTGCTTTATACCTATCAATCAGCCCATTAGGTTTCTGTTTCACAGTGAATACCCATCTGCATCCTACTACCTTCCTTCCAGCGGGAAGATGAGTTAACTCCCAAGTGCCATTATGCTTCAAGACATTCATTTCCTCTATCATAGTATCTTTCCATTTAGGATCAGATAAAGCATCCTGCCAAGTATGCGGAACAGAAACACTAGACAAGGATGACACAAAAGCAAGTGAAGATGGAGATAATGCATTATAAGATACAAAGTTTGAGATAGGATGGTTAGTGCAAGAGCGTACACCCTTTCTTATAGCAATAGGAAGATCTAGAGTAGGGTCAAGAGTATTACCATTTTCTGGCTCAAACACAGGAGATACAGGATCTGTCTCGAGGTCAGAGGTCTCTGGATGCGGTAAAGTGGTGATATCATTTCTTTTCCGCCTGGAATATGTAATCAAATCTGGAATATCCAATCTATTTAGATCATCTGACTCATTACTCGTATGTGGAGGAATAGATAACCGGTTTGAACTAGTGTTTGGAATAGGTATATTAATAAATGGAAGTGTCTGTGACTCATCTGTTGCTTTACTATCAAGACTGTGTCGATTTATCTCCCCCTGAAGCAAGGAGGAGGAACCCGGAGAAAAATAAGAAATGTTCTCCCAGAAACTAACATCATGACTGACAAATATGCGACGTGATGGAGGATGATAACATTTATATCCCTTCTGAGTTGGAGAATACCCAATGAAAACGCAGCGGAGGGCCCGAGAGTCAAGTTTATCCCGAGAGGGAGCATGATTATGAACAAAACATACACTCCCAAATACCCGAAGGGGTAGTGGGTGCGAAGAAGGTGCAAGAACACAAGACAACGGTGTTTTGAATTTTAGGACACTAGAAGGAAGACGGTTTATAAGATATGCAGCAGTCATGACTGCCTCTCCCCAAAGATATTTGGGAACATGCATTGTTAACATAAGGGACCGAGCAACTTGTTGTAAGTGACCAATTTTCCTTTCGGCTACCCCATTTTGTTGTGAAGTTTTGACACACGAAGTTTGATGAATTATACCACATGTATCCAAATAAGATATAAATGGACCCCCATATTCAGTACCGTTATCACTCCGAAGAATTTTAACAGATGCATTAAACTGTGTTTGTACCATGTGGTGAAAAGATTTAAAACACTCGAAAACTTCACTTTTCTGTTTTAGAAGATATACCCAAGTAAGCCTAGAATAACAATCAACAAAGACAACAAACCATCTATACCCATCATGTGTAGGATGTCGAAATGGGCCCCAAACATCTGTATGAATAATAGAGAATAAAGTAGAACTTCTTTTATTCCTAGATGGATAAGATGATCTTTTATGTTTGGCCAATTCACATGGTTCACAGAAAAAATCTTTCTTCTTACAGTGTTTTACTAAGGCAGGAAATAGATGTGTTAAAACACCAAACGATGGATGACCTAACCGTCTATGCCACTGATACAAAGATTCAAAAGCAGAATTTAACTTGGATGACACCTGATAAGTTGAGGGAGAAATAGAATTCCCTTCCATCACATAAAGTCCATCTACCACTTTACCATTGCCAAGGACCTTGCCTGTCGCCAGATCCTGAAATACACAGTGGGAGGAAAAAAAGGTTACCGAACAATTAAGATTTTCAGTAATACGTTGAACAGATAATAAGTTTGCCGTTAAGGAGGGAACATGTAACACATCAGATAGTGGCAATGATGATGAGAGGCAGTGAGAAGTGCCTTGTCCATGAACAGGTACAATAGCTCCATTGGCAACACGAATATTGCCGCTTTCACCATTATATGTTTCTAGGAAACTAGAATTTCCAGTCATATGTGCTGATGCTCCGGAATCAATAATCCATGAATTATGACATTTATCGGAGGTAAAGTGACAAGATGTACCTGCATGAGCAGAATTAGCTGTATGTGGAGTGGTGTTCATTTGTGACATTAATTGCCGGAGGGTGTTGACCTCTGAAGCAGTCATCGTCCCTGTTGAAGAATAAGACTCACATTCTGATGCAGCATGATGAGCACTAAAGGGAATTCCTCTACCCGTGCTTCTGCCAGATGAGACACCACGGTAACCACCTTGGCCACGCCCTCCTCGTCCTCGAATTCTGAGATGAGGGTGCAGGATAAAACATGTTTCACGAGTGTGGTTTAACTTCTTGCAGTAGTCACATTGAAGACTGGATCTTTCACCCATTAAAACCATTGGTATCTGTTCAGGTTGTTCTGGCTCAGATTGCTGAACATTTCCAGTTAAGAGTGCAGACCGTTCAGAAGAGACAACCGGAGCCATATTTTGCTTTCGACTTTCCTCTAACCTGACACGACCATAGGCTTCTTCCACAGTAGGAAATGGAACTTGTCCAATAAGTTGATTTTTTATTGAATCATACTCATCAGACAATCCATCAAGAAACTTCATCACTTTCTCTACAGTCATCATCTTTTGATATTTTTCTTGATCTTCAGCATGTTTACACTCAAATATAGTGTAATGTCTCAATTCACTCCATAATGATGTAAGCTCAGAATAATACTGAGCTAATGTGTGGCTTCCTTGAGCCAATGCCCACATCTTCCGTTTGATCTCAAATTGCTTGGCTACATTTCCGGAGAAGGAATATGTCCGAGTGAGAGAATTCCACACATCTTCAGCGGTATCAATGAAGATATATGTTTTTCGAATATCAACCTCCATAGAGTTAGATAGCCATGAACACACCATGGCATTTTCTGATTCCCAATCATCGAAACTAGTATCACTTTCCAAAGGTTTGGCTTTCCCATTGATATATTTCATCATTCTATGAGATTTAAGTGCCATTGTACAAGCTTTGGACCATTCCAAAAAATTCTTTCCGTTGAATTTAGGACTTACGAATGGAGTACTATGAAACCCCGATTTACTGCTACTTATAGCAGTATTTTTGTTTGAAATTACAGAGTCTTCAGTATCCGTCATTGTAATATTAAAAGAAGTGGGATGCAGCTTGGTTGATGTTGGGCCGAAAGGGATAAAAAGGAAAAAGAAATCTGGGTGGAATGAATATAAGATGTGGACCGATATATATATATTTTTTAAATAAAATCTGTTGACCCAGAGATTAAAAAGTATATTTTCCACAGTCCAGCCCAATCCGATAATTCAAGCCTTGGCCCAAATATTAAGAGACCCACTTAAATAAAAGAAAGCTGACCAAAAATATATGATGTCCCCAAAAGTAAATAAGGCCCAATAAATATTCTAACAAGATATAATACGACCCACAACAAACCTAAAAAAACAGATCCAAGAAGGAAAGAAAAACAAACAGGAAGGCTGTCCAGGAAACACCAAAGGTACTATGTATACACGCAAATATACATACAAATATATCAGAAAAAACAAAAAACTTCTCAGAACTGAAAAATGTTACCACAGTTGTAATCGGGATATCAAACCGAACAAGAACTCCTTCTGCAACCTTGCCGGAAAAACACCGGAGGACGCCACACGCGCCGGCGCGTGGGCGCGTCTCGCGGCGGCTGGCTTCTTCCGGTGGCGCGTGGCGGCGCGTGGGAGGCCGGTTTTTCAGTCGGTTTGTTTCTGCAATCTCCTCTTTCAGTGTTCTTCGTAATGGTATATTTGCTTTCTTGCTTTGATAGTTTTCGAAATATTCGAAGTTTCACAGTTGGATGTGTTCTTCCTGCACAATCTTTCTGCAACTCTTGTAAGTCTGATATGTATTACCCTAGGATATAACACGCTTTGATACCGTGTTATAATTGTGTAATAGCATGTAGAGAGATTGACAGGAGAAGAAGTAATTGTATTTTTCATATATGAATTACAAGAGACTACGTTCTATATATAAGCTAAACTATACGTCACTGATTACATCCCATAGATACTGTGGATCTTCTGACTTAGCTAGGTACTGTGGATCTTCTGACTTAATTTAACATAATATATATTAGTATATCACTCTAATTACTAACTAATAATAACACAGCCACTATAAAATGTTAACGTAAGTACTTAGAATAACAACAAATCACAAGTCAGGTCTTAAAAGTTGAAGCATAATACTTTTAACTAGGTGGGGGCAGTAGCACTATAAAGTAAAACCAATAACTAGGCAGTGGTAAGTCAGATGTATTTATCAAGCACCAAATCATCTCTAACAACACTTGCACCCCTTAAGGCTACTGCTTTTATGTGCAACAGATGATCACCACAATCATCAACTTCTTCATCAACAATAGGAATACTTTCTTCCTCTATTATAACATACACGTCCGAGTCTGACTCATCAACTAAAGGATGCGTCGTTTCGATTATTATTGTATGTTATCACGGTTTTCTTACCTTTATGTATGTAACTTAGTGGGTTGGATCACTGGATCAGGTAAAGCCCAACGGGTCAGTCTTTATTTTGTTTTTTTTTTAAATTTTTTTGTGGCATCCCGTGGCGTCCGAGGCAACCGCCTTGTATACGTTAGTCGAGGAGGACGTTTTATGCCTTTTACAGTCTCTCTCCCTGTATACATCTCTCTCCCTTTATTCTTTACAGTCTCCGGTGTATATATTATTGTTATTATGGTTAATATATGGTTTCCTGAGTAATATAATGAAGTGTGTACCTATTTGTGCGAATACCATGATACAGATATGTGGAGACCCTCAAAGGAAGAAAGCGTTTTTTGGCAAACATTAAATTCGGAAACAGTAAAGAAAAATCTAAAGCTGAGCGACAAGCTGTAAATTCTATATGTCAGGTAGTTTTTAGAGTCATGTTTTTTTTCATACTTTTTGACAGTTTCTCTATGAGAATTTACTTTTGTTTGAATGTATCAAATGTTTAGTTCTGGTTACTGCTTTTCAGGGGTCCGCTGCTGACATAATCAAAATTGCAATGATTAATTTACACTCTGCACTTGTTCAAGATGTCAGTAAGTCCGATTTAAACACTTCACTCGAACGATTTCCCCATCTTAAGGGCCGCTGCCGAATTCTTTTACAGGTTTTCCTAAATGCTCTCTCTCTCTCTCTCTCTCTCTCTCTCACACACACACACACACACACACGCGCGTTCCTTGCAATGCTTGAAGGCATAACTTCAATAAAACAAATATTTGTAGACATATAGTAAATATCTTTAGCTGATTCAGAGTTCATAATTCTCTAACATTTTGTCACAGTCTGTATTCTGTACCATTGTCAGCTCCTTTATATCATTCCTACCATTCATATTTTGTATTCTTGTCGTAATGAGATAACTTTGTGCGGTTTAGGTACATGATGAATTAGTACTTGAAGCTGATCCTTTAGTTGTAAAGGAAGCTGGATTATTGTTGCAAAAGACCATGGAAAGTGCCGCTACACTTCTCGGTATGATTTGAGAACATGTTGATTTTAAATGTTGGAAATTAACGATTTTAAATTACTTTTTTTTGAACTTTGACCGTAAGAATTGTTTCTAAGTTCTAACATCTTTATTTTCCAGTTCCTTTGCCTGTCAAGCTGCAGGTTGGGAAAACATGGGGAACTTTGGAGCCTTTTTCTCTCGAGTAGTGTAAGTATGAAGTTACTACCACAAGTTCTTATACTGAATGAGCTTTGTTTGACCCAGTTTTTTTACCAAAAGCTAAGAAAGTTGGAGTTATAATGATCGGAGCTTAGTATGCTCTCTTGTGTGTTCAGCTTTAGCGCACTGGCCAAAGTCTATTGTTGATATTATAGGATGCAAATTAAAATTCCTTGTGGACATCCCCAGTCCACAGCAGAGCTAGTACCAAAAATGGAAAGGTGGATATAAAGCTCCAGCAGGATGTAGATATAGCGAGTCTCAAGTTGAAAAATGAAGTTCAAGTCTGTGTGGGTGGTTGGGGGGGGGGGGGGTTGCATGCTCAAGAGTATGATATGCACAAGATAAATCCTTGCACCTTACAGTTATTTGAAATGGTTGCATCTCCATTGCTCTACATGCTATGGAAGTGTTGGAATTGAATCGGTGTAGCCAAAGGCATTAGCTGGGAGAACAAAAAATATTCTTGCAGATAATTTTTTGTTGTGATATATACTGTAATAGATAGCATACACAAACCATATGATGTACATGTGGTTTCTTCTGTATATGTGTAAGAGGAACCACGGATTCAATTCATTTAATGCAAATTCTGTATATAAAAGTAAAATTTCATAGCAAATCAATCCCTTCTGTTCTTGCACTCAGTTATACGTTTCTGGCAAAATTTGAAAGCCGATATAAAATTCTCTTCTTGTTTCAGAATCTTAAATCTATGCCATCCCATTCCAGTTTTAAGTATATTTTAGTTAAGGCAGTATTAAAACTTCTGGCAGACAAATAAAAAACTAGATTTTATACAAGGCTCACGAATGGCTGCCTTCTTATGAGTACAATCCTTATACGTAAAAAGGTGCAGACAATACATTCTTATATTACATATAAGTATATATAGTGTGGTGTAATACTGTAAAAAGTTTACATACTGAAGCAGCTACCATATCTCACTCCACAGATGTAACATACAAAAGATAGGAGCTTATAAGACTCCACATAAAGCATAACTGTAATAACTATCAAGTCTTGTCGAAATCTAGCAGTAGCATTTAGCTGCTGGGAACCCAAACAACATGATCCTCAGGAAGAAAATGGCAAACGGGAACACTTCCGGGCTTAACATTGAGCACCTGAAACGCCAAATGTTTTGGATTCCAAGACGAAGTATCTGTGTGACAAATAGCTGCTGCTTTAGCTTTTGTTCCATCATTTCCAACAAGTGAAACTGTAAATGCCTCAACATTGTTTGTCTTATGGCAGTAAAACACAGCATATGCATACTTTTGCTTGTGACAGATCACAGCCTTTTCTCCCAATTTTTTGGATCCAACAATTGTAAACTTCTGCATTTCACTTTCTTTTTCGACATCGGTTGACACAGCGTTAACTTTCTCTCCTAATTTAGAAGTAGTGAAATCAACCATCGACTCTAGTGAAGTTGCACAGTACTTCTCTTCGCCTTTGATTGCTGGTGCTTCGCATTCACTGATCGTGTTCTTCATTGCTTCAGATTCATATGTGTTCTCTTCTACGGAGAATTTGCTTAATATTTCTGGTAGCTTTTCAGATGAGAATGGAATGGAATCAGCAACCTTTTTAGGCAAGAAAGTTGCTGGAGTAGTAGACTTGGTGAAATGAAGATTCATGTTTGTTCCCTGGTGTAAATCTTTTTCCAAGAAAAACAGGGCTACATTGGGATTGTCATGAAGCTGATCTGCAGAGGCAGCATAATTATAGACAAATGGGCTTTTGCCTGGACGGACACCAACATAAACGGGCTTGCCTTTGTGTCCTGATCGGACAACTACGCCTCCTTTGCCTACGCCAACATTAGTACGTTTTCCTGGCTTTCCGGTGTTAACACTAACGCCAGATCCTTTTCCAACATGTACCTTGGTGCCTCCACCCTTGCCTGTGTTAACACCTACGTTGCCTTTTCCGACGTTAACCTTAGTGCCTCCACCCTTCCCTGTGTTAACACCTACGTTGCCTTTTCCGACGTTAACCTTAGTGCCTCCACCCTTCCCTGTGTTGACATTTACGTTGCCCTTTCCCACGCTAACGGCTGTGCTTTTGTCATCCAACCATTCTACAAATGAAGATTTTTGATGTTACAAACATATATCATATATGTGACCAAAGCAGGGTAAGGAACTTTACTGCATATGTTTTAGTCATAGAGAGTCGTTCAAGATTTATGCACAAGCATTAACAAATTTATCATTGTAGTTAAAATATAGCTTATTATTGTAAATTAAATTCTTTCTTTCCTTGTACAGGTTCTTTCAAGTTTCAACATAGCAGAGAAAAGTATTACTACTGGTTTATTTTGTTACTTCGATTTTTATTACAAAATATAAGAACTAAATAATTAACATCGACAAACAGAGGGACATGTATACATGAAGTTTGATGAGTTCACTTACCAGGAGATTGAAGAAGTTCACTTATGGATTTAGGCATGGGAGTGTTTGGCAAAACTGATCTCCAGTAGTCTTGGGACGATAGATCTGCATGACTTGCCACGAATACTACCTGCAGTACATCGTAAAGAGACACATTAAAATTCGACAAAAAAAAATTATCAAAATATTTGATGAGAATGATTCTAAGTAGATACTAATGAAATTTTCTATCTTACAGAAAGAAGTGCAAAGAAATGAAGCAGATTGAACTCCATTGGAACAGCTATAACTCAAGACTGTAAAGCTATTGAAGTTTATATGATTGCATGAGAAGAAGGGAAGTGAAGTTGGTATTTATAAGCATAATAAAATGTGTATGATTATATGGTAAATGTAACAAGGAAAAGCAACATACCACCTATATTTGACAACTCCTTTAATTATCTCAACTGTCACTGCCTTATTGGCTCACACAATTAATTCCAAATGTACAAATGGCCAGACAATTAATTGTAAGTTTGGTACATGTCCTGTATTTCTTCGAATTGAACTTGTTCACTCTGTAATAATCTGAGTTTTGTCTGATTATTTAATCCCTCAGACTGTAACATAGACTTTACTCTATATGTTCATTAGCACTAACCAATTTTTTTTCGAGAACTCGAGGATGCGTTAAACTCGTCTCAACTCGATTCAAGTTTAATAGTAAATGAAGCTTAAACAAAACTTTCCTTTAAAATAAAACTCAAGTTTAATCTTCTTTTCTTTTTGTATATATGCTATATATATAATCAGTTGCAGATTTCGGAAATCGGAACTATTCGGTTGAGTACCGATTTACGATTTATCGGGTGATTCGGTTGAAAAATCGACAATTTATCGATGATTTTTGCAAAATCGGCCGAATCGGTTCCAAAATTTTGACCAATTTATCGGTGATTTTTCTCTCTTATTCAAACAAAAAAATTTTATCCTCTTCAAAGAAACTCATCCTTATAACCATTGAGCTAAATATGTTTTTAAGTTTGAACTAAAAAAACATATTAATTAAACCTCTGGTCTCACCCTTCTCCTATTTTTGCTATCAATTTAATTTTTGGATTAAAAATAAGAATGGATTAAAATCCAAAGTCAATTAATATCGATATATTAGAATATGGGATTTTGCATAATATCCAAGTAGACAAAATATTAGGATCAAACAATTACATTATACACTTCGAGTCTTTTCAAATTGTATGCCAAAAAAGATAAAAATTTAGAATATGTAATTTTTTTCGCATATTGATTATACATCATCGCAATCTCTTTCATCATTGCGTAGATAATTTCTTGTGGTACCGAGATTTTCAAAATATAACTAATATACGAATAAATATGTCATCCTTGTATAATTGACACTTAAACTTGATTCTCGAGTAATATTACATAAATCCGGTCTCTCCATTTTCCTATTTTTGCTATTAATTTAACTTTTGACTAGTTTTGAGTAAATATATTAATGATGACTTATATTGTTTATAAAACATTGTATTTTATTATCAAATATTAATATCATATATGAATATCTATACAACCAATTTTACAGATTTTTAATATCAAATTTTGATAACAGTATCATGTGTGATGTACATTAATCTTTTTTTTACTTAAATAAATATTTCTTACGTATAATGTTAATTGAAATATGTTTTATATTTTTCTATAATAGTATTTTCTTCTTATATTTTATTGAATTAGTTAGATATTTAATACATGTAACAAAACTTTGAACACATTATGTGAATTAGTCGAATTGTGTTATATCATCTAAATTATTCACATAAAATTTGGCAAATGAGTGGTTTGATGAAACTATTTATAAACTATGTCCGCTCCTTTGATTTTGTATGTGAGACATACAAAATTTTGAATATTTTTTACTATAGTTGCAATCTTATTATTTTAACGATAGAATGACTCTAAATTTTTTAATATTTTGATTATGACTGCTATTCTTACTATTTTAACGATAGAAAGATTATCAAAATCGAGAAAAAAATCTCAAAATTTAGAGATATTGTGGGTATAGCTATTGATTTTTGAATCAAATCAGGTGATTACTTCTACCTTTTTCATACAAAATTAACTATAATGAAGCCTGCTTTCTGAAAGAAAGAAACTTTGAGGTGAGTTGATCATTGGTAATTTTTCAAGGAAATTAAAGAGATAATATTTTTCAAAAATCGTGAAGTTATGGCAATTGTTGTAATCCTCCAATTTGTTAGATTTTTGAATTTAACAAATGTTGTTTTGAAAGGTGACTCCTTTTAGATTATTGAAAATCTAAATACTGTAAGTGAAGATCTTGCCGTGTTGACAATATTATCGAAAAAAATAAGTTAATTAAGAAGTTTATTCGAAAAGAAGGAAATATAGTAACTTATATTTTGATGAGATATTTAAAGAAATAAATATTAAGGAGCGTCCTAATTTTATCTGAAAAGTATTGTATAACGAGTATTATTTACAATGATGATATGTCCTTTTATCATTGTTCTAAAAGAAATTGTGTTATAAACTATATAGTATATTTTGAAAGAATCACCAAAATGCCTACCAGCGAGGATGAATGGCCTGAAATACCCATAGACGCGGGACATGGCCCTTTATGCCCACTGTACACGCATATGTAACATGCGTGTAGGATGTTTACAAAGAACACGCATGTTACACATGCGTGTGTTTTGTTTTTTAGTCATGGGACACGCATATTACATATGCATGGGGTGCTTATGAAAACAACAAAGTACACGCATGTATGACATGCGTGTTTTTTGTAAATAGCCTATGTGCATGTCACACATGCGTGTTTAATGGACAGAAAGGGTCACGTCTTGCGCCTATGGGTATTTCGGGCGATTCTTTTTCTGTGGTGGGTATTTAGGGCCTTCACCCCAGTATATTTATATGCTACAAAATATACTCTTTTTAGTACCTCATATGATCTATACATAAATAAAATAATACATAAATTAAAATAGTAATATTATAATATGTATGAAAATAAAAGGTATAATTGTATTATAAAATATTCTTAAATCGTAAAATTATACAAAATTTATATCAATTGCTAAAGGATCCAGCCATTATGCTGGTAGCAAATGAAGCTCGAACAAAATTTTCCTTTAGGATAAAATAACTCGACTTGTTTGGTGGCTCCAAGTGCGAAAGAGACATTCTACAGTCAAATGACCCATAACAAAATCAAGAAACTAGTGGACTACATACTGAATGAAAGAATGAATGGATGTATGGGCCATTAATTTTGCTAGACTTTTCAATGAACATAACTTAAGCTTAACCTTCAACTGCCTCTAAACATTTATTAGTGTTCAGTAGGAGTTGAAAGATCACATCTTCCATGTATAACAAGCCATCACCGTTCATGTTTGCATGAACAATGAACAACGTGTGTCAAGGTGATCAATATGCAGAACTGCAGGCTAATTCTTGTTCTCGTATCAGTTATCAACAATGTGAGTACTAATGCTACAGCCTCTAAATTTTAAGTTAAATCTCCTAATTTTTCCTAAACCGGATATATCACTATAAAAATCTGGATTATTTACAACGAATTGTAAATGTTTGTTATTGTTGTGGGTGTGATTGTCGTCTCATCGTACATGAAAATGTTTCATCAGCTCATCACAAGGACTTGTAGCTTGACATTAACAATAACATTTGTATATGTTAAACGCTACTTGATTTTGACTGGCAACAGACACCAGCAAACGGTACATGGCTTCTGTAGATCGATATTATAAATGCGAATGCTACTAGAAGGTCGGTGCTTATAGTGTTCGCTTCCTTCATTTGAAAAGGAAGCCTACTTCTAGATTATATTGTTTTCTCTGTGATTTTTACATTATAGGTTCTGTTAGAATATAATATAAAGATTTAAGTAACCATTCGCTCTAAAACTTTAAGATATTTAGAGAAAAATCCAACCGAATTTTTATATTATATATATTATAACACTTCCACCCACTTGAAAATTCATTTTTGGATAAAAAAGTGGATCACAAATGATCATTTTTGAAACATAACTTGTTTTTTGTTCATATTAAATATTCACCTGAGCTCTACTATGATACCATGTTAAACTCTAATACCATGTTAAGTAATTGATTCTAATTTTAATATGAGAGCTCTAATACTTAAGTAATTGGTTCTAATTTTAATATGAGACGCCAATAAATAAATAAAAACATTAAAACTACTCCCTCCATCCCAAAATAATAGTCTTGTTTGGAAAAAACACACATATTAAGAAAATTTAATTGTGTTGATTATATTCTCATATTAAGACCCATTTTACACATTATGTATTGATTACTTATTTAGGAGTAAGTGAATACTACGCACTACTATAAAAACTCAGCACTAGTAGTACTCACAAACTCAACAATAATAGTAGTCAACCTTGGAAATATTCACATTAATTGTATTGAACAAAGAGTATTCCAAACAAGACTATTATTTTGAGATATTTTTTTTTCCTAAACAGGACTATTATTTTGGGATGGAGGGAGTATATTTTACTATAATGTACACTCCAACTTAACCTTGAAATGCAAGTTAACCCTACGTAGCCATGTGGGAGTAATGCGATTAACTAGTCAAACAAAGTGTTCAAGGTGATCAATATGCAGAAGTGTAGTGTAGGACTAAACAAGTTAAGATGAAAGTCAAACAGAACATGCTAAAGTCTACGCGAATTTTCGAGAATAATGCTAAAGATATTGAATTGGTTTTCAAAACCAATCCCAAAATGTTACTCTCTGTCCCATAATACAAGTCTCTTTTGAAAGAATTTTTTTTCCCATAATACATGTCCATTTTCAATTTTCAATGTAAATTTGTGATAATTTTCCTAAACTACCCTTTTTGAAAATTGTATAGCAATTAATGAGGAATGATCAAGAGTATAAAATAGTTCATGTTTTTAAAAGTTAATGCATTTATAATGGGCATAAGAGGAAATATATCATCTAATTAATGTTTTCTTAAGATGCATAATTTTTTCAAAAGAGACTTGTATTGTGGGACGGAGGGAGTATATGTTACGTTTTGATTGGTACTCCCTCCATCCCAAAATAATAGTCCTGTTTGGGAAAAAAAATATATCCCAAAATAATAGTCTTGTTTGGAATACTCTCTGTTCAATACAATTAATTTGAATATTTCCAAGGTTGACTAGGTGAGTAGTCATTGTAATATTGTGCCTACAAAATAATGGAATAATTTAGAAAGATTAAAAAGAAAGATTTAGAAAATTGTTTTGGGAGTTCCGGGTGAGTATTGAACAAGTCCTCTTTTTTATATCTTCAAGAGTAACTTTTTCTTTGGGAACAACCACTATATATAGGCTTTCTTACACCCCTCCACTCCTAAAATATAACTGCCCAATTTTAATGCAATTCAATGTCATAATGTGTGAATATTTGTAACTCACAAACATAATTGTCACACAATCAATATTATGATTTGTAACTCCCATATACATTTAAATCCTTATTCATTATATTTCATTTGACAAATTAAGTAAAATATAACATCTCCCACTTGACGTATTTGTCAAATACTTTTCTTAGCTCCCACTTTTCGCATAGTCTACACTCTTTCTAATTTCTAGAGCAGAATTCTAAACATGAGGACTTGATAGTATTAAGTCTCATTAACCAATAAGATACAATTCTATAATAATGCCATTGTTAGGAAAAAAACTCTACAACCATACTACTAGTGAAATGTATATCACACTTTCACTTTCATTTCTTGCAACACATTTATGTTTCTTACTTTCCCAACTTCGGATCCACCATAAATCAAAAAGTCTTCCGAAGTTGAATTCTCATTATCTTATCACCTTCACAAACTGCACCAGAACAATCAATAAATTCAGACACGTCTGCCTCATAACCAATTAGTAGTGCAATGTACACTTCAAGTACTTCATTATCCTATTCACAACCTCTCACTAGGCTTGATTAGGATTTCTTTCGTATCCATTCACTAGACCAATCAAATATGCTAAGTCAAGTCAATCGATTACACAACATCGAACTTCCGACTACTTGCGCATATGATCCATCAACCTTCCGCATTAACCGTTTCCCCATTACCAATGGGTTTGCGCCGGACTGCACTTTTGCAGCTTTAAACGATTAAGCATTTCACTCGGATACCTTTCTAGTTCACACTAAATATTCAAAATATTTAATTCCCTGAACTTATCAGATTTCACCCATATTCTCAACTTTCCCACTAAGTCCCAACTTAGTTTTGTTGAGCATTCCTTTATTAATTTCCGACAACAATATGTCATTAACATAAACTGATAATAGTGTAAACAAACTCCCACTTTTCAAAATACAGACACAATTGTCTAATTTATTCTCGATAAAATATTCCCAATTTCTGCGTAAAACCTTTCGCAATTGAACATAATTTCAATTTAAAATTAGATCCATCAGTCTTATCTTTCCCTTTCAAACAAATCATAAAGTACTCGTTCAAAAAAAATAGTTAATTTTCGTGCTCTCCATTACGAACGACAAAAACAACTATTTTCTCTATATTCTGAGCATTTCTGTTCAAATAAAATATTTCATATTCAATATATTTTCTGATGATAATTTTAAAATTATATTGATACCTTTTCTCGTTCTTATAGAAAACAACAAATTCTTATTTATTTCATTCTGGACACTTGTCCCAATTTTCTCTTTTCCGCTCTCTATTCTGAGAGCCACAAAATTTTCTCAAACGCAATATCGTTTATTTCAACGATAAATTCCAAATTGTACTTAAACAATTTATTTCTTATCTCTTGCTCCACTCAATATAATTCGAGCCTTCTCAATTTTCGAAAATAATATTGGACAGAATCTATGTTCCAATTTCAATACAATTAACCTGTCCCACTTAAAATATTTTCTCCTTTTTCGTGCCCCTTTTCTAAGCCAAATAGAAACTTCCTCTAGTCCAATTTATTTAAACCACAATTTCCAGTTCACAATCCACCACTCATCTATTTCAACGAAAACTCAATAATCAACCATATTGAACTATTAACAAAATTAAAAAAAAACAAATAATATAACAAAAAAATTGCCCAAACTAAAACAGGCAGTTCAAGTACTCAAATATACATGGACCAAAATCAAAATAGCCCACAGGACATTCGAAAAAAATAACAAGAAAAATACATTATTGAGGAATAAATTAATCATAACATGCATGAACATGCATCACACACAATTTGAAAAAACTAAACAACTGATGGCATAAAAAAATTGCTAATGGGACCTCACTAATTAAATAATGATGAAAAGCCATTTTCGATAATATTTTTTCCTTCCAATATCGTATCATTCAATAAAATCCAATATTAACAAACTCAATTTTAATATATAAATCTTCTCACAAGATTTATAAACAAAAATAAAATAATAATTTATGAGAGAGATTAGACACATGTAAGCGTACCGGTAAAACATAAAGCAAACCTACAGTTACATAATCAATCAATGAAAATATTTATAAAGCCAATAAAGAGGTGCATCATATGAATGGTCAAAAACACCACAGGAAACGTCCAAATCAAGTGTATATAATTATGAGGGAAACAACCAAAGAAATAACCAGTCAAACAAAAACACACAAAAAAAATAAGGAAGAAGAAAAAAAATCGACCAAAATATCCGATTTTGAAACACCAGAATTATATATGCTTAATAACAATAAACATTGTTTATATGCAGCAGAGACTCATGAGAACACATGTACATGTATCGATCAAATAAGTGAATAAAAAACCATGTCATATCAAACAATTTTAGACAAAACTACTAGCAACTCGGCAAGGCACATGAGCAAATAGATTCATGCAGTAAAACAAGATGGCAAGAATTTCAATTAATTAGGATATCAGGGCTACCAGTCTACCACAACAAAAAAAATTAAGAGACGAGAGAGGGTATATAAAAAAAATTATAATATTGAACATACAAAGCCCAAAACACGTAACAAAATAAAAAATCGGAAACCGAATATATACATTCGCCTGGCAAGAGGATAAAAAACAAGATATTACCTGAAACTCCAAAAACCAATAATTATATGCACAAGGAGAGAAGATCATATAATCCAATTAATAAAAATAATAAAAATTAATGGGATAGGAAAGATGTAAACCAAAAAAAAATAGTCTAGCAAAAATAAAAGGACAAAACAACTCCCTGGTCCCTGGTACTACTGGAGAGATGAACAAAAGTGATATCACGCGCAATTGATTTGGCAGAAAATGATGAAGCTCTGATACCAATGTAATATTGTGCCTACAAAATAATGGAATAATTTAGAAAGATTAAAAAGAAAGATTTAGAAAATTGTTTTGGGAGTTCCGGGTGAGTATTGAACAAGTCCTCTTTTTTATATCTTCAAGAGTAACTTTTTCTTTGGGAACAACCACTATATATAGGCTTTCTTACAGTCATTAATTTGAATAGTCTTGTTGAGTTTTTATATAGGAGTACGGAGTACTATTATGTGATTGAGAGTGCATGGTACTACTCCCTAAACAAGTCAATGATTGTAATTAATGCATAATGTGTAAAATGAGAATAATTAGTAACACAATTAAATTTTCTTAATATGTGTGTTTTCCCCAAACAGGACTATTATTTTGGGATGGAGGGAGTATTATTTTTATTGGATAAAATTTGAGGTTATTTTTTTTTTTTACACATTTTAAAATATTTTGATCATATAATTATGAAAAATGCTAGAGGTACCAAATTGGGTACCAAAAATTGTTACCAAATGAATGTGATTGGTTATAATTATAATGGGCCCGCCAGGGCCATCCAATTAAAACATTACAATTTGCCAAATCAGTACTCCTGCCATGTCATTTGGGGACTAAATTTGGGGTCCCTAGCACTACTCTATAATTATAATTATTAGTTTTTTTAATTTTTTTTGTTGTAAATAAAAGTATACAATTGATATTTTAATTTAAAAGAAAAATAATATTAAAATAATAATTCTAATCATCAAATCACATTAAAACGTGTGCAGAAAAATCAAACAATAAATAGGAGGAATTGATAATAATGGTACTCATGTATTTACATAAATCAAACCAATAAAATATTCTAGATTATCATGTTATCACCGCCATGATAACAAACTAGCGTTCTACCCGTGCTACGCACCGAGTGGTAAAATAAAAAAATTAATATAAACATATTATTTAAATCATAATTTAGAAAAAAAATTATTTTATTAAAATTTAAGTAAAAAATAATCTTCAATTTAGACCAATTGCATTAATATCAATATTATCAAACAATTATCATAACATTCACATCCCCGCTCAAACTTACTAAGCCTCTCTTTACTGTTTTTTCTTAATTTTATTTTTCATTTGATTTCTCTCTTTTTTGAGAATCTTTCAACCAAGTTCATAAGTTTTTTACCCATATTTTAAGTTTTGTTGTTTAGAAAATTTGGAATATTTAAATGTGCAGTACAGTGGGTTTCTATAATTTTTATTATATTTATACATTCAAAATATTTGTATGGATCCCGATCAATTTTTCGAATATATATTAAAATTCATAAACACTTATTTCTAACGACCGTTTTAAATTATTAGATTGCCTCTCACCGATATGAGAAAGGATCAATACTGTGCAATAACATTAAACGAACGTAGTTCTGATAAAGAAAAATTCTCATCTAATCTAGTTTTCTATGTGTTTGTTCAATATCATTTTTACAAATTTTATATTCTTTTATTAGTGAAGTGATTTACTATAGAAAGATAAACATTATCAATTAACCAAACAAATCCAATATATCACATTCTTTGAGTAAGATATGACACTTAGAGTATATGGTTATAATTTGAAATTATTTTATGTAATATTTTAGATGTATGACATATAATTATTCATTTTTATTCAAATATTTTATTAGAAATAATCAATACTAATTTAGTAATTAGGACTTCTTTTCTAAATCTAAAATTTTATTGATGGATTATGATGTGATTTTCTTTACTTTACATAGAATTTTCCATTTATGTTGTATACAAAAAATAATTTTTTTAACATATATTAAATTTTACTTCGTATGTTCAATCGTATAATATGTTATATTTTACTACTTAGTTTAATCATTTTAATTTTTTAATTATTTTATAAATAAAATTAATATTGTTTGCGTGTAGCAATTATTTTAATTTTGGCTACATTATTACTAATTCTGGATACCAAAAAAAACCCAGATCTAATCCGAAATCCGATGAATTTGGTTTTGGATATTGAGTTTTGGATTTGGATTTATTTTTAAAACCCAAAAATATTTGGAATGAGTTTGGATTTTACAAAATTCGGATCAAACCCAACCCATTGTCATCCCTATACGTAGAATAAGATATTTGAAAATGAGTACCACCTATCTTTTTTCTATTTGACTAACATTTTAAAATAGAAAACTGTACATGAAACTAAAATCAAATGTTTAATATATAAACACGTAATCACATTATTATATATATATATGTCCTTGTAATTTAATTTTCGGGTAAAAAATATGAAATTCATTTTCGTTTAACAGTGAGTATATTTTTTCAACATATATTCAAAGAAAGTGCTTACGTAGATCTGGAAAATCGTTTATGTTATCTACTTTCATGCCATATATCTTTGGGATCTTGTATGAAAATGACATGAAATTATTTTGTCTACCCAAAATGCAATCACAAAACTAAATTATACATTTTTTTGGTACACGAAACGAAAATAATATGCGAAAAGAAAAAATATGACAATTACATGTAATGTTACTCTTTGCCAAAGTTATCTAAGTATTTTACTATGTAATTGAAAACAACATTGAGATGCCACAAAATAAAACAAAGAATAAAGTACATAAAATGAAGCCCTCATGTTTTTTATTTAATTTTGTTTATTGTTAATATATATCTCTGTTTGTTTAGAATCTATCTACCAACTAATTAATTTTTTTACCAATATTTAAGATTTTGTTGATATTAAAAATAAATATTATTAACCAACCAAGCAAATTCGATATGTCTGCTCTTAGATTAAGATATGATAATTGAGTACTATTACTTTAATTCAAGAATACAAAATTAAAATGGGCATCTTTTATTGAAAACTATATATAATTTATATGTATCGACCTATCTAGTTAGTGATTTTTAAACGATTGACATAGCCGTTTCCTTCTCTCCTCCTCTCCCAAAAATACTAAACTAAAGTTTAGGGGCTGAAATCTGCACTTTGGTTTATGGTAAGCCCCTTTATATTTTTTTCCCTTGATTTTACATTGTTTTTCAATAATCATCTCTCTTTATTGAGAGTCTAGTACCACGTTAGTGGATTTTATCTACTGATATATTGAATTTTGTACTTTCTCCTTGTGAATGATAATTCCCGTTTCTTTTCCTTGATTTTACTTTGTTTTACAATAAATATATCTCTTTCTTGAGAGTCTGGTACCCCGTTAGTGGATTTTGTCTATCCATATATTGGGTTTTGTTCTTTCTCTTTGTGAGAGTAGGTTCCTTTATTTTGGCATCCGGGATCTGAGATCTACAGGATTTTGTTATATTGGTTTATTGATTTGGACCTCATGTTTTTTATTTAATTTTGTTTATTGTTAATATATATATCTCTGTTTGTTTAGAATCTCTCTACCAACTAATTAATTTTTTTACCAATATTAAAGATTTTGTTGATATTAAAAATAAATATTATTAACCAACCAAGCAAATTCGATATGTCTGCTCTTAGATTAAGATATGATAATTGAGTACTATTACTTGAATTCAAGAATACAAAATTAAAATGGGCACCTTTTATTGAAAACTATATATAATTTATATGTATCGACCTATCTAGTTAGTGATTTTTAAACGATTGACATAGCCGTTTCCTTCTCTCCTCCTCTCCCAAAAATACTAAACTAAAGTTTAGGGGCTGAAATCTGCACTTTGGTTGATGGTAAGCCCCTTTATATTTTTTTCCCTTGATTTTACATTGTTTTTCAATAATCATCTATCTTTATTGAGAGTCTAGTACCACGTTAGTGGATTTTATCTACTGATATATTGAATTTTGTACTTTCTCCTTGTGAATGATAATTCCCGTTTCTTTTCCTTGATTTTACTTTGTTTTACAATAAATATATCTCTTTCTTGAGAGTCTAGTACCCCGTTAGTGGATTTTGTCTATCCATATATTGGATTTTGTTCTTTCTCTTTGTGAGAGTAGGTTCCTTTATTTTGGCATCCGGGATCTGAGATCTACGGGATTTTGTTATATTGGTTTATTGATTTGGACAGTATAGAATCGCAATTATGCTCAGTTGTTCGAATACGTTCTCACAAATCACATATGTATTTTCCTCACGATTAGAATATATTGTTGGATTATCTCGCCAGAAAGGCTATATTTTTCAATGATATAAGCGAGGGATGTACCACAATTTAAGATCTGATCAACGATTTTAGTTTTGATTAAGGAAACCTTGTTACCTTGATATGATCTATTTGAATATGTGTTTATCTGATCTTGATTATTTTTACAGATGTATTATTTACCTATAAAAAATAGTGATTTAAAAGAAAATTTGATTGATTAGTTGTATAGATGGCGTATGCCCTTTTTTTTTGATAAATTAATTATCTATCAAAAAATAGTGATTTATTAGAATTTTTGCGCTGAATTAACCAATTTGCTATAAAAATATCAACTAACAATACTTTTATTGACTCAGTAATGAATTTCATTTTTTGAATTGATAATTTATACACCAAATAATGTCTAATACTATTTTAGAGTCTATTCAGTATCTTGAATAATTCAAATATATTGTCAAGTCAATTTGTTTGTCCCATTAATTCTTGCATAACTAAAAAATACTGATAAGCAAATGTTAATGAAAATTGGTTTGAAATTCATTTTTTAATAGTTTAGTTGGTTGAATTTAGTTTTCTTTTTAAAATAATTGATTAATTTAAAAGTTTATATACCTTAAATTTTGATTGTGTATTTGGAATATTGTATTAATTTTTTTTAAAATTAATAATTATTTAATTTAATAAGAATAGATTTATTCAAATTTCCTTAAATTTTGATTGATTAATTTAATAAGAATATTTAATACACTATTCCAAATACACAATCAAAATTTTAATTTATTAACATTTTTAAATTTTTTTATTAATATTTATTCAAATTTTCTTATTAAATTTCTCATTAAATTTTAAAATATTTTTTTAATAATTTATATACCAAATAATGTCTAATACTATTTGAGAGTATATCTAGTATTTTGAATAATTCAAATATATTGTCAGGTTAATTTGTTTGTCCAGTTAATTATTGCATAACTAAAAAATATGTATAGTCAAAATGTTAAAGATAATTGGTTTAAAATTCATTTAATTATTTTAATTGGTTGAATCTATTTTTTTTAATAATTGAGTAATTTAAAAGTTTATATAACTTAAATTTTGAACGCGTATTTAGAATATTGTGGTAATTATTTTTTATTTTTAAAATTTTTAATTCAATGATAGTTGATTAATTTAAATTTTATTACACCTTATGATTGTATATCGAGAGTTTATGATATTTAAATATTATGTTATATAATGTAGATAAAATAGACTCAAGTTTTAAAATAATATATTCATATTATCCATTGATAAATACACAATTTTGGAAAATGGCTTTATACTTAGAGAGTGGCGCAAAGAAGGGTGATGGCCCAAAATATTCATATGTGAGCCATGATGGCCCTTTTTACTGACGGGACACGTTAAATCGTGTACCGTGATAGGAGGGGTAATACGGTACTTCGTGTACCGTGAGAGGAGGTGATACGGAACACCATGTACCGTGATAGGTGGTGATACGGAACACCATGTACCGTGATAGAGGTGATACGGAACACCATGTATCGTGATAGAGGTGATACGGAACACCATGTACCGTGATAGAGGTGATACGGAACACCATGTACCGTATCCAGCTAATACGGAGGACGAAACTCCGTATCCCGTCGGTATTTCGGGCCATTTTTTCCAGAATCAGTATTTTGGGCAACTTCATCCCAAAAATCAGTATTTTGGTAATTTTCTCCGCAAGGAATGGATGTGCCAGTAAATAATAATATAATTGTGATTGATTTTAAATTAAAAATTATGATTAATTAGTTCATAAGTATTTATGAAAATTAATCTGTAATATATAATTATATATTATAGTATATGATTGTAGTTGATATTTATAAAAATTAGTTCGTAATATATAATAGTCCAATTTTGATTACTTCAAATTAAAAGATTGATCAAGTTAGTAAACATTTAATCACTTTAAAAAATATATAATTTATGCATGTTCTAAATAATATAAATTTTGTACTTCAAAAAAAAATTGTTAAATAACCACGATAAGTAAATAAGGATGAGAATGATATGATTAATTTAATTTTAGTGGTAAATTCTGATTGGCTCTTACATATATTTATGAAAATTAATCTGTAATTTATACTAATGTAATTTATTATAATGTAATTACGATTAATTTTAAATCAAAAGAGTGGAAATTATATTGCGAAAATTGCTGAATATTATATATTTGTAATCCTGAGTGATTTTAATTTAAATATTAATTTATTATAATAATTTTTTCATTAACAAATATTTAATATATGGATATGTTAAATCAAGTAACTACTATGTTTAAATTAGAATTGTTTAATAACCACATTTAGTATAATAGGATGAGCATGATAAGTATGGAAAATTTTATATAAAATGAATGGTTTAAAATTTAGGAATCACATCTGATTGGTCCTAAAATAATTCATATTTTTTTGATTGGCTAACTACATCCATATTTTTATATTATGAAGTATGGATAACAAATTAGTGTATATTGAAGCTAATTTATTAGTAGACAATTAAATAATGGCTATATGACATGACATGTGACTTGACATTTAAAAATAATTTTGATTTTTAAAAATTATTTTGATGAAATCGGATTGCTAATCTTCTATCTTATAACTGGATTATGAGGTTAAATTGTTATCTAGGTTCAAATAAAATAAAATTATCACACATAATGGAGTCCCATAAAAATTAATGGGGGAGGGGAGCGTGATTTTTTCCCCGTTTATTAGGACATGATTTGTTATTTAAATATTGGTACCTTGCTACTTCTATGCTAATGTTTCCATGTTGGTTGAGTTATTACCATAATTAGCGTAATTCCAAAGATATATAGTTGTTATTTAATAAAAGTTAAAATAAATTATATAAGAAATTTATTATCAAATACTTTTTTGATTAAAAGTATATATAATATATAAGCATGTTAAATTAAATAGTTAGTATATTTTATTTAGAATTATTAACTAACTACAGCTAGTAAAGTGGGTATAGAAAGATAAATAAGAAATTTTTTTAATATGATATGATTGGTCTAAAATTTAAATAATTTAGAAGTGGCTTATGATTGATTCTAAAATAATTCAAAGTTTTCTGATTGGTTAACTGGATATTGGTTAAAAGATAGCAAGTTAAATTATATAAGGAAACAGATTTATTTTAATTTGATTGGTCCATAATTTAGAAGTGGCTTATGATTGGTTCTAAAATAATTCAAAGTTTTCTGATTGGTTAACTGGATATATGGTTAATTAACTGGATGGTGTGGTAGACTCAGGTATGATAATAAAGGATTTTGATAATTAATTCATCACCTCTAATATTAATCAATTTTCAATGAGGTATAAGAGATCCAACTCTATGAAATGAGAATAATTATTCAACATTATTGAAAATATGTACAATAACAGGGGTAGAACATTCTCACAATAAAAATAATTCTCGTTCAAAATCTCGAATAGCACCCATGTATACAAACATATATAACAATGTTGTACATCAAGCATTTTGTAAGAGGAGTACTTAGCGAGTTTTGCTAATTTCGTAGAGCAATATTAATTTATGATTACTTGCTGATAATACGTTGAAAAACACATTTCTACCCATATATTTGCTGTCCAAAGAGGGAAGACGTACGATATTATCTTAATAACATGGTTACTTGCCGAAGATGTTATGTTGAAAACTTGAAATTAAGCTCGCGGGCGCACACACACACATGACCCAACACGTATTTGTATAGGAACAGTGAAGACGGTACGCAGTAAATGTGTGTGGACTTTGGATCCTGTACTTGCTTTCACAATCTAGCTACTCCCTCAGTCCACATAATTGTTTACGTTTCAAAATGATGTTTTTGGCACTCATTTTAAGGTATATTTTAAAGGTAGTTCTATAACATATTTTAATTTTTTTTTTTTTTTGTATAAAAATATAGTGTATATATTTTTTTACAAAAAAAAAATATTAAAAATAATTTATGGAACTATCCTTAAAATACACCTTAAAATGCGTGATAGAAAGTGTAAAAAGAAATGTAAAGAATTGGTTGGGACAGAGGGAGTATATAGATGAATGCTGAGAATTCATATTATTGTAATCAAATTTTTTTTAAAAAACCAATTCAAAGTACCTAATATTTTCCCAGCTACGAATTCTTGATTCGATATCATCCTTGCATATTTATATTTAGACACGTACATTTGTTTTGTGATGCAATAATAAATTTTCATGGTGCACCATCGTCCATCTATATAGGTACATGTGGGAAAATGAATGCTCTTGTGAATGCCCATGCTAACATCGGTGTTCCAGAAATCGCTAAGCGGTCCAGGACGATTGTGGTACCGCCTAGTGCCTAATCGGGTAGGCGGAGATTAATTGGACAGATTAATCGGAGCATTAATCGGATATTATAATAATATTTAATATATTAGTCTAATTTACAGTTAAACATATCATTTTAAATAAATTAACAGGATTAATCGGATTTCAAAAATCGAATCGATTGATTACCTTCCAGAAGATTAATCGGGGATTAATCGGTTGAAGGGGATTAATCGGTTGAATCGGGGATTTTTAGAACAGTGGCTAACATACACATACCCTCCGTTTTCTTTTTCCTTTTAATTTCACAACAAGGGTTTTCTCTTTTTGGATTTTTTCTTCTAAAATCTTATTTGTTCTTAGATAAATTTGGACATGATCATGTTTTTTCCTTTGAGTAAGCTTATACATACTGTATATGCTTATAAAACAACAACTGTTTTGAATAATTTTTGAATTAAGAAAGAATATAATTCGTTGAAACGATAAAAGATAAGTTCTTGCCAATTAATTTTTTCCATCACGGTCCTCCTATCATGTTTTAGTTAGTTGAATATGTTGCAGTTTTTTTTTTCTTTATTTTACATGTTCATTTCTTATCTAATTTTACAGTTTCAAATAAAATCAGAAATCGATTTTCAGAAATTGGGTTTTTTGTAATAATCATACTAATTGATGAAAGAGGGGACTGGTTTTGTAAGAGCTGGCTAGTAGTTTCCCCCACATGAATTAAAGTCGAATGAACAACGGGGAAATAATAGTGAGCTAGATATTAGGTGTATTTGTAATAAAGATTACAGATTCATGTCAATTTCTATATTTCTAAGTGTGATAATAATGAAATTAATAATAGATGAATTAGTGGTTAAGACTCTAGAAAATGATATATAAAAAATGCAGCCAAATTATATATAGATACGTGTTGCTTTATTGTGTTTCTTCTTAATTGATGTCTCAGATAATGCAACTTGATTATTTAATTTATTTCATTTGTTCATCATGCTTACATTTGATGAACTTCTTTATAATGTACATCTGAATCTTTTTATTCGCGGACGTCAAAATACTAAATTTTTTATATTCTTGATAATAATTATTGAAAATATGTTCGATTTGAGTAAAATTTATCAAATGAGAGTCGATGCTCAGTACTAATCCTAGCCGCCGCCCCCTCCTCCCTCCCCCGGCCCCCTCCCTCCGCCTCACTCCTCCCTTCTCCCTCTTTTTCTTCCGATCTCTTCATATCTCCTCCGCCTTCCCCCTCCCATCCTCCCATTCCGATTCCTCCATCTCTTTCTAGTTCTTGATTTTCAATAAAATCGAGATCTAATCCTTTTTGGGTGAGATCTCTTTTGCCGTACCCATCTTTTTGGGTTATTTTTCGTCCCCAATTATTTGGGGTTTATGTTTGGTTGTGTTTTGTTTTTGGTTGTTTGGTTGCGTTCTCCACTGAAATTGGTTTATTTGGCATTTTGAGAAATCTTGAAAGCTTGCATCGATGCTACTTACGGCATGTCTATAGCTGATTTTTGGCATGTAGATAGCTGGGGTATCGGCATGTCTATAGCTGTTTTACGGCATGTAGATAGCTGGAGCATTCTTGAGTTGGTAGTGGAATTCACAAGAGCTCACCTTTCACAATTAAAGTTTGTTCCGGTTTCGGGAATTTATGCTTCCCCAACTTCAGTTGAAGGTTTGGAACATTGGGCTTCAGTACGCATTTATGTGAGGGTCAATTGTGCTACTACGGATTTCAGGGCTGATGCTAGTAGGATTGATCGGGATACCATTGTAACTTTTTTTAGTTTCAAGAATCTAAGGATTCAGTTTGTTAAGCAGTCTGGAAACAATGCGGCTATTTTTTTAGCTCGTTTATTGTTTTATCAACCTGATTGCATTGTCAGTTGGGGGTTTGTCCCGGCTAGACTTTTTTAAGTTAATGGAATGAATTTGCATTTTGTCAAAAAAAAAAAAAAATAATAATCATTAATTATCAAATCAATTGGAGAACAAAATTGGGAATCACACTTTTTGCTTAATAACATAGTCATGCATAGCTGGCCTTACAAATCGATGTTGTTTAATATTTTTTTTAAAAAAGGATCCTGATATTTATGTTAGGAAACTTTTTTTAAAATACTTAAAAAATGTACTTTAAATTTGATTGGACTCGCAGGACTAATTAAAAAATTCTAATTTTACAAAAATGTACATTCCATATTTGAATATAAATCTTATGTAACTTACCAGAGACATCTCAGGCCCCTAATCTCTTTAAAAAATTAGAGCAAAGGAATAAGAGCATTTTTCAAGAAATTTTTTATTTAAATTCTTAATTTAAAAATTGAGAGAGAGAATAAAATGTTTTTACAAGAAATTTTTAGTAGAGAGAGAAATTTATTTTCTATCCTTAATTTGAAGAAGAAACTTCCGTTCTTAATTATTATTATATTTTATAAACATAAACACATATTTATTTTTCTCTCCCCTTTTTGTATTTTTTTGAATTCAATACAATTATAATAATAAAAAATTAATTGAGAAGTTAACATAAAAAAATTTGAAAATAAATAACCAATCTATCTATACTATATTATAATAATTGAAACATTAAAAGTTTTGATATCTTTTTTTTTTGTACCTGTTTTTTTTAATTCGATATAAATAATGTTGAGTATTGAATACAACAAAAGAATACAGAGGGGGGGGTTGAATGGATTCTTGAACTTTTCTTGTTCTTGAATCTGTGTAGCAGATAAGTGTTTGTGTGTGTGCAAATTTGTAGGTGCGGATAAAGAATAACACAAGTCACAATATCACTTTAATCTAATATATTATTAGATAAAGGTTGCTACAATCTGTGAATACAAATGGTAGTATTCTCAGCTTCGTTTTTCTCAGAGAGATAGATCTTACAGTGTATGAAAAACTTAATCAACTAAAGAAGTGAGATTGTATTCTTATAGAACATGAATACAACTCAGTTACTACAAATAAGGTTACAGGATAAATTACTTTCTTGTATGTCTATCCTTTTTGAGTAAGCATCCAAACGGCTAAAGATTTAACTTTGCAAAGTTCTGTTCAGATCCACTTCTTTAGCTCTTTGTCTTTTCTATATCTCTCCAAGCTTCCTTGTAGGCTTTCCAGAGCACGTTACAGACTGTGGTCCATAAAGTGCATTGGCTTGTTGCAGGTTTCAGACTTGTACAATTTCTTCAGTATTTCATCTTCAAGAATGTATTCGAGAAGTGGCTAAGTGATTGATTCGAGAACTAGGATTAGATAATTCTGAGTTCTCGAATACTGTATGATTGACATATCGAATCACTTCTCGAATAACACTTTTCTCCAGGGTTTCTTGAGTTGTCGAATAGAACACTTGACTTGTCGAATCCCTGAGATATCGAATAGCTTTCTGAGTCCTTGAGATATCGAATGGAACTTTGACCTGTTGACTCTTTGAGAACTCGAATACCACTTTGATTTGTTGACTTCTTGAGTTCTCGAATAGAGTATTTAGACATGTCGAATCTCTGAGATATCGAACAGTTCATTCAGAGATATCGAACAGTGTCTTCTCAGATTTCGAATCTCTGACTTCTTGAACGCTAGACTTCTCGAATAGACAAATATAATTCTCGAATTGGTACTTAGGCAAATTATTCATTTCTTCAAATCCCAACTGTGATTATTTGAAAGTCTTTATCTTCTTGCTTGAGGCATGAACCTTGGAACTTCTTTCAAGCATTATTCTTGATTATATAAGTACAGTTACACAACTAGGATTTGATGCCTATTACAAGTACAAAACAAATAGAAACTCTACAACTAGAGGTTCCCTCAGTTAAGAGGTCATGTAAGTAATGCAAGGCATTACAAACAATTAGGCTTGTTATTAGATGTATACAGGCATGCCTCTGTGACTAACAATCTCCCCCAAATTGTGAGTAAGACCCTTAGTCACAATTTCATGTATGATAACAAGCCTAACATACATAAAGATAGAACTTAAAAAGTACAGGTATGTAGATTGATTGAAGAAAATATATAGAAGTATTCTTACAAGTTATGAGGAACTACTAGCCATATCCTTTTGGATTCATCTCTTGAGCTTTGGCTTGCAGATTCTCATTTTTCATCTTTTCTTCAGCTTCTTTAGCTTTCTTCTTTGCATTTTCTTCCATGGCAAGAATAATGTCTTCCATTGAAGTGAGTTCTTCAATTAGAGGGGAGCCTGACAAATCCTTGAGTACTTCATTCAGCTGTTTCTCAGAATAGGAACTGATGTAGTCCATTCTAATCTTTACATTTCTACCATATTTCTTGTATTCAATGATGTAAGGTTTAAACTTGACTCTACACAGACCCATAGCCCTCAATGCATCAGCCTTAACTTCCATTGCAGCAAACTCCTCCTCCCTTTTCTTTAGTAGCTCTTCACTGTTCTTTTTCTGTTCCGCCTGGTGATCTCTCTTCATTTTGACAAAGTCAATTAACTCCAGCTTCCATACCCTTTCCACTCTGTCTTCAGAATCCAACATTGCAATTATCCTTTCTATATCATACAGCCTGCCCCAGTGTTGACATGTCCCTTGTCTGAATTTCTTCTGTCTTCCATCAGTATATTTAATTTCAAGAAAATCATCAACAATGGCAACATGATAGATTCTTTGAGCCCATAGGAACTGCAGTTGGTCTTCATCATAGTTTTCATCTAGAGGTGGTAGGTTTAATCCTGGAATGATTGTCAGTGCCTTTGACTTAGATAACTTCACCCTTCTTGCAGCATGCTTGAATTTAATTCTCTTTACTTGATTGCTAGGCAGAAACTTATGACCCTTGCTTGTAGACCATTGTAGTATTCCATTAGCAGTTTGCTTATGGAAACATACACCTGGTTTCTTGATTTGAATCTTCTTCTCTTCTTGAGGTGGCAAAACAATTGCAGAAGCCATTGAATCATATTTTGGTAGGTCATTACTAACAGTATTCACCCTAGACTTAGAGTCTTGTGTTGTGGTGAGTTTACTGCTAGCAATGCCTAAGGCTTGCTGTTTTCCAATCTTCCTCTCATAGACTTTGCCTTGGTCATCACCATCTTTCTTGTCCTTGTTATCTTTCTTCTTCTTCTCATCTCTATCACCCTTATCATTCCTGTGATGACTTCTCCTCCCATCACTCTTGTCTTCATCTTCATCATCCTTATTTCTCCTAGGTTGGGCCATTTCTGGAATTACACCAGTTGCTATGAAAGATCTGAGGACGTGCAGTGCTTCTATTTCTTCAGCATTTCTGACTCCAACTTTCTTCTGTAGTTGATCAATGATAGCAATAACAAGTCTGTGATTTCGAGGAGTGAGATCATTGGGAATGACCAATTGTTTAATGTCTTCAATTTTGGTGCCAGACTGATAGATGATTGTCCATGGCTTCTTGATCACTTCTGGCAGCCTTGAAGGTTGGCCATTCCTCAGGTCATCATACAGACTTTTATTGTTCTCATTTCTCTTCTCAATAAGCTCAAGTAGTGCATCTATCTCTGAGTGTTTTAGGGCTTGTATAGTCTTGTAGGTTAGATGCCATATCTTGGACTTGGACACCATCATTATCTCCTTGAACCATAAGTTGTTGACTTTCTTGGGTATGATAGTGAGGTAGTCAATCTGCTCCTTCAATTTTCTCAGATAGAACTGAGTGTCACCAGCCTGTTCCCTTGTGGCTTTCAGAAACTCCAAGAAGGCTTTATCATGATAGACATTTGAATTAGCAACTTCTTGTAGCTTGGCCTCAATAATAACTTTCACTTCTGCAGGCTTGGCACTTTCAGTCTTGGAGAGGAGAGGTTTGTCAGATGGCATGCTCCCTGCAACCACTGTGGTTGTGATAGATTACTTTTGGCTATCAGGAGTATTGATGTGCTCAGTTGGTAGAGTGACAACTGGCAGAGAAGATAGAGGCTCATCAACTTTGGATTTGCCTTTGCCTGATACATGAGGTATAGATTTTGAAGCCCTTTGATGACCACCCTCATTCAACTTGATTCCTTTAGCTTGTGGTTTCTCCCCCTTTGAATTTGAGTTCCTTGATGTCCTCTTCTCCCCCTTAGGCTTGTTATCAGGCACAGAGGCTGTAGGAGTGACCTTTGGGGTTGAAGATTCTTCAGGTAGAGGGAGACCCATGTGCTTCATCATTGCAGAAAGCATCTGTTGTTGATTGAGAAGAACCTCAGCATGAGTAGTAGCTTGATTGTTCAACTTTTCATTCAGAAGATTGACAGATTCTTTCAGCTCAGCATTGAAGACTTTTTGGTCAAACACTTCCTTTTCCAATTTTTCCATTGATTCCTTGAGATGTTCAGCTCTGAAGGAGGAGAGTGATTGTTTCTGGAGCCTTTCCACTTCATACTTGCTCATGTTGTGCACAAGTACCTCAGAGATGACTTTGTCACTATATTGATTCTGCCACATAACCTTGAGTAGGGCATTGGCATCCTGAGTCTGAGATGATAGAGTGGCCATTTCACTTATGAGCTTTGTGAGACTGTCTTTCAAGGAAGGTAGCTCATGGTCCACAGAGGTGCAAGTCTTTTTACATTCCCTTATCTTTCTGAGTGTGGATGCTAGGGGAGGGAATTCAGTTATGAATTTACTTTTGAGCTCACTCACTTCCTTGGTTGTATCTCTGCAGATATTGGCAAGTTCAGTTTTCATCCCTTTTCCAAGATAGTGAATGGCTTTTAGACTTCCCTTGTATGATTCATTCATGGCTTCATAGATATCAGTAGGTGAGAGAGTTCGAGCATTTGAGCCAAGAGTAGTTATATATTCTTCTCTCAAGTACTGCAGAGCCTCAGCCAGGGTGCATTCTTTGGTGGTGCTCATCCATGCATCTATATTTCCATCTCTCTCAGCCTCATCTGCTATTTTCTCTTGTTGATTTTCAACATCTTCTTTGTGACAGAGCAAAATAGCTTCATAGTTGGCATTTGGTAGATTTGCTGTGAGGAGATGTTGGGCTATTTTAGAGATCTCATTAAGCTGTTCCACATTTAAGCAATGAAGTTGTTTTCACTATAATTACGCAAGCGCACGTAGTCACAAGTAATACAATTAAAGTTTGTTCCACAGAGATCTGGTTAAGTTTTAATCAGAAAATATGCCTATGCAACAATGTATGGTTTCAATTCACTGCTAAGAAGAGTATCAAATTGGGGTTGATTATATAAATTAAACTAAGATGCAAATTATAAAACTAAGAATTAACTAATTGACAAGAATTAAAATCAAATTACTTATATGAGATTAAACATGGAATCCTAGTTTCATTATCTACTTCACTTAGAGTTGCAGCCTTTAATCAATACATGCGATGGTTTTGATATCTGATCGGATAACACGAAACAAGTATACGCTACCTGTCAGCATACGCATACCAAACTAAACATACATCCACAAAAGAGATAGAAGATGAATAGATACCAATTATGCTTAGACCCTATATGTCTATAGAATTTGAAAACATAATGGTTGAAGAATAGGTTATCCATTAAGATCACACAGGGCAGTATAAGTATTTTCATCTCACACCACGAATCATATTGATAAACAATTATGAACCTATGCTAGCATGGCAAGTTCTAAATCTCAAGATCCACTTTCACTTCACAAGATATTAACAAATTAGATGTTCGCGACACATCTATCTATTAAGCATAACCATACGAGGATATCAATTATTCACCATACATACATCTTTAAGGCATGCAAACTACTAAGCTACATAGATAAATCCACTAGGATCCCATGACAACGATTAGTTCATAATCGAACCTTTCGTCACCATGGGATTATATGAAAGCATGGTATTAAACAAGATAATGAAGATGAATAAATCAATAATGGAATAAGGTTTAGCGAACAAATCCGGAAAAGTAACAAGCATCCAAAAGAAATGCCTAACAAAGGAATACAAGGAAACTATGTCTTGATCTTCTTATCGTCACAATCCTCGCCTCGGCTTCTCTCCCTCGTGCTCTGAACGAATTATGGTGTGTAGATGATGATTTTGATGTGCCCCAAGGTGTGTATTTATAGCCCCCAAGTGCCCTCTTGTCCAAGCAATTACCGTCTTTGAATTAGAATAGAATTCCGGTAATTTCCGTCTTTGAATGAGAATAGAATTGCAATTCCCATGTATAAATCTGATTCTGGAATGTTCTTAGCCGTCCAAGCAATTGCCATAATGATTAGGAGTAGTAAACTCAGCAATTTCCCATTCTAAATCGGTTTCCAGGAACTTCAGGAATTTTCTACCGCCCACAGGCGCGGCCGCGTGCCCTTCCTATTGACTCCAAGCGTGCCCGCGCTGTGTAAGTCTATGCTGCTTCTCCTCGCGCGCCCGCGCGCTCTACCTGCATAGTCCAGGCGCGTCCGCGCTGGGCTACTGACCTCGCAGAACTGCACTTTTACTTTTGCTGATTTTACCTCCGTCTTCAAATGCAATTCCCGGCACTTGTTCTAGTGACCTTCAAAACACCATATAATCGCTGAAAACTCTATACCTGCATCAAAGATACCACCTGCACAATTCTCACAAAAACACGTTAAAACACAACATTACTTGAGATCAAGACACCAATTTAAGCCGAAATAGAATGATCCAAGTGGATATAAATCCACTTATCACACCACCAAACTTAAACCGATGCTTGTCCTCAAGCATAAACAGACAAAAATATATACAACTAACTAGTACCACTTCCGTAGGTGATCACGGTTGCATTTGGCATATGCAACAAGCCCTTTAAACCCCTAGGCAGCCCTAGTGGACGAGTAAGGTCTCGTGAGGGCCTACAGTGAATGTACCCACAAAATCCATTTAACCTAATGCAATGCAATGCATGAATGCAACTATTATGAAAAATGCAAGATCCCCTTCAAACTCACCAAAACCAAGTAACAAGCAAATATCTCAAAGAATGCAACAAACAAATCCAAGCAGAGCTCGACTAAGTCCCCGTATACTAACAGTACATGAACAGAAACGTGCGTGTGTGCAATGCTCATCAGAAATACTCCCAAAACTAGGTCAAAAATTATACATGTTTTCCGCCAAGACAATCACAGGTTTACAACTAGAATAGACTTGTAAAGCATAATGTAATGTAATATGTAATAGAGGACATATATAACTCAACTAGGATAAAAGATAAATAATATTAACTTTATACAGGGATCGTGAAATTTGAAGAACAGGCACCGACAAGGATCAAGTCGCTGAAAGAAGTTCATTAACATGATCAAGCCTCAGTGACAGAATAAGATGTACAGATGATTCAGTTGAAGGGCCAAAAGATTCCATGTATTTATATTATTTGAAGATATTGCTGCAGGCTAATCAATTGGAATGTAACGAAGGTGTGAAGATCAAGATCAGTGCTAGTCACTTGTGAACCAGACCAGTGCACTAAGTGTCAGCACATAAGAGAAGGATCAACACTTTAATTCACCAAAAGAATTGCCAAAGCCTATTGACGATCAAGGACATACATAATATCTCAAGCAGAAAATTTGAAACAGAAGAGAGAAGCCCAAAAGAAGCAGCCAAAAATAGTAATACTATGCAAAGTTACTATGCATGATTACTATGCAAGGTTACTATGCAAGATTACTATGCACGGTTACTATGCGCGGTTACTATGCAAGATTACTATGCGCGGTTACTATGCAAGTTACTGTGCAAATAGTGGTTACTATGCAAATAGTAGTTACTATTCAAATAGTGGTTACTATGCAGGTGGGACCCACGTGAATAGTCTGTTCAAATAGTGGCTGGTGGGGCCCACATGAAATGAAAATTTTCAGCAGACGCGTTTTGGTTGGTGGAATAGTGGTTACTATGCAGATGGGGCCTACGTGAATAGTGCAGCATAGTGACTTTCTAAAATCTATAAATAGGCCTGTTGTATTTCATTTCAAAACACACCTTAACACACAACTTTCTATTCTCTCTCTTATATCTTCTCTGTGTAAGCTGCTAGACAATCCATCTAGTAGGAAAGCCGGCTTAGCCCGCTTTCAGGAAGTGTCGGGTAGAAGGTCCTCATGCCTAAACTATCCTTAGGAGTGTTTGATTTTGTAGCTGATCCATAGGATTAGATTGTGTAACAAACCTCCGGGTTTTATCTATTTAAAGATATTTCCCACACAGTTGTGTTATTTCGATTCAATATTTTTTGATCTCATATCCACATCAAAAATCGAAATATTTTTTAAATAACGTATTCAACCCCCCTTCTACGTTATTCCGGACCTAATAATTAACTAAGGGAAAGGAAGGCAGGTCTGAGAAAGTGGACAAGTCCAAGATCAAATGCGATAATTGTGGTGAGAAAGGACATTTTGCACCCGAGTACAATAAAGCCAAAGCTGATAAAGGTCAAGCTTACATCACAAAGAAGAAGGACTGGGCTGACACTTCAGACTCTGAAGATGAGGTGAACTATGCCTTGATGGCAAATGCTGATAGTATCTCTGAAGCTACTGTGACCAAGGTACCTCATTCTACTCTAGCTTTTGATACTACTGATATATCTGAGTTAAGAATCTTTCTTAAAACCTTGCATGTGAGCTATAGAGATCAGACTTTAGAAAATGAAAGAATAAAATCTGAAAGTCTAGACCTTAGAAAGAGAAATGACTATCTAGAATTAGAATTAGTCCAGATGTTAAAAATTCAGAAAGAGAGAGATGATGCTATTTTTGTTAAAACTGAATTATTAAAAAGGCATGCTTATCTTGAATCTGAACTTGCTAAAGAAAGAAACATTATTAAAACTTGGACTAACTCTGGGAAAACTACTCAGATTATCATAGAGAATGATTGTTGGAAAGAAGGTCTAGGTTACACTGATAAAAAGAAAACTGCCAACCTAGAAGCTGAGACCTCTAAACCTGTATTTACTGAAAGGGCTGCAAAGCCCAAAATTAATCCTGTGAGGTTTGTACCAAAATCTGACAAACCAAAACAGGAAGTCAAATCAGTAAATATTGACTTAATGTCTCAGAAACAGCTTAAACACAAGCTGAAGGAGATAAAAAGAGTGAACAAGGTAAAAGAGCCTAGGAAAAACAGAAATGGAAAGGTAGGCGTCAATAAAAGCAATAAATATATGCCTATTCCCAATGCTCCTAGGAAGAAATGTTACAACTATGGAAATCCTAACCATCTTGCTACTTTTTGCAAGAAGAATAAAAATATAAACTCTATACCTCCTAAGTCAGGAGTTAAGAGTGGTTCAGTTAGGTTTAAGCCACAGAATCCTTGTTTTCATTGTGGCAATATTTGGCATTCTATTTATACATGTAAAGAGTATCATAATTTGTATTATGCTTATTATGAAGTTAAACCCTCTTTGAATAAATTCAAGATTGATTCTACATGTATAAATTCTGATAAAAAGAATGTTAGCACAAACTCTGATAAGACTTCTGCTGCAAAAGCTAACAAACTTAATAAGGCCAAAGGATCTAAGCAAGTCTGGGTCCTTAAAACTAATCATTAGTGGTTTTTGTGATTGCAGGGTAACAGGAAAAATATCCTTGTTCTGGACAGTGGATGCTCAGGACACATGACTGGAAATAAAGCCCTGCTATCAGAATTTGTGGAGAAAGCTGGCCCAAGTGTTTCTTATGGAGATGGCAACATAGGAAGGACTCTGGGATATGGCAATATCAAACTTGGGAATGTCATCATTGAAGCTGTAGCTCTAGTCTCAGGACTCAAACATAATCTGCTAAGTGTGAGTCAAATCTGTGACAGAGGTTATCATGTGGATTTCTTTGAAGAACACGGTGAAGTTGTAAGCAAATCTACAGGAAAAGTTGTTCTGAAGGGATACAGGCATGGTAACATTTATGAAGCCAAGCTTTCAACAAACTCTGATGGCTCTGCAATCTGTCTACTGAGTAGAGCATCAATTGAAGAAAGCTGGGATTGGCACAAGAGACTTTCTCATCTGAATTTCAACAGCATTAATGAGCTAGTGAAGAAAGATCTTGTGAGAGGATTGCCCAAATCAGTTTTTACTCCAGATGGTCTATGTGACTCATGTCAAAAGGCAAAATAAAGGAAAACTTCATTCAAAAGTAAGACTGAATCCTCAATTCTTGAGCCATATCACTTATTGCATGTTGATTTATTTGGTCCAGTAAATATAATGTCTATTGGAAAGAAAAGATATGCTTTGGTTATTGTTGATGAATACACCAGATATACATGGGTATATTTCATGCACAAGAAAGAAGAAACTACATCAATCTTAACAGAGCATGTCAGACAACTAGACAAAGGATCTAAGCATACAGTGAAAATCATAAGGAGTGATAATGACACTGAGTTCAAGAATGCAGTCATGGAAGAGTTTTGTAAAGAAAATGGAATAAAGCAAGAATTCTCTGCACCTGGAACTCCACAACAAAATGGAGTAGTAGAGAGAAAGAACAGGACTCTCATAGAAGCTGCAAGGACCATGCTCGATGAAGCAAAGCTGCCAACTTACTTCTGGGCTGAAGCTGTGCAAGCTGCTTGTTTTACAAGAATGCTACACTCATAAACAAGCATGGTAAAACACCATATGAGATGGTGAAAAATAAGAAGTCGAACCTGAAGTACTTTCACGTGTTTGGATGTAAGTGTTTTGTTCTTAAGACTCATCCAGAACAGCTTTCCAAATTTGATTTAAAAGCTGATGAAGGAATCTTTGTTGGATACCCACTATCCACAAAAGCATTCAGAGTCTACAATCTGAGAACAAAAGTGGTCATGGAATCTATCCATGTGTCTTTTGATGATAAGAAGATAACAGGACTTGAAGATTTTGATGAACATGACCAGCTGAGATTTGAGAATGAAGAAATAAATGTTGATCTACAAGATTCTGATACTCTTTCAGACAATATTGTTCAATCTATACAAGTAGATCAGACTGTAGCACATGTTGAGGGGGAGCAAGTGAATGATGAAAATGAACCCCAATCAAGTGAAGAAACATCAAAGAATACATCTGCTACTAATGATTCATTAAACTCTGATTCATCAAACTTTGAAAGCAACAGCTCAGGGGGAGCAAACAATGATTTTGGATCTACTAGTCATCACACTCAACACAATTATGAACTTGGGGAATCATCAAGATCAAATCTGCTGAGACAAAGGGTATGGAGTAGAGCGCATCCCTTTGAACAGATCATTGGTGAACCGGACACGGGTGTACAGACTAGAAGAGCAACATAGAATGAATGCAATTTCGTAGGATTTTTATCTCAAATTGAACCTAAAAAGGTTGATTAAGATCTTGATGATCCAGATTGGGTAACTACAATGCAGGAAGAACTCAATCAGTTCGAAAGGCAGAAAGTATGGAAGCTGGTGCCAAGACCAAAAGGTAAATATGTAATTGGCACTAGATGGGTGTTTAGAAATAAACTGGATGAAAATGGTATTGTTACGAGGAACAAGGCTCGATTGGTAGCAAAGGGTTACTCTCAAGAAGAGGGAATTGATTATGATGAAACCTATGCTCCAGTTGCAAGGCTTGAAGCAATCAGGATGTTCTTAGCATTTGCTGCACACTCCAACTTTAAGGTTTTTCAGATGGATGTGAAGAGTGCATTTTTGAACGGAGATCTAGAGGAAGAAGTCTATGTTGAACAACCCCCTGGGTTCGAAGACAAGGAATTTGAAGGTTTTGTGTACTTTCTCTTCAAAGCTCTCTATGGTCTCAAGCAAGCCCCTCGAACATGGTATGATACTCTCTCCAAGTTCTTACTTGAAAATGGTTTTACAAGAGGTATCATCGACAAAACTCTCTTTCATAAAAAGCATAAAAATGATATAATTCTGGTGCAAGTATATGTAGATGATATAATATTTGGTTCTACTAATGATTTGCTATGCAAGAGATTTGCTAAGCTAATGCAGAGTAGGTACGAGATGAGCATGATGGGTGAGTTGTCCTTCTTCCTTGGACTTCAAGTTGTTCAGAAGCCTGATGGTATTTTCATCTGCCAATCAAAATACATAAAGGATCTTCTGAAGAAGTATGGGATGGAAGAAGCAGCTACTGCCAAGACCCCGATGCCAACTGCAGTGAAGCTTGATGAAGACAAATCTGGTAAGTCAGTTGACATCACGAAGTATCGAGGTATGATCGGCTCTCTCTTGTACTTAACTGCTAGTAGACCAGATATTATGTTCGCAACTTGTCTATGTGCTAGATTCCAGGCTAATCCTAAAGAGTCACATCTTATAGCTGTTAAACGTATTTTCAGATACCTTAAGGGAACCCCCAATCTTGGGATTTGGTACCCTAAAGGAACAGGTTTTGACGTAATTGGCTATACAGATTCTGACTTCGCAGGTTGTAAGATTGATCGGAAAAGTACTTCTGGAAGCTGTCAGTTTCTAGGAAGAAGGTTGGTGTCTTGGTACAGCAAGAAGCAACACTCAGTATCTACCTCAACAGCCAAAGCAGAATACATTGCGGCAGGTAGTTGTTGTGCTCAGATCCTATGGATGAGGAATCAACTTCAGGACTATGGACTCATGTTGGACAAAATTCCAATTCTATGCGACAACACGAGTGCCATTGCCATTGCCAACAATCCAGTTCAACACACCAGGACTAAGCACATTGATATCAGGTATCATTTCTTACGAGAGCATGTCATGAATGGAACTGTGGTATTATATTTTGTTCCCACAGATCAACAAATTGCAGACATCTTTACTAAACCACTGGATGAATCCACTTTCTCCAGGTTAGTTGGTGAACTTGGGATGTTAAATCTGTCTAATTAATTTTGGATAATTAATAACTGCAATTTGTTATAAATTCACAGGTATTTTAAATGTCCATATTTTAGGACTTGTGAATTTACTTTGCATCCAGTTCTCATCTTTTTATAGTTATCTCTATATTAATTACCACGCTTATAAATGCTATATTTTATGGTAATTAGTTAGTAAATAATTGAGTTAATTGTAGCATAATTAAATAAATATTTTATTGACATATATCAATTAATGATATTTTGTTAATTTTATGTCTATTTAATTGTGAGTTTATCTGATTATTTTGGATTAATTCTTGATTTACCGTGTGATTATTTTTAAATCCATAATAATTAGAAGTATTATATGTGTATGTGTATAGACTGATAGGTTTCGGCGATAAGATGTTTTTTCGGCCGACAGGTTTCGGTGATAAGATGTTTTTTCGGCTAATTAGGTAGTTAGGTGAGAAATTATTGAGCGGTGTTATTTTTCAAACATAACCAGTCACTATTACACCTAACCCACTAATACTTGAAACCTTATAAATGATGAGTTTTTGTTTGTGTTTAACATCATCAATTTTCAGATATACAGAGCATATACACACAATTGCTGAATATTTCAAGCTTTGACCGGAAAGATCTCACAATCTAGCTGGTGGTTTTTAGAGCGGATTTCATATTCTTGTTATACGCACTAACCCTTGTTTTTGAATTTCCTCAAAGTTTTTGAAAATGGCATTGCAGGGAAGCTTTTTAATTGCTAAAGTTAATCCTGTTTCCATTCAGCAAATTGAAACCATTCAGGATGAGCAATTTCGGGCTTGGACACAATTTCTGAATGAACATTCATTAATCCACTATGCTTTAGTTACACAGGTGCAGCTTAACCATGATGCATTGTGTGAACTATATTGCAGTGCGGTTAACACTTCTGGACAGGACGGGTGTGCATTCACATATCGACTATTTGGTAGGTCGATTAGGGTCACTGAACGAGATGTTAATCGAATTCTTCATTTTCCTATGGAAAATCTCGTTTCTGATCCTACACCTGAACAGATTGAAATGTTCTTTCGTTTTATAAGGTACCAAGATGGCAATTTCAATACTGGTAATCTTTCTAGAACGTTTCTAACCCAGTACTGGAATTTCTTCTTTCACACTCTTAACCATGTTTTTTCCTCAGATAGAACAAATCAAGATCGAATACCTGAATTTATTCAAATAATAGGATATGCGGTCGCCAATAATTTGAGGATTAATTTTGGAAAAATAGTGCTTGGTCAAATCATTTTAAAAATGAAACGCTTGGGAACAAGAGATGTTCGGACTCAAAATGTCAAATGTCTATATCCAAGGTTTCTACAGTTAATATTAAATAATTTTTTGATTGATGAAGACAGGGTACGCTTGGAAAATGGTCAAAAGGTGGAATGTTCTTCCATAAAGACGAATGTAATTAATTACATAAGCAAAAAGAAATATACGGAGGTGCCTACAGTCCTAACTGAATATCTAAAGACTGTCCCACTTCCGTTGTTACCACGACCAGTGAGAGCAGGTATACGACAAGGTTATATTTCAATCCCTGCTATTCTAACCTCTGTATTTTCTATTGTGTCACAGGAAATATAGTTTCTACAGCCCCCAATGGCCATCTTACCTGACCAAGAGCAGGAAATCCCATCGACTCTAACACAGGTCGAAGAGCCCATTCTACAAATGCAAACACAAACACAACAAACTCCTACACCTCATTTGTCACTTAAACGGCCAGTCATTCACATTATTGAGGGAGATAGTGCCTCAGCAGCACCACATAAGGAGTTAGTTACATCAGCCGCTCTACCTCATTCTAAACGGAGTAAACCCAATAAACCTGAGGTAACGGCAACTGTTAGTGAAACAATTCTTTCTTATCCAATGAGTGAAAATGTAAATAAGGTTGAATTGACGGGAGCAACTATCTTGAGTTCCATTTCACGGAACATAAGAGTGGTTGATGATCTTTCTAAAGATCAAATGCCTTCACAGGTATCCGAGGTGGAATTAACTACCTCAATAACTGCTGGTGAATCTTCCATTTTACGGAAAGGTCCATCGGTAGGAGGTTCTTTTATGAACCAAATGTCTTCACAGACGTACGAGGGAAACTTGGGTTTTATGCCATTTAATCGATTCAAGTTTAACCTCCCAGATAGAAAATCTCTGGATCTCTTTCGAGATTTACCACTCTTTACCAGTGGTCGGCAACTCGCTTTACGCGAGGACGGAAGCTCACGAACTTTCATTGCACCATCCGTGACCTCTGAAAAAGGGGCTAGGATGATTTCATTTGCAGGTACACATATCGGTGGAAGCTCTAGAGGAAAGTTGAGGGAAACACCAACAGAACATGTAAGTGTAACCCAAACCACTAAACCGAGTGAATATAGAGTGTTGAGTGAAATACCTGCAGAACATACGAGTGAGCAACCTACTCAACCACATGCACCTGTAACCAGAAAGGAATATAGCAGACTCCTTACACGGGTCCAAACAATGGAGAAAGAGTTGCAAAATATCTGTAAGTCCATTGCAGAAATCAAAAAATTGCAACTTATTCAACATGATGCATTCCAGGTTCAATTAAGTTCCATGGCATCCCAGTTTAGTCATGCAATTCATTCCTTGGGGAAGACAGCTTCGTCTAATTTACCAACTCCACATCCTACTACTCTGGAGGATAACCCAACTGAGGGGGAGAAGGTGGATGATCAAGAACCTACTAGGCGTAATAAGGGCAAGGAAAAGGTTGTTGACACAGAATTAACTTTATTTTGGGAAAGGAAAAGCTAATTGGAATATTCGTGCTATGTGGAAATAAAGCAAAGGCAAACTTGAAGATATGTTCAGTCTAGAGGAACAATTGTCTTGCACTTGGAAATCTGGAAAATGTATATATGATCCAGAATGTACTTTAATATTATTTATTTTTGTATTTTATTTGTATCAGTTGAGTCATCCTCTAGGTATTTGCTTGTCAAACCCTAACAATCAAATAGGGGGAGATTGTAAAGCATAATGTAATGTAATATGTAATAGAGGACATATATAACTTAACTAGGATAAAAGATAAATAATATTAACTTTATACAGGGATCGTGAAATTTGAAGAACAGGCACCGACAAGGATCAAGTCGCTGAAAGAAGTTCATTAACATGATCAAGCCTCAGTGACAGAATAAGATGTACAGATGATTCAGTTGAAAGGCCAAAAGATTTCATGTATTTATATTATTTGAAGATATTGCTGCAGGCTAATCAATTGGAATGTAACGAAGGTGTGAAGATCAAGATCAGTGCTAGTCACTTGTGAACCAGACCAGTGCACTAAGTGTCAGCACATAAGAGAAGGATCAACACTTTAATTCACAGAAAGAATTGCCAAAGCCTATTGACGATCAAGGACAGACATAATATCTCAAGCAGAATATTTGAAACAGAAGAGAGAAGCCCAAAAGAAGCAGCCAAAAATAGTAATACTATGCAAAGTTACTATGCACGATTACTATGCAAGGTTACTATGCAAGATTACTATGCACGGTTACTATGCGCGGTTACTATGCAAGATTACTATGCGCGGTTACTATGCAGGTTACTGTGCAAATAGTGGTTACTATGCAAATAGTAGTTACTATTCAAATAGTGGTTACTATGCAGGTGGGACCCACGTGAATAGTCTGTTCAAATAGTGGCTGGTGGGGCCCACATGAAATGAAAATTTTCAGCAGACGCGTTTTGGTTGGTGGAATAGTGGTTACTATGCAGATGGGGCCCACGTGAATAGTGCAGCATAGTGACTTTCTAAAATCTATAAATAGGCCTGTTGTATTTCATTTCAAAACACACCTCAACACACAACTTTCTATTCTCTCTCTTATATCTTCTCTGTGTAAGCTGCTAGACAGTCCATCTAGTAGGAAAGCCGGCTTAGCCCGCTTTCAGGAAGTGTCGGGTAGAAGGTCCTCGTGCCTAAACTATCCTTAGGAGTGTTTGATTTTGTAGCTGATCCATAGGATTAGATTGTGTAACAAACCTCCGGGTTTTATCTGTTTAAAGATATTTCCCACACAGTTGTGTTATTTCGATTCAGTATTTTTTGATCTCATATCCACATCAAAAATCGAAATATTTTTTAAATAACGTATTCAACCCCCCTTCTACGTTATTCCGGACCTAACAAGACTGTAGACACTCCATAACCTAGGAACATCTCCACCCTTATCCAAAGTAGACAGAAACTCATGCTTTATTACTAAACTATGACACTACACATAAAACGCATGCTTATTTAACCGTGCAATGAATGAGACCCCAAAAGGCTTATACAATAATACCCATGTAGCGAGTGTTAGGTCAGCTATCCCAAACCACAAGGGCTTTAGGTTACTAGGACTAAGTCCCCTCAGACTTAATTACTCGAGTATTAAAGAGCTCACTCTGGTTAATTTTGCATAAAAACAAATAAAACTTTGACTCTTTTTTTTTCTATTTTTTTTCTTTTTTTTCTGATTTTTTTTTCCGCAATCTGGAATGAGCCTTTCTCATTTCCAACCCTAGACTACTCATATAAATATGAGCTGGCTACTAGCCAATTGACACCTAGCCATTATTGACAATTATTTACAATTAGCATGAAATTCCTGTTTTCCCCCAAACTTAGACTTTAGTGCTCCTACGCCATCAAGGGAATAACGAAAATTCTAAGAATAAACAAGTGATTAAATCTCAAAGCATCCAAACAAGCATGACCCTAACCTAGCCCAAAGTCACCCAATGAGACTGTGTAATTAGTTTTGTTCCCGTAACATGCAAGTCAATTTCGTAGAAACTATAAATCAACCCTCTACTCATCATCACCACACTCAATTAAACATCTACCTATCAATCAGAATTAGCTCAACCTAAGGGATCATGAAAAAAATGCATGTCATGAAAATGCAACTAATATGAACTCACATGGTAAAACAAACAAAAATAACAGAATGTCCTATATGACACAAACGTAGATAATACGACATATATGCATGAATCACGACTAATATGCAAAACATGATATCCTATATGAACACAATGCACTATACTACATACACAATACTTTTCCCCCAAACCACCCCCAAACTTGAAAGATTCAATGTCCGCATTGAATGGAAGTAAATACGAGGGATAGCAGAAAACATACCTAAAAATACCGAAACACATGGGTTGCCTCCCACGAAGCGCTGTCTTTAACGTCATTTAGCCGGACAAGTATGATTTAAATCATGGTGGCTCGAAGATCGCATTCGACTTGTCCTTAGTAGAAGTACCATTTACCCATTGTTTGACAACCCTTTTGCTATCTTCCCACATCTTTTCTAAATCAAACTTCACTTTGCCTCTTCCTCCAATCGATTTCTTCGTCTTCTTTTTCTTTCTTACCCCTCTAAGGTGTTTATCCCTTTTAGTTGATTGATAAGAACACTCTTCTACCTCATCATCCATGATCCATCTTCTTAATACATTATCTTGACACACTTTAAAAATCACTAACTCATCATTCAGAAGGACATACTTCAAATGAGATGGAAGTTTTCCGAGCTTGACATTCGAGAGATCTTGAACTAGAGAACTGTCCATGGAATCACTGATGTGCTACTTTAGCATGTGTGTGTCCAACCTTTCACTCAACAACTGATCAAACTTCTTTCTTTGACCCGTATCAACCATCTCCACACTGAAACACTCTTCATCCTCTGTCAGAAATTTCATGGCCTTGAACACATTAAAGGTGACATTCTGATCTTGCACCCTCATTGTAAGCTCTCCTTTTTGCACATCGATCAAGGTTCTTCCCGTAGCTAGAAAAGGCCTTCCCAAGATTATAGGAATCTTTTTATCTTCTTCGAAATCTAAGATAACAAAATCAGCAGGAAAGATGAGCTTATCAACTTTCACCAAGACATCCCCCACTATGCCTCTAGGATATGTGATAGAACGATCAGCCAACTGCAAAGAGATGTTAGTTGGCTTTGGTTCCGGTAGACCAAGTTGCATGTAGACTGACAAAGGCATGAGATTGATGCTATCTCCCAAATCACATAAACACTTGCTAAAAGAAAGGTTGCCAAAAGTACACGGAATGGTGAAACTTCCTGGATCTTTAAGCTTAGGTGGCAACTTCTGTTGCAGAACAACACTATACTCCTCCGTCAAAGCCACTGTTTCAAAATCTTCCAACATTCTCTTCCGTGACAAAATATCCTTCATGAATTTTGCATATCTTGGCATCTGCTCTAATGCTTCAACAAAAGGAATGTTAATGGACAGTTTCTTTAAGACATCCATAAACTTTTAAAACTGTTTCTCTTGACTTTTCTGCAAGCGTCCAGGATATGGAGGAGGAGGATAGATCTGATTATTCTTCGAAGATTGCTCTTGAGTAGACTTTTTAACAGGTTCCTTGCTTTTTTCTACTTCACCATCAAGCTGATCAGCCACTAAATCAGATTTCTCAATTTCTGGCACTGCAGATTTTTCAACTTGTTGATTCTGCACTTCTTCATCTTCCTTAGCGGCTGATTTTGGCTATGATGTAACCTTCCCTGATCTCAAAGTCACAGCTTTCACCTGTTCTTTGTTGTCTCTCCTACCTGGATTAGTCTCTGTATCACTATGAAGAGTTCCTTGTGGCCTACTAAATAAAGCACTTGAAATCTGTCCCAGCTGGCTCTCCAAGATCTTTTGAGAAGCTTGCAGATTCTTCACCATCATCCTCAAATCATCCATCTCTGATTTTTCATTAGAAGTTTGCCCCGCATGAATCTGGGGCTGTTGCTGCTGAAATCCTGGAGGTTGATATGGTGCCATTGAAGCATAAGGCTGTTGATAGCCTTGATTGAATGGCTTCGCTTGCTGATAAGGTTGTTGTGCACTTTGATTGTTGCTCCAGCTGAAATTGGGATGATTCCTGTTGCTAGGATGGTAAGTAGCTGGAACTGGTGCAGTAGGTCTCTGAAAATTACTCACAAACTGTGCTGATTCAGAAGAGGTAGCACACTGATTCGTCTCATGTGCGCCCGTACATAGCTCACAAACACTAGCCACCTGCTGAACTCCATAATTTGCAAGAGAATCCACCTTCATAGTCAAAGCCTTCAACTGAGCTGCAATGGCTGAAGCTATATCCAACTCAAACAAACCCGCTACCTTGCCTTGAAAAAGCCTCTGGGTTGGATTATGATATTCATTAGCAGCCATCATCTCAATAAGATCATAAGCTTCATCATAGCTCTTAGCCCACAGAGCTCCTCCTGATGCTGCATCTAGCATAGGTCTAGATTGTGCTCCCAACCCATTGTAGAAACTATTGATAACCATCCAGTCAGGCATGCCATGATGTGGACACATACGAAGCATCTCATTGTAACGTTCCCAAGCCTCACACAAAGATTCTCCAGATTGTTGCTGAAACTGAGTTAGCTGGTTTCTTATTGCTGCAGTTTTCGCCATAGGGAAGAATTTAGTAAGAAACTTCTGAGCAAGATCCTCCCATGTAGTAATGGAACCAGGTGGTAAAGAGTGTAACCAGCCCTTAGCCTTATCCTTCAGAGAGAATGGGAAAAGCCTCAACTTGATAGCATCATCCGACACACCATTGAACTTGAAAGTATCACAGATCTCGATAAAGTCCCGAATATGCATGTTAGGATCCTCCGTAGGAGCACCCCCAAACTGAACCGAATTCTGTAGCATCTGAATAGTGCCCGGCTTGATCTCGAAGTTATTAGCCGTGATGGCCAGCCTGATAATGCTAGACTGGATATCATTGATCTTCGGCTGAGAATACTCCTTCAAAGCCTTAGCTGCTGCTGCATCTGCCATCTTGACTGTAGTTTCAGCTTCCTCGTGTTTATTCTCTAAATTCTCTACACGATCGTCTTCCGCCAGTTCTTCCAAACGAGCTTGTAAGCGTGTTCGCATACAAACTTAAGTACCTGAAACACCACGAAACAAACAAACTAAATAAGAATCCGAGTTAGTGAACGCTAACGACCACTATTGACAAGCACATAAACTAAAAATAAAACACCGATGATCCCCGGCAGCGGCGCCAAAAATTTGTTTTCACTATAATTACGCAAGCGCACGTAGTCACAAGTAATACAATTAAAGTTCGTTCCACAGAGATCTGGTTAAGTTTTAATAAGAAAATATGCCTATGCAACAATGTATGGTTTCAATTCACTGCTAAGAAGAGTATCAAATTGGGGTTGATTATATAAATTAAACTAAGATGCAAATTATAAAACTAAGAATTAACTAATTGACAAGAATTAAAATCAAATTAATTATATGAGATTAAACATGGAATCATAGTTTCATTATCTACTTCACTTAGAGTTGCAACCTTTAATCAATACATGCGATGGTTTTGATATCTGATCGGATAACACGAAACAAGTATACGCTACCTGTCAGCATACGCATACCAAACTAAACATACATCCGCAAAAGAGATAGAAGATGAATAGACACCAATTATGCTTAGACCCTATATGTCTATAGAATTTGAAAACATAATGGTTGAAGAATAGGTTATCCATTAAGATCACACAGGGCAGTATAAGTATTTTTCATCTCACACCACGAATCATATTGATAAACAATTATGAACCTATGCTAGCATGGCAAGTTCTAAATCTCAAGATCCACTTTCACTTCACAAGAGATTAAAAAATTAGATGTTCGCGACGCATCTATCTATTAAGCATAACCATACGAGGATATCAATTATTCACCACACATACATCTTTAAGTCATGCAAACTACTAAGCTACATAGATAAATCCACTAGGATCCCATGACAACGATTAGTTCATAATCGAACCTTTCATCACCATGGGATTATATGAAAGCATGGTATTAAACAAGATAATGAAGATGAATAAATCAATAATGGAATAAGGTTTAGCGAACAAATCCGGAAAAGTAACAAGCATCCAAAAGAAACGCCTAACAAAGGAATACAAGGAAACTATGTCTAGATCTTCTTGTCGTCACAATCCTCGCCTTGGCTTCTCTCCCTCGTGCTCTAAACGAATTATGGTGTGTAGATGATGATTTGATGTGCCCCAAGGTGTGTATTTATAGCCCCCAAGTGCCCTCTTGTCCAAGCAATTACCGTCTTTGAATTAGAATAGAATTCCGGTAATTTCCGTCTTTGAATGAGAATAGAATTGCAATTCCCATGTATAAATCTGATTCTGGAATGTTCTTAGCTATCCAAGCAATTACCATAATGATTAGGAGTAGTAAACTCAGCAATTTCCCATTCTGAATTGGTTTCCAGGAACTTCAGGAATTTTCTACCGCGCACAGGCGCGGCCGCCCGTGCTTCCTATTGACTGCAAGCGCGCTCGCGCTATGTAAGTCTATGCTGCTTCTCCTCGCGCGCCCGCGCGCTCCACCTGCATAGTCCAGGCGCACCCGCGCTGGGCTACTGACCTCGCAGAACTACACTTTTACTTTTGCTGATTTTACCTCCGTCTTCAAATGCAATTCCCGGCACTTGTTCTAGTGACCTTCAAAATACCATATAATCGCTGAAAACTTTATACCTGCATCAAAGATACAACCTGCACAATTCTCACAAAAACACGTTAAAACACAACATTACTTGAGATCAAGACACCAATTTAAGCCGAAATAGAATGATCCAAGTGGATATAAATCCACTTATCAAAAGTGCTTCATCCGTCAATAGTGGTGGAACAGTTGATGATCTTGATTCCTGAGACACTGTCATGTTGCACAGGCCTCAGCCATTCTGACAAGGTGGCCTGAGCCAAGTTAGTGCTAGAGCTAGGCAAGCTAGACTCCTCAGTTACAGATGTAACTTCTGCAACCGGATGGAATGACTCTACTACTGTTGTCTCCACAGGAGTTGGATGAGTTACAACAGTAGTTGACACAGGCACAGAGTCTCTAGTTTAGTGAATCCTCTGTGTTTGTGATGGTGTCATCAGGATATGCCCCAGCTAGCATTCCCTCACCATCTGAATGTGGTTTCTGGGTGGTGAGCAAAGTGTCATGCACTAAGTCACTTTAGTCCATTGGCTCACCAAGAGAAAAGAATTCTTGATGATCAATGTCTTGCTCCTCAATTAATTGAGTTGCAGGCTCCAAAGAAATTTGAGTGTGAGATTCTGAAGGAAGAGTGTCTTGTAGATTGGATTTTGGCAACTCCCCCTGAGAAATAGAGGGAGTTTCAAGTGTGATGTGCTCTCCACTCAGTGTTGTGCCAGCCTTATCACTCCCATGTGCTGACTCTTTACAAGTAGGTGCATTGGGGAGGATGCTTGATTCTATAGATGCACCCTATTGAGAGGATACATCTAGTGAACTGTGTGCCCCTGATTTTACAACTTCATCCATTTGTGTGACTGAAGAGGTGGTTTTAGATTTCTTCTTCTTTGGTCTTATCAAGGGTGACTCAGGTTCCTCACTTTTTAATCCTAATTCAACAGCCAGTGCTGCTTCTGATAATATGGTTAAAGGTGCATAAGCAACCTGTTTTCTCTTATCTCCTTTTTACTAACATCACCCTGTTGAGAGGATGATGTAGGTTGCTCAGTGTTTAGTAAAGTGTTTAGTAAAATGTTGGCATGTTGTGGGGGTAAGTCCTAAACAAACCCTCCATATAGGGAGTTATGTTAAGTCTTACATCCACATCATTACTAGTCTCCAAATTACCAAAAATGAGTTTGGTCATGGATTTAGGATAGCTTATTCTATTTCTATCTATCCCAGGTAATTCAATCAATTTATCATCTTTAAAATTAAGTACATATTGAATAAAGCGAGGGAAGAAGATATCAGTACCTCTCTTGGTTGAGTTCTTACCAAGTCTCCCATACAGCTCCTGCATAATCAGTTGACCAACATTGATCTTTTTCCCATAAGCTAAAGCATAGCCTATTTGCTGAGCAGGTACACTAATCTGATCAAAGCTTGACTTACGAGCTGTGAAGACTTGAAGAATGGTGGCAAAGACATAACTCCATTCCTTCCTTAAGAACTTCCTATTCAAGTGCCCAAGTTTAATTTCATCTGAGTGGTTGATAAAATCAAAGAAGTCCTCCAATTCACCATTTGTGGCTTGGTCATCATACACTTCCTGTTGTAAGCCCAGTGCTTGATTCATATCTTCAGTGGTGATAGTGATTTCCTTGTCCTGAATCTTGCAGTAGATTATATATGATGTTATTGCGCTTTCTAGGGCTACAACGTCCACAGTAGCAGTTCTCCAAAACTGTTCCAGGAGGTCTAGATACAGAGTTGGGTTGGCTGAAAGTGCATCCTTGATGTATGACTCAGACATCCACTTTACAAAGCATTTGAAATTGGTATTAGGGGCTTCAACATCACTTGAGATAGCGATGAAGTTGGTGTTGAATTTCACAGTTGCCATTAATACAGAGAAAAGCGAGAAGAGAATGAAGGTTGAAGAAGAAATTTAGCTTTTACAGTTAGGGTTTTCAGAGGTTTTTGGGAGTTAAGATGCTTGAGAAATCGAATGAAATGAATCGAATAGAGGTAGCATTGTATAAGTATGAAGTACATGAATTGTCGATTAGATATATGTTTTGTATCGATAAGTCAAGCATTCGAGAAGTAGAAAACAACTATTCGAGAAGTCAAGAAAGGCTTAATCGATATCTCAAGCAGGTTGAAAACTCACAGCTGGCAGTTATCTAACTTAGAATAAATTCTAAATTAGGTAAAATATGTTTTTATGAGTTATTAAAAAATTCTGAATAAAAATAAAAAAACGGTTAAGATTCAGCGAGAATTCAGCCTTTTCAAATGATTCGAGAACTCAAACATAGTATTCGAGAACTCAAACATAGTATTCGAGAACTCAGTTATTAGAGAACTCAATTACCATATTCGAGAAGTCAAGAATACTTCTATTCAATATCTCTAAAAGACTCTATTCGAGAACTCGAGAGTGCTCTAATGAGACTTGTTAGAGATGTCGAACAGTGAACCATTCGAGAAGTCTGTTAACTCGAATAACTTGTAGAGGGGGGGGGGGTTGAATACAAGTTATATAATTGTGTCTGATTTTTACTTGATTATATGAACAAGAATAAACGAATGAATCAAACTCTGTTTGTATTAATAAGATCAAATACAAACTCTACCAAAGGTGTACAATACCTTTAGCAGCTGCTGACAAAATAAATTTCTCTCTGTTTGCACTCTCGTATACTTATGATTACAAACCTCACGAACTGAACACTTTTTACAATGATATAGAGAGAGTATTTATAATGCTACCTATCAACTAATAACAGAAAGATAATCTATACATGAAAATGTTCTGCCGTCCAGTTGATAGTTTCCATCAATAGAAAATTCTTCCCTTCATAATATCTTCTTGCTTGTTCCTCAAACAAAGATCCTGTTTTATAGCACTTGCCAGTTTCTGTAGCATCCATAATGACATCATCAGTAACACGACTGATATCAGGATTTCATCTTGCATCAGGATCTAACCATCCTATCAGTACTTGATCAGTATTTGACTTGACGTATCAGGATTCGATCTCAGTTCCTGACATGTAGTACTTGATGCACTGTTCATTCCTGACTAAACTTTACAGATAACTGTCTAACACATATTTCCTATATAGAGTGCTAAATCCTTTATAAGATCAGGATATACAAGAAGTATAAGTAAAATTCTATTCTTAACATCACAACTCATGAATTATTCCTAACAATCTCCCCCTATTTATGCTTTTAAAATTTGAAGCATAAATCTGAGTTGTTGATGTCAAAACATATAATAATACAATCAGAATAGAATTTATGAATTCAAAAAAATCATGAAGTTAAGTACCTCCTCTTTCAGATGTAGACATAGTATCCAGTACTTAGACAAAAGAATTCAACTATTTGATGCTTCTTTTCCTTTATCACTTCCATGATGAGATTCACCTCTGTCACTGCCTTTATCTCCCCTAACAGTTCTTCTTTTATCTCCCTTAGTCTGTTGTCTTTAAAATGTCTTTATCTCCCCCTTTTTGACATCAGCAACATTAATTCCAAGAGATTCAGTAACAGAACAAATGAGATTCATCAGAACTGCTTGATTTTCCATAATAGTGACTTGGTTATCTTCAAGTGTTTGAAGTCTTGATTGAATTTCAACTTGAGATTTCTGAATATCTTGTAGAATTTCAGAATTGACTTCAATGTTGGAAGTGTTTGGAATATCTTCAGATTCAAGTCTTGTAGAAGAAGTTGCCTGTGTAGAATGATATTCAAGTAATAAAACTCGATTAGAGTTACAAACATCTTCATCTTTCTGATCTGAAGCTGCAATATGATCATCTTGTCCTTCACCAGTATTCTGTGTACTAACATCTACAAATCCTGACGCCTCCTTAGATTGATCAGATACTGTTGATGTCTCAATTCTGGCTGATATTGGTAGTACAAACAAAGGAATACTTGGATCATTAGAAATATCTTCTAGTACTGATGGTGTAGAAGTTTGTCTTAGCCTTTCACCTCTTCTGTTATAATTCCTGCAAGCCTTTCTTTTTGATTCTGAGCTTTAACTTCTGGCTTTGAATTGTGCTTTGCTAAGTCATTCTTCTCATACATCTTGATAAAAGAATAAGTACCAGCATCCATACCAAGATTATTAGACTAAGATTCAGGAAATACCTGATCCCAGAAATCAAACGATGGTTTCCTAATTTTCTCTCCCTCACTATGGAGTTGATCATCCATACCCTCATTCTCACTTTGACTATCTAAAGTCAACACTCTTTCTACCTCTCCTTTTGCCTGGTCAGGAGCCAGCCGCTCTGAATGTGGATCAATATCCATCTTTTCAAGTGTATCACTCAAATTTGGATAAGTGCTCTCATGACCTACAGAAAAATAGAGTTTAGAAGAAGTTTTTATACCTGAACTCACATGGAGAGAGGGTTCCTCATTTGGCATGGGGCTTGAGGTTTTCTCCAAGGAGTGAGCTGCTATAATCTCTGAATCCTTACAATCATCTTCTTTCCTTCCAGAGACTACATGCTCCAGTATACCACTTTCAGGTTCTCTACTAGACTCTGATGTCTTCAGTAATACTTCATTAGACACCATAGTTAGTACATCACCGTCTTTAAGTGTTGTTTGCTGAGACTCACCCTCAAGGTGGATAGACTCTGACTGAATAATATTTGTTTGATCTTCAAGAAAATCAGTCAAAGTTATTCCTCCCATATCATAGGGTTTCTCACTTGCAATTTCAGTCATCACAGAAGACCTTTCAACACCAGCTATCACAGCTCCTGAGTCATTCAACCTCTGACTAGATGGTTCTTGTGTTGCAGTGACTATGATCTGATCTTTCCTACTATCCACCACTGGTGCAATAGTATCTTCTGTTGACTGCATTTCTCTATCTACTTCCTCCTGTTGTTCACCTTGAGCTGAAGCATCTTCAATAATGACATCTTTGTCAAATAAATATGCATGAAGTGATTGAAGTGCAACATGCTTCGAGAGTCCAAATTTCCTGACCAATTGTCTTCTGACAGATACATAGAAATACATCTTCATTAAGTCAAGTCTTTGATGTAGAAGTCCATATTCATCTGGAAATAAAAGTTTTGGTACTCTTTCAACCAAAAAATCTAGAACAGGCCTTGACAACTTCACTTTGAGAGAAATTAGTCCCATAGCCAGTCTGTATGGTAATGTAGTTTCTCATGAGGAATCAATATCCAGATCTCTATGGTCATTTGTTGACTTGATTGTAGCTTCATTTGTAGAGACCTGCATGATATTAGTTGGACTAGACTCTGTGTGTGTAGGTGACAATTGAATCTTTCTCCTTGTTCTCCTGGTATAGTGAGCAAAAGATTTATCCTGAGAAGACTCAAGAGGTGTAGACACAGAATTGATCTTGGGATGAGATCCTTTTTCAATAGACACAGTCTTTTGAGAGACAGTATCCAGTAACTGTTTTCCCTTTTTAAGTACTACAGTCTTTTGAGAAACTGCAGCATGGCTATGACTAGGTGCTTCATCTCTTTTTCCTAGCTTAGAAAGTCGAATTGCAGCCTTCAATTCCTCTCTCTCAGCAAGAGATATATTATCATCATCTTCACTAGAACTACTACTACTACTTGACACAACAAATCTTCTCTTCCTTACAACTGATGTCTTTCGAGAAACACCAGAGGTTGGTTTCTTTGAAACAATAGGCTGTGGATTAAAATTTTGTTCTTGAATTGTTTCAGAGACTATAATGTTTTGGGCTACTTGGGTAGACACAGGTGGGTTCTCCTCCAAATGAGATTCCTGAGCCATTTCACCACAAAAGAAAGAAGAATTGTAGAGAGTAGGAAGATGAGTTTTAAGAATTACCTGAACATGATGTGGATAATGAATTGCAGGTATTTCATCTAGATTCTTTTCATTGTCCTTCTTTGTAATGTCAGAGAAAATTCTCTTTTGCTGTACATAAGAAGAAACACAATGTTCTCTACCAAATCTAGCTTCAACATCAGGAATAAAATGATTAATAAACAATTGTATAAATATATGATAATAAACCATTTTCCTGTTTTGATCTCTTAACCCAAGTTTAATACACATCTGACTTAAGATAATGTGACCAATGTTAACTACTCTGTCATAAAGCAAACTGTAAGCAATATGTGAAGTAACAGAAGTAATCTGATCAAAAGAACTACATTTACCAGTAAAGCATTTAGCTAATTGATCAAAGAAGAAAGACCACTCTTTCCTAAGATAAGATCTTCTTAACTGGCTCATATTATCTAAAGGTCCATTATAACCTAATGTAGATAACATAGTTCTAACATCATCATCAGTTGGTACATTCTCATAAATCAAACTAACAGGTAAGTGAAGTACTGAATTAACAACAGATTCAGTAATATCAAAAGAATCTTGTCCTAAGTGTAGAACAATCTTACCTGATTGACTCTGAGTAGAATCAATTACCTCAGCATTCTCCCAGGCCTGTGTAACAGCTACTTGATTAATTTGTGGAGATGCTGTCAATGCATAACTTAATGGTCCATATGCCAGAAAGTCCATGATTGGATGAAAATCAGATGACACTCCTTCCTTGTTGGTGATAGCTGCTACATGATTGTTTGTCATAAAATCGAAGTCACCAAACTTGAAGGCTACTGATTTAGGTAATCTTCTCTGAGCTGCCATTTTTAATCCGAAAAGAACTTGAAAAATTCTTGAAATGGATTAGTGATTTTGAAAACTCGAGAGTGTTTTTGCTTTAGAGAATGTGAAATTAGAGAAAGCAATTACACGATTAGAGTTTCAAAACAAATATATTTCACAAATCTTTCAGACCACTATCCCACGTCAATACGTAGATTGACAGGTGTCAGTCCCTGAAAAATGCGGTTATCCACGATTTTTGGAAAATAAAATCCAAAATTGATTTTCATGAAATAAATCATGGTATTATCAAGATAAAAATTAATACTGATCAGCTTCCTTTTCCTGTTGACCTCCCATCAAAATAATCACAAAATGCAATGTGATTTAAAAATATAATTTTCAAATCCTGATGGTCACACTTGAAATCCTAATCAATATCATCCGGATTCCAGAGACTTAATATGGAGTTTCCACGTGGCATCTTTCTTTTATCTGAAAAAGAAATAAACAATTAATCTGAACAAAATCAATTTGTTAGATATATTCGACATTTCTTGAAAATACAAGAAATAAAGTCACACGCGATAATTAGCATTTGACTTCATTGATAGTTCCAAGTGACTGTTCAGCTTCTTACGTCTTTCTATAAAAGAAACCGACGCCTTATGCCATTCTCCATAAACCTTTCAATTTCTTTTCTTCTCAACAATGCTTCTCAAACCAAAATTCCATTCAAACCCATTCTTTAGATTTTTCACAGTCGATGAACATCCTGTTCTAGATCACCTCTTTGAAAAGACGACTCTTCTCATCGAACTAATCATGGATGAATTTGTTTCAGATAATATCCAGAGGTTTCTCCTAGAACATCCATCTGTTGGATACAATCTTCCCCTAACCTCCTCAAAACTTGAGGATGAAGAATTTGGCCGAGAGTCTGAGGTTGATCTTGATGGGGATGGTATACAATTAAGTTAGCTACTCTCATTCAAGTCGCCCAGACAAGGAATCCAAGAGCAGACGAGGCTGTTCAAATCCCCTGATGGATTTCTTGAGATGCTCCTTGTCCTGTACCTCAGAATTCATTTCATTAGACAAGTATAGGATTATCAGTAGAAGTTAGACAAAAAGATGTTGTATTTCATTTCCATGTATGTAATGCTTTCAATTAATGAAAATACAATTTCTTGTTATCTACTTGTCTTTTGATTATTGAATGATGTATAAATTATCAGTATGCAAATATTAAAACTTGCTGGCATAGACTTAACACATCACAGAATTAGATTACTACACAAAGTAAACGTCAGGATCCGAAACAATTTTCACAATCCTGATACTGACACAATACTGATGACGTCAGCATCCTGATAACAATTCTAATCCCGATGATTATTAACAAGTCTATCATACTGAAATTTATCAAGGTAAAGTGTTATAGCTAAAGCATTTAACAATCAAATATAGATCCTGACAAGAATATCAAGTCTATAAGCTAAAAACAACATACCTTGCTACTTTTGCAGATGTTAAAGATCTGGAAATTTAACATTCCTAACTCACTTACTAATCTACTGAATGTAGTCTCATCAAGTGATTTAGTTAGAATATCTGCAAGCTGTTTGTCAGTAAGAACAAAATGAAGTTCCACAGTACCATTCTCAATATGTTCTCTAATAAAATGATACCTGACATCAATGTGCTTAGTCCTTGAATGTTGAACTGGATTTTTCGCAATTTTGATAGCACTAGTATTATCACAAAACATAGGAATATTACTAAGTGTCATACCATAATCCATCAACTGATTTCTTATCCAAAGGAGCTGTGCACAACAACTGCGTGCTGCTATGTACTCAGCTTCTGCAGTTGAGGTTGAGACAGATTGTTGCTTCTTGCTTGCCCAAGAAATCAATCTATTTCCCAAGAATTGACATGTACCTGTAGTGCTTTTCCTATCTATCTTACACCCTGCATAATCAGAGTCTGAATAGCCAGTTAGGAAGAAATCAGATTCTCTAGGATACCACAAACCAAGATTTGGAGTTCCTTTGAGATATCTAAAAATTCTCTTCACAGCAATTAAATGAGATTCCTTAGGATCACTTTGGAATCTAGCACATAAACAGGTAGAAAACATTATATCTGGCCTACTTGTAGTTAGATATAACAATGAGCCTATCATGCCTCTATAACTAGTATTATCCACACTCTTTCCCTTAGGATCAGAGTCTAGTTTAGTGGCTGTTGCCATGGGTGTTTTTGCAACTGCACAGTCTTGAAAGTCAAACCTTCTTAAAAGATCTTTGATATACTTTGACTGATTAATGAAAATACCAGTCTCAGTCTGTTTGACCTGCAAGCTTAAGAAATAATTTAATTCACCCATCATGCTCATCTGATCCTTAGACTGCATAAGCTTGTTAAACTTAGCACACAATTTTTCATTAGTAGAGCCAAATATGATATCATCAACATAAATTTGAACTAAAAGCAATTCACCTTTTATCTTTCTAAAGAATAGAGTTTTGTCAATTGTACCTCTTGTGAAGCCATTATCAAGAAGAAATTTAGACAAAGTCTCATACCATGCTCTTGGTACCTGCTTTAGTCCATAGAGTGCCTTGTCAAGTTTGTAGACATGATTTGGAAACTTTGGATCAACAAATCCAGGTGGCTGTTCCACATACACTTCCTCATCAAGTTTGCCATTTAGAAATGCACTATTTACATCCATCTGGTATACCTTGAATTTTGAATGAGCTGCAAATGCAAGAAACATTCTGATTGCTTCCAATCTTGTTACAGGTGCAAAGGTCTCATCATAATCAATGCCTTCTTCCTGAGAATAACCCTTGGCCACCAGTCTTGCTCTTTTTCTTACAATCATACCAGATTCATCTAGCTTGTTTCTGAAAACCCATCTTGCACCAACAATAGATCTATCTTTAGGTCTTGGTACCAGTTTCCAGACTTTGTTTCTCTCAAACTCATTTAACTCTTCCTGCATTGCAATTACCCAATCAGGATCCTGTAAGGCTTCTTCAACCTTCTTAGGTTCATTCTTTGAGAGAAAACAACTATACAAGCATTCATTTTGAATTGATCTTCTAGTTCGAACACCACTATTTGGATCACCAATAATCAAATCTTCAGTATGATCCTTTGTCCATTTTCTAACAGGTGGTAGATTAACTCTGCTAGTCTCTCCCCCTAAGTTAGTGGTATCTCTTGTAGAAGAATTCTCTCTGCCTTCAATAACTCTCCTTTGATCAATAGAATCAGTAGATTCCATATTGCTGCTAGTTACTGATCTTTCCTCAGTAGACTCTGAAAAGTCAGTTCCTGATGGAGTAGACTCTGAATAGCTAGTGTTGTGCCCAAAATCTCCATGGGCTAGATTTAGGCCCATTAAGCTATAGGGTTCGATCCATACGAGCCAGAAGATAGATCCAGTACGAGTTGTGATGGTCAGATAGAAGAAATGACTAAGGAAGTATGAGTATTAGGAGGTTCCCAATGGTCTGGAAGCTGAGCTGAGCACTAGAAGACCAGGTTCCTCCCGGCAGAAGAGTTCAAGTTAGCATAGCAACAGCCATAGAGACAGCAAGAGCATATGGGAACCACAAAGAGGCTCCCCAAACTAATATATTTGTTATTTGTGCAGGTACAAGTACCTATAATGAGGTCCCTAAGCAATGTGTCCCGAAATAAGGAGGTTCATGAGAAACAGGTTCCTAGACAGAGGTTCCTGAGAACCAGGTTCCGAAATATAGGTTCTTGAGCACCGGGTTCCTGAGACATAGGTTCCTGAGCACCAGGTTCCTGAGCGTAACCAATCAGAAAGAGACCGAATTATTATTGGAGTGTAATTCTAGGGCGCAGTTGATCCTAGAATGCCTCTAATAGACATGAGAATTATAGTAGGGTACGAACTCGAGTTCTACTCTACTTAGCCAACTAGTTCGTGAAAGGCTCTAAAGGAACCTGAGTCCTACACGAATTAGACAACCGAATACAGCTGGTCAAGCAGAATCAGCTTCGCATTAGAACTACGTGAGCTTGATCCCTATATAAACAAGGGTACGTAGGCACCTTGGGAGGACGGACACAGATCTCGCTAATGGAACCGGCGATGATTCTCGTAACCTCTCAAGCTCAGCTCACCCCCACCATCAAATCACACCCAAATCATCAAAAACAGCCAATTACATGTGTTACACTTGTAAATTCCAGCGGGCCTCCGAAAATCACGTTGATTACGAAAATCCTCCATCAACATTGGCGCTAGAAGGAGGGCCCTTTCCTTGATCGTTTGTGGAGGATAAACGAGATATCAAGCAAAAAGATGGGTGTCTATTAATTCTGGGGATAGCTTTCGTTACTTGACAGAGACGTTCATGGCAGATGTTAAAAAACTACATGCAGAATAACTAGGGTTACATGTTGTACTCCTCTTGATAACACACAAACGAAACACAGGCGCTGATGGGTGTCATAACGAAACGGAGAGAACACAAATAGTGATACTTGTCGCACAGCAAACCAAGACATACAGATGATTTTATTACATACCAGGGCATGCACGTAATCTAGTTTTGGGTGATAATTCACACACGCAAGTCAGCAGTCACATCTGATCCTAAACGAAAGGTAGTGGAGCAGCGTTAAAGATGACATCAAACAAAGTTTTTGTATTGGTTCGATGGTGTATGTTCAGATGTTGAAGGTTTAACCCATGACAAAAGTAGACATACGAATCAGAGGAAGACTTATACGCTAGAGAACAGAAGCGATATAGAGTGGTTAGGATTACCAGTGATGGAGATAAACAGCGGCGAGAAGTTCCGATATCAGTAATAGTGGTCTTCAAGAATCATATGTGGTTGAAACGTAAGCACTGGTGGTCGCGACAACAAGATGCAGGCAGCCTATGTAATTCAGAGAAGAAGCTAGATGGTTTTGTTATGTACCATAAGTGATGATGTGACGATAACATAATGCATACATGAGCAGAAACCTGAAGATGTCTGGTGATTCGTGCAAGTGGAACCCAATCGCTAGTATCAATATGGGACGAACAAGATGTGACATGAAGAAAAGACGTAAAAAAAGATTCTAGCAGAGTTAATTCACGTGGTAATTCACTTGATTGTCGAATAACGAGTGAAACATCGAGAACGGATGCTTGTCACACACTCACATGTTCTCAGCGGAGATGTTGGCCACGACTGGTTGATAAAATGACCAGAATAGATGACGATGCTAGCAGGCAGTGACACCAATCAGATGGTCCAGTCAACAACAGATAACGAGAGATAATGGTGAAACAAAGATGATGGACCAGAGACCTTTACACTATGTCCGTAACAGTATAAACCAAGCATCTAACAGTGACTGCGATAAAACAGGACTTAGAATATATCATGTTGTAGATTCTCTATGGAGACAATCATGGCTTCACGTCCATAATCATGGCAAAATCGTAAGAACACAGACCGGAAGCAGTGTATGTTTTAGTTTATTCGTTCAAGGTTTTGGTCACAAACGTGGAGAATGATGGTGTTAAGCTACAAGGTTTGGCTTTTATGGTAGCAGCTTTTGTGATCATTTAGAGCGTCATGAATGTCTATATAATGATGAATACAAGACATAACGGAGCAATTAATAATACGGCGTTGAGATTAAAGTTAAGGTTGGTGAATATTATGGACGTACTGAGATGAAAACAACAGTAGTAACTAGCATGGATGTCTAACAGCAGTGGGAAGAGCTTAAAGAATATATATATAGATACCAAGATATCAACACAAGAAAAGATAAAATCAGGGAGTACTGAGCACGCACGGATTTCATAACTATGGCTACTGCTGGCAGAGTGAATTTGGTTTGTCAAGCGAAAAGCTCATCTATACGATGACAACAGCTTCTTAAAGACAGGAGATATCTGGGCATCGACTCAGTGACTAAACAGGTTTGAAAAGCATGGATGATACAAGAGCCGTTGTTAAAATCCAGAATGGGGAAGGAGATGCATGGAGGCTGGGCTTGCCTAGAAGAAAATGATGAAAAACATGGCCAACAAGAGAATGTGGAAGTCAGAGAGCACCAGTCATGTTTGTATGTCGATGAAGGTTCGCTGCGCAGGTTCTCAAAAATAACCTCATAAAGGTCCCTAGATCACAAGGAACTGTGATGTTTTGCACCAACAGCGGCATTGATGAAATAGATTGGTTCTGGAAATTTCATTCTAACAGAGACGCATGCATGAAATAGCAGCAGCAACAGGCTTGTATTTGTGCAAAAGATATGCATAAGCATGGAGAAACTAGAGACCACGCCCAATGAAAGGTCGACGACAATCTGATAGTGCTGGTATTAAAAATAAAAACATCAAGTTTTCTGGGTTTAACAGCAAAGACAATGCAATCACGACAAAGGGGGTGTTGGTGACAAACAGTAGCTATATTGTTGGACATTTAGTGTATAAAAGCCAAGAATCGTTAAGAAGATGCTGGTTTTAAATGATTTACGTGTGCATCATAGGAACATTCAATGACACACCTAATGAGGCTAAGGTTCTGGAGATTGAACTTTGTGTATGAGATATGGGTTCTCTTTTTACTGATATGGCAACAAAAGCTCGTGAAAACTTCTGTGATTTATTGATGAAGTAGCGACACATTGTCTATGAGACATCCAAGGGAGAGGATAAGTTGCAAGATGCTGCTGAGACTATAAAAAAAAAGACTGATAGAATAATATATATACTCTTGTTCGTTCGAGGGTTAGATCATAGGTGCAGAAAAAGTTGGAGTTAAGCTTCAATGCTAATAGAAAACACAGCCATTGAGAAATTAGACATGTGAAATCTATGAAACCTGATGCAATATAAACTAATGATTTATGGTAAAGCCTCGACCAAACGAGAAAGAAGAGCCGGTAAACCTGAAGAAGGAACTTGATCATGCAGTTATTGTGAGAAGCAAACGGTTTAAAAATATATGAAGAAATAAGAAGATTATGTCTTTGAAATGTTACGACACTAACCAAGTTCTGGAATGCAAAAAAAAAAAGTAAACGTATCAAGCTTTGTTCTTCAACATAGGATGTAGCAGCTGAGGAGCGCTCCACCAAGAGCAAAGAAATAATGCATTTTCTGATCTTCGCGTTAAGAAATTATTGGCGACATAGAAAAGAATTGATTTAAAGCTACATGACAAGAAATACATTGACGAAGACATGATAGTACAGCAGAAGAGAGAACCGGCACGCACCGCAAAATGTAATAAACTTGAGGAGTATTGTCCTGATTTGTCACTGGTAAAAGAATAGCCAAGTTATAAGCGAACGGAAGCTAGACATGAAGTATGGAAAAGGTGTAGCTGCATCTAACAGAAGAAGTCAAGACATGCATGATATCACAAAAAACGGAGTACACGTTCAGATTCAATCAGGAGCAGCACCTAGAGCTAAGTTTTCTGCTCTCTTTTAATTTAATTTTGCAAATAGATATGCATATTATGCCATGCATGCATTAAAGTATTTAATTGAATATATAAAATTCATGCTGGAATTTCACACCAGACATATTTAATGAGTAAAATAAAATGAATAACATGTACCCTTGAGAGATACCAGCTAGTAACAGAGGTGATAAATTAATTCTAGCAGTAGATCTCCGGAGTAACATAGTAAGAGAATTCATTTGACTAGCATGCTAATAAAAAATGAGAAAGTCATTAAAAAGAAATTAGATTTAATATTCTCTATATGACCTAAATCAAATACTTGCATGAGACATACATAATGAAATGCATGTGCATATTATGTGTTCTAGTTATCATATTCACTAATGTGCATTAATCATGTCATGAATATATACTGTTGCATCGTATATATATCGAATATATATTGTCGCATTGTGTATATGCTTGTAAAATTGAGATATCGTGCAGGATTGCTCGCTAAGCATTACAGAAACTAAAGTGAGGAGCTTCATTCAATTCAGTGAGCTGCTGGAAATACTTTACAAATAGTCTCTCTCTCAACATCTCTTGTTTCTTACAATGAGTTAGCTCACGTAAGATTAGAGGTGTTGTAATGGGATATTTGTATTTGATATAGAGATTCGCTCTTAGCACGTGTCGTGAGAGGTTGAAGAAGAATGAGAGAAAGAGATATAGCAAGATGATTCAGAATGGAAATAAGAATGAAAAAAGACCTACTGGAAGAGGTTCCTGCAACCAGAGGTCTCCCCCGCATACAAGAATTTTGCAGATGAGTAGATATTTGAGTAAGAAGGCCAGAAGAATGAGGTCTCGAGAACAATACATCTCACTCATGAGGTCATATGACGAAGAAGAAATTAGAGGAAAAGTTGAAGCTATAAGCAAGAATGACATGAAGATGTTACAGTATCGATCGAAGCATTAAAGAAGATTCAGTATGGTTTAAAGAAGAGATTAGGTCACTAGCAACCTCAGAAAAGGAACCTCATTCAGCGACCTGACAGACATATATGATGTTGATTTATGAAAGCTTCAGATACATTTGAGGATTTTGATGAAGAGTAGATGCAAGAATCTGATTTTGACAAGAGTAAATCTGATGAAGTCGAACAGTTCAGGTCCCCCAACAGAGAGAAGGGAACCTCTTGAAAAGGAAAAGAAGTGAAGCGCAAGATGAAGAAAGCAGGCATTACCCAACTTCACAGAGGAATGTTCAGCAACTTGTTAGAGAGCAGTTGACATGATGACTAGAAGTGGTGTTAGCAAGTCCAGAGAAGTTGATATTTGTTATGATGAGAGAAATTAAGCACTTTGCCTCAAGGTTAACGAAGAATTATGGAGCTGTGAGAATCTAGTTCTCCACCGAAGACAAGCTTCCCTGAAGAACTGGGGGGTAGTATAATTACTATTGCAAAAATCAAGGATTTCAAAATTTTAAGAGAATTCAGGTCTAGGAACCTCATGATCAGGTTCGGGAACCTCATATCTTAGATTTGGTTCAGAAACCTTGCGGATTGAGTTGGTCTAGTACCTTGAAGAGCAACATGCTTGCATCATGAACACATCAATGAGTTTTCAAAGCTTAACGGAGGCTTCCACTTCACAGCAGATCAAATCTAGAGAAAGATCCAGGTGATACCTCTCCATTTATGCTTACATATTCGTAGAAACCTCCCAGGTACGTGCAACAAACTCTTGCTATACATAAAGCATGCATAAGCATCTATGCTGTTGAGGTCTTACATGAGATAAAGCTATGATTATGTCTTGATTATGTTTCTAGATGTAAGAATGCACATTTACCTGTAGCTCGCAGGTTCCTTGATATTTACCTACATTTAGTAGATTCCTTGCTATTTACTTGCACCTCGCAGGTTCATTAATGTTTACCTGCAGATCGCGGGTTCTTTGAAATATACCTGTAGCTTCCAGGTTCATTTATATTTACCTGTAGCTAACAGGTTCTACGTTACTCATATGGAGATTCTGGTAATAGCTTCCAAGTATAGCTATTTTACCAACATCTATTAGATTATTCGCTATTTTCTTGTAACTGACATGTTACAGGTTCATTCATATATACCTGATGCTTTTATGTGACAGCTTTCAGGATCATTGATATTGGTTAGAAGCCAGTTGTAGACAGCTTTTGATTAGCAGCTTCCTGCTAGAAGTTTTTAGCCAGTCGATACTTGAGTAGAAGAAAGTGTGTGTTGCTGCAAAGATTTTATGTATCTGTAGTTAACAGATTTTATGTTGTTCACCTGTAATTTTCAGGTTCATTTGTATTTTTCCGAAGCTCATCGCAACAGCTTCTAAATTCACCTGTAGCTAACAGGTTCATATGAAGAGATTCCGGTACACATACCGCGAGAGCTTTCTATCCATAAAGGATCACATAATATCCAATTGGATTCACGTAAGTCTTCCCCAGATTAGTATTCTGTTTAGACAGCATGGCATTTCTTTTAGCAAGAATTGATGATAGTAGAAGAAGATCTATTTTGCTTATGATGAGGTTAGTCTTCCTTATTCTTAGAATGACGATGATGATTATAGCTTCCTTATCATTCTTTTACGTAACAGTAATTACCCAAAAGAACTGGGGGTAGTATTCCTACTTAGACAATAATATGCATGTTTGGTTAGCTATTTCACATGCCAATTTGAAACTTTTTAAGTGCTAGTTTTAGTACTTGTATTGTGGAACAGGTTACCTTGACTAACAGGTTCCTGTAGCATTGACAGTATTTGCAGGTTACCTTGACTAACAGGTTCCTGTAGTTTTGACAGTATTCACGAAGTATGAGTATGAATTGACAGAATGTGCAGACTACGATTGATTGATCAGAATTAGCTTGTAGACAGATTGTGTTGAGAAAAGTATTAAGCCTCGGGCAGCTTCCCGAGCAAGCATTGAGTTAAGCCTCAGGCAGCTTCCTGAGCAAGAGTTAAGTCTCAGGCAACTTCCTGAGCAAGTATTAAGCCTCGGGCAGCTTCCCGAGCAAGCATTGAATTAAGCCTCAGGCAGCTTCCTGAGCAAGAGTTAAGTCTCAGGCAACTTCCTGAGCAAGTATTAAGCCTCGGGCAGCTTCCCGAGCAAGCATTGAATTAAGCCTCAGGCAGCTTCCTGAGCAAGAGTTAAGTCTCAGGCAACTTCCTAAGCAAGTATTAAGCCTCGGTCAACTTCCCGAGCAAGCATTGAATTAAGCCTCAGGCAGCTTCCTGAGCAAGAGTTAAGTCTCAGGCAGCTTCCTGAGCAAGTATTAAGCCTCGGGCAACTTCCCGAGCAAGCATTGAATTAAGCCTCAGGCAGCTTCCTGAGCAAGAGTTAAGTCTCAGGCAGCTTCCTGAGCAAGTATTAAGCCTCGGGCAGCTTCCCGAGCAAGCATTGAGAAAGCCTCAGGTAGCTTCCTGAGCAAATATGATTGAAAAGCCTCAGTTGACTGAGCACGACATTGTTGCCAAAAGCCTCAAGTTCCTTGAGCACGTTAATTAAAGTCCTGACAAAAGGCATCTAAAGTCCTGACCAAAGGCACCTAAAGTCCTGACAAAAGGCACCTAAAGGAACCTGTGTGGAGCCTAGACCGGCACACTTGTTCTTAAAGAGAAGCCTAATAAGCTCTCCCTCATGTGGAACCGCCTTTGGCACATGGGAAGAAGGGATAAAATCCTTAGCATTTACCTTCAAAAGATGTCTAGCCTGACACATGAAGAAGAGGAATCTGTGTGGACTCCCAGAACGGCGCACAGGTTCCTAGAATCGCCTCGAGGCACAAAAGGAACCAACATGCCTCGAGGCATGTTGGGACCTAGAATTTAGGATTGGGAACCAAGCAGGTGCCCTTTCCAAGAGAAAAAAAGGAACCAACATGCCTCGAGGCATGTTGGGACCTAGAATTTAGGATTGGGAACCAAGCAGGTGCCCTTTCCAAGAGAAAAAAAGGAACCAACATGCCTCGAGGCATGTTGGGACCTAGAGATTAGGATTGGGAGCCAAGCAGGCAACCTTTCCAAGAGTTGACCCGAATTGAACAAGAGAAATTTTACTAACATTAACTGGTTTCTGTTTTATGTTTTTACTTTGCAGGATTAGTAGTCATCAATAGTTATTCATAAGGAACCTGGTCTAGTTATTCAGCAATGAAAAGTTAAAAAAGTTATCAAGAAAGGTTATGGTTTAGATTATGGTTTTGGAAACAGTACTTGAAGTATGAAGACAAGAGGTTCTAAGTTTACAAAGGTTTTGAAAGTTCCAAGTAGAGCAAGCAGCCGAGGTTTGCTAAGAAGCTATTTAGATGGTTCAAGAGGTTCCAAGGTTGTTTCATCCTACGAATAATGGAGATTCTTGGGGTTATAAGTAAGTTTCCAACGTTTTCTATGAAAGCATTGGATGAGAGATCATTTTATATAAGTCAGTTCGGAAGAAGAAAGAAGTATTGCTTGAACATTTAGAGAGTATTTATGACGAGTTTCGCAGTCTGGTGATAATGATCTACGAGAAGACGGCTTCAGAAAAGTTTCCAGGTTAGTTTTCAGCACAATCCTTTGATTTTTAATTTGAGGATTTAATTTGGAATTTGCATACAGAAGCATAGTGTATCCTGTTTCTTACGACGAGTTAGTTCATGTAAGCTTGGATGCACGATGTGAAAATTATGCATTTTTCCCAAAAGGAGTAAATAAAGGTTGAACCTCTTGATTGGAAACTGTTGAGGTGCCACTCGCTTTTCGAGACTTCTAGATATACAAAAGACATGTGAAGACATTGAAGACAAAGATCACCTAAGAAGATACAAGAGTAAGCAGAAGTATGACAATATCCCGAAACCTCAGAAGTGTCCTTGGAGAGATTTTGCAAAGTTATTAGAAGAATGTACAGAGAATGACTAGCAGTTTAAGAGTGAAGATTTGTCAGAAGAATGAGTTTCGAAGAAGAAGAATAGAACATGTTCCTCACCAAGAAAGAAGCTGATCAATACTATGTTTACTAGAACATTATGTTTCCTGTTTCTTACGCCGAGTGAGCTCATGTAAGCTTGGATATGTGTTGTTGAAGTAATACATTTTAAGAGAAGTGATAAAGCATTGAACCCCATATCAGAAAGTTGAATAGGTTCCTTTCGTATTGCATGACTTCAAGGAACCGGGGGGTACTTGTTGTGCCCAAAATCTCCATGGGCTAGATTTAGGCCCATTAAGCTATAGGGTTCGATCCATACGAGCCAGAAGATAGATCCAGTACGAGTTGTGATGGTCAGATAGAAGAAATGACTAAGGAAGTATGAGTATCAGGAGGTTCCCAATGGTCTGGAAGCTGAGCTGAGCACTAGAAGACCAGGTTCCTCCCGGTAGAAGAGTTCAAGTTAGCATAGCAACAGCCATAGAGACAGCAAGAGCATATGGGAACCACAAAGAGGCTCCCCAAACTAATATATTTGTTATTTGTGCAGGTACAAGTACCTATAATGAGGTCCCTAAGCAATGTGTCCCGAAATAAGGAGGTTCCTGAGAAACAGGTTCCTAGACAGAGGTTCCTGAGAACCAGGTTCCGAAATATAGGTTCCTAAGCACCAGGTTCCTGAGACATAGGTTCCTGAGCACCAGGTTCCTGAGCGTAACCAATTAGAAAGAGACCGAATTATTATTGGAGTGTAATTCTAGGGCGCAGTTGATCCTAGAATGCCTCTAATAGACATGAGAATTATAGTAGGGTACGAACTCGAGTTCTACTCTACTTAGCCAACTAGTTCGTGAAAGGCTCTAAAGGAACCTGAGTCCTACACGAATTAGACAACCGAATACAGCTGGTCAAGCAGAATCAGCTTCGCATTAGAACTACGTGAGCTTGATCCCTATATAAACAAGGGTACGTAGGCACCTTGGGAGGACGGACATAGATCTCGCTAATGGAACCGGCGATGATTCTCGTAACCTCTCAAGCTCAGCTCACCCCCACCATCAAATCACACCCAAATCATCAAAAACAGCCAATTACATGTGTTACACTTGTAAATTCCAGCGGGCCTCCAAAAATCACGTTGATTACAAAAATCCTCCATTAACAGCTAGTCTGCTCCTGATGATCACTGTGTTCTCTTTGATTTATTTGCTCCCCCTCAACAGTAGCATTCCTTTGAGAAGCAATAGAAATTCCTTTTGGAGAACCTTCATCATCACTGGAGAATATCTCAGAATTCTTCAGATTTTCAAATTCCAATTTGTCATGGCTTTCATCAGTTTGCAGAATTCCAAATTTCTTATCATCAAATGCAACATGAATTGATTCCATAACAATGTGAGTTCTGAGATTATAAACTTTGAAGGCCTTAGATGCTGAATATCTTAGAAAGATTGCTTCATCCGATTTTGCTTCAAATTTTCCAAGTTGTTCTGGATGAACTTTTAGGACATAGCATTTGCATCCAAAGATGTGAAAATATTTCACACTTGGTTTCTTTCCTTTGATCATCTCATAGGGAGTTTTTCCATGACTATTTACCAAGGTACAGTTTTGAGTGAAACATGCAGTGTTAATAGCTTCTGCCCAAAAGTAGGTTGGAAGTTTTGCATCTGCAAGCATGGTTCTTGCTGCCTCTATGAGAGTCCTGTTCTTTCTTTCCACTACACCATTCTGCTGAGGTGTACCAGGTGCAAAAAACTATTGAGTGATTCCATTGTCTGCACAATACTCCTCCATTGTAGAATTCTTGAATTCTGTACCATTGTCACTCCTAAGTACTTTGACTTTGTACTTAGAGCTATTCTGAATATTCTTGACAAGTTCAATGATTTGCTGAGGAGCTTCATCCTTCTTGTGTAGAAAGAACACCCATGTAAACCTTGTGAAATCATCCACTATCACTAGAGCATATCTTTTCTTGCTGATAGACATAATGTTTACTGGACCAAACAGATCAAGATGTAGCATGTGAAATAGTTCAGTAATTGAATTTTCAGTCTTGCTCTTGAAAGTGGTTCTTCTTTGCTTTCCAAGCTGACATGCATCACAAAGTCCATCTTAAACATAATTTGCCTGAGGTAGGCCTCTCACCAGATTGTGCTTAACAAGTTGATTAAGCTTCTTGAAGTTGAGATGTGAAAGTTTCTTGTGCCAATTCCAGCTTTCATCATTTGTTGCTTTGCTGTAGAGACATCTAACAATTCCTTTAGATGTATCACTTAAGCTGGCTTCATATATGTTACCATGTCTTTGACCAGTTAGAACAATGTCTCCATTCTACATATTCAAGATTTTGCATCCTTCTCTGTCAAAGATTGATTTGTAACCTTTATCACCCAGTTGACTTATGCTTAAAAGAGTATGTTTCAAGCCTTCAACCAGTGCTACATTTTCTATGATGACATTCCCCAAAACAATTGAGCCATATCCCAGAGTTTCTCCTTTGTTGCCATCTCCAAAAGATATTACTGGGCCAGCTTTCCTCTCAAATTTTGTAAGCAGGGACTTCTTTCCAGTCATATGTCCAGAGCATCCACTGTCCAAGATAATTGAATGCTTCTTTCCTGTGCCCTTAACAGAGGATGAAGAAGTTTTCTTTGGAGATCCAGGTTTATCTGAAACATTTGCCATCAGTGCAATGTTGTCATAATCCAATTCATCTTCAGAACCACTGGAATCAGCCCAATCCTTCTGTGTGACCATAAGTGCATTACCCTTTCCTGAATTCCTAGGCTTCTTACACTCACTAGCAAAGTGTCCAAGCTCGCTGCAATTAAAGCACTTAATTTTGGCCTTATCAAGCTTGACAATTGTACCTTTGCCTTTGTCACTCTTCTTCTCCTCCTTCTTTTGAAGAGGTCCTTTGCTAAATCTTCTCCTGTTGAATCTTCCTTTCTTGAAAGCTTTAGCAAACATAGCAAAGAGTTCCTGCATCTCAGATTCAGAATCATTGTTGTCAGAGTCCATATCAGTAGTCTCTGACTCAGAACTTTATTTGCTTTTCTTCTTCCTTGAGTTCTTTACAGCAATCTCTTCATGCTGTTCTTCAGGAAGCTTCTTTAATTCAGATTGAGCAGTAAGTGCAACAGTCTTCATCTTTCCTTCACTCCTGCTCTTCTTCTGCTGCTTGTCAAGTTCATAAGCTCTCAATTTTCCATATACTGCCTCTAATGATATCTCATCCAGATCATTAGCTTCCTCAATCGCAGATATCTTCTCATTGTAGAAATCAGGCAAAGCTTTCATGAAATTTGTATTCATATCCTCCAAGTCATAATATTTACCATGCATGGCCATCTCATTGATGAGTTTTGTAAACCTATTAAAGGTATCAGTAAGTGACTCACCAGACTTGGATTCAAAGTACTCATACTGTTGTATAAGTAATGTCCTCATATTCTTCCTGACAGGCTTAGTTCCTTCATAGTGAACCTTAAGATTGTCCCATATATCCTTAGCAGTTTTACAATAGAGAACATAGTTAGTGAGAACAGAATCAAGACTGTTGAATAATATGTTTCTCACTTTAGCATCTTTAAGAACATTCTCCTTGTTCTTATCTGACCATTCAGATTTTGGCTTCTCTGCTGTATGTTCTGGAACAACCACACCATCAACAGTTGCTTGTCCAACGACCTTTGTTGGAACAAAAGGTCCATCTCTGATTCTGTCAAGATAATCAGGATCTGTTGCTTCCAGATGATGCAACATCTTTTCTTCCCATAGAGTATATTCGTTTCTCTTGAGCATGGGAATCTTAGTATTCCCATCCTTGTAACCAGACATGATTGCAGATCTTTATGATTATTCGAAATCAACCTGCTCTGATACCAATTGTTAACTCGAATAACTTGTAGAAGGGGGGGGGGGTTGAATACAAGTTATATAATCGTGTCTGATTTTTACTTGATTATATGAACAAGAATAAACGAATGAATCAAACTCTGTTTGTATTAATAAGATCAAATACAAACTCTACCAAAGGTGTACAATACCCTTAGCAGCTGCTGACAAAATAAATTTCTCTCTGTTTGCACTCTCGTATACTTACGATTACAAACCTCACGAACTGAACACTTTTTACAATGATATAGAGAGAGTATTTATAATGCTACCTATCAACTAATAACAGAAAGATAATCTATACATGAAAATGTTCTGCCGTCCAGTTGATAGTTTCCATCAATAGAAAATTCTTCCCTTCATAATATCTTCTTGCTTGTTCCTCAAACAAAGATCCTGTTTTATAGCACTTGCCAGTTTCTGTAGCATCCATAATGACATCATCAGTAACACGACTGAAATCAGGATTTCATCTTGCATCAGGATCTAACCATCCTATCAGTACTTGATCAGTATTTGACTTGACGTATCAGGATTCGATCTCAGTTCCTGACATGTAGTACTCGATGCACTATTCATTCCTGACTAAACTTTACAGATAACTGTCTAACACATATTTCCTATACAAAGTGCTAAATCCTTTATAAGATCAGGATATACAAGAAGTATAAGTAAAATTCTATTCTTAACATCACAACTCATGAATTATTCCTAACAAAGTTTGACTTATCGAAATATACTCATCACTCAAAAAAAAAAATCAATTTTCACTATCTTTTAAAATTTACCAGTCATATTCAATGAAGAATATTCTAGCAAATTAAACAGTGATTTTCTCAAAATTTCATAGAAATTTCAAGCTGACAAAATATGATTTTCCAACATATGCAACAGATTTGAAATATTTATAAATCATATTTCAGCAAACACTTACTCTAAAAATATTGAGAATTTAGATAAAGTAAGTGTTTACTGCTGCAACAATCTAGATGATATATTCACTTAGCCAGAATCTGAAGAATTCAGCATTCCAATCTCACTAACCAACCTTGGGAAGGTGGCTTCATCTAATGGCTAAGTGAATATGTCAGCTAGTTGTTTATCTGTAGAGACATAATGCAACTCAATGGTTCCATTAGTTGCATGTTCTCTAATGAAATGATATCTGATGTCAATGTGCTTTGTTCTAGAATGATTGACAGGATTGACAACTATAGAGATTGCACTTGTGTTGTCACACATGATTGGAATTCTTTCCAACACAAGTCCATAATCTCTAAGTTGATTTCTAATCCAAAGCACTTGAGCACAACAACTTCTAACAGCTATGTATTCAGCCTCAGCTGTAGAAGTTGACACAGATTGTTATTTCTTGCTATACCAAGAGACTAACCTTTGTCCAAGAAACTGGCAGCTACCTGAGGTGCTTTTCCTATCCACTCTGCATCCAGCATAATCAGCATCAGAATAACCAACCAGATTGAACCCTGTGTCCTTAGGATACCATAAACCCAAGTTTGGAGTGCCCTTCAGATATCTAAGGATCATTTTTATAGCAATCAAATGTGATTCTTTTGGATTTGATTGAAACCTTGCACACAAACATGTAGCAAACATGATGTCTGGTCTATATGCAGTGAGGTAGAATAGAGAACCAACCATGCCTCTGTAGACTGAGATATCTACTTTCTTGCCTTTAGCATCTTCATCCAATTTAGTGGCAGTGGCCATGGGTGTCTTTGCAGGTGAGCAGTCTTCCAAGTCAAACTTCTTCAATAAATCCTTGATGTACTTGGTTTGACTGATAAGAATACCATCCTTCCTTTGACTGACTTGCAACCCAAGAAAGAATGTCAACTCTCCCATCATACTCATCTCATATATGCTCTGCATGAGTTTAGAGAATTTCTCACACAACTTCTCATTTGTAGAGCCAAATATGATATCATCCACACAAATCTGAACTAGGATAATATCATCACCATGCTTCTTGCAAAATAGTGTTTTGTCCAATGTGCCTCTAATGAATTGATTTTCAAGGAGACATTGTGATAAAGTATCATACCATGCCCTTGGAGCCTGCTTAAGTCCATACAATGCCTTAAGCAATCTATAGACAAATTCTGTGAAATGTGGATCCTCAAATCCAGGTGGTTGTTGCACATAAACTTCTTCTTCCAACTCTCAATTCAGAAATGCACTCTTGACATCCATTTGATAAACTTTAAAGTTTGAATGAGCAGTAAATGCCAAGAATATTCTGATGGCTTCCAATCTGGCAACAGGGGCAAATGTCTCATCATAATCAATGCCTTCCTGTTGAGAGTATCCTTTTGTAACCAACCTTGCTTTGTTTCTTACTATTACACCATCTTCATCCATCTTATTCTTCAGAACCCATTTTGTTCCAACAATGGTTCTATTCTTTGGTGTAGGCACAAGTTCCCATACTTTGTTTCTTTCAAATTGATTCAGATCCTCTTGCATGGCAATAATCCAATCTGGATCCAACAGTGCATCATCAAGTTTCTTAGGCTCAACCTGAGATAGAATACAGCCATAGAGGCACTCATTCTTAATTGCTCTCCTAGTCCTTACTCATGCATTAGGATCTCCAATAATTTGCTCTACAGTGTGTGATCTATCCCATTTCCTTGAATGCTCAGTCTGATTTCTCATTCTTGATGTTGCTTCATCATCCAAGTCATGATCATTCTCATTTCCTCCCCCTGTGAAGTTGCCACTATTCACAGGTGTGTCTTGGATGCTTGTTTCTCCACTATTGATTGGCACAAATTCTTCTCTTGTATCATCATAAACTTGAGTTTGTTGAACTTGAGTTTCAACTCCAGTTTTAATCTCTTCATCAGAATCATCTAGATTATCAAACTTTAATGGATCTTTATCTTCATCATTGGCTTCTTCTAATCCAGGTAGTTTGCTGTCATCAAATGTCACATCTGTGCTTTCCATAATTTTCTTTTGACTGATGACATAAACTTTGTATGCAATTCTTTCCATAGAATAGCCAAGAAAAATTCCTTCAAATGTCTTTGCATCAAACTTTCCAACATATTCTGAATTATCCTTCAATACAAAGCATTTGCTTCCAAAAGTATGAACATACTTTAGAGTAGGCTTCTTTCCAGTCATCAAATTGTAAGGTGTCCATCCAGTGTTTTTGTTGATGAGGATCTGTTCTGGATATAACATGCAGTGCTCACAGCCTCAGCCCAAAAATATGTAGGCATCTTTGCATCAAGCAACATTGTTCTAGCAGCCTCAATTAGAGTTCCATTCTTTCTCTCAACAACTCCATTTTTTTGCGGAGTCCTTGGAGTTGAGAATTACTGAGGAATTCCATTCTCTTTGCAGAATGCTTCAAGTATGGCATTTATGAACTCTGTTCCATTATCACTCCTCAATGCAATCACACTTGCATTGTTGGCCTTTGCTTCCTTGTCAATTTTCTTTATGTGCTCAATGATTACTTGTGGAGCCTTATCTTTTGATGCCAGAAATTCCACCCATGTATACCTCGTAAAGTCATCAACCATCACCAAGGCATACTTCTTTCTTCCTAGTGACATAATATTGACCGGCCCAAACAAGTCCATATGAATGAGTTGCAGGGGCTTGGTTATTGATGTCACTGTATTTGACTTGTGGCTTGATCTTTTCATTTTTCCTTTTTGACAGGCCTCACACACTCATTCTTGACAGAATTCAAGTGAGGGCATGCCTCTCACTAACTCTCTTTTGACTAGAGAATTAATGGCATTAAAGTTCAGGTGTGATAGCTTCTTGTGCCACAACCAACAATCTTCATTTGATGCTTTTGAGTAGAAGCAACAAATTTTGTCCTTGTTTGCAGAGTCCATATTGGCTACAAACAGGCTTCCTTTCCTTACTCCAGATAGAGCAAAATCACCAGTCTTCTTGTGGGTGATCAAATATTCATCTTTGTCAAAATCCACTTTGAATCCTCTATCAATAAACTGACCAACACTTAGCAGATTATGCTTGAGTCCCTTGACTAGTGCTACATCTTCAATGATGACATTACCAACTTTCAACTTGCCATATCCCAATGTGTTACCCATGCTGTCATCTCCAAAAGCAACCATTAGGCCAGCCTTCTCCTCTTACTGTGATAGCAGGGCCATATCACCAGTCATGTGATTTGAGCATCCACTGTCCAAAATCCACATGACCTTCTTTTCACTTTCTTTGCCCTGCAAACACAAATGTATTACTTCTCCTTTGGTACCCAAACAAGTTTGGGTCCATGTGACTTAGAAACAGTTTTATCATAAACAACATGCTTATCAACTTTCTTGGTGTTAGTCTTCTTGTCACTGTTAGAAGTCTTAGAACCTGAGATTTCAGACTTAGGTGACAGAGGTACCTTCCTAACTCTAGGAGGACTTGAAGACTTTGACCTTGTGTAGTGTGTGTGAGAATTGTGACTGATACAACCATCAATGAATTGCCTTCTCAAATTGAAACAACTAGTCATAACATTCATATTGCATGGCATACAGTCAAATTTATCACAAAATGGAGCATCTCTATGTCTTAAAGGCACAGAGCAATCATAGAAAGGTTTGGGCACACTACCAACAGGTTTCTTGCATGCATGAGTTAAATGATTGGTACTGAAACAATTCTGACAAGTTTTCCTAGGGGCATTAGGCATATAAGCATAGTTGTTATCTTTGTTAATCCCTAGCTTGCCATTTTTGTTCTGTTTCTTCTTAGCCACTTTCTTCTTAGATTCATTCTTCCCAGCTGACACAAACTTAACAAACTTTTTAGGTCTATACCTATCACCTACTGGCTCCTTGGCTTTTGGCTTGACACTCTCACTCTTAGAGGATGCTTGTTGTTCACTGGATTGTGCCTCATCCTCATCATTCAACATTTGCTTGATGAGTAAGGCATCCTCATCAATTTCAAATATTGATTCTTTAAAGATTGGAGTCTCAGCCTTTTTCAAAATGTGAAGCACTTCCTTCTGAACAACTATGTCATCTTCAATGACAGCATAGCCTTTCCTTTGTTTAAGAGTGCCATAGTCAAGTCCAATAGCAGCCTTGGGTTTTGCTTGAATTTTCTCACAATAGGATTGCACTAGACCAGATGAGTTCTTAAAGGTTTTCAGTTTGAATTCATTTTCAGCTAGTTCATCCCTAAGAGCCTTTTCTATTTAACTAGCACATAGAACCTTATTATGCAGATATTCAACTTCTTTCTTAAGGTTTTCTACTTGCATAGCAGTTAGCTCAAGTTCCTCATTCTTTTTGGTTAACATTTCATTTCTAGTAGACAGTTTAGCAATTTCCTCATTAGCAACAGTCATACTAGTATGAATATTAAATATTTCAACAGATAGTTGTTCAATCATGCATTTGTACTCGGAAACAGATATGTCTATGGTAGTGAGAGATGGTATCTGAGAGTCTGATTAAGATGTGTCATCCTTGGAATTGGCCATCAAGGCATAGTTGCAAAATTCTTGCTCTTCTCCATCACTATCAGAATCATCCCAACACTTCCCTTCAGCTATGTAGGCCTTACCTTGTGTCTGCTTTTTCAGAAGGGCCTCATACTTAGCTTCAAGCTCTAGAAACTCTTTATCCTTCTTTTTAGGCTTCTTGCATTCACTAGCAAAATGCCCTAGGTCATTGCATCTATAACACCTTATAGATCCACATGGTTGGTTTTAAATTTATTCTTGTTTGCTTTCACAGGTGCCTTGCTTTTATTGAATGAATGGTTTTGGGTTTTAGGTTTGAAGGGTTGGTTCCTCTTGAATCTGATGTTTGGAAATTTTCTGGCCATGAAAGCATATGAAGTGTTTTCCATTCCATCTAGTTCTTCAAGAGTATAGAACTCTTCTTCCTCCTTCTCCTCAACAGGTTCACTTTCCTCAGCTTCAGCTTCTTCATCATCTACTATCTCCTCTATCCTTAGCTGACTTGTAGATGCTTCTAGGTCTTGAATAAATTTGTTGACAATCAAGGCACATGATGTGTTTATCATTCTGCCTTGGTTGGCTTGGATAGCCCTTTTCTGAAGCAACTCAAGCTCATGAGTTATTAAAACCCCATAGAGCACATCATATGTGATTTTGTTCAAATCTCTTTCCCTTAGAGAAATGACCCTCTGCTCTAGATGGTTTGGTGAAGATAGTAGAAACTTCATGTCCAACTCCTTGGTGCTGTAAACCTTGCCATTCATCTGCAACTCAGTAACTAGCTTGTGAAATCTCTCAAACATCTCAGTGATGCTTTCCTTGGGCAGTGCCATGAAAGCTTATTACTGTGTGACCAGTATCTGTTTCTTGTTTTCCTTGACCTCATCAGTCCCTTCACATAACACCTCAATGTTATCCCACATTTCTTTGGAAGATGTACACGATGCAATGTTTGCAAACATTGACATATCCATGGAATCAATAATTAGCAACATGAGGTGACTATCAAGAACACCCATCTTCTTTTCTGATTCTATCCATTTGGATGGTTCCTTGGCCACATAAGATCTTAGAATGGTTGTGGTTCCAACAATCTTTTCAGGTATTTCTTGTTGTGGAACAAAGGGACCATTCTTGAGAATCTCAGGATACAAAGGATGTGAGGCTTTGATGAACAACATCATTTTTATCTTCCAGAGGTTGTAGTTTTCTTAGTCAAACTTAGGGACTTTCACCGTTCATGTGGTCTTTGGTGTATTCGAACTCATGATTATTTTTCTGTTTTTGAATAAACAGCCCGCTCTGATACCACTTGTTGAGTATTGAATACAGCAAAAGAATACAGAGGGGGGCAACGGAACCAAAAAACTTGTTTGCACTAAATCACGCAAGCGTACGTGGTCACAAGTAATATATGAATAAGTCGAGTTCGTTCCCACAGAGATCTGGTTATGGTTTTAATTCAGTTTGTACCTATGCAATAATGTATGGTTATTATGCACCGCTAAGACAATTAACAATATTGGGTTTTGATTATCTAATTTAACTAAAAAAACAATTTAATAAAACTAAGAATTACTTAACTAATGATAATTAAGATTAAATTACTTATGCAAGATAAACCATGGGATCCTAACTTCATTAAATACTTCGCTTTGATCTGACGCCTTTAATCACTATATGCAATGGTTATGATATCTGATCAGACAACACGAAACAAGTACACGCTACGCTACCTCTCAGTATACGTATACCAAACTATCCATACATCCACAAAAGAGATAGAAGATGAATAGACACCAATTATGCTTAAACCCTATATCTCTATAAGATTTGAAAACATAACAGTTGAAGAACAAGTTGTCTATTATGATCATATTGGGCAGCATAATATCTCTATTTACGCTACAAATCATGATGTTAAAACATCAACATATCCTATGCTAGCATGGCAAGTTCTAAATCTCAAGATCCACTCTCGCTTCACAAGAGATTAACAAATTAGATGTTAGCTACGCATCTAAATTCATAAAGCACAACCATACGAGGATATCGGATAAACACCACACACAGATCTTTAAAGCATCAAGATACTAAAACTCCATAAATAAATCCGTTAGAATCCCATGACAACGATTAGTTCATAATCGAACCTCTCGTCATCATAGGATCAAGTGAAACCATGATAATGAAACAAGATATGAATTCTATATTATAATATGCTAACTAATGATGTTCATCAAATTACAATGGTAGGATGTGTTTAAATAGGCTCTAGAAGTCTTGCCCAACAAGAAAATACCCTACAATAGAATTGGAAATTGATTTTGGTACAAGAAAATACCAAAAATACAACTAGAATTTGAATTAGGGGCAAAATAGTCATTTTCAGGATGTTCAGGCTGAACAGAGCGCTGCCAGCGCTTCAGGAGCGCATCCTGCGCTTGGATTGCTGTTTCTGTGACTTTCTGGAGCGCTGCCAGCGCTTGGGAGGTGCTGCCTGCGCTGGTGCTCCTGCCCAGAATTTTTATTTTATTTTATTCTTGTAGAAAATTTCCCAAGCTTCGCGTGGACAGTAAGATCGTCCAAAACGGACTTCTAGAGCTCCAGATATGGCCAAAACAGTGTAGACTGCGCAACATTCCCTGAAATCCACAATATGCGCATTTCTCATCCGTTTTCTCTTCCAATTCTTTCGCCACTTCCCGTTCTTCAATTCTTAAGCGTTATGATCTTCATGGTAGCCTAGGGAAATACGCCATCCTTCATCCATTGCTCAATTTCAACTCCAAGATCAATGAAAACCACCAATCCTAGCCGATAATTGCAATCCTGCACAATTACACAAAACACATCAGAACTACAACAAACTTGAGGCCAAGTGAATCAATTTAAGCCGATATGGAACACTCCAAGTGGATATAAAATCCACTTATCACACCCCCAAACTTAAACCGATGCTTGTCCTCAAACATAAACAACTAAAACTAACTAACTAGTACCACTTCCGTAGGTGATCACGGTTGCATTTGGTATATGTAATAGCCTTTTAAACCCCTAGGCAGCCCTAGTGGACGAGTAAGCACTACGCCATAGATGGCCTATCGCAACCTTTTGACATGGGTGTTACCACTACGGGTGTTACCATAGCTATGAAAATTTTGACCTATCGCAACCTTTTGATTGTGGTGTTACCATAGTCACAAAAGTATGTTACTTTAGTTATAAAGGTGTTAACAATGGGTAACACCATGAGGTGTGTTACCATAGAGTATTCATTAACAAAATTTTAATTTTATTTAAAATTAATGATTTAATAATTATTTGACTTTAAAAACAATTAATTTTAACAAAATCATTAAAATTATCCTTTTAAAACGTAATATTCCATCAAATAATTAAATTATTGATTTTTCATAAATATTAAATTATGTTTATAAATTTCACATAAAAAGGTTTTAAAATAAAGTAATATCAAAAAATTATTAAATTTTACCTAAATTCATTAAAAAATTTAATAAAGAAAACTAAGTTATGTATAAATTGTGAATTATTACAAAATTATGAAAATAATAGATTTAACAATAAAATTGTAATTTCAAGAAATTAAAATAATTGATAATATTTACAAAAATAAAAAAAGTGAGTAAAAATATAAAAAAAGAAAGTAAATTCTTTAACTTATAAAAATTTTACTAAATTCTTTAAATTATTACAATATAATTAACATAAATTCGTAATATTTTTTTAAAAAGAAAATAAAAGAAAAGTACAACACTGTAAATTAATGAGATGGGCTGAGCGGCAAACAAATACACAAAGCGGCAAAACAAAAATTTAGAATTAGGGTCAAATACAAGTCTAGAGGAAAATTGGGGTAAATAAACTTCTATCATTGTAAAAAATTAATATTCCATCAAATAATTAAATTATTGATATTTCATAAATATTAAAAAAACAATAGAAAAATAATAGAAAAATGTACACTGCATTATTATGATTGGGCTGAATTTTTGTGTTTGGCTGAGCGGCAAAACGAAATACAGAGCGGCAAAACGAAAATTTTGTATTAGGTAATATTTACCCCCAATTCTCCCCCTTCTCTCACTTCTCTCACTTCTCAATTCTCTCCCCCTCCCTCTGTGTTAATCGAAGCTTGGTTATCAAAGGTGTTTGGTTAACCTCTCCCCCTCTCTCTGTGTTAATCGAAGCATGGTTAGTCTCTCTCCCTCTCTCTCCCCCTCCCTCTATATCTCAATTATATTGTGGTTCTCAGTGTCTGTTAGCTTATGTTTGTATTTTAACACATTAATTTGGTTAGCAGCTCCGTCTTTTGGTTTGGTTAGCAGCTCCGTCTTTTGGTTTGGTTAGCAGCTCCGTCTCATGTTCCTGTACCACTCCTCAAGTTTGTGGTTTTTTTAAATTGTGTAATTCAATTGACACTAAGTGTTTGAATTTGCTCTGTCTCATTCTCTGTCTCTTAGCTCTTAGAAGTTATTATTGGTGTATATACAAAACTGTTCTAATTAGGTTATTATTGCCTTGACCAGGATATATGAGGTGTGTTTTATACATTGGTTAGTGTCATTTTTATTGTGTTTTTGGTACATGATTAGTGCTAAAATCTGATTGTTTGTGTTTGTACCCATGTATGCTAACTTGCCTTAAAATCCATACCATTCCATTATATATGTAACATGCCTTATTTACATACTAGTTTTTTCGGCCAGCTACTCTAAGTTGGCCTGAACTTTGATCTAAATAATTACCAAAAGTGTAACTGGTTTATCTTTCCACAAACAGCTATTAACCATCCAAACATGGTAGGTCTATATGCATCTGCAATTGAGTTGTTTAATTTCTTTTATAATGTGATTTGCATTTGGACAAGCATGTAGAAAAAGTGAGCTCTTTTAAATTGATAAGAAAATTCAGCTACACTAGTACAGGTGAGCTTGGCGATACAGTTACAGGTGAGCGTTCAAGCTTACACTAGTACATAAATGATAGCATATGAACTAATAAGTTCTTGGCGAAGGCCTGCTTGGCTACTTAATAAAATTCCATGCCTTAAAATATTCTACTCTGCCATTTCTTTGAATCAGCCGGGGACTCCTATACATTTTTGGTGAACTGGTTCAAAAGGTTCCCACAGTACAAGTCCCATGAATTCTACATTTCAGGGGAGAGTTATGCAAGTATGTACATTCATAAAAATATAGGCAAGCATATGTATAGGAATTAATTGATAAATATCCTAAGATATATTTGATTACCTTGTTGGATTACAGGTCACTATTTGATAAGAACATGTATGTCCCGAAGAAAGAATACATTAACTTCAAGGGCTTTATGGTGATCATATCTCTAATTACTACCTCCTCCATGAATTCTCTTGATTCTCGACAATTTTACTCAAACTTTGTTCAGTAAAATGAATGATTCACGACATTAAGTGACATTACCTAATGCTGCCAAGATGCTAATTAGAAGTTACTGGTGATTGCAGATTGGTAATGCATTGATGGACGATGAAACTGATCAGTTTTTGGTCACTACAATCTGCCTGTGTTTACAGAGTGGGTACATATTGACCACTGTGACATTGTAAATAAGGGCAGTGTACAACAACCATTGACCAAAGAGGCCACTAATGGCAGGTAATAGCGAAAGGTGTAGCTCAGGGTATTTCTATCAACTACAAACTAACTGACTATTACAATATTATGTAATCCCATCGTGTATTCTTCGAATTGGCTCCCCCATCTATGAGAATCAGAGACCCAAAGTTCACCTTAAACTAAAAGATTTTGTTATAGTTGTTTCTTGTGACCTGTGGGGATGTGACGAACTAGAAATGTAAAAGGATATTAAGGCACACGTTTGCATGTGAAGACAAATTCTTAAGTCACATTTCAGGATAATAATGATGGCTATTAATAATAAGCCGTGGAATATATTTTAGAGAAATTGTGATCTGTGTGCCAAAAAAATATAGGAATCTTGTGAAATGCCTTCTGTTATAATAGGCTTATTATACTCGTGTTTTATTGTTGAAATGTGGCTGTTACTTATACTCTTTTTTATTGAACTCCAGGGCTCTTCGTGGCAACAATGTGCTATCTTCAGTTCTTCCCACCACCATATCACACTGATGGTAGGCCCTTTAGCTCTCCTTTCACTTTTTGTTCATCATCTTACTTTATGGCAGTTATTCACTATAAATTAAGTTCTATTCCCCCCCTCTTCCCATTTCTAGTGGACAAGCATTTCTTTGTTGTACTACTGCTTATGGCATACCAGTTCTAAATCACTTAGTCTTAGTTCTTTATTGCTATTGGTTGGTTAATCTGGTGTTTACTGAAATAATACGACAATATAGTAGTAGACCTGGGTTTTAGTTTTTGTGATAAATATCATGTCTCAAGTGTTATTATAGTAGTCAATACTTGCACAATTAGCATGATATTAGTCATGTTGATTTGTACCACTGCAATACCAATCAGAACTTGACATTGCAGCTAAAACTATGTTAGATTTTCTATTGTGATTCCGAAAATATTGTTCAAGGGGCTTATGCTTTAGAATCTGTATGATGTTGTTTTAGGCTGGGGTCCATACGCACATTTTGATGCTGTAGAAGAATCACGCTCTAATGCTCCTGCGAATGGATTTGACATGCATGAGACACAGTTTCAACCTGCAAGGAACGCTGAATTTGTGACAGTGCCTTTAGGCCACAACTCGAGCTTGCAGCTGAATGACATGGAAGCTGGCAGAATATAGGGCTGTTACTCTGATTTGTATTTTTCCTAGCCTAGATATATGTAGCTCTGATTTGATGGATTTGATGTAGTTGCTGGTGGATTTGAATTATTGTTGGTTTGTTTCTGGGAATTCAATATTATGTTGGTGCATTTTTATTTTGTTACATAAAAGTTACAATAGGTACAAAGTGTGTTGCAATAGGCTATTATTTTTTATCATTGTATGTGTTACAGTAGGTAATATTAGGTGTTACAATAGGCCTTGCAAAATGATCATGTGGGTCCCACAATAGGCCCAAAAAAGTGAGACCTAGATGTGGGCCCCACATGTGGGTCCCACATGTGACACCTGTGCAAAATTGTATTATCTGTTGTAACACACAAACTATGTTACTATAGAGTGTTTAAGATGTTGCTATAGAGGTTTTTGGTAACCACATTTGCTATGTTACCTTAGGCTGTGTTTTGATGTTACCTTAGATACCTGTAGTTACTGCTAAGAACCTAACACAGCTGAAGTGTTACCATAGCCCTATTTTGGCCTATGGTAACTTCAAAATGGGGTCTATGGTAACATAGTTTGGGGGTTGCTATAGGCCATCTATGGCGTAGTGAAGGTCTCGTGAGGGCCTACAGCGAATGTACCCTTAAAATCCAATGCAATGCAATGCATGAATGCAACTATTATAAAAATACAAAGAATATAGTAATAATATCCTACCATACCTTCAAATCCTCTCATGCCATATCAACTTAAGAATCAAAGTAAATACGCAATGTCTTGGTATCGAAAGTGCAAATATTCACATAGTCTACTCAATGAACATACATAAGTTCTCAAAAGCCCATGTCAAATGTAAGAATAAGTTAGTAAACATGCTAAGCCTACAAGAGTACATCTTTGAGTCAAAACTCGGGATCTCATACGCAAAAATAAGCAAACACTCACAATCCACTCACAAAAGAATATTCACTCAAGAACAAGGGTAAGTGTATCACTCAATTCCAACAAAATCATAAGCACGCTTGACATTTGGTATCAATCTAACTCTTAACACAACATACATCAATGACAATAATCAAAAGGTCTTTATTTGGGTTGTAACGGGGCTAGGGACAAGGTATGTCAAATAAGCCAAAACAGGTGAAGTGTCAAAAGCTAGTAGTACCATAATAAATCATACACAACACCCTATTTCCCCCCCCCCCACATAATCTATTATTAAAACAAACACTCGACTAGTCGACTAAAGTAGGATCACAACAAACACAAACATGCTCTCATAATATTTTTTTTTCGAGAGCTCAATATAACACAAACAATAATATAAACAATAACAATGATCCCACAATTAATTACATATGCCGATTGTTGCGTAAAATCTAGATGTGCAAGTGTACACAATCGCAAGCAAGTAATATAGTAATAAATACCAGATATCATTCCTCAAGGACTGTAAATTTGTGTAAATCGCAAGGAATATCTAACAACTTGGTTATCGAGCACAAAAATATTGATTGTTGATTTTTATAACTAAACTAATTATAAGAACTAATTTAACCAACTAATTATACTAGAGAAGAGAGTGTGATGTGTTTCAAATATGAGAAGATAAGTCAAGATAATTACTTACCCCTAACACGTGAAAATCAGTAATAAAGTTGCAGAGCACTTAGCAAGTTCACAGTCTACTAGCAAGAATTCAATGGTCACAGGTTTCTCTCGAAATCACTATGGTATAATTCCTATCAAATAAACTAACATATGTCTATGCCAATTTACTCTTCAGAATATAGTTATGCGCCAATTCACAAAGCTAGGCATGGTCACAATATATGTCTATACCGTAACAATATTACAATCAAAAGATTATAAGCATACACCACTCAAGTCTTATGTCAGTTAAATATAACCCTCTCAGTATTATAATTAACTCATTAACCTACTAAAGTTGATCAGACAATAGTAAGTATTAGTATAAAAAACACTTGAATGAATAAACTGCAGAATCGCATACAGTACTCTTTAACAAAACACCAATAATCCCATGCTAGGGTTCCATAAAAATCCCAACTCAATAAATTTAGTTCATAATGAAAATCTCAAAATCATACAAGAATTGATAGGACATATTCATAATTAAAAGAGTTAAGGAGAGAATTCTAAACAAAAAGTTGAAGAGAACAAATCCAGTTGAACGTCTTCAATGGCTGAAATCTCCTTCTTCTCGCTTCTTCTTTCTCTCTGTTCGTGTGCCTCTCTCGTACCATGTGTATATCCCCACAATTAGGTCTGATCTATATCTAATAATATCTCTAATAAAAGTATTTTTAATTATTTAATATAATTACAAGGAAATTTCCCAATCAAAATTGAATTCCAAGAAGAGGAAATTCGTAACTCCCTTTTGGGCTCTGTTTCTCTGCAGATTAGGCCGGATTTTAAATACAAGACCACTTCTAAATTGAAGCCCTTCTCATAAGCTTTCCGTGGGCTGTTGAATCGCCTAAAACGGACTTCTAGAACTCCAGATATGGCCCAAACAGTGCAGACTGCGCAAGCACCCCGTAAAATCCGATTTTTAATCAAATTTATCTCCAACTCTTGCTATTTAAGCTCCAAGCCCTCCTTTGTTATAACTCCTTGATACCTACAATAAAACATTAAAATTATTAAATAAAAATCCAAATCAATGCAAAATAACTTAATTATAGGGACAATATTATGATTAAATACACACTTATCACATCCCCACACTTAGCATCTTGCACGTCCTCGGGCAAAGAAGAAAGATAAAAACTAAGTCCTGACTAACTAATACCACTTCCGTAGGTAATCACGGTTGCATTTGGCATATGCAACAAGCCCTTTAAACCCCAAGGTAGCCCAAGTGGACGAGTAAGGTCTCGTGAGGGTTTGTAATGAATTTACCCACAAAATTCCTAATTTTTATTATGACTGCCAACTCTCAAACATGAAATATATCATAGCACTCCACACATGCAAACGTAATCATGTAATAGCTCGTAGATGTCATATAATGCGATTCCTCAACTTTACACACCAACACAACTATTCAAGCACGCACACATAGTCTCAAAAGACTAAAATATCATGAATAACATCAAAGTCTCAATCAACAAGGAAATAGCATGCTTAGGATGGAAAATAACCTCACAAACACTCAAATCACACAAGTGTTTAGGTGCAACTGTATCACTCAAGTTCAATCAAATGCACATGTGCTACCATAAGCTTGCTTGTCCACCAAAATCTCTAGACTTCGTGTTCGTATAAATCAAAAGGTCTTTGTCAAGGGTTGTAACGAGGCTTAGGTGCGGGGGAAGGAAATCAAAGAAATAGGCTAACAAGTGGCTAAACTTGACAACTAATAGAGCATAATGTTCATATACACTTAAAGCATTCAACATGAAACTAACCTTGAGATATTATCCCACATAATAATGTAAACCCATAAATTTCACATTGCAAGAACCATTGAACATACACTTTTTTTTTTCTCTTTTTTTTCACTTTCTGCTTCCTCCTTTTTTTTATTGATTCGAGTGACTTTATTGAAGTGTCACGAAGAAGGAATAGCCAAACCAATTCAATTCCCACCCAAAATTTCACACAATGGCAAAGATATCCCCACACTTAATATTTTACCGATCTCACGTATACATCACAATGCTCTACTAGTCAATCAAGACAAGAAGAAATATATAAGCTCAAGAATTAACTGGTGATATATGAAGAAAAAGGATATAGGCTCAAGGGGGCTCACTAAGGATTATTTTAAGGGTACTGTTTGGGACAATACGGTTAATCCTAGTGCCTTTATCATTTTTACACAATACAAAATATCAATATACGCATGACCTGGTTTAAAGCAAGTTCTAGAGCAACACATGCAATGACGAATATCTCACCACAAAAAAAATAGATTGATAAAAGATGTATCAATCAAAAATTAAGGCTCAAGATCTCACATGGTGATAGCATGCCATACTCATCAAAATTGACAATGACGTACATTCAAGTTTTTAATTTTCGCAAGCACGTACAAGACATCATCATGTATAAGGTATTTTACGCTAAGGAGACATACATACGACACTCGAAAAATTAGCCCACATGGTGTGTACTTATCCTTATTAACATGCTATATTGACAAGGCAATCAATTTTTTAAGTTTTCTAATTTTTTTTTTAACTAACCTAAAATAAAATCTAAAAAATAAATATCTAATGTCCTAAAAAAACTAAGAAAAGAAAAGAAAAATCCTAATTTTTTTTATGTTGGAAATCCCTCCCCACACTTAAGCGGTTCATTGTCCCCAATTAATAATAATATTTATATAACATCTAAAATTAAAAAGATTCTAAAAGAAATACAAAAAAATATATTATACAAATAAAGGTTAAAAATACTCCCCTAGTGTTGCATGATGTGCCTTGAAAAAAATGTAGTCGAAGCTTGCAAAAGTTGGAGTCTAATAGCTTAAATTCACTAATCAGCATCCTTTTATTGATTTAAGCATACAAATTGTAGCAGCTGTGGCAACCTGGTGTAGTGGCTGAGTGCATTGACTTCCATTCAAAGGGTCAGGGGTTCAACTCCTTTGGCCAGCAAACATTTTAAAGAACTTTAAGCAGCTGACTGGATTTGGCACACACGGACAATTGCATGGTAACTGGGCTGGACCAAGCCTTGATATGGGTCAGATAGAAATATTAATGGGCCGTGTATGCAAACATGCATGTAGAGTTAGACAGATGGACACTGCTACTGCTGCGGGGTGATACCACGCACGCGCCATACAAACTACCAGGGAATTTCGCACCGCAGGAAGTAAACTTGTACCGCGGGAAGACAGAACAGAAAAGCGCGCACCCGTATGAAAATTAATGATGCAGAGAGCGTAAACCACGGGTTCCAAAATTCTATACCCCGGTATTTTTTTTTTTTTGAAATACCTATACCCCGGTATTTAATCTCTGCCAATTTCACTTTAGAAAACACACGGCCAGCACAGAGGAAGCACGCCCATCAAATTATTTCTGTTTTTTTTTCAAAATTTGCACGGCTGCTTCTAAATTGCACAACCAACTTTTTTTTTTCCAATATAACTCCTTCCCAATCTTACTTTTTTTTTTCGCTGAAATACTTCACACAAACTCATCAAGGCATCTTGTGGGAGCGAGAAAAAATATATATATAAAATAAAAAATATCTAAACTAAAAAATATATATATACAAAAAAAAATGAAACAAAAATTTACTAACCTTACAAAAATCATGGTTTGCCTCCCAAGAATCGCCTTTCTTTAACGTCTTTAGCTAGACATGACAACGGGCTTTCGATTTGATAATTTCACACCGTAGTGTAAAATTCCACATCGCAACTTTATATGGCCATTTAATTATCTTTTTCGGGCCAATGTCTTTGATGATAAGGTTCAACGTTCTCCGCTGCTCAAAAGAACCCATTGTAGTGTCCACTAACAAAATTTTCGTGTCTATAAAGCACATACTATCACGAAAAACTGAAATATCTCTTCCAACTTTCTTGTCCGGAGGTAATTCTGCTGAGATGATGATTGAAGATGTTGAAAATAAGCTCGAATAAACCTCTTGAGACTGAGAGGACATCAACTTTAATTCCAAATCAGGTGGTTCTTTAATAGAGGCTTTTGGAGGTTTGACTTCTGCAGGCAGCACTTCCAATGGTTCAAAATAATGCATTATTTCTGCATCTTGTGAATTAACCTCCAACAAAGATAGATGCTCCTCTTCCTTATTCTCATGTCCGAAATCTGGAATCATGGGCTGCTCCGATGGATCTTCGTACGAATTATGCTCTATTTTATCAGAAACTAGAACATCTTCTATTGATATTGTTGAAGACTCCTCTACATATCCTTCATCAACAGATGTCGTTTGAGAGACCTCCACCACATAATCGCTTTCAACTAACACGGGCTCTGAATACTCCTTCCCAATAACTTTATGATTATCAATATCACCTTGTAGAGGTGCTTGAATCTTTATTTCATCAACTGGCTCCTCAACTTGATTCCCTAAGTTCCTCAACAAATTTGATTGATTCTTTATAGCTTGCATCAACAAAGTTTTTAGAGAACTATGCTCTTCTTCTTCACGCTCTTGTTGTTGAGGTTGTTGAAAACATGAATAACCAGGGCTCACTGATGAAGTTCCAAGATAAGCTCCTTCATTACTCAATGGATTAGTGGGAGGTTGCGTCCATGACTGGTTGCAAGAATCGGAATACGAACTACTCCAACTTTGATTACCCGCAAAGCAAATAGAATCTGGATTGGAATAACAATAGTCATAGGTATGGGCACCACAACAATAAACACACGAAACATTGTTAGCTTGGCTCCGTGGTGGACTCATTGGTTGCCACATAGGTTGATTTACTCTCATGCACATATTCTTAAGCATCTCCGACACAGAAGATAATCTACCCTGTATCGAAAGAAGTTCTTGATCTCGTGTAGCACACTCTTCATCATACACCATACCCATCGCATATGGAGAATACATAACTTTATGTTGTTAACCTGAAAAACAACAAGAGTTACCAAAGTAAGCTCCACAAAATAAACCAAACTGCAAGATGATTAATTTTGCAATAAACACTATAACAGTCCCCGGCAGCGGCGCCAAAAACTTGTTGCGTAAAATCTAGATGTGCAAGTGTACACAATCGCAAGCAAGTAATATAGTAATAAATACCAGATATCGTTCCTCAAGGACTGTAAATTTGTGTAAATCGCAAGGAATATCTAACAACTTGGTTATCGAGCACAAAAATATTGATTGTTGATTTTTATAACTAAACTAATTATAAGAACTAATTTAACCAACTAATTATACTAGAGAAGAGAGTGTGATGTGTTTCAAATATGAGAAGATAAGTTAAGATAATTACTTACCCCTAACACGTGAAAATCAGTAATAAAGTTGCAGAGCACTTAACAAGTTCACAGTCTACTAGCAAGAATTCAATGGTCACAGGTTTCTCTCGAAATCACTATGGTATAATTCCTATCAAATAAACTAACATATGTCTATGCCAATTTACTCTTCAGAATATAGTTATGCGCCAATTCACAAAGCTATGCATGGTCACAATATATGTCTATACCGTAACAATATTACAATCAAAAGATTATAAGCATACACCACTCAAGTCTTATGTCAGTTAAATATAACCCTCTTAGTATTATAATTAACTCATTAACCTACTAAAGTTGATCAGACAATAGCAAGTATTAGCATAAAAAACAATTGAATGAATAAACTGCAGAATCGCATACAGTACTCTTTAACAAAACACCAATAATCCCATGCTAGGGTTCCATAAAAATCCCAACTCAATAAATTTAGTTAATAATGAAAATCTCAAAATCATACAAGAATTGATAGGACATATTCATAATTAAAAGAGTTAAGGAGAGAATTCTAAACAAAAAGTTGAAGAGAACAAATCCAGTTGAACGTCTTCAATGGCTGAAATCTCCTTCTCGCTTCTTCTTTCTCTCTGTTCGTGTGCCTCTCTCGTACCATGTGTATCTCCCCACAATTAGGTCTGATCTATATCTAATAATATCTCTAATAAAAGTATTTTTAATTATTTAATATAATTACAAGGAAATTTCCCAATCAAAATTGAATTCCAAGAAGAGGAAATTCGTAACTCCCTTTTGGGCTCTGTTTCTGGGCAGATTAGGCCGGATTTTAAATACAATACCACTTCTAAATTGAAGCCCCTCTCATAAGCTTCCCGTGGGCTGTTGAATCGCCTAAAACGGACTTCTGGAACTCCAGATATGGCCCAAACAGTGCAGACTGCGCAAGCACCCCGTAAAATCCGATTTTTAATCAAATTTATCTCCAACTCTTGCTATTTAAGCTCCAAGCCCTCCTTTATTATAACTCCTTGATACCTACAATAAAACATTAAAATTATTAAATAAAAATCCAAATCAATGCAAAATAACTTAATTATAGGGACAATATTATGATTAAATACACACTTATCACCGATTATCAAGTAAACAACCAAACCCAATTTTCAATACTTCCCTCAAAAGTAAGACCAACAATAACCCCTCCTTGCACACCTTATTACTCCCTTAAGCACTCTACTAGCCTTTGACAATGTGGGTTCAAATTAATGTACGGCCAATACAAGAAAAAGGTCTAGGCAAGTAATGTGGTATGTCCCCGAAAAAAAAAGGATTAAGCTCAACGGGTTAACTAATTGATCATGTAAATATGGTGTGGTAATATTGGAAAATATGCGGTTATTCCTAAATGGCTTTATCATTTTAATCGTCAAATAATGTCATGCGTTTCAAGAAAGACCTCAAATAACTGCTAGCAATACAAACAATCCGTGGACACACAAGCAAACGAATAAATTGCAACAAATATGCAATAAGGCTAAAAAACTCACTTGGTGGAAAAACATACTCAATCCCAAGCAAAAATCTCTCTAATGCACCGACTTGTATTCAAAGCATGCAAACTAAATCATCTTGCACATATTCATGTCCTTCTAATCACTTACAACATTCAATAAGTCTACTAGCTTCAACTCACTAGTGTATGTGTGTGCACAAGAACAAAGCATATCACTTCTCAATCAAAAGCGTCAACAACAAAAAATTCCTATCAAGCATGGGTGCAAATGCAAACTATTATGAACTCACATGAAATACGAACATAAAAACAGAATGTCCTATATGAAACAAACGTAGATAATACGAACATAAATGCATAATTTACTACTACTAATATGCAAAGCATGAAAGCCTACATGAACACATAATACAACAACAACTACTAATCCCCCAAACCACCCCCAAACTTAAAATATTCAATGTCCCCATTGAATTAAAGGTAATACAAGGGATAGCAGGAAACATACCTAAATAAAAATGCCGAAAAACGTGGGTTGCCTCTCACGAAGCGCTTGTTTAGAGTCAATTTGCTTGACTACGTCCAAGCCTCCATTAAGGATGATAATAGTTGGCCTGGTCATCTCTTCGTGAGACTTCATCGTCATCACGGCGGCACACTTTCTGCCCCTTCTCATCGCTTGGCCTATTCGTGTAACAACTCTGTCCTATTCCAATGCCTTCATCTGTTGACCCAAAATCTGTCAATTTGTAGAACAACATACACTCGCGGGCTTCACTTGAATATAATGGAGGAGGGTAAATGTAAGTTGCTGAAGCCTTTGGTTCCTCAAATAGAACTTCCTCCATTGGCTCTAATGCGTTACCTCCATCTTTATACTCTGAGACAAGTAGAAGACCTGCATCTTTCCCATGTTCATCAACCTCTTGGTACGCACATACCAATTTTTAAAATTTGTGCAACTCATCAGTGTCTATCCCAAATAGTGCCCTTTCCAAATCATCCACCATCCTAACATGATCAAATTCCTCACATGGCTTGTGATCACTCACCTCACCTTGGAATCTATCTACCTCAATTATGCATGCAGTACCTTGCTCCAAGTCACCGTTATTTTCTGGAATTACCTCTAGTATGAATTGTTGTTTCTCTTGTTCCACAGCACTCACAACTCGAGCAACTAGTATCTCCAAAGATTTGAGAGACTCCTCATTACTCTTTACAAGCATCCTAAGCTCCTCCATAGCATCAACCTCATCTGACTGAAAAGTAGGAGTAGGTTGCTGATGTTGAAACTCTTCATTATCAAAGAAATATGACATATTTAGAACATCTTGCTGGTACTGTTGAGGATGGTATTGAAAATATGGTTGTTCCTCATAAGTGACATATGGATCAACTCCTTCGTAGTAACAATATTGTGAGGGATCATGAACGCCCAAACACTGCTCACATTGCTGAGGCATGGATGTCCTCGAATATGCCCACCATGGCAACTCCTCGCATGTCATCTTTAAACACTCAAGTACCTGAACACACCGAACTAAACAAGATAGGTAAGAAAAAATCTGAGTCAGTGAACTCTAATGACCACTATTGACAAGCAGATAAACTAAAAATAAAACACCGATGATCCCCGGCAGCGGCGCCAAAAACTTGTTTGCACTAAATCACGCAAGCGTACGTGGTCACAAGTAATATATGAATAAGTCGAGTTCGTTCCCACAGAGATCTGGTTATGATTTTAATTCAGTTTGTACCTATGCAACAATGTATGGTTATTATGCACTGCTAAGACAATTAACAATATTGGGTTTTGATTATCTAATTTAACTAAAAAAACAATTTAATAAAACTAAGAATTACTTAACTAATGATAATTAAGATCGAATTACTTATGCAAGATAAACCATGTGATCTTAACTTCATTAAATACTTCGCTTAGATCTGACGCTTTTAATCACTATATGCAATGGTTATGATATCTGATCAGACAACACGAAACAAGTACACGCTACCTCTCAGTATACGTATACCAAACTATCCATACATCCACAAAAGAGATAGAAGATGAATAGACACCAATTATGCTTAGACTCTATATCTCTATAAGATTTAAAAACATAACGGTTGAAGAACAAGTTGTCTATTATGATCACATAGGGCAGCATAATATCTCTATTTACGCTATAAATCATGATGTTAAAACATCAACCTATCCTATGCTAGCATGGCAAGTTCTAAATCTCAAGATCCATTCTCGCTTCACAAGAGATTAACAAATTAGATGTTAGCTACGCATCTAAATTCATAAAGCACAACCATACGAGGATATCATATAAACACCACACACAGATCTTTAAAGCATCAAGATACTAAAACTCCATAAATAAATCCGTTAGAATCCCATGACAACGATTAGTTCATAATCGAACCTCTCGTCATCATGGGATCAAGTGAAACCATGATAATGAAACAAGATATGAATTCTATATTATAATATGCTAACTAATGATGTTCATCAAATTACAATGGTAAGATGTGTTTAAATAGGCTCTAGAAGTCTTGCCCAACAAGAAAATACCCTACAATACAATTGGAAATTGATTTTGGTACAAGAAAATACCAAAAATACAATTAGAATTTGAATAAGGGGAAAAATAGTCATTTTTCAGGATGTTCAGGCTGAACAGAGCGCTGCCAGTGCTTCAGGAGCGCAGCTTGCGCTTGGATTGCTGTTTCTGTGACTTTCTGGAGCGCTGCCAGCGCTTGGGAGGCGCTGCCTGCGCTGGTGCTCCTGCCCATAATTTATTTTGCTTTATTCTTGTAGAAAATTTCCCAAGCTTCGTGTGGACCGTAAGATCGTCCAAAACGGACTTCTAGAGCTCCAGATATGGCCAAAACAGTGTAGACTGCGCAACATTCCCTAAAATCCACAATTAGCGCATTTCTCATCCGTTTTCTCTTCCGATTCTTTCGCCACTTCCCGTTCTTCAATTCTTAAGCGTTATGATCTTCATGGTAGCCTAGGGAAATACGCCATCCTTCATTCCATTGCTCAATTTCAACTCCAAGATCAATGAAAACCACCAATCCTAGCCGATAATTGCACTACACCATAAAAGGCCTACGACCACATTTAGAGCCTATGTTGCCTTTGGATATGTTGCCTTTGCCATGCATGTTTGTGGCTATTACAACATTATCATTTTTATGTTGCCTTAAGTAGCAGAAATATGTTGGCATAGAATAAAAGTGTTTACATGTTGCCGTAGGTATGAAATTGTGTTGCCATAATTTTGCAATGAACAAAATTTTATATTTTTTACTAAAAATATTTTCTTTTATTTTTTTCACATGAAAATTACTTTATTTGGATAAAAATTAAAGCAAGAAGTTTAAAAAAAATCTAGAATATGTCCGTAGAAGTAAATATTTCATTAAAAAGGTTAAAACATTTTAAGGTGAATAATTTTATTTTTATGTTCATTAAATATTATTTAACAAAAATTTTAAAATGATTTGTTATCTAAATAAATTTTTATATATCATTAAAATAAAAATATTGTCTTATATGATAAAAAATATTTGAATATATTATTTCAGATTATATAAAAAGAATTGAATCCTTAAATAACAATTTAATTAATTGTCCAAATAAATGAAAGAATAAAAAAATAAATTATTTTTTTCCCTTATAAGAGACAAAAAAAATGAAAATTTAGGAAAAATTGGATCAATCATGAGCGGCAAAATTACCGCCTCATCCAAAATTTTCAACAACATCAAAATATATTCCTTTTTCACTCAACTTCATTTTTCCTCCTTCTCTGATAGGCGGTAGCTCTGCTCGTCTATCTCTCTCTCTCTCTCTCTCTCTCTCTCTCTCTCTCTTTATCTCCTACTCTCTCTCCCACTCTCACAAGCACACACTAACTCTATAATTCTATTTCCGATGGATATGTATTAAATTCAATTCTTTTTTTCTTTTAAATTACAGGTAATTAGGGCTTCAACTTTTGGGCTTCTTTACAGGTAATCTCAAACTTGATTTAGGCTTTTGCTTTGTGTGATTTAAACTTGATTTAGGACTTTGATGAAGTTCCGCTGGTTTGGGTAAATTTGGGGGTTTCTTCTATTTGAGGCTTCCTCTATTGATTGTGTTTTGAAATAGGGTTTTTTAATTTGTGTTGAAATTGGTTTGAATTTAAGAACTCAAATTAATTAACTGCTCTTTGATTATTTCGGGTACTACAGCTTTGCCTTTTCATATTATAAGGAGTTCTGATGCGGCTGCAGAACAGGACACAAACTGTACACAATGGTCAGGTATGGTAGTTGCATGCCGCAAATGCTTAAAATACCTGCTACTGCCAGGTATCGAAATGTTCTAGTAGATGCTTGATTGTTACATGTTTGTTGATTTCTCCTATGTGCATACTGCTATCAATTGGGAGTTCTGATATTGACAACTTTCATATTAACTATACACACCTTTTTCAATTTGTATGATGAAAGAAAGATCTGATGTTTCTAGAATGCAAGGATTAGTGTATGGTTTTGTTAGTTTAGTGCAGGATATAGCAGAGTTACCATTAATATGTGTGGAATTGAATTATATAGATGTGATATTATCTCATTATTAAAGGCAGAGTAGTTTACAAAGACCGATTCTTATAAAGTCTGAGTCTGATTAACTCACTGGCTTAGCATGGGATGTTTTCGTTTTCTAGACAAGTTTCGAAGTCTCCACATAGCAAGCATTCTCAGCGCAGGCTTTTGCGCTTGGTGACTAGTTCACTCTTGTTTTCTATCCAGTTATTCGATCTAAAGATGCCAAAGCTGCTGATGCATTCGAATGTATTGTCAATGAATGTGCATTTTAATGATATTGTCAATCAATGTGCATTTCTGGTTTTGAATTTTCATTCTGTCACATTCTGGTTTTGTGTTCCATTCTGATTTTTGATAGGAGCTTCATTGCTTTCAGACTATCACTTGCTTTCAGGTATCGCGTATATCACATAATTTACTGTTATCGATTGTCTGACTTTGTGATGGTATGGTGTTTTTTTGTATGAATCCATTATTTGTATTATGTTAATCTTTATATATTAATTAAGATAAGAATGTTTATTTTTTAATATTGGGATGGTACTGAATATGAAAAATTATGTCTATCTTCTGTTTCTATTTTATCTTCTTGGTTTAATATTTGACTTGCAAAATATGTTTTATCATTTCTCTTGTCTTGTAGCATCCATCCACCGCCTGCCTTTGGTTCTTCTCCGAATCTTGCTGCCCTTGCAAGTGAAGTTAATAATGTTTCGAATGAGGACAGTTCTGGGAATGCCAATGCAAGGTTTTCTAGGTATTTTAGTTATTGTTATCTTTTGTGCTGTTTAATTGAATCATAGAATTTGCTTATTCATGCTTTCTAGGTTTGTATTGAAATACTTGCCTGTTTTTGTTGATTTTATGTAGACCCATGCATGAGATTACCTTTTCAACGGACGACAAGTCGAATGTGCTCAGTCAGGTAGTTTATTGGTCTAGACTCTAGATGCAGGAGTCGCAGCCTGTATTATATTTTACCTTTGTCTTTGGTTGGTAGTCTTCTTTCCAGTATGGAGTTTAGACATTCTTTCTCTCATTTGAGTAAACCATAAAGATAAAAGATGCGATTCTTACTAATATCTGTGTAATATTAGTGTTTTTATATTCTTTCCGATTCCAATATAACATATCCACGCCCCATTCGCATGTTGTATAAATGCCATGTCATTTTCTGATTGGCATGCTATGTTCTTACACTAATTTGCAACGTTTGATGGTTGACATTATATATTTGCTCATAAATGGTTCAAAATTGAAACTGCTCTTGGCAATGAGATCATATACTTTGACCTGTAGTTTTAGCACGCCCATCTATGACATTTTATGTGATATAATTTTCACAAGACGACATATGATCACATATTATGTAATATGTGATAATAATGGAAAATTATATCACATATTACATAAAATGTGATATAATTTGCACATGATTTTGTGGTTCTGCCTCTTAAATGGATAATATTTTGTATGAATTTTTAACGAGGTATTTTTGTGCTATTTACTGGTTTTGCTTTCTAGATTTCTTTGGGAAGGAGGCACTCCTAGTTGGAGAAAAATTGATCCGGCAATTGACCAAATTTCAGGTTAAGTATCTGTTCATCCATCTTTTATCCCTGCTTATTTTCTGTATATTCTCTTTTCTACAATATGAAAATATACCATTTTGGCTTTTGCATATTCTGGGCATTTGACATAAACAGAATGCTTGTCACGTATTTGCCTAGCAGTTTGTTCTTGAACTATTAGAAACATAGAGTTTGGATATAAGAGACAAAAAAAATTTTCTGCTGTGTTGGATATATTAGAAAACATAGTGTTTGGATATATTAGAAAACTTCATGAATAATATTTTCTTCTGTGTTGCAGGTCTATCGTGACAAAAAATGAGACGCAAGGATAGATATAAGAGGCTTGGAGTTGATGACAAAAAATGAGTTGGATTATTATAATGTAGATGGTTGAATAGATTATGATGCTTGGGAGTTTAATTATTTTTATAGTTCTAAGGATTATTATGTTATACTATGTTATGTGGTAATGAAAAAACAGGTTATGTTGATTTGGTTAATTTGGGAATGAATATATTCAAATTATGTATTTTTTGTTGTAAATAGTAAAGTGTTGCTATTGATGCTACAAAGTGTTGGCAAAAATGAAAATTAATGTGAAGAAATGTTGCTTAAAAATGTTGCTATAGGCAAAAATTTTTGTTGCCATTAAAGTGGTCTCCACAGTGGGCCCAAAATTAGGCCCCACTGTGGGTCCCAAAAGTGGGTCCTAAAAGTGGGGTCCACTTGTGGACCCACTATTTTTTAAAAAATTGTTATACAAAGGCAACATAATATTATGTTGCTAAAGACTAATAATAATGTTGCTATAACAAGTCTATGCCAACATTAAAACTGATGTTGCCATAGAGAATAAGAATGTTGCCATTGACCCCAAAGGCAACGGCAAAAATAGCAACATCATCAAAATGTTGCCTTAGGGGTTTTTTGGCCCTATTGCAACATATTTAGGGCCTACGGCAACACTTTTTCGGTGTTGCCGTAGGCCTTTTATGGTGTAGTGAATTGCAATCCTGCACAACTACACAAAACACATCAGAACTACAACAAACTTGAGGCCAAGTGAATCAATTTAAGCCGATATGGAACGCTCCAAGTGGATATAAAATCCACTTATCAGGGGGTGAATGGATTCTTGAACTTTTCTTGTTCTTGAATCTATGTAGCAGATAAGTGTTTGTGTGTGTGCAAATTTATAGGTGCGGATAAAGAATAACACAAGACACAATATCACTTTAATCTAATATATTATTAGATAAAGGTTGCTACAATCTGTGAATACAAATGGTAGTATTCTCAGCTTCGTTTTTCTCAGATAGATAGATCTTACAGTGTATGAAAAACTTAATCAACTAAAGAAGTGAGATTGTATTCTTATAGAACATGAATACAATCAGTTACTACAAATAAGGTTATAGGATAAATTACTTTCTTGTATGTCTATCCTTTTTGAGTAAGCATCCAAACGGCTACAGATTTGACTTTGCAAAGTTCTGTTCAGATCCACTTCTTTAGCTCTTTGTCTCTTCTATATCTCTCCAAGCTTCCTTGTAGGCTTTCCAGAGCACGTTACAGATTGTGGTCCATAAAGTGCATTGGCTTGTTGGAGGTTTCAGACTTGTACAATTTCTTCAGTATTTCATCTTCAAGAATGTATTCGAGAAGTGGCTAAGTGATTGATTCGAGAACTAGGATTAGATAACTGTGAGTTCTCGAATACTGTATGATTGACATATCGAATCACTTCTTGAATAACACTTTTCTCCAGGGTTCCTTGAGTTGTCGAATAGAACACTTGACTTATCGAATCCCTGAGATATCGAATAGCTTTCTAAGTCCTTGAGATATCGAATGGAACTTTGACCTGTTGACTCTTTGAGAACTCGAATACCACTTTGACTTGTTGACTTCTTGAGTTCTCGAATAGAGTATTTAGACATGTCGAATCTCTGAGATATCGAATGAGATATCGAACAGTTCATTCAGAGATATCGAACAGTGTCTTCTCAGATATCGAATCTCTGACTTCTCGAATGCTAGACTTCTCGAATAGACAAATGTACTTCTCGAATTGGTACTTAGGCAAATTCTTTATTTCTTCAAATCCCAACTGTGATTATTTGACAGTCTTTATCTTCTTGCTTGAGGCATGAACCTTGGAACTTCTTTCAAGCATTATTCTTGACTATATAAGTACAGTTACACAACTAGGATTTGATGCCTATTACAAGTACAAAACAAATAGAAACTCTACAACTAGAGGTTCCCTCAGTTAAGAGGTCATGTAAGTAATGCAAGGCATTACAAACAATTAGGCTTGTTATTAGATGTATACAGGCATGCCTCTGTGACTAATAAATAATATCTTCAGTAACTTATATTATTTATAAATAGAAAGAAAAATGCTAGGTACCCCAAATTGGTACTCAAAATAATTCCAAAATGTCAAGTATATGATTGTAATTGGTCATAACAAAATGGATCTCCCTGCATTCATACCAAACTCCCTCATCAAAATTTCCCAATTTGCCACATCAACTATACCACATCATTCGGGAGCAATTTTTTAGTATCAATTTAAGGTACCTAGCATTACTCAAATAGAAAACTAAGAATACGATGAGATGTGTAAGGTATCGTGAATTACGGAAGTCAGAAAGTCTTGTCTTTGTTTAAAAGTTCTTAAGTCCAAGGCAAAGTCAGGCCCAAACTATCTAAAATACATTTAGCACAAGCCCATCCTATAAACAGAGAAAGGAAGAAAAAGAACTCTTTACCTCGAGTATTTATAATAATCTTCATATATGTTTCTAGCGTGCATTGAAGGGTTATCAGCGCTGCTGAATGACTTTGAAAATCGAAAACTAATATCTGGGATCAAAGTAGTCAAATCTGTTCCTCCTATAACGCACATGTTCTTTGCGAACGATTCATATTTTTTTTTTGCAAGGCAAACATGCACTACACCATATATGGTCTATGGCAACACCCAAAATAAGTGTTAAAAATGCTGAAAAATGTTACCATAGGATTTAAGACAACACTTTGGTCAATTTTGAAGGTGTTGGGAATTTGCATGTGGGCTTAGAGGTTAAGGCAACACATTTTGTCAAAACTTTGGCAACATCAACATGATGTTGCCTTAGGCATTTATGCCAACATTTCATGCAAAATAGCAACACTATTTCCGGTGTTGGCATAAAGTCTATGGCAACACTGTCTACTTAACACCAACACCTTTGCGATGTTGCCATATAGCCTATTCCAACATCTTTATCCCTTTACAGCAACACCGGTTGGTATAAATTTTCTGAAAATTTATATTTTAATTATTAATTTTTTGGATTTTGTTTTAATTGTGATATTGTTAAAATTTTCAAAAATACAATAAAAAATTAACGCAAGTCAAGGTAAATTAAAATATAATTTGAATCAATCACATATATCAACTTTTATAAAACTAAAATATATCACTAATTTCGTTACAAAAAATTATTAATTACACAAGTCAAATCATTATACATTAATAAGAAGGTCCTCAAATTCCTGTGGCATTCTGGAACTTGCCCAACTCTCCGTATTCATAAGAAGTTATGATTTTTTGTCAATTGCTAGTTGTAATTCTTTAGCAGCCTCATGCACTTCTTCTAGCAAATCTCCTGGGCTTAATTTTTCCATCCTTTCAACCTTTTTTCCAAGCTCAAGTAACACTTTAGCACCTGCAGTGCCAACTTTCTGAATCTCGCTGCGAAAGACCTGTCGCAACTCAGCTGCTGCCTATAAATGTTAAATTATAAATTTGATATCAAATGGCATATTGATCCAAGTCTGTGCGCTTGCTTACTAAAGCTTCCAGCATTCTAAGTAGAAGAATTAATAGAACATATCAAAGTGTAAAATTACCAATGTAACAAGCAATACATGTGTCCACAATTGTTGTTTCTGCCACACCTGCATTGTTTGGGGTCAGTTAATGTAAATTTATTGGCGATGTTATGCCAATGAGCTTCAAACATATAAAACACATCATTTTACATACTACACAACAAAATATTCATCATTTAAGGGAAGAAGTAAAAAGAAGAATTAAAACTCATAGAAATTTATAATATCAGATGTACCGAAGGTATGATATGGAAATAACATTTATAGATCATACACCACACATTCATAACTTAAGAACATGGTCTGAGCCTCTTAAACAGTCACTTGTTAATATCTACTTAATAAGTCTCGTTTGTAAGAAATGTAAATGATAAATGAAAGAAGATCGCAAAGAATAACATCAGTTTGATCTGATTCCAAAAGATTGTCAATGTATTCAGCAAACCTGTTTGTACATGTGTGGATTAGTGATGCAGTTTAAATGTGAATGACACTTGCCAAGTCCAATACGAAATGCCTTAATATCTGCCAAGGAAAATCTGCGGAGGTCTAAATCCTCTATATACTTGAGAACCTTTTCCACACGATCTTGTTCCTTCCTGTTCAGTAGATTCATGATCCCCCTGCATAATATAACTCTTTTATTACATTTGAACAATGGCAACAAAAATGCCAAAGTAGAGATCGTGAAACTTATTGGCTGTATTAAGGAAATAATACACCTCTGATATGAACTTTGTCAATAAAAACCCTAAATCAGTGCTAGACCCCCAATCAGCCAATCCTCATCATTAGCTAAAATAAAATATACATGTAACCTGACAAATAAAACTCTTAACAATTAAAATATTAGAATCCCTTCATGAATTTTGTCCCCCATCATACCCAAATTAGTATAGGTAATCAAAGTTAGAAAATTTCAAATTTGACCACTAGCAATTAGCAAATGCAGAACATCAATTGAGCATCAATATATATATATATGTAATCATTATTTAATTTTACAGGGGAAAGTTTTATAAGTACAAAAGAAAATGAAACCTGTCGATGAACCATCCTACAAACTAAACGCTCCAAATTCGAGAAAACCTGAAAAAGAACGTCAAAAAAGAAAACAAATCTGAAAACAATTATTGACCCAAGGACATGTTATTACCTTTGACATAGAGGTCAATATATCGGCCAAGAAAAAGCAGGGAATGGTATTGCCTGTATATATCAAGAAATGTAAAAATGTTATGTGAGCCTGTGACCAACAACTTTAGTAGATATGCAAATGATTTTTTTCTCAAGCTTTAGTGAGATAGAACAGGTTACAGAATTTGTAGTTGGTTGTATTATCTCAAGTGCGAAGAGACCACATTTGTAGCATGTAAATCATAGTCAGTTTTGACACCCACAACTAAAGAATGGAAAAGAATGCAACACTAAATACATCAAAATGCAGATGCCTAAATGTCATGTTTCATTATTTGTCAAGCTTCCCAAGGATCACCACACCCAAACAGATCCGTATGTCCAAAATTCAGATAGAATTCGATCAGTTACTGGAAATTAATTTTCATACGAGAATTAAAGATTAAAAAAATGAACAGACAAGAAAATAACAACCCTTATACTTACATCTTTTGACTTCATCTCTAATAGTTTTAGCAAAACCATATAGAATTTATTTCCCACAAGGAAAAGGACTTACCACCACGCGCTGGCCAGTTTCATCTTTCCCAGCAAATAAGAGACCAGCCTTTTCAAGTTGCGGTACCATATCGGGGTTTACCTGCATAGAGTAAATCCCAATTCTTACTAATGGGAACCTGTTAATTATTATTTATTTATTTTTCTAATTAAGTGGAGGTCACCAGATTAAGTGGCAGCAGACAGCAGAGGTGTATTCAATTGACTTGTGTTTATATAGATAAATAGAGACTCAAGTTCAAAGGCAGTTAAAAGTGAAACAATCTGACCTGGAAAGTTGTAGGTATGACATTGACGCTAAACACTGGGGAACTGGATCATCTTTATCCGCTACAATAAGTTGCGTAGGTCGCATTAATCAACAAGCCCCAAAAAAAATTCTAATTAAGAAAAAACTTCCAAAAACTAGGGTTTTTAAACCCCCAAAATTAACAAAATAAAAAACCCCCCAAAAACTAGGGTTTGTAAACCCCCAAAATTAACAAAATAAAAAAATTCCCAAAAATTAGGGTTTGAAAATTATAAACTATGAATGAACAATTAAACTAGGGTAATTAGATGACCTAATTAGACGGAGAAACAAACATACCACAAGCTTCGAATCGGAGATGAGCTTCGACGGGAGATGCTTCGAACCGGAGTGAAAGAGCAGAGCTTCAACGGGAGAGTTTTGAGAGAGGGAGAGAGTGTTTGAGAGAGACAATTTTGAGAGAGAGAAAGAGAGTTTGAGAGAGAGAGTATTGAGCGAGAGACACAGAGAGCGTTTGGGTTTTATTTTTTAGACACCTTATTTTATTTTGAGCGGGCTTTTAATTTTTCAGCAAGCGGGCTTTTTCCCCAACTTTTTTTTCACAATTTTTCGAGAGTTTAAGGCAACACCAATATAATAAGTGTTGGCATTGAGGAAAAAATTGTATCGAAGGCAACATGAACAGCAACATGTGACTATGGTGTTGGCATACATCCGTTTTAATTGATTTTAGACATCTAAGGCAACATTTTTTGTGGCAACATCAATTTCGAGTGTTGGTAAAGACCATATGTGGTGTAGTGATGGAGAGCGCAGACAATGTGTTGAAGCTGTTAAAAATATTTAAACGAGCTTCAGGACAAAAGATCAACGTAGATAAATTATCCGTCTTCTTCAGCAACAACACCCAAGCAGCAACATCCAGAGTTATCTAAAGAGAGAGCTATGTCACAAGCTAGGCTTTCAAGAAGCTTCTGATCATAATCAATATTTAGGACTGTCCAACATTATTGGCAGAAACAAATCAGTGATCTTTGGTTTTGTTAAAGAAAAAATGCAAGATCGTATTTACTGGTGGGATAAAAAATCGCTCTCAAAAGGAGGAAAAGAAATTCTGTTGAAGACCGTTGCTCAAACCCTTCCAAATTACGCCATGAGCGTATTTCTTATGCCAGTGGAGGTGTGCCAACAGCTAGAAAGTTTAATGTTCAAATATTGGTGGAAGACAAGTTCGAAGAAAGATAAGAATGTCCATTGGCAAAGTTGGAAAAGAATGTGCAAAAGAAAATCTCAAGGGGGTATGGAATTCAGAAGTATGGGAGACTACAATATAGCCCTCCTCAGAAATCAAGGATGGAGATTGATTAAGTATCCAGAGAAGCTAGTTATTAAAATTTTCAAGGTACATAATTATCCTCATGGAACTTTTCTCACTGTAAAAATTGGTAGTAACCCAAGTTACATATGAACAAGTATTTTCGAATCTCAATCTGTTATAAAGAGAGGCATTGGATGTAGAGTCGGTAATGGCCAATCTATTGATGTGTCAAATTATACCTAACCGCAAGCGCACGGTGTCTATTGCTAGTACAAATGGCAAGCGGGTCGAATCCACAAGGAGACAGGTTCTACTAATTCCTTTTCAGTTATCGCTAATTGTTTCAAGGGTCAAACGATTATTGAAGAATTATTAATTAACTAATTAAACTAGATTAACAATAATTAAATAGATGATAAACAAATTATTTAAAACCTAGGGCAATCAGGTCCACCATGCTTACACAATTGGATCTTAAGCTAAAGCAATCAATGTGATCCTATAACTAGAGTATGTTAATCTCTTTCAAGCATTAACACTCTCGAAACATTCAACACAATTAACCACTTTTAGTAATTCAATCAATCAGGTAATTAGAGTCAAGTTAATCTCTTCCAAGAATTAACGCTCTCAGAAATCCAACGATGCTTCCGCACTCAAATTCAATTCTGCTAATCGTATGTGTGCCTCTAGTAAATAAATCTCTCGATCCATACCCCTATTTGCATATAATTAATCCATGATATTGGCCAATTACACAAATTAATGATTAAAACATATCAATCAAAATTAACCATAACCAATCAAACCACTATGAAAATCATGCCAATATTAGTGCAAACATGGCTTCTCTTTAAGCCCTAGAAATAACTACTCGCTAATAATTAAACAAGTAAAACAACTAGTAAAACAAGAAAACATAATTAAACTAATAAGAACAAAGAAAAGATTAAGAGAACAAAACCTTCAAACTTCAATGTTGTCACCCAAAAGAAGAGTCATGGTGTTTCTCTACATCTCCCACTAATAATACTAATCTACTCTAAACTATATTATCTGATCTAATATTTTACATCCTTTTCCTCCTTTACATAATACCCTAGATGTGTTTATATAGTCTCTAAAAGTCTTGCCCAATAAAAGTATTTTAATACTCTAAATAAATTACAAGTAGGATTCCATAACTGAATAGGATTCCTTAATTAAAATTCGTCACTTCTTTTTTCTCCTCTGTTTCTGGGTTCTTCCAGTTGGATTTTGCTTATTGGACCACCTATGAATTAAAGATAATTCCACAAGCTTCGCGTGGACAGTAAGATCGTCAAATTCTGACTTCTGGAACTCAAGATATGGCCAAAACAGTGTAGCACAGCCCGTATAGCCCAATAATACGAATTTTCTCCTATTTTATCTCCAAAATAGCTCTTTTTGCTCCAAATCCTTCCAAGTCATGAATTCTTTATTTCCTACAATAAAACAATAAAATCTATTAAATAAAAATCCAAATCAATGCAAAACACAATAAATATGAGAATGAAATCATCTAAAATATATATAAAAATATATTCTATCAAACATCCTCACACTAAGCATTTGCACGTCCTCGGGAAAATAAGTGAAATAAAAACTAAGTCCTAACAAATATCACTTTCGTAGATGACACGATTGCATTGAGCATATGCAACAAGCCGTTAAACCCCTAGGCAGCCCTAGTAGGACGAGTGTTGTCTCGTGAGGGTTTATAGTGAATATACCCACAAAATTCATCTAACCATGCAAAAGATCAATGCTAACACAACACCACACACACAAGTCCTATCATGCCACATCAACTTAAGAATCAAAGTAAACATACGATGTCTTGGTGTCGAAAGTGCAAGTATTCACGTAGTCTACTCAACCAACATGCAGAAGGTCATAAAAATTCATGTCAAGTGTAAAAATCGTTGGTAATCATGCTAAGCCCACAAGAAATACATCTTTAAGTCTAAACCTGGGATCTCCTATGCCAAAACAAGTAATAACTCACCTTTCACTCAAAAACGAATATTCACTCAAGAACAAGGTTAAGTGTATCACTCAATTCCAACAAAATCATAAACACAACTTGACACTCGCAATCAATCTCACTCTCAACACAACATACATCACTGATGACAATCAAAAGGTCTTTATTCGGGTTGTAGCGTGGGCTAGGGACCAGGTATGTCAAGTAAAGCTAAAACAGGTTAAATGTCAAAAGCTAGTACCCAACAATAATCATTATTCAATTCCCTTTCTATTAAAACAAATACTTCCCCACACTTAGATTTTTCAATAACCCTTACATAATAACTTGACTAGTCGAATGAAGAAGGATCATACAAACATAAGAATGCTCTCGAATTTATTCATTTTTTTCCTTTTTTTTCTATTTTTTTTCTTTTGAGAGCTAAGGAATAAGCACAATGATCCATAGATATTTTATGAATTTCGACTAACAAGCATCGACCAAAATCAATAATTCCCCAAAAGTATGATCATCAATAAAACCCTTAACACCTTATTACTCCCTTAAACACAATACTAGCCTTTGACAATTTAGGTTCAAATTCAATGTAAGGCCAATAGAATAAAAAGGATAATGGCAAGTAATGTAGTGTGTCACCGAAAGAATAGGATTAAGCTCAACGGGTTAACTAATTGATCATGTATAAAAGGTGTGGAAATATGGGAAATACGAGGTCAAACCTAAGTGCCTTTATCATCTCATCATCAAGTAATGTCATGCATTTCAAGAAAGATCTCAAGTAAGTGCTAGCAATGTAAACAACATGTGGACACTCAAGCAAACGAAAAATCATGCAAAAAATATGCATATAGGCTCAAAACTCACTTGGTGTGACAAAACATAATCAATCCCAAGTAACAAGACTCTCTAACGCATCTACTTGTACTCAAAGCATGTAAACCAAGTCATCTTGCACATATTCATGTCATTCTAATCACTTACAACATCCAATTAAGTCTACCAGCTTCAACTTGCTAGTGAAAGTGTGTGCACAAGAACAAAGCACGTCACTTCTCATACAAAAGCGTCAAGAACACAAGAATTCTACGCATGCATGGGTGTATCAAGCAAAATACAACAACTAATCAAATTGCATGGCTAGAATTATTTTTGGTATTTTTCAAAAAAAATTTTTTTTACAAGTAATACACTACGTTGAGAACACCTCCCCACACTTAAGCGGTTCATTGTCCCCAATGAACTAACGAACAAGATACAAAACTACAACTAAAAACAAAATAAAACTACACTAAAAAGAAAAGAAAGAAAACTCCCATGGAATCAAGATGTCAGGTGTGAAAACCACCCCTCATTCGCTTAGGAGCCACCCACTCACCACTCCCGTAAGTGATCACGGTTGCATTTGGCATAAAACTCCCGAACCACTCACCAATCATATGAACCAACCCAACAATTTTTTTTCCTCGCAAAAATCCCCTTTCCTTAGCAATTAGCCTCACAGCCTCACATCAACCGATTAAATTTAACCTCCACCGTCGAAAACGAAAATTTCCCAACATTAGCACTATCTCTCCCATGCTTACGAGCCAAAAGAATCAATACCCAACTCACAAGAAGCTCCACCAAAAATTACCAAGCAATATCACACCAAAAATACCCCAATATATCAAGAATAATATAAATCCCAATTTACAAGAACACAAATTCGTAATCAAAATAAAATTTGAGAGAAGAAATAAACCCACTACGAATTGAAGAGGTGAACTTGCAATTAATTCCTCTTTAGAATTGAATTTTTGGAGATTTAAATAAAATAGAAGAGGAATTGGATTTGTATGGATAGGTGTGTATATATTGATAGTGTTAGTGCCCTAGAGACAATGTAATTGTGCTTCTAGGATAAACTGTTTTGTTATTCAGTGATTATGTTATATCGATTATTCAACAATGATTTATTATGTCTTTATTTACTGCGATATAAATATTAGAACAATAAATGTCCTTGGAATATGTAACATGTATTCTATATCTTTAAGTATGTGACTTAAAAATGAGATTATAAGAATAGTGTTAATATTCCTAAATATCCCTAATCGAGCATTATTAATATGGGATAATTATAATGCATAAAGATTAGTATGTTTGTTGACTGATGACCACATCTCATTGGTCATAGGTATAGTGATACTAAAGTCAAGAACATAGATGCATGTAATATTCTACATGGCACTGGATTGACCCACAGTGAGTTTCTACATGTTGATAATGTCATTAGAAAGACTCACAGTGATAATGGTGTAATGATCCTTAGACTTGAGATCATTATATTTCTATACGAGGATTAATATACTTTGACTACATTAAAAGTTACCTTTGACCGGGTGATGATAAAAATGTACATCGGGTATATTATGAGACGTATGAGAAATATGAATGATAGATAAAGGATTTAACCCTCCTATTATTAGGAGAGATATTATTGGCCTCTTGATTGAGTGAGACTATGAAAATACATGGCCATGCTCAAATATTGATTTGTTTTTAATAGTCTACTCATTGATCAAGGAAACCCGGATTAAACATTGATGAGGATGACTAATAACATGCCTCGAGTTTAATCTATAATATATATGGTTAAAGGGATTATATTACACGGAAACATTAATCATGAAAGGTTTAATTGGATCACCAATTATTATTATTACTTGGGTAGCAATGATGTATTACTAGATGCCGCTCATTGTTTATAATTTTATTATTGGATATTAAAATTATAGCCAACGTAATAATAACCTAAAGGGTTTCACAATAAGAACGTTTAAAAGGAGTTTTAATTTAAATTTCGAATTTAAATTAATTAATGATAAAATTCGAAATTGGTTATTTAATTAATTAAGTTGGACTTAGTTAATTAGATTTCAAATTTAAATCATTAAAACCCAAATCAGTTTGGTTTTAGTAGAAGCCCAAACCGATTAGGGTTAAGCCCAGCTCACTCTCTCTTATAAATACATAGAGATGTATTGGTTTAGGGTTAGAGACTTTGCCAAAATCGTTTTTAGCAAATACCCTAGCAGCTCTACATCAAGAGAGGCTAGAGAGAGAGAGAGAAAGAGGGCAGATTACGGCTAGTACCAACTCCGGAGATTGTGGAGACAATCGTGCGTTCGTGTGGACTGATTAGCGAAGCAGATCTCATGAAGAGGGCTGTGTGGTGATCGTTCTTGGACCTCCATCTGTCAACCGAACCGGAAAGCTTTTAAAAGGTACAGATTCTGTTCTCCATAATCAACATGTCTTATACACGGATCCTAGGGTTAGGTTTCGGTTTTTTTTTATTGTTTATTATCGTTTTTCCGTTGCGTTTGTTGCCCCGAAACCTATCATATATATAAGATGATGGATAGGTTGAATAAAAATTTTAATTGTGTAGGAGAGATTTGGAGAGGTTAGGATTTGATGTAGGATAGATATAGGAATTAGGGATTGAAAGAATTTGAGTTGGGATAAAATTTGGGGTTGAATTTGTGAGCAAAACACAATTTTCGGAAAAAATTTCTGGGCAGAGGGGTTGTCACGCAGCCTGTGGCTGCGTTACAGGGGTGAGAGGCGCTGTAAAGCGCTGTTGCGCAGATCGGTCTTGCGTGTTAGCGCCTCTGGCGCTGGTCGGCGCCTGATGCGCAGTCATCTTCTGCGTTACTACCGCGCTCCTGCGCTGGGATGGCGCATCTGGCGCTGGCGCATTCTGATATTCCTTTTTTTTTATTTTTTAAGAGAACAAATTTTATTTTTTTTTTAAGAATGAGATGAAGGAACACAACAAGGCTTGGGTTGAACAAATAACTAAGCAATTCTACTATATATGAAAGATAAAGAAAGAAGTACTCCCCTATGCAAAAGCATGAAGTGCACCGATCCTCCAATGAAATCTTGGGTTGCCTCCCAAGCAGCGCTTCTTTAGAGTCATTAGCTTGACCTCCTCAAAAATACTCCGGTAAAGGCATAATATCCCCTTTCTCGATCATAAACTCGTCACCACAAAAAGTATCAAGAGTGTCTGTGGTTGTCTTTATCCTGCAGAAAGTCTCCAAACAAGCATCAGTAAAATAAAATATGTCATTAATAAGCAATAGAGAATTAAGTGCTTGTGCAGTTTTGGAAAACTTTGTGATAAAACAACGATAAAATTCAACACCACGAAAATATTGAACTCCCTTGACATAAGGTGGAGGCTCTGGCGGTGGCTTTTCTTCACTCCTCACTTTCACTGGAGTCATTCGGACATCTTGGCTTATCACATCATTGGCTAATAAGACACTTCCATCTTCTCCCTCTTCTCGAGCTTGAAACGTAGGAGCCACTTTGTATGGATCCTCAACCAGAATTTGAGAAATATCATCTTGGACAATATTTGTTATCACATCAACCTTGAAATAAGTAGTCTTGAGCAAAGAAGCCTTGTAAGTAGAGGCTAGATCGAGAGCAAATTTATCAATACATGGTAGCTTAGGCATAGGTTGTGGAAGAGAAACAACAACCATCTCTGTATTGCTTTCTTTTGTAGCCTCATCATCAGTCACATTGTTCTTAGTAGCAGCAACATCATTGATCTCGTCATCGGTGGCATGCTCCTTCTCTTTATCAATGGCCTCATCATCAACATACATGGAGAAACTATCATATTCCTGATCGCTTGTGAGATTGATAGCAATCAGGTCCTCTTCGGATCGGATAGATGATGATGGTAAATAGTCGAGCTGCCCTGTAGTAGAAGAGTTAGCCAACTGTGAAATTTGAGATTCAATCGCCAAACTTTGAGTTTCTAATTCTTCAAAACTCTTTAGCATTTTATTCAAGATATCCCACATCTCATTTGTCTGATCAGCTTGTACATCTACACTGGATTGAGAAACATGTAGATCTTCTTGTAGAGGAGGATATTGATATTCTTGTTGTGGCAGCTGCTCATATGACTGATAATATTGTTGCTCAAACTGTTGCTGATTATGATATGAAAAATTTTGAGCACCATTGTCCTGGTAGTAGAAATCTGGTTGATTCACGCATTCTTGATCAAAAGTGTTTGAATACTGATTGTACCCATATCCTTCTTCAAAAGAATTCATTTGTCCCAACTGAGCACTCTGAAAATTATAGACATTGTAAGAGCATTCAAAACCAAAGTGACCCTGCACACCGCAAATTTGATAGAAGTTGTAAGTTTTAGGGGCCACTTGTGACATCTCATTGATACTCATTGGACGCATAGTGGGCTCTGTAGTCTTCGACATGGCAATCTCTCGAGTATGTGCCTCTACTAGGGAAGATAAGAGTGCAAAAGTATCAACTTCACCCATTGCAAACCTGTAGACACTCAACAAAGCCAAGAAAACGCAGTAAAATTTGCCTTAATTGGAACAAAAGTTCCAATGAGACAATGGAAACAATCTAAACAACTAAATTAAAATCAATAGAAACTCGCTGTCTCCCCGGCAGCGGCGCCAAAAACTTGATGTGTCAAATTATACCTAACCGCAAGCGCACGGTGTCTATTGCTAGTACAAATGGCAAGCGGGTCGAATCCACAAGGAGACAGGTTCTACTAATTCCTTTTCAGTTATCGCTAATTGTTTCAAGGGTCAAACGATTATTGAAGAATTATTAATTAACTAATTAAACTAGATTAACACTAATTAAACAGATGATAAACAAATTATTTAAAACCTAGGGCAATCAGGTCCACCATGCTTACACAATTGGCTCTTAAGCTAAAGCAATCAATGTGATCCTATAACTAGAGTATGTTAATCTCTGTCAAGCATTAACACTCTCGAAACATTCAACACAATTAACCACTTTTAGTAATTCAATCAATCAGGTAATTAGAGTCAAGTTAATCTCTTCCAAGAATTAACGCTCTCAGAAATCCAATGATGCTTCCGCACTCAAATTCAATTCTGCTAATCGTATGTGTGCCACTAGTAAGTAAATCTCTCGATCCATACCCCTATTTGCATATAATTAATCCATGATATTGGCCAATTACACAAATTAATGATTAAAACATATCAATCAGAATTAACCATAACCAATCAAACCACTGAAAATCATGCCAATATTAGTGCAAACATGGCTTCCCTTTAAGCCCTAGAAATAACTACTCGCTAATAATTAAACAAGTAAAACAACTAGTAAAACAAGAAAACATAATTAAACTAATAAGAACAAAGAAAAGATTAAGAGAACAAAACCTTCAAACTTCAATGTTGTCACCCAAAAGAAGAGTCATGGTGTTTCTCTACATCTCCCACTAATAATACTAATCTACTCTAAACTATATTATCTGATCTAATATTTTACATCCTTTTCCTCCTTTACATAATAACCTAGATGTGTTTATATAGGCTCTAAAAGTCTTGCCCAAAAAAAGTATTTAATACTCTAAATAAATTACAAGTAGGATTCCATAACTGAATAGGATTCCTTAATTAAAATTCGTCACTTCTTTTTCTCCTCTGTTTCTGGGCTCTTCCAGTTGGATTTTGCTTATTGGACCACCTATGAATTAAAGATAATTCCACAAGCTTCGTGTGGACAGTAAGATCGTCAAATTCTGACTTCTGGAACTCAAGATATGGCCAAAACAGTGTAGCACGGCCCGTATAGCCCAATAATACGAATTTTCTCCTATTTTATCTCCAAAATAGCTCTTTTTGCTCCAAATCCTTCCAAGTCATGAATTCTTTATTTCCTACAATAAAACAATAAAATCTATTAAATAAAAATCCAAATCAATGCAAAACACAATAAATATGAGAATAAAATCATCTAAAATATATATAAAAATATATTCTATCATCTATAAACATTGAGTTCGACCCTTGGCTCCCTGTGGAGAACAATCCTTATATTCAGACGAACTCTGAAGCTATTCATGGTCAAAAGGTCTCATCTTTAATCAGCATGGAAAGCAACAATTGGTATATTGAATTAGTGGAAGATATTTTCGATAGTAGAGATGCAAACATCATTCTTTCAATCTCGATAGACAAAGAGGTAAATGATTCATGGTATTGGAGACGGGAGAAATTTGGTAACTACTCAGTCAAAAGTGCTTATTTGCTTCTAGAGGAGGAAAATAATGATTCTAGCACAGCAGCTAACTCAGATTTTTGGCGAAAACTCTGGAACTTAAAAATTCCTCCTAAAGTAAAAAATTTTCAATGGCATGCTTGTTCGAATTGTCTACCCACAAAAGACATGCTTATCACAAGAAGAGTCCCAGTCAATTTTCTTTGTTCAGTGTGTAACGAACAACCAGAAACAATTCTTCATATCTTGGTGCATTGTGTCCACGCTGTCACTACTTGGGATAAGTTTAACAAATTTCATATAGCTGGAGATTATAGTGTTTTCTCAGATTGGCTCCAACTGGTATTTCAGTAGCACAACAAAGAAGAGATTACAAGTATAGTCATGATTTGCTGGATGTTATGGAATCAACGTAGTTTAGTGGCTTCAGAAGTGGTAGATTCTGCGTATTCGGTTCTTAACCAATGGAGAAGTGTTCAAGATCGAACCTTCGATCGTTTTATGGGATATATGTCTTCAGAAGACGGTGATGAACACTAGACTTTGCCCCCGCTTAATAGTGTTAAGATTAACACAGATGCTGCCATTTTCGACGAGTTAAATTGCTATATCTTTGCTTTTGTTACCCGAGATCATGCGGATACTTTAGTCGAAGCTAGATCGAAGTGTTTTCGAGGAAATCCTAGTCCAGAACTGGCTGAAGCTCTAGGAATAAGAGAAGTGTCGAGCTCGATAAACAATGGAAGCCAGATCAATGTTATTGTCGAGTCCGATTGTTTGCAGATGGTGCAGGCCATCCATAGCTCTTTCCTGTGTTTCTCATACCTGGGGAGAGTGATTCAGGAGTGTCGAGCCCTTCTTACAAGCTTAACTTGCAAAAACGCGAAGTTTAAGTTTGTGAAACGTTTCGTGAACAAAGCCACTCATTTCCTAGCGCGTCATAATTGTTCCATAGCTGATCGTGTTTGGAGAGTGAGAGATGTTCACTCCGATTTTCATTATATTTTGTCGAATGTTTTGAGAAATTAATAAAATTCAACTTTTTTTTGGCAAAAAAAAAAAGAAGAAATCTTTTTACACTAATCATTTTTTGTTTATATAACTTTATCTGAATTATCTTTACAACTTCATTTGAGAAACAGGGAATCTTTTCTTTACTAAAGTTATCTACCTTTATGCATAACTTTAAGACAGTAGTAACATATTTCAAAAATTAATAAGATGAAAAAAAATTAAATAGACCGATCAGTTATCAATGAAATTTTAAATACGACAATTATGAATTAGCTAATTTTAGACTAATTATTACAAATATTAAAGTTTTACTTGTGTTTTGTAGGGGTGAGCAAAACCGGATATCCGGTCCGATTTTAAAATTCGGATCGGATATCCGGTTTTTCGGATTACGAAAAATCTATTCCTGTTCCGGTTTAACCGGATATCCGGAATTCGGATATCCGTTTAAACCGGATCGGAAATCGGATTATCCGGATTCGAATTAATTAAGTAAAATTTATTTTAGTTTGTATAAATAAATAAATTTTATTACATTTTCAATAAATTATCGTTAACTTTACAAATGATAAATTAATTAATAAAATTTTAGATATCATCATCTTCTATTTTAACATTTGTATATTAATTTTTTTCCTAATTTTATTTTTACCTATCATAAACTACCATTCATTTCTTTAAGGAGTTCTTATAAATATTTTTTAAGAGATAATAATACTCCATGTGTCCCGTTTATATTGACCATAATTCTTTTTTTGCAAGTTTCAAAAGTAGTTGCCACATTTCCTAAATAAAGCAAATTAGGTATTAATAATGTTATATTTTTCAAAGTATGCAAATAATGGAGAGTAAGTTGGGCAATTGATGGTTTTCACTTGATTGCTCAATACGTGTTTTTTGATTGATGGCCAATATAAACGGGATAGAGGGAGTAACACGCTAGCTCTCGAATTCATAATTTTAAGTGAAAAATATTATTACAAAAATTATTCTTTCATTTGCTTTGTTTTTTTGTTTTTTTTAATATTATAATTTCTTAATCAATTACTTTGGATAAAATGATTAAATAAGAGAAAATATTTATCAAGTTTGATTTAAGAAAACTTAAATGAGGTTATGAAATTTTCATATACAAATATATGTAAATGTATTTATAAATTCATATTTAAGTACATCCCTATTTACGTTTTTACACTTAAAATACTTATAAACTTAGGTGATACATAACAAATTCATTTATTAGTGATAATTCATTACTTAATTTAATATGTTCAATGTTGAATTATTTGTCCTGACAAAAAAAATATTGAATTATTTGTCTATAATAAGTTCATTATTTATTAAATATATAAATTATTTTTTAATAAATATTAAAACTGGATCGGATCCGGATATCCGGATTTGTAAAAAGTTGTGATCCGGATCCATATCCGAATTCATAAAAAAAATCTGGATCGGATATCCGATCCGGTTTTTTCGGAATGGATATCCTAATTTCTGGATTTTTATAATTGAATACCGGATTGGAAAATCGAATAATCCGGTTTTCGATTTTTTATGCTCACCCCTAGTATTTTGCACCGAATTTTACTTATCTTTTTTTATATTTTTCATCATTTGTTAATCGTACTTTAATTTTATTTTGAAATTCTTGTTTATTACCCAAAAAAGATTAGATGGGATATTATCTAAGAATTATATTTTTATATAAAATAAGCGCAAAGAATCTTATCCATTTTTTTTTTGTAGTACGATGGTTGATTATTAAAAGAGTTTGGACCATTGAATTTTAAAATTTATAAGAGCATCTCCGACCCTTAAAAACCCTTAGCTAAAAATATGTATTGCATGCCATAAATAAAAATTTTAGATAATATGTAAAAAAAATTTATCTCCAATGGGGCATTCCTGTTATCTAAAATTATAGACAACCACTTGATATTGGCTATATTTGTCGAACCACTAGAGACCTGTAAGAAAACTTCACATCATTTATTACCATATTTAAATGATATATTCCATTTTTAAGAACTTGAAATAATAATAACATACTATTTTTAAAATATCACCAACCATTATAGTCAACTCCATTGAAGTACAATTCCTTACAGATTCAGCAAATTTTACATAATCATTATTTTATAATATTTTAGCCAACTATTTTAGGCAACACCCCTCTCCCCCCTCTCTCGATTAATCTCTCTCTCTCTCTCCCTCTCTCTCTCTCCCTCTCTCCCTCTCTCCCCTCTCTCTTTCCCTCACCCTCTCTCGCTTAATCTCTCTCTCCCTCTGTTCTCCCCCGCTCATGTCCCTAACATTTTATTTCTTTTTAATAAAAATATGTGATTTTGTATTGTTTAAACACTTTGATACTTGTTCTTGAGTTTGATGAGTGTGTTTGGAATCTTGGGATTTAATTGTTTAAATGGGTTAGATTGTCTGTGTTTCTTGACTGAATTGAACTGAACTGAAACATATTAAAAGTGTGTTTTGGGTTAATATCTATTTCAAAGTATTTTGTTTTGGGTTAATATTTGTTTCATTACTCTTCAAGTCCTAATTTAACTTATTTAAAGAGAGGTTTAATGGTTTATATCTGATTTCTGAAGTGGTATGTCATGAGCCGGTTTCACTTGGAGAGGGTTTTGGTCTTTTGTTGTCGTTAATTGTTAGTAATTGCTATACTTTTCTTAGGGCCTCTACCTGCTTCTTAGTTAACTATTTATAAATGTTTTGAACATAATGTCTTAAATTATGTTAGTCCACAAGAACAATTTGAAGATCGAGCAAGTACATGGCCAAGATACATACCAGAATTGTGGCTGAAACTCTCTGGATAAGTTCAGGAGGTCTATTAGGAATTTAATTGAAAATTGTTTCTCAACTAAGTAATAAAGAGACTATAAAACAAGTTTTAGAAAAGTTGTGGTAATAATCTCCGGAATCCTTTTAGTAAATTGCAATTAGCTTGGGCAGCATAAACCCTATAAATTTATATTGTCTAAATATTTAGTGATAACCATCAAGAGTAGGTTACCTATGTATTATGGAAAGCTATTCTGCTACATATATCCCCTTAATTAACATAAAAATACTTGACGAAATATGAAAAGCTATTCTAATATAAGTTGCAAAGCTTAAACCAGCTAAACAGTAAAGCGGAAATATTTCAAAAGAATAATATTATTATGAAGTTAGTAGAGTAATGATTTGAGTTGATAAAGGAGATGCAGAGTGTGAGAAAGAGCTTCCAGATAATTTAGAGAAGCAGTAAATAGCATACACCTCAATGTCATACCCTACGCCACATATTAGATTTTAAAAAGCACCAAGTAACAGATTACAACTTACATATGGCAATACAAGTGGACTAAGGCTGTTTTTCACTCATGGCTCAAATCTCTGACAATTGCATCAAGATATTTATATTAAATATCTGGCTACTATTATCTGCAGCTATTTTATAAACCCTATAGTACTCACAGGAACGTGTGCCTATCTAACTAATTAGTTGGAACAAACTACAGAATATATTTTTAGGACTCGATGCTGAGAAAACAATGGTTGACATTCAGTGATAGGTAACAGTATGAAAATATATTTGACAAGTTGGCGGTGAGTTCTTGTTTAAAACATAGGTGATTTTATGTCTAAGTTTGTGTTAGCTACTCTGTGCAGAGTATCTTTCTTTCTCTTCCCAGACCCTACATTCAAGTTGGGAATTTGTTATACACCCTCCCCTGTTTAAAAGAAGATGTTATATTGTTAGGACATTGTGGTCGAAAATTATGACGATAAAATTTTATTGTTTCAAGAATGGGAAACAAGAAAGTGTATTTTCCCTTAGAGGGAAAATAGTATCGAAAATAGTATTGAACATAAAGATTTGATTCTTTTCAAAGTATTTTATTTATGTAATATTTTTTAAGTTTCAATTGTAATTGTAATTGTGTGCCTTGTCGTTAATTGTAATTGCCCGACTTTGTTAATTGATGGAAATTAACAAGTGCAAGTGCAGAGAGTATAATAACTCATAACTTACTGTTCAGGTGTAGATTTACTTCTTACTCAGAGAAAATCAGAAGTATGTATTAACAAAGGATCTTTGTTACTATAGGCAATGCAGCTGGTAGCTTTGTTGAGTGGCCAAAGGATCTTGTGATCTTGGGGCAGGTAATTTTAATGCTTTTCAACTTCATTCATATAGTTTGGAGTCAAGTTTTTTATATAGGTTGCACATGCATCTTTACAAGAGTCGAACTACTTTACAAACTTGCGAAACTGAAAATTCATAGCTATTTAGAGAAAAATTTGGTTTTAACATAATTTGTTTGTAATTAGGAACCTGAGAAGAAAAAAGGCCACAAGACAGCTCAACGGAAACTAAACAAGGTTGTTAGTAAAGAGTCAGCAACACCCAAGAATCAATCTTTGCACACTGATGACAAAATAAGTGAAAAATGCCGAACTTTACGTTTCTTGGTTGATAATAGTCCTCCTGATTCTTCTACTATCGTTGTTAAAAACGTGGAGCTGTTCAAGTTTCATGAAAGTACTAAAATTCCAATATATGTCACCCCGGGAGATATCAATGAGTTTTTGAGGTTAAGTTGTCTTGATATATCGGTTCTGCAGGTTTTTATGATGTAAGACATCAATTTCTTCCTCATTTTTTTACAAGACATAATTATATATTTATTGTTCACAACAACTAACAGTGCAGACATATCACATTAAAGGTACATTCACAAATTGTGCAAGGATTTGGGAGATAATTCATTTGCATTCATGTGTCCATCTGTACATTGGCATCTAAGCATCAAGATGATACATCTAGATACATGGTAGATACATGGTTGAGGTAATGAGAGATGCCAAGGAGAAACGTTTTATCCTAGCACCATACATTCAGAGGTAAGAACATAAGCTTTTGGTAAGAGTATCCTAAATACAAATTCTAATTTCCTACATTGTTAAATTGCAGTAAACACTGGATGTTGCTTATGTTTTGTGTTCATGAAAGTGCTGTATACGTGTTTGATCCACTAAATCAAAAACGAGACCTTTACGTGAAGGCTCCTTGGGATACGTAAGCTATGAAAAAAATTAAAATCTTGAAAAGTACAATAAATATATATTTTGACATTTTTAACTCTATAACATGCAGGGCATATAAAGTGTATACTAAATATGGTGGTAGGAAAAATAATCACAATAACCTACTTTGGTACCATGAGGCTGTTCAGGTATACCTATTTGCTTGTCTTCAAAGTTTTTTTTTTCTGTTTTATCTCGACTTTTAAATATTCTGAATTTGTTTTGTAGTGTCCTCAACAAAAAGGAGGCACAGAATGTGGTTATTTTGTGATGAGATATATGTATGACATAGTCATGTTATCTCGTAAAGATCCTAAAATTAAGTGGACAGAGGTACGAACTATCTAAATTGTGGTAATAATGTTAAAAATATTACTTGCATATAAAATTAACAATTCTTTTGGCATGCAGGGTCTTGGAAAAAGATACACAAACGAACAAATTGAAGAAATTCGAGATATTTGGGCAGATTATATTACTTGTGAATATATGTGATCGGGTAACTCTTTAAGTTCAAAAAATCTCTTTGTTTTTCTTTAAAAAATGTATTATATGTACTTTGTGCTAACAAGTTCAAACACGTAATTTTTGTAGGTGCTGGAAAGACAGAGTATGATATGAACCTTGCAACAATTGGAAAATGGATATTATGTTTTGGATTTATGATAGTTATGAACATGTGTTGAATTAGATGTATGACATGATTACTTGGATTAAGAATTTGAAAATATTGTTGTATTTTAAAGTATGTACTAATAATTATTTTAATTTAATTAATCACTTTGTTGAGAAATTTAGATTGCAAGTTTTATTTATTTTTTTCGTTTGAATAATAGGAATTCTGGTGTATATAAAAATATAAACAGGGTAAAAATGTCATTTTACAAAAGACAATATACGTCGCCTTTTTCAGACAATATACATCGCCTTTTCCAAACAATATACATCGCCTTTTCCAGACAATATACATTGCCTTTTCCACACAATATACATCGCCTTTTCAAGACAATATACATCGCCTTTTCCAGACAATATACGTCGCCTTTTCCAAACAATATACGCCGCCTTTTCCATTCTTTATACGTCGGTTATTGTTGGACATTATACGTCGGTCCTTTTCAAGACTTTATACGTCGGTTATTGTTGGACATTATACGTCGTTATTTTTCGACAATATACGTCGGTTGTTACCAGATTATACGTCGGCTTTTTATCACATTAAACGTCGGCCTTTTTAGCGACGTATATATTGACTTTATACATCGCCTTTTTAACCGATGTAAAATGCTTCTGACTTTATACGTCGCCCCTCCATACGTCGCCAATTAGCCGATGTAAAAGACCAATTTGACCGATGTAAAAGACCAGTTTTCTACTAGTGATTGGAGATGTTCTAAATGTCACCCTTTAGATCTAAAATTTAAAAATTTATTTTATTGATATTAGGATTTTATTATAGGTCTTTTAAATTGAGTAGACATAGATGTACCATTAGAAAGTAAATTTATTTGATTGATAGTAGGATTATATTAAAATAAGAAAAAATAAATTTTATTCATCTAAACAAAACATTAGTAGTTTTTCTAAACTGAATAGAATTTTAAATGTAAAAATTCGTAACTTTCTTTTATCTCCAATTTCCGAGTAGTTTTAATAGGATAATAATTGTTAAATCATCACTATATTAAAATGATTTCTTGAGCTTTGTGTGACCTGTAAAATCGTCTAAATGATTTTTAGAACTCAAAATGTAGCAAAAACAGTAAATTGATTGTGTGAATTTATAGATATTAACTTTTTATATATTTATTCTCAAATTTAGTTAATTTTTCTCTAAATCTTTCAAATTTAAGATTTATTTATTTTCTTTAATTAAATATTAAAATTTATCTGATAAAAATAAATTCAGTATAAGTAAATGTTAATAAGAACAAAGTTCAGTGGAGACCATGTTTTTTGTGAAGTCCGGGAGTCCACCTTTGTTCTGCATATATTCATCCACATTTAACAATGTTTTACCAATGTAAAAACGTTTTCCTCCTGAACATGATCGTAAACTGCTTCGAAACACGCCTAAACATCTCTTGAATTAATTTTTAGAATTTTGTTATTGAACACTTGGTTCTGCAATATAAAATTTGTTCTACAAATTCAATATTTTGTCATTGCGGGCAATATAATGTATATTTGTGATGAATTTTAACGATATTGTTGAAAAATCCCTAACTAATCTTGGTGATGATCGTAGAAAATTATTAAATGCAATGTAAAATGTTGATGAATGTATGCAGAACAAAAATGGACTCCAGGACTCCACAAAAAACATGGTCTCCACTGAACCCAACTCATGTTAATAAATAAAAAATTAAAAATTTCATTTAATAATATAATTGGGATTAGTGCTCCTCATTACGTATTCATGTAATATAGGTGAATACAAAAGAGTTTTAATTAAAATACAAGATGGGCTCTTTTGTAATTACAGGAATTTAATCATACTTGCAATTTTGATATTAAAATATAATACATACTCCCTCAGTGTAGTTTACCTTTCAGAATGAGCTTTTTGACATGTATTTTAAGGTGCATTTTAATGGTAGTTCCACAATTAATTTTTAATTTTTTTTTTGTATAAATATATATATATATATATATATATATATATTTTATATAAAAAAGAAAATTTTAAAAATATGTTATGGAACTACCCTTAAAATAAACTTTAAAATGCATGTCAGAAAGTTTAAAAGAAAGGTAAAGAATTGATTGGGACGGAGGGAGTACTTAGTTAAGTCCTCTAAGTACGTATTTATGCCAATTTAGTTTATATAATTATAAATATCAAAAAATAACAAAAAAAAATTTTTTTACATAAATGAAACGATTTCATTTAAAAGATAAAAACACACAATCCGGATGGGACAAGCACATATTATAAGCGAGTATTTATAATGATAATTATGATAATTTAACTAATTTTAGACTAATTTTTATAAATACAAGGCACGCTGCCACGCTCCTACCCCATGCAAGTTCAATTGTTCAAATATGATAACTTTTGCTAATGATGCAAGTTCAGTGCTCTCTTCCATGTCTGCTGCTAATTCTTTTTTTTTTTTCTTTTTTTTTTTTTTTTTTGACGCATCTGCTGCTAATTCTAAAACAGCCCATTTGCTTATTTTGGAGAAAACTGATCTTTAAACTAGCCCATCTCTTGCTAAATGGCCCATTTTCTGTATTTTGAATCCAGTAAACAAGAGCGATCTTCGTAAACAAAAATTTCGTACGGTATCAATTATCTATTCAATTCTTGATATCGGAACATATATGACATAATTAGCGTTATGGTTTGAATAACATGAAGCGTTATGGTTTGAAGATCCTACTGGCTACTACTAGTACTCAAGAGTTTTATATAAGATTGATAAAATTAAAACATGGTAATTTTTTTTATCAGTACGGTTAATTTATATATGAAAATTATCTAGGATGTCTATACTACTATATTAAATTCGAAATGTTAAAATTAAAATTTTTATAATATAAATTTTAAATCATGCATGTCATTAAATAAATTTATATTAAATTTAAAATTCAAATAAATATTAAAAATAATAATTATTTAAAAACGTAACTGTAATATTAAATTAAAATTTATAACATATAAAAAAAATTGTGGATCGTACGAGTTATAACTTTTAAGCTGATAATATAAAAATGAAATTATCAATTTTCGATACGGGAAAAAATTTGACACTCCTCGAATTAAACAATTTAGGGGGTGTTTGGGGAAAATTTTTTCCAAAATAAGTCAACTTATTTTAAAAATAAGACAAAGTTAGAGATTCCTAACATTACAACTTATTTTCCAACTTATTTTTGCAACTTATTGAATCTCAAACATACATTAAATACTTGTATTAAAATTTTTTTATTAAAATATAAAAATCTCAAACATACATTAAATACTTGTATTAAATTTTTTTTATTAAAATATAAAAATTTTTACCTGAAAATTAGTCCATAAATCCATAAAAGAAGTTTTGCCAAGCAGACACTTAGTATTTTGATTCGAAAGCTAGATCATTAAAAAAATATTATAGTTAATTTATGAAGATCATTGGAATATGATATAAAAATTATGATTATATTCTGAACATCAATCAAACTGGAGGAAACCTCGTTCATTCCACCATTTTGTGTACAAATTTCAGCAGTGCTCAAGAGACCTTTTTCTTATATGGAATTTATTTATACTCCCTCTGTCTCTTAAAACATTTTCTGTTTACTAAATCGGGACTATCAAAATACTCTTCCTCTTTCTATTTTAAGCCATAAACAATACTAATATTCAATACCCACTACTCCACCCACTACTTCTTAAAAATAATATTCAATACCCACTACTTTACTCACTACTCTTTAAAAACAATATTCAATATCCACTACTCCACCCACTATTCCCTAAAAAATAATATTCAATACCCACTATCCACCCACTACTCTTTAAAAACTATATTCAATACCCCACTACTTCACTGATTACTCCTTAAAAATAATATTCAATATCCACTACTTCTTAAAAACAATATTCAATACCCACTACTCCATAAAAAGCCAATATTCATTATCAATTGTCTTAAAATCCGTATTTTTAGTCAAATGGGAAAAGAATAAAGAGACGAGTACTTATTAAACACTTGAATTCAAGTTCGTTTGTGCTTTTAACGATTCTCCCTTACTATATCTACGCGAAAACTTACATTAATGTAGCATAAACAATTATTTTTGAGATGATTGTAATTTGTATATTGATATTACATAAAGTTGATTATATATTAAATTATATAAAATGTTTATGATAATTTTTTTCGCGAATCAGATTTCATTCTCATTGCCCTACTAGGCACTTCTTCTTATAGAATTAAAATAATAAAAGTAGAATTGTCCTACACATGTCTAATCAGAACTTTGAATTAAATCATAAAAATATAAAATGTTCAAGGGAATTAAAAGTGTCAATGAGTGTAAGACACTAATAAAGTGCCCATTTTAATATTTAAGTATTGTATTTTAAGATATTTCATTTTATCAATAATCAATTAAAGTACATGTAGTCTTTACTATGTGATGCCAAAATTAAAGCATTACCATTTTTGAAAAAATAAAATATTAAAAATAAAGCATGATTGTTCATTACTTCAAAAAGGCTTTACAAAGCTCTTATTTGAACTTTCTTTGGTGGATTCGTTCTTTAATTAATCAATAATATCAGTACGGTTGGTAAAATACATAAAATTTTTTATAGCTCTAACAAGTCATGAGGAGCCTAGTAATACACATATAGTAAGTTACATGAGTGGCAAGAAATTGAAACTGAAAAAGAAAAATATATACAAATGATTTATTTTATAGATTAAATATATATATAGGGTCCTACTCCACTACAAACTAAAAACTAAACAATAATCTAATATTTCAAGCTAATCTAATGACCAAATTAGGGGTACCCCAATACAAAAAATGCTTAAAATAATTGGCTCTATCCAACAAAAAAATAAAAAAATAAAATAAAAAATCACTGTTCACGTGATGACGTGGCAGTGGATTTCACTGGTTAACGGTGCTTCGCACCCTCTTGTACGGCGCTTCGCGCCTTTATCATTCTAAAGTTGTAAGGAATGACAATCAATGGTAAAGGCAATAGACGATTGACGGGTGTGTCGAGAGCCTTCGGCCCTCATGACTACCTAACTCATCCGTTTACTGTCATAAATGCTTCGCATTTCCACGGCAGGGATTTTTTTTTTTTTTTTGTTGGATAGAGCCAATTATTTTAAGCATTTTTTGTGAAGGTACCCTTGGCGGGAACCTTAGAATAAATGAAATATAATTAATTTAGTGTTAGTTTGTAGTTTGTATTTAAGGATTGGTTTGTATTTGAGCAAAAGCCTATATATATATATATATATATATATATATATATATATAGGGTTGAACTCCATAACAAACCCCTTATATAACAAACAATAAAGAACACCTTAGATATCCAATGCCCCTGGCGGGGCCACCCAATACAAAAAGTTCTTATTTTTTTACCCTATATCCATCCATCATTTCAAAAAAATAAATAAATAATAATAATAAAAAGCTACTATTCATGACGATGACGTCATCAGTGACGTCATCATGAACAGTAAAATTTTTAATTTTAATTTTCTTTTTGCTGACTTGATAGAGGGTAAAAAAATAATAACTTTTTGTATTGGGTGCCCCTGACGGGGCCAAAGGATCTAATAGATCTAAGGTGTTCTTTGTTGTTTGTTATATAAAAATGTTCTGTATGGAGCAAAGGCCTATATATATATATATATATATATATATATATATATATATATATATATATATATAGGGGGCTACTCCAATACAAACCTCCTTAAAATACAAACCTACAAACCAAGCATAATCTAATATTTCAAGCTAATCTAATGACCAAACTAGGGGTACCCCAATACAAAAAATGCTTAAAATAATTGGCTCTATCCAACAAAAAAAATTAAAAAAAATTAAAAAAAATCACTGTTCACGTGATGACGTGGCAGTGGATTTCACTGGTTAACGGTGCTTCGCACCTTCTTGTACGGCGCTTCGCGCCTTTATCATTCTAAAGTTGTAAGGAATGGCAATCAATGGTAAAGGCAATAGACGATTGACGGGTGTGTCGAGAGCCTTCGGCCCTCATGACTACCTAACTCATCCGTTTACTGTCTTAAATGCTTCGCATTTCCACGGCAAGATTTTTTTTTTTTTTTTGGAATTTTTTATTTTTTTTGTTGGATAGAGCCAATTATTTTAAGCATTTTTTGTGAAGGTACCCTTGGCGGAAACCTTAGAATACATGAAATATAATTAATTTAGTGTTGGTTTGTAGGTTTGTATTTTAAGATTGGTTTGTATTTGAGCACTTGCCTATATATATATATATAGGGTCTTGTTCTAATAGAAACTAACTTAGAATAGAAACTAGAAACTAAACCTAAATTAAATATTTCAAGCTAATCTAATGACCAAATTAGGGGTACTCCAATACAAAAAACGTTTAAAATTATTGGCTCTATTCAACAAAAATATAAAAAAAATTAAAAAAAAAATTAAAAAAGTTACTGTTCACGTGATGACGTGGCACGTGAACAGTAACTTTTTTTTTTTTTTTAAATATTTTTGTTGAATAGAGCCAATAATTTTATAAGTTTTTTGTGAAGGTGCCCCTAGCGGGGTCATTAAAATGAATGAAATATAATTTATTTAGTGTAGGTTTCTAGTTTTTATTCTAAGTTTGGTTTCTATTTGAACGCTAGCCATATATATATATATATATATATATATATATATATATATATATATATATATATATATAGTAGTTAATAGAAATTAATTTTTCAATTATGTTTAAATTGATTTTGTACGCTGATAACTTGGAAATGAATGTTTATTTCACGAATATATACTAGATTATATAAGTGAAATGACTATAATTTGTAATTTGGTTAATTCCTATTCTCGATTATTATTCTTGATTATCCCTTAGTAATAATTATTATATCTTCAATTCATACAATAATACTAAAAATCATTATATATAAAGATTTAAAATTGTTATATATGATAATTCATAATTATCATTCTTGATTGTCCCTTATTCATGATTGCTGTGCTTATATTTTCATAAGCGTTTGTATTTCTGTTGTAAGGTTGAAAAGCGTTATATGATATGGAAAGGGACCGCGTCTATATAGAAAACTGAAATTTTCTTTTTCAGACAACAGTTGAAAAGCATTGTCAGATTCAGTTTTGCTTATAATGACAATATATATTATAAATTGATATTGAATACTAAAAATTATTATATACAAAGATTTAACTTTCGAATTATTCTAGTAATATATTAAAATTAATATTTATAATATCATATTACACTACAAATAAATTATAAAAGAATTAAAAATAATTCGTGTTTTGTACGGATTATAGGCTAGTAAAAAATTATAATTGCAATACTCCTAAAGATGTGATGATAATCGGTTAAATTTGGTAGGGATGAGTAAAATTAGCTAGATATTTGGTTCGATTAATAGAATTTAAATTGGATATTCAATTTTTCAAATTATTTAATATTCATATTGTCGTATTATGAATTAGTCGGATATCTATTTAAATCGGATCAAAAACTTGATAATCGGAATTAATTAAATATAATTTAATTTGTAGAAAAGATTTAAATTTTATTATGCTTTGATAAGTTATCATTAAATTTACAAATTATAAAATAATTAATAACATTTTTGATAACAACTTTTCATGATTTAACATTTATAAATTCATTCATTTATCATTCATAAATTACCATAAATTATCATTTATATTTTGAACCATGATAAATTATTATCCTTTTTTCTAGTTACTTCTGAAAAATTTTATAAGAAAAATTAGTAACACGCCAATTCTCTCGAATTTATAATTTTAAGTGAAAAAATATTTCGAATACTATTTCATTCGCTTGTATTTTAATTTTTTTAGTATTGTATCTTCTTAATAAATAGTTTTGGATAAAATGATTAATTTTAAAAAAATGAAATAGAAGTTTGAGGTTATAAGATTTTTATGTACAAAATCATGGGATTGTACTTGTAAATCCAATCTAAAAATATAATTTCAAGTGCATTCTTATGTTATTACGCCTAAAATACTTATAAATATATAACAAAAAATTGCTTATAAACTCAAGTAATACATAATAAACTCATTAGTTTATTATTGATAATTTTTACTTAATTTAATATATCATATGTTGATTTATTTGTCTTTAGTATTCCTTATATATTTAACATATAAATTTTTTTTGTAAGAAATTTTAAAAACGGGATCAAATTTGGTTATATGAGCTATTAAAAGATTGTGATCCGGATCTAATTCAATACCTCCAACATTATTTTACTTATAAAAAAAAAAGGCCAAAACAAGTCGATCTCCAGACATTTAACAATTGGTTTACTTGCTGCTTCAAAGCAAAGTAAATATGACAGAAAAGATCGGAGTGCAAATGATTAAAAATACTAGAATTACCCATTTTGTCAACACTTAAACTTTTTAGTAATTACTTCCTCTATCCCAGTTTACATTTGGGGACCAGACACGGATTTTAAGGTGCATTTTAAGGACAGTTTTATAACTTATTTTTGATATATTTTTTTGTATAAAAATAGAATAATCCTATTTTTATACAAAAAAAAGAAAATATCAAAAATAAATTATAAAACTATTTTAAAATACATTTTAAAATACAAATACATAATTTTTTTTATGTAAAGAAATGGATGAGACTACATAAATCCAATCCAAGCAAGTAAAAAGTACTTATGAAAACAATAAATTACACTAACCGGCCAGTTTAACTTCTGCAAAAATGCCACAGCATATCATTATTACCTAAATCTTTTTGTACTGAATTTGGTTTCATTTTGTAACCTCTCAATTTTATACGGGGTTCAAAACTTCACGCTGAAGTTACTTAAGTTTACATAATAAAATATTTAGCATTAACTTTATTTCTTATCATCTTAGAGCATCTCAAGAGTCTCTTAACTCACTCCTAAATATATTATAAACAATTAAACTCTTAGCAAGTTATTACATTGATTTGTGTGTCAACTCCAACAATGCTCTCTATTATGGCTCTTTATTTTATATTTTATTCATATTTCAATTCCACTTGGACAAACAATCAATAGATGAAAGAGAAGAACCACTATTTTACTAATAAAATATTAAGTTAAGAGCTACTAGTTGCTCCTAAAATAGAGTAGAGAGAAGAAGCTCTTAACTTTTTAAAGAGCCTCTAAGAGTCTCTTGGAGCTTGATTTTTATTCTCTCTCCTCATTTTTTGAGTTAAGAGCTACAATAGAGAGCCTCTTGGAGATGCTCTTAGATATTGGTTGTATTGATTCTCTCGTCTAATCCAAAATTTATTGAAACATCTACTTAAGTCATATAAACATAATTATTCAAAAATAACAATATTTTGGGATTCAAACAAGAAATCCAAAATTTATTAAAACATTTACTTAAATTATATAAACATAAATATTCAAAAATAACAATATTTTGGGATTCAGACGAGAAAAAACTAATTAATCTTTTGTTAAAGTAGAAGGTTGTGGATAGATAACTCATGTTGATAATTTTAGGATTTAGACGAGAAAAGACTAATTGATCTCTCGTTAAAGCATAAGGTCGTGGATGGATAACTTATGTTTATATCGATTCTTCATTAGATTTATCACATTCTAACCAAATTTGACCAATTTTTTTTTTGACCAATTCGCGTACTCAACAATGATTAATTAGAAAAAAAAACAATGATTATTTAAATTCCGTATTTCGAACATAGTACAAGAAAAAATGAAACATCAGATAATCATAAAAATGCATTTTTTGCCTAAAATAGCAGCAGAGAAAACATATATCCAAATTATATGCATTCACGAAATAGTGGACTTATAGATCAATGGCCACTCAAGATCTTTCATCTCTAATTCTCAATTCGGATTTGATTAAAACAAAAAATCAAAGTATGGGAAAGAATAGTAAATTCACCAACTTGAGGGATAGTTTGTTAATATAAGATACTAGCTTGATCTTGATTATATCAAATCCTTTGATAGTACAATCATTTATTTAGTTATGATTAGTTAATTTTTTTAGTAAAATGCTTATAAATTTACAAATAAATTTCTGTTCTAATAATTCTCGGAATGAGCGAGCTCATAACCTGTATCGACAAAGGATATAATCTTAATCATTTGGGTTATTCAACCTTACTCTACGACTACTTAATTAATTAAGAATACTTTATGCTAATCTTATACTAGTACTAATACTTTCGGCTTAATAACGTCTAATCAAGAATTAAACTAGGAAGACAGACAATTGAATTAACAAATCTTGATACTTTTAGTTGGACTCGAGTACTTACTACGTGCGCACGCTGGTCATAATTTTGTCCAAATTATCCCAATTTTTCCTACTTAACCAGTTAAGTCACTAAAATATGATTGTTCAGCATGACTTTAATTTGAATGTTTAGGAGAGAATGTGACTTAATTGTGCAACAGCTTAACTTCCTGGGGAACGAGTATTGTTTATTCTTATTTTAATCAATTTAAGTGCGTAGTGTTCTTACTATGAGAAATCTTAGTAATCGGTTTTTCTAAAAATTTTAGGTGATGGTATTGTATTAGAGAATAGTTTAAATGGGATGATAAATTATATATGGTGTACAAGAAGAAGTGTATGATAACATAACAACGAGCTTTGTCAAAAAAAAAAAAAAATTGTTACAATCTTTCAGAAACATAACTTTCGCAACTTATTGAAAGAACCAATTTTAAAATTTTGTTTGATGAATAGAATGTACTTTTTACCCTGACTTTATATTTAAAAATTTAATGCTTAGAATGATGAGATAATTCAAGTGATAAATATTTATTTTTTGTTATCTTAGGTCTTAAATTTTCGATCATTTCAAAATTTATTTATGCATATATTTATTTATAATACACGTAAGCTAGCTTAATTATTTAGAAAAAAAAAAAGTTAAATGCTTACATCTTTTGAATCTCCGATTAATTCTTTTTTAGGCAGACATGTTTATGCTACCCTGTGTGACTGTCTCACCATATATACAAAGCGCTTTCTTGGCTGCAAGTTTTGAAAGCTAGCGGTAGTACCAAACAATATATGAAGCGTAGAAAAGTTTGAACTATCTCAACTAATGATTATGTTTATTTCTAACTGCATGGTTCTACAAAGATTCTGAATCATGGTTTGATATTAGATATTATATTTTAAGGAAAAATAAATTTACACTAACAAGACCCTACCATTCACAATAGCATTATCAGTTTGATTCACTAAAGACAGAAAAGAAAAGGAAGAGATTTTGGTGGGCAAAGGAACAATAACACTAAAATTCTCATCATTATCATATTTCATACATAATATGGTCATATTTTATAGTATACATATGTGTGGTGTGTGACAGTGTAAGTGTTGTTGTTTGTCACATTCTGTCAATTATGATGAGATATGATAGGAAGCTCTATGTGCTACGTACGGACCTTGATAAAGTTGTTAAGATAACATTTTAAACATCCTTAGATTCTTTGGAAAGTGGCGGTAACTTAAGGTATTACTCCCTCCGTCCCCGGTTCTTCACATGGTGGTTGGGCATGGAGATCAAGGATAGTGGGTGTAATATTGTTAAAATAAATGAGGTAGTGGGTATAATAATGATTTTATTGTTAAAATAAGTGAAGTAGTGGGTGTAATAGTGATTTTATTGTTAAAATAAGTGAAGTAGTAGGTGTAATAGTGTAAAGTATTGTTAAAATAAGTGAAGTAGTGGGTGTAATAGTGTTAAAACTTACTATTTTGGGTAATGTAAAGAAATGGTGGGACGGCCCAAAAAGGAAATTGTAAAGAAATGGATGGGACAGAGGGAGTATTTGTTGGAACTTTAATTTAAATTTTATTAAGTATTTTATTATTATTTAGTTTATTCAGTATTATTTTGTTTAAATAAATATACCTGTTATATGTTTTGTAAATAGCAGCTTGAATAAGTCATCATAGAAATAAAGTGTTTTTAGGAGATTATATAGTGAGTTGTAGTAGTGGTTACGTGATAGGAACCAGTCTAGTTTGTTTGCTATTTTCCTGCAACCACCTTCTGTAGTTTAATCTATTTAAGTACATGTATTCTTGTGAAAGTAATCAGAAGAGGCAGTGCAATGTAGTTTTTATGTATTTTCTCTGTTTATACATATAAACCAACTATCTCTATTTTGTTAGTATTGGGATATAACAATTTTGATTTCAACATGTGGTATCTGAGCTTGGGGGAGTATCAAGGCTTAACAGCTTTCCCTATCGTTCCTTGGAGGTATAATAATTCATTTTTGAAAAAGCTCCAGGCTGGGATGAAGCCGAAGGAAGGTTAGGAAGAAGTCCCAAGAGAAGCCTCAACAGAGGAGCAGACAAGAAGAATGCTTTGTTATTAACAGGGGTTTTAAGGTGCATAGGCCCATTCAGTCTAGATCCATTCATCATATTTATTACTCACGGTGTAGCACTGGTATGTGTATAAGTCGGAATGTTGGGAGTTGTATTGCGGCAAGAGTTGCGTTGTGATGCAAGATGTGTGATGAAGACATCGATGTGTACATATTGTAGGCTGTGTGCTTGCTTGCTTGACAGAAAGATATGCTTCAAAGGAAGAGGCAAAGAAAAAGGGTGATAAGAGGTGTGAAAGAGAGTCATACGGGCTTGATGAACAGGCCATACGGGCCTATGATGAAGAAGGCCATACGGGCCGATAAAGAAAGCCATATGGGCTTATGAAGATCATGCCAAACGGACACCGAAGATCTTTCCAGACGGGCATCGAAGAACTTGTCAGATGAGCATGGAAACCAAGTTTAGATTAAGGGGGAGATTGCTGGAATTTTAATCTAAACTTTATTAAATGTTTTATTATTACTTAATTTATTCAGTATTATTTTGTTTAAATAAATATACACTACGCCATAAGTGGGCTAACATAATATTTTTTGAAAGCGTTACGTGAAATAGTTACAATAGGTAGTAAATTTTGACCTGTTATAACACCTCTCAACTAGTGTTACATTAGTTCAGAATTAGTGTTACAGTAAGGGTGACGGTGTTGCATACATGTAACACCACAATAAAGTGTTACATTAGTTATTTTTTTATTTTTTTTTTTTCATTTTTCAACTATTGTGGGCCCACCCGCTGGACCAACAAGTAGACACCACGAAAAATGTAGGCCCCACAAGAAATGTGTTACATTTTTTATTTTTTTACTAAATCTTTTTTTTGATAATTTTTTTACTAAATCTTTTAATGTATTAAAATAATATTTTATAGATATTAAAGTGTATATATTATAAAAAAAAATATAGGAAAAATATATTTTAAATTAATTCTTTAAATGATAAATTATAATATATTGCAAATTTTTTGATATATTATTTATGTTTAGATATGTAATTTTTTTATATGGTAAATTTATTTTGTAAAAGTAATAGTAAAAAATTATTTTATATTGCAAATTAATTTTATCGGTATTATCACATTTAGGTAATTTCATAATTTATTTATTTTTCACAATTTGTATTTTATTAAATTTACAAAAATGTTCGAAAGTTATATATTTCTACGTTTCATTAGTTTTAAATTATTTAACAATTTAGAAATTATTATCTTTATTTATTGTAAAAATAATAGTTTATTATTTTTTACCCATTTTAGCATTTTAGGATCAAAATATAATAATTTAGGGGCTTGAAAATCAGTTTTGGGAATTGACTTTATATATATCCTAAAATCTCTTTTACTTCCTCTATTACCTACCCTCACCCACCCCCACGTGTCTTCCCTGTCTCTCTCTCCTCTTCCTCCTTTTCTTTTTTCATCCCCTTCTTCCTTTATTAAATCAATTTTGCGAATTGATATTTGATTGTTTATATAAACATGTTAATGGGTCGAAAGAAAGCTATTTATACAAAGTTTGTGATTTTTTCTGTCGTTTTTGAAGATTGATCGGAGTAAAAATTGGATCCGTTTTTGAAGATTCGTGTATTGTTTATTGAATTGGATGCCTCTATTGGCTTCCTGGGGTTGATTAAAGTATATTAGCATGTTGAATCGAGTTGCGTGATCTTTATTTAGTGAAGTACGAATTCACGGTGGTTGTTGAAATTTTTGAATCATTCGTTCAATTATTATAATGATTGTCTGTTAAAACTGTAACCATAAGTAGATTCTAGAGGTTCACAGCTTTGTTTTGACACCTTGTACGTGTGATTTAGTTTATAATATACTTAGTTCGAATTTTGGCCTGATTCTTTGACTTGTCGAATTTCAGTTGTTTTTTATTTTTTTTGCAATGGAATTGTATCAGCGGAGTTTGGGGAAGTTATACAATGAATTTTAAGCGGAAAAACTAGGCAAAACGTGTGAAATCAGGGGTAATTGATTGTTGCCGAAGTTCGAGTTTGCCGGCCAATTTCTGGGCGGTGACCAGATTCTTCATTTTTCTGCCGGAATCTGGGGAATGTGATGAACATTCTTCACGTTCTTGATTTTCACATTTTTGTTTTAATTATTAGTTGTGTTTGATCTGTTTTCAGTTGATATGGTTAAAGCAAAGTGATTTTAACTATTTACCCTTTTAACTTTTAAAAAATTTCTTTTTACCTTTAAAAAGGGTACATTAATTTTACCTTTTACCAAATTGTTTTACTTTAAAAAATTTATTTTAAAAATTCGAATTTAATTTATAAATTCAGAAAATCATAAATTGATTTAATTATGTGTTTAACTGCTAGCTTGTATGATTAATGAATAAATTAATAATAGATAATTAATTTTCATATATATAAATACATAATATATTTATTTATTCATTAATTTTAAATTAATAAATTATAATTATAATAATTGAATTGAAAATTTAGAATAAAAAATTAAATTAAAAATTGAAAAATGGCCTTTTTCCTATTTTTATTTAATTTTTTAATCTATTTTACAAACTAAGTAAAAATGGGGTAAAAATCAGTGAAAGTAGGTTAAAATTCATTACACAAATAGTGAGTATGACTACTGAATTTATGTTCAAAGTAATGGTTGACCATTAAATTACTTGGTCAATTAAATTTATTTTTTCCCAAAATTTTGGCAATAACATTAAATAGGATAGATATTGACCTCCGTATGATTGGGTCGTCCGAAAATATTTTTAAAAAAATCGAAATCATAAATCCTTACGAAACCCTGTTTAGGGGTTATGGTCAAAGTAATGGTTTCTTTGATGATCGAACCGTACGGATGTTAATAAACACTCGTTTTAGTGTTGAGAAAAAATAATCAAAAAATAAAAAGGTGTGGTTGTACGAGATTTTAACAAAAACGTAGTAAAAGTGATGCTTCCTATAACGGGACACGATTAAGATTCACTGAATAATTTTTATGAATGGTTTCTTTGACGATCGAACCGTACGGATGTTAATAAACACTCATTTTAGTGTTGGAAAAAAATAATCAAAAAATAAAAAGGTCGGGTTGTACGAGATTTTAAAAAAAACGTAGTAAAAGTGTTGCTTCCTATAACGGGACACGATTCAGATTCACTGAATAATTTTTATGAATGGTTTCTTCGACGATCGTACCGTATAGATGTTAATAAACACTCATTTTAGTGTTGGGAAAATAAAATAATCAAAAAATAAAAAGGTCGGGTTGTACGAGATTTTAACAAAAACGTAGTAAAAACGATGCTTCCTATAACGGGACACGATTCAGATTCACTGAATAATTTTTATGAATGGTTTCTTCGACGATCGAAACGTACGGATGTTAATAAACACTCATTTTAGTGTTGATAAAAAATAGTCAAAAAATAAAAAGGTCGGGTTGTACGAGATTTTAACAAAAACGTAGTAAAAATGTTGCTTCCAATAACGGGACACGATTCAAATTCACTGAATAATTAAATGATTAATCATTTTCGATTAATGAACTATTTTTCCTATTTTTATTTATTTTTTTAATTAAAAAAAAATATTTAACTTTTCTCCCCTAAACGGGTGGCACTTTTCTCACCTAAAGAAATTAGTATAATCCCAAGTTATTTTAAAAAATTACAATCCAAATAATTTAATAATTTTTTGCTAATTATTTATTTTTAAGTAAAAAAATGAAAAAATTGAAAAAACATGGGCGGCAACTTTCCCCCCAACCCAAATTATTGCAAATGCCGTTTCCCGCTTTCCCCTTAAACAAAATTAAATTCACAAACTTACACTCTCACACTCTCCCTCGCTAAGACATACTCACACACACTCCATTCTCTTCTTTATTCTATTTTCTTCTCTCTTCTCTTCAAAATTAGGGCTTAATTAATTGGTAAACACTCTCTTGATTTTTGATTTTGATTATGTTCTTTGTTGCTTGTTTAAGTTTGCTCTTATTAACTCTTTTATTTTGATTTTCGATTAGGGTTTCAATTGAAACTTTCTCTTTGGAGCTTCAGTTAGGGCTTTAATTTAAGGTAAAATTGGTACTTTTCCAATCAATCAAATATAGTGGAGACTTGTAAGATAATAATCTCTTCTCCTCTCTCTATTTTCTCCTCTATCTCCCTTCTCATTTGTATTTTTTGTTATTCTTCTTATCGCAGATAATTCAATTGAATCGAATCAACGGTTCTTCTCTTGTAAATCTCGTTCAAATTATACGTATGTACATGTTCAATTAATCATAATCAAGATTCAAGGGTTTCGTCTTTTGTGAACTCTTTTGGCTTTTGTCATTTTACGCTTGTTGATTTTGGTTCCGATAAAACCCACACACGGTTCTTTTCCGCTGCCACACTTCCCTCTTCTTCATCTCTCTAGCTACTCTATTCAAGTCGGTAAGATTGTTTCAAAATTAAAGAAAACGATGTTGAAATTATAAGGGGGTTTATTGTTCTGTTATTGGTCTATTGCGTTTTGGGAATGAAATGAAGAGCTCTGTTTGTAAGCAATGGTTCAAAATGACTTGTAAGAACTTAAGCTGCACACCAAGTGTTCGACAAATTGTCTTAAAAAAAAAAATTGAATTCTGAAGAGTGTGCAATGAGGTGTTTTATAGAAAGCCTAACAGAAACAATGTTTTGTTGAGTTGTTTATTTGCGCCGATCGATTTGATAGTTGTGTATGAGTTGTTTATTAGGATGTGCAATGGCTATATTAATTTAGGTCTCACCAACGTTATGATATCATGTCAAATGATAATCGGATTCCTTTCATTAATGAACCAGGGCTTTGCTTTGGGAAGTTGGAAGCTGGAGTTCTCACATTTGTAATTCCTGCAGTTCTTTTAGGGCACTTGGTAATTCTAATTTCCGTACCCAGTCCTTCTTTTTTTTGAACGTTTGTTGAAGTAATGAGAATTTACTTTATTGAAGTTATGAGCATTTACTCTGAAGTTCTCTTGCACTTGTTAAAAAATGTAAGCTTGAACACTTAGATTGAAAATTGATCAAAAAGCTTGGCTAATCTGCTAGAAGGAAGCTATTTCAGACCTCCCATGTAACAGAAAACAAACCACAACAAGCTTCTTGTAATTAGCACAGAATTATCCCTATATGTGATCCATTGAGATTTTCAGTTGTATTCATATATGATTGCTGTTTGATTTGAACTTACAAAACTTCCAAAGTTTATATTAAACTGTGAGCATTTTTCGGTACGTTGTTATTTACGTCATGCATTGGAAAAGGTTCTCCTTCCCTTCCTGACTTTAAGACAATTTGTTAGGAATAATTCATGAGTTGTGATGTTAAGAATAGAATTTTACTTATACTTCTTGTATATCCTGATTTATAAAGGATTTAGCACTTTGCATAGAAAATATGTATTAGACAGTTATCTGTAAAGTTTAGTCTGAACAGTCCATCGAGTACTACATGTCAGGAACTGAGATTGAATCCTGATATGTCAAGTTAACTACTGATCAAGTACTGATGGGATGGTCAGATCCTGATGTAAGATGGAATCCTGATATCAGTCGTGTTACTGATGATGTCATTATGGATGCTACAGAAACTGGCAAGTGCTATAAAACAGGATCTTTGTTTGAGGAACAAGCAAGAAGATTTTATGAAGGAAAGAATTTTCTATTGATGGAAACTATCAACTGGACGGCAGAACATTGTCATGTATAGATTATCTTTCTGTAATTAGTTGATAGGAAGCATTATAAATATTCTCTCTATATCATTGTAAAAATAGTTCGGTTCGTGAGGTTTGTAATCGTAAGTATACGAGAGTGCAAACAGAGAGAAATTTGTATTGTCAGCAGCTGCTAAAGGTATTTGTACACCTTTGGTAGATTTTGTATTTGATCTTATTAATACAAACAGAATTTGATTCATTCGTTTATTCTTGTTCATATAACCAAGCAAAAATCAGACACGATTATATAACTTGTATTCAACCCCCCCTTCTACAAGTTATTCGAGTTAACAATTGGTATCAGAGCAGGTTGATTTCGAATAATCATAAAGATCTGCAATCATGTCTGGTTACAAGGATGGGAATACTAAGATTCCTATGCTCAAGAGAAACGAATATACTCTATGGGAAGTAAAGATGTTGCATCATCTGGAAGCAACAGATCCTGATTATCTTGACAGAATCAGAGATGGACCTTTTATCCCAACAAAGGTTGTTGGACAAGCAACTGTTGATGGTCAAGTTGTTCCAGAACATACAGCAGAGAAGCCAAAATCTGAGTGGTCAGATAAGGACAAGGAGAATGTTCTTAAAGATGCTAAAGTGAGAAACATATTATTCAACAGTCTTGATTCTGTTCTCACTAACTATGTTCTCTCTTGTAAAACTGCTAAGGATATATGGGACAATCTTAAGGTTCACTGTGAAGGAACTAAGACTGTTAGGAAGAATATGAGGACACTACTTATACAACAGTATGAGTACTTTTAATCCAAGTCTGGTGAGTCATTTACTGATACCTTTGATAGGTTTACAAAACTCATCAATGAGATGGCAATGCATGGTAAATATTAAAACTTGGAGGATATGAATACAAAGTTCATGAAAGCTTTGTCTGATTTCTACAATGAGAAGATATCTGTGATTGAGGAAGCTAATGATCTGGATGAGATATCATTAGAGGCAGTATATGGAAAACTGAGAGCTTATGAACTTGAAAAGCAGCAGAAGAAGAGCAGGAGTGAAGGAAAGATGAAGACTGTTGCACTTACTGCTCAATCTGAATTAAAGAAGCTTCCGGAAGAATAGCATGAAGAGACTGCTATAAAGAACTCAAGGAAGAAGAAAAGCAAAGAAAGTTCTGAGTCAAAGACTACTGATATGGACTCTGACAACAATGATTCTGAATCTGAGATGCAGGAACTCTTTGCTATGTTTGATAAAGCTTTCAAGAAAGGAAGATTCAATAGGAAAAGATTTAGCAAAGGACCTTTTCAAAAGTAGGAGGAGAAGAAGAGTGATAAAGGCAAAAGTACAATTGTCAAGCTTGATAAGGCCAAGATCAAGTGCTTTAATTGCAGCGAGCTTGGACACTTTGCTAGTGAGTGTAAGAAGCCTAGGAATTCAGGAAAGGGTAATGCACTTATGGTCACACAGAAGGATTGGGCTGATTCTAGTGATTCTAAAGATGAATTGGATTATGACAACATTGCACTGATGGCAAATGTTTCAGACAAACCTGGATCTCCAAAGAAAACTTCTCCATCCTCTGTTAAGGTATCACTTCACTCTCTTGATTCATTTGATAACTTAAATTCTGATGAAATTAGATCTATCCATGCTGAGTTTAAGAATCTTATGACTAATTTTAGAATTCTTACTTGTGAAAGAGATGAACTTAAGGTTAAGAATGATAAATTAGTTGATAGAAATAATTTTCTTGAATCTGAGTTAATTCAAATGGAAGAATACAAGTTAAGTTCTGATAAAGCTAAGCATGATTACAGTGTTATTCTTGAGGCTTATGACTATGTCAGAAAAGAACTAGAAGAAGAGAGAGATGTGATTAAGACCATTAACAATTCTGGTAAAAAGACCATAGAAATCTTTAAAAGTGGAATTCGTGGTAAGGTTAATGGTTTAGGTTTTGATAAGGCTAGACAAGAAGAAAAAGTAGCTATTGTCAATGATGATAGTAAAGTAGAAGCTAGCACATCTAAATCTGAAGGTAAGAAAATTGTTTCTGAACCTAATCATGTTAAATTTGTTAATTCAAAAGGTACCCCTGTTGTACACAAAAGGATTAACAATAGTAATTCCGATGAGAAAGTGTTAGAGAAACCTAAGAATGTAAACATAGGGTTTCTGTCTAAGTCTCAGTTTTAACAGAGATTAGATGGTCTTTCAGAGTCTAGCAAGATCAAAAGAAATAGGAATGGAAAAGAAGGTATTAACAAAGAGAATAATTACAAGAATGTACCTGATGCACCTAGAAAAAAATGCTATAAGTGTGGAAATCATAATCATTTGGCCCTAGACTGCAATCAAAAACCTTCTTGGAAAACTGAGTCCAGATTCCCCAAGACTCAGAAAATTCAATACCAACCACAAAAAGCTTGTTATAATTGTGGTAGTTTACTTCATTCCATTTACATGTGTAGAGAATATCATGAACTCTATTATGACTATTATTCTCTGAAATCTGAAACTCCTAGTCACAAACAGTTTGTGAAATCAGAGTCTAAGGTTGACTCTGCAACAGGTAAAGTAAAGGCAAAATCTTCAAAGCCTGTTGTTTCTAAATCTAGTAAGAAAGGATCCAATCAAAGTTGGGTCCTAAAAAAATTCTAACTAGTTACTTTTTGTTTGTAAGGCATAGGAAAGAAGCATTCAATTATCTTGGACAGTGGATGCTCTGGACATATGACTGGAAAGAAGTCCCTGCTTACAAAGTTTGAGAGGAAAGCTGGCCCAGTAATATCTTTTGGAGATGGCAACAAAGGAGAAACTCTGGGATATGGCTCAATTGTTTTGGGGAATGTCATCATAGAAAATGTAGCACTGGTTGAAGGCTTGAAACATACTCTTTTAAGCATAAGTCAACTGGGTGATAAAGGTTACAAATCAATCTTTGACAGAGAAGGATGCAAAATCTTGAATATGCAGAATGGAGACATTGTTCTAACTGGTCAAAGACATGGTAACATATATGAAGACAGCTTAAGTGATACATCTAAAGGAATTGTTAGATGTCTCTACAACAAAGCAACAAGTGATGAAAGATGGAATTGGCACAAGAAACTCTCACATCTCAACTTCGAGAAGCTTAATCAACTTGTTAAGCACAATCTGGTGAGAGGCCTACCTCAGGCAAATTATGTGCAAGATGGACTTTGTGATGCATGTCAGCTTGGAAAGCAAAGAAGAACCACTTTCAAGAGCAAGACTGAAAATTCAATTACTGAACCATTTCACATGCTACATCTTGATCTGTTTGGTCCAGTAAACATTATGTCTATCAGCAAGAAAAGATTTTCTCTAGTAACAGTGGAATATGATTTCACAAGGTTCACATGGGTGTTCTTTCTACACAAGAAGGATGAAGCTCCTCAGCAAATCATTGAACTTGTCAAGAATATTCAGAATAGCTCTGAGTACAAAGTCAAAGTACTTAGGAGTGACAATGGTACAGAATTCAAGAATTCTACAATGGAGGAGTATTGTGCAGACAATGGAATCACTCAACAATTTTCTGCACCTGGTACACCTCAGCAAAATGGTGTAGTGGAAAGAAAGAACAGGACTCTCATAGAGGCAGCAAGAACCATGCTTGCAGATGCAAAACTTCCAACCTATTTTTGAGCAGAAGCTATTAACACTGCATGTTTCACTCAAAACTGTACCTTGGTAAATAGTCATGGAAAAACTCCCTATGAGATGATCAAAGGAAAGAAACCAAGTGTGAAATACTTTCACATCTTTGGATGCAAATGCTATGTCCTAAAAGGTCATCCAGAACAACTTGGAAAATTTGAAGCCAAATCGGATGAAGCAATCTTTCTAGGATATTCAGTATCTAAGGCCTTCAAAGTTTATAATCTCAGAACTCACATTGTTATGGAATCAATTCATGTTGCATTTGATGATAAGAAATTTGGAATTCTGCAAACTGATGAGAGTCATGACAAATTGGAATTTGAAAATCTGAAGAATTCTGAGATACTCTCCAGTGATGATGAAGGTTCTCCAGAAGGAATTTCTATTGCTTCTCAAAGGAATGCTACTGTTGAAGGGGAGCAAATGAATCAAGAAGAACACAGTGATCATCAGGAGCAGACTAGCTATTCAGAGTCTACTCCATCAGGAACTGATCTTTCAGAGTCTACTGAGGAAAGATTAGTAACTAGAAGCAATATGGAATCTACTGATTCTATTGATTAAAGGGGAGTTATTGAAGGCAGAGAGAATTCTTCTACAAGAGATACCACTAACTTAAGGGGAGAGACTAACAGAGTCAATCTACCACCTGTTAGAAAATGGACAAAGGATCATACTGAAGATTTGATTATTGGTGATCCTAATAGTGGTGTTCGAACTAGAAGATCAATTCAAAATGAATGCTTGTATAGTTGCTTTCTCTCAAAGAATGAACCTAAGAAGGTTGAAGAAGCCTTACAGGATCCTGATTGGGTAATTGCAATGCAGGAAGAGTTAAATGAGTTTGAGAGAAACAAAGTCCGGAAACTGGTACCAAGACCTAAAGATAGATCTATTGTTGGTGCAAGATGGGTTTTCAGTAACAAGCTAGATGAATCTGGTATGATTGTAAGAAACAAAGCAAGACTGGTGGCCAAGGGTTATTCTCAGGAAGAAGGCATTGATTATGATGAGACCTTTGCACCTGTAGCAAGATTGGAAGCAATCAGAATGTTTCTTGCATTTGCAGCTCATTCAAAATTCAAGCTATAGTGCTTTTCTAAATGGCAAACTTGATGAGGAAGTGTATGTGGAACAACCACCTGGATTTGTTGATCCAAAGTTTCCAAATCATGTCTACAAACTTGACAAGGCACTCTATGGAATAAAGCAGGAACCAAGAGCATGGTATGAGACTTTGTCTAAATTTCTTCTTGAAAATGGCTTCACAAGAGGTACAATTGACAAAACTCTATTCTTTAGAAAGATAAAAGGTGAATTGCTTTTAGTTCAAGTTTATGTTGATGATATCATATTTGGTTCTACTAATGAAAAGTTGTGTGCTAAGTTTAGCAAGCTTATGCAGTCTAAGTATCAGATGAGCATGATGGGTGAATTAAATTATTTCTTAGGCTTGCAGGTCAAACAGACTTAGACTGGTATTTTCATTAATCAGTCAAAGTATATCAAAGATCTTTTAAGAAGGTTTGACTTTCAAGACTGTGCAGTTGCAAAAACACCCATGGCAACAGCCACTAAACTAGACTCTGATCCTAAGGGAAAGAGTGTGGATAATACTAGTTATAGAGGCATGATAGGCTCATTGTTATATCTAACTACAAGTAGGCCAGATATAATGTTTTCTACCTGTTTATGTGCTAGATTCCAAAGTGATCCTAAGGAATCTCATTTAATTTCTGTGAAGAGAATTTTTAGATATCTCAAAGGAACTCCAAATCTTGGTTTGTGGTATCCTAGAGAATCTGATTTCTTCCTAACTGGCTATTCAGACTCTGATTATGCAGGGTGTAAGATAGATAGGAAAAGCACTACAGGTACATGTCAATTCTTGGGAAATAGATTGATTTCTTGGGCAAGCAAGAAGCAACAATCTGTCTCAACCTCAACTGCAGAAGTTGAGTACATAGCAGCACGCAGTTGTTGTGCACAGCTCCTTTGGATAAGAAATCAGTTGATGGATTATGGTATGACACTTAGTAATATTCCTATGTTTTGTGATAATACTAGTGCTATCAAAATTACGAAAAATCCAGTTCAACATTCAAGGACTAAGCACATTGATGTCAGGTATCATTTTATTAGAGAACATATTGAGAATTGTACTGTGGAACTTCATTTTGTTCTTACTGACAAACAGCTTGCAGATATTCTAACTAAACCACTTGATGAGACTACATTCAGTAGATTAGTAAGTGAGTTAGGAATGTTAAATTTCCAGATCTTTAACATCTGCAAAAGTAGCAAGGTATGTTGTTTTTAGCTTATAGACTTGATATTCTTGTCAGGATCTATATTTGATTGTTAAATGCTTTAGCTATAACACTTTACCTTGATAAATTTCAGTATGATAGACTTGTTAATAATCATCGGGATTAGAATTGTTATCAGGATGCTGACGTCATCAGTATTGTGTCAGTATCAGGATTGTGAAAATTGTTTCGGATCCTGACGTTTACTTTGTGTAGTAATCTAATTCTGTGATGTGTTAAGTCTATTCCAGCAAGTTTTAATATTTGCATACTGATAATTTATACATCATTCAAATCAGTGAATAATCAAAAGACAAGTAGATAATAAGAAATTGTATTTTCATTAATTGAAAGCATTACATACATGGAAATGAAATACAACATCTTTTTGTCTAACTTCTACTGATAATCCTGTACTTGTCTAATGATATGGATTCTGAGATACAGGACAATGAGCATCTCAAGAAATCCATCAGGGGATTTGAACAGCCTCGTCTGCTCTTGGATTCCTTGTCTGGGCGACTTGAATGAGAGTAGCTAACTTAAATGAATAGCATCTCCATCAAGATCAACCTCAGACTCTCGGCCAAATTCTTCATCCTCAAGTTTTGAGGAGGTTAGGGGAAGATTGTATCCAATAGATGGATGTTCTAGGAGAAACCTCTGGATAATATCTAAAATTACTCCATCCATGACTAGTTCGATGAGAGAAGTCGTCTCTTCAAAGAGATGATCAAGAACAGGATGTTCATCGACTGTGAAAAACATAAAGAATGGGTTGAATGGAGTTTTGGTTTGAGAAGAAAAGAAATTGAAAGGTTTATGGAGAATGGCATAAGGCGTCTGTTTCTTTTATAGAAAGACGTGAGAAGCTGAATAGTCACTTGGAACTATCAATGAAGTCAGATGCTAATTATCGCGTGTGACTGTATTTCTTGTATTTTCAAGAAATATCGAATATATCTAACCAATTGATTTTGTTCAGATTAATTGTTTATTTCTTTTTCAGATTAAAAAAAAATGCCACGTGGAAACTTCATTTAAGTCTCTGGAATCAGGATGATATTGATCAGGATTTCAAGTGTGACCATCAGGATTTTAGAATTATTATTTTTAAATCACATTGCATTTTGTGATTATTTTGATGGGAGGTCACAACAGGAAAAGGAAGCTGATCAGTATTGATTTTTATCTTGATAATACCCTGATTTATTTTATGAAAATCAATTTTGGATTTTATTTTCCAAAAATCGTGGGTAACCGCACTTTTCAGGGACTGACACCTGTCAATCTACGTGTCGATGTGGGATAGTGGTCTGAAAGATTTGTGAAATATATTTGTTTTGAAACTCTAATCGTGTAATTGCTTTCTCTAATTTCACATTCTCTAAAGCAAAAACACTCTCGAGTTTTCAAAATCACTAATCCATTTCAAGAATTTTTCAAGTTCTTTTCAGATCAAAAATGGCAGCTCAAAGAAGATTACCTAAGTCAGTAGCCTTCAAGTTTGGTGACTTTGATTTTATGACGAACAATCATGTAGCAGCTATCACCAACAAGGAAGGAGTATTAACTGATTTTCATCCAATCATGAACTTTCTGGCATTTGGACCATTAAGTTATGCATTGACAGCATCTCCACAGATTAATCAAGCAGCTGTTACACAAGCTTGGGAGAATGCTGAGGTAATTGATTCTACTCAGAGTCAATCAGGTAAGATTGTTCTACACTTAGGACAAGATTCTTTTGATATTACTGAATCTGTTGTTAATTCAGTACTTCACTTACCTGTTAGTTTGAATTATGAGAATGTACCATCTGATGATGATATAAGAACTATGTTATCTGTATTAGGTTATAATGGACCTTTAGATAACATGAGCCAGTTAAGAAGATCTTGTCTTAGGAAAGAGTGGTCTTTCTTCTTTGATCAATTAGTTAAATGCTTTACTGGTAAATGTAGTTCTTTTGATCAAATTACTTCTGTTACTTCACATATTGCTTACAGTTTGCTTTATGAAAGAGTAATTAACGTTGGTCACATTATCTTAAATCAGATGAGTATTAAACTTGGGTTAAGAGATCAATACAGGAAAATGGTTTATTATCATAGATTTATGCAAATGTTTATTAACCATTTTATTCCTGATGTTGAAACTAGATTTGGTAGAGAACATTGTGTTTCTTCTTGTGTACAACAAAAGAGAATTTTCTCTGACATTACAAAGAAGGACAATGAAAAGAATCTAAATGAAATACCTGCAATTCTTTATCCACATCATGTTCAGGTAATTCTTAAAACTCATCTTCCTACTCTCTACAATTCTTCTTTCTTTTGTGGTGAAATGGCTCAGGAATCTCATTTGGAGGAGAACCCACCTGTGTCTACACAAGTAGCCCAAAACATTATAGTCTCTGAAACAATTCAAGAACAAAGTTTTAATCCACAGCCCATTGTTTCAAAGAAACCAACCTCTGGTGTTTCTCAAAAGACATCAGTAGTAAGGAAGAGAAGATTTGTTGTGTCAAGTAGTAGTAGTTCTAGTGAAGATGATGATAATATATCTCTTGCTGAGAGAGAAGAATTGAAGGCTGCAATTCGACTTTCTAAGCTAGGACAAAGAGATGAAGCACATAGTCACAGCCAGGCTGCAGTTTCTCAAAAGACTGTAGTACTTAAAAAGGGAAAACAGTTACTGGATACTGTCTCTCAAAAGACTGTGTCTATTGAAAAAAGATCTCATCCCAAGATCAATTTTGTGTCTACGCCTCTTGAGTCTTCTCAGGATAAATCTTTTGCTCACTATACCAGGAGAACAAGGAGAAAGATTCAATTGTCACCTACACACACATAGTCTAGTCCAACTAATATCATGCAGGTCTCTACAAATGAAGCTACAATCAAGTCAGCAAATGACCATAGAGATCTGGATATTGATTCTTCATGAGAAACTACATTATCATACAGACTGGCTATGAGACTAATTTCTCTCAAAGTGAAGTTGTCAAGGCCTGTTCTAGATTTTCTGGTTGAAAGAGTACCAAAACTTTTATTTCCAGATGAATATGGACTTCTACATCAAAGACTTGACTTAATGAAGATGTATTTCTATGTATCTATCAGAAAACAATTAGTCAAGAAATTTGGACTCTCGAAGCATGTTGCACTTCAATCACTTCATGCATATTTATTTGACAAGGATGTCATTATTGAAGATGCTTCAGCTCAAGGTGAATAACTGGAGGAAGTAGATAGAGGAATGCAGTCAACAGAAGATACTATTGCACCAGGGGTGGATAGTAGGATAGATCAGATCACAGTCACTGCAACACAAGAACCATCTAGTCAGAGCTTGGATGACTCAGGAGCTGTGATAGATGATGTTGAAAGGTATTCTGTGATGACTAAAATTACAAGTGAGAAACCCTATGATATGGGAGGAATAACTTTGACTGATTTTCTTGAAGATCAAACAAACATTGTTCAGTCAGAGTCTATCCACCTTGAGGGTGAGTCTCAGCAAACAACACTTAAAGACGGTGACATACTAACTATGGTGTCTAATGAAGTATTACTGAAGACATCAGAGTCTAGTAAAGAACCTGAAAGTGGTATACTGGAGCCTGTAGTCTCTGGAAGGAAAGAAGATGATTGTAAGGGTTCAGAGACTATAGCAGCTCACTTCTTGGAGAAAACCTCAAGCCCCATGCCAAATGAGGAACCCTCTCTCCATGTGAGTTCAGGTATAAAAACTTCTTCTAAACTCTATTTTTCTGTAGGTCATGAGAGCACTTATCCAAATTTGAGTGATACACTTGAAAAGATGGATATTGATCCACAATCAGAGCGGCTGGCTCCTGACCAAGCAAAATGAGAGGTAGAAAGAGTGTTGACTTTAGATAGTCAAAGTGAGAATGAGGGTATGCATGATCAACTCCATAGTGAGGGAGAGAAAATTAGGAAACCACCATCGTTTGATTTCTGGGATCAGGTTTTTCCTGAATCTTGGTCTAATAATCTTGGTATGGATGCTGGTACTTATTCTTTTATCAAGATGTATGAGAAGAATGACTTAGCAAAGCACAACTCAAAGCCAGAAGTTAAAGCTCAGAAGCAAAAAGAAAGGCTTGCAGGAATTATAAACAGAAGAGGTGAAAGGCTAAGACAAACTTCTACATCATCAGTACCAGAAGATATTTCTAATGATCCTAGTATTCCTTTGTTTGTACTACCAATATCAGCCAGAATTGAGACATCAACAATATCTGATCAATCTAAGGAGGAGTCAGGTTTTGTAAATGTTAGTACACAAAATACTGGTGAAGGACAAGATGATCATATTGAAACTTCAGATCAGAAAGATGAAGATGCTTGTAACTCTAATCGAGTTTTATTACTTAAATATCATTCTACACAGGCAACTTCTTATACAAGAATTGAATCTGAAGATATTCCAAACACTTCCAACATTGAAGTCAATTCTGAAGTTCTACAAGACATTCAGAAATCTCAAGTTGAAATTCAATCAAGACTTCAAACACTTAAAGATAACCAAGTCACTATTATGGAAAATCAAGCAGTTCTGATGAATCTCATTTGTTCTGTTACTGAATCTCTTGGAATTAATGTTGCTGATGTCAAAACGGGGGAGATAAAAACAGTTAAAAGGCAACATACTGGGGGAGGAGCTAAACAGACTGGGAGAAATTAAAAGAAGAACTAAGGATGACAAAGGTGAATCTTATCAGGGAAGTGGTAAAGGAAAAGAAGCATCAAATAGTTGAATTCTTTCTTCTAAGTACTGGATACTATGTCTATATCTGAAAGAGGAGGTACTTAACTTCATGATTTTTGAATTCGTAAATTATATTCTGATTGTATTGTTATATGTTTTGACATCAACAACTCAGATTTATGCTTCAGATTTTAAAGCATAAATAGGGGGAGATAGTTAGGAATAATTCATGAGTTGTGATGTTAAGAATAGAATTTTACTTATACTTCTTGTATATCCTGATTTATAAAGGATTTAGCACTTTGTATAGAAAATATGTATTAGACAGTTATCTGTAAAGTTTAGTCAGGAATGAACAGTGCATCGAGTACTACATGTCAGGAACTGAGATTGAATCCTGATATGTCAAGTTAACTACTGATCAAGTACTGATGGGATGGTCAGATCCTGATGTAAGATGGAATCCTGATATCAGTCGTGTTACTGATGATGTCATTATGGATGCTACAGAAACTGGCAAGTGCTATAAAACAGGATCTTTGTTTGAGGAACAAGCAAGAAGATTTTATGATGGAAAGAATTTTCTATTGATGGAAACTATCAACTGGACGGCAGAACATTGTCATGTATAGATTATCTTTCTGTAATTAGTTGATAGGAAGCATTATAAATATTCTCTCTATATCATTGTAAAAATAGTTCGGTTCGTGAGGTTTGTAATCGTAAGTATACGAGAGTGCAAACAGAGAGAAATTTGTATTGTCAGCAGCTGCTAAAGGTATTTGTACACCTTTGGTAGAGTTTGTATTTGATCTTATTAATACAAACAGAATTTGATTCATTCCTTTATTCTTGTTCATATAACCAAGCAAAAATCAGACACGATTATATAACTTGTATTCAACCCCCCCTTCAACAAGTTATTCGAGTTAACACAATTGCAATGTGTATTTTTCTAAACAATTTTGCCTTTTAGCCTATATGGAGATGGTTCCTTTTTCTTTTGGTATTAGGATTGCTGCCCTTGCTTCTCGAAAAGAACTTGTAGATCTGGAAAAATGGGTAAGTACTAACTTAATTACATATAAAGATACACTTTTCTAGGTACAATATTGTTTCTGGTTTATATGAACTTCTATTTTTTGTGCTATTCTGGAATGCGAAATTTGCCAATTGCCCATTCCAGTTTTAAAGATGTTGTGGGATTTTTAATATAGATGCTGTGAGCTTTGTACTGATATCCTGATAATACATATGATACTTTCAGGAGTGCCTCAAGTTCATAAAAGAGGTCCAAATTAGCACTCAAGATATGCCACCCACCCGTTTCGATCAATCTGGATCTCTTTGGAATATTTATTCAGAAACTATTTCTACATTTTTAAAGGTTTTTTTGTTTATTTTTTTCATCTACTGTTTTCCTTTAATCTCGCACTTTCATTTAACACATGTTTCAAATTTTGTGCAGGTCCTGCAAGCTAATACAGGCTCATAACTTCACCTGTATAGCAAGTGATAGTTCATATGGTTTATTTCTTAGTTGAAGGAAAGAGAACTTGTAATGGTTAAATTTGGTTTGAATGTTGGTGAAGTAGATTGGAGTGCTTGAAAGAACTTGTATTGTAATGGTTGGACATGTAATAGTTATTAATGGGAATGTTGCATATACAAAGAAGCTATTTTAATTTTTTGTATTCAAGTGTTACATTTGCCTATTGTAGTGTTGCATATGCATATCCATATGGTGTTACACTTGCCTATTGTAGTGTTACATTATAATTTTATTTAGTGTTATACTAGACATGTTATAGTGTTACAATAGATAAGCGGGACCCATTGAAAGTGGGGCCCACGTGCCACGTGTCAGGTGGGCCCACACATGCTTGTGTCAGGTGGGTCCCACATGCCACGTGTCAGATGGACTCTACATGCCACGTGTCAGGTGGGCCCCCACATGCCACGTGGCAGGGGCACATGCTACATGTCAGGTTGTCACGTGTCAGTGGGCCCCACATTCTGACCCTCGAATTAAGTTCAAATGTAACACTACAAATCCGTTACATTAGGTGATGATAGTATTACATTAGCGACATAATGTATCGCTTTATTAGTATTACAGTAGATGGGCAAAAGCGTTACAATAGGCACCTGTTGTAACGCTTGTAAATGTAATGTCCCCAAGTGTTACAATAGACCTATTGTAACGGATTTTGGGCCTATTGTAACATTACGCGAGAGTTACAATAGGCCACTTATGGCGTAGTGATAGCTGTTATATGTCTTGTAAATAGCAGCTTGAATAAATCATAGAAGTAGAGTGTTTTTAGGAGATTATGGAGTTAGTTGTAGTAGTGGTTAGCTGATAGGAACCAGATTTGTTTGCTATTTTCCTGCAACCACCTTCTTTGGTAATTTAGTCTATTTAAGTGCATGTATTCGTTCATGTGAAAGTAACCAGAAGAGGCAATGCAATGTAGTCTTTATGTATTTTCTCCATTTATACATATAAACCGTCTCTATATTGTTAGTATTAGGATACAACAGTTTTGATTTCAATATTATCAAGTTGATTTCCTCCCATCCTTAATATTTTTCATAACTTAACTTGAACATCAGAAAATTCTAAATTTCAAGTGATCCATTATTCGATCTAAATCCTACTCATAACACCTAACACTGGGAGATTCAGATATAAGATGTATTGCATCCTTCTCCTAATTTACAAGAAATCAATGATTCACTCTTCAGTGTCAAGTCGTTCTGCTAATATTTTGATGTTTATAACATAAAATTTTATCACATAATTTTTCCTAACATCTTAAGATTTTAGTAAAACGGTTAACTAAACACATATATTAGATATCAGTAGGCCAAGTAATTGTGTTGTTTCGTATAATTTTATAATTTTGTATATTCATACCTAAAATAAAAAAATAACCCGAAATCATTTCGTGTACTTGCTTATCCAATCCGAAAACAAAATGAAATATTTCGTGTCAACACGAAACAAAACAAATAGTACACGAAATTTTTGTGTACTTTTCGTTTATACGAAATGATCCGAAATAACATGAAACGGTTATACCTGAATACACGAAATTTACACAAAATACTACTGAATATGTGAAATGAGTGATTAAAAATACACGAAACACTAATGAATACATAGAATAAACTACGTATATAATATAAATATATATATATGTGTGTGTGTGTGTGTGTGATATATTAAAATTATATAATATTTCGTGTACTTTCGTGTATCCAAAAGTAAAATACGTATCTGACACTAAATATTTTATATAATTTCGTTTTCGTGTACTTTCGTATTCGTATATCAAAAATTAAAACCAAAATCGTATTTTTCATGTCGTTTTGTGTAATGTTCATGTGTCACGTATTAAATTAAACTGGATTGAAGGCCCAATTAAACCGAAAATTTCAATAAAAATTTGGAAAACCACATCTTTTAATTAAAAAATAAAAGAAATTTTATTTTAAATTCCAACTAATTTAATATTTAGTAATTATTTATTTTAATCTCGATTATTTTGTAGTAGTGATTTCGCTATCGTTATGTATGATTTGGCACATTGCACCCTTCAAGTTCAAGCGGTGCTCAAGGCATTTGCGATTCTTTGGAACCTGCATTACAAATGTACTTGCATGCTTTGAAACACGACATACCATTAACAAGATTATAAAATTTAAGGCGATGACATTGGTTAGTGTTGTTGGAGGAATTTCATAACAACACGAAATCGGAGGTTTGTTGGAATAGTATGAGCGATTTGTATATGAATATGTGGCTGTTTTAGGGGATTAGGGTTTATGAAAAAAGAGAGGGTTGGACTTAGCAGGTGTCTCGATGTGTCTCGTGTATCGGATCCCTTTGCCAAGATGCCTACGTACCTATGTTTATATAGGATCAAGCTCACGTAGTTCTCTGAAATTGATTTGTGTCCATCCCTTAGAGACTTTAGGGATAAACTTCGTTAATCTGGGTAATTACTGATTTTATCTGATTTAATCTTATCGTTGTGATATCTTCCTGATTTGAAGAATATCGTTTGGAGATATTTTCCGTTATTTATTGATTAAGATTGATTCTTTCCTCATTTTAGAGAGAGGATAAAACTTAGCGGTTAAGTTATAATTATTAATCTAAATTAATAATTAATAAACGTTAGAAATTTGGGAGATTATTAGAGATGCCAAAAATTATGGCATAACAACTAGCCCCCAATTTTTCAGTGTAGCTTGCTGCAGTGGAGAACTAAACATTCTTCAAGCTTCCAAATTCCGCGAGTCGCTGAAAAAACTGAAAAGAGATGATTAGAAAAACACTTAGAGCACCACTGTGCTCGTTAGGCGTATGCGGATGCAAGAGTGATAGCACGTGATGACCAGTATAAGATATATTTTTGCCAAGGTTTTCAAATGTGCGAGCATAAATAATATTTTTGAAATCCTTTGCGATCCTTGTTGTCTAGTTAGGACCTTGGCGCTTGTATATATCCCGAACTGGCCTACACGCTTTTCAAGTGTCTGATGCAACCACATAAGGATGTGTCTTCGTTTGTGACGAGATTGTTGATAAGAGATGTAGATGTAGTTTTGGCGAACTAGTTTGCATAGGGATGCCTCTACCCATTTGATGTAGAGAGATCTCATGGGCCTTCAATAAAGATAGTTTGCATAGGGATGCCTCCACCCATTCGATATAGCGATATCTCATGGGCCTTCAATAATCCAGAGGGTGCTGCACTTTACTAAGCATGTAGCATTGCGAGATTTATAGCTTGTCCAGGCTACCCTATTTGGCAATTTAGTTCGCAAGTTTGGAATTATTTTTGACATATATGTACTATCGCGACGATATATGAAAAATATTTTACAAATCCAATTGCAATAATAAATATGCTCTTTTAATAGTGTCGCGATATTTATTTTATTTGAAAATAATGCTCCTTTTTTGTTGTAGAAATTCTTTTACAAAATTATGTATCTCACATATGCTTTTTTTAAAGCATGCAGCTCGTACGAGATTGTAAAATAAATTCACAATCAATCAACATAATTATCCGCAATTCATCAACATAAAATATCTCGTACGATATTTTCCAAATCGCAATAATTTTACAAGCACAAAAATATCTATTGCTCGCACGAATTTTAAATAATAAATATTTTTTCTAAAAAATATTTTTAAAAAAAATAATGCATGACAACGGGGATCAACAACGGGGAGATCCCAGGGTCTTACGTGACACCTAGGAGCGAGGCCAAGGCAGGGGCCATGGTTCGGAATGACCCCCATCTCTTTGTAGAGAGCGTGAGCGGTCCCATCATTGCGATGAACGACCCCCCTCTCCGCGTAGAGAGTGTGAGCGGTCCTATAAGTACGAACCCGACCCCAAAATCGTAAACAAGGAAGATCGCAAGGAGGATCAAGAGGAGTCAAGCGCTGCCAAAAAAACTCAATCCCATCATGGTAGCGCTGGAGAGGGATAGAAAAAAAAGGGGTTGAGGATAAGAAGATCAAGGTTGGGGACTTCTACCTCGAGGAGCTGAAGAAGGCCTTTAATAAGATACTACTAAGACAAAGGAGGGAACGCAGCGTGAGGCCGCCTCATCTGAGGCAGGTCAGTAAGTTTCTTTGATCGCATTGGAAAGAATTTAATTGAGCATGATCTCCACCTCAAGCTCGAGAAGCTAAGTGCTGACAAGAAGGATAAGCGACCCCACGGTAGAGGCTAAGGCAAGGGTCAAGGTTCTAACGGACCCCCTTCTCCTCATCGAGAATGTGAGCGGTCCCATTGTCATCATGACAGACCCCCTTCTCCTCGTCGAGATTGTGAGCGGTCCCACTGTCGTCATGACGGACCCCCTTCTCCTCGTCGAGATTATGAGCGGTCCCATTGTCATCATGACGGACCCCCCTCTCTTCATCGAAAGCGTGAGCAGTCCCAGAAGTACAAACCTGACCCCCTGAATCGCAAGGAGGATCAAGAGGAGTCTAGAGCTCCCAAGAAGACCAAATTCCACCATGACAACACGAGAAAGGGAAAGAAAAAATTGAAGATAAGAAGACCAGGGTTGGAGACTACAAGCTAGAGGAGCTAAAGAAGGCCTTGGATAAGAGGAATGCAGATAAGGGGATCCTTAACCCCATGGGTCCGACCTCGCCTTTCACTCAAGAAATCAGGACCACTCCGCTTCCCACTATATTCCGGAGTATTAACCCAGACATGAGCTATAATGGGGACACAGACCCTGCAGAGTTTGTTATTCGATTCAACAATGATATGGATATGTACCGGGTCTCGCTATGGCTTGGTGCAGGTTATTTGCGGCCTCGTTGAGTGGTAGTGCCCAGCAGTGATTCTCTAAGCTAGGGGCGCACATCACTATAGACTCTTGGGAGCAGTTCGTGGAAATTTTCCTTAAACATTTTCAGTCCTCCAAGCTCTATGCACCTCCTGTATCCACCATGGTGAACATAAAGCAGAAGGAGGGTGAGACCCTACAGGACTACTTCAAGAGGTTTAACGCCAAGGACCCTAGGGTGCGAGGAGCAAATGTCGAGGCCATTAAAAATTTTCTTATTGCTAGGCTGAGAGAGGGCACCAAGTTCAGGAAGAAGTTGCAGGCACAGACACCCGGTACTCTCTTTGAGTTCTACAAGGAGGCAGAGCCTTACAAATGGATTGAAAAGTCGATGGAGAATCTCAAGAAGAATACTTAGGCTAGCAGTAGTGGAAGTAAGGGCAAGGGAGTAAAGAGGAAGGACTTTCGAAGCCCTAGGCGAAGACGGGATCGCAGTGAGAGCCCAAATAGGAGGGGTCGTGATCTGTCAAGGAGGTTACCACCGCGAGCTCAAAGTGGATGGAATGAGGGTCAGTCCACACCTTTAATGGCCTCCATTGATCACATCTATGCAGTTAATGCTGACTAGGGGATGTTTAAGAAGCCCTCACCTATGAATAGTCGGGCAACCAGGGATACTCATAAATATTATGCCTTTCATGAACAGACAAGGCATGATACCACAGATTGTAGATAACTCAAGGAGCAAATTGAAGAGCTAATTCGCAATGGCCCAACTAACTGAATGGGTAGTTCGTGAGGTAAAGAAGCATCGCACTAAGCCAGGTCTTTGTTTCAATAATGTCCCATCGTTTGGGCAAAAAGAAAAGTCCCACAAAGAAACAGAGGCATGCTCATGAGGCCAAGAAGCGGCCCCTCACCAATATACATCACCTTCAGGAGACCCCAAAGCTCTTCAAATGGGAGGTACAAATATCATGTTCACCGAGGAGGATGCGAAGTGGGTTCATTATCCCTACTCTGAATCTCTGGTTGTTCGGGTTCGCATAGGATCTCAAAATATCTACAGGGTCCTCGTGGATAATGGGAGCGCAGTCATTGTCATTACATATGAAGTCTATAGGAAGATGGGATTTATGGACAGGGTGACACCTAGCTTTGCGATTTTGCAAACCCGTTATCTTGCAATGTGAGGCCTCTTGGCCCCATTGGCGATAATGGATCAGTCCTACACAACGTGGAGCTATCTCTATGCATGCATTAAAGTCAATCCATAAGCAAAGGAGAGCATGTGAAGACTCAATGAGACCCCTATATGGTGTGGCTATCGAGATCAATGAGACGCCTCTACATGAGATGCTTCTTGGTGAAATACCTCTACGTCGAGGAGAGAGGGGATGCCCCCGATCCTTGGAGGCAATGAGGAGGTCTTCAACTACCTTAGTATACCAGGAAGAGCATCTATCAAACAAGCCCCCTGCTTGGTAAAGACTTCACTAATATCAACATACATTGCCCCAATCTGAAGGAGAACTCATAGCGGGGTCACATCAAAATTCTCTTCATTACAAATGTTTTAACTCCAAATAATACAAGAAGATTGCTGAAACACTTTGATTCCTCATCATATCAACGATGATAATGAGGACTCGGGGGGGGGGGTAGTGCCATTACATAAACACCTCTTTTAGTGGGACATTTGAAGAATTACAAGACAAAGCCAGCACCTAGCATTGCGAGGCCTCACATAGCGTTCCAAGGTCGCAAGCCCGATATCTTGCGATGTGAGGCCACTTGACCCCAATGGCGATGATGGGGGAGCATATGAAGACTCAATTAGGTATCCCAAAGCACTTGGAAAAACTCAAAATTATCAGTTTTCAAAGATTCATGGCCCACCAGCTAACATATGCGAGCCGGGGCTAAAGCCCAGCAACATGATGGATGCAGTCTGTCTACAAGGCTATAAAAGAGAGTGGAACACGAGGTCACAGAATCAAGGATCAAAAGGAAGTTAAAAAGTGGGCAGCATGATCAACTAAAATAAAAAAGACGAAAAGGGGTCCGCGTGTGGACTAACAGGAGCACATGTGGCTTATTAAAAAAAGAAACAAGATGTCCTCGCATATATATGTATAGAGGAGTCTTCCTATTCTATCAGCAAGGAGGCCTCTCTACATAGGAGGCCACGAGGAGTCCTCTTATTATAACAGCAAGAGTTAATAAAAATCGAAGGAAGCAGCGAAACGCGAGAAGATCTCAACAAAAGTGAAAAGAGAAAATATTAAAAAAAAAAAAAGAAAAGTCAGCGAGGTGAAAGTACAAATACGAGGACCATGACTCCACAAGGCTGTAAAGAAAAACAAGGCGAGAAGAGACGCAAGAAGGCTGCGTACGCGAAGGAAAAAAAATGTATCAAGGTGGCCACTACGAGGAGACATGGGCTCACATTAAAATAAAAAAAATCAAAAGTTGTCAAGTAATGAGGCTCTCCAAAAATCAAATACTTATATGATTTTTATTTTTGGAGGAGTTCAGAATAATTTTGAAGAAATTTTGAAGACCAGAAAAAATAGTTCTCCGCTACAGCTGCCTGCACCGAAGAACTGGGGGTAGTTGTTATGCTCGAAAATTGATATGGGCTCTAAACAAGATGTGACGCCCCCAGATCCGGGGTCGGAGATCTAGGCGCCCACGGTCCATTTTCCATTAATAACATACTTGTTCTTGCACATAATATAAATAAAATAGCCATCGACCCCACAATAAAACTCACACCGCACACACACACACAGGTTAGAGTCTCAGAAATGTCATACATTTGAATAAGTAAAAGTAAAAGTTTTAGAGTTATTACAGACCGAATTAAATAGCATTTATGCTACCAGCAACACTTCGATATGAAGCGAAGTTGGCGGCTTAAAAGTTTGTTACGGTACACTGCCTTGCACAGGTCATACTTATAAATAAAACGTACTAACAAAAGTTGCCAACCAATCCGGCTAATGGGGCCTACCGGTGGAATCTCAACTGCAGCCTGGGGTCTAGTCACCTGCTTTCGAACAGTCTGACAGGTTCTTGCCATTTCTCTTAGCTGTTGTGTTTGTAAAATTTGAAAACAAGCAAGAGTGAGCAACTATAGCTCAGCAAGAATATATGTATAAGATAAGCAATATAACATTTCATATATTTAGCAATCATTAAACTCGTTTGTATCAATCAGTTATAAAATCACTTGCCATTATTGATAAATTTCGAAGGTACACCAGTACGTGCCCTTGTTTTCAAAATAACCTTGCAGTTTTAGATACTGCATAAAGTCAACATCTTTCTCATCAAAATAGAACACTATCGGCAACTGGCACATAGGCCTGAGATGCAGTGTCAAAGCATTTTTCCAAAATGGAGGAATGGGACTTAAAGAAAACATAAAACCTGACAGGGATTGACGATGATCAGTCGCCACATCCGAGTCCAATAATCCGCGGGTCTTCTCTACCGGTAGAAGGATAGAAACTACATCCGTAACTATCTCCGGGTGGAAACTACATCCGTAATCACCTTCGATGAAAACTACATCCGTAATCATCCTTCGGCAACACCTGGGCCGGAATAATAATTGATGGACCGCCTGGCTCACGGCCGCTTACACATCCCGGGAATCGTTCGTCAACGGTTCCCACACCTGCCAGAGTCCCTTTTTCTTTTTTTTTAAAAACTTGATTTTGATTGAAAACAGAGTAATTGTGGTTCGACATCAGTCGACCGATGATTCTTGAAATCATACAAGAAGCAGAACCTGACCGGGGGTTTTCGGAAATGTTTTGAGTTCGAAAAAGTTCGAGTTTGAAAGTGCTAAAGGTATCTTGGATTAGCTTTGTTTTTAAAATAGTGAACAATAATTAATAAATGATATTTTAAGATTTAATATTAATAATTAATAAAATAATTATTTAATAAAATAAACTTTTAATCCAAGATAGGGTTTCGAGTATTTACGAAGAAATGAATACAATACTTGAGTATATGATACTTCCCGAATGACCCTTCGGGTTTTCGTAATCTAGATACGATATAATAATATACCGCTCCCCGGTCAATAGATATATACGGACCGCTACGACCTCTATTGCTAGAGTCGTTGTCCGAAGAAAATATTTTAATCTAAGTTCAAGGGGTACAAGCATATATGTACTTATACAATCTCAATTGCATCAATACTTCGATAAACATAGCATTTGATATAATTGAAAACTACAAACACAACAGTGAAAGTCCTTGTATAGGTATAAGTTTTGAAAAGTAAACTTGTCTTGGTTTGGTTGGGGTGGTCGAGCGTGCGGAGTGGAACGATCTATACATAAGCAATAACCGCTCGTTAGTACCTTAACAATATCTCTTTAATTACGGGGTTTTAGGGGGTACGAAATTAACTTAATGACTTCGTATTATGACACTCTAGCCCCACTATAGGTTCATGTCATCACTCGATTACGCTCGTCACTTATTCGACTTAATTTAGTTACCACATTCGAACCATAACCATTACTCCTAGAATTATGCTCCACTAACGACTTTTTCCCTTGCGCGAAATTTACTCTAGCATTTTTATAAAATTCAAAAATTCATATTTTAATCCAATTCTTTTTGGGTAGCCTTCACCACTGTATTTCCTAGCTTCTCTAATTTTTCCACGATCCCACATAAATTTTTAAGGGTTTAAACAAGGCTCACAAGGGGGTCACTTAGTGCAGTCCGGATTCCAGGAACACAATTCACTTCTCCGGCCATAACTTAAAATCTATACATCACCTAGTCATGAACTTTACATTTCCAGAAACTACATTCAATTATCCTTCCAACAATATATGGTAGGACCTCAGGGGACAAAATTTGGGGGTTCAAAACCGGGTTACAAGACAGGTCAATGCTCCTGGAAAAACTCAGCATGCACATACTACTTAGATCAACCATTTTCCACAATTCCACAACACAACCAACACTTAATACACTTAGTTCATGGTTCATAACACTCATGGAGATATATATGTTATCCATAATCATAAAAGTCACAATCTCAACATCAAAACTCAAGATCCAAGTCATCCAATACTTATACAACCAAGATTAGTTCATAAATACATGGATCTACTACCTTACTTTATAAATAACACATAACCAAGAGGGTTTGAGATTTTTATACCTTCTTGAGCACCTAGGGGCCTTGGATAAGCTTTTCACAACTCAACAACACCTTAGATGGTCTCCTACAACACTTACAATGCAAGATCTAAAAGAAAATCAAACATAGTTACTATTCACCCAATCTTTAACAATTTGTAACTTGAATTTGGGTGGATGAAATGGCTTGAAATTACTAACATACCTTGTCTAGATGATGGAGATGGCCTAGGATTTATGTTATGATTTATGAGTGATGGGAAAGGGGGAAGAAGAAATTTTCTTCTTCACCTTTTTTCTTTGGCCGAGAGCTTCTTCAAGGGGGGGGAGAGTGTTTTGATTTTTTGTGTGGTTGAATGATTAAGTTAATTGATTGGGTGATATGTATTAGTGTATGTATAAGCATGGTACAACATAGGTATGGCTCCTAGTACTTCTTGTCTCCTCCTTTTTGAAAAGCAAGTAACTAGGTACTATTCATCTTCCAATGGCTAACTAGTTTGCTTGATTTCTAACCACTTGGTTGCATGGGCTTGCATGCAATACTACTCCTTGTATTATTATTCTTCCACCAATGCTTATTATTTAATCTTTAATTCGTATCGTATCTTAATTAATCTCTCGTAATAATATTTTGTCGCGTAGAGATTTCCCCTATAATTCCTTAAGTACTAATTGTGTAAGTTCCTCGAATGTCCATAATTCCTTGTCATAATCCTTAATAAATCTTTTAACACTCTAATCATTCTCAAATCCCAAGTTTTATAAATCTTACTAACAATAAGACTCTTGCCTTCACAATCTCCCTTTTTATCTTACATAGTGAATACAACAACACAGTTTCTCAGACAATCAATTCTATTAATCAACAGGGATGACCAGAAAGGTTCCATATTGACATTGCCACAAGATATTAAATAAAAGGAAATATTACCAAAATTTAGGGTTCTTACAGCCTCCCCTCCTTAAAAGGATTCCGTCCCGGAATCAGGTTGCAAACAGTTGGGGGTGCTTTTCACGCATCGCGCTCTCTAGTTCCCACGTTGATTCTTCGACATTTTGATTCCTCCACAAAACTCTCACTAATTTGACAACCTTGTTCCTCAGCACCTGTTCCTTTCTATCCATGATTTCTATGGGTTGCTCCACATATGTTAAGTCTGGTTGCAGATCCACTTGATCATGTTCTATCACATGTCGGAAGTCGGTATGATAGGGTCGTAGCATGGACACATGGAACACATTATGTACTTGCTGTAAGCTCGGAGGCAAAGCCAATTCATAGGCTAACTTTCCAACTCGTTTCAAGATCTCAAAAGGTCCAATAAATCTCGGGCTTAGTTTCCCTTTCTTACCAAATCTCATCAATCCCTTCCACGGTGATACTTTTAACATCACAAACTCTCCTACCTCATATTCTTTATCCTTGCGGGACTGGTCCGCATACTTCTTCTGTCTGTCTTGGGCCGCTACCAGCCGTCCTCTTATGATTTCGATAGTCTCTCTTGTCTGTTGGACCAGTTCAGGCCCTAATATCTTCCGCTCTCCTACTTCTTCCCAACACAAGGGAGATCGACATCTTCGTCCGTACAAAGCTTCATATGGGGGCATTCCTATACTCACATGGTAACTGTTGTTGTAGGAAAATTCGATCAACGGCAAGTGGTCGTCCCAACTTCCCTTGAAATCTATGATACATACTCTCAACATGTCCTCGATGGTCTGGATGGTCCTCTCACTCTGTCCGTCTGTTTGGGGATGGTATGCAGTACTCATGTTTAACTTAGTCCCCACACAATCCTGAAAACTCCTCCAGAACCTGGAGTTGAATCTTGGGTCTCTATCTGATACAATGCTCACAGGAACCCCATGCCTAACCACAATCTCCTTTAAGTAGATATCCACCAGCTTGTCGATAGTGTATCTCTCGTTGATTGGAAGGAAATGTGCTGACTTGGTCAATCTATCAATAATTACCCAAATGGCGTCATGATTAGTCTTGGTCCTTGGTAATCCGACCACAAAGTCCATCGCAATCTGTTCCCACTTCCTCTCGGGTATCTCTAAGGGTTGCAGCAATCCACTGGGCCTCTGGTGTTCGGCCTTCACTCTTTGACATGTCAAGCATTTACTTACCCACTCTGCTACGTCCTTCTTCATATTTGGCCACCAATAATACTCTTTCAAATCCCTATACATCTTGGTGCCCCCAGGGTGAATCGAATACCTTGAACTATGAGCCTCTTGCAAAATCTCGTCTTTTAACTCTTGAACGCTCGGGATCCATATCCTAGATGCGTACCTCATAATTCCATTCCCGTCCTTCTCACACTTAACTTCCTCGCCAGTCAAAATTTTCTCCATCGAATTCTTTTCTTCTTCTATCTTTCTTTCCTGGCATAACTTAATCTTTTCCAATGGCGGTGGTTGGACTTTTATTTCCATTAGACTCTCTTGGCCAATTCCTGGTAACCTCACCTCAATCTCCAGTTTCTCAAGGTCCTTGATCAACTCGTCCACTGACGTTATCATCTTGAGTTTCTCCTTTCGGCTAAGTGCATCGGCCACCACGTTGGCCTTCCCTGGGTGATAATGAATCTCACAATCATAATCCTTGATTAGTTCTAGCCATCTCCTCTGCCTCATGTTTAACTCTTTCTGAGTGAATATGTACTTTAAACTCTTGTGATCCGTGTAGATTTCACACCTTTCTCCGTAAAGATAATGTCTCCAGATCTTCAGAGCGAAAACTATCGCTGCTAACTCCAAATCATGGGTGGGGTATCTTATCTCATATTCCTTAAGTTGTCTGGACGCATACGCAATCACCTTACCGTGCTGCATAAGCACGCACCCTAAACCTTTATGGGATGCGTCACTATAAATCACAAAATCTCCCTTATCATCGGGTAGGGCTAGTACTGGTGCTGTCACCAACCTCTTTTTCAATTCTTGAAAGCTTTCTTCGCATTTCTCAGTCCACACAAACTTCTCGGTCTTTCGAGTTAGCCGGGTCAAAGGGGCTGCTATCTTGTCAAAGTCTTGGACAAATCTCCTATAGTAGCCAGCCAACCCTATAAAACTTCTCACCTCTGTCGGAGTGGTTGGTCTCTCCCAATTTGATACAGCCTCTATCTTGGCTGGGTCCACTAGAATGCCTTGTTCGCTAATCACATGCCCCAAAAACTGAACTTCCTTCAACCAAAATTCACACTTCGAGAACTTAGCGTACAACTTTTCTTCTCTTAATGCTCCCAATACAATCCTCAAGTGCTCTGCATGTTCCTCTTTCGTCTTGGAATAAATCAAGATGTCATCGATGAAGACTATAACACACTTGTCTAAGTACTTTTTGAAGACTCGATTCATTAAGTCCATGAAAGCTGCGGGTGCATTCGTGAACCCAAACGACATTACTAAAAACTCATAGTGTCCGTATCGGGGGCGAAAGGCCGTCTTTGGTATATCTTCTGGCTTAATCCTTAACTGGTGGTACCCGGTTCTCAAATCGATCTTGGAAAAATAAATCGCGTCCTTTAGTTGGTCAAACAGGTCATCTATCCTGGGCAAAGGATACTTATTCTTTGTGGTCACCTTATTCAACTCCCTGTAGTCTATGCATAATCTCATACTGCCATCCTTCTTTTTCACGAATAGCACCGGGGCTCCCCACGGTGACACACTAGGTCTTATCATTCCTTTATCCAACAGCTCTTGCAATTGAGTGGCCAACTCTTTCATCTCCACTGGGGCTAGCCTATATGGGGCTTTTGATATTGGGGCCGTGCCCGGGACTAAGTCTATAGCGAACTCTATGTCTCTGTCAGGTGGTAGTCCTGGAAGATCATCCGGAAATACGTCCGCAAACTCATTAACGACTGGGATTTCCTGTAGGTTTAGCGCCTCCTTCTTGGTATCCTTCACATAGGCTAAATAGGCTTCGCATCCTTTACGTAACAGCTTTTTAGCTTGAATCATAGTCAGGAACTTTTGGGTTTGTCGTTTTCCACTAAACACTACTTCCTCATCCCCTGGCAGTCTTAAACTCACTTTCTTCTTCACACAACCAATCTGAGCTCCATGGGTTGTCAACCAATCCATACCTACTATTACGTCAAACTCTCCTAATTTAAAAGGTATTAAATCTACCCGAAAGTGTCGCCCTTCTATTTCTAGGTCGCAACCTGGACATACTTGGTTAACATGAATAATTTCATGATTAGCTATCTCTACTTGCAGTCTGTCTCTCAGTGGTTCAGTCTTAAGGCATAACTGATATACAAAATCTAGAGATATGAAAGACTTGGTAGCTCCCGAATCAAATAAAACATTCGCATTAATTGAGTTGAGTAGTAGGGTACCTGCGATCACATCCGTGTTCCTCACGGCATCTTGCACAGTCATGTTAAAAGTTCTTGCAGTAGGGGCCCTGTTAGAAGCAGTTCCACTCACTCTTGATGCAGCTGGCCCAGAGGACATACATTCCCTCATTCGGTGCCCCGATTTCCCACACTTGAAGCAATTACCTCCGGCACTGGTGTTGTTACTAGTCCCTCGACAGGTGTTAGCATAATGTCCTGTCAGCCCACACTTGAAGCACTTCACATCTTGCAGGTTACACACGCCCGCATGTTTCCTTCCACATTTATTGCATTCCGGGAGTGGGGCTCGGGGTGGGGTAGAGTAAGATGATCCCTGTGGTCGGCCGCTCTGGCCCACACTCCAACTTTCAGCTCTCTTGGTTCCAAAGTTTCCGCTGGGTTGGGACATTGTTCCTCGCTTAAATTTGCTCGGAAAGCTCCCTCCCGCAGAGTTTCCCTTTCGACTATCAAACTTCCTCTTCTTTCCTTCCCTCTCCTTCTGCATCTGTTCACCCCCAGCCTCAACAATCGATGCTTTCTATACCAGGGTGGCATAGTCTGTCAGCTCAAGAACCGCCACATGATTCTGAATCCATTGCTTTAGCCCCAATTGAAACCTTCGGGCCCTCTTTACCTTAGAGTTCACATATTCCGGCACAAACCTTGACAGCTCAGTAAATCTTGCCTCATACTCGGCCACCGTCATGTTACCTTGCTTTAGTTCCAAAAATTTCAGCTCCATTTGAGTTTCCATGAACCTAGGGAAATACTTTTCCAAGAACAGCTCGCTAAACCTCTCCCAGGTCACCACACCTCTTCCTTCCAAATTCCTTTTAGCTTCCCACCAATAGTTTGCCTCACCCTTCAGGAGATAGGTGGCGAAAACAGTCTTCTGTCCTTCAGCGACTCCTAGTATCTCAAAAGATTTTTCCATTTCTTTCAGCTAGGCTCTTGCCTCGACCGGGTCTGCAGTTCCCTTAAACTCCGGGGGTTTCAGGGATTTGAAATTCCGAAAGGCATTGGCATTCGCATTGTTGAGTGGTGGCTGAATCGGGGGACGGTCCAAGTTCTGCCTGAGTAGGTCCATGAATCGCTCCATAGGGTCTCTCCTTGGATTTTCCACCTCTCGGGTATCATCTTCAGCTTCCTCTTCATCATACTCAGAGTTATCAAACAAGTTATAGTCACTACCTTCATCCTCGCTCAGGTTCAAATCCTCTCTCTCACGGTTTTGGTGGCCTCCCGACCCATGATGGCTACCCTGGTCTTCAGAGTTGGCCGGGTGAGCTCGAGTGTTCATTCTTCTGGGTGGCATGATTCTGATAATAAGACAAAAATGGGTTAGGGTTTTCAAATTATTTGACCGTATTTAGAGAAGTCGGGAACGTATTGTTCCTCCTTATACAGGGTTAAAATTTCGAAACTCGCAGTGCCCTTATGAGGGCGATAAACTGTAAAACCTTTTTAGGGAAAGTCGTTACGTGGTTCGAAAACATTTGTAGGAATTTCCAAAACTTCAAAACTTCGTAATCTGTAGAAATATTTTTAGAATTTTAAATAAACTAAAACTTTTTTTTTTTTGAAAGATTTATTTGTGAAAAAAAATTGTAGGAACATTTTTGGAAAATGTAGAGAACAATTTGAAATCGCATATCGTAAATTTGAAACAGCATGGCTGTATTTGTGGCTTGTAGCAATTGTATAATCACAGTTGTATATCAAAACAGTAGAGCATGACATCGGAAAGTAAAGCAGTTGAAACAATATCAAGGAAACTGAAACTAAATAAGTACGGTACAAGGGTTGTCACAAAGTTTGGATGTTAGAGCCAAATACATAGTTCCGATGTCAAAGTCTAGCAAAAGTGGAACAAATACAAGTACATCATCCGAATAGTCAGGGCTACACAAAAGTAGGGCTACATCCGTACATACTATCCGAAGTCACATCTACATATCTGTAGGTCAGTCTACTCATCCACTGGTCAGAAAGGACGCCACTGCACAAGTCAACTATCCCGCAAAATTGACACACTAATGTCATCTGAACCTAGGGGACTGAGCTATCAGTAACACATCACGGGGCCGCACCGCGACGGAGCAAGGTCCTCACTCGGGCAAATGCACGACGCACAACACGCCTAGCATCCCTAGCCTGGATCACTCCGCCCCCGCGGATCCCTAATCCAAGAATCCTCTCGCGACTCCTCCTCTCAATCCTGTGGAGTCGAGCTCTAGTCCTCCTAGCAACAGTAGTCCTCATCTCAGCCTGAATCCTCAGTCGCGCCTCGCGCTCCTCCACTAGGGCTCGCCTCGCCTCATTAAGTCTGGCCTCGGTAGCAAGTAAGTCTCGGGTCATGAACTGCACGACATAGGCGTGCTCAGCGCCCGACACCGGGGGTAAGTCCAGTGGTGGGGGTGGCATAACAGGGGCAGGAGCAGGAGCAGGGGTAGGGTCACGCTCCTCCTCGCGAGAAGTATCCTCCTCGGAGTCATCATCTGAAGAAGTGTGGATCAATGACTGCGGAGAGGATGGGGGTGACACAACACGGCCCTCACCGGATCGCACACTCTCCTCATCAGTGGCTACAGGGGAGGGGGTAATAGGCTCAGGCTCAACAAAGGGCTCCTCATCGGGATCCTCCTCCTCAGTGTCCTCTATCAGCTCAATCACAGGGTCGGTCTCAGAGTCAGCATCAGTATCCTCAACAGGGTCCTCAATCTCTCTCAGTAGTGCCTCATCATGCTCCCTCTCATAGGCCTCAGGGTCTGGTATCTCCTCCATCTACACAAGGGAAATAAGGTGGGTTACTAACCATAAAGAAGGGTTTAAGGAGTAGTTCCCTCACGGGCCTTAGAAGTCAGGGCTATATCCGATAACCCGACTGTGAACTCGATGAGAGCTCTAGGTATTAATGGGATTATTATTAGTGTTATTATTATTCGTATTATTATGGTTGTTTTCCTAAATTACTATCGTTTCTGAGAACTGTAACCAGATCCGGGGTCGGAGATCTAGGCGCCCACGGTCCATTTTCCATTAATAACATACTTGTTCTTGCACATAATATAAATAAAACAGCCATCGACCCCACAATAAAACTCACACCGCACACACACACACACAGGTTAGAGTCTCAGAAACGTCATACATTTGAATAAGCAAAAGTAAAAGTTTTAGAGTTATTACAGACCGAATTAAATAGCATTTATGCTACCAGCAACACTTCGATATGAAGCGAAGTTGGCGGCTTGAAAGTTTGTTACGGTACACTGCCTTGCACAGGTCATACTTATAAATAAAACGTACTAACAAAAGTTGCCAACCAATCCGGCTAATGGGGCCTACCGGTGGAATCTCAACTGCAGCCTGGGGTCTAGTCACCTGCTTTCGAACAGTCTGACAGGTTCTTGCCATTTCTCTTAGCTGTTGTGTTTGTAAAATTTGAAAACAAGCAAGAGTGAGCAACTATAGCTCAGCAAGAATATATGTATAAGATAAGCAATATAACATTTCATATATTTAGCAGTCATTAAACTCGTTTGTATCAATCAGTTATAAAATCACTTGCCATTATTGATAAATTTCGAAGGTACACCAGTACGTGCCCTTGTTTTCAAAATAACCTTGCAGTTTTAGATACTGCATAAAGTCAACATCTTTCTCATCAAAATAGAACACTATCGGCAACTGGCACATAGGCCTGAGATGCAGTGTCAAAGCATTTTTCCAAAATGGAGGAATGGGACTTAAAGAAAACATAAAACCTGACAGGGATTGACGATGATCAGTCGCCACATCCGAGTCCAATAATCCGCGGATCTTCTCTACCGGTAGAAGGATAGAAACTACATCCGTAACTATCTCCGGGTGGAAACTACATCCGTAATCACCTTCGATGAAAACTACATCCGTAATCATCCTTCGGCAACACCTGGGCCGGAATAATAATTGATGGACCGCCTGGCTCACGGCCGCTTACACATCCCGGGAATCGTTCGTCAACGGTTCCCACACCTGCCAGAGTCCCTTTTTCTTTTTCTTTTAAAAACTTGATTTTGATTGAAAACAGAGTAATTGTGGTTCGACATCAGTCGACCGATGATTCTTGAAATCATACAAGAAGCAGAACCTGACCGGGGGTTTTCGGAAATGTTTTGAGTTCGAAAAAGTTCGAGTTTGAAAGTGCTAAAGGTATCTTGGATTAGCTTTGTTTTTAAAATAGTGAACAATAATTAATAAATGATATTTTAAGATTTAATATTAATAATTAATAAAATAATTATTTAATAAAATAAACTTTTAATCCAAGATAGGGTTTCGAGTATTTACGAAGATATGAATACAATACTTGAGTATATGATACTTCCCGAATGACCCTTCGGGTTTTCGTAATCTAGATACGATATAATAATATACCGCTCCCCGGTCAATAGATATATACGGACCGCTACGACCTCTATTGCTAGAGTCGTTGTCCGAAGAAAATATTTTAATCTAAGTTCAAGGGGTACAAGCATATATGTACTTATACAATCTCAATTGCATCAATACTTCGATAAACATAGCATTTGATATAATTGAAAACTACAAACACAACAGTGAAAGTCCTTGTATAGGTATAAGTTTTGAAAAGTAAACTTGCCTTGGTTTGGTTGGGGTGGTCGAGCGTGCGGAGTGGAACGATCTATACATAAGCAATAACCGCTCGTTAGTACCTTAACAATATCTCTTTAATTACGGGGTTTTAGGGGGTACGAAATTAACTTAATGACTTCGTATTATGACACTCTAGCCCCACTATAGGTTCATGTCATCACTCGATTACGCTCGTCACTTATTCGACTTAATTTAGTTACCACATTCGAACCATAACCATTACTCCTAGAATTATGCTCCACTAACGACTTTTTCCCTTGCGCGAAATTTACTCTAGCATTTTTATAAAATTCAAAAATTCATATTTTAATCAAATTCTTTTTGGGTAGCCTTCACCACTGTATTTCCTAGCTTCTCTAATTTTTCCAGGATCCCACATAAATTTTTAGAGGTTTAAACAAGGCTCACAAGGGGGTCACTTAGTGCAGTCCGGATTCCAGGAACACAATTCACTTCTCCGACCATAACTTAAAATCTATACATCACCTAGTCATGAACTTTACATTTCCAGAAACTACATTCAATTATCTTTCCCACAATATATGGTAGGACCTCAGGGGACAACATTTGGGGGTTCAAAACCGGGTTACAAGACAGGTCAATGCTCCTGGAAAAACTCAGCATGCACATACTACTTAGATCAACCATTTTCCACAATTCCACAACACAACCAACACTTAATACACTTAGTTCATGGTTCATAACACTCATGGAGATATATATGTTATCCATAATCATAAAATTCACAATCTCAACATCAAAACTCAAGATCCAAGTCATCCAATACTTATACAACCAAGATTAGTTCATAAATACATGGATCTACTACCTTACTTTATAAATAACACATAACCAAGAGGGTTTGAGATTTTTATACCTTCTTGAGCACCTAGGGGCCTTGGATAAGCTTTTCACAACTCAACAACACCTTAGATGGTCTCCTACAACACTTACAATGCAAGATCTAAAAGAAAATCAAACATGGTTACTATTCACCCAATCTTTAACAATTTGTAACTTGAATTTGGGTGGATGAAATGGCTTGAAATTACTAACATACCTTGTCTAGATGATGGAGATGGCCTAGGATTTATGTTATGATTTATGAGTGATGGGAAAGGGGGAAGAAGAAATTTTCTTCTTCACCTTTTTTCTTTGGCCGAGAGCTTCTTCAAGGGGGGGGGGAGTGTTTTGATTTTTTGTGTGGTTGAATGATTAAGTTAATTGATTGGGTGATATGTATTAGTGTATGTATAAGCATGGTACAACATAGGTATGGCTCCTAGTACTTCTTGTCTCCTCCTTTTTGAAAAGCAAGTAACTAGGTACTATTCATCTTCCAAAGGCTAACTAGTTTGCTTGATTTCTAACCACTTGGTTGCATGGGCTTGCATGCAATACTACTCCTTGTATTATTATTCTTCCACCAATGCTTATTATTTAATCTTTAATTCGTATTGTATCTTAATTAATCTCTCGTAATAATATTTTGTCGCTTAGAGATTTCCCCTATAATTCCTTAAGTACTAATTGTGTAAGTTCCTCGAATGTCCATAATTCCTTGTCATAATCCTTAATAAATCTTTTAACACTCTAATCATTCTCAAATCCCAAGTTTTATAAATCTTACTAACAATAAGACTCTTGCCTTCACAATCTCCCTTTTTATCTTACATAGTGAATACAACAACACAGTTTCTCAGACAATCAATTCTATTAATCAACAGGGATGACCAGAAAGGTTCCATATTGACATTGCCACAAGATATTAAATAAAAGGAAATATTACCAAAAATTAGGGTTCTTACACAAGACCCATTACGAGAATTGACAATAATATTGGGCTAGAAGATCCGAAAATCTAGTACAGATCTCATACTGATATGTTGACCAGCACCATGTACTGCAATGAGGAGGAGGCCTCGTAACGTATGAGGCTGCAAGGAGGCCTCGCAACATATGAGGCTGCAAGGAGGCCTCGCAACGTATGAGACTCCAATGAGTCCTCTCATCATAATAACAAGGAACAACGGAGAGTCCTCTCATCATACTTTAAGAAGACCTGAAGATATAGGTGAGGGCCCGAGCTCACATATCAGCTGGACAGAATATATAATTATAACAATTTATGATTGCAAGGCCCTATGGGGTCGCCTCTCAAGGTCCCTACATGACCACATTGTGCTTGGAAGGATCCCTTGAGGTCACCATTACTTACAAATACTTGGCTTTACATTAATTGAAAGACACACAACACGTGTCATCATCTTAGCGACTAGGAGCAGATCTCGAGACACAACAGCTGTTCGAAACCATTAAAATTCTTAGGGGTCGCGATGCGATCCTAAGGCACTTGAGATAGTTATGCTTTCATCTACAACAATCTATAGCGAGCAGAGGCCTCGCATCGAAGTTTTGACAAAGTAGTTTTTGAGTCCACATCGCATCTTCAATGACAATATGGACTCGGGGGGTAGTTGTTATGCCCAAATCTTGGCATAAGCCCTAAGCAGGCCTAATGGGCTTGAACAGAGGTCCACAACTCATAATGGTCCTAGAGATGAAGATTGGGTCACTAAAACCTACCACCAGGAGTCATTCCAATATACTATCAAGCACAATGTGGAAGTTTGCGACCCCAAGCCGCGGGTCGAGTTCGCCAGCAAAGTCCCTTGTATGGGATAGCATCTATCATGCACGTCTGTCTCTCTACAAGGTCCAGCATGGCCTAGAGGTCCAGCGAGGCCTAGAATACTCTCTCTGCAAGGTCCAGCGAGGCCTAGAGGTCCATCGAGGCCTAGAATACTATCTCTGCAAGGTCCAGCGAGGCCTAGAGGTCCAGCGAGGCCTAGAATACTCTTATGAAAGCTAGCGAGGCCTAGAGGTCCAGCGAGTCCTAGAGCATATGTATTATGAAGGCTTACGGTCAGACACAGCGAGGTCGCGTGGGTGTGATTATCTCCGTACAGCGTGGACCACCTCGCATGACTAGCCCAGCGAGATAGCATGCGAGGCCACGTAGTTTCTCCATTAGCCTCACTAGTGAGACCACCTGATTCGAGCATCATGTTAGCCATAGGTAACCTTTAATGGGCCATGGGTCATGAGCAGGATAAATGGGTAAAATATATCAGCCCAAGAAGACACCTAGTGTATTTGGGCCAAGCCGAGCCCATATAAACCCTAGCCCGTCAAGATAACTTCTTCTCCAAGAACTACGTATGGCTTGATCCCTATAAATAGGATACGTAGGCATCTTGTAAAGAGGATTGATAGCTCACCCCTGAATATCAACAAACAAGATCAGCCATAAAAAATCACCAATCTCCTTCCGTGTTCTTCGTGTTCTTAGCAAAATATCCGTATTTTACTCCAAGATTCCAGCAAACCTCCAAAATATTGTTATACAATATTCTCCCTTTAACAGTTAGGTTGACTTCCCGAGTTCCATTATAACAAGTGTGCCGTGGAACTATATACAAAGGCTACCTGTGGCCCAAAGTATGAAGTCTGTGAAATATATAGGCTAGGCTAGGTTACAAAGGCTAGAGGGAAGGGGTAGGTATTAAAATACTGTAGATTCCTAGCTCCCAGTAAAGAGGAGCAAAAAGCTTACTATATATAGTAAATTTCCCCCTAGCTGCCTTTTCACTTCATTTTTTCCAAAAATAGGGCATGTGCGCTTGTACTTTTGATACCTTGGACAGCAATTCTCTGTCAGTGGCAACTTTCGGTTCAAATGTATTAGCACTTTTTTGTTCACCATTTCAATACTTTATCGATAATCCCTCTGTTCAATACTCCTTGTCTGTCATAATATGTTTCCTCTTTATAAAAACACGTTTGCCAATGTACACTTTCAATTGTTAATATCTTGAATTTTGTATTAGTATTAAATATAAAAACTTCACTGTATTAAAGTACTCATAAATACGAATCCAACAAGATCACTCATTACTAAATTTTATCTTATAAATTATTTTTAAATTAGTAGTCAATCGCCTAAAATGAACAATGTAAAAAGTCAAAATAGTAAACATAAACTGAGACGGACGGAGTAATATACGTAGTAACTTGTTGTTGTAGTCAAAGTTCTTAGTGAAACAAGAATGTTACACTTTATTAAATAGTAAAACTTGTATAATCTAGACGAGAAAAGAACTAGCTAAGGTAATTAAATTAGTGTTAAAATATAATATAAAAATTTGATTGAACTTTATTCTAACAATTTAAGATTAAGATTTTAGATGATATGTTACTTAGCAATTAGTAACAACAAAAAAAAGATATTATTTTCAAATTTATGTCTGCTAGAGATTAACTACTGGGCGTTAAAATCGTTGATGAGCATGGAAATGGAATATAGAAATGTGAATGATATGTTATTCGAAAGAGTAAAATGAGCATGATTTCTCTGATTTATCCGTTTAATGAGAATAAAATACACATTTTTAATTATTAAATTATCAATTGTTGAATATATTATAAATTCTGATAAGTCTGCTTTTCCAAATAACTTGAAGAACATGTAACTTAACATGATATCAGAATTGTGGATGTAGGAGGTCTCATGTTCAAGTCCCTCCTATACTCCAACATTCTCATTTATTAAAATATTGAAATTATGTATTGTGGTGGACCCAAAAAGGGCGATGATATGGGCTAAAAGTAAGCCCTAAAGACACATTTAATGTGGCATTAATTAGACCCGGAATGGTCCAAACGTGGGGCTCACCAGATGGGCCCAAACCTTATTTACAATATTAATTTCGTAATTAATATTAAGGGTAGTGAAACAGCTCAGCAAATAAGAGTCAAACAAGAATATGATTCTTGCCTGACTTAGCCTCCAAGATATATCTCAACATGGAAACTGATTCATACATGCAAGGAGACTAGAACCTTCTTCTAGTCGGTGACTTGCCCACCAAGTCACCTAACCCTACTACGATTTTAGGGCTTCTCAGCCTATATAAAGGGTCTGACCCCTCATTCTCAGAACTACGTCTTGGCTTGATTCTCAATAACGAGATACGTAGGCACTCTATGAGGACCGATCAGTCTCGAACACGGAAACAACCATTAAAGCAAGAAGCTCCCGAACCCTAGCATTAATTACCAATTCGTGACCTAGATTTTAATCCACAACATTTGGCGCCGTCTGTGGGAAGACAACATCAACCATAGTGACCACACGAAGAACACCACCAACCTCTACTGAGGCCTTGCCTCTAAGCTCTGCTCCGCCTGTCACTGAACAAGTACCTCCAACATCCGGGACTATCGTTCCGTATCAAGTTTCTCAACCCCTAGGGACGACTTCCCATGTTAAGAGTACGCTACCGCCGATCGTCCACACAAATCCAGGGACTAACCCCCTCCAAGTGGGGGTTTCTTCCTTGATTGTAGATCCCAACAACCCTCTACAAGGGATTCAGATCCACACTACGGATCTCCCCATAAGCACCCATCCGATGTATGGGCTGCATAACTACCCTCCTACCCAAGGAGCTGGATCAAGTGGTCATGCCCTGTACATCCGAGATCGAGATTATCGCGATTTTTCTGGTCCTTATACGGATGAGTCATCTTCTGACGATGATTACGAACGTGATGAAGCTCCAAGGAGGCGACATGCAAGTAAAGAACCTCGAGGAAGAACTCAAACTACTCACGATGGACTCCCTTCAACAACTACTGAGAGGATTAAGGCTTATGAAGCCGAGATCTTAAGATTAAAGGAAGATATGGCAAGAGAACAAGCCAGATCAAATCAGACTTTACCCCCTCCAACATCAGGACCGATTCCCTTTATAGACTTGGAGAGGCCTTCAAGAAGGCAAAGAAGGGCTGCCGCCCCAACTGGAAGAACAACGAGGGTGGAAACCCCCAAGAGCAACCCCAAGGATCTGATGCCACTTGGGGATCCTGATGATCCCACACCCCCATTTACTGAGGAGGTGATGAATGCTCGTATCTCAAAAAATTTTAAGATGCCGACAATTAAATCTTATGATGGAATGGGTGATCCCGCAAACCACGTTAGAACATTCTCAAACGCTCTGCTGTTGCAGCCTGCAAGTGACGCTTTGAAGTGTAGGGCATTCCCTCAAACTCTATCAGGAATGGCTCAAAGATGGTATAGTCGGCTGCCTGCAAACTCAATTTGTTCCTTTAAGGAGTTGAGTGCTGCTTTCGTTAGTCAGTTTATCAGCGGAAGAGCGCATGAGAAAAGTTCTGCATCTCTTATGTATGTGGTACAAGGGAAGAACGAAAGTCTCAGAGACTATCTTAAGAGGTTCACCAAGGAGACTTTGAACATCACTGATCTGGACAATAAGGTTGCAATGATAGCCTTGGAGCATGGCACCACCGACCTATACTTTAAGAGATCATTGGCAAAGCATCCTCCCGAGAATATGGCTGAGCTCCAGCGAAGGGCTGATAAGTACATTAAAGCTGAAGACAGCATGAAGAAAGAAGCCACAGTAAGTGGAGGAGGAGGTAACAACGACTTCAAGAAGCGAAAGCAAGACCAGGAGTATGATGCTAGGGACAAGTATCCCCGAACTAGTGAGGACTCCGACTATGCCCCTAAGAAGAACCAAGGACCAAGGTTCACTGAGTATGCAAGGTTGAATACTCCTAGGAGTCGAATCTTGTTGGACATTGAGAAGGATAAGGATTTCCGATGGCCGAAGCCACTCAGAGGTGATCCCGAAAAGAGAAACAAGAATTAGTATTGCAGATTCCACAAAGATGTGGGGCATGACACTGATGATTGCAAACAACTCAAAGATGAGATCGAGTTTTTAATCCGTAGAGGGAAATTGAGCCACTTCACTAAGGGTGAAGATCGTGTTAATCAAATTAGAGATTATAATAGAAGGGATGACGTTCACGATCGCAACCCACAACCCCGAGGGCCAGTAATCAACATGATCTCAGGAGGCCCGACTGCGGCCGGCACAACAAGGAATTCTCGGAAGGCTTATGCCAGAGAAGTGATACACATCGTGGGAGAGGTCCCGAAGCGGGCTAGAACTGATATCGCAATTGGTTTTGATGATTCTGATCTTGAAGGGGTGAAGTTCCCCCATGACGACCCGTTGGTCATAACTCCTGTGATTGGAAACTCAGAGGTGAAGCGAGTCTTGATAGATAAGGGAGCTTCCGTTGACGTTCTGTTTCATGATGCATTTGTGAAGATGGGGTACAATGATTCTTAGTTGACCCCCAATAACATGCCTATATATGGATTTAATGGAGTAGGATCCAAAGTTGAAGGGACTATTCAATTGCCTGTGACTATTGGACAGGAGCCCAAGAAGGCCACTCAAATGTTGAACTTCCTGGTAATCAAGGCGGTTTCAACGTACAACACTATCCTCGGAAGGACTGGACTTCATGCATTCAAGGCTGTTGCCTCAACTTATCATATGAAGATCAAGTTCCCAACCAGGAATGGTGTTGGAGAACATAAAGGCGATCAAAGGATGGCACGAAGCTATTATGTAGCCGCGTTAAGGCTTGACGGAGTCGGGGGGCAGGTCCTTCCGATTGAAGACATGGATGTCCGCAGTAATAAGGAACACCGAGGAGGGCCAGCAGAGGATGTCACACAGAAGCCTCGGACGGCCATTAAGGCTAAGGCGTTAACTGACTTCGTGGTTGAATGTACCATTGACAACCAAGAAGTCGGGGGACAGTAGGTAATACCCCAAGCAGGAAGTGAACTTCAGAATAATAAGGAGGAGACCAAAAGGAGTGGTGGGTGCTCTACTTTGATAGAGCATCAAAAACAAAATCTAGTGATGCAGGCCTAGTCTAGTAGGACTTAGCTTCATATTTATTTAGTAGAAGTAGACATAAGGTTCATTGAAACTATTGCAGAGCATGTTGCTCCGAGTAGGATAGTAATACTCTATGTAAGGGTTGAACCCATTTCAAGTTATTAATGCAAGTTTGATTTCCATTCATTGATGGTGTGATTTTATTTATGGTAATTTTCTGGTAATTTCCATAGTTGGCAATTAATCATTAGTTAATTAAAACCAAAATTGTGATTGTCTTGGCAGTGAGTGTAAATCATAAGCCGGTGTTTAAGTGAACAAAACGAACAATTTGAGTCTCTGTGGGAACGAATCCTATTTACCGTATATTACTTGTTGACCACGTTCTCTTGCGTGAATAAGTGCGAATAAGTTTTTGGCGCCGCTGCCGGGGACTCGGTTCATTGTTTGTTTAGTTTATGATCTTGTCATCAATTTGGATTAAATTCACTGACTCAGACGTTTTTCTCACTCATTTACTTTGGGTTTCTCAGGTACTATCTTGAGCGTGTATGCTTACTCGATCTCAAGCTCGTAAAGAAAATCTGGAAGAAGAGAAGCACGAAGAGGAATTAGTGGAAGAAAGTGAAGAAGAGTTGGTAGTTACCGGAGAAATGGCAGCTAACAAGGCGCTGAAGGAATACTCTCAGCCCAAGATTGATGATATTCAGTCGAGTATTATGCGGTCGGCTATTGCTGCAAATAATATTGAGATCAAGCCGGGCACGATTCAAATGGTCCAGAACTCAGTCCAGTTTGGGGGTTCACCTGTTGAGGATCCCAACATGCATATCAGAGATTTCATCGAGATCTGTGACACCTTCAAAACCAATGGAGTTTCTGAAGACGCTGTCAAGCTAAGGTTGTTTCCATTCTCTTTGAGAGACAAAGCAAAAAGCTGGTTGCATTCACTTCCAGCAGGTTCCATCAATACATGGGAAGATCTGGCACAAAAGTTCTTAACTAAATTCTTTCCTATGGCAAAAACTGCTGCCATGAGGAATGCTCTTACACAATTTAGTCAGCATTCTGGTGAATCACTGTGTGAAGCTTGGGAAAGGTACAAGGAGATGCTTCGGAAATGTCCTCATCATGGGATGCCCAATTGGATGGTCATCAATAGTTTTTACAATGGGCTAAGTCATTCTCGAGCAATGCTCGATGCAGCATCTGGAGGAGCTCTGTGGGCCAAAAGCTATGAAGAGGCCTATGACTTGATTGAAATGATGGCCGCAAACGAGTATCAGAATCCGACACAGCGTATTCCACAAGGTAAGGTTGCAGGTGTACTTGAAATGGATGCCACAACAGCTATAGCAGCTCAGCTACAGGCTCTAACCATGAAAGTGGACTCATTGGCTAAGGTGGGGGTTCAACAAGTCGCCATGGTTTGTGAATTGTGTGCGGGGGCTCATGACACTAATCAATGTGCAATTTCTAGTGAGTTGGCACATTTTGTCAGCAATTATCAGAGGCCTTCACAACCTGCTCCTAATACATAACATCCCAACAATAGGAATCATCCTAACTTCAGTTGGAGCAACAATCAGAATGCTATGCAACAACCATCTCAGGGTCAGCAGTATGGTTCAAGGCAGTTCAACAATTCGGGTTATCAACAACCCTATGCCCAAAGGCCACCATACAATCCACCTGGATTTCATCAACAACAAACAGGAAGTCATGTGCAATCTAATGAGAAGTCGGAAATGGAAGAATTGCGAATGATGTACAAGAGTCAAGCAGCATCTCTGAAAACTCTTGAGAATCAAATGGGCCAACCGGCTAATGCTCTTTTGAACAGACCTCAAGGGCAATTACCTAGTGACACGGAAGCAAATCCTGGTAAAAAGGAGGTCAAGGAACAGATTCATGCTGTTACGTTACGTTCTGGAAAGGTTACAGATGATCTGGGAGTCAAAAAGCAGTTTAACGAAGAACTTGAAAATGCTGTGAACAGCGATTTGGGCGCGGGCGCGTCTGAGGGGTCTCTCCGGTCTTCTAATTCAGCTCTCCCGGTCATTCAGAAGGCATCAGGTGAGGAAGAAAAGGAGAAGTCAGATGGGAAAATAGGTTCAGAAATTACGGAAGCTAGCAAGGAAGTTTATCCACCTCCGTCATTCCCTAAAAGGCTTCAGAAATAGAAGTTTGATAAGCAATTCGCAAAGTTTTTGGAAGTGTTAAAAAATTTGCACATAAATCTACCATTTGCTGAAGCACTTGAACAAATTCCAAGTTATGCCAAGTTCATGAAGGGCATACTTTCGAGGAAATTGAAACTCGAGGAGTTAGAGACCGTCGCTTTGACGGAGGAGTGCAGTGCTGTCTTGCAACAAAAGTTGCCACCTAAGCTGAAGGATCCGGGGAGTTTTACCATACCGTGCATCATTGGAAATTTGTCTTTTGACAAGTGCTTGTGTGATTTAGGGGCAAGCATCAACCTCATGCCCTATTCGGTTTTCTCGCAACTTGGTCTTCCGGAGCCTAAGCCTACAAACATGTCACTCCAGTTAGCAGATCGCTCGATTACCTACCCTCGAGGAATTGTAGAAGATGTTCTGGTGAAAGTGGACAAACTCATCTTTCCAGCGGATTTCGTCATACTTGATTTTGAAGAAGATAAGAAAATCCCTATCATTCTTGGGAGGCCATTCCTAGCTACCGGCCGAACTTTGATTGATGTGTAGAAAGGGGAGCTAACTATGCGGGTGCAAGATGATAAGGCCACCTTTAATGTGTTTGCTCCTACGAAGATTTCAGATGATCCAGAAGTGTGTTTTTCTGTGGAATCCCTTGCATTGTCTTTCCGAGAAGAAACAGGTGATGTACAATTGGATGCATTGCCTAGTGTTACAAATTTTTCGAAAGGCTCTCACTCATGTAAGATGCTCGAGGGATTTGATACTGATAAACCTTCCATACAAGATCTCTCAATTGTAAAGCTCGGAAAACTTCCACCACATTTGAGGTATGTCCTTTTGAATGATGAGTTGGTGATTTTTGAAGAGGGTTGTGATAATGTGTTAAGAAGGTGGATAGTTGATGATGAGGTTGAAGAGTGTTCTGTTCAATCGGCTGAGAGGGATAAACACCTTAGAGGTGTGATGAAGAAAAAGAAGGCGAAGAAGTTGAAGGGAGGAAAAATCAAGATTAAGAGTGAAAGAAAAGTTGTGTTGGGAGGAAGCAAACAAAATGTTAGCATGTGTGTGAATGGTTTTTCTAATAAGGACGATCCTATTATCCTTTGGAAACCGCCCTGAGTTGAGGTCGTAACGTCAAGCTACTGACGTAAAAGAACCGCTTCGTGGGAGGCAACCCACGCTTTGGTATTCCTATTTCTGTTTAGTTGAAAAAAAAAACAGGGTCCAGAACGCGCAGCAACGCCCCAGAACGCGCAGGAGCACACCACGTCTATCCACCACCAGACACACCACCCAAGGAGGGTGGAGATGCCGGCGTGTAGGGGAGTATCTCTTGTACCCTTTTAATTTACCTTCAATGAGGACATTGCAATTTTTAAGTTTGGGGGTGATTTTAGGGTATTAAGAGTCATTTCATTGCATATAGTTGCATATTCATGTTAGTCATATTAGAATTTTTGCATGTAGTTTTGCCATGCCATTTAGATTGCATGTAGGATGCCATGTCATATAGTTTATCTAGGAATGTATTATCATGTTGTTCATGCATTTCGTATGATTCCATATGAGTGTCTATTTCTGGCTCGATAGGTCGACGTTAATTTGAGTGTGATGACAATGAATAGAGGGTTGATTTAAGTACTTATGAAATTGACTTGCATGTGTCGGGAACACAATCTTTTCACGGTCTCATTGTTTGCTTTTGAGCTAGATCGAGTCATACCTGGTTTGGTTGTTGGGAGTTAATCACTTATTTATATCTAGAATTTTCGTTATTCCCTCGATGGCGTAGGAGCACTTAAGTATAAGTTTGGGGGAAAACAGAGATTTCATGCTAAGTGTCGTGTCGTAGTGTAATAATGGCTAGGCGTCAAATGGCTAGTAGCCGGCTCATATTTGATATGAGTAGTCTAGGAGGGTGAGATAGTGCACCATGTGAAAAAAAAAAAAGAAAAAGAAAAGGCAAGAAAAAGAGTAAAAAAAAAAAGAGAAAAAATTTTTTTTTAAAAAAAAGAGTTGTGAGAATAAAAAAATGAGGGATTGTGAGAGTGTGTGTATGCTAATTGGCTAGGGTGAGCTCTTTAGTACTCGAGCAAGTAAGTTCGAGGGGATTTTATGCCTAGTGACCTAAGACTTTTCCGGTCTGGGATCCACTAACCTAACGCTCGCTACAAGGGTGCTATTGTATAAGCCTTTAGGGGTCTCACCCATTGCACAGTCAAAAGCATGTGTGTTTTGTGTTTTGTGATGTTTTATGTAGTAAAGCATGAGTCCTTGTCTACCTTAAATGATGATGGCGGTGTCTTTGAGTCATGGAGTGTCTAAAGTCTATTCTGTTTATAAACATGTGATTGTTTTGGCGAAGGATGAGTTATGCCTTTTATCTAGTTTCAAGAGTATATCTAGTGAGAAATGCACACACCACGTTTCCGAGCATGTATGGTTAATATACGGGGCCTTAGTCGAGCTCTGTTTGGAGTTGTTGCATTTTTTTGAGGCGTTTGCTTGTTGAGTTGGTTTCAGTATATTGTGTGTGATCATTGTATTAGGACATTTTTGCATTATCATGACATTTATTTTTTAGTTGCATTCATGCATCATTTTAGGATTGAGTTTGCATTGCTTGAGGACAAGCAACGGTTTAAGTTTGGGGGTTTGATAAGTGGATTTTATATCCACTATTGGCATTCCATTCGTACTTAAAACGATTGCAAGTTCTCAAGTTTCGTGTTAGTTTGATGTGTTTTCATCTAATTTGTGTAGGTTGCATAGTCGGGCGGCATTGGTGGTGTTGGTGAAGTATTGGTGGTATTCTGTGAGCTTAAAGTAGAAATTACAGGAAGTCCAGGGCAAGAGAACTCGGGAATTTGATCTCAATGCGCATTCATCACTGTTTTGGCCATATCTTGACTTCTAGAAGTCCGTTTGAGGCCCGTAAGCTGTCCACGCGAAGAGGAGAGAAATGTCTACAAATCTGTCTAGGGGTGTACAAGCGCAGCAGCGCTGCAACGGAAGTATTCCAGGGATCTCAAGGCGCAATGGCGCTGTTGGAGGCGCTGTGACGCAGCAGTGCAAGGCGCAACGGCGCTTGGGGAGAGCGCAAGGGCGCTGCGTGTGTGCGTTTCCAGGATAAAGCAAGCGCAATGGCGCTCCAGGAAGGGGCAGTTGCGCTCGAGTTAGTTTTCGGTTTAATGTTAGATTGTTTTTATCGGGTCACTTTGTATTGGGCCTATTTTATTTGGGGCTTTTCCTGAAACTATTTGAGTATCGTTAGGAACCTAAAAAAAGATCTCTCATCAGTAGAGTAGGTACTTGGGGATCATCGATCATTATTTTTCTTAGAACAATTTTTCAAGAGGGGTTTTCCAAGCTAGTGACAAGCAAGGAGGCTTAATCTTTGGATACTCTTTCTCATTATTGGGGATTTATTTCTATCTCTATTTCTCTTTTATTATTATTTGTTTTCTAGAATTATGTTATCAATTGAACCCATGATGGCGATGAGGTCGGTTATGGGCTAAATCGTTATCATGGGATTTTAATGGATTTTTCTATGGATTCTAGTAATTGAGTGTTATTTATGCCTTGGTGTGTGATGGATTGAATTGATTTCCTAGTATTATTATGCTTATTCGTTATGGGTGAGTCGCGAACACCTGTAATTGTGTGTTTGATCCTGGTGAATGCGAAAGTGGATCTAGGGTTTAGAACAATTCATGCTAGCATAGGTTTTTGCATGTGAAGAACATGTATTAATTTGTGGTGCAATTCTAACCGTCTTGCATTGACTATGTGGTTTAATGGGTGCTTGATTTTCAACTGGTATATGTTCAATTGCTATAGACATATAGGAACTACACATATTTGGTGACTACTTGACTTCTATCAATTGTGGATGATCAGTAGGATGGTATATGTACAACGAAAGTTGGTGTGTATCAGTTTAGTGCATCTAATCAGTAATCAACTCTGTCACATGCTAGGTTAAGGGCATAAGATTCTAGATGAAGTGGTTAATGAAATTGAAATCCCATGTTTGTTTATTATAAAGTAAAAGTTAAGTTATTTTCTCGTAATTTCCATAGTTGGCAATTAATCATTAGTTAATTAAAACCAAAATTGTGATTGTCTTGGCAGTGAGTGTAAATCATAAGCTAGTGTATAAGTGAACAAAACGAACAATTTGAGTCTCTGTGGGAACGAATCCTATTTACCGTATATTACTTGTTGACCACGTTCTCTTGCGTGAATAAGTGCGAACACAAGCACCTGATGAGTGCAAGTCAAGGGTGACCGAGTACCGAAAATAAAAAATACATGGATGGAAAACAAACAAATGTATACCCCGAAGGGTCAAGAGTTAGGTTACAGCAAGACCAAGTAAAAGTTTAAGTCCGTGAAGGACCCTGGATAAAAGACAAGCAGATAAAAGCCACACGCAACAACAATCAAAGCCATGGAAGGCCGAGGATGTTAAAGGACTGACTACTCTTCAATATTTCTTAAGTACTTAGGTTGAGAATCCAAGGAAGAAGACTAGTAGAGAACATGCATTATTAAGGGTCCTTGAACAGGGGTTAAGAAGTTCAAGCAAGTTCTCATCTTAGAAGTTTAAAAGGCAAGAAGCCCATGGGATTGCATTTATCAAAATCTAAATCGAGGAATCAAACCTGAATCCTAGGTTGAGAAGCACAGGTTATTAGACATGAAGGCCAAGATTAGTTATGAAGGCCAAAATTGAGGGGGTCATGAACCTCCAATTAAGATCCAAAGGTGAAACTTGAAAACCAACATGTAATTTTGGATTTTCGATCCAGAACGCCGACGTTGAATATCTGACCCTGAAATGAAGATTGAAAACCTCCTAGATAAGGTTCAAGAGCTCGTGGGGCTGATCAGAGACCCCGTGGCCTTGGACCGGCAGCTCTGATAGATATTTCAGTGATTTAAAACACCCTTGAGATTGAAAACCCTTGATTTCAAACATTGACGTTCAACACTCAAGGCCGAACGCATGCTAGCCGAGAGGCCGCCTGAGAAGTCCAAGACCAAGACAAACATTGAAGCCATGACGGCCAAGCGAGCTGAGAAAGTTACTTATATAGGAGCTTCTCTAAAGGAACCCTTGAAGGGCAAGTTGATAGCATTCTTGCAAGAGAATAGTAATGTGTTTGCTCGGGACAGCAGCGGATATGCCAGGAATTGACCCCCAACTTATAACTCATAGGTTGAACGTCGATCCTGAACGGAAGAAGATAAAGCAGAAAAAGAGAAATTTTGCTCCTGAAAGGCAGAAGGCCATTAAGCAAGAAGTTGACAAGCTTTTGGAAGCTGGATTTATTGAGGAGATTCAGTTCCCTGAATGGTTGGCTAATCCCGTCATGGTCAAGAAAGCAAATGGAAAGTGGAGAATGTGTATCGACTTCACAGATTTAAATGATGCATGCCCAAAGGATTGTTTCCCTCTACCAAGGATTGACACCCTAATAGATGCCACAGCTGGACACGAGATGTTGAGTTTCATGGATGGTTTCAGTGGTTACAATCAAATTAAGATGCACAAGGATGACATCCCAAAGGTATCTTTCATTACTGATTTTGGTGTTTTCTGTTATCTTGTTATGGCTTTTGGTCTCAAGAATGCAGGAGCTACTTATCAATGATTGGTGAATAAGATATTCGCTCATCTAATTGGAAAAACCATGGAGGTCTATGTTGATGACATGTTAGTCAAGAGCCTACTCAAGGCTGACCATATTGAGCACCTCAGAGAGGCATTCGAAGTGCTGAGGCACCACAAGATGATGTTGAATCCAGCCAAGTGTGCTTTTGGTGTTGGATCAGGAAAATTTTTGGGTCTGATGGTTTCAAAAAAAGGCATAGAGGCCAACCCTAATAAGATCAAAGCAATTATGGACATGGAACCACCCCGCTCTATACGAGATGTACAGAAGCTAAATATCCGATTTGCAGCCCTAGAGAGATTCATCTCCAAGTCTGGTGACAAGTGCTTGCCTTTCTTTCAAGCATTGAAGAAAGTAAAAAATGTTGAGTGGACCCTTGAGAGCCAAGAGGCCTTTGAATAGATGAAGAAATTCATGACTGAAGCCCCGTTGTTGGCCAAACCTAGTCTTGAAGAGACTCTATACCTGGCGGTATCTGCACAAGCATTGAGTGATGTTCTCATTCGAGAAGAGGATAAGGTTCAAAGACCTATCTACTATGTGAGCAAGGTCTTGCACGGAGCTGAGTTGAATCACTATAACATTGAGAAGTTTGCTATGGCATTGGAAATCGCCTCGAGAAAGCTACGACCGTACTTTCAGGCGCACAAGATTAAAGTCCTGACGGACCAGCAATTAAGGAACATATGGCATAGCCCGAAGGCCAGTGGAAGGCTGATCAAGTGGGCAATTGAGCTCGGAGAATTTGACATAAAGTATAAGCCTCGGACAGCCATCAAGGCTCAGGCATTGGCTGACTTCGTGGTTGAATGTACCATTAGCAACCAAGAAGTCGGGGGGCAAGAGATAATACCCAACCAAGGAAGTGAGAATAAAGATGAAGAACTTGTACCTGATCTGAAGGAGTATTGGGTGCTCTATTTTGATGGAGCATCAAAAACAAAATCCAGTGGTGCAGGTTTAGTCTTGCAAAGCCCCGATGGGTTCACGGTCGAGTATGCTTTGAAGTTGGATTTTCAGACAACCAACAACGAAGCTGAATACGAAGCCTTGATAGCCGGTTTAGGCTTGGCTAGAGTCATGAGGGTTAAGAACCTCAAAGTGTGTGGAGATTCAAGATTGGTAGTCTCGCAAGTGAATGGTGAGTTTGAGGCCAAGGATGAAACTATGGCAAAACACCTGAGAGTCGTAAAAGCTGTTATGACTCAGTTTGAAGAATGCTATGTGGAACACATTCCAAGGGAAGAGAATGTTAAGGCCGATGCCCTATCTAAGTTCGCTTCTTCTGAGATTGAGAATCACGCAGGAAGTGCCTACTTCCAGGTCTTGAAGGCCCCGACCATCAACTCTAAGTTGGTAGCACCGATTGATGTAGGAGGTTGCTGGATTGATCCTATCAAAGCTCATCTTGAGACTAGTTGGCCCCCTAATAATGCCTTGAAGGCACAGAAACTGTTAGTGAGAGTGTTGAGATAAGAGGTCCATTGTCATTCCATACTTAAAATCTTGAATCCCGACGCAAAATCTTAACCTTGATGGCCAAAAAGGCTGTCTACCTCCAATTAAATTTGTCAATTGAGCATAAGGAGAAGGTTGGAAACCTAGAATCAAGATAAAGGATTGACAACCAGCCAAGGCACACCAGACTTGAAGTCAATTGCTCAGTGGAAAAGAAACTTCTTGAACGATCAAACGAGAAGCAAGACCTCCACTATATGAAACAAGGGGGCAAGAGCTAAAAAGCTTCATCACAAGCTTCACATCTTAGAACAAGAAAGAGAGATTAATTATGCCTTGAAAGGAAGGATACAACATCCAAAAGTCGAGGACGTGATTCAAGAACAGGATTCCAAGCATTGCGAAAAGCTCTGAGAGGCACGACAAAGCAGTCAAGGAGCACCTGGCAGGCAACCAGGAGCACTGGCAGCCGACCAGGTGCCACAGAGGGGCTTCAGCCGACCTCCTGACACCTCCCGTCAGTTGGTTGAATCGTTTGATGGTTCTGTTGAAGGTTTCTTACTTTCCGGAACGAACATCAACCTTCAACTTAGCGCCGTCTAGCGTCGATTAGCACCGTGTAGTGCCGTCTTATGCCATTCAACGTCGTTTAACATAGATTGAAACATCGTTTAGCATCGCTGAAGTCAACATGGATCTCCCGTCAACCTGTCGGCCAACTAGGAACACCTGGCAGCCGACCAGGAGCAGCTGACAGCCGACCGTGAGCACCCAAGAGGCCCTCACACTGTTTGGGTCATATCTTGAGTTCCGGGTATCAGATTTGGACGATCTTACAGTCCACGCGAAGCTCATAGAGTTTTCTACAACTATGGAAGGTCCCCAGCCGACCAGGATCACTGGCAGCCGACCAGCTGACCAGGAAGAGGTCTGGCCGACCAGGATCACTGGCCAATCCGACCTCACGCTGTTTGGGTCATATCTTGAGCTCCGGGTATCAGATTTGGACGATCTTATAGTCCACGCGAAGGTCATAGAGTTTTCTACAACCATGGAAGGTCCCCAGCCGACCAGCTGCCCAGGAAGAGGTCTGGCCGACCAGGAACTCTTGCCAATCCGACCTCACGCTGTTTGGGTCATATCTTGAGCTCCGGGTATCAGATTTGGACGATCTTATAGTCCACGCGAAGGTCACGGAGTTTTCTACAACCTTGGAAGGCCCCAGCCGACCAGGAGCACCCCCTGGCCGACCAGGAGCATCCTCCAGCCGACCAGGTGCCACGGAGGAGCTCCAGCCGACCTCCTGGCACCCCTTGGCCGACCAGGAGCATCCTCCAGCCGACCAGGTGCCATGGAAGGGCTCCAGCCGACCTCCTAGCACCTATCTTGGCACCTCCCGTCAGTTGGTTGGATCGTTTGATGGTTCTGTTGAAGGTTTCTTACTTTTCGAAACGAACATCGACCTTCAACTTAGCGCCGTCTAGCGTGGATTAGCACCGTGTAGTGCCGTCTTACGCCATTCAACGTCGTTTAACATAGGTGAAACGTCGTTTAAGCATCGTTTTGTGCCGTTTGGATCGACACTTAGCCCCAGTCAAGGCGCACTTGTCAGCCACTAAGGAGCACCTTCAGCCATCGAAGAGCACTTGTCAGCCACCAAGGCGCACTTGTCAGCCACCAAGGCGCACTTGTCAGCCACCAAGGCGCACCTGTCAGCCACCAAGGAGCACTGGCAGCCGACCAGGTGCCATGGGAAGGGTCTGGCCGACCAGGATCACCTGTAGCCGACCAGGATCTCCTGCAGCCGACCAGGATCTCTTGCAGCCGACCAGGATCTCCTGTAGTCGACCAGGATCTCCTGCAGCCGACCAGGATCTCCTGCAGCCGACCAGGATCTCCTGCAGCCGACCAGGATCACCTGGCAGCTGACCAGGACCCTTGTCGGCTGACTAGCTGCCCGGAAGAGGCTACAATTGTGCTGAATCTCCTCCGATTAGCACAGATTAGTGCCGATTAGCACCGTGTAGTGCTGTTTAAGCACCAATTAGTGCCTGTTAGCACAGATTAGTGCCGATTAGCACCGTGTAGTGCTGTTTAAGCACCGATTAGTGCCTGTTAGCACAGATTAGTGCCGATTAGCACAGATTAGTGCCGTTTAAGCGATGTTTAGTGCCTGTTAGCACCGTTTAGTGCCGATTAGTGCCGTTAGTTCCGTTTTTATGCCATTTAACATTGTTTAACGCTGTTTAAACATTGTTTAAGGCTGAATAGCGCTGTCTAGTGCCATTTAACACCTATTAGTGTCATTCAACATCGTCGTAAATGCGTCGGTCGCTCCACGCTTTACATTAAGATGATGTTGTTAAGAATACTCACGTAAGAGCAGTAAACCCTGACCTAAGTCTCGAATAAGGCCGTTATAACTTCAAGGAAAACCTGATCAGTTTTCCTAGAAGTTGGGAGGCAAATGATATGGGCTAAAAGTAAGCCCTAAAGACACATTTAATGTGGCATTAATTAGACCCGGAATGGTCCAAACATGGGGCCCACCAGATGGGCCCAAACCCTATTTACAATATTAATTTCGTAATTAATATTAAGGGTAGTGAAACATCTCAGCAAATAAGAGTCAAACAAGAATATGATTCTTGCCTGACTTAGCCTCCAAGATATATCTCAACATGGAAACTGATTCATACATGGAAGGAGACTAGAACCTTCTTCTAGTCGGTGACTTGCCCACCAAGTCACCTAACCCTACTACGATTTTAGGGCTTCTCAGCCTATATAAAGGGTCTGACCCCTCATTCTCAGAACTACGTCTTGGCTTGATTCTCAATAACGAGATACGTAGGCACTATGTGAGGACCGATCAGTCTCGAACACGGAAACAGCCATTAAAGCAAGAAGCTCCCGAACCCTAGCATTAATTACCAATTCGTGACATAGATTTTAATCCATAACAGGCGAGATCCCCACCTAATTTTTGAAAAACTGGCCCGGATGATTGAGCCAAAAAGGCACGTACAATCTATTGATACACTCTTTAATCCAAATAATGGATTTTCAAGTGAGGGGATGTTGAATATATGATATGATTCTGTTAAATTCGCTTCCCTAATGTCTTGAGATTTCTTGTTATTTAGAGGCGGTTTACTTAAAAGTCGGTTTTAAAATCATTTTCTACTTTAACTTAAAAAATATTTATTTATGTAATAAGTCAGAAATTAATTTAAAGTTAAATAATAGTTTAAAATCAAAAGTTGGTAGAAGATAATTTTTTTGAATAACTTATTTAATTTTAAGAATTTTATTTGATAAAAATTAATACCATTATTAAAATAGATAATTTATCCAATTTTTTTTTCTTTTTGTATTTTTTATAATTCATAATTTATCCATAATACGAAATTATCCATACAAATATTAACTTAAAATTTTTATTATTCACTTATAACTTGAAACAACTTTAAGTCGTAGGTAATAACTTTAAGTTTAGTCAAACGAGCTCTGAGCAAAACTCTATTGGCACCCACTCTCTTGATAAAATAGTAACAAATTCTTTTCTCATTCATAGTGGAGGCATAAGCCTCACGTCTCTGTTAGAGTATTATAATTATTTATATAGACAATATCTAATTCTAACTAATGAAAATTAATATAATAACGGAACATTTCATTTTTCAATAATAATAATATTAAAGGTAAGTCTCCATATTTTTCCACAATATCCCGCTCAAACTCGCGATACTTAAAATCGAGAGTTTGTCCAAATTAAAAAAAATTGAATCATCTGTTCCAATAAACATGATCACTCACTTGAATTTGTTTTCTCATTGTGAATAACTTTTCAATCTCGTCCTGCAATCTGCATCATCTTTGTCTTTATCGTCATCTCTATCATTGTTATCACCATTATAATTTTTATCACCATTCCTCTCAAAATCTCTTGTTTGGTCATCGTTCTATTCTCATCCACAAATCCATCACAATCCATCTTTATCGTTGTGTTTTCGTTTTATCGTCAACCTTGTTTTTAAGAATGTTTTCTTCTTCTATATCCAACAACTCTTGCAATTTTTTTTCTTCCACGATCTCTCAGATATTTTTTTTCTCTCCCACGAATTCTCGTAGAGCTTTTTTTCTGTTAGAAAATGGAAAGTTTGAGGCATATTTATAATATGTTCTTGATGTAATTTCCGGAAACTAACAAGTGAAGGTTGTTCCTTGTTATAAGGACTTAACTTTCATGTTTGGATCTAAGACATTTTCTTAGTGGAATCCATAAATAAATTGAGTTGAAGTTGCTTGCTTGAAATGGGTTATGTGGGTTAGTTAGTTGAAATAACTTGAGTCCCACATATAACTGGTAATGAGAGGTTGGTGGCTTTATATAGCTCCATGTGCAAGTGTAGTGTATAACTACTAAGGCATGTGGGTGTGCATGGTTGTAGTGTGAGCCTCGCGCACGCACACACACGCACGCCGCCGCCCGCCTCGCCACGCCACGCCATGTCACGACACGACTCGGGTCGAAGGGCGATTTGGGCGAATGTCTCGGCGTCTAGCGTACGCGAGGCGACCTGGGCGAGGAATTTTATTACCTGGAATATTGATTTATTTTAACAGGTTTCAGATTTATTTGTTATAGCAATACTGGAAATGGATGGATCAGTATTGGATAAAATCCTGGACTGGATCAGTACTTGGAACAAATCCTGATGGACTTAGTCAGACATCAGATACTGATGGACTAAATCCTGATGGATATCAGTTCCTGACGAGCACTGAATCCTGATCCTGACGGACATCAAATCCTGATGCTACTGATGGCCAGATCCTGACGCAGTTGTAACTGAAAAATAAATACTGATGTAGTTAATGAAATTAAATCAGAATATTTACTTTCCTTTTAAGGCATACCTCTTACGTTTTATTTTTGGGTATTATATATATCGAAGATATAACGTTAAGAAATAGATACGTTAAGGAAAACCCTTGTTCGTTCTTCTTCTCTGTTCTCTCTCGACACAAACAGATTATTTACATAATTCTTGTTTTATCCTAGAAGTGTTATTGCAGCAACCCAACACAGCGTAAGTGGGGCAATAATCTCTTCAAGAACAACCAAGTCTTCTCGAAGGGCTTGGTGACTCAGTTGTTCTTCTCACTCTGATCAGTATTGCTAATAGCTTCTGTGGGAGATAAGTTTGTTCTTACTTTTCTAGTTAATTACAGTCTCTAATTATATTCTTGTGTTGCCTTCGTGATTTGTTTCTGTTGATTGGTTTCATGCCTATTCTTGTTTAATATATATCACTGCCTCATTGTTGTGTTTAGTGTAAAATTCCCAACAATCTTGAAGAGATTATTCGTGCTATATATTGTTAATTAACAAGATGGTTAACGAAACGGAAACTCCTGTTGTTGAGACTGGCTCTGGGTCTACTGTTACTGTACCTACCGTTGATTGGACTACGTACCGTTTCCCACAACCTATCGATATGTCAGGTATGCCTGATAAATTCGGTGGGGGTGTTGGTTTTTCTCGTTGGCAGAAAAAGATGAAACTGTGGTTAACGGTAAAGGGTCTATTGCTAGTGGTGCAGTATGAGAAACCAATTGTGGTTAAGGAGAAAGCTGAAACTGTTAAGGCTTATACCATGTGGGAGGAAAAGGATGGGGTGGCTAGGGCTGTAATTCTGGCAGCTTTGGCGAACACTCTGTTCGATGTTTATTCATCTGACTCTTACACTGCTAAGCTCTTATGGGAGAAGCTTGACCAGACACATAATACTGATTCGCAAGGATTGTAAAAGTATTCTGTGGCTAGGTTCCTTGACTTTAAACTGGTGGATACTAAGTCCATGACTGAGCAGGTGCATGAGTTTGAGATGTTGGTTCATGCTTTGAAGGAGTCTGGTATGGACCTTCTTGAAAAGTTTCAGGTTATGTCTGTGATTGAAAAGGTCCCTAAGTCTTGGGAAGAGTTTGCACTCTCCCTGAAAAGAAAGAAAGGAGAGATCACTTGGACAAACCTGATGTTGGACATCTCTGTGCAGGAGCAACACAAGTCCAAGCAAGGACATGTGATGCCTACTGAACATGCTGGGAGTTCGAAGGTGAATGTAGTGACTGTAGGACAGAAAAGAAAGTCTGTCACTAAGAAGGAAAACACTAAGTCTAGGGACAAGAACAAGGCTAAGAAACCAAAGGCAAACAAACCATGTTGGTCTTGTGGACAGGTTGGTCATTGGAGCAAGGACTGTCCTGAAAAGAAAGCTAAGAAACCTGTTGTGGGAGCACAAGCTAACACTGTGCTTGGAACCACTGGTGGGCCTACGGTTAACATGGTTGTTGGTGAGGCTATTGCTTCTGAAACTGACAACGGGTATGTAACCTACAACCCTGTACTTCTTTCCACTTATTCGTCTCATGAATGGTTGATTGATACTGGAGCTAATGTACATATTTGTACTGATATTACTCTGTTTGTATCTTATGAACAGACTCATGGAATGACTGTGACGATGGGGAATGCGAGTGTAGCTCAAGTACTTGGAATAGGAAACGTGGACCTGAAGTTCGCTTCTGGGCGTGTTCTATCCCTCACTAGAGTGCACCATGTTCCTGATATTCGTAGAAATATAATAAGTGGAAGTTGTTTAGTAAAGAATGGTTTTGAAGTTTCTTTGAAATGTAATAAAGTAGTTATTACAAATACTGGTGTATTCTTTGGCAAAGGTTACTTGTCGGATGGATTATTTTTGATAAATGTTGAGCCTGTTTTGGGTAGTTTCATTAATAATAATGTTGTTCCTTCTGTTAATTATGTTGAATCATCTGATTTGTGGCACGCACGTCTTGGTCACTTGAATTTTGGTGCTCTAAAGAATATGATGAACTTAGAGTTGATTCCAAAACATGCCATTGATAAGAAATCTAAATGTCAAGTATGTGTGACTGCTAAACAAAGTAGGAAACCCTTTCATAATGTGGTTAGGGATTCGAATGTGTTAGATTTAGTGCACACTGACATTTGTGAATTTGGTGGTGTTTTGACCAAGAAACATAATAGATATTTCATTACCTTTATAGATGATTGTAGTAGATATTGTTATGTTTATTTGCTTAAACATAAAGATGAAGCACTAGATAAATTCATTATGTTCAAAACTGAAGCTGAAACACAAACTGGTAAAGTACTTAAACGTTTGAGATCAGATAGAGGTGGTGAGTATACGAGTAACTCGTTTAATGAATTTTGCAAGAGCAATGGTATAGTTCATGAGGTAACTCCACCATACACACCTGAGTCTAATGGGGTGGCAGAATGAAAGAACAGAACTTTTAAGGATATGATCAATAGTATGTTGATTAATTATGGGTTGCCTAAGTACATGTGGGGAGAAGCTCTGAATACGGCTTGCCATATTCTGAATAGAGTTCCTCTGAAACACATGGACAAGACACCTTATGAATTATGGACAGAGAAAAGGACTAGTTTAAAATATCTTCATGTGTGGGGGTGCCTTGCAAAGGTACTTGTCCCTGAACACAAGAGAAAGAAACTAGGACCGAAAACTGTTGATTGCATCTTTCTGGGCTATATTGAAACCACTACGGCTATGAGATTTTTAGTGTTAAAATCTGACATAGACGGAATAGTGGCAAACACTATAGTTAAATTCCGTGATGCAACATTCTTTGAGGATGTGTTCCCTATGAAGACTGGTATACCTCAGGATATTCCTGATGATGAACTCACTCACACATCGAGGTCCATTCCTGATCATGTGGAAAGGATGACAAATGTAGGGGCAGATCCTGATAGTAGCTCTATTCCTGATGAAGTAGAGGAACCTAGAAGGAGTAAGCGTGCTAAGGTAGTCAAGGATTTTGGAAGTGATTTTATCACTTACAAAAATGGAGGATGAACCTTTAACTTTTCGACAGGCCATGGATTCTTCAGAATCTAGGTACTGGAAAGGTGCTGTAAAAAGTGAAATTGACTCTATTGTTTCTAACGGAACATGGGAGTTGGTTGATCTACCTCCTGGGTGTTCTACTATAGGATGTAAATGGGTGTTCAAAAGGAAGATGAATCCTGATGGCTCAATAGATAAGTATAAGGCTAGGCTGGTAGCTAAGGGCTTTAAGCAAAAGGAAGGCATTGATTACTTTGACACATACTCTCCAATTACTAGAATGACAACAATCCGAATGCTTATAGCATTGGCTTTTGTACATGGTCTTATCATCCATCAAATGGATGTAAAGACAGCTTTTCTTCATGGTGAACTTGAAGAAGAGATTTATATGGATCAGCCTGAGGGATTTGTTGCTTCTGGTAATGAGAGGAAAGTATGTAAGTTAATCAAGTCTATATATGGCTTAAAACAAGCTCCAAGAGACTGGCATAAAAAGTTTGATGAAACTGTTTTAGAATCAGAATTTGTAGTTAATGAAAGTGACAAGTGTGTCTATTACATGGTTAAAGGAAATAAATGTATTATTGTGTGCCTGTATGTGGATGATATTTTGTTGTTTGGAACCAATATTGAGATTATTAACGAGACAAAAAGTTTCTTGAAAAGGCATTTTGAAATGAAGGATATGGGAGAGGCTAGTGTGATTCTTGGAATCAAGTTTACTCAGTCAACTGATGGAATAACCTTGTCACAATCTCATTATATAGAGAAATCTATACTTGAGAAGTATGGTTATTCAAATTGTAGAATTGCAAGTACTCCGTATGATCCTAAAATTGCCCTTGTCAAGAATAATTCAGGAGTTCCTGTGTCTCAATTAAGGTATTCTCAGATTTTTGGGAGTTTGCAGTATCTTGCTAATAGAACTAGACCAGATATTTCATATTCAGTGTCTAAGTTAGCAAGATATACAAGCTGTCCAAACAAGACTCATTGGGATGCTCTTGATAGAGTGCTTAGATATCTCAAAGGCACCATATATCTTGGTTTGCATTACAGGAGGTTTCCTGGAGTGCTAGAGGGATATAGTGATGCAAGTTGGATAGCTAAGAAGTCTGGTTCCAATGGAGTGACTGGATACCTGTTTACCCTAGCGGGTGGAGCAGTGTCTTGGAAGTCTTCTAGACAGACTATTATAACTCGGTCTACTTTTGAGGCTGAGTTGTGTGCATTAGATGCCACGGGGACTGAGGTTGAATGGTTACATGGACTCATGTCAATGTTACCTGTAGTAAGTCGTCCACTTCTTGCTTTTGCTGTTCATTGTGATAGCCGTACAACTATCGACAAGATAAACAGCAAGAAGTATAATGTGAAAACAAAGAGACATATCCAAGTTAGACTAAAGTCTATAATGGGTCTAATGTCTGACAGGATCATAGCTGTTGAGTTTATTGGAACTCAAGAAAACCTAGCTTGATCCTTTCACTAAAGGGCTTGAGCATGCTGTAGTCCTTAAGTCTAGGTTGGGGATGGGACTGATAGCCCATAGTAATTCATCTACAGCGGGAACCCAATACACATGAGAGGAGATCCCTCGAAAGTGTATTCAATGTGGTAATAACAAGTTGTAAGGGTGAATTGGTTGTACCTTAAAATTATATAGATTGATACTTACGTATCTGGAGTCTATCCCCTGTAAACCTAAAAGGTATTGTCACTGCCAGAATAGCAAGAGTTATTTGAACTCTGAATGGGGTCAATTCATATGACGAGATGCTAGCAGTACATCTCTGGAGATGCCCAGCTAAGCGAATGTAATTGTGTGGTCGCAATTAGAGAAAAGGGTTATTCCTTGAAGCATTCGACGAACAGGATCGAGACATGACCATTAACGTCTCAAAGCCGTAGATTAGCACCATAGCCTTTGACTTGTCGTCGTCTATGGAGTGTGGTTACACCAAACGGATAAAGATTCAAGGTGAAATATTCCATCCGAATCCGGTAGCCATCGAAGTAGAGGACTTAGGAGGGTTCAAACCCGGAAGGGTACCTACTCTGAAAAACAAGTCATGATGAGAATCGATATGCATTTCTGTATGGATTCGTGGGGGATTGTTAGAAAATGGAAAGTTTGAGGCATATTTATAATATGTTCTTGATGTAATTTCCGAAAACTAACAAGTGAAGGTTGTTCCTTGTTATAAGGACTTAAACTTTAATGTTTGGATCTAAGACATTTTCTTAGTGAAATCCATAAATAAATTGAGTTGAAGTTGCTTGCTTGAAATGGGTTATGTGGGTTAGTTAGTTGAAATAACTTGAGTCCCACATAAAATTGGTAATGAGAGGTTGGTGGCTTTATATAGCTCCATGTGCAAGTGTAGTGTATAACTACTAAGGCATGTGGGTGTGCATGGTTGTAGTGTGAGCGCGCCGCCGCCCGCCTCGCCACGCCACGCCACGCCACGTCACGACACGACTCGGGTCGAAGGGCGATTTGGGCGAATGTCTCGGCGTCTCGCGTACGCGAGGCGACCTGGGCGAGGAATTTTATTACCTGGAATATTGATTTATTTTAACAGGTTTCAGATTTATTTGTTATAGCAATACTGGAAATGGATGGATGAGTATTGGATAAAATCCTGGACTGGATCAGTACTTGGAACAAATCCTGATGGACTTAGTCAGACATCAGATACTGATGGACTAAATCCTGATGGATATCAGTTCCTGACGAGCACTGAATCCTGATCCTGACGGACATCAAATCCTGATGCTACTGATGGCCAGATCCTGACGCAGTTGTAACTGAAAAATAAATACTAATGCAGTTAATGAAATTAAATCAGAATATTTACTTTCCTTTTAAGGCATACCTCTTACGTTTTATTTTTGGGTATTATATATATCGAAGATATAACGTTAAGAAATAGATACGTTAAGGAAAACCCTTGTTCGTTCTTCTTCTCTGTTCTCTCTCGACACAAACAGATTATTTACATAATTCTTAGGCGAACTGAGGTGCTGGTCGTCGTTGATCTCTGGTGTATCTGTGAACACATTGATCGGAGCTGTTTTATCCTGGAAGTGTTATTGCAGCAACCCAACACAGCGTAAGTGGGGCAATAATCTCTTCAAGAACAGCCATCTTCTCGAAGGGCTTGGTGACTCAGCTGTTCTTCTCTCTCTGATCAGTATTGCTAATAGCTTCTGTGGGAGATAGGTTTGTTCTTACTTTTCTCGTTAATTACAGTCTCTAATTATATTCTTGTGTTGCCTTCGTGATTTGTTTCTGTTGATTGGTTTCATGTCTGTTCTTGTTTAATATATATCACTGCCTCATTGTTGTGTTTAGTGTAAAATTTCCAACATTTTCATATCTACAAACTCTCGTAAATTTTTCCTCACATCCACGAACTGCTGTTCGTAAGTTTTTTTCTCTAATCCATGATCTCTCGTGGATTTTTCACACCCACAATCTCTTATAGTTTTTTTTCACATATCCACGAATTCTCGTAGATCCTAGGTAATCAACATAAGCTCTTCATATCATGATAAAATAATAACAATTTTTTTCTCATTCGTAATGGAAACATAAACCTCAAGCCTCTATTACAATATTACAATTATTTATATAGACAATATCTAATTCTTAATAATAATGAAAATTTATATAATAACAAAATTTTTCATTTTCCAATAATCTATACTATTATATAAATTCCGAAACATTAAAAGTTTTGGTACCTGTTTTTTGGTACTTCGTGAATTTACTTATTTACCCTTTATTGAAAAGAAAATAAATATATGATATTTATACTTTTAAAACACCTATAATAAATAATAACATAATACAATTAATGGTAATTAGTCGCTTGCCTTTTTTCACATTTACTTTTAATTGAAGATATTACCTTTTATAAACACCTAAAAACATCAATGTATCTTCCAATCATTAATATTTCCTTTCGAATTAAAACACGTTACCTTTTTAAAAACATCAATGTATCTTCCAATCATTAATATTTCTTTTCGAATTAAAACACGTTACCTTTTTAATTTAAAACAAATCTTCATTAATATTTTCTTTTGAACTAAAACACGCTACCTTTTTAATTTAAAACTAATTTTACAATCATTAATATATACCCGAAAATATCACACCATGTTTTTCAATTGTTAATAAAATATATTAAAAATCTACATATGTTGTTTATAATAAGGAAACATTAGTATAATCCGTAAACATGAGTATATTAAAATTATTTTAAATTAAAATTAATTAATAATTATATAATTGTCGAAACATTAAAAATTTTGGTACCTATTTTTTTATATACTCCCTCCGTCCCACCCAATAGTTAACATTGGGGGACGGGGGTTCGACACGCATTTTAAGGTAGATTTTAATGATAGTTCCATAACTTATTTTTGAAATTTTTTTTGTATAAAAATAGAATTAGATTTTAATGATAGTTCCATAACTTATTTTTGAAATTTTTTTTTGTATAAAAATAGAACAATCCTATTTTTATACAGAAAAAGAAAATTTTAAAAATAAGTTATAGAACTATACTTTATAAGAGCCTTAAAATGCGTGTCACGCAAGTGAAATATTTATGTTAAGAAATGGATGGGAAGGAGGGAGTATGTTTTTTGGTATTTCGTGAATTTACTTATTTACCCTTCATTATAAAGAAAAATATATATGATATTTATACTATTAAAACACCAAAAATAAATAATAACATAATTCAATTAAAGGTAATTAGTCGATTACCTTTTTCACATTTACTTTTAGTTGAAGATATTACCTTTTATAAACACTTAAAAACCTCAATCATATCATATTTTCCAATCAATTCATATCTAGCAATAATTAACCAAAAATAAATAATAACATAATACAATTAAAGGTAATTAGTCGATTGCCTTTTCACATTTACTTTTTTTAGTTGAAGGTATTACCTTTTATAAACACCTAAAAACCTCAATCATATCATATTTTCCAATCAATTCACATCTAGGAATAATTAATATATACTCAAAAATATCACATCATATCATATAATCAGTAACAAAATATAATAAAAATTCGTATTACGAATAATGACCATTAAATTTTTAGTAAAAAAATCAGAATCATTAGATCTAATTATTAAATATATTATATGATTAAATTAATTTACTAAAATTTCAAGTTTCAAATTTTATCAACGACATATTTATTTTAAAATTTTATAATATAAGTTTTAAACCATGCATATCATTAACTAATTTTATATTAAATTATTAATATTAAAATTAAAATAAAATATTTTAAATAATGATTACATAAAAATATAATTATAACATAAAATAAAATTTATTACATATTAACAAAAATTCGTGCATCGCACGGGTTATAAGCCAGTAATAATAAAATTAGGTCTCCATATTTTCCCACATCACCTCTCGTCCAGACGCACTATCCTCATGCTGAATGCAGATCTTCTTCCAGCCTTTTCACAACTTAAAATTAAAACCTTTTCTCTTTGGTGCCAAATTATGAAATAGCTTTTGTTTATTCTTAATGATCCATTACTTTGGTGCCTGTTGGGCTTATTTAACATTATTAATTGCCACATTATTAGATAGTGGTTTAAAAGATGCCCGCAGCTACTTTCATGATTAATGATACATGGAGAGGGGACGGATATGCAATTATAAACTTGACCTAATTAGTAATTATAAAGCCAATTAAGCATTCTCTTCAAATTCATCTACTTTCATCTTCGTGATAATTAGATCGTCAACTAGATCTTTATATGGATAAAACATATATTCAAAATATTATTTATATAAAAGTATCTTCAATGGAAGAGAATTTCTAACTAAAATTTTAAATATAAAGAACGTGTGAAATAGGGCTTTTTTCATAAATATCCTTGTTTAGAAATTCTTTTGCAAAAATACTTTTCCAAAAAATAATAATTTACAAAAATATTATGTTATTTGTAAAAATGTTATCTTGTTTGTAATGGCTGCGCAGCAGGTTGCATTCAGTTGCATATAAGGTTGCAAACAACCTCAATTTCATATGCAACTGAATGCAACTGAAATTGCAAGTTGAATTTTTATTTTTTTTACCAACTTTCAGTTGTACAGCGCAGCAACAAAAATTGAAAATTCAATTTCAAGTTTTTAGTTGCATTCAGTTGCGTATGTTACATATGCAACTGAATGCAACTAAAAACTGAAAGTTAAATTTTCATTTTTTGCTGCTGCGTAACGCTTATATATAACTAGAAGTTGGCAAAAAATAAAAATTCAACTTTCAGTTTTTAGTTGCATTTAGTTGCGTAGGTTGCATATGCAACTGAATGCAACTAAAAACTGAAAGTTAAATTTACATTTTTTGCTAGTGCGCAGCCCTTATATATAACTAGATGTTGGCAAAAAAAATGAAACTTCAACTTTCAGTTTTTAGTTCATTTAGTTGCGTAGTTTGCATATGCAACTGAATGCAACTAAAAACTGAAAGTTAAATTTTCATTTTTTGCTGCTGTGCAGTCCTTATATATAACTAGATTTTTGCAAAAAAATGAAAATGAAAATTTCAGTTTTTAGTTACATTCAGTTGCGTAATTTGCATATAAGATTGCATATGCAACCTTGGTATTTTTACAAATAAATTGGTATTTTTGCAAAAATTTTGAGAAGATAGTAAAATCGCAAAAAAACTTAAAAAAAATAGTATTTTTGGTAAATATCCTAAAATATTTGGCACTACAATGACACGTTATTCTTTGGTCAAATTTTATTGGCTATATCTACTGAATCTCTAGATACTTGTAGTAAAACTCATGTCATATTAAATTAGTATATTCTATTTATAATAACTTGAATAATAATGATATACCATTTTAAAATATAACTAATTAATATAATTAATTATATTGGAGCACGTTACCTTACAAATTCAACAAATTATACCATTTTAATAAACAAATTTTTTATAATCAATATATTATATCATTTTATCAAATCATTTCAACCGAAGATGCTCTACACAATTAACGTTAATCATTGATGAAATGCACGATTATTTGAGATTAACAAAATGTAAACTAAAGCAAGCATAGAAGCGTGTAACCGAATGGATAGAGGAGTCCATGATAAAATATAAATAAAATTTAGGAAATTTTGACTTTTTCATGTAGTATCATTCCTTTTTTTTTTTTTGATTTATTGACGGTTCCATTTATGATTTATCATTGATGGACATTGATAAATTTCATCCATTTAGCAGCACCTTAGGATGGCATAGTCTTAAAGTTAAGGGCGAGGTTCAAACGAAGAAAGGCTTACGATGGACACCTAGGTACCCAGAGACGAGAAAAGGCGTAGTAAACGACAAAATTCTTCGAGGAGTTGAAAATAAACATAGATTCGGAGATTCCTGAATAGGTGGTGTCCTTGTATTTTAAATTTCGTGTATGTTATATCATTCCGTTAATCCAAACATTAAAATACAAGTAAATGATCTAATTTCCTATTTAAATTTCAATTTTTTCGCACTTTCAATAATCGTAACATTATGTTACTTATAGGAACATCCTCCATCAAAATATTTGAACAAAAACAGTGCCAAACTTTAAAAAATAAGTGTATGAATATTTTAAATAATATCATTGTACTACTGGCTTTTATAATTGATACCATTAAATTTTTGACTTTTACGTATGGTACGCTTATATTTTAACGTTTGACTAACATTTAAGTAATGATATAACATACACGAAACATAAAATACAAGGATACCAATCATAAGTTAAAAATAAGGAACGGTACCATCTAGAAAAGTCAAAACCAGAATGGTACCATTAAGAATATCCCTAAAATTTAACTTCATGTACGGAAATTAAATTTTGTTAAATATTTTTTTGACAAAACAAACAATAATCCACTAATAAGCTCTAACTTATTTCATGTTAATTGATTTTAAATAGGTTAAAGATTCGATTTTTTTCCAATTCTTAAATTATTAATAAAAATTAGATATGTTGTTGAAAATTTTCTCTAAAACTTTAGATGCGAACTTAACCATTATTGAAAGTAGAATTTATTATTACTAACTTATAACCCGTGCGATGCACGGATTTTTGTTGATATGTAATAAATTTTATTTTATGTTATAATTATATTTTTATATAATTCATATATTTATTTTTCTTTTTAATAAATGGTAAATAAGTAAATTCACGAAGTACCAAAAAACAGATACCAAAACTTTTAATGTTCCGGAATTTATATAATAGTATAGATTTATTTTTCTTTTTAATAAAGGGTAGATAAGTAAATTCATGAACTACCAAAAAACTGGTACCAAAAAACAGGTACCAAAATTTTAATGTTTCGGGTATTATATAATTACTAACTAATTTTAATTTAATATAATTTTAATATACTCATGTTTACGGATTATACTAATGTTTCCTTATTATAAACAACGTATGCAGATTTTTAATATATTTTATTAACAATAGAAAAATATGGTGTGATATTTTCGGGTATATATTAATGATTGTAAAATTAGTTTTAAATTAAAAGGTACGTGTTTTAATTCAAAAGAAAATATTAATGAAGATTTGTTTTAAATTAAAAAGGTAACGTGTTTTAATTCGAAATGAAATATAAATGATTGGAAGATACATTGATGTTTTTAGGTGTTTATAAAAGGTAATATCTTCAATTAAAAGTAAATGTATAAAAATGCAAGCGACTACTTACCATTAATTATATTATGTTATTATTTATTATAGGTGTTTAAAAAGTATAAATATCATATATTTATTTTTCTTTTTAATAAAGGGTAAATAAGTAAATTCCGAAGTACCAAAAAATTGGTACCAAAAAACAGGTACCAAAACTTTTAATGTTCCGGAATTTATGTTTACGGATTATACTAATGTTTCCTTATTATAAACAACGTATGCAAATTTTTAATATATTTTATTAACAATTGAAAAATATGGTGTGATATTTTCGGGTATATATTAATGATTGTAAAATTAGTTTTAAATTAAAAAGATAACGTGTTTTAATTCGAAAGAAAATATTAATGAAGATTATTTTAAATTAAAAAGGTAACGTGTTTTAATTCAAAAGGAAATATTAATGATTGGAAGATACATTGATGTTTTTAGGTGTTTATTAAAGGTAATATCTTCAATTAAAAGTAAATGTGAAAAAAGGCAAGCGACTACTTACCATTAATTATATTATGTTATTATTTATTATAGGTGTTTTAAAAGTATAAATATCATATATTTATTTTTCTTTTTAATAAAGGGTAAATAAGTAAATTTACGAAGTACCAAAAAATTGATACAAAAAAACAGGTACCAAAACTTTTAATGTTCCGGAATTTATATAATAGTATAGATTTTTTATTACTAACCATTCAAATTTTACAAAAAAAAAAATTATTACTGAGTTCCCAACTCCACTAAAAAGTAAATTCAAGCTTATAAACGAATGTAAACAACAAGTTCGTCACAATTAAACAAAACAGAACCATTATTGAAAGTAAAATTTATTTATACTAGCTTAAAATCCGTGTGATGCATGAATTTTTTTGTAATATTATATGAATTTTTCTGTTAATTTAAATTATTTGTTTTAAAATATGAATTTTGGAGGTTTAAATTTTTTTATGAGATGATTTGATAATATATTGTTAGATATTGATTCAAGTGATATCAGGATCTGGATTGTTACTGATCAAGATACTGATGCTGACGTCATCAGGAATACAACGTCAGTATGAAGGTATCGTCAGTATTAGAAGCTGGTCAGGATTTCGTAAAGATTCTCATTAGACCAGAGATCAAGGAAGATTGATATGTCGGTTCCTAATTTATAGGAAGGCAGCTATCATACAAGATATGCATTCAGATATATATGTAATTGATTTAGAATATCTTGTAATTGATAGTGTAACTATGTATGCTATATAAACACAGTTTAGGTTTTACATTATTGTGATCGAATACATGAGTTATTCTGTAACCTAGCAGCTCTTAAGAACACAAGAATTTCTTAAGAGAGTTGGTAACAGTTTTATATCAGAATTAATAAAACTGTTATTGATTCATACTTGTGTTATTTCTGTTTAAGTCGAAAATCTTATACAATTGTATTCAACCCCCACTTCTACAATTGTTATTTACTGGGCAACAATTGGTATCAGAGAAAAATGATTAATATTAATCAGAAACGATCTTAAGATGTCGACAAGCAAGTATGAAAGCATCAAAATTCCAATTCTCAAGAAAACTAAGTATCCAACATGGAAGGTGAAAATGCTGATGTATCTGGAAGCAAATGATCCAGACTATCTTGATAGGATCAATGATGGACCATTTCTTCCAACAAGATTAGTTGCAAGAACAGAGACTGTTGCTGAACACTATGTCATTAAGGCAAAGAGTGAGTGGACGACAGAGGAAAAGGCTCAAGTACTCAAAGATGCAAAGGTAAAAAATATTTTGCATAACAGTCTTGATAATGTCATGTCAAACAGGGTAATAGCATGCAAGACTGCAAAGGAAATTTGGGATACTTTGGAAACTCAATGCCAAGGTACTGAATCTATCAAAAGAAACAGAAGGGCTCTGTTGATTCAGGAGTATGAGCAGTTCGATGCTAAATCTGATGAAAGCCTTACTGATATGTATGATAGATTTTTGACATTAGTGAACAATCTATCACTAGTTGGCAAAGAGTATGATCCAGAGGACTCAAACACCAAGTTTCTCAGAGCTCTAACTGAGGAGTGGGATACTCAAGCTTCAATCATAAGGCATCAATATGATTTGAAGATGCTGACTCTTGATGAAGTTTATGGGATGCTTAGAACCTATGATCTTGAGGTTCAACAAAGAAAGAATAAGAAGAATGTCAAGACAAAATCTGTTGCTTTGAATGTTGAATCAAAATCAAAGGGAAAAGCTGAGGAGGTTTCTAGCAGACTGAGTAGAATGGTAGAGTCAATTCCTGATGACTCATCATCAGATACTGATACTAAGTCTGATTCTGATACTGATGATGACTCTACTGATTCTGATATAATGGAAATGGTTGCTATGATAGTCAAGGGCTTCAAGAAGATGAAGTTTAGAAAGGCTAGGAAGCAAGGGAAATTTCAGAAGAGAACCTTCAATGCTGACAAAGACAGGTACAAGAAGAAAGAAGAGAAAAGCAGCAAATTTGACAAGTCAAAAGTCAGATGCTATAACTGTGATGGAATGGGTCACTTTGCAACTGAGTGCAAGAAGACCAAAACCAAAGCTCTCATTTTTTCAAGCAAGGATTGGATGGACTCATCATCTGACTCTGAAGAAGAAAAAGTGAATTATGCTTTGATGGCTAAAACTGATGAGACTTCTGCTGGTGAAAATAAGGTATCTGAAATTTTGTTTGATTTTGATACTAATAATGTCTCTGAGCTAAGATCTTTTTTAAAATCTCTGCATATTAGTTTTAGGAGTCAATCTCTTGAAAATGCTAGAATAAAATCTGAAATGGCAGAGGTTGTTAAGAGAAATGATCATCTAGAAGCTGAGTTAATTTTCTTGCAGGAAGTTCAAGCAGAATGTGATAATGCTAAACACATGAAACTTGAAATAGAGTTTAAATGTAATAAAATTGAAATGCAACTTAAAGAGGCAAATGAAAAACTCAGAACCTGGACACATTCTGGAACAAAAACTCATGAAATTATTACTGATAAAAACTGGAAAGAGTGTCTAGGTTATAAGCCAGAGAATGAGAAAAAGGACAAAGAAAAAGTTGTTTCATCTAATCCAGGAAGAGTTATAGTTGATGACTCAACAAATCCAAAAACCTACAGATATGTCACAGACAGTACTAAAACCAAATTAAAACCTGTTAATTATGTTTATCCAGAAAATCCCAAATCTACTTTAGATAAGGGATCCACTTCTACACATCATTCTGAGACTAGAACTGTCAAAAACAAGAATGTAGGTCTTTTGTCTATGAAACAATTAAGGGATAGAATCTGTGAAGTAACAGATAGGAAGAAAGTTCCAACTGTCAAAAGGAACAGGAATGGTAAAGTTGGAATAAACAAGGAGAATAATTATAAGTATATTCCAAATGCACCAAGGAAAGTATGCTTTAACTGTGGTAACTCTAATCATCTTGCTATTGATTACAGGAGGAGTAAAAAGAAGGCTACTGTAGTTCCTAAGTCTGACATTAGGAATAAATCAGTATTTTATAAACCACAGAATCCTTGTTTCCATTGTGGCAGTGAATGGCATTCTATTTATACATGTGAAGAATACCATAATTTGTACTATAATTATTATGAGCCTTCGCCTAAGTTCAATAAAAGTGCAAATTTTGGAAAAACAAAGAACTTGAACACTAAGCATGTATCTGTTAAGAAAAAGACTAATTCTGATAGACTCAATCCTGATGAAGGCGTTTTTACAAAAAAATCTTCTGCTGCTAAAAATGTTAAGTTGCATGAAAAGAGAACCCAACAAGTGTGGGTTCTTAAAAATTCTAACTGAGTTCTTTGTGATTCTGATTGCAGGGTAAAAAGAAAAATGTGTTAGTCATGGATAGTGGATGCTCTGTGCACATGACTGGAGACAAAACCTTGCTATCAGAATTTGAGGAGACGACTGGCCCAACTGTGTCTTATGGAGATGGCAACATTGGACAAACTTTGGGATATGGCAGTATTGTAATTGGAAATGTCATTATTGAAAAAGTAGCTCTGGTGAAAGGACTTAAACACAATCTGCTAAGTGTTAGTCAAATCACAGACAGAGGTTATCATGTCAATTTCAATGATACTCATTTTGAAGTAATCAGAAAATCTTCAGGGAAGGTTGCATTAACTGGTCAAAGACATGGTAACATTTATGAAGCCAACATTCATACCAATACTGATGGTCCAGCTACATGCCTCATCAGCAAAGCTTCTGTAGATGAAAGTTGGAATTGGCATAAGAAGCTTTCTCATCTCAACTTCAACAATATAAATGAGTTGGTTAAGAAAGACTTGGTAAGAGGATTACCAAAGGCATTGTATACTCCTGATGGACTCTGTGATGCTTGTCAGAAGGCTAAACAGAGAAGGACATCATTCAAGAGTAAATCTGAATCCTCAATTGATGAACCATATCAAATGCTTCACCTTGACTTGTTTGGACCAGTGAATATAATGTCCATCAGTAAGAAAATGTATACTCTAGTCATTGTTGATGAATATACTAGATTTACCTGGGTTTATTTTCTGCACAGAAAAGATGAAACAGCTGAGATACTTTTGGACCATGTGAGACTCATCGAGACTGGCACAAAGTATAAAGTCAAGATTTTAAGAAGTGATAATGGAACTGAATTCAAAAATTCAGCAATGGAAGAGTTCTGTAAATACAAAGGAATAGTTCAACAATTCTCTGCTCCAAGCACACCCCAGCAAAACGGAGTAGTTGAAAGAAAGAACAGAACTCTTATTGAAGCAGGTAGAACTATGTTGGAGAAAGCTAAACTTCCTACATATTTCTGGGCAGAAACAGTCAACACAGCATGCTGCACTCAGAATATTACACTGATTAACAGACATGGTGTAACTCCTTATCAGATGATCAAGGAAAAGAAGCCAAGTCTGAAGCATTTGCATGTATTTGGCTGTAAGTGCTTTGTTCTAAGACCTCATCCTGAACAGCTTGGAAAATTTGAAACTAAAGCTAATGAGGGCATCTTTATTGGCTATCCATCAACAAGAGCCTTTAAAGTCTACAATCTAAGAACAAAGACAGTCATGGAGTCAATAAATGTATCTTTTGATGATAAAAAGATTACAGGAATTTCTGAAAACTTTCATGATGATTTGATTTTTGTAAATGAAGCCTCCAAGAATTCTGATGAAATCTTGTCAGATACTGAAAATTCCTCAAATACTGATGAACCGTCTATTACTGATGAAATACAGATTACTAATGGAAATGCAAATGTTGAGGGGGAGAAACATCAAGAGACCATCAACAATGAAACAAATCAAACATCAGGAAGAGATTCATCAGAAATAGATTCAAGTGACAATTCTAACAACAGATCAGAAACAGATAGCAATATCTCAGGGGGAGCTTCTAAAAATAATAGTTCTTTTGAAGATAATACCAATCATGGGGAAGCATCAAATTCAAGGAATGATCTACCACCAGCAAGGAAATGGACTAAAAGTCATACACCTGATTTAATTATTGGGAATCCTGAAGTAGGTGTTAGAACCAGAAGTGCAACTCAAAATGAATGTCTTTATCATAACTTTCTGTCAAAAGAGGAACCTAAGAAAGTTGAAGATGCACTAAAGGATGCTGATTGGGTAATGGCTATGCAAGAAGAACTAAATGAGTTTGAAAGAAATGAAGTCTGGAAACTTGTACCAAGACCTAAAGGAAGGTCCATTGTAGGTACAAAGTGGGTATTCAGAAACAAGACAAATTAAGATGGCACTATCATCAGAAATAAAGCAAGACTAGTTGCAAAAGGATATTCTCAACAAGAAGGAATAGACTATGATGAGACATTTGCTCCTATTGCAAGACTGGAAGCTATCAGAATTTTTCTTGCGTATGCAGCTCACAAGAAATTTAAAGTTTTCCAGATGGATGTGAAAAGTGCTTTTCTCAATGGAGAATTAGAAGAAGAAGTTTATGTTGAACAATCTCCTGGCTTCGTTGATTCAAAACATCCAGATTATGTCTACAGACTGGATAAAGCACTTTATGGACTAAAGCAAGCTCCAAGAGCCTCGAATGAGACATTGGCTCAATTCCTACTGGAAAGTGGATTCAAAAGAGGTACAATTGATAAAACCTTGTTTTATTTGAATCATGGTAAGGATTTGCTATTAGTTCAAATTTATGTTGATGATATCATTTTTGGGTCAACTAACTCTAAATTATGTGAGAAGTTTTCAAAGCTAATGCAGTCTAGATATCAAATGAGCATGATGGGAGAAATGAGCTATTTCTTAGGTCTACAAGTTAAACAGACTGATGATGGAATCTTTATCAATCAGTGAAAATACACAAAGAACCTATTGAAGAAGTTTAACATGCAAGACAGCTCTACTGCATCAACTCCCATAGCTACAGCTACCAAACTTGATCCTAATCAAGGTACAGAGGTGGATGTAACTAGTTATAGAGGTATGATTGGCTCACTATTGTATCTAACTGCTAGTAGACCAGATATCATGTATGCAACCTGTCTATGTGCAAGATTTCAGGCAGAACCAAGAGAACCACATCTTATAGCTGTCAAAAGGATTTTCAGATACTTGAAGGGCACACCATCACTTGGCCTTTGGTATGCTAGGGAATCTGATTTTGATTTATGTGGTTATTCTGATGCTGATTTTGCAGGCTGTAAGATAGACAGAAAAAGTACTTCATGCAGTTGTCAGTTTCTTGGAGGAAGACTTGTTTCTTGGTTCAGTAAAAAGCAAAAGTCAATCTCTACATCAACTGCAGAAGCTGAGTACATTGCTGCAGGAAGCTGTTATGCTCAGATCATGTGGATGAGAAATCAGCTAATGGACTATGGTTTGTCATATTCAAAAATACCTATTTATTGTGATAACCAAAGTGCTATTGCTATGACAGGAAATCCAGTGCAGCATTCTCTTACTAAGCATATCAGTATAAGATATCATTTCATAAGAGAGCAGGTAATGGAAAGAACAATTGAGTTACACTTTGTTCCTACTGATCAACAGCTAGCTGATATATTCACCAAGCCACTTCCTGAAGCTACATTTACAAAGTTGGTGAATGAACTGGGAATGGTAAACTATGATAGTTTCTGAGAACAGAGAAAGATCAAATACTGATGTTCGTCGAATCCTGATGCATTTCAAATAGTCAATCCTGACTTCAGTCAAACATCAAATACTGATGCGACGTTTCACTTATCAGTAATGTATATCAGTATTTTGTTTTATGTTCTATTTTCATGATATACTTGTGATTCTTGAACTTGTTAATAGGGTGATTACTTTAATTAGTTTTCATGTTTATTTATTTTATTAAATTATTTGAAGAACAAGTTCAATGTAGAAAACAATGAATAAGATTATAGAGAAACAAAAATTTTCATTGATAATAAGAAAGAGATTACATTCAAAGATTACATCTTTTTGTTCTCTATCTACTAATCTATTCAACAGGAAATAAAGTCCAATCCACTCCATTGTTAGTAGCCATCCCAGATCCCATCTTTGCCACTTTGTTTGGGTGGAGGTTGACAGGGATAAGGTTATTTTTGGTGACATATTCATTAACAATGGTTGATGGAGTTGGATGAGGATGCCTTAGATGAAAGCCATGCTAATGTTGCTTGAAGGGCAGCATCGATGTCAATCACTTTTGCAGGTTTTTCCTTCTCGATTTCCTCGAGACCTGCATCCATCTGCAACCAGAGAGTCTCAAGTTGTCTTTCCCAGTCGAAAGTATCAAACTCTTCACGAGTATAACTTAAGAAATCTCTTTTCTCGACGAGATGAAGATTCTTTTCTATAATGGTAAGTTTTGCCATCTCTGTACTGAGAAACTTTGCAAGTAAAGCTTTTGGTTTGCAGGAGAGAAGAAGAAGGAGAAGGGTTAAAAAGTAAGTGGACAAGTCTCTAGGATTAAATAGAGAAGAGTGAAACGAGAATATGAAACGATCCATATTTCTGGTATTTTTTTTATTGTGATGTTTTAAATTTCTTTATTTAAAACAAATTACCTTGTTTTATTTTAATCACAATCTTATTTCTCAAATAATACGGGCGCGTGTATTGTACTCACTTGAGTATATACATACAGTTTGAAAATCGTGATGCGTGCGGTTATTACCACTCTTACACGTAATTTTGTCCATTACCTATGTGTGCACGAGTAGATTGCTGACATCTGTCTTTGAGAAAACATAATTTTTGTTTATAATTAATTTAGTTTTCTAAATTGATTCCTTGATTCTCGAAGTATCAGTATTGTATCTTCTCTATCACTTTGTGCGAACACAAACCCTAAATCGAAAATCACAAATTCCTACACATTCGATTTAAAAATGTCTTCATCTGCTTTCATAAACAATATAGTTGTAATTCATGGTGTTACTTTTGCTTCTAACAACTTTACTGCAGTTCTTGATCATCAGGAACTAGATAATGATTTTCATATCATTCAGGATCTTTTGGCCTCAAGTCCAATCAATTATGCTCTAACTCAACCTGCCAAAGTTTCTTTTAAGAGTGTTATGCAGGTGTGGAGTACTGCTGTTTTTGGTGACTGTATGCCATTAGGAAAGCTGAATATGAGTTTTGAATACAATGGTATTACACATCAAGTCACTCCAGATGTTGTTTGTAAAGCTCTTCAACTACCATCTCTAAATGGTGAGATTCCAGAAAAGTTTACTGATGCTTTTCTTTTGGAGTTTGCTTTAAAGTTGGGCTACAATGGACAACCAAAGAAATTTGGAGATCTATTCAGAACTAAGCTTAAGAAGGAATGGAATTTCTTCTTTGATACCATAAGTAGGTGTTTCTTGAATAAGGTGTCTAACTTTGATGCCTTACCTACTGCCTCATTTCACATTGGGTACTCTCTAAACTATGAAACTCCTTTTGATTATGGGTCTTTTATATTGCGAGCATTAACTGCTAGAAAGAAAGATAAATGTGGTTTTGTCTGCTATACTAGATTTATTCAGTTAATATTCTCGTACCTATGTCCCAATGTTGAATTTGCTGATGATACAGATTTATCTATCTTTAAGATTTCTGCTAATAACATCAGTTCTCTGCTTAAGAGTGATAAGGCAAATGGTTTTGAAGGTATAACTACATATATTCCTAATGAGGTCAGGCTTATTTTAACCAAGCGAATGCCTACTCATTATGGATCAATTACTGATGGTCAAGGACCTAGTTCTGGTGCCATGAGACAGGACATTACCAATCCTGTTTCTAACCAAAGCACTCAACTCAAACACTCTACCAAACAGTCATCCACCTCTAGTGTCTCCCAAAAGGCATTAGTTGTAAGATCAAAGAAATTAGCTAGGTCTGATGTGTCTGAAAGACAATCAGGATCAAAGGATTTCTCTACTCAAACTCACTCTCAAAAAAAGTTACAAGGGGGTGAACAAGGGGTCCTGGCAAAGGAGAAATCTGTGCTTAAAGTTGATCAATCTTTGATTGACATTGGGGTGTATAAGGAAACAAGAGAAAAGAGGAAATTTAGTCAGAAAATTGATTCTGAGTCTAATTATGATTCTGATGATGACAAAGTTCCTTTATCTGTTGCTTTGAAGAAAAAGGAAGTCATTACTGTAGCTCCCAAAGAAATGGTTGTTTCTGAAAAGCCAAAGAAAAGAAGGAGATTACATTAAAAAAGTCCATACTTCATTCCTCTAGAGATACAGAATCTTGATGATACTATAGACAATGATCAGATTTTGGTTGTATCATCAGTTCCTGACTCAACTATCAATCCTGATATTTCTACTCCTGATGCTACACCTGTGAAGACTGTTGAAATTTCTGATTCTCCAGAACCTGCATCTCCGAAGAGAAGAGTAATTGAGATGTCTGTTGATGCTGTGAACAAGATTGCAGCACAGCTTGGATTCAAACCTGTCTCACTTCAACAGAAAGATTCTTCTGAGAAGGTTTTTCAGAGACACAAGAAACAGATGACCACTTCACCTCTGAAAGGATCTAGCCCACAAGAACCTGAACTACAAAGTAGTTCAGCAGCTACTGCAGATCTAGTCACACAAGAACCATTCATTCAAAGTATGGATGCAGACATTGCTGAAGGAATAGTCCCACAAGAACCACTCTCTCAAAGGGAAAGTGAAGACAAAAATATTCCTGCCACACAAGAACCATCTTCTCAAAGTGAAGATGCAGGCACCGTCACAACAGCAAAGGAGTTTCCTGACAATGCTCAAGGGGCTTCTGAATTTGAAATTGATTTAGTTCAAAGTCTAGCTGATAAAGCTGCTCATGTCAAGCATATTGCTGAATGTGATGAAATACTAAAGGACACTGCACTTGAGGGAAGCACACAAGAACCTTTAACTCAAAGTGTTGAAGAAGCTTCACAACCTCAGACTACACAAGAACCATCAGTAGTTAATACTGATGCAAGTCATGCTTTAGTTGCAGTTGTCAATCCTGATGTAAGTACTACTGATCCACTTATTCCATTGCTTATCGAGCAAATTTCTGCAAGGCCAATGGATTCTTTAACTACTTCGTCAGGTAACATCTCTATCTCTACTTTTCTTAACACTGATAGTATGATTACAGATAGACATGATACCAGGGATACCTCTATTTGTATGACTTCAGTTCACTCTTCTCAGCCACCTCTTATTTCTTCACAAATAAAAATGAGCCAGAGCTTTTCTAGTGAGGATGAGAGAAAACAATTAGAGAAAAAGAAGAGTGATGAGAGGCAGTCTCCTGAACTGGCAAAAGGAGAGGTAGACATGAGTGAGAAGTTACAAACTTCAAGTGAGGTAGCAGTTGCTATTGAAAGCAACTTAGGTAATGTTGTGAGAAGTGATGAGATCACTTTAAAATAAAAGAGAGATCTAGGAAATGTTTCTATTCCTATTGCAGGTCTTCAGGAACCAACAGTTCCATCTACTGTTGCTTTGAAATTGAAAGGAGTTATGAATCCTGAAGATAATGTGGATAATAAAATTCCTGAGTCTGATGATAGCTCAGATGATGATGATGATCATGATGACGATGATCCTGAGGCAATTCAAATGCAGGCAGCAATAAAAGCAAGTCTACTATCTACCAATGGGTCTTCGAGTAGATACATGCAGTCTGTTACTCAAGAAGAGTTCAAAGGGGAGTACAGTTCGTTACTTCCTCCTGATACTCAAGCTGCCATGGGATATGAATGGAATCAGCCAAATGCTGAGATGAATTTTCAAAATGCTCTTTTTCATTCTGGTCATATTGCCACGAGGATGCCTACTCCTGAACTTAAGGCCCTTCTCAAGACTAATGCTCTTCTAGCAAAGGGATTGAAGAGTGAGATTGATTCTATGAAGGGTGTTAATTATAAATTTCAAGCAGGTATTCAAACAACTGTTTCTATATCTGCTACTGCTTCTCAAGCTCGTCTTTTTGCTGATGATGTTAAAGCACTTGAAAAGAAGATGGATTCAAGAATGGCTGTCTTGGAATCGAAAGTTGACAATATTGATGAGACACTCAAGCTGATCTTATCTTTCTTTATTCAAGAAGATGCATATGTCAAAAAGGGGGAGAAGGTAGTCAAAACAAAATGTACACCTAATCCAGTTGTAAGAAAGGATAAGGATGATACTTCTAGAAATGATGGTGGTACTAGTACTCAACAACATCATGGGAAAGGAAAAGGAACCTCTGATGCTGGTTTAGTAAAGGGAAGGAGTTCAACTCAGACTCAAACTAATCAGTCAACTCATGTTTCTGAATCTGGAAAAAGAAGGCAAACTCTGTCTACAATTCCTGAAGGTGATCAAGATATGTTGATTACTGATGTACAAGATGCTCCTCACCTCTTTGAAGAAATTATCACTGAATCAGGTGGAAGTGAACTTGTTTATTGAAACAGTGATAAGTTTCATCAGTATCATGCTAAAAAGGCACTTGAATTAACTTCTGAAGAAAATCCTGATATGACTACTGATGAAATTGTAAAGGAACAAAACAGGATCTTTGAGGAGATTGCAAGACAGAAGAAAGCTCCTACTGCAAGAAAAGGAAGAGGCAGAGGAGGAAGAAACAGAGGCAGAGGAAGGAATACTGTACAGGCAAGTACAAGGCAAACAAGATCTAGTGGAATCAGAATTGAAGAAGTGTTTGATGAAAGAAAGAAGAAAACTTCACTTCTTCTTGAATTAGTTCCAGACAACAAATTTAATGTTTCTGATGAAACAGTTGAAGAAGAAAGTTTGCTAAGAACTAGGATGAAAAAGTCAGTTGTTAGAGCACAGGAAGGTGTTTCTGAAGGATCTCAATCAGATGAGATTAATCAAAGAAGGTTCAGGGAAGTTGAAGAAGAAAGAAAGCTCAAGAAAACTAATAATGATATTATTGAAGATGCAAGAATTGAGTACTTGAAACGAATCTTTGAATCTGATAAAGATATGTGGTATGATTCCAAGAAAGTTTTTGAGGAGGAAATTCCCAGTGAATCAAAGCACAAGCAGAAAGGAAGAAAGTGGGTTCATGTTGATGATATGAAGTATACTGGACCAAGGATTTTCAAATCTGCTGGTATGTATTTACCACCTCCAATGACTCCTGGTCTTCAGAAAGCTAAAGCTTCTGAATCTGATGAATCTCCACCAATGTGGATCAAAATGCAATCTGAACTGACAGGACTGGTACCTTACACTAGAAGTGGTATTGGTTTTAAAGATACTGAAATAGAATTTACAGCTCAGATGGATCAACATTTTCTTACTAAGAAATTTGGTGATGAACTGACTATTGATGATCTTTGGAAACTTGAATCTGTTGCAATTGTTGCTTGCGTTGTGGACTCTAAGAAAGTGGAGAAGATGTTATACTTCATGAAGGACAAGAGTGTTAAGAGATTGTTTATTCATGATGTGTTATGCAAGACAACAAAAGAACTGAAATATGTTCTTTATTTACTTGAAAATAGAAGAATTCCTGATACAGAAGCCAGTGTTTATCAAAAATGGCGTGGTATGATCTTAGGTACAATCAAATCCAGGTTTCTAGATGATGGATCAAGGTATGATGGTAATTATACTCCCATGTACTTGAACACAGAAGGTCAAGAAGTAGAAATGCAAAAGGGTTCAGCTGTTAAAGAAGTAATTCTGATGCAAGAACAGTTATCTTTGAATCCTGGAGGAAGAGATCTTGCATATTTACTGTTGGGAGAGTTAGATTTACCAAGGAGCTCAATTCAGAATCTCAGGGCTGGTATTTATCAGATTAATAAGAACAATGAAGAACTCAAGAATCTGAAGAAAAGACTGATTCAGGTTCTGGCAGAGAAGGAAGAGGAATTGTTATCAAGATTCTTGCAGATAAATAATTTCTTTGTGAGAATTTCTGAGACTAAGCCTGAAGATTACTAGTAGAATTTTGTTTTGAGTTTTTGACATCATTGAATCAAATAATTTGTGCTTTATTTCATTAAGTACACAAATTGGGGGAGATTGTTAGCTATTGATTCAAGTGATATCAGGATCTGGATTGTTACTGATCAAGATACTGATGCTGACGTCATCAGGAATACAACGTCAGTATGAAGGTATCGTCAGTATTAGAAGCTGGTCAGGATTTCGTAAAGATTCTCATTAGACCAGAGATCAAGGAAGATTGATATGTCGGTTCCTAATTTATAGGAAGGCAGCTATCATACAAGATATGCATTCAGAGATATATGTAATTGATTTAGAATATCTTGTAATTGATAGTGTAACTATGTATGCTATATAAACACGGTTTAGGTTTTACATTATTGTGATCGAATACACGAGTTATTCTGTAACCTAGCAGCTCTTAAGAACACAAGAATTTCTTAAGAGAGTTTGTAACAGTTTTATATCAGAATTAATAAAGCTGTTATTGATTCATACTTGTGTTATTTCTGTTTAAGTCGAAAATCTTATACAATTGTATTCAACCCCCCCTTCTACAATTGTTATTTACTGGGCAACATATATATATATATATATATATATATATATATATATATATATATATATATATAATGTTACCGGTGATATTTATAGAAAATGAGGGATTTTAGTTAGAAAATATAGAAAAGATGATAGTTTTAAGTTGAAAAAGGTAATCGCTCAATTGTTATTAAATATAAAATAATTATTATTTTTATTAAATAGAATGTCTGTGATATGTTTGGAAAAAGTGAGGATTTAATTAGAGAAAATTAAAAAGATAACATGGTTTAGGTGAAAAAGGTAATTGATTAATTCAAAGGAATTATAATTTTATTACGTTATTTTACTAAATACAATTACTCGTAATATTTTTAGAAAAGAATAAATTAATATTGTTCATGATATTTTCATTAAAAAGGGATTTTAGTAAGAAAATATAATAAAAAATGTTACGTTTTAGCTGAAAATGTAATCGGTTAATTATTAATATTATAATAATATTAGTTTAATGTATTAAATAGAACCGCTTGAGATATAATTGAAAAAATAGAGATTTAAGTTAGAAAAAATAGAAAGGTAACATGAAAATAAAAAAAAAGTGACATGATTTAGGGTGAAGGCCAAGAATACCCACAAATTAAATATGTGTAACCAAAATACCTAAATACCCACGAGACACGCTACTACCAGTGCCGTTTCTTGGGTTACCGTACTTGTGGCGGAACATCATCAAGATACGTTATTGGTGTAGGCGTGAGTAGTGTATCACTACTGCCATTGCACTCGCGTGTCACTGAGACACGCTTCTGAAAATGGCGCATCACCACACACGCCATTCTCACTGGCGTGTCACCATTCTTCCCCAATCTAACGAACCTCGCGTCTCTCTCCCCTATTTGGCGATTGTATGGCGATTTTCGATAGAAATTTGGCTAGCTCAGTTCGTATCATATCTGTAACTTTTCGTTTATGATATATATATCATTAGAATCGTATTTCGATGATCTACAAACCTATACCCTTCTCAATACATTCCTTATGCCAGATTAAAAACCCCCAAATCAAACATAATTTCCGTTAAATCGGAAAACGCTCATGCGGGGCCGAGAGACAGATACATGCAGGGAGAGAGATATACAGACAAGAGAGAGGATGGAGGAAGGGAGAAACGATGGTGATGGTGGTGGTGCGGAGAGAGGCGCGCGGAGTATGAGCGGAAAGAACGAGAGAGATGATCGGAGAGATGACCGGAAAGAACGAGAGAGAACGAGCGGAGAGGTGCTACAATACTGTTGGGGACACGCTACACGCAGTAGCGTGTGGCGTGGGTAGTGATGGCCAATCCTTCCGAAAATCAGTAATTTGGGCCATGGGTACCCCATTTTGAGGTATTTTGGTCATTTTCTCCATGATTTATGTGAAAAAGGTAATTGAATAGTTTATAACAATTATAATTTAATTATGTTATTTTACTAAATAAAATTGCTCATAGTGTTTTTAGAAAATGAGATATTAATGTTGCTCGTGATATTTCTAGAAAAAAAAGAATTTAATTTGGAAAAAATAGAAAAGAGCATACATTTTAACTGAAAAGGTAATCGGTTAATAATTAGTATTAAGATATTTTTATTTTATTTTTATTAAATAAAAACGCCAGTGATATAATTGGAAAAAGAGAGGTTTTAGTAAGAAAAAAATAAAAAGGTAACGTGTTTTGGTTGAAAAAGATAATCGTCCATGATATAATTGGAAAAAAAGAGATTTTAGTTAGAGAAAAGAGAAAAGTAACATGGCTGAAAAAGGTAATTGATTTGTTAATAGTAATTATAATTTAATTACTTTATTTGATTAAACAAAATTTTTTGTAGTGTTTTTGAAAAAGGAATGTAAAAGATATTGTATTTTATCTGAAAAGGGAAATTATTTTGTTTTTGGAAAATAGAAAAGATAATATGTTTAACCTGAAAAAGGAAATTGATTAATAAAGGAGAAATTTTAGTTAGATAAAATATATAAGATATTATATTTTATCTGAAAAAAGAAATTGTTTAGTTATTGAAAAATAGAAAAGATAATATGTTTAGCTTAAAAAAAGAAATTGATTAGTTAGTAGGATTAGCAAGGGTAAATAAGTAAAATCAACAGGTACCGTACCGATCAACCGACCGACAAACTTTTAATGTTTCGGCTTTTATATAATAGTATAGACTAGCTTATAACCCGTGCAAAGCACGGGTTACTTTTAAATATTTTTAAATTTATATGATTAAACAAAATAAAATAATTTATAATGGATATAATTTAACTTTGTAATATTAATTAATAAAATTATTAATAAAAATAATAATAGTTATTTAATAAATGACATGTATTGTTTAAAACTAATAATACAAATCTTAATGTAAATTTGTTGTTCGAAATTCGAACCTTGGATCTTTATGAGAAGAATTTAAATATAGAATATTCCTTTTTATTAGATCTAACGATTATCATCTATTTATTAAATATCTAACGATCACTATTATTTTAATATTTGGTTGAACCAAACAACCAAACTACCAATTATTCCCTAATTTACTTATTATAATATATATGTACAACCAAACTACCAATTATTCCCTAGTTTACTTATTATAGTATATAGTATAGATAGATAGTATAGATATGAATTTTATTTGTATAAAATATTCTCCAGAAATTCGACATAATCTTACGTGACCATCTTTTATAAAGGGTTAAATATCAAAGTAGTCATTGAAGTGAAACTCACTCACCAATCTTAACGGGGTATCATTTGAATCACTAAAATCATAATAAATATCAAACTGATAACTCTAAATATGTGTTCGAAAACTAAAAGTAAATTTTTGTTGATTTTGCACTTTTTTTTAATGTTACCGCAACCAAATGAAAATTTGTTAAATTCTAGTATTTAAGATTATATATTTAGATTTTTAAAAATAAATAGTAAATTAACTTTTTAAAATTTAAATATATTATTTGAAATACTAAAATTTAACAAATTTTCATTTGATTGCAGTAGCATTAAAAAAAATTGCAGAATCAACAAAAAATTACTTTTTTTTCAACACATATTTAGAGTTATTTGTATGATATTTATTATTATTTTAGTGGTTCAAATGATACCCCGTTAAGATTGGTGAGTGAAATGATACATGAGTTTTACTTGAGTGACCACTTTGATATTTAACCCGTTTTTTTATAAATACTCAAATTAATTCACAGAAATATTTGTTTAGCAAAAAAAAAATTCACAGAAATATTTAAATGCTCGGCTGCTGCCAAGTGTCTACAAACGACCAAATATCATATACGTGTATTCTACCTAAAAAAAATCCAACCATAATTTAATTTGCTGAACTAAGATCCAATGATTAAAGTTGTAAACCGGGATTGTACTGCATTAAGGAAAGTAAAGTGAGTTGAATCTAAAACACTGCGATTTAAGCAAATGATTGATATGCAGAGTGGGAACGAACTCAGTAGCTAGTACAGCAAACAACTTACGAGATTGGACATTGGCCCAAAATGTAATGCAATTGCATGGTTGTACAACATTACATCCAAATTGTACTACTATTATTAATGTAATTTAATACTACTCCATTTGAATCACTATTATTAATTGTATACCTTAAGTACAATATTATTCATACACCATTAATTTATTTTTTCTTAAGTATATTACTCCCTCTGTCTCTAAATAAGTTTCTAATTTGAGTTGGACACGTTTGTCAATGTACACTTTTGATCGTTAATATTTTTAATTTTGTATTAGTATTAAATATAAAAACTTCATTGTATTAAAGTACTCATAAATACGAATTCAACAAGATCACGCATAATTATATTTGGTCATATAAATTATGCGTAAATTAGTAATTTGTCTCATGTTATGAACAGCCCCGATATATGAAAAGAGCAACTTAATATGAGACAAAAGAAGTATTATTCATACAACATTAATTTAATTACCTTTTCTTGTTCGATTTTCGACAGTCTTTCTAATGTCTTTTCGCTAAACTTAGCAGTCGAATGACGATTAGTGGTACTTGATTCTTACCACCAATCGAGGAGGTACTCATAAAACAGACCACTTAATTAACACATGATACGTGGTACTTATGATTAAAAAATATTAGATGCACGACAAATCAATTTGTTATATTCTTGGGGAGGACGTTAGTTATATGAATGAGATCGACCTACATTATCATATACGGCAGTATATATACTTAGTGTTACGATCGGATTTCTCCCGGATCTTGATTCGATCGGACCTGCAATGAAGAAGAATGTGAGGGATTGGCCCCCGATTCACCTCCGGTTTGAGAATAGATTAGTCGATTTTTGTAAGGTATTTTGAACGTAGAGAGTCTGTGTTGTTGTGTGTAAAATTGTGAATGAATGATAATCCAAACCTGACCAAACATATTCTCTACTTTTTAGGCGGTTACCGAAGAATGGGCGACGTGGGGTGTCGTGTCCCGCGTTCTGGGGAGTCCATAACCGCATGACCGTTGCTGACTAATGAACCGACTATCAATGGACTTCATTCGGCTGGGCCGACAATTTGTCCCTGGATCTTCGGTCAAGCCCATTTAAGAGATGGGCCTCCAACATGTCTCTGGGCTTCGTTCGGAGTTATCCTCACGACGGAGGCCAAAGCCTGGGCCCATCTTCGGAATTCACTCTTCGGACGTCTCCTTCGGATAAGGATGACACCGTGTCTTGATGAGACGTCTCATGGGGAGGCGTGTCCCTTTAAAGATGACAACTGTCTAATCTCGAGATCTGCGCTTTAATCTCCACCGTTGAATTTGAAACGACCCTTAAGCAAACGTCGTGTCCCTGTACTTAAGCCCCCTAAAGCTCATTCATTTTCACTTTTACGCTTATAATATCACACAATTCTCAGAGCAAGAATCTTCTTCCCCAGAGCTTTTCGTAGACAACGATTGGGAACGTCGTTCCATTTCCGACAACTCCAAGTCCTCCGATTCCGGTAGCAGTTCATCTTCAAGCAAACTACCCCTAAGAACTCGATCTTATCACCCGTTTGCAAATCAGTAAGTGTTCCTATGCCCCTCTTTCCTTGAGATTATCTATGTGTTTATATTATCTCTGTTCTTGTTTTTTCATTGTTGTTAATCTGCATTTCATATCTATACGCTTGTATCTGTATATAGATGCGCATAAAATTACTTACAATTTGTAAGCACACTGTATGCATACCCCACTTTATCCTTGCGCGTCTTTCACTACTTTTACCCCTGCATTAGCCTTTCCAAGGATTTTGGGATCCGTCTGGGAGTTGTTTGGGGCAAGGACATCCTTCGGGAATTCCGACCTCTTAGAATTCTCTTCGGAATGTCCCAATTCCCAGCAGTCTTTTAGGCCTTTGACCTGCTTCGCCCTAGGTCTTCGGATGTCCCCGACCGATCCTGGCCCGTTGTACTCGGCTTTTTCTTTTTCCTATAGTCTTCTTTGTTCTGTCCGAGTACATGGCTAACGTCTCTTCATTTCCGAATGCAGGGACATGGATCGGTCAACCGAAGGTGCAGGTCCTTCGAAGGATTCTCCTTTTAGCAATGATAAAGTGTATTCAGCCGCCAATCTCCGGTCAAGACTGACCGAAGAAAACATCGAGAGTTTCGCGAGTGACTATCTTGTAGAGAAGCATGTGTGGTACTTCTTCACCCCGAGGAAGAAGGATAGGATTTGGCACAATCCCGAAATTCCTCCAATTTGCGGGGGAGGTCGTGCTACGGGTGTATCCGAAGCGGCATTCAAGTGTGGCTTTAGGCTGCCCATGCTGCATCTTCTCAAAAGTATCTTGAAGCAAGTGGGAATCGCCATCGGTTTAGCTGGATCCGAACAGCTTTTTTCATATAAACGCCTTCCAAGCCCGATGCCTAGCATGTAAAGTGGTCCCTCGGACGGTTCTATTCTAGCATCATTACGAACTTCACCGGAACCCAAAGAGTCGTGGCTTTTATACCATTGCTCGTCGGAACGGTAAAGCAGACTGGGCACAGACGAACTCGAGCAACAAGGGAGCTCACGACAAGTGGGTTTTTATTTCGGGCCCGAGGATGGAGAAGTTTGGCGTCTGGAAAGAACTTGATCCATCGAGGCTACGATATCCCGAGCTCATAGACGCAAATAAGAACGATTATCGCCTTCTTACTGAGCATAAAATGGATAGGGTTCCTCTATCGAGCAGTAGAGATAACGATTGGCTAATCGCCCTTTGGGGTAGTGGTAACACATATTTCCATCTTATTAATTGTGACTTTCTACCCTGCATATTTGTCTTCTGTAATACTCATGCTTAACCCTTCTTGTGCTTTATGCAATGTCTACTCTCGAACAAATTGTGGAGCGCAAACGAAAGAAGGCAATTGCAACTGCTGCTGCTGCTACGGCTGAAGCCGATGCTTCCCTTCAGGCGACCGATGGAGCAGAGAAGTCGGCTCCTGATCAGAGGGACTTGAGTCTGGTCCCCACTCCACCTGCTTCCTCTCCTCCCCAAGATTTGGAGTGCAGTGAAGCATATCTGATCACATCGACCGACTCGAGGAAGAGAGGCCGATCAGGTGAGGCTGGGCTGAAGGTGTACGCTCTTCAGTGGGGAGTTCTGGAAAATGACAGAATTATTGCCTCTACGCCGATTTCGTCTACCATTGTGGGTCCCAACCTCTATCGGGGCCTCGTTCTTCCAGCCGATCGGCAAACGTTCGCCAAGGCGAACGACCTCGAGGCTTGCACAAAGATGTTGGCCCTTCTTTCCATGGTAAGCTTTTTCCTTCCATTCTATTTATTTATTTGCCTTCAACTTTTGACATTTTCTCTTGCTTATTTTCACCGAACGGGTGGAGGGGATGCAGGCCAGGCTGAAGGAAGTTGGCCAATTGGAGGTTCGGGCGGTCAAGGTCGAAGAGGACCTTCGGAACTCTGCCAACGAGCTAGAGATGATCACTGGTCAATCTAACGTTTTGAAGCTCGAGAATGACGCCTTGAAGGCGAAGCTAGAAGAGTTGGACACCTTGAAAAAGCGTGTTGACTGGAGAAATCGGTAGCTCAAGGCTACAAGGAAGAATGTTCGGAAGCTGCAGAAGAAACTCGATCTGACCGAGGAGAGGTGTTACCAGATGGGATATGATGATGCCCTGGTGAAGGCCCATTCTCTGGGTTTCGATCACACTCAGATGATTGACCCTGAACTGGGTATGATGAATCCAGTCGGCAGGGAAAAATCCGACGAACCCCTGGTAGTCTCCTCGGGTGAAGACGAACCTCTTTCTAATTAGTTGCCTTGCTTTTTCGTTCCTTCTATCTTGTTGGCCTTTGTGCCTTGTAATTCTTACCATTTACCTTCGGGCTTTAAATTTGTGCCTTCGGGCTTGTAACCTTAACTTTGCCTTCGGGCTTGTTTAATATCTGTGCCTTCGGGCTTTTTAAATGTGCCTTAGCGTAATTTTTGTTTTATGCATCTTCGGTTTCAGCCTTAGCATAATTATATTTTTGTGCCTCTTTGGCGTTATTGCCTTAGCATAATTATTTTTATTTTTATGCATCTTCGGCCTTATTTTGCCTTAGCATAATTACTTTCATTTTTATGCATCTTCGGCCTTATTTTGCCTTAGCATAATTACTTTCATTTTTATGCGTCTTCGGCTTCAGCCTAGCATGTTGTGCATTTTTGGTCGTAACCTAGCTGCCCCCCAGTATTTAAGGGGTTTTGTGAATGATTAAGGTCCCCTTCGGTCGGTGAAAAATATTTCCTCCCGGCCTTAATTGATGTCAAAGCAAATTAAATACTAAGACATTTTGTAAAGATCTAAATTTCATTCGGTCGGCCCCAAATTTGGATTCATCAAGCCTTTGTAACTTAAATCATAATGTACTTAAACACCAAAATAAGCTAAAGGATGCGTGTTTTATTCGATCGGCCCCAGACATGGGTCGGTTAAGTTCAATATCGTGTACTTAACATTTTGCATATAAATGTACTTAGCTAATAATAACAGGAGATAAAAATGGAGCAAACAATCTTTCATTAATCATGCAGCAACTTTTACATAGTTTTGGATTACAGATTGATGCTAGCTTAGGGAATTAGGAATGAACTTGCATGAAACAAAGTACTGAATTAAAAAGTAATAAAATGCGTCCAGTAAGCTTACTGGTAAAAATGGCGAAGGCGGGCGGCGTGCCATGTGTTCTTAATAGGGTTGCCGTCCGAATGGGCTAATTTATAGGTGCCTGGCCGAACCACTTCAATAACCACGTATGGACCCTCCAGTTGGGCATAAGTTTGCCTTGCTTAGTTGGCATGGAAGTAGCTAGCTCCCGAAGTACTAAGTCTCCGACTTGGAAAGATCTTTTCTTTACTCCCGAATCATAGTACTGTGCTGCCTGAAGCTGGTATCTTATGTTTGTTTGGTGAGCTAACTCCCTTTCTTCCTCCAGTAAGTCCACGTTCTCCCAGAGTCCAAACTCATTCGTCTCCACATTAAACACCTGTGTTCGGTAAGACTCTAAGCCGACTTCAACTGGCAGAAGAGCATCTATCCCAAAGGCCAACTTGAAGGGTGTTTCTCCGGTTGAAGATCTCGTTGTTGTTCGATACGCCCAAAGGACCCAAGGTAACTCTTCAACCCAAAGACCTTTGGCTTCTCCCAGTCTCTTCTTGATCCCATCAAAAATTATTTTGTTGGCTGCTTCGATCGCCCCGTTTCCTTGGGGGTGTCCGACTGAACTGAACTTCTGCCTGATTTCGAACTGGGCCAGAAACTTCCTGAATTTGCTTCCGATGAACTGAGTTCCGTTGTCTGATACACATACTATAGGAATGCCAAACCTTAAGATTACCTGTTCTAACATGAATTTCTTTGTTGCTTCTTCGGTAATGGCTGAGAGGGGTCTGGCTTCTATCCACTTGGTCATGTAGTCGATCGCCACGATGCAATACTTAGCTTGTTTGGTACTCGTAGGCAAGATCCCTACGATATCGACTGCCCACATAACAAATGAAATAGGGCTGAGGACTGAAGACATCTCTTCGGGGGGCTGCTTCAGGATAGTACTGAATAGCTGGCACTGCCTGCACTTCTTCGCATATTCAGTTTCATCTTCTTTCATTTTTGGCCAGAAAAACCCTTGCCTAAGGATCTTGAAGGCTAGTGATCTTTCTGCTAAGTGTTCTCCACAAATCCCCTGGTGAACTATTTCGAGGGCTAACTGCTGTTCTTCTTGGTCCAAGCATCGAAGGAGTGGTTGCATTGCTGATCTTCTGAACAAACGGCCCCCGACCATAGTATAATTCGCCGACCAATGCCTCACCTTCTGTGCCTCCTTTCGGTCGAGAGGCAAAGTTCCCTTTTCCAAAAATGCCCTGATTGGGGTCATCCACTTTACCCCTTGATGGATTTCCATACATTGTTTCTTGTCTATCGAAGGCGTCTTGTTATTCCCAGATTACACACTTGTATAATTGTAGAAGGGGGGGGGTTGAATACAATTCTTGATTATTATAAATTTCTGATAAAAACCACAGAAATCTATAAGGAAATAATTGCTGAATAGGAAATGGTTCACAAACACATAAAAAATCAGGTGGTTAAATGTACCACCTGAGACTTTTATTCGAAGAAAACCCTGTGATACAAGTGTACACAGCTTCTGTGTTTACAACTCTTTGCTTCTAAAGATATTCAAGAAACCCTAAGCAAATGTGTATGTTTTCTTGCTTTCTAAAGAGTTGCTACACTTGGTTATATATTCCAAGTTTACAAGTGCTACAGGAATAAGATAATATTAATCTAATTCAAGTTGACTTGCTACTCCACTCCAAATCCACATGTAGCCGAAAGGTTGTCCTTGTGAACAGATATGTCCCCTGCACCTTTCTTGTATGTACTGTGTAAATGGAATGCTTCTTTCTTCTGTGTTTCCAAAGTATGGCTGCCATATTGCTTTTTATACCTACTATCAACCCATGTGATCTGTCAGTCAAACCTGTCCTTATCAACTGCTAATTCCTAGCATAGGATAAAGTGACAATGATTATCCGTTGATGTTGTGTCTACTTATCCGTTGATGGTAGTTTGAGCTGTATCCGTTGATCGAGTAGATTTGAGTTGTATCCGTTGATAGAGCCCTGTTCTCATCCGTTGATACATTTTCACTTAGACAGAATTACATAGCATAGCTTATTTACAATTGGCTACCCTATTCTGCCTATCCATTGATGGTCAACATGACTCTGAATAAAGACACTATCAACTGATAAATAGAGATATTGCAGTATGCTACAAAACCTCATCCGTTGATGAGCTACCTGTCAACAGATAGAGTTATAAGGTCTTATCCGTTGACAGTTACAAAACTTGACTTATACAATTTTGCTTGAATGTTAAGTTATCATCAACTACAACATATTCCTAACAATCTCCCCCAATTTATACTTGATGGCTATAAAGCATAAATTCATAACCTTGATGATAACAAAACATTCCTAACGATATATACACACTTCAGTATGCAAACATTGTATTAAGCTACAAAAATTAAAAACAGAAAGCTTTAAGAAACTTATCAGAGATGTGCTCCTTTAGATTGAGCAGATTAATGAGGTTTCCTCTCTCTGGTTGGCTGCACCCTTGACTTTCCTTCCTTGGTAGAGTTGGACTCAATTTGCACTTGAAGTTGCCTATAGAAGGTATCTTCTTCAACAACCTTTGGATTTAGCTTTAGTTGTAACCATCTCAGGTAGTCAGAACTAGCCTTTGACAGTTGGTCTTCTAACCTGAAGAATCTCCTAGTGCCCTCATTATCCCTGAACTCCATCATCCAAAAGGGTTGAATGTGGATTTTCTGTCCATTATAAGGGATCTTCATTTTCTTTGGTAGACTTGAGGGTGAGTTCCATTCTCTCCTTATTTCTTCTATTCTGCTAATTATCTCCCTTCTGGCTATCTCAGAGAACCCTGTGTGTCTCTTGAAAGCTGAGAACACTCTGGTCAATGTATGATAATTTTCTCCAAGAACCTTCTTTAGTGGCCATGTCCTCTGACTTCCTCCCTTGTAGACAAACACTAATCTCTCAGGCTGATTCTTGTACTTGTCAATTCCTCTTACTTCTGACAATTCATCCAAAAATAGATTCATGTCAGAGTATTCTTCAATTTCTGCCTGATAGATAAAGTCTTCTTTGTTTTCCAAGATTGGTTGTTTGACAATGGCAGGTACCCTAGCAACTTGAACTGGTCCCTTTGAAAGTTGCTTCTTTGGAGCCCTTTTCTTCTGTTTTGGATTAAGCAAGAATGAAGGAACTTCAATTGAATCAAAATTCACTGGTTCCTCTTTAGGCCTTATGGGGTCACCATGAAAGTTTACAGTTGGGTCGATTACTAGTGCAGACATAGGTACTGGTGAACCAATTGTTTCTTTTTCTGGAGAGGGTTCTGGAGAAAGAACCCTCTTGGTTTTAGCTTTCCTTCTTCTAGGTTTGATTTTGGGAACTTCCTCAGGTTCCTTCATTTCAACCTCTACCTCATCCATTAACTCTTGAGCTAGCCTGGCTTGCTTCTCTTCTGAGTTTTCATGTTGATTTTCTGTACTTGGATGGGCTTCCCTTTGGATTCTGGAGACTTCTTCTCTTTTAGCTTCCACAAATCTAGGATGACTGTTGGATATATTTAATACTTTTCCATTCCTCATGATTAAAGCCATCCAATCTCTTACACTCTTATTTGTCTGAACTTTGAATTCCATAATTGTTTTTCCCATTAGCTTTTCTTCATCATTCTTGGGAAATGGGTAGTCCAATTGAAGCTTGTTCTTCCCATTTTCCTTTGGTGGTGAGTAGGCTCTGGTTTTGATAGCTGGTTCAAATTCTTTGACAAATGATGGCTCAGCATCATAGAATGTAGGAGCCACAACCCTTGGAGTGAGCACCTTCATGATTGTGGTTGATATTGTTGGAGCAGAAGATTGAGCATTAAGGAACAAAGTTGATGCAATTGATTCATTGATCATCCTCTCTGTCCTTAGAATTCTGTCATTAGCCTCCTTGTTTATCTTTTCCAAAGCTTCTATCCTGGCTTGCCTTTCACCATCTGAGATGTCTTCTAATCTTTGAATCTCAGGCAAAGCCACTTGTTTCTTCACAGGGGAAGCCTTTATCTCAAACTCTGTTGGATTGACCACTACAATTGGCTGTTGCTCCCCCTCAATATGTGCTATCTCACTACTGGTAGCTTGAAATTGGCCAGTAGATGTTGCAGCCTCTGTGCTTGTTCCCATTTTCTCCCCCTTTTTGTTAGCATCAAGGGTTGGGGTTGAAGCTGCAAGTAGCATTTCCAGTAGTTGAGTTTGTTTTGTTTGATTGGCAATGATGGTGTGCAATTGAGATTCCATACTATCCACCCTTGAGGAAAGAAGCTGAACAGACTTAGCCAGGCTATCTTCTTTGAGAAGTTTGCTAGAAAGCACCTTCTGAGTGGTAGTAGGAGCTAGTGCCTCAATCCTGGCATCTAGTGCTATTTTCATCTCTCTAATTGCAGACTGGACCTCCTCTTGCTGTGTTCTTTGAATAACAGATTGCATCTTTTGTAATTTCAGGGAGGCCATTACTTGCTCAAGAACAGTCTTTCTCTGTGGTTCTGTAGTTTGGTGCTCAGCCTTAGCAGATTGGTATTGCTTCATGATTTCCACATTGAGATGCCCAAGTTCAGTGGCATTGGAAAACATCCATCCTGGAGTTTCATCTTCATTTATGTCTTCACCATCAGAACTGTGACTGTCATAACTGCCAAACTCTTCACTTCCAGCATTTGGAGACAGGGTTTGTAAAGCTTCTTTTGCTCTTTGAAGAGATTCTGAGGTGTGCACTAGGTGCATTGCCTCCTCTGCCTCCACATTGCCCTGCTGTGCCATGACTTGATAGGCAGAAACAGGATGAGTAAAGGTTTCAGGATCCAAAGAGATGGAGTCAATAACTGACTGATATTCCTGTCTAAATTCCATCTCTTTGGAAGCTTCATTAACCTCCATTAACTCACTTGCAATGACTGATTCTTCCTGCCTTATTTCTCCTGTAGTCCCTTCTCTCCTCTCATCTCTCTTTTCTTGCATCAGGGGCTCCCCCTGGCTCACACCTCTCACACCCTCACCTTCACCTACTAAGGTGGAACTCTCTAGCTCTCCTTTTGCCTGACCGGAAGAAATAGTCAGCCTCTCATTGATTTTCTCTCCTTTTGCCTGCTCACAAGGCAGCCTCTCACTCCCTTCCCTCATTCCTAAAAGTGTTTCAATTACTACAAACTCCTCCACAGTTGACATAGGAATGTCACATTTTGCATTGGTAGAGAGAGTTGTCAACGGATAAGGAATATCCGTTGATGTAGTAGTTATTGCTGTCAACGGATAGTTAGTTGAAGACATATCCGTTGATGAAGAAACACTTGTCAACGGATGAAGGATATCCGTTGATGAAGGTAAACGAGTATCCGTTGAAGTGAAAACCAACACGGAATCTGTGGTGATTGATTTTAAGGAAGAGGCCACAGATAGTGTTGTGAATTCAGGAATGGAAGATTGATGGCCCAACAAATCATCTAAAAGAGGATGACCACCAATTGTTGAGTGGGGCTTCTCCAAGAATTTTAAAGATGGAGAATCAGGAATTGATGTAGATATCATATCCACATCCAGAGATGGAGTTGGTGATGGTGGATCAAAATGTGTATCGATTTGAAGGTTAAGATCAAGGGGCTGTGACTCCACATTTATTGAAGTCACATCAAACTGAATTTGAGAAGGTACAGTTTGCTGTACAGTGTGTGCACCCTGTGATTCCCCAATGGTTTTGGATTTTACCCTTCTACCATAGGTTTTTGAGGGAGAGCTATCTGTGTCCCTTGCCCTTTTGTGCTGTGTTCCTGAAATGGAACTCAAATTAGTAGTCACACCCTGTTGAGAAGATGTAGCTAGAAATTGGCTTGTAGGTTCATTAACAGTCTTTTGAGAGACTGAAATGTTGTGTGCACTTGCCTTACCTTCCTTATCCTTAGGGCTTCTTTGATGTTCACCCTGTCCCTCACCACTCACTACCACCTTCACACTCCCCTCAAGAGCTTTGGTAGTTTTTGCAACAGATGCCTTTTGAGAGACACCTGAGGTTTGTCTTTTAGATTGTGGTTTAGGAACTTTGGATTTGGTCACTTTGGTAGGAGCCTGTTTGGTCACAGTCACAGACTCCATTGTGACACTAGAAGGCAAAGAAATTTGGGGGTTGGAGATAGGAGGTTCAGGGTTGGAAACAGTTACCTGAATAATTGGTAGATATACCAATTGTACTTCTGCATTTAGGTTCATTCGAATCAAATCACTTAAGACTCTCTTCTCCTGAACAAAACAATTGAACTTGCTATCCGGGTTAGCAATGGATAGCTCATTCTCAGATACATGCAGTGCTAGGAGCATTAAAAATCTAGCAAAATAAACATTCTTGCCCCTAGTTTCCTTTTTACCTAATTTAGCTGCTATCTCATACATGACTAGTGTGCCAAAATTATAAAATTTATCAGTTAAAAGCATACAAAGCATAATTAGCATGGAGTTGGTAACAGCATCAAAGTTGCTAATCTTGCCAGAAAAAGTTTTAATGAAGGCATCACAAAGATAACTCCATTCCTTAACCATACCTTTCCTAACAATTTTCCCTAGGTTCTCAGTACTAAGGGTATAATTTATGGAATTAAGCATGGTAACAATTTCAGCATTACTGGGTTCCTTCAGACAGTTATTCTCAGGCAATTTTAAACAAGCAGTTAACACATCAGAATTAACTACATAATTTTTACCCTTTAAAGAAAAAGCAAGTGTACCGTCTGTGCCATTGTACTCAGCAGATGCCCACATCTCTTCGATAACCTCATGGATTAGAGGAGTGGTGGCAGTCATAGCATGTGACAGTTTGCATTTCTTCACGAAATTCATCATGGTGTGATATGCTTCTGGAGCGTTCACAGTATCAACAAAGGCCGCGAAATTGTTCTTCTCATAGGTAAACCCGGTGGAAGACATCATCTTAACAATAGGCGCCATTGGAGTGTTTGAGCTTTTGTTGCAGAGAGAGATTTAGTGAAGAAGATGCAGTTAACTAATGAGACTCTTGAAAATGAATAAAGGTGAAATGTGAGAATACAAAACAGCCTTTTATATATTCCAAGAATTAAAAATGAAATAATTAAGAGTAATTACCCCATTGGTCAAAAGTAACTGTCAGACAATAAATAAAAAGGAAAGAAGTACAGCCGTGACTAATTATACACGTTTATCAACGGCTATAAAAAAATATATATGTATATCAACGGATAAAGATTGGACGGTTGAGAAAACAGTTTATCCATCGATGACGTGGACAACCTGTTATCCGTTGACATACGAAAATCTAGTAATGTGTTTACACTACCAACGGATAAAAGGATATCCGTTGATAAGCAAATTTTGCCTTAGACAAAATTTCTGCTAAGAGTTATTCTGAGAGTTTTTAATTCTCAAGTAAATCAAAACACATTTCTAGCTGCAATACAGTATTATTAGATACCACTAGGAATTATGAAAAATTAAGCATACCTAGTTCACCTACCAATCTTGTGAATGAGGATTCATCAAGAGGCTTGGTGAAAATATCTGCAAGCTGCATTTCACTTGGCACAAAGTGCATTTCTACTGTACCATTCATCACATGCTCTCTGATGAAGTGGTATTTGATGTCAATATGCTTGGTTCTCGAATGTTGCACTGGATTTTCTGTGATGGCAATAGCACTAGTGTTGTCACAGAAAATTGGAATCTTCTCAACTTTTAGACCATAGTCAATAAGTTGATTCCTCATCCAAAGAATCTGTGCACAACAACTTCCAGCTGCAATGTACTCAGCTTCGGCTGTAGAAGTGGAGACTGAGTTCTGTTTCTTACTGAACCATGACACAAGCCTATTCCCTAGAAACTGACAGGAGCCTGTAGTACTTTTCCTATCAATTCTGCAACCTGCATAGTCTGCATCTGAATAGCCAATTAGATCAAAGCCAGAATCTCTTGGGTACCAAATGCCAAGGTTTGGTGTTCCCTTGAGATACCTGAAAATTCTCTTAATAGCAATCAAGTGAGACTCTCTAGGGTCAGCTTGAAATCTAGCACAAAGACATGTGGAGAACATTATATCAGGTCTACTAGCTGTTAGATATAGAAGTGAGCCTACCATGCCTCTATAGCTTGAGATGTCCACAGATTTTTCCTTAGTATTCAACTCAAGCTTAGTTGCAGTGGCCATAGGTGTTTTTGCAGAGGCACAATCCATTAAGTCAAATTTCTTTAAGAGATCATAAATATATTTTGTTTGACTTATGAAAATTCCCTCATTAACTTGCTTTACTTGTAAGCCAAGAAAGTAAGTTAATTCACCCATCATGCTCATTTCATACCTACTTTGCATAAGTTTGGCAAACCTTTTACAAAGCTTCTCATCTGTAGACCCAAAAATAATATCATCTACATAGATTTGAACAAGTATTGAAGAACCATTGACATTTCTATGAAATAAAGTTTTATCTACTGTACCTCTAGTGAAGTGATTCTCCAGAAGAAATTGAGATAAAGTGTCATACCAGGCTCTTGGTGCTTGCTTCAAACCATAAAGTGCTTTCAAGAGAAGATATACATAATCTGGAAATTCTGGATCTTCAAAACCAGGAGGTTGATGGACATATACCTCTTCTTCCAGTTCCCCATTTAGAAAGGCACTTTTAACATCCATCTGATAGACTTTGAAGTTGGCATGTGCTGCATAGGCTAGGAAAATTCTGATGGCCTCAAGTCTTGCCACTGGTGCAAAAGTTTCATCAAAATCTATTCCTTCTTCTTGAGAATAGCCCTTTGCCACTAATCTAGCTTTATTCCTCACAATTATGCCATTTTCATCAGTCTTATTCTTGAGAACCCATTTGGTACCTATGATACCTCTATCATCAGGTTTGGGCACAAGCTTCCATACTTTATTTCTCTCAAATTGGTTTAGCTCTTCTTGCATTGCTAAGACCCAATCTGGATCTAGAAGAGCATCCTCCACTTTCTTAGGTTCCTCTTGAGACAGGAAACTACTGTATAGGCACTCTTCTTGTGTGGCTCTCCTAGTTTGGACTCTTGAGTTTGAGTCACCAATGATTAACTCAAAAGGATGATCTCTGGTCCATTTTCTTGAAGGTGGAAGGTTTGATCTAGATGAGGTTGCTTCATCTATGTGAGTATGATATTGTTGATTGGATATTGAGTTTTGACTTTGAGAAACTCCCCCTGAGTTTGTTGTCCTTGAGGAATTATGAAGTTGACTGTCAACAGAAGCATCATTTTGTCTATCAACGGATGCTCCATTTTGCCTGTCGACGGATACATGAGAATGTCTGTCAACGGATGCATCTGATGATCTAGTATGACTGTCAACGGATGCTTCATTTCCAGTGTTAGCATCACTTCTAGTTGGACCAACAGCTCTAGGTGAATTTCCAAGGTCATGATCTTCATTTTCCTCATCATCATCAATGTACATTCTTCCTTCTACCTCATTTTCAAATCTCAATTTTTCATGGAAGCCTTCATCATTCAGACCTAGAATCTTCTGATCATCAAACACAACATGTACAGATTCCATGACAATGTTGGTTCTTAAATTGTAGACTCTATAGGCTTTCCCTGCTGCATATCCAACAAAGATAGCTTCATCTGCCTTTGCTTCAAATTTGCCCAAGTTATCTCCATGATTCCTTAGCACAAAACACTTACATCCAAAGACATGGAGAAAAGCTAACGTTGGTTTCTTGTTGGTGAATAAGTGGTAGGGAGTCATTCCTCTAGCTTGATTGATCAAGGAAATATTCTGAGTGAAGCAGGCAGTGCTGACAGCTTCAGCCCAGAAATATGTTGGCAATCTTGATTCACTTAACATTGTTCTAGCTGCTTCAATGAGAGTTCTGTTTTTCCTTTCAACAACCCCATTCTGTTGAGGTGTTCTAGCAGCAGAAAACTCATGGACAATTCCATTCTCTTCACAGAAAATATTCATTGTGGAATTTTTGAATTCAGTGCCATTGTCACTCCTGATTCTTTGTACTTTTACTTCAGAACCATTGTTTACTTGTCTGAGATGATTGATGATGATTTCACTTGCACAATCTTTGGAGTGCAGGAAGAAAGTCCATGTAAACTTAGAGAAATCATCCACAATCACCAGACAGTATTTCTTCTTTGAGATGGACATGACATTTACTGGACCAAATAAGTCCATATGCAGCAATTGAAGGGGCTTAACAATAGATGACTCTGTCTTGCTCTTGAAGGATGATTTCTTTTGCTTTCCTAATTGGCAGGCATCACACAGTCCATCTTTGATGAACTCCAATTGAGGGATTCCTCTAGCAAGATCCTTTCTTACCAAATCATTCATTACTTTAAAATTCAAATGAGACAGCTTTTTATGCCATAGCCAACTCTCATCCTTGCTTGCTTTGCTGAAGAGACAAGTAATGGATTCTGAGCATACTGAGTTGAAGTCAGCTATGTAAACATTTCCTTTTCTAAAGCCTGTCAGAACCACATTGTTGTTTTTCTTGGTAGAAACAACACAGGCTTCTTTAGTGAACTTTACTTCATAGTCTTTGTCACAAATCTGACTGACACTCAGCAAATTGTGCTTCAAACCTTCAACTAAAGCCACTTCTTCAATGATGACATTGTCCTTTGTAATCAAGCCATATCCCTTTGTATAACCTTTGCTGTCATCTCCAAAGGTAATCCTAGGGCCAGCTTCCTCCTTGAACTCTGTGAGCAGGGTTGAATCTCCTGTCATATGCCTAGAACATCCACTGTCTAGGTACCATAGATTCCTCTTATTTCCCTGCACACAATCCAAAATACAAATCAAGTTGATTTTGGTACCCAAGTTTCCTTGGGTCCTTTCTTGTTAGCCTTTGGTTTTACACTCTTGGCAATCTTCACTTTGGGTGTAGATGCTTGAGTGATAGGTTTAGACAGATGCTCATTTGCATAAATATTTGATGCATGCATTTGTGAAAAATTGGCATACATATTATCCATGCTGGGGATGCTCCATGACATTTGTGGCATATTCACAGATTGAAAATAAGGATTAGGCACATATGGCATGTTCACATATGGATTTGAAAAACTAGCATTCTGATACAAACCAGGCATAACAGGCATTGCAGGCATACTTGGCATAGATTGAGATACATGAACAGGAGTCCTTTTAACAGACTTGCAATTAGAAGATAGATGATTGACACTATTGCAATTACCACAAGTTTTCCTAGGAGCAAACTTGTCAGGAGAATAATTGTTTTTCCTGTTAATGCCTATCTTACCATTTCTGTTCTTTTTCTTTTTACCCTCAGTCTCTACCTTTTCATTAACTGACTTACCAACAGCCTTTTTGTTGGGTAAATCACCTGCCTTAGCCTTCTCACTTGATTTGGCTTGGCTACTTTCACCAGAAACAAAGTTCTTGGCTACTGGACCATACTGATTGTTCAGTCTCTTGAGTTCCTTCTTACTAACAGACTTTTTGTTAGTCGACGGATACCTCTCATCCGTTGATGGTTCATCTGTCAACGGATGATCACTATCCGTTGATTCACAAATAGTCTCTAGATCCTCAAGGCAAGGTTCTAGCTCCTTTTTCTTCTGAGTCCAGGTATCCCTTACAAATGATTCTATTCCCTGGACTTCTATTATGTTTTGAGAAATATTCCTACAACTTTGAAATTTAGCAATTATTCCTTGTTCTTTTTCAAGCTGGTTTCTTAAGATTAATTCTCTTTTTAACACAGCTTCAAGTTCATTTTTAGCATCATTGCAATCAACTCTCATTTTCTCAAATTCTAGAAATTGAACTTCCAGAACTGCATTTCTATCACTTAAGAACTGATTAGTTTCTTTAATCCTATTGTTCTCTTTAGTAAGTGATTTAAGAGTAACACTCAAGTGATATAGTTCAGTAGACATATCATCTATAACACTATTGCATTCCTCTTTGGTGAGCTCAGAGAGATTAGTAGAAAATACCTGATTGCTAGCTGAACTTGCTTCCTGCTCAGAATCAGCCATTAATGCAAGGTTGACAAACTCAGCATCATCATCAGAATGATTTCCATCAGCAGCCCAGTCATACTCTTGGGTCATGAATGCCTTTCCTTTCTGTCTGAGAAGATCAAAGTATTTCTTCTTGTAGTCAATAGTTTCAGTTGACTTTCCCTTGTTCTCAGATCTAGGCTTCCTGCATTCACTTATCATGTGACCAGCAATACCACAATTATAGCATTTAATTTTGGATTTATCCACATAATTGCTTGTAGAAAAATCCTTGTTAAATGGCTTGGCCACCCCAGAGTTTCTTCTGAATTTTAGCTTAGAGAATCTCCTAGATAGAAAGGCTAAATGCTCATCTATCTCATCCAATTCATCCTGCTGTAGGACACTCATTTCTTCAGACACCTTTTCCTTGCTTTTGCTTGATTCTGTTCTACCTTCACAAACCTCCCTGTTTGGTGTAGATTTAGCAGCTTCAGTCCTCTTTTCCTCCTTCTGCTCCAAGTTGGCAACAAGTGCAACTGACCCACTTTTCTTTTGGATCTTCTCAATTTCTTCATCCTGCTCCATTTCTAGTTCATATGTCTTTAAAGTTCCATAGAGTCTTTCAAGAGTAAATGACTTGTACTCTTGAGTGTTTCTTAGAGAAACAGTCATAGGCTTCCACTCTTTGGGCAGTGATCTCAGAAATTTGAGATTAGAATCTTTCACTTGGTAGATTCTTCCATACAGTTTCAAGCCATTCAATAGCTTTTGAAATCTACTAAATGTATCATTCAATGTCTCTCCATTCTTGAAATGGAAGTGCTCATACTGTTGGATCAGTAGTTGCATCTTGTTTTCCCTTACCTGTTCTGTACCTTCACAAAGGGTCTGAACAATGTCCCATACTTCCTTGGCGGTAGTACAGTTGATAACATTGTCAACCATGTCTGTTTCTAAGCCATTAAACAGAATATTCATGGTCTTTTTGTCCTTGTGAACTTCTGCAATATCCTCAGCGCTCCATTCAGAAACAGGTTTTGGGATGTACGTGTCTGGTGCATCTGCAGCAAGACCAACTCTTGAAGCAGCCTTCATTGGAACATGAGGACCCTTCTCAATGCAATCTACAAAACCTACATCAATAGACATGAGATGTAGACGCATTTTTACTTTCCAGTGAAAGTAATTTTCCCTATCAAGAACCGGTATCTTCACTCCATAATCCTTCTTAGACATGTTGAAAGTGTGTTGATCTTTAAACTTCAAATATATTAGAAGCTCGCTCTGATACCAATTGTTATTCCCAGATTACACACTTGTATAATTGTAGAAGGGGGGGGGTTGAATACAATTCTTGATTATTATAAATTTCTGATAAAAACCACAGAAATCTATAAGGAAATAATTGCTGAATAGGAAATGGTTCACAAACACATAAAAAATCAGGTGGTTAAATGTACCACCTGAGACTTTTATTCGAAGAAAACCCTGTGATACAAGTGTACACAGCTTCTGTGTTTACAACTCTTTGCTTCTAAAGATATTCAAGAAACCCTAAGCAAATGTGTATGTTTTCTTGCTTTCTAAAGAGTTGCTACACTTGGTTATATATTCCAAGTTTACAAGTGCTACAGGAATAAGATAATATTAATCTAATTCAAGTTGACTTGCTACTCCACTCCAAATCCACATGTAGCCGAAAGGTTGTCCTTGTGAACAGATATGTCCCCTGCACCTTTCTTGTATGTACTGTGTAAATGGAATGCTTCTTTCTTCTGTGTTTCCAAAGTATGGCTGCCATATTGCTTTTTATACCTACTATCAACCCATGTGATCTGTCAGTCAAACCTGTCCTTATCAACTGCTAATTCCTAGCATAGGATAAAGTGACAATGATTATCCGTTGATGTTGTGTCTACTTATCCGTTGATGGTAGTTTGAGCTGTATCCGTTGATCGAGTAGATTTGAGTTGTATCCGTTGATAGAGCCCTGTTCTCATCCGTTGATACATTTTCACTTAGACAGAATTACATAGCATAGCTTATTTACAATTGGCTACCCTATTCTGCCTATCCATTGATGGTCAACATGACTCTGAATAAAGACACTATCAACTGATAAATAGAGATATTGCAGTATGCTACAAAACCTCATCCGTTGATGAGCTACCTGTCAACAGATAGAGTTATAAGGTCTTATCCGTTGACAGTTACAAAACTTGACTTATACAATTTTGCTTGAATGTTAAGTTATCATCAACTACAACATATTCCTAACACGTCTTTACTTCGGTCAGATAGATTGACCCATTAAGATTTTGGGTTTCTGCCGAAGCTAACCTTGATAGAGCATCTGCCCGACTATTGTTCTCCCTTGCTACCTGACTCACTTCAAATGATTCAAACAATAAAGATTGTTCGCGTACCTTAAGGGCATAGGCCTTTATTCGGGGATCTCTTTGTCCATATTCCCCTGAAAATTGTTTCACCACCAACATTGAGTCACTGAATACCCTTAGGTGCTTAACTTCCAAATTTTTTGCCAAGTCTAATCCTGCCAAAAGCACTTCGTACTCGGCTTCATTGTTTGTTAACGGGAAAGTGAACCTAATAGCTTGGCATAATTCGAATCCTTCTAGGCTTGTCAGAATTAACCCTGCCCCACACTTTTCTTTGGCAACTAAACCGTCCACGAATAGCTTCCATTTTCCTAGCGTCCGAATCAATTGCTTGGGCATTCCACCATAAAATCTGCAAGTGCTTGGGCTTTGATCGAAGTCCTTGGCGTGTACTCCAAATCATGTTCCCCCAGTTCGATCGCCCAAGCAACTACTCTGCCCGATGCCTCTGGCCTTTGAAAAAATTTCTTCAAGGGTTGGTCTGTTATCACTTTGATCGTTCTTCCTCGGAAGTAGTGCCTTAGTTTTCTGGTAGCTATCACCAACCCGTAGGCGAACTTTTCTGCATTCAGATATCTAGTTTCTGCATCCTTGAGAATATGAGAAACATAGAAGACCGGATGCTGATTCCCCTCATGATCTTTGACCAACACCGCCCCAAGCGTTCGGTCGTTCATAGCTAAATACAACTGCAAAGTTTCTTTTGGGTAAGGCCTCATCAAGAGTGGGGCTTTAACTCAGTATTCTTTGACCTCTTCAAATGCTTTCTGACAGTTCGGCCCCCACTCAAAGTTCTTCGACCACTTGAGTACTTCAAAAAATGGTAAGGCTTTTTCGGCTGACTTGGAAATGAACCTCCTCAGGGCTGCTAACCGTCCGGTCAGTTTCTGTATGTCCCTGATCGTCTTCGGCGCTTCTATGTCGATGACAGCCTTAATCTTCTCTGGGTTTGCTTCTATTCCTCGAGCACTCACCATGTAACCCAAAAACTTTCCACTGTTTACACCGAACGTACAGTTGTTCGGATTGATCCTCATGTTGTTTTTCCTAAGTGTTTCGAAACACTCCCTCAAATCTTCAGCATGATCCCTAAAAAGGGACTTGACAATCATGTCGTCCACATAACATTCCATATTTCGACTGATCTGGGCCTTGAACACTTTGTTGATCATCTTCTGAAATGTTGCCCCTGCATTCTTCAGTCCGAAGGGCATCTTTACATAAGCATAAGTGTCGTTCGGTGTGATGAATGTTGTCTTCGTTACGTCCTCGGCATTCATGGAGATTTGGTGGTATCCTGAGAAAGCATCTAGAAAACTGAGTATTTGATGCCCCGAAGTGGCATCTATCAGTTGGTCAATATTCGGCAGCGGATAGTGGTCCTTCGGATAGTGCTTATTCAGGTCGGTGTAATCCATACACATTCTCCACTTGCCATTTGATTTCTTTACCACCACCACATTCGCCAACTAGTCGGGATAGTCTATCTCTTCAATGAACTTGGCTTCGAGTAATTTCTCCACTTCAGCTTGGATAACCTTCTACCTTTCCATGGCGAAGTTTCTCTTTTTCTGTTTCATAGGCTGGGCGTCGGGCTTTACATTAAGATAGTGCTTTGCCACCGATGGATCCAACCCTGGCATATCTTCGGGATTCCACGCAAATACATCATGGAACTCCCTAATGACCCTGATAACTTTCTCCTTTAGCTATGGCTCCATGTTCTTTCCGATCTGAATTATCTTACCAGACTGACCCACGTATAACTCAACTTCTTCGATTTCAGCAATCGGCTCGGTAATCGGACTTGACAGGTCGGCCCCAAATTTCTCTAACTCTATATTCAGCAGTTGATGACTGCCCCCAACTTCACTCTCATTTCTTTTCCTTTTACCAGCTTCAGTCATCTCCGCATTCTTGTCTTTCTCCAAATCTTTCAACATAATGATTCGTGCGGCCTTCTGGTCACCTCTCATCTCTCCAATCCCATATTCAGTCAGAAACTTCAACTTCAGGTGTGGGATAGAGGACACAGCTTGAAACAATGATAAAGCCGGCCTTCCCAGGATTCTGTTATACGGGCTGTCCACCCGAACAACATAAAATTTTGCTTCTTTGGCCACCATGTACGGTGCCTTCCCAAGCAGAACAGACAGAGTGATGGTCCCTTCAATCGGCACAGGTTGATTTTCGAAGCCATAGAGTGGTGCCTCATGGCATGGCTCCAGTTGTTCGCCCCCAAGATTCATTTTGCTATATGTCCGGTGATACAGAATGTTAACCGAACTCCCTTCATCGACCAACACTTTCCAAATCTTGTTCTCCCCAATTACTGGGTTGATCACCAGTGGGTCTTCGTGCGGCCATATAACATCCTCAAAGTCATCCTCCGTAAAGGAGATAGGCAATGGATGCTTAGCTGAGCTCGATTGATATAGACTGTAAATTTACCTAGCATATTTCTTTCTGGCTGTCTTACTATCTCGGTCAAGTATGGTTCCTCTGGATATTGTCCTGACTTCGCCCCGATACTTTTCTGACCCTTCGGCATCTCTAGCATCTCCCTTCTTTTCTTTGTCGTCAAGCTTATCTCTCAGATCCCCAACAAACTTGGTCAATTCTCCGTCTTTTATCATTTTCTCGATCAATTTCTTCAAGTGGTAACATTCATCGGTGTTATGACCTTTATCCCGATGATAATCACAATACTTGTTCTCGTTCCTTCTGTTTTCAGGGGTCTTCAGCCTGGCCGGTCAAACGAACCCAGGTTTACCCTTTATCTCGTGGAGAATCTTCGAGATAGGTGTGTTGAGTGGTATGAACACTGTACTATCTCTATCCCTTCTTTGTGCGGCCCCCTTATCAGGCCTTGTGTCATTCAGTCTACTTTTGACATCACCATGACCCCTTCGGTCATCTCTTCTATCATCCCTTCTTTCATTCTTTTTACTCTCCTTGTACCCCTCAATCAATTCCATTTTTCTTCTAATCGCCTCACCCCTCAGATAAATATCATTTAAATTCTTAGGAGGTACATCGTAAAGGGAGGATCGGAGTTTATTACCTTTAATGGGGTCAAGGCCTGCGGCTAAGAATCCTGATGCTTTCACTCTGTCTAGATTTGTGACCATTCCAGCCTCTTCCTTAAACCTCGCCAAGTAATCCCCCAACTCTTTGTTCGGCCCCTGTCTGCAGTGAATTAGGGCCTCTGTGTCCTTCTCTCTTCGGTACAAATGAGAATAGTGCCTCAAGAACTTCCTTTTTATATGTTCATATGAGCCAATCAACCTTGGCTTCAAAGAGCGATACCACATGGACGCATTCCCCTTCAGGTAAGTCTTGAACATCTTGCACAACATGACATCACAGTGTCCCATACCAGTCATGAGTGATTCATACTTCTCACAATGGTCTTCGGGGTCACCCTTGCCATTGAATTCGTACATCTTTGGGAATTGTCTTCTCGGTGGTGGTCGAAACTGCCTGGTTCGTGGTTGATTCTTCTTTCTCCAAACATAACTTTTTCGATCCTTCAAATTCTATCATCGGTATGAGGACCTTCTTCTTCAGAATCGGAGGAATCGACTACCCTTGATCGGGTACGCCTAGAGTGCGATTCAGAGTGCCACGACTCATCTTCATCGTTTCTAGGCCTCTTATCTCTTTGGCTTTCGGACTCTGGGTCTTCGGCCTCCAGGGCCTCTGGCATAGCCTTCTCTTATAGCTCGATCTCCTCTCTCCGGAGCTTTAGGGCTTCCAACTTCAATCAATCGGCCTCTCTCTGCTTGGCCAACATTTCTGCCTCCCTGTTGCTCTTTTCTCTGTCCGCCTCCTTCCGTTTCCCCTTTGCCTTTTGTTCTTCTCGCCATTTCAGGAGCATTTCTTGCTGTTCTTCGAGAGTCGGTATGTCCCCCTCTTCTTCAAAGTTCAGTAGCCTTGGGATGACGGGAGGAGTCGTCCTTGGAGGAGTGATGCGGCTGTTTCCAGCCACAGTGCTATTATCTATTATAGATGTTTCTTCAATCGTCATAGCCTCTGGTAAATCTCAACACAAACGTATCTCTACGTTCCCATAGACGTCGCCAAATATTACGACCGGATTTCTCCCGGACCTTGATTCGGTCGGACCTGCAATGAAGAAGAATGCGAGGGATTGGCCCCCCGATTCACCTCCGGTGTGAGAATAATTTATTCGATTTTTGTAAAGTATTTGGAACGTAGATAGTCTGTGTTGTTGTGTGTAAAATTGTGAATGAGTGATAATCCAAACCTGTCCAAACATATTCTCTACTCTTCAGGCGGTTACCGAAGAGTGGGCGATGTGGGGTGTCGTGTCCCGCGTTTTGGGGAGTCCATAATCGCATGATCGTTGCTGACTAATGAACCGACTATCAATGGACTTCATTCGACTGGGTCGATGATATATCCCTGGATCTTCGGTTAAGCCCATTTAAGAGATGGGCCTCCAACACTTAGTACGTTCAAGAATGTATATACATGTATATATTCTTGGCCATGCCTTCACCATGAAATATTTGATGCTACCGTACATGTACACATACTTCCATAGCTTTCAGTGAGCTGTTTCTGATAGTGATACTTTTTTCATTGCTAATGCCATATGTACTCACAAATAGGATAGGATTAAAATTGTTTATGAGCTACTTGATTTCGGTTCATAAAACATTTAATTTTAATAATATTTAAATTGAGTTCGAGCTGAAATTATTCGAATATTATATTAAGTTGAACTCGAGTATTAATTTACTCTGTTCATAAAGTTCGCGAGCCTAATTAAATTTTTAATATTTTTAATTTTTACATATTTATTCATAATTTTTTATATAATTATTCAATGTATATATAATTTTTATATTTACTCGAGTTAAACTCGAACCGAACCGATCATATTCATGCTTTTGCAATATTTAATGATTTTGATTCAAATTTTCAAGTCGAAATTCAAATATATTAAACTTTTTTATGAATCAAGTTTCGAGATTGAAATTGAAGATTCAGATAAACTCGAATCAAAACCCGAACTTTTAAGTCAATCGAATCTGAACTTAATCCAATCCACTCGACTCGGCTCCATTACACCCGTAATTACAATTAATATTGCATCATATTTACATTAGTGTTTTCGTAATTTTATTTAAAATAAGTAATAAAGAGTCTAGAGATTGCTATATAGGTTTCGGAAAAATAAATGTATACGGAACTGAAAGATAAACAATTGTTGAAAAACATCTATTAATTAACGTATAAACACCAAATTAGCGGTTAGTTGTTGATTAGAAACGGATTGAATTAACTGTTTTGACTAACTGATTTGAATAGATATTTTGACTAATAGATTGAATTAACTATTTTGAAAAAAAACAATATTTGGTAATAAGCTGTTTATATTTAAACTAGGCATCTGATAAACCTCTAATTCAAAAAACTCCTAAAAGTAGCTTTTCCAAAATTAGCTTATTTACCTCAATAAACTATTTCAATACGCTAACTACCAAACACATATATATATATTAGATTATTCACTCGGTCAAACCTGTAACCTATCTCAATCATCTAATTTTTACTCAAACCTCTAACTTCCACACACCATCAATGTAGAATAAAAATCCCTACATATTACGATTTTATTATAAATGATCTTACTTAAAATTGTTTAAAATTGCGAGTTGATATATTAAAATATTAAAATAATGATACTTAAGAAAATGCTAGATAATATAAAAAAACAAAAATATGTAAAGTTATGTTGTGGAATAAAATCGAGGGTTTGTAAATTGCGGCTAGGGTTTGTATGTATTAAATACAAGGGATGGTGAGCTTCGAGCTATAATGGCTGCTTCTGTGTATCGAGACTAATCGGTCCTCACAGAGTGCCTACGTATCTCGTTATTGGGAATCAAGCCAAGACCTAGTTCTGAGAATGAGGGGTCAGGCCCTTTATATAGGCTGAGAAGCCTTAGAATTATGGTAGGAGTAGGTGTCTTGGTGGGCAAGCCACAGCCTCAAGGAAGGTTCTAGACCCCTTCCTTGTAGGAATCAGTTTCCATGTTGAAATATGTATCTTGGAGGCTAAGTCAGGCAAGAGTTATATCCTTGTTTGACTCTTATTTGCTGAGCTGTTTATTATCCCTAATATTAATTACGAAATTAATATTATAAATAGGGTTTGTGCCCATCTGGTGGGTCCCACGTTTGGACCATAATAGGCCTAATTAATGCCACATTAAATGTGTCTTTAGGTCTTATTTTTAGCCCATATCATTTGCCCCCCAACTTCTAGGAAAACTGATCAGGTTTTCCTTGAAGTTTTAACGGTCTTATTCGAGACTCGGGTCAGGGTTTATTGCTCATACACAAGTATTTTCAACAGTATCGTCTTAATGTAAAGCGTGGAGCGACCGACGCATTTACAACGACAGTAAACGACAATAAACAGTGCTAAGCAACGCTAAACGGCGCGAAACAGCCTTAAACGACGTTTAAACAATGTCAAACGACGCTGAACGACATATTACGGCACTAAACAGCGCTAATCGATGCTAAATGGTGCTAATCATCCTTAAACGACGTTTAAACAATGTTAAACGACGTTGAACGGCATATTACGGCGCTAATCAGCCTTAAATGACGTTTAAACAATGTTAAATGACGTTGAACGGCATATAACAGCACTAAACGGCGCTAATCAGCCTTAAACGACGTTTAAACAATGTTAAACGACGTTGAACGACATATTACGGCACTAAACAGCGCTAATCGATGCTAAATGGCGCTAATCAGCCTTAAACGACGTTTAAACAATGTTAAACGACGTTGAACGGCATATTACGGCACTAAATGGCGCTAATCAGCCTTAAACGATGTTTAAACAATGTTAAACGACGTTGAACGACATATAACGGCACTAAACGGCGCTAATCAGCCTTAAACGACGTTTAAACAATGTTAAACGACGTTGAACGACACTAAACGGCGCTAATCAGCCTTAAACGACGTTTAAACAATGTTAAACGACGTTGAACGGCATATAACGGCGCTAATCGATGCTAAACGGTGCTAATCGACACTAATCGGTGCTATTTCAAACTCAGTTTTCACTTTCCTTGATTACCTAATCGGAAAAAATAAAAAACAAAATTTTGAAACCCCGACTCGAGCATCGCCACCAGTCGGCCGAGCCAAAAACCCGTACCGACGGTCGATGTCGGTCGGCCGAGGCGTACACAGGAGGCCAGTCGGCCGGGAGGTCAGTCGGCCGGGAAGGCGGTCGACTGAATTTTTTTTTTTTTTTCGAACCCATACCGACGATCAACGTCAGTCGGCCGGGGCTTCTCCGAAAAGGGGAGTCGGCTGGTATGGTGGTCGGCCGTTTTTTTTTTTTGGCGAACTCGACTCGAGGATCGGTTGCGGTCGACCGAAGCGTTCGTGTGGAGGCGGTCGGCAGGGAGCCTGTTTGCACTAAATCACGCAAGCGTACGTGGTCACAAGTAATACAGATATAAGTCAAGTTCGTTCCCACAGAGATCTGGTTTTTAATTCAGTATTGTACCTATGCAACAATGTATGGTTTTAATTCACTGCTAAGACAAATAACAAATTGGGTTTTAATTAACTAAATCTAACTAAAAAGCAAATTACAAACTAAGAATTAACTAACTAACAAGAATTGAAATCGAATTACTTCTGCAAGATAAACCATGGAATCCTAACTTCATTAAATACTTCGCTTAGATCTGACGCCTTTAATCACTATATGCAATGATTATGATATCTGATCGGACAACACGAAACAAGTACACGCTACCTGTCAGCATACGTATACCAAACTAAACATACATCCACAAAAGAGATAGAAGATGAATAGACACCAATTATGCTTAGACCCTATATGTCTATAGAATTTGAAAACATAACGGTTGAAGAACAAGTTATCCATAAAGATCACATAGGGCAGTATAAGTATTTTCATCTTACACCACAACCATATTGATAAACAATTATGAACCTATGCTAGCATGGCAAGTTCTAAATCTCAAGATCCACTTTCACTTCACAAGAGATTAACAAATTAGATGTTCATGACGCATCTATCAATTAAGCATAACCATACGAGGATATCAGATATACACCACACACAGATCTTTAAAGCAATCAAGATACTAAAGCTCCATAAATAAATCCGTTAGAATCCCATGACAACGATTAGTTCATAATCGAACCTCTCGTCATCATGGGATCAAGTGAAACCATGATAAAAACAAAGTATGAAAAGATACAAATAAATCTAAGTAATTGATATGTAATGTTCTCTTCCTAATGATGATTATTTAATTTTACAAGGGTTGGATGTGTTTATATAGGCTCTAGACATCTTGCCCAACAAGAAAATACCAAATCAGAATTATAATAGAAGTACGTTTCCTAAACTGATGCTGATTTAAATGGAAATTCGCAGCTGTCTTTTCTTCAGATTTTCTGTTACGTTCCAGCTGCAATTGGGCCTCTGGACCACTTTAGAATGGTAGAGAATCCCGTTATCTTCGCGTGGACTGCTTACGGACCTCAAACGGAGTTGTAGAACTCAAGATATGGCCAAAACAAAAATCCGAAATCTGACAGAATTTTTACGCGCGCTGGCTGCGCTGGTGGAGCGCTGGCTGCGCTGTAGCTACTGTTCATAGCGCTGGCTGCGCTCCTTTGTGCGCTGGCTGCGCTCCTTTGGCTGCCGGGAGCTGATTTTGGCTGATTTTGCTCTATTTTCTTCGTTTTAACTCCGATTTTCATTCCGTTTCTTCCGGCTCTCTCATAATTTGATGTACTATTATTCTTTTAGCTCAAAACCAACCATTTAAGCATGGAAAACATCATCCCACATCCGACTCTTATTCCTGCACAAATTCACTAAAAACACATAAAAAACACCACATACTTGAGTTCAAGTCATCAATTCAAGCCGATACGAAGCATTCCAAGTGGATATAAAATCCACTTATCACACCCCCAAACTTAAACCGATGCTTGTCCTCAAGCATAACAATTACAACTAACTAACTAACTAGTACCACTTCCGTAGGTGATCACGGTTGCATTTGGCATATGCAACAAGCCCTTTAAACCCCTAGGCAGCCCTAGTGGACGAGTAAGGTCTCGTGAGGGCCTATAGCGAATGTACCCACAAAATCCAATGCAATGCAATGCATGAATGCAACTAATATGAAAATGCAAATAATCTAGTACTAATATCCTACCATACCTTCAAATCCTCTTATGCCATATCAACTTAAGAATCAAAGTAAATACGTAATGTCTTGGTGTCGAAAGTGCAAGTATTCACATAGTCTACTCAATGAACATGCATAAGTTCTCACAAGTCCATGTCAAATGTAAGAATAAGTTAGTAAACATGCTAAGCCTACAAGAGTACATCTTTGAGTCAAAACTCGGGATCTCATACGCAAAAACAAGCAAACACTCACAATCCACTCACAAAAGAATACTCTCTCAAGAACAAGGGTAAGTGTATCACTCAATTCCAACAAAATCATAAACACGCTTGACATTTGGTATCAATCTAACTCTTAACACAAGATACATCAATGACGATAATCAAAAGGTCTTTATTTGGGTTGTAACGGGGCTAGGGACAAGGTATGTCAAATAAGCCAAAACAGGTGAAGTGTCAAAAGCTAGTAAGTACCATAATAAATCATACACAACACCCTATTTTCCCCCCACATAATTTATACTAAAACAAACACTCGACTAGTCGACTAAAATAGGATCACAACAAACACAAACATGCTCTCATAATATATTTTTTCTTTTTTTTTTCTTTTTCATTCTTTTTTTCTTTTTTTTTCTTTTTTTTTTCTTTTTTTTTTCTTTTTTTTTCTTTTTTCTTTTTTCGAGAGCTAAATAAAACACAAACAATAATATAACAATAACAATGATCCCATTATTTTATTACACATGCCGACTATCAAGTAAACAACCAAACCCAATTTTCAATATTTACCCCAAAATTAATACCAACAATAACCCCTCCTTGCACACCTTATTACTCCCTTAAGCACTCTACTAGCCTTTGACAATGTGGGTTCAAATTAATGTAAGGCCAATACAAGAAAAAGGTCTAGGCAAGTAATGTGGTATGTCACCGAAAAAATAGGATTAAGCTCAACGGGTTAACTAATTGATCATGTAAATATGGTGTGGTAATATGGGAAAATATGCGGTTATTCCTAAATGCCTTTATCATTTTAATCGTCAAATAATGTCATACGTTTCAAGAAAGACCTCAAACAACTGCTAGCAATGCAAACAATCCGTGGACACTCAAGCAAACGAATAAATTGCAAATTATATGCAATAAGGCTCGAAAACTCACTTGGTGGAAAAAAACATACTCAATCCCAAGCAAAAATCTCTCTAACGCACCGACTTGTATTCAAAGCATGCAAACTAAATCATCTTGCACATATTCATGTCCTTCTAATTACTTACAACATTCAATAAGTCTACTAGCTTCAACTTACTAGTGTATGTGTGTGCACAAGAACAAAGCATATCACTTCTCAATCAAAAGCATCAACAACACAAAATTCCTATCAAGCATGGGTGCAAATGCAAACTATTATGAACTCACATGAAATACGAACATAAAAACAGAATGTCCTATATGAAACAAACGTAGATAACACAAACATAAATGCATAATTTACTACTACTAATATGCAAAGCATGAAATCCTACATGAACAAAAAATACAACAACAACTACTAATCCCTCAAACCACCCCCAAACTTAAAATATTCAATGTCCGCATTGAATTGAAAGTAAATACAAGGGATAGTAGAAAACATACCTAAATAAAAATGCCGAAAAGCGTGGGTTGCCTCCCACGAAGCGCTTCTTTAACGTCAATAGCTTGACGTTACTTCCAAGCGTCCATTAAGGATGATAATAGTTGGCCTGGTCATCTCTTCACGAGACTTCATCGTCTTCACGGCGGCACACTTTCTGCCCCTTCTCCTCGCTTGGCCTATTCGTATAACAGCTATATCCTATTCCAATGCCTTCATCTGTTGACCCAAAATCTGTCAATTTGTAGAACAACACACATTCGCGGGCTTCGATTGAATATAATGGAGGAGGGTAAATGTAAATTGCTGAAGCCTTTGGTTCCTCAAAAAAAACTTCCTCCATTGGCTCTAATGCGCTACCTCCAAGTAGAAGACCTGCATCTTTCCCATGTTCTTCAGCCTCTTGGTTCGCACATACCAATTCTTGAAATTTCTGCAGCTCAGCAGTGTCTGTCCCAAATAGTGCCCTTTCCAAATCATCCACCATCCTAACATGATCAAATTCCTCACACGGCTTATGAACGCTCACCTCACCTTGGAATTTGTCTTCCTCAATTAAGCATGCAGTACCTTGCTCCAAGTCACCGTTATTCTCTGGATTTGCCTCTAGCATGAATTGTTGATTCTCTTGTTCCAAGACTCTCAAAACTTGAGCAGCTAATGTCCCCATAGATTTGATAAGCTTCTCATTATTCTCTTCAAGCATCCTAATCTCCTTCCTAATCTCCTTCAAATCATCATCTGACTGAAAAGTAGGAGTAGGTTGCTGATGTTGAAACTCTTCACTATCAAAGAAATATGACATATCTGGAACATCTTGCTGGTACTGTTGAGGATAGTATTGAAAATATGGTTGTTCCTCATAACTGACATATGGATCAACTCCTCCGTAGTAACAATATTGCAATGGATCATGAACGCCCAAACACCGCTCACATTGCTGAGGCTGTTGAATACCACCATGGTTGCTCCAGCACTGATACGTCTCATGTGCGCCCGCACATAGCTCACAAACACTAACAACCTGCTGAACTCCATAGTAATTTAGAAAATCCATCTTTAACGCCCACACTCTCTGACAAGTACCTGAAACACTACAAACAAACTAAGTAAGTAAGAAATCCGAGTCAGTGAACGCTAACGATCACTATTGACAAGCACATAAACCAAAAATAAAACACCGATGATCCCCGGCAGCGGCGCCAAAAACTTGTTTGCACTAAATCACGCAAGCGTACGTGGTCACAAGTAATACAGATATAAGTCAAGTTCGTTCCCACAGAGATCTGGTTTTTAATTCAGTATTGTACCTATGCAACAATGTATGGTTTTAATTCACTGCTAAGACAAATAACAAATTGGGTTTTAATTAACTAAATCTAACTAAAAAGCAAATTACAAACTAAGAATTAACTAACTAACAAGAATTGAAATCGAATTACTTCTGCAAGATAAACCATGGAATCCTAACTTCATTAAATACTTCGCTTAGATCTGACGCCTTTAATCACTATATGCAATGATTATGATATCTGATCGGACAACACGAAACAAGTACACGCTACCTGTCAGCATACGTATACCAAACTAAACATACATCCACAAAAGAGATAGAAGATGAATAGACACCAATTATGCTTAGACCCTATATGTCTATAGAATTTGAAAACATAACGGTTGAAGAACAAGTTATCCATAAAGATCACATAGGGCAGTATAAGTATTTTCATCTCACACCACAACCATATTGATAAACAATTATGAACCTATGCTAGCATGGCAAGTTCTAAATCTCAAGATCCACTTTCACTTCACAAGAGATTAACAAATTAGATGTTCATGACGCATCTATCAATTAAGCATAACCATACGAGGATATCAGATATACACCACACACAGATCTTTAAAGCAATCAAGATACTAAAGCTCCATAAATAAATCCGTTAGAATCCCATGACAACGATTAGTTCATAATCGAACCTCTCGTCATCATGGGATCAAGTGAAACCATGATAAAAACAAAGTATGAAAAGATACAAATAAATCTAAGTAATTGATATGTAATGTTCTCTTCCTAATGATGATTATTTAATTTTACAAGGGTTGGATGTGTTTATATAGGCTCTAGACATCTTGCCCAACAAGAAAATACCAAATCAGAATTATAATAGAAGTACGTTTCCTAAACTGATGCTGATTTAAAGGGAAATTCGCAGCTATCTTTTCTTCAGATTTTCTGTTACGTTCCAGCTGCAATTGGGCCTCTGGACCACTTTAGAATGGTAGAGAATCTCGTTATCTTCGCGTGGACTGCTTACGGGCCTCAAACGGAGTTGTAGAACTCAAGATATGGCCAAAACAAAAATCCGAAATCTGACAGAATTTTTACGCGCGCTGGCTGCGCTGGTGGAGCGCTGGCTGCGCTGGTGGAGCGCTGGCTGCGCTGTAGCTACTGTTCATAGCGCTGGCTGCGCTCCTTTGGCTGCCGGGAGCTGATTTTGGCTGATTTTGCTCTATTTTCTTCGTTTTAACTCCGATTTTCATTCCGTTTCTTCCGGCTCTCTCATAATTTGATGTACTATTATTCTTTTAGCTCAAAACCAACCATTTAAGCATGGAAAACATCATCCCACATCCGACTCTTATTCCTGCACAAATTCACTAAAAACACATAAAAAACACCACATACTTGAGTTCAAGTCATCAATTCAAGCCGATACGAAGCATTCCAAGTGGATATAAAATCCACTTATCAGAGCCCAGTCGACCGAAGAAAGAACTCGTACCAACGGTCGGCGTCGATCGGCCAGGGCTAACACAAGGAGGCCAGTCGGCCGAGAGGGCGGTCGGCCGGTTCAAAATCGCATACCGGCGGTCGATATCAGTCGGCCAAAGCCCGCCAGGAGAGCCGGTCAGCCGATGAGGCAGTTGGCCATTCTGAAACCCACACTGACGACCGATGTCGGTCGGCCAGGGCGTCTTTTCTTAAGCGTGCTTAGTTTTTTAATTCTTGCCCCCCTTACTTCGTGTGGTGGAGGTCTTGCTTCTCGGTTGATCGTTCAAAAAGTTCATTTGCCACTCAGCACTTGACTTCAAGTCTAGTGTGCCTTGGCTAGTTGTCACTCCTCTATCTTGACTCTTGGATTCCAACCTTATTCTTATACTCATATAACCTTGCTTAGGTTTCAACTTGACTAATGACTCTTGATTTGAGCCCTTAAACTCAAACGACAAGCTCGATTGGAGGCAGACAACCTTGTTGGCCATCAAGGCTTTATCAAGGAGCCAACCAGTCTCAAGATGAGCTTTGATATGGTCTATCCTTCAGCTTTATTCATCAATCGATGATACCAACTGAGAGTTGATGGTCGGCGTCTTCAAGACCTGGAAGTAAACACTCCCTGCATAATTTTCTATCTCAAAAGAAGCGAATTTAAACAGGGCATCGGCCTTAACGTTCTCATTTCTTGGAATATGCTCCACATAGCACTCATCAAACTCAGTCGTAACAGTTTTCACAACTCGCAAATACTTTGCCATAGTTTCATGCTTGGCCTCAAATTCACCATTCACTTGCGACGCTACTAGTCTTGAATCCCCACAAACTTTGAGATTCTTGACTCTCATGATTCTGGCCAAGCCCGACCCAGCTATCAAGGCTTCATACTCAGCTTCGTTATTGGTTGTCGGAAAAGCCAACTTCAAAACATACTCAACTGTGAACCCATCGGGGCTTTGCAAGACTAAACCTACACCGCTAGATTTTATTTTTGATGCTCCATCAAAATAGAGCACCCAATATTCCTTTTGATTAGGTACAAGCTCCTCATCTTTTTCTTCACTCCCAGGGGTGGTTACTATATCCTGTCCCCCGACTTCTTGGTTGTCAATGGTACATTCAACCATGAAGTCAACTAATGCCTGAGCCTTGATGGCTGTTCGAGGCTTATACGTGATGTCAAATTCTCCAATTTCAATTGCCCACTTAATCAACCTTTCACTGGCCTTCGGGCTATGTAATATGTTCCTTAATTGCTGGTCTCGTAGCTTTCTCGAGGCTGTTATGAATGCCAAAGCAAACTTCTCAATGGTTGAGTAATTCAACTTAGCCTCATGCAACACCTTGCTCACGTAATAGATGGGTTTCTGAACCTTTTTTTCTTCTCGAACGAGGACGACACTCAATGTTTGTTCAGATACGACCAAGTATAGATAAAGAGTTTCTCCTGGACTAGGCTTGGCCAACAACAGGGCTTCAGCCATGTACTTCTTCAGCTGTTCAATGGCCTCTTGGCTCTCGGGAGTCCACTCAAAATTTTTCACCTTCTTCAATGCTTGAAAGAAAGGCAAGCACTTGTCAGCAGACTTGGAGATGAATCTCCCTAAGGCTTCAACTCGGTCAGTTAGCTTCTGTACATCTCGTATAGAGCGGGGTGGTTCCATGTCTAGAATCGCTTTGATCTTGTCAGGGTTGGCCTCTATGCCTCTTTTTAAAACCATCAGACCCAAAAACTTTCCTGATCCAACGCCAAAAGCACACTTGGTTGGATTCAACATCATCTTGTGGTGCCTCAACACTTCAAATGCCTCTCTAAGGTGCTTAATATGGTCTACCTTGATTAGGCTTTTGACTAACATGTCATCGACATAAGCCTCCATGGTTTTTCCAATCGGCTGGGCGAATATCTTATTCACCAGTCATTGATAAGTAGCTCCTTTGGGATGTCATCCTTGTGCATCTTAATCTGATTTCTCATGTCCAGCTGTAGCATCTAACAATGTGTCTATCCTTGGTAGGGGAAAACAATCCTTCGGACATGCATCATTCAAATCCGTGAAGTCTATACACATCCTCCACTTCCCATTAGCTTTCTTCACCATCACTGGGTTGGCCAACCATTCGGGGAATTGAATTTCTTCAATGAACCCAGCTTCTAAGAGTTTATCAACTTCTTGCTTAATGGCATCTTGCCTTTCAGGATCAAAATTCCTCTTCTTCTATTTTATTGTCTTCCATTCAGGATCGACATTCAACCTAAGGGTTATAAATTGGGGATCAATCCCTGGCATATCAGCCGCTGTCCAAGCAAAAACATCATTGTTCTCTATTGGTCTTCATCATTGGATCCTTAATCCAGGTACTTAAGACATATTGAAGAGTAGCTAGTCCTTAACATCCTCGGCCTTGCATGGCTTTGATTGTTGCGTGTGGCTTTTATCTGCTCGTCTTTTAACCTGGGTCCTTCACGGACTAAAACTCTTATTTGGTCGTGTTGTAACCTAACTCTTGACCCTTCAGGGCCTTTATTTATGCATTTGCTTGTTCTCCATTCGTGTATTCTTTTATTTTCGGTACTTGGTCATCCTTGACTTGCACTCATCAGGTGCTTGGCACATAAATAAAATCACACAATCAATGAATGGAAAACAAACTTGCATTAATAACTTGAAATGGGTTCAACCCTTACATAGAGTACTACCGTCCTACTCGGAGCAACATGCTCTTAAATGGTTTCAATGAACCTTATTTCTACTTCTATTAGATAAATATGAAGCTAAGTCCTACTAGGATAACTTGAGCCCATCGGGGCTTTGCAAGACTAGGCTTGCACCAGATTTTGTTTTTGATGCTCTATCAAAATAGAGCACCCACCACTCCTTCTGGTCTCCTCCTTAATATTCTAAGGTTCACTTCCTGCTTGAGGTATTACCTCCTGCCCCCGACTTCTTGGTTGCCAATGGTACATTCAACCACGATGTCAGTTAATGCCTTAGCCTCAATGGCTGTCTGAGGCTTCTGTGTGATGTCCTCTGATGGCCTTTCTTGACGTTTCTTACTACTGCGGACATCCATGTCCTCAATCGGAAGGACATAACAGCTTCGTGCCATCTTTTGATCATCTTTATGTTCTCCAACACCATTCCTGGTTGGGAACTTGATCTTCATATGATAAGTTGAGGCGACAGCCTTGAATGCATGAAGTCCAGTCCTTCCGAGGATAGCATTGTACGTTAAAACTGCCTTGATTACCAGGAAGTTCAACATCTGAGTGGCCTCCTTGGGCACTTGTCCAACAGTTACAGGCAACTGAATAGTCCCTTCAACTTTGGATTCTACTCCATTAAATCCATATTTAGGCATGTTATTGGGGGTCAATTGAGAATCACTGTACCCCATCTTCACAAATGCATCATGAAATAGAATGTCAACGGAAGCTCAATTGTCTATCAAGACTCGCTTTACCTCTGAGTTTCCAATCACAGAAGTTATGACCAACGGGTCGTCATGGGGGAACTTCACCCCTTCCAAGTCTGAGTCATCAAAACCAACCACTACTTCAGTTTTTGCACGCTTCGGGGCCTCTCCCACGATGTGCATCACTTCTCTAGCATAAGCCTTCCGAGAATTCCTTGTTGTGTCGGCCGCAGTCGGGCCTCCTGAGATCATGTTAATTACTGGCCCTCGGGGCTGTGGGTTGCGATCTTGATCGTCATCCCTCCTATCATACTCTCTTCTCTGATTACCACGGTCGTCACCCTTAGTGAAGTGGCTCAGTTTCCCTCTACGAATCAAAAACTCGATCTCATCTTTGAGTTGTTTGCAATCATCAGTGTCATGTCCCACATCTCTATGGAATCTGCAATACTGATTCTTGTTTCTCTTTGCGGGATCACCCCTGAGTGGCTTCGGCCATCGGAAATCCTTATCCTTCTCAATGTCCAACAAGATTCGACTCCTAGGAGTATATAACCTTGCATACTCAGTGAACCTCGGTCCTTGGTTCTTCTTAGGGGCATAGTCGGAATCCTCGCTAGTTCGGGGATACTTGTCCCTAGCATCATACTCCTGGTCATCATAGTCATGGTCTTGCTTTCGCTTCTTGGAGTCATTGTTACCTCCTCCTCCACTTACCGTGGCTTCTATCTTCATGCTATCTTTAGCTTTAATGTACTTGTCAACCCTTCGTTGGAGCTCGGCCATGTTTTCAGGAGGATGTTTTGCCAATGACCTTTTAAAGAATAGATCAGTGGTTCCATGTTCCAGGGCTACCATGGCCACGTTATTCTCCAAATCTGTGATATTCAACGTCTCTTTAGTGAACCTCTTGAGGTAATCTCTCAGATTTTCATTCTTCCCTTGCACCACGTACATGAGGGATGCGGAGCTTTTCTCATGAACTCTTCCGCTGATGAACCGGCTAACAAAAGCAGCACTTAACTCCTTAAAAGAGCCAATCGAGTTTGCAGGCAACCGACTATACCATCTTTGAGCCATGCCCGACAGGGTTTGAGGGAACGCCCTACACTTTAAGGCATCACTTGCAGGCTGCAACAGCAGTGCATTCGAAAACGTCCTGACATGATTTGCGGGATCACCCGTTCCATCATAAGCCTTGATTGTCGGCATCTTAAACTTCCTAGAGATGTGAGCATTCATCACCTCCTCGGTAAACGGGGGTGTGGGATCATCAGGATCCCCAAGTGGCATCAGATCCTTGGGGTTGCTCCTGGGGGTTTCCATCCTTGTTGTTCTTCTAGTTGGGGCGTCAGCCCTTCTCTGCCTTCTTGAAGACCTCTCTAAGTCTATAATGGGAATCGGTCCTGAGGTTGGAGGAGGTTGAGTTTGATTCAACCTAGCTTGTTCTCTTGCTATATCTTCCTTTATCCTTAAAATCTCGGCCTCATGAGCCTTGATTCTCTCAACAGCTATCAAAGGGGGTCCATCATGGATAGTTTGTGTTCTCCTTCTTGGTTCTCTGCTAGCACGTCGCCTTCTCGGGGCTTCATCACGATCATCATCCTCAGACGATGAATCATCAGTATAGGGACCGGAGTAGTCATAATACTCTCGATCTCGGATCTACAAAGCATGGCCACTGGGTCCAGGACCTTGAGTAATTGGAGGGTAATTAGGCAGACCATACATCGGGTTAGTATTCATGGGGAGATCTGTAGTATGGATCTGTACCCCTGGTGGTAACGGGCGATTGGGATCAACTAAAGGAGAAACCAGCGTCTGAAGAGAGCTGGTTTCTTGACCTGGGTGGATGACCATTGGTAACGTTCTCTCAGCATGGGGATTCGTCCTTGGGGGTTGAGAAACCTGGGTTTGAGAAGCTTGAGTTTGAATGATCGCCCCTATTGTTGGGGGTACCTGCTCAGTAGCAGGCGGAGCAGAACTTAGAGGCAAAGGCTCAGTAGTGATTGGTGCTCTTCGTGTTTGAACCATGGTTGATGTCTTTGTCCCATAGACGGCGCCAAATGTTGTGGAATAAAATCGAGGGTTTGTAAATTGCGGCTAGGGTTTGTATGTATTAAATACAAGGGATGGTGAGCTTCGAGCTTTAATGGCTGCTTCTGTGTATCGAGACTAATCAGTCCTCACAGAGTGCCTACGTATCTCGTTATTGAGAATCAAGCCAAGACGTAGTTCTGAGAATGAGGGGTCAGGCCCTTTATATAGGCTGAGAAGCCTTAGAATTATGGTAGGAGTAGGTGTCTTGGTGGGCAAGCCACAGGGAAGGTTCTAGACCCCTTCATTGTAGAAATTAGTTTCCATGTTGAAATATGTATCTTGGAGGCTAAGTCGGGCAAGAGTTATATCCTTGTTTGATTTTTATTTGCTGAGCTGTTTATTACCCCTAATATTATTTACGAAATTAATATTATAAATAGGGTTTGTGCCCATCTGGTGGGTCCCACGTTTGGATCATAATAAGCCTAATTAATGCCATAAATGTGTCCTTAGGGCTTATTTTTAGCCCATAAATTACAAGATTTTATAACTATTTAAATTTAAGTTACTGGCATCGCCGAGGGAGTAGAAGTAAAATGAGTATCTTACCACACGGCAGCGGGAGAACTTTGTCAAAGATCATGTCTCTATTTTTAGGAACAATATGTGGATGCTATTTTGTTTCCATTTCTAGCTAGCTAGCTTTGTTGTTAATCCTAGAATAAATTGACCAGGTTTAATCCGATCCAAATTATTCGAACTACCATTGCAGAACTCACGCAATGCTCGTTGTTGATTAATGAAGGCAACTTAAATTTCGAAACATTTAATTCTTCAAGTACAGGTCGACCCGCTCAAGTAGGGCTGGAGAATGAGTAAAATAATACCAAATATTTTGTGTGGATGTTTTATATATACATACTTTGTTGAATTAATTAAAAAGTGTACGTGATTGGAGTTTGATGCTAACTACTTGCGCAGATTTTATCACATAAATTACATTTCTTTTAAATTTGTACTATTATTATGGCTAAAAATATAAATATTGGTCACATAATATCAATTATCTAGGCCAATTAAGAGAATAATAGTACTTTTAAAAAAAATTAAAGTTTAAATTTATTTACGATTCAAATAAAGTTTAAATTGAGCAAGTTTATATAATTTAAGAAATTCTATTTTAATGTTAGAATCTTTTTTTAATTCGTTATTTATAATCTTCCTTTATCCTTACAATTTTTACTTTATTGCTAACTTTAAATAAATTTTCTCAAAGTTAAATTAGCAATACTAGATAGCTACATATGTATTATACAATTTATCTAAAAAAAGGGATTTCACAAATTTGTACAGAAATTTTAAAAAGAAAAAAAAATAAGAAAATGATCATTTCAAGCACAAAACTAAAAATTGCTATTATGATTATGCTCTTAATGAAGATCAGACGAAGGTCAATCAATCTTGTAATCTTGTTAGTAGATCTAACTTATTTAAAAATACATTTTTATAACTTGTTCCATTAGTTTAATTTTATGAAATATATATAAAATATCCAAAAAAAAAATTACCCTTCAAATATTTTATAGTTATTACTTAAAAAAGTTACCGAGTTGCTAGGAATACAAATTAATTATTAAATAATTAAAAAAAACCATATTGCAATGTTTATGAATTATTATAATCCTTTTACTATAATCCCTGTTTCACAGTTCAATTTGTACTTAATATTAGAAAAGATTATACTGAATTTGACCGTTCATTAATGAAATTGGCAATTTATCAAGATTAAAATAGGTTAATTATTCTCAAACAAGTATTAAAAATTATTAGAAAATCATTGAGGAAGCGGATTTACAATGTATTGGCGGTTATAAATTTATAAACTTAACTTTTAATTTGATATTTTCTCTGTCCCATTAAAATTGGTGTTTTATAAAATTTTAAAATCTAATTAATCCAACGTTGATCTATAAATAAAAAATAATGCTAAAACATAAAAATTATGAAATAAATATCATTAAAATGTGTGTTTGACTTACTATGTGATTCAACTTTTAAATTTATAAATTATAAATATAAATTATTAATTATATATAATTTACAATCAAATTTAAATATTTTTAATTTTAACTTTTATAAACCGCCACTTTATAAGGGACCGTAGAATTATTATTTTACCATTATTCAAATTAAATGCATATCTTTATTTATTGAAATCGATATTGAGTCAAACACAAATTTGTGATGATTTTCATGCTTACTTCACTACTACATGAGATTAGTTAGAACGCTATTTTGAAGTGAATCTTGTTAGTAAAAGAGTTTGTATTCCATAAACTAATGTATATGCTGTGGGAATATTATATTTACACACATACTATGATACTAAGCCACACATATACACTTCCACACAACACACATATTAGAGTATGCGATCACATATATAGAAAAGAAACTAGTATATATACATGACCCACATTCATTACTTCTCTTCACCACTTGGCAATCATCGTCTCATAGAGAGTTTAATTCAAATCGTGACTCTACTATGAACAAAAAGAATGTATAGCTCTTGCAATATACCACATTATTGACATCTCTCTCTCTCTCCCATCTCTCTCTCTCTCAATCTCTCTCTGGTTGAATTCAATTTGATTGAATGTTGATTTAGCCCTGCCTTCTCCGGTTATTCCTCCTCTGTATTATTAATAGTTTTTCAAAACAAAAAAAAACCAAAGATCATACTCTCATTAAGTGGATAAGAACTCTTGATCCACTCCACCATTATAGGATTTCTACATCTCTTCTATATCTTCTTCAAGATAAGTTTTAACATAAATTAATCTCCTTCATTTTTCCCTTCTTTTTCCTGCATCCATTTGTTTCACTTCAATGCCTCTCATTATTCAAAAGTACCATATTTTTATAATTTCTTGCTAGATCACTCACTTAACTCTCAAACTCATCACCACATTTTTTTTAATATTTATAATTATAATACATGTTGATGGATTATTTAAAAGAAAGGGCATGGAAAGAATCGAATGATCATCATGTAAATATTAGCCCTAGGTGTGTTTTCGTTCCCGGTCCGGTGATCGTGGGAGCGGGACCATCCGGTTTAGCGGTGGCAGCATGTTTGAAACAACGTGGAATACCTAGTATTATTATCGAAAGAACAAATTGTGTAGCTTCTTTATGGCAACTCAAGAGTTATGATCGTTTACGCCTTCATTTACCTAAGCAATTTTGTGAGCTTCCTCTCATGCCTTTCCCTCAAAGCTTCCCAACTTACCCTACTAAGCAACAATTTGTAACCTACTTGGAAGATTACGCAACAAAATTCGATATCAACCCGTTATTCAATGAGTGTGTGGAGAGTGCTGAATTTGATTCGAGTATCGGATTCTGGCGCGTGAAGAGCGTGGGAATGGTGAAGAATAGGGAGGAGGGTAGTGATCATGAGTTTGTTTGTCGGTGGTTGGTGGTGGCTACCGGGGAAAATGCGGAGGAGGTTGTGCCGGAGATTCGAGGAATCAAGGAATTTAATGGACAAATAGTGCATACAAGTTGTTATAAAAGTGGTGATGCATTTGGAGGGAAAAAAGTTTTGGTGGTTGGTTGTGGAAATTCAGGAATGGAAGTTTGTTTGGATCTTTGCAATCATAATGCTTCTCCTTCCCTTGTTGTTAGAGATGCTGTAAGAATTTATTTACTTTTTTTTATATATATATATAATTAACACATTCACGCACATATATATATTGTCTTTGATCAGATTCGAACTTTTGATATTCGGTAAAAAAATATATCCTGATTTATTTCGTCCAACATGAATTCATATAGAAATGAATTTTTTTTGAATTTTTGAAACTCTTTTTATCATGCATGTGTTGATGAATATAGTACTATATATAGATCAATATCTTTACTTTGTAGATACACTCTTGTTTAGGTATTAAAGAACTCCATGTTTTGTTTAGCTTTCTTGGAATTAACAAGCATGCGTTGCATTTTTTAGAACAAATGTTCGTTAACATAAAATATACATGAAGTGAGTGTGTTCCATCACTGTCGTCATCTTAGAAACTCCTTGCCTCCTTGGTATCTATCTTTTTAAGTAGCTTTTTTTTTTTTTTTTTATGTTTCGAATATTTTTAGTCTGACCTTTTTTCAATTGATTCGGGTTTGTTTAATTAGGTACATGTTCTACCAAGAGAGATGCTTGGAAGGTCAACTTACGGGCTGTCGATGTGGTTGCTCAAGTGGTTTCCTGTCCGACTTGTCGATACTTTCTTGTTGATTGTTTGTAGAATTTTGCTCGGAGATACTTCTAAACTTGGCCTTGTTCGACCACGAATCGGACCTCTGGAACTCAAGAGTTCAGCTGGAAAAACGCCGGTATTGGATATTGGGACACTTGATAGGATTAAAAAAGGTGACATCAAGGTACTCTAGCTACACCATTTGCAACTTCTGCATTTACATCATGTACGTAATTTATTTGTTTCATTTTTATCTAAATAGGAAAATCCCATGTTTGCATCGCTGATTGCTCGATATGAACAAACTAGGTAGTTTAGGCAGCTAAGAATAATAGTGGCTGGGAGCCTTGGAATTTAATGATATAAAATTGACTAAGCACGGCAATAATGCTCTCGTGGTACCGTCTATCCTTTATACGAGAGGTTATGGTTTCGAATCTAAGTAAGAATGTACATGTGATTTTATTAAAAATATCTTGATCGATCAGCTGATAAATAACGTGTACCTATCATTTGTATAGGTAGTTCCCGGGATTCAAAGGTTAACTCGACAAACTGTAGAGTTTGTAAATGGTGGAAAAGAAGATTTTGATGCAATAATCTTAGCAACTGGTTACAAAAGCAATGTACCGTCTTGGCTGAAGGTACTACTTAAATTAATTATGTACTCTCTGTTACACATTTTTTTTCTCGATCTTCTTCATTTTGTGAATTAACATTTTGTGCTTTCGTTCACCAGGAGAAGGAAATGTTTTCGGAGAAAGACGGGTTTCCTCGACAGCCATTTCCGAACGGTTGGAAAGGCCAAGATGGGCTATACGCAGTGGGGTTCACGAAACGTGGCCTCCTCGGGGCATCCATGGATGCTAGACGAATTGCAGAGGATATCGAAGGGTGTTGGAAAGCGGAGGTCAAGAATCTGACGACGACTTTGTCACGGTCATATTCACCCTAATCATAATCTTTTTGTCTTTGAAGAGTTAGTTAGGTAGTTGGCAAATTTTAGTTTTTGATTGCAAGTACTAAACATGGCCTAGCTAGGGGGAGAGTTTTGTTGTGGTATATATACATATTGTTGGTACCAAGAATTTGCATCTTCTTCATTGTTGGGGGGGTGGGAAGGGACCTCAAAAGTGTCATATATCGTACCAGCTGCAAGATTGTACACAGTTGACACTTATTGCACTAATTATGACATGGGAGGTGGGGAGGGGGGAGGTCATCATATATATTGGTTTTGGGTTTTTGAATAGTTTTGTTAGAGTTTTTTTGGAGATTGTAATGGAAATGACAGTGAGATAGGAGATGATTGCTAATCAAAAGTTTATATATAAATGAATGATTATGACGAAATTCGTATCAAAATTCTATATGATCACTGGACCATTTATGAATTATCATCAGATCATTACTATTTCTTCTGTCAAGTAGTTCGTTAGATTTATTATTCTCAATACAAGTAGCTTTTAGGACCACTCTGTATCAATTCTCATTCGCCAATATTACTTGCTGCAAATGCAGACAAATATACTGTAAAAATCAAGATTTGAACAATCTAATGCTACTGAAATTTCTATTTAAACCTGCATAGTGATTGGGTCATATGACATCGGCTCATATCTAACAAAATGAACATCTCGTAAAGTCAAAAGTAAGGAATATATATACCCTTCAACATCAGTCTTCAGTTTCACGATTGTGTTAGAACCGTTCGAAAAGGCCGTCACTAGAAGATCTAGTGAATGTGAGCTTTCTAAGTAGGGTTTTGGTCCTGGCAATCGCTTGTCAGGGACCGGTTATATAACAATCAGTTTCTAAATCGTTGGATCCAACGGCCCCCTTAGGGATGGGAACGGGTCGGGTTCGGCTCGGGTTTTGCAAAATCCAAATCCAAATCTAAATATTTTCGGGTTTCGGGTTTCGGATCGTATCGGGTTTCGGATCCAAAACTCAATATCCAAATCCAAATCCGTCGGGTATCGGATCGGATCGGGTTTTTTTCGGGTATTCAAAATTAAAAATAGTGTAAATAAGTTGCTTAACAAAAAAATAAAAAAAATTGTGTAAGTAAGTTAAAAAATACCGCTACATCCATGACAATTTATTTTCTCGATCTTTCCATATCTTATGTCTCAAAGATATGTGTATGTATAATACGTATTTATAATATACATTTATATATAATATATATATATATATATATATATATATATATATATATATATAATAGTGTATGTATAATATGTATTTATAATATACATTTATATATAATATATAATATATAAAATATAAAATATAATAAATAAAAGTCGGATATTTTTCGGGTTTCGGGTTCGGCTCGGGTTTTGATCGGGTTTCGGGTTTCGGATCGGGTTTCATGAAATCCATATCCATATCCAAAATCTTTCGTGTTTAAAATTTAAATCCATATCCATATCCAAATCCAAAATATCGGGTTCGGATCGGATAAAAAATCGGATTTCGAATCGGGTATCCGTCGGATCGGATTTTTTTCCCATCCCTAGGCCCCCTGAATTACAAAAAAAATTATTGTTCGCTATAATTTTCCGCGGATCTTGGATTATTACTTACACAGTTACACTGATGAATAAACAGTCCTCTAGTACTATTAATATACAGTGTCCTGCCATTGACCTTTCCCTCGACTGGTCCCTGACAATTTTTTTTAATCTCAGTCGTTGGATCGTTATCCAACGACTATGGAACCGATTATTAAATAACTGGTACCCTGACAAACAATTGTCAGGACCAGGACCCTTCTAATTATAGGCTACTTGCAACATATTCTTAACCAATATCAAGTCCAGGAGAGGGGTACTGTTCTAAATTCTAATGCAATTATGCAAGTGCTCCTCATATTCAATAAATTCTTTTTTCTTGACAAAATCTAAAGTGATTAGTTGATACTTCGGGTCATTTTCCACGAGAGACTAGTGCACCTAGACACCACTAAATTGTCATTAGATACTATTCTTAAAGTCCAGTAATAAAATATTTGCTATGAGTAATATAATGTGAAGCATGCTTTGATGCTGGTGATGTTAGATAAATACAGGTAAATAGTTAAGATAATTAGACGGTTTTGCATAGTTTTAAATACAGGTATAATTGAGTGCGACAAGTAATAAGAGTTTATCTTTTATCATTTCAATCATGATAATTTAAAAAAAAAAAAAAAAATTCTATGTTTTTTTAAGGAACTTAACTTTCTATGTGGTAGACTTGTAAATTACCTTTATAATTTTTTATATCAAATTAAACACGATTTTGAATTAGAGTTTTTGAATTAAGTTGTAATCTTAAATTTCTCAAACTGAGTTTCAAATCTTAAATTCATGATTCAGATAAACTAAAATTTAAGGTTATTCAATTGAAAAACTCGAGAGTAGATTTAATATCGGGAGATATATGGACCATATTAACACGTATGAATGTTCAACTTATTTGTCTTCTAGATAAGAATAAGAAGGTAAGATCGTTCAAAACATTAACAAAGACATGATACATGAGTGAAATTTTTTTAATTAATTTTATATATAAAGATAAAAAGAATATTGGTACCAAAAAGGTAAAATGTATAATTAGATGATAAAAGTAAACTCAGCAACCAATAAGTAACAAAATTAGAGGGTTAACAAAGTGAGGTGCACTACATTAAACTACAAACTTTAGTTGACTCTATTGCTTTCTTCTTTTTTATATTTCCAGAAATGTCATTAATTTGTCCTTGTTATAGCATAATTTGGTCAACTAGAATAATTAGCTAGTGAAAATACGTTACTATCATATAGTAATTAACCATAATCAGAGTGATTTGACATGTATAAACAAGTTTAATATTTTGGTGGTGGGTCGGTCACCTGTGCGCCACAAACACTAATCAGCTTCCAGATTCATAAGTAATGGAGATTAATTATTTTTCAATTTACGTAAACTATCATGCGGATTTAGACTATGAAAAGAGTCCACAATTAGATTGGATCAGAGACTAATTATCTTAACTGGAGTATTTATCTAATTGAAGCACAACCGCAGCACAATTTTTTTTAAAAAAAATAGGAAAATTCAATTATCATAGTTTTTTATTTAGTTTTTTTTTTTTGGGATTCTCTTTATATTTATATAGAGAAAATTACCTATAAAGTAAAGGGTCCTAGAGGGACATTTTTGGTAATATTAAATTTTTATCAATAATTTACATAAATACCCTTAAATTTGTGTTGATTTGTTTTAACCTCATGGTTCTAACCTGAGGTCATACTGAGGCACATGAAACCTATATATATAAATATTTGTAAACTTAACTTGAAAAAACAAAAAAATTATGTGAACTTATAATAATAATTATTGAAGTTTTTTTATTTTTTTGTTAGTTTTCATTTTTTTTCTCAATTATGGAATTTAATGTTTTTGTAATTTTTAAGTTATTAAATTATTTTAGGGATTTTGTTGAGATATCATTTTTAGTTATTAACTATGTCTTTTTTGTTAATTTTCTGTATTTATTTTCATGTAGTATATAATCTAGGGAATTTACCAAAAATACTACGTTTACTAGTTTTTTTTGCATAAATACTACCTTCTTAAATTTATTACAAAAATACGGGATGTCTACTTTTTTATTGCAAAAATACGGTCATCTTTTTATTTCATTTCCATTCACTGATCTTTATTTCTTCTATGGGAATCACACACATCGGGACTTTTATCTCCAACTCCGATCATCAACCCCATCTCCGTCTCCGTCACAGCTCTTCACCCCACCATCACCATCACCAACGACGACGTCTTCATCGCCGACCATCAACCAAGCCCGACCTCGACCTCCGGCGCCTCCAACCTCCATCTCCGACATCTTTCTCTAATCTCCATCTCCGATATTGGTTGATTTCAGTGAGATTTTTGTAATAACCTCTATTATGGTTTGTTCTCTGTCGATTTATGCAATAACCTCTATTTTGGTATAAGATGGTATGTGCATGTGTGTGATTGAGGTTGTACAGAGTTTTTAAGTATGGGGTGGGTTGCATATGATTGATTTGTGTTGTTTCGATTCTTGACTCTTGTTGGATTTTTGGTTGATTTTGGTTGCATGTGGTTGTTTCTAGTTATATTTAAAATATACTAAATTGTCAAAAAATTGCATATAGTTGATTTGGTGCTTGTAAATCGGTGAATTGTAGTTGATGGATATAAAAATTTAGAAATTAGATTTTTGGTATAATTATTTGTGAGAGCTTGATCCAGTCTGTTTTGCATAAATTCCCAAAGCCCATTTTGGTAACTGTCTAAAATATGCCAAGTTTTTTTAGTTTTTGATGAGGAGTTATAGGGTTTGTGATTTTACTCCATTTGTGTTTGATTTGCTTGTAATGTCTCTATTGCAGGAAAAAAGGATTAATCAGGCTGTGGAGGTTGTTAGAATGTTGTGTTCTCGCGATATGTATTTAAAGATTAGTACTTGTAATGGTTTAATTGAGAACGTTTGTAAGTGTCATGATTGTTTTGTTGGTTATGATATGTATAAAGAGATTTTCAGTGTGTTAGTGGGAATGGTGTGAGGATGGTTGTGCCGAATGTACATACTTTTATTGTGCGTAGGTTTGGGATGAGATGCCGAGGATGGGTTGTGAGCCAAATTATTATAGTTATATAGTGTTTTGATGGCGGCGTATTGTGAGGATGAAAGAATGTAGGATGCTTTGAGGGTATGGGAGGAAATGGGAAAGAAGGGTTTGGAGCATGATTTGGTTGCTTATAATACGATAATTGATGATTTAGTTGCAGCAGTCGGGGAGTTGGTGGTGGCAATGAAGGTTGGGGAGCTGGTGGTGGCAATGCAAGTTGTGGTGGTGGTTGGAGTAGAGGCAGAAATAGCGGCTGGAGGGGTTGATATGCAGCTACTTCTAATTCTGTGAAATACGTTCCTGATTCAGGGAGTTATGGCTTGGCTTGGTGTCCAAAGGTACGAAGGATTAGGAAGAAAATGAATAATCTAATGTGTTATCTACTTCCCTTTGTTAACTTAGTTTAGTTTTATTAGTGGTGGCGCAAGTTGTTAATGACTACCAAAGGTCTCTTAACCTTTTTATCTATAAATTGTGTTGTGTGACATTTTCAAGGCTTTAAATTATAAACTATGTGTATGCAGTAAGTTAGTGTGGTTATAGTCTGGTTTGTTTTACCAACTTCATGCTTTCATGATTCCTCAATATCTTGAACATCGATGAAGCTATGTTACAACTTAATTTTTTGTCTAGTCAAACTTATTTCGACTGAACAAAAACTTGAAAACTAAAATGGTATAAACTTGAATTTATTTACGATTAGGAGTTTGTTTTGTCTGAATTGGAACTTGTCAAACTCAGACTCCATTTGGGTTCAGCTTCACCTTACTTCCATATCGATATAGATTTGTATCGGAAATGGGAGTTTGACAACTCAAGCAATTTAGTAGTCAAGTCAAGTCATGAAAATTTTAGTCCAATCTTATACTACTAATTAAACAAACAAGTGGTGACAAAAAAAAAAATCAGTTCAATTTCAATAAATTCCTTTTATGTAGAACAGGCCCCGCAGGGACACCTATATCAAAATTTAGATTTTTTTGTTTTAAAATTTGAAGTTGCATTTGTGGTTGATTTTGGTTGCTTGCGGTTGCAAATATGGTTGCAAAGTTTCTGAATGTAGTCAACTCAGCGTAACCAATTGGAAATCTATTCTCTATATTAATGTGTAAAACCATGTTTTAATGGTACACAATAGTACCAAAATACCAAGTACCAAAGTACCAAATTTGGTTATCACTTAACTCGGGGTTCGATTCCTTCCAACTACATAATTATACAAGATTTATTTATTTAATTTAATTTCTTTAATTTCACTCCGTGTTCGATTCCCTATAGCCACATAATTAAATAGTGTTTATTTGTTATATACTTTTATCATTCAATTTTTACAAGTTTATATTTAAATAAAACTTATTAATTATATTTATTCATTTTTCTATTTTAATTTTTTTAATTTCACCCGTATTCAATTCCCTATAATTACATAATTTAATAGTATTATTTATTATATGTTTTTATCATTCAATTTTTTACAAATACATATTAAAATAATATTCATTAATTATATTTATTATCGATAATTTACACGTACCCGCCCGGCCCGTGCTTCGCACGGGTTACCGGCTAGTACTTATGGTTTATAATGTAGTATTTGGTTTCTTATATTTCTACTACTTTTGTGCAGAATGAAGTATTAAAATAACAACAATGACTATACATAAAGATGATGGTGTGAAGCTTGACATGCCGCTGAAGATACAATATTTAGAGTTGCAATGGATTAAAGCAATCTACTACTTTTTTGTTATAGATTAATGAGCTGGTTTTGTAGTTTTTGGACAAGTAATCCTAGTACTTCATCTTGTAATGTTTTTTATGATGCTTTATAAAGCTCTAGTACTTTTGTTTATGTAATGAATTAAGGTTGTACCATTGCGACATATTTATGTAACCATATGTTTTAGTTTTAAATGGAATTTGGTTGCGACAACTTGGTAAATGTTTTAGTTATGTTTTTTCTGTTAGTTTATCATATACTACTGTGAAGCAAGTGAGTGTAGTTTATCGTATCTCAAAATTCAGATTTACTTGTTTTAAAATCTGAAGTTGCATTTGTGGTTGATTTTGATTTCTTGTGATTGCAAATATAATTTAAAGTCACATTTGCAATTGATTCTGGTTTCAAATATGTTTGTTGTTCATTTAATACTATAGGTTGGTTCTTTTCAAACGCATCTCTAAGAATTTTAAATTTTAAAGCTGTGTTTGATTTTATTTGCAAATATGGTGCATGTGCAACTCTATGCATCCTTTATAAACGTTTTTCAAAATACAAATTCTTGCACTGTTGCATTTGGTTGCAAAGTGGTCGCAAAGTGATATTCTTGCAAAAAACTTTGCAATGAAAAACATTAAAAGTCCCTCCAATTGAAATAACACAATATTATACAACAAAACGCAATCGAAAATAACTTTTTCATGTTCTTGTAAAAAAAGAGTAACCATTGAATATACATGATTGCATTTTTGGTTGCTTTTAGTTGCATTTCATTGATTTTTAGCTTCCTTTAGTTGCAAAGTCATATTATTGCAAAAACTTACAATCATCATTTTTTGTTGCTTTTAGTTGCCATTTTGGTAGCTTTTGCTTGATTTTTTTTGTTCATTTCAGTTGCTTTTAGTTACGTTTGATTGCTTTTATTTCATTTATTTCTATTTGGTTGCAAAGTCCAATTACATTTATACAATTGCATTTGCTTGATAACTTTTGTACAATTTTGAGATGGGTGCCCCTGCGGGGCTTATTCTACTTAAAAGCAACAAAAAATACAACTGTAAACTGGAAATGTTGAGTGTAAAGTTTTACAAGAATATGACTTTACAACTAAATGCAACCAGAAGCAGTCAATTGCAACTAAAATGCAATAAAAATCAGAAGATCGTAAAAGTGCAAACATAAGTTAAAATGTTTGTAGCTTACAGATGTACTAAGCAACTCCACACACAATCAAGAAACTCAATCTTCATTCATTTTTGTAGACACAAATGATCTCAATATGTATAAAAAAAAATAAGTGTCTTGTGATCACTTGGCAAAAATATGTTAATACAATCTTATAAAGCATATACTAGACCATAACCAAGCCATTGTGCAACCAATTTTTCATAACCATGAATGCATCATCAACATCTGCAACTTCTTCCACATACTGAGGTTGGTGAACAAACTCGTGACCTCTTCCCTTGTAAATTACCACATTAGACAACATCTGCAACTTCTTCCATATACTGAGGCTGGTGAGCAAACTCGTGACCTCTTCCCATGTAAATTACCACATTAGATCCTTCAGCGATGTTCTTCTCAATTTCTTACAAGCCACTAACCGAACAAAGTGGGTCATTGTCACCTGTAATAGATAGAACGGGCACCTTGACACTCGCATCAACATTAGGTTTAACTCGAGTGCCATAGAATGAGACTCTAACCCCAAAACAAGCACCTTATCTCGTGCTAGCACATCAAGTACTCGACCTCCTCCAAAGAAAAACCCCAGAACACCAAGCTTTTTTGAGATTCCTGCAGCTACAAATTAATTAAAAAATATAACAATTTGAGACAATTCAACCAGGTGATCTAAATTGCAAAACTAGTGCATAGAACATTAAAAAAGTTCAAAGCTCTAATATCATAACAATTTGAGCCAACTCATCGTTCAAAACCTCATTTGCAACCCACAACCACTAATATAACACAATGAAAGTAGGTGATCTCACTTGCAAAACTAGTGCAGAGAACATTCAAAAAGGTTTAGAAATTGCGATAACATAACAATTCAAGTAAATTTATGCATCGAAACCTCATTCACAACTAACGGCAGCGACTAAAAATAAAACAATGCAACCGGGTGATCTCACTTGCAAAACTAGTGCAAAGAACATTAAAAAAAGTTCAAAACTACGATAACATAACAATTTGAGCCAATTCATGCTTCAAAACCTCATTCGCTACTAACGGAAACTAAAAACAACACAATGCAACCAGGTAATCACACTTGTAAAATTAGTGCAGAGAACATTTAAAAAAAGTTTAAAATTCCGATAGCGTAACATTTTGAGCCAGTTCATCGGTCGAAACCTCATTCGCAACTAATGGTGACTAAAAATAATACAATGCAACTATGTGATCTAAATTGCAAAACAACAACACACAACATTCAAAATTAGTTCAAAATTGTGGTTGCATAGTAATTTGAGCCAATTCATTTTTTGAAACCTCATATGCAACTAACGATGACTAAAATCAATACAATGCAACTAGGTGATTTAAATTGCAAAACTAGTGCACAGAACATTCAAAAATAGTTCAGCACTGTGATAGCATAGAAATTTGCGCCAATTCATTTTTCGAAACCTCGTTCGCAACTCAAAACAACTAGAAATATGGTGCAAATTTCTAGTTGACGTGCAACTTGACGTGCATTTTGAATTCTGTAAAACAACCAAAATTGATCAACTTTTTAAATCGAACAATTCAACAAAAGACTTTTTTTTTTTTAGATAAGCAAAAGTTTATTGAATACGGAAATAGTACAACTAGGCAGTGAGGCATGCACAAGAGTTGCAACTGCTCTCAGGAAACAGAAGTCTTCAACAAAAGACTTAAATCGCGTACTACAATATATATGCAACTAAAATCAACCATATGCAACTATTTTTGCAAGCTTTTTTTATAATTTAGTAAATCTGAATATAACTACAAACAACCATATACAATCAAAATCAACCAAAAATAACAGTGTGCAACTAAAATCAACCATAAGCAAAATTAACTAGAATTAACCCACTTACAAACAACAAAAACCAATTTTACCAAAGCAACCCAAATCACTAAAAGCAACCCAAATCCAACAAAAATAAACTAATTTTGAGATAGGTGCCCCTGCGGGGCCTGCTTTACACAAAAGCAACCAAAAATGCAACTAAAAACTTGAAATGATGAGTGCAAAGTTTTACAAGAATATGACTTTGCAACCAAATGCAACCAGAAGCAGTCAATTGCAACTACAATGCAATGAAACCAAAAGCATTAACAACCAAAATCAACTTAAAGCAACCAAAGCAACCAGTTGTAGTGGCATACAAAAATCGACCTCAACACATCCGGAAAATTACAAAAAATTAAAGTACAGTAGCAAATCAATCACTGCAACCAAACACAATTTTTATTTTCATTTGAATCAACGAAAATCAACTAATTTCCACCCAATCAAATTACACTAAGCAACCAAAAAAATGGGATTACCAAAGATGTATCACAAAAATCAACTCAAAGCAAAAAAAACAACCAGTTGTAGTCTTATGCAAAACACTACAACTTATATATATATACATATGTCAATATATAAGAGAATTTACAAAAAAAATCTGCCTTACCTTCTCCGATCAACAATTAAAAACTCAAAACAATTAACTTAAGTATTTAAAGTCATCAAAAATTGAACTTAAATAAAAGTCCAAAATTTCGAAAATCAAAATTAATCCCGTTGATTTGTTTGAACAAACGAGGATGGAGGCTTCAATTACGTTGATGTGGTGGTGGTCAGCGGCGATTTGAGCGGGGAAGAAAGAGGGGAAGGTTGGTGGCGGTGGAAAGATAGCAGGGGAGAGAGAAGAGGGACGCGAGAGATAAGAGATAGATAACAGAGTTTTCTAAAGAGTCCGTATTTTTGCAATTAATATACTAGGATACAGTAAAATTACAATTAGTAAAAAAGAGTAAAAGTAAAAATGCAAATTTTCACTTTTTCTAATATATTTATGAAAAAAGCCCTATAATCTATAATCTTTGCAAATTAAATATTTGGTTTTTTTTTTGTGTTCCCTATTTTTAGTATGATTTTTTAGAATTTTGTTTGATATTAAATTTTTAAGTATTTCTTTTATTTATTTATTTTTTTGAAATATTTTTTTCCTTAAAGGATGTTTATTGGTTTTAATGTAAATTATATTTAAAATTTAGGATTTTTTTATTATTTCATATATTTTATGTTTTTTCTTATTAGGTTAGATGTGATATGGTTGAAACATGTTAGTATCATGTAATTAAATTTTTAAATTTTTTTTCATGTTTTTTTATTTTAGTTTAGATTTCTTTATGTGTACTATATTGGAGTAATTTGTGGTCTTCAATTTTGTTTTAAATTAGAATTTGTTCTAGAGATTATATTTTGTTAAGGTTTGGTGTCATTTCCAATCATTTTGTGTTTTTTACATTTTAATGTTTTTCTTAATATTTTCTTTATAGAATTTTTGTTGATTGTGTGGTTAATTGTATTTTTGTTTTTGTTTTTTATATTTTTGTTTTAATGATTTTCTTGATATTAAATTTTTAAGTATTTCGTTTTCTCTTTTTTTAAAATATTTTTTTCCTTAAAGGGTGTTTATTGGTTTTAATGTAAATTACATTTTAAAATTTAGGATATTTTTTTTAATTATTTCATATATTTTTTGTTTTTTCTTATTAGGTTAGATGTGATATAGTAAATTTTAATTTTTTTTCCATGTTTTTTTCATGTTGATTTAGATTTCTTTAGAGCAAGGCCAGTTGTGCTAAAATAGATGGAGCTATTGGTATAATATAGCACCAAAAATTAGTTTTTGGTGCTAAAATAACAAATGCCTCCAATGGTTTGTGCTATATCTTGTTTCATATTCAACTAACTTTTCATGTACCCCACATTTTTTAATACACATTTAACTTAAGGTCATAAAGTAAAGCAAATGTAGAAATGATTTCCCTCCTTTTTATATTCTCCACTCACTTTTTACCTTTTTAGGGTGTTTCAAAATATAGCTCAATGTTATAGTTTGTGCTATATATATAGCACAAATTATAACATTGTGTTATTTTAGCACAAACTATAGAACATCATTGGATTTCAATAGTTTGTATTTGGTGCTATAATATAGCTATAGCACAAGATATAGCACACCATTGGGTGTACTATATTGGAGTAATTTGTGATCTTCAATTTTCTTTTAAATTAGAGTTTGTTCTGTATAATATATTTTGTTAAGATTTGTTGTCATTTCCAATCATTTTATGTTTTTGTTACATTTTAAAGTTTTTCTTAATATTTTCTTTACATAATTTTTGTTGATTGTGTTGTTAATTGTATTTTTATTTTATTTTTTATATATTTGTTTTAATGATTATCTTGCAAATTATATATTTGAACATTTAGCCTAACATATATTTTAATATATCATATTTTTTGGGGTGTTTTTTTTCTATTTCATTAGATCGATTATATAATATACTTGAAACATGTTAGAACTTATTGGTATAAGTGTTTAATAAGAATTCTTCAGAACTTTTTGTTATAAGTGTTATATATTTTTTGTTAAATTTTGGTGTTGTTTGTTTAAATGTTTGTTTTTTTGTTTATTTTGTTCATTGTTTTTGTTTGTTTACTTTGTTTATTTTTAAAAATGATGTTATTTGTTAACAGTGTTGGTTTGTGGTGCAACAACTTTTTCTCTCTAGTGCGTTTTTCTTAAGTGTCTTGAATTTAATAGCCATGACGACCAAACCATACCATCAAAACCTCCTTACGCTAATTACATATAGAACATAATTTAAATGTATCTATCTATTCTATTATATTAAAGCCGAAACATTAAAAGTTTGGTTGGTTGGTTGGTTGGTACCTGTTGAATTTACCTAATTACCCTTCACCCAATTAATATTAATATTATCAATTACACTTTTTAATTTTTATTACCCACCTTACCCCCATTACATTCACATTCAGACATTCCTTAATATTTCACATGTGGGAAGCAATTTTAGGATTGGCCAGCCTTTTCAGTTCTTATTTAACCTGTCAAATAAGTTTTTTTAGGATAAATTCCAAAAAGGAGAACAACAGTAATTATAATTTGTTTTTCAATTAGATAAAATATAAAAGATATTATATTTTATCTGAAAAATGAAATTACTTAGTTATTAAAAAAAGGTAACATGTTTAACCTGAAAAAGGAAATTTATTAGTAAAGTAAAAATTTTAGTTAAATAAAATATAAAAGAAGATTTTTAAAAGGTAATACGTGACATAATTGAAAAAAGAGATATTTTAGTTAGAGAAAAGAGACTATTATACTAAAGCCGAAACATTGAAACTTTTGGTTTACGGTTTGGTTATCCTATTTATTAAAATAAAAGTTTTGGTCTTCGGTTTGGTTATCCTATTTATTAAAATAAATAATAACATAATATAATTAATGGTAACTAACCGATTGCCTTTTTCACATTTACTTTTAGTTGAATATATTGCCTTTTATAAACACCTAAAAAATCAATCGCATCATATCTTTCAATCATTAATATTTTCTTTCTAATTAAAACATGCTACCATTTTGATTTAAAACTAATCTTATAATCATTAATATATACCCGAAAATATCACACCATATTTTTTCATTATTAATAAAATATATTAAAAATCCGTATACATTATTTATATTAGGGAAACATTAGTATAAACCGTAAACATGAGTATATTAAATTATATTAACTTAAAATAAAAAATATTAAAAATAAAGATTATATAAAAACATAATTGTAATATTTAATAAAATTTATAACATAATAAAGGAAACCCGTGCATCGCACGGGCATTGAAAGTTTGTTGGTTCGATTTTCGGCACGGTCATCCTAATTATTAAAATAAATAGTAAAATAATATAATTAATGATAATTAGCTGATTGCTTTTTTTTTAATTAAAAGGGGTTTACTTTTAATTGATTGATGATATTACCTTTTATAAACACCTAAAATATCGTATCTTCCAATCAATAATATTTCTTTCTAAATAAAACACATTAACTTTTATTTTAAAATATAATCTTACAATAATTAATATATACCCAAAAGTATAACACTATATCGTCTAATTACTAACAAAGTATAATAGAAATCTGTACACAACGAATAATGACCGTTAGATTTTTAGTAAAAAATCAAAACCATAAGATCTAATAAGATATATTATATGTTTAAATTAATTTACTAAAATTTCAAGGTTCGAATTCGACCTATTTTTTTAACCATCAACGACATATTTAACTTAAAATTCTATAATATAAATTTTAAATCATGCATATCATTAACTAAATTTATATAAATTAATATAAAATAATATTAAAATAATTTTTATAAAATAATGATTATATAAAAACATAATTATAGCATAAAAAAATTATAACATATTAAAAGAAACCCGTGCATCGCACGGGTTATAAGCTAGTACTATTATATAAAAACCGAAACATTAAAAGTTTTGGTACCTGTTTTTTGGTACTAAGTGAATTTACTTATTTACCCTTCATTAAAAAGAAAAATATATTCTATATATGTACTATTAAAACACCTAAAATAAATAATAACATAAATAATTAATGGTAATTAGTCGATTGTCTTTTTCACATTTACTTTTAGTGGAAGATATTACCTTTTATAAACAACTAAAAACATCAATCGTATCATATCTTTCCATCATTAATATTTCTTTTCGAATTAAAACACGTTACCTTTTTAATTTATAAGGAAACATTAGTATAATTCTTCATTAAAACCTTCATTAAAAAGAAAAATATATTCTATATCTATGCTATTAAAAAACCTAAAATAAATAATACGGAGTAACATAAAATAATTAATGGTAATTAGTCGATTGCCTTTTTCACATTTACTTTTATTTGAAGATATTACCTTTTATAAACAACTAAAAACATATATCATATCTTTCCATCATTAATATTTCCTTTCGAATTAAAACACGTTAACTTTAATTTATAAGGAAACATTAGTATAATTCTTCATTAAAAAGAAAAATATATTAAATGTCTATACTATTAAAACACCTAAAGTAAATAATAATAAAAATAATAAATGGTAGTTAGCCGATTGCCTTTTTCACATTTACGTTTAGTTGAATATATTACCTTTTACAAACACCTTAAAACATCAATCGTATCATATATTCCAATCATTAATATTTCCTTTAAAATTAAAACATGTCACCTTATTTAAAACTAATCTTATCGCACCATATTTTTCAATTATCTAATAAAATATATTAGAATTTCATATACGTTATTTATATTAAGGAAATATTAGTATAATTTGTAAACATGAGTATATTAAATTATATTAAATTAAAAATAAAAAATTACAAAAATAATTATTATATAAAAACATAATTATAATATTAAATAAAATTTATAACATAATAAAAAGAAAACACCATATCAATAAATTTTATTTATAACATAATAAAATTTTATTATAATTTTATAAACTTATATCTACCAATCAATAATATTTTTTCTTAATTTAAACACGTTAACTTTTAATTTAAAACATAATCTTGCAATAATTAATATATACCCAAAAATATCACAGCATATCTTCTAATCACTAACAAAATATAATAGAAATCTGTGTACCGCGAATAGTGACCGTTAGATTTTCATGCATATCATTAATTAAATTTTTATTAAATAATTCAAGTTAAAATTAAAATAAAATATTGTAAATAATAATTATATAAAAATGTAATTGTAACATAAAAAAATTATTACATATCAAAAAATATATGTGCATCGCACGGGTTATAAGCTAGTATATTAAAGTTCGGATCTATAAAAACACTGTTTTCACTAAAAACAAAATTATTAATTTTCTAATAATAATTTTTATATAATGTATGTATTTTATCAAAATTTTCCACTACATAAATTAATTGCTTCTAAGTTGTTATATAATGTATATATTTTTATCAATTAGAACTTTAGTATTATTATAACTAGAATAGTTAAAAATTAGTAGTTTTATTTTAAGGATAATATATATTTAATGATGTGAAATATGAAAATCTAATATTTCAAAAGTAAATAAAACACTAAAACAAGGTTTATAAAATCAGAAATTTGCCTAATTTCGAAATATGACATAAACTGAAACAATATAAATGTGTTAAAGATAATATATATATATATATATATATATATATATATATATATATATATATATATATATATATATATATATATATATATATATATATATATTTGTTAAAGTTCTAAGGGTAAATAATTAAAATCAATAGGTAACCGTACCGACCGACCAAACTTTTAATGTTTCGGCTTGTATATAATAGTATAGATTTTTAATAATGATTACAGTTGATCATATATATGTAATCATTATTAAAAATCTATACTATTATATAAAAGCCGAAACATTAAAATCTCTAACTAAAATCTCTATTTTTCCAATTATATCATGGACGATTACCTTTTTCAGCCAAAACATGTTACCTTTTTATTTTTCTTACTAAAATCTCTTTTTTCCCAATTATATTACGGGCGTTTCTAGTTAATAAAAATAAAATAATAATATCATAATACTAATTATTAACCGATTACCTTTTCAGCTAAAACGTATCATCTTTTCTATTTTTTTCAAATTAAATTCTTTTTTTTTTAGAAATATCACGGGTAACATTAATATCCCATTTTCTAAAAATACTATGAGCAATTTTATTTAATAAAATAACATAATTAAATTATAATTACTATAAACTATACCTTTTTCACATAAATCATGTCACTTTTTTAATTTTCATGTTAACTTTCTATTTTCTCTAACTAAAATCTCTATTTTTTCAATTATATCACAAGCGATTCTATTTAATACAATAAACTAATAATATTATAATATTAATAATTAATCGATTACCTTTTTCAGCTAAAACGTATTATTTTTTTATATTTTCTAACTAAAATCCCTCTTTTAATGAAAATATCTAGAGTTGTAAACGAACAGAGTTTTAACGAACAGCTCGAGCTCGAGCTCAAGCTCGAGCTCGGCTCGATAAGAGCTCGGTTCGGCTCGAGCCCGTTAAGAGCTCGGTTCGGCTCGAGCTCGAGTCGAGCTCGAACAAGATTTTTGCTCGTTAAGCTTAACGAGCTCGAGCCGAGCTTTAGGGTGTCCGGCTCGAGATCGGCTTGGCTCGAGCTCGGCTCGTTAAAACTCGAAAAAAAATTAAAATTTTTGCTTTTTATTTTTTTATCTCCAACCAAATTAATTTTTATTTTTTGAAAATTTGGGAATATCACTAAATTAGATATATCTTGACATCCATATGGTTGAATCGTTGAGAAATATTTTTTAAAAAATAGAAACAACAATTCGTGACACAGCATTAGTTACTAGTACTAGTTAGAATAGTAGTGATCTACTAAGATCTCCAACCAAATTAATTTTTTATTTTTTTTGAAAATTTGGGAATATCACTAAATTAGATATATTTTGACATCCGTACGGTTGGATCGTCGAGAAATATTTTTTTAGAAATAGAAACAACAATATGTGACAAAGCACTAGTTACTATTACTATTTAGAATAGTAGTTATCTACTAAGATCTCCAACCAAATTAATTGTTCGCGAACAGCTCGACCTCTGATCGAGCTCGGCTTGGCTTGAGGCTATTCGTGAACAACTCGAGTTCGACTCGGTTCGGTCAAAGCTCGGCTCGGTTCGTTAAGAAATCAGCTCGGTTCGTTAAGATCAAAGCTCGGTTCGGTTCGTTAAGGTCAAAACTCGGCTCGGCTCGGTTCGTGAACAGCTCTAGAAATATCACGGACAATATTAATTTCTCTTTTTCTAAAAATATTACTAGTAATTGTATTTAGTAAAATAACGTAATTAAATAATAATTCCTAAAAACTAATCGATTACCTTTTTCACCTAGAACTTCTAGAACATTTTACCTTTAATATTCTCTAACTAAATCCTCTCTTTTCCCAATCACGGACATTCTATTTAATAAAATAAAATAATAATTTTATAATTGAGAAAATGACCAAAATACCTCAAAATGAGGTACCCCTTGCCCAAAATGCCATTTTTCGGAACTGTTGACCTAGAATACCCACGCAACACGCTACTGTGTGTAGCGTGTCTCAAGGTACTGTTCATCTCCCCCCGCTGTCATCTCTCTCGTTTCTGCACAATCTCTCCCAAGCGCCGAACTCTCTCCGCCATCCTCCGCCTCTCTCCGGCCACCTCCGCCATATCTGAGCATACCAAACAAACCACCACTGCTTCCTCTTCGTTTTAGTAATTTCATTTTATCGAATCTGGCCCCGCAGGGGCACAGACGAGATCGTCGGAAAAAATGAGGGAGAAGAGAGGTTCGATTTTGGGGGTTTTAATTCCATTAAAACAAATGATTTAAGGTGGGTATAATATTGTAGATCGTCAAAAGACGATTCGGACCATGTATAACACGTTATGGGAGAGTACCTGTAGGCTGTGAACTGATCGAAAATCGCCATTCTAATCGCCAGAGCGAGCTTTGGAGAAGATGAGGGATACACATATGACAAATGCGTATCTGCGGATACGCATGTGTCAAATGCGTATCTCAAGCTACAGTGAATGCCCTCCTGCTTGCGTATGCGCGTGTTACTCCTTACACAGTAGCGTGTTTACAATACACTCCACCCCTAGTAGCGTGTCTCCTTGATCCTCCACTACCAGTAGCGTGTCCCGTGGGTATTCAGGGCCGCCCGAGTTAGCGGTAGGTATTTTGGTCATGGATGTTTAATTTGTGGGTATTCTGGGCCTTCACCCTTTATAATTACTAACAATTAACCGATTACCTTTTTCAACTAAAACCTATCATCTATTCTATATTTTCTAACTAAAATCCCTCATTTTCTATAAATATCACGGATAATATATATATATATATATATATATATATATATAGGGTCATGTTCTAATAGAAACTAACTTAGAATAGAAACTAGAAACTAAACCTAAATTAAATATTTCAAGCTAATCTAATGATCAAATTAGGGGTACCCCAATACAAAAAACGTTTAAAATTATTGGCTCTATTCAACAAAAAATTAAAAAAAAATTAAAAAAAATTAAAAAAAATTTGTTCACGTGATGACGTGGCACGTGAACGGTAACTTTTTTATTTTATTTTTATTTTATTTTTTTTATTTTTGTTGAATAGAGCCAAGAATTTTATAAGTTTTTTTGTGAAGGTGTCCCTAGCGGGACCATTAAAATAAATGAAATATAATTTATTTAGTGTAGGTTTCTAGTTTCTATTCTAAGATTGGTTTCTATTTGAACGCTAGCCTATATATATATATATATATATATATATATTAGCAAATCATCTCATAAAAAAATTTAAGCCTCCAAAATTCATGTTTTAAAAAAATAATTTAAATTAATAAAAAAAATCATATAATATTAAAAAAAAATCCGTGCATCGCACGAATTTTAAGCTAGTTTATAATAATTTGATATTTATGAAAAATCAAAAATATTAATTAATAAATAAATTAAAATATATATATACATAAATTGTCTATAAAAATTTTCGTGAATTACACGGTTAAAAAAATCGTATGTAATAAATCATTCCCTGATTTCTTCTACTGAAATCTAAGACATAGAAACTGAAAGATCAACTCTTTTCCATTCACTCAAACAAATTTATTTCATAGTAAAAGAAATCTCGAAAATTCTTTCTAAAACCTTATTTTTCCGGATTTAATTTTCCTATACTTGATCAAAACTGCACATTCCACCATGGTTCAAACTTTTTAATCACTTTAATTGTCATTTGATTACATTACAGTATAATATAATATTTCAATTTTAATTTTATAACCAACTTTTTTCCTTCCAACATTAAGATCAACCCACCACTAAAATAAAATTGTAAAACCTTTTTGAACTAATATTAAATTTTGACTTTTATTAATCGGATTGAAATTTTATGATTCACAATTATACATGGATCAATTTATATACGTATCTATAGATACATATCTAAATTTTGCTCTATAGATACATATCTAAATTTTGTCATGATGCATGCCGGCGTGCCGCCTACAATCTGCGGTGGCAGTGGCGAATACAGGATTTTAGAAATGGTGTATCACCGTCTAAGATACTTATTGAAAAATAATTTAGGGATGTAATTTTAAATAAAAAAAATTCTAGCCCAAACTATACAGGACATGGAAGGTATAAAGAGCCAAATTTTAGTAATAATTTGAGGGGACAATGTATATATATTGAGTTACAGAATAAAATTGAAACTTGTTATGCATAAGCTCTGTTCTAAAAGTCGGCGATTAATCGGGATTAATCGCCGATTAATCGCTGTTCGGTAGGCTACCGTAATGATTAATCGTTGTTCGGCTAAAAAATAGTTTTTTCAAAAATCGCTCAAAAGTCGGTCAAAATCGGGATTAATCGGTCAAAAATCGGATTAATCGGTAAAATCGGCCTCATTGATAAAAAATTGAAAAATTTGTAGAAAAATTAAAAAAAATCAAAATTCAAAAAGAATAAAATTGAATAAATTTTTAGAAAAATCTTATTCTCATATACGAAATTAATATTTTAAACGGTTAAATCATGAATTTTATCAATTTTTTCTTTCATATTGACCCCAATTCAAAAATTAGATCTTAAAATTTATATATACTTTAATAATGCTATATATTTTAAATATATTTGTATAAATATATGATAATTATTCATGTACAATAAAAATAATAAAATAATTATATTTAAAAATAATATTAAATTAGCTCCGAATAATAATCCGATTAATCATTCCGATTAATCCCCGATTATTCGATTAATCCCTGGACAATACCTCCACCGATTAAGTCTGATTCCCGCTTTTTACAATACTGTGCATAAGTAGGATAATAGAGATGGAGATTTAGGAAAATAAGAAAATAAAGCATAATTTATATAAATCGTAATAAAAAAAAATCCTTTTCTTGAAAATATAAAGGTGTGTCACTTGACACACCATGCACAAGCATAGAGATCCGCCGGTGTGCGGTGGCGCATCAGCATCAATGGTTTAAGAGATTGTTGGCCTAGGGGCTTAATGACTTGCAAGTGGGGGCGCTTTTGCCCTAGCCGTTGATTCCCCGACTCTACACAATGTTGTCTTTTGTGTTCTCATAATTATATAAATAAAATGTTTATAATTCTGTAATATTAATTTAGTTAAGACTCTTAAGAGTTAAGATTAGGCTTGCTACATATAGAGATGCACAAAAAGCTCGAGCTCGAAAATCTGGCCCGGCCCGATCCGGCAAATCCCGATCAAAGTCCGGCCCGGTCAAGCCCGGCCCGAGGGCCTTGAACGGTCCCTATATTTTTGGGCAAAGCCCGGCCCGGCCAGGCAAAAGCCAGGTCTAAGCCCGGTCTTTTAAAAAGCCCGGTCTTCGGCCCGGCCCGATTAAAAGCCCGGTTCGACCCGAAAAAGCCCAGGTAAAATTCGATTATTCTAATATACTTACATAAACATTTATGTATTTACACTTCCTATAAATATAAAAATAATTTAAGTACATATATATTTACATATTCATTATTAATAATAAGATTATTTATATGCATATATTACTATACATGAACGAAAACAAGTTAAGTACACGTGTAATCAATTAATATATCATCAAATCAAAAAGTAAATCGATAAATGTAATATTTGTATCAGCAATATAGATTGTTTAACACATGTCTCCCATTATTACATAAAGAACATTCTTATATAACATAAAATCTCTATCCGATTTGATCCCGGAAAAAGCCAGATCCGACCCGGCCCGCTTCAGGCCCGGAAAAAAGCCCACCGCGGCCCGCTTCAAGGGCCTAAACGGGCTCACATTTTTCACAGAAGCCCGGCCCGGCCCGGTCAAAGTCAAAGCCCGGGCCAGGTTTTGACAAAAAAGCCCGGGCTTTTCAAAGCCCGGCCCGATGGACTTTTTGTGCATCTCTAGCTACATATCCTTACAAAACATGCAACTTTAAATTAAAGTCCTTGTAGGTTAAGAAACTAAACGTGCTGATTAACACAATTGAAGTCAGAGGCGGATTTAGGGGATTTAGGGGGGTCCATGGCCTCCGAGTTTGGAATAAAAACTTTGTAGTATGTATATTGCATGATTGTGTTTGTAGTGTAGTTGGTTAGTGGTTATGCCTTCTTTGCTGGCAATCAGGGTTCGATCCTGTCCTCCTTGTTTTTGCTTGAATTGAACACGAGTAGCTACACAGTTGGCCAATTATTTAGACTATAACTAAGCTAGTCTGGTCCAAAACTTGCACTTCAGCACATACAGTTTTCGGGATAGTAGTGTTACATAACATATTGTCCCACAACCATTGCATTGCATGTGATTTAAAAAAAATAATATTGTACCGCATAAACTTTATATGGTAGGGGAAAATTACCAAAATGTATCGGTGTCTCGTACCGTAAAAAATTTTCGTTGTAGGGTACTGTATTTAGTGCATTCATTTATTTCTTTTTCTTTTTTCTGACACATTGTGGTTTAGTAATTCTTCAAAAACCATCGAAGTGGGCTTGCCATTTGCACCACTTTATTCTTTTTAAAATTTGCATGCATTTAAATATCATTTAAAATATTTTTTAAATATCATTTACAGTATTTGTTAAATATCATTTAAAATATTTTTTAAATATCATTTAAAATATTTTTTAAATATCATTTAAAATATTTTTGAAATAGTATAGCCAACTGCTACAGAAACTTTATGTGGTACGTGTGTACAGTAGATTTTTGATGTGAATATAGGGGCCCATTTTGATAATTTTCCCTTACCACAGAAACTTTCTAGCCGTACCGTGAAAAGTTTCTGCGGTACGATACAAATTTTTTTTAAATCAGGACGATTGGATGGTTGATTCAACGGTTATCGTTGGTCCTGGAGTATTGCGGAAAGGGGTCTTGAATGCAATACTGATAAAATCGAATCTTTAAATCAACAACGAAGATAAAGATTATAGATTATCAGTAGATGTATGCAAGCAATAAGTGAAACAAGATTTCTCACAAAATAAATGTTTTATTTATTTTGTGTGAAGTGTTGCTACAACCTGGAGAGAGAGTTTCTCCAGCTTCGATATCTCAAGAGATACAAATTGCTTCGTGTGCGTACATGAATAGAAAAGAATCTAAGATGTATCTAAGTAGACTAAGATACTCTGTTGTCTCTATCGCATGGGGTGTTGAGCTGTTGTCGTTTTCAAGTGGCAGCTCATTACAATTTGCACACCCATGTGACTTTCCCAAATTGCTATACAGACAGGATAAACCTTATAAGTAAAGCAACCTAGATTCTTTCTATTTCTAGCTAATACAATTCTAGTAGATGTGGATATTACATACTCCTCGAATTGATCAGCCTTGTCTTGTGAATCTCTTAAGCTTTTGTCGTAGTCTTGCAGGTCTGCTACAAAATGATAGTGTGTTGCAGCAAATCTGTTTCTTGAACATGTAACCTGTCACGTGCTTTGACTGAGAAAATACCCAATTCAAATAATTCAAGGTGACAGTAACCTTAACCGTAGAGTCTGCTGTCAAAGGAATATTCAGTGGTTGACAGTACGAGCTCCCGCCAATGTTGCTATCGGAACTCCAGACTTGCTGTCAAGTGTGAGAATGTCACTGTCTCTTGCTTCAGCCAATGTTGCTGTCAGATGTAGCTTTGTCGTGACTTTGCAACATTTGTCTTCTTGTAACTTTACTGTCAAGAACATTGATAAGTGCATATTTTTGCATATTTTTATTACCTATTTACTGCTTGAACTCATAATTTAATAATTTATTTTGTTGCATTTCAGAAAATTCGTAAATAAATAAAGAAATGGCAAAATAAAGAAATAAAGAGCAAGGAAGGGAAAAAGAGGAAGAAAAAGGACCAAAAAGAAAAAAAGGAAAAGAATTAGGAGCTTGGAGCAAAAGGAATATCTCAAGACAAGTGGAAGGTGGAGATCATCCCAACACACTAAATAAGTGTATGGCCAAGATCCACTCTACAAAGCTTAAAGGGGAAGGAAACAATTAGATGGATAGGATTTCTCCACCACATTATGAAGGTGTAGGGCCAAGATTAACCCAACACACCCCTAAACCCTAATTCTCATCCTATAAATACCCCATCATCCCCCTTGTAAAAAACAACTTAGAGTAGAATAGATTTTAGTGTAGTGTAGTTTTAGGATAGATTTAATTTCTTGTTTTATAGTTCTAAATTTTGTAAACACTCCTCTTTTCATTAATGCAAATTTTCATTTTCTTTAAATTCTTGTCTTGCTCTTTCGTTTATGTTTGTTGAGTATTGAATACGATAAAAGAATACAGAGGGGGGGGTGAATGGATTCTTGAACTTTTCTTCTTCGAGTCTATGTAGCAAGAGTGTTTATGTGTGCAAGATTGAAGGTGCGGATAAAGAATAACATAAAACACAATATCACTTTAATCTAATGTATTATTAGATAAAGGTTGCTACAATCTGTGAATACAAATGATAGTATTCTCAGCTTCGTTTTTCTCAGAGAGATACAACTTACAGTGTATGAAAAACTTGACTAACAAAGTTATAAAGTTAATTGACTAAGGAAGTGAGGCTGTATCCTTATAGAACATGGATACACCCTACTTACTACAAATAAGGTAGCTGAACAAAAAACTTTCTAGTCTGTCTATCCTTTTTGAGTAAGTGTCCAAATGGTTACAGATTTGACTTTGCAAAGCCTGTTCAGATCCACTTCTTTAGCCCCTTGTCTCTTCTATATCTCTCCAAGCTTCCTTGTAGGCTTTCCAGATCACGTTACAGATTGTGGTCCATAAAGTGCATTGGCTTGTTGCAGGTTTCTGACTTGTACAATTTCTTCAGTATTTTGTCTCCAAGAATGTATTCGAGAAGTGACTAAGTAGTTGATTCGAGAACTAGAATTGACTTGATCGATAACTCTGAGTTCTCGAACACTGTTATATTGACATATCGAATTACTTCTCGAATAGCTCTTTTCTTCAGGATTCCTTGAGTTGTCGAATAGAACACTTGACTTGTCGAATCCTTGAGATATCGAATAGCTTTCTGAGTCTTTGAGATATCGAATGGAACTTTGACTTGTTGACTCCTTGAGAACTTGAATACTACTTTGACTTGTTGACTTCCTGAGTTCTCGAATAGAGTACATAGACATATCGAATCTCTGAGATATCGAATGAGATATCGAACAGTGTATTCAGAGATATCGAATAGTGTCTTGAGATATCGAATCCCTGACTTCTCGAATGCTGGACTTCTCGAATAGACAAATATACTTCTCGAATTGGTACTTAGGCAAATTCTTCATTTCTTCAAATCCCAACTGTGATTATTTGACAGTCTTTATCTTCTTGCTTGAGGCATGAACCTTGGAACTTCTTTCAAGCATTATTCTAGACTCTATAAGTACAGTTACACAACTAGGATTTGATGCCTACTGCAAGTACAATACAAACAGAAACTCTACAACTAGAGGTTCCCTCAGTTAAGAGGTCATGTAAGTAATGCAAAGCATTACAAACAATTAGGCTTGTTATTAGATGTATACAGGCATGCCTCTGTAACTAACAATCTCCCCCAAATTGTGAGTGAGACCCTTAGTCACAATTTCATGTCTTATAACAAGCCTAACATACATAAAGATAAAACTTGAAAAGTACAGGTATGAAATTTGATTGAGCACATGAATAAAATCATAAGATGAATAATCTTACAGTATGATGAAATACTAGCCATTCTCATTTGATTCCATCTCCATTGCTTTGGCTTGTAGATCATCATATGCTTTCTGTTTTCTTTCTTTCTCCTTTCTTGCATTATCATCCATGGCCTTTATGATCTCTGCCAAAGCATCCAATTCTTCAAGCATGATAGAGTCTTTGAAATCTTCAAGTACTGGTTTCAGAATGTTGGCAGGATAGTGACTGAGTAGGTTCATTCTTATATTGACATTATCTCCATTTCTACTCCTATACTTCACCACGTAGGGATTGAATTGAACTCTACACAATCCTTTTGCCCTTAGCTTTTCTGGTTCAACTTCCAGCCTATCAATCTCCTTCTCCCTTTCTAGCCATTTCTCAAAGCACCCCTTTCTTATCTTCTCAGCATAGTCTCTCTTCATCTTTACAAAATCAATCAACTCCAGCTTCCATACTTTCTCCACTTTGTCTTCAGAATTCAATAATGCAATGATTCTTTCTATTTCATATAGCTTGCCCCAATTTTGACACTGTCCTTGTTTGAATTTCTTCTCCCTTCCGTCAGTATATTTAATCTCAAGGCAGTTATTCATAATGGCAGCATAGTAGATTCTTTGAGCTCTTAGATATTGCAATTGGTCTTCATCAAAGTCTTCATCTAATGGTTGGAGTTTTAAGCCTGGATAGATTGTCAGAGTCCTTGATTTGGATAGCTTTGGTTTCCTTACAGCTTGTTTGAATTTGATCCTTTTTACATGGTTGCCTGGCAGTAGCATGTGACCTTTGTTTGTAGACCATTGTAGTATTCCATTAGCAGTTTGCTTTTTGAAACACACAGATGGTTTCTTGACTTGAATCTTCTTCTCTTCTTGAGGTGGCAAAACAGTTGCAGAAGCCATAGATGTAGATTTTGCTAGGTCACTACTAACAGTATTCACCCTAGACTTAGGGTCTTGTGTTGTGGTGAGGTTACTGTCAGCAATGCCTAAGGCTTGCTGTTTTCCACTCTTCTTTTCATATACCTTTTCTCCACCCTTGTCATCATTCTTCTTTCTCTTTTATCATCCCTTTTCTTCTTGTCATCACTGCCTTTATATCTCCCTTGATCTCCACCCCTGCTTCCACTTTTATCATGATCATCCTTGTCTTGATTTGACTTTCCACCTTGAGCAATAGGCTTGAAGTCTGATTGAGAGTTGATAAACTTCACCAGAATGTTAAGAGCCTCCTTTTCAGATTCAGATTTTCCACTCCTTGAATGTAGAACTCCAGCCAGAAACTTTATGGTGGACATGTTGTTTGCTTTTAGATGTTGGCCAAATCTGAAAGCAACAATGTCTTGATCCTTTTCATATAGAATACAATGAGGCTGAGGAACTACTTGAGGCAGTTGAGATTTCATGCACTTGGTGAGAATCTCTTTGAGCATATCATTGTCTGGTGAGTTGTTCCTTTCTATCTTCTTGATGATTGTTCCAAGTTCAGAGCTAGACAGAATTTGAAAGGCTTCAATGTGGATGTGAAAGAGGTTCTTGGCAGTGTGAATTAAGATTTCTCTATCATTCGAAAGAATGATGGCATGGGGATTGGTTTGCACAATTTCTCTTCTCATTACAGTGACTAGAAACACATCTTGCACAAGAAGCTTGATGTAGTCAAAGTAATGGAAATTGGCTCTTTTCCTTAACTCTTGTAGATGCTTCAAAATGGCTATGTCATGGTATAGTCTAGAGTTTGCAGTTTCTTGACATACCCTTTGAGTAAGCACATTTCTGAATTCTAAAGGTTCAGATTGAAGGGATTGTTTAGCAATGTCAGGGATGTCAAATTCATACTCTGACTTCCCTTCAGTTTCAGATCGCTTGGCAACTTCATCTACAACCACTTTCTTCAGCTTGTCATCCTTGGATGTAGATTTCTCAGACTGAGATGACTTAGCAGTTCTTGGTTGGCCACTGTCATTGGTTGTAATGCCTTTGGTTTGAGATTTCTCCCCCTTAGTCTGAGGCTCCCCCTTAGATTTTGAGTTCCTTGTTATCCTCTTCTCCCCCTTAGGCTTGTTGTCAGGCACAGAGGCTGTAGTAGGAGCCTTTGGAGTTAAAGATTCTTCAAGTAGAGGGATACCCATGTGCTTCATCATGGCAGACAGCATAGATTGTTGATCCAGAAGAACATTAGCAGTAGTAGTGGCTTGAGTGTTCAATTGCTCAGTTAGATTCGTAACCTTGCCTGCCAGATGGGCATTGGATTCTTTGAGAGACACCACCTCCCTTTCAAGAGTATCAACCTTGGTGAGCAGTGTAGTGGCCTTGAAACCAGTTAAGGATTGATCTTGCAATCTTTTCACTTCAGACTTGAACATTTCATGCACAGGGACTTCAGTGACCAGCTTGTCTCCATACTGATTTTTGAACAGTGTCCTGAGCATAGCATTGGCCTCTGTAGTCTGGTCAGATAGATTTTGAAATCTGTTTCCTAGGCCTGTGACTGTGTCTGTGAGTTTGGCTAGGCCATTGTCCATCTTGGTGCAGGTGGTGTTGCAGTGTTTGAGATCCTTGACCACACTGTCTAATTGAGGAAATTTAGCATCAAAGGCCCTCTTTACTTCTGCTACTGAAGTGGCTGTCTTGTCACACACCCTGTTGACTTCAGTTTTGACTCCCTTGCCAAGATAGTGTGCAGCCTTGAGGAAACCCTTGTAGGAATCATTGACAGCTTCATACACTTCACCAGGAGACAGGGATTTTACATTGGAGCCCAGTGAAGTGATGTATTCCTCTCTAAGATATTGAAGTGCCTCACTGAGAGTTACATCATACTTTCCTTGCAGCCAGGCATCTGCATTGCCATCTCTCTCAGCATCATCAATAATCTTGGCCTTCTGCATCTCCACATCATCCCTATGGCATAGTAGGATGGCCTCATAGTCTGGATTAGAGATGTTGGAGGTGACAAGGTTCTGAGCTATTTTTACAAACTCAGGAATCTGATCCACAATTAAGCTTTGAAGTGCTTCAACCGTCAATTTTTGTGGAACAGACCCTGATCGTGAAGCAATGTCATGTTGCACAGGCTTCAGCCATTGTGACATAAAGTCAGAGCTAGAGCTAGGTAAACTAGACTCCTCAGTTACAGATGCAACTTCTGTAACCGGATGGATTGACTCTACTACTGGTGTCTCCACAGAAGTGGGATGAGTTACACCAGCAGTTGACACAGGCACAGAGTCTCTAGTAAAAACTAGTGAAGCCTCTGTGTTTGTGATGGTGTCATTAGGATATGCCCCAGCATGCATTCCCTCACCATCTAAATGTGGGTCCTGGGTGGTGAGCAAAGTGTCATGCACTAAGTCACTTGAAATTATTGGCTCATCAAGAGAAAAGAATTCTTAATGATCAATGCCTTGCATCTCAGTTGCCTGAGTTGAAGGTTCCAAAGAAATTTCAGTGTTAGATTCTGGAAGAGGAGTGTCTTGTAGAGTAGATTTTGGCAACTCCCCCTGAGAGATAGAAGGAGTTTCAAGTGTGATGTGCTCTCCACTCAGTGTAGTGCCAGCCTTATCACTCCCATGTGTTGACTCAATACAAGAAGGTGTATTGGGGAGGATGCTTGATTCTATAGATGCACCCTGTTGAGAGGATACATCTAGTGAGCTATTTGCCCCTGATTTTACAACTTCAGCCATTTGTGTGACTGAAGAGGTGGTCTTAGTTTTCTTCTTCTTCTTTGGCCTTTGTAAGGGTGACTCTGGTTCCTCACTTTCTAGACCTAGTTCAACAGCTAATGCTGCTTCAGATAAGATATTCAAGGGAGCAGACATTACTTCCTTTCTCTTCTTGTTACTAACATCACCCTTTTGAGAGGATGATGTAGTTGGTTCAGTAATTGGTACAGTGTTTGGTTGAGAGGGTTGGTTAGCTAGCCCTGGGTTAGCATTTTGTTCTACTTGCTTGGGCTTAGCTAACTCAAACTTAGAGGCAAATGTTGGCATGTTGTGGGGGTAAGTTCTAAACAAACTCTCCATATGGGGAGTTATGTTAAGTCTTACATCCACATCATTCCTAGTCTCCAAATTACCAAAAATGAGTTTGGTCATGGATTTAGGATAGCCTATTCTATTTTTATTCATCCTATCTAATTCAATCAATTTATCATCTAAGAAATTAAGGACAGATTGAATAAAACGAGGGAAGAAAATTTCATTACCTCTCTTAGCTGAATTCTTACCAAGTCTCCCATACAGCTCCTGCAGAATGATGAGACCAACGTCTATCTTCTTTCCATAAGCTAAGGCATAGCCTATTTGCTGTGCAGGAGTACTGATTTGGTCATAGCTAGATTTTCTTGCAGTGAAGACTTGAAGAAGTGTAGCAAACACATAACTCCATTCCTTCCTCAAATGCTTCCTGTTCAAGTGCCCAAGACTGATTCTGTCTGCATATTTGATGAAATCAAAGAAGTCTTCTAATTCAGCATTTGTAGCAAGTGGGTCATACACCTCCCCTTTGGTACCCATCCCAAGTGCCTCATTCATATCCTCTGTGGTGATAGTGAGATTTTTGTCTTGAATCTTGCAGTAGATGATGTACGAGGATATTGCAGAGTCAAGAGCCACCACCTCCACTGTAGCAGACTGCCAAAACTGTTCTAGAATGTCGAGGTACAGATTTGGGTTAACAGATAGAGCATTCTTAATGTACGATTCAGACATCCACTTCACAAAGTACTTGAAATTGGCGTTGGGTGCTTCAACATCACTAGTTAGAGCAATGAAATTGGTGTTGAACTTTATTGTTGCCATTTGTGTGTGAGAGAGATAGAAGAAATCGAAGGTTGAAGAAGAAATTTAGCTTTTGCAGTTAGGGTTTCAGAGGTTTTGGGAGTTTGGATTCTTGAGAAATCGAATGAAATGAATCGAATAGATGTGAAGTTGTAAAAGTATGAAGTACTTGAATTGTCGATTAGATGTATGTTCTGTATTGACAAGTCAGGCATTCGAGAAATAGAAAACAACTATTCGAGAAGTCAAGAAAGGCTTATTCGATAACTCAAGCAGGTTGTAGCTCACAGCTGGCAGTTATCCAACTTAGAAATAAATATAAATTAGGTAAAATATGTTTTTATGAGTAATTCTGAATTCTGAATAAAAATCCAAAATCGGTTAAAATTCAGCGAGAAATCAGCATTTTCAAATGATTCGAGAACTCAAATATAGTATTCGAGAACTCAGTCAATCGAGAACTAAAACACTATATTCGACAAGTCAAGGAAACCTCTATTCGAGAACTCTAAAAGACTCTATTCGAGAACTCGAGAGTGCTCTAATGAGACTTGTTAGAGATGTCGAATAGTGAATCACTTGAGAAGTCTGACTTATCGAATTATACTCATAGTACCAGCCATATTCATTGAAGAATATTCTAGTAAATTAAACAGTGATTTTCTCAAAATTTCACAGAAATTTCAAGTTAACAAGAGAATATGATTTTCAAAATATGCAACAGATTTGAAATATTTATAAATCATATTTCAGCCAACACTTACTCCAAAAATATTGAGAATTTAGATAAAGTAAGTGTTTACTGCTGCAACAATCTAGATGTTGTATTCACTTAGCCAGAATCTGAAGAATTCAGCATTCCAATCTCACTAACCAACCTTGTGAAGGTGGTTTCATCTAATGGCTTAGTGAATATGTCAGCTAGTTGTTTGTCTGTAGAAACATAATGCAACTCAATGGTTCCATTAGCTGCATGTTCCCTTATGAAATGATATCTGATGTCAATGTGCTTTGTCCTAGAATGATTGACAAGATTGGCAACTATAGAGATTGCACTTGTGTTGTCACACATGATTGGAATTCTTTCCAACACAAGTCCATAATCTCTAAGTTGATTTCTAATCCAAAGCACTTGAGCACAGCAACTTCCAGCAGCTATGTATTCAGCCTCAGCTGTAGAAGTTGACACAGATTGTTGTTTCTTGCTATACCAAGAGACTAACCTTTGTCCAAGAAACTGGCAGCTACCTGAGGTGCTTTTCCTATCCACTCTGCATCCAGCATAATCAGCATCAGAATAACCAACCAGATTGAACCCTGTGTCCTTAGGATACCATAGTCCCAAGTTTGGAGTGCCCTTCAGATATCTAAAGATCCTTTTTATAGCAACCAAATGTGATTCTTTTGGATTTGATTGAAACCTTGCACACAAGCATGTAGCAAACATGATGTCTGGCCTACTTGTAGTGAGGTAGAGTAGAGAACCAACCATGCCTCTGTAGACTGAGATATCTACTTTCTTGCCTTTAGCATCTTCATCCAATTTAGTGGCAGTGGCCATGGGTGTCTTTGCAGGTGAGCAGTCTTCCAAGTCAAACTTCTTCAATAAATCCTTGATATACTTGGTCTGACTGATAAAGATACCATCCTTCCTTTGACTGACTTGCAACCCAAGAAAGAATGTCAACTCTCCCATCATACTCATCTCATATCTGCTCTGCATGAGTTTAGAAAATTTCTCACACGGCTTCTCATTTGTAGAACCAAAAATGATATCATCCACATAGATCTGAACTAAGATAAGATCATCACCATGCTTCTTGTAAAACAATGTCTTGTCCAGTGTGCCTCTAGTGAATTGATTTTCAAGAAGAAATTGTGATAAAGTATCATACCATGCTCTTGGAGCCTGCTTAAGTCCATACAATGCCTTAAGCAATCTGTAGACAAATTCTGGGAAGTGTGGATCCTCAAAACCAGGTGGTTGTTGCACATAAACTTCTTCTTCCAACTCTCCATTCAGAAATGCACTCTTGACATCCATTTGATATACTTTAAAGTTTGAATGAGCAGCAAATGCCAAGAATATTATGATGGCTTCCAATCTAGCAACAGGAGCAAATGTCTCATCATAATCACTGCCTTCCTGTTGAGAGTATCCTTTTGCAACCAACCTTGCTTTGTTCCTTATAATTACACCATCTTCATCCATCTTATTCTTTAGAACCCATTTTGTTCCAACAATGGTTCTGTTCTTTGGTGCAGGCACAAGTTCCCATACTTTGTTCCTTTCAAATTGATTCAGCTCCTCTTGCATGGCTATAATCCAATCTGGATCCAACAGTGCATCATCAAGTTTCTTAGGCTCAACTTGTGATAGAAAACAGCCATAGAGGCACTCATTCTGAGTTGCTCTCCTAGTCCTTACTCCTGCATTAGGATCTCCAATGATTTGCTCTGCAGTGTGTGATCTATCCCATTTCCTTGAGTGCTCAGCCTGATTTCTCATTCTTGATGTTGCTTCATCATCCACATCATGGTCATTCTCATTTCCTCCCCCTGTAAAGTTGCCACTACTCACAGGTGTGTCTTGGATGCTTGTTCCTTCACTATTGTTTGGCACAAATTCTTCTCTTGTATCATCATTCACTTGAGTTTGTTGAACTTGAGTTTCAACTTCAGTTTCAGTCTCTTCATCAGAATCATCTAGATTATCAAACTTCAATGCATCTTTATATTCATCATTGGCTTCTTCTAATCCAGATAGTTTGTTGTCATCAAATGTCACATCTGTGCTTTCCATAACTTTCTTTTGACTGATGACATAAACCTTGTATGCAATTCTTTCCATAGAGTAGCCAAGAAAAATTCCTTCAAATGCTTTTGCATCAAATTTTCCAACATATTCAGAATTATCCTTCAATACAAAGCATTTGCTTCCAAAAGTATGAACATACTTAAGAGTGGGCTTCTTTCCAGTCATCAAATTATAAGGTGTCTTTCCAGTGTTTTTGTTGATGAGGGTTCTGTTCTGGATATAGCATGCAGTGCTTACAGCCTCAGCCCAAAAACATGTAGGCATTTTTGCATCAAGTAACATTGTTCTAGTAGCCTCAATTAGAGTTCTATTCTTCCTCTCAACAACTCCGTTTTGTTGTGGAGTCCTTGGAGCTGAGAATTGCTGAGAAATACCATTCTCTTTACAGAATGCTTCAAGTATGGCATTTCTGAACTCTGTTCCATTATCACTTCTCAGTGCAATCACACTTGCATTGTTGGCCTTTGCTTCCTTGTCAACTTTCTTTAAATGCTCAATGATTACTTGTGGAGCCTCATCTTTTGATGCCAGAAATTCCACCCATGTATACCTTGTAAAATCATCAACCATCACCAAGGCATACTTCTTTCTTCCTAGTGACATAATGTTGACAGGCCCAAACAAATCCATATGAATGAGTTGTAGGGGCTTGGTTATTGATGTCACTGTCTTTGTCTTGTGGCTTGATCTTTTCATCTTTCCTTTTTGACAAGCCTCACACACTCCTTCTTGACAGAATTCGAGTGTGGGCATGCCTCTCACTAACTCTCTTTTGACTAGAGAATTAATGGCTTTGAAGTTCAGGTGTGATAGTTTCTTGTGCCACAGCCAACAATCTTCATTTGATGCTTTTGAGTAAAAGCAACAAATTTTGTCCTTGTTTGCAGAATCCATATTGGCTACAAACAGGCTTCCCTTCCTTACTCCAGATAGAGCAAAATCACCAGTCTTCTTGTGGGTGATCAAACATTCATCTTTGTCAAAATCCACCTTGAATCCCCTATCAGTAAACTAACCAACACTTAGCAGATTATGCTTGAGCCCCTTGACTAGTGCTACATCTTCAATGATGACATTACCAACTTTCAACTTGTCATATCCCAATGTGTTACCCATGTTGTCATCTCCAAAAGCAACCATTGGGCCAGCCTTTTCCTCATATTGTGATAGCAGGGCCATATCACTAGTCATATGATTTGAGCATCCACTATCCAAAATCCACATGACCTTCTTTTCACTTTCTTTGCCCTGCAAACACAAAAGTATTACTTTTCCTTTGGTACCCAAACAAGTTTGGGTCCATGTGACTTAGAAACAGTTTTATCATAAACAACATGCTTGTCAACTTTCTTGGCATTAGTCTTCTTGTCACTGTTAGAAGTCTTAGATCCTGAGGCTTCAGACTTAGGTGACAGAGGTACCTTCCTAGCTTTAGGAGGACTTGAAGACTTTGACCTGGTGTAGTGTGTGTGAGAATTGTGACTGATACAACCATCAATGAATTGCCTTCTCAGATTGAAACAACTAGTCATTACATTCATATTGCATGGCATACAGTCAAATTTATCACAAAATGGTCCATCTCTATGTCTTAAAGGCACAGAACAATCATAGAAAGGTTTGGACACACTACCAACAGGTTTCTTGCATGCATGAGTTAAATGATTGGTACTGAAACAGTTCTGACAAGTTTTCCTAGGGGCATTAGGCATATAAGCATAGTTGTTATCCTTGTTAATCCCTAACTTGCCATTTCTGTTCTGTTTCTTCTTAGTCACTTTCTTTTCTGATTCACTCTTCCCAGCTGAAACAAACTTAACAAACTTCTTAGGTCTTGGCCTATCAACTACTGGCTCCTTGTCTTTTGACTTGACACTCTCACTCTTGGATGATGCTTGTTGTTCATTTGATTGTGCCTCATCCTCATCATTCAACATTTGTTTGATGAGTAAGGCATCCTCATCAATTTCAAATGTTGGTTCCTTAAAAATTGGATTTTCAGTCTTTTTCAAAATGTGAGGCACTTCCTCATGAACAACTGTGTCATCTTCAATGACAGCATAGCCTTTTCTCTATTTAAGAGTGTCATAATCAAGTCCAATAGCAGCCTTGGGTTTTGCTTCAATTTTCTCACAGTAGGATTTCACTAGACCAGATGATTTCTTGAAAGTTTTTAGTTTGAATTCATTTTCAGCTAATTCATCCCTAAGAGCCTTTTCAACCTTACTAGCACACAACACCTTATTCTGCAGATATTCAACTTCTTTCTTAAGGTTTTCTGTTTGCATAGCAGTTAGCTCAAGTTCCTCATTCTTTTTTGTTAACATTTCATTTTTAGTAGACAGTTTAGCAATCTCTTCATTAGCAGCAGTCATACTAGTATGAATGTTAAACATTTCAACAGATAGTTGTTCAATCATGCATTTATACTCTGAAACAGACATGTCTATAGTAGTGAGAGATGGTACCTGAGGGTCTGATGGAGATGTGTCATCCTTGGAATTGGCCATCAAGGCATAATTGCAGAATTCTTGCTCCTCTCCATCACTGTCAGAATCATCCCAACACTTCCCTTCAGCTATGTAGGCCTTACCTTGTGTCTGTTTTTTCAGAAGGGCCTCATACTTAGCTTCAAGCTCAAGATAATCTCTATCCTTCTTTTTAGGCTTCTTGCATTCACTGGCAAAATGCCCTAGGTCATTGCATCTATAGCACCTTACAGATGACCTATCCACATGGCTGGTTTTAAACTTATTCTTGTTTGGTTTCACAGGTGCCTTGCTTTTGTTGAATGAATGGTTTTGGGTTTTGGGTTTGAAGGGTTGATTCCTTTTGAATCTGATGTTTGGAAATTTTCTGGCCATGAAAGCATATGAAGTGTTTTCCATTCCATCTAGTTCTTCAAGAGTGTAAAACTCTTCTTCCTCCTTCTCCTCAACAGGTTCACTTACCTCAGGTTCAGTTTCTTCCTCTTCTACTACCTCCTCTATCCTTAACTGGCTTGTGGATGCTTCTAGTTCTTGAATCGATTTGTTGACAATCAAGGCACACGATGTGTTTACCATTCTACCTTGATTGGCTTGGATAGCCCTTTTCTGAAGCAACTGAAGCTCATGAGTTTTTAAAACTCCATAGAGCACATCATATGTAACTTTGTTCAAATCTCTTTCCCTTAGAGAAATGACCCTTTGCTCTAGATGGTTTGGTGAGGATATCAGAAACTTCATGTTTAACTCCTTGGTACTGTAAACCTTCCCATTCATCTGCAACTCAGTAACTAGCTTGTGAAATCTCTCAAACATCTCAGTAATGCTTTCCTTGGGCTGTGCCATGAAAGCCTCATACTGTGTGACCAGTATTTGTTTCTTGTTTTCCTTAACCTCATCATTTCCTTCACACAACACCTCAATGTGATCCCACATTTCTTTGGCAGATGTACATGATGCAATGTTTGCAAACATTGACATGTCCATGGAGTCAATGATAAGCAACATGAGGTGGCTGTCAAGAGCAACCTTCTCCCTTTCTGATTCTGTCCATTTTGATGGATCCTTGGCCTCATAAGATCTTGGGATAGTTGTGGTTCCAACAGTCTTCTCTGGTATCTCTTGTTGTGGAACAAAAGGACCATTCTTGAGAATCTCAGGATACAAAGGATGAGAGGCTTTGATGAACAACATCATCTTTATCTTCCAGAGGTTGTAATTCTCTTTGTCAAACTTAGGGACCTTCACCGTTCCTGTAGTCTTTGGTGTATTCGAACTCATGATCGTTTTTCTGTTTTTGTAACAGCCCGCTCTGATACCACTTGTTGAGTATTGAATACGATAAAAGAATACAGAGGGGGGGTGAATGGATTCTTGAACTTTTCTTCTTCGAGTCTATGTAGCAAGAGTGTTTGTGTGTGCAAGATTGAAGGTGCGGATAAAGAATAACACAAAAACAATATCACTTTAATCTAATGTATTATTAGATAAAGGTTGCTACAATCTGTGAATACAAATGATAGTATTCTCAGCTTCGTTTTTCTCAGAGAGATACAGCTTACAGTGTATGAAAAACTTGACTAACAAAGTTATAAAGTTAATTGACTAAGGAAGTGAGGCTGTATCCTTATAGAACATGGATACACCCTACTTACTACAAATAAGGTAGCTGAACAAAAAACTTTCTAGTCTGTCTATCCTTTTTGAGTAAGTGTCCAAATGGTTACAGATTTGACTTTGCAAAGCCTGTTCAGATCCACTTCTTTAGCCCCTTGTCTCTTCTATATCTCTCCAAGCTTCCTTGTATACTTTCCAGAGCACGTTACAGATTGTGGTCCATAAAGTGCATTGGCTTGTTGCAGGTTTCTGACTTGTACAATTTCTTCAGTATTTTGTCTCCAAGAATGTATTCGAGAAGTGACTAAGTAGTTGATTCGAGAACTAGAATTGACTTGATCGATAACTCTGAGTTCTCGAACACTGTTATATTGACATATCGAATTACTTCTCGAATAGCTCTTTTCTTCAGGATTCCTTGAGTTGTCGAATAGAACACTTGACTTGTCGAATCCTTGAGATATCGAATAGCTTTCTGAGTCTTTGAGATATCGAATGGAACTTTGACTTGTTGACTCCTTGAGAACTCGAAAACTACTTTGACTTGTTGACTTCCTGAGTTCTCGAATAGAGTATATAGACATATCGAATCTCTGAGATATCGAATGAGATATCGAACAGTGTATTCAGAGATATCGAATAGTGTCTTTAGATATCGAATCTCTGACTTCTCGAATGCTGGACTTCTCGAATAGATAAATATACTTCTCGAATTGGTACTTAGGCAAATTCTTCATTTCTTCAAATCCCAACTGTGATTATTTGACAGTCTTTATCTTCTTGCTTGAGGCATGAACCTTGGAACTTCTTTCAAGCATTATTCTAGACTCTATAAGTACAGTTACACAACTAGGATTTGATGCCTACTGCAAGTACAATACAAACAGAAACTCTACAACTAGAGGTTCCCTCAGTTAAGAGGTCATGTAAGTAATTCAAAGCATTACAAACAATTAGGCTTGTTATTAGATGTATACAGGCATGCCTCTGTAACTAACAATGTTGCCTTGCTTCGTTATTTTCGTAAATTTGTTTAGTGGACAAAGTAGCGAAATGCTAACCACTTGGGGTTGAAAGTAACGGTTTTAATTTCTTGTTCTTAGTTTGAAAATCGTAATTATGCCCCTTTAAATCTCCATTTTATTGTGGGCCATTGATTTCTAAATCATCATTTTAGTATAATTATAATTATAATTTCGTAAGTAGTCTCTTTAATTTCGTACTTGATTTACAAAAAAAAAAAATAGTTTTGTCAATTTCCAGGATTTTGTTCTTCTGTCTTTATTTTTGTTTAATTCGAAGCATAGTTCTTTTACTCTGTTCTCTCCCCTATTTTTATTCACTGAACCCATCTCCCTCTTTTGTTTTCTTCTTCCCTCCTTCGCTGTAGCTATAAACACGAGCTCAATCTCTCTCTCTCTCTCTCTCTCTCCTTCTTTCTTTCCCCACATATACAACCCCCCTCCTTCCCCTGTTTTAATCGAACCCAAAAATCCACCGAGTTTTGTTTTCGTTTTGTTCTGAGTTTCGTTAATTTTCTGAGTAGATGAGTTGCTGTTAGTTGAATTTACTGAGTTTGTTTACCGAGTTGGTTCGAGTTGCTACTGAGTCGTTCGTTTTGCTGGTTTTGGTCTGTATTTTTGTGTTGAATTCGCTGGTTTTCGCTGGTCTTTGTTCTGCGTTTGGTTGCTAGTTGCCTTCGTCTGTTTTTATGTTTAGTCTGCTTGTTTTACAATTTTGGTAGTTGAGTTTTCGCAGTTTGAGTTGTCCGAAAGCTGAGTTACCGAGTTGTTGAGTTCGTTGTTGGTAAATACAGAGATTTCTGGTTTTCGTTTTTTTTTGTTTTCTGGAGTTCGTTTCTGGGTTGCTTGTCGACGAATTCGCGTGTTTTACTGTTGCTGTTGCAGTTGAGTGTATTGAGTTTGTTTGTTCGTTCCTGGATTCAATGTTTTTCGAGGAGTTGATCTATTTATGCTGCGTTTCTGAGTCCAGTCCAGTTCATTGCAATTCTATTGATTATGTTGAGTCTGTGCTTTTGAATTAATTGTAGTTTTAATTGTGCTGTTTTATTCTGTTAACAATGAACTGTGCTGAGTTTTGGGTTGTTGGTAACTTTTGGCTAGTTTAATTTACAAAGCTCTCATGTTGAAATTTTTCTAAAATTTCTGTAAATAATTTCTTAGAATAAAATATAGTTTTAAATTTGAAAATAGAATTTTTAGAATAATTTAGTTCTTGTTATTTTCGCTTTTAATTAATCAATTTAGAAATTAAATAGTTGTTAATTTTCTTTTAAAATTAGTTTAAATTTTCTTTTAGGAATTAAATAGCATAAAATCAAATTTTCACAAAACCGTTTGTTCTAATTCGCCTAAATTAAAAGTTAAGGTTTGCGAAAATAAAATTAGTCTCTGTTGATCGATATCTAAAATACTAAAACGAGATCATGCGCTTGCGATTTTAATTGTCATTTATTTTAGCACATCAAGTTTTTGGCGTCGCTACCGGGGACTAATTATTTTTCGCGCCTTAATTTTTAGTTTTTCGGATTAGTTTTATTTCTTGCCTTATTTTTGTCTCGTTTTTTTAGGAAAGTTTGAAATTTCGGGAATCTTGTCACGGAGCTTGGAACAAATTGGAATTTTTGGAAGCGTGCTTTGGTAACCCGTATTTCTCTCTTTTCGTTTTTATTTTATTTTAAGAAAATAAAAAAAAAAATTGAAAAATCCAAAAAAAATTAGTTGTAAATACATAATTGTTGCATCATGCATTTAATCACTTAAGGCACATCATCTAAATTTTTATTTTCTTTTTTTTAATTTTTTGTACCCTATAAATTGTGGTGATCGCTGGAGGACCCAAGGTACGTTAAATTTTTCTTTTATTTAGATTAGAACACGTAGTATAGAGCATCCATAAGTGTTTATAGTTTTTATATCTCTTTGTTTGTTGCATCATTTGTAAATAAATTTTAAGGGCAAGACCCACTTGCAACATGGGGGGAGGGATTTAATCACTTTTTCCTTGGCCCACAACAATTAATTTTCAACATTTTGCATCCTCTAGCCTTTTAATAAAATTAATTAGACATTTACCCCTAGGATTTCGCGCTCAATTAGAAAGGTGCCTAAAAATAAACGTAATTAAGACTTATTCACGACCTTCAGTGTCTAAGGTTTGCCTGACTGTTAAGATTCGGTGTCTAAGTGACGAGTTTGGCCTCTTGGCAATGCCTGCTCTAATCTGGCCGAATCGGTCTGAATAATTCTTAATTTACGGAATTTTTAGTGTGTCTTAACGTTATGAGCAATGTCTAGTTATTTTATTTAGGGAACCTAGGTTAGATTTTTCTTTGATTTTTCACCATTTATTTTGTATGTTTCATTTTTGCACTTACTTGCTACGTGCTTTTATCCTTGATCAATCTTTACCATGTCCATAGCATTTAGGGAGCGTTATTACCAAGGTTGGGATTTTGACGAGGAGTTAGCGGATAATACGATGTGGTGTGAGTCAACTAGGGAACCTAGTGTATATAACGAGTCGTCTAGTACTTTTAGTGATTTGCATTATAGTGAAAACGATATTGCAATCGACTCTGAATTAGATGCTCTTACTAGACGACTCGAAGCTTTAGAAACCCTTAGTGGCCCTTTACACACGTCTTGGCACCCAAATTTCAACTCTCCAAGTCTCGATTTTCAACATGGCCCCGACTCTCAACAAGTCAACGCCATGTTTCAACCAACCTCTCGAAATGACCATTTTACATCGTCTTCTAATTCCGGTTGGAGAGATTATCCCGATCTCTCATGGAACCAAGGTCATAGCTATCAAACTCCGCCTCCACATTTTCAAGAACCGAACTCTTATCCAATTTCGAGTCAAGTTCCTTATTCGAGTTCAATTCAAACACCCGCCCACCCACCCGGATTTCTTGATTCGAGTAGGAAACTTGACACCTTAGAAAAGAGTATCGAGGCTTTATTGATTTCTCAAGCAAACTTCATGCGAACCATAACTTCTGATAGGCAAATTTTGAACTCTAATGCTCAAGCCTTATCTAAGTTAGAATGTCAAGTGAATAAATTAGCCACCATGTGCGAGCATGAGACGATAACCACCCCGAATCCACCCGAGGTCAACCCTGAATTTTTTATCTCTCAAAGACCTATCGATACTTTCGATGATATCATTTCTCCTAGGTCTAATGTTCAAGTTGACACTCCTTTCGGTGGTGATTCACACGAAGAAGATTCTAATGCTGACATCATTCTTTCTCTAGGTCAAACAAAGAATCCCGATGATTCTGAGTTTGTGGCTTCACCTAGACAACCATCATCTTCATCTAGTGAACTTTTCCTTTCATCTTCGAAACCTTTTCCCGAAAAACCCAAAGAACTTCATACTCAACCAATAGGAGCTAATCTAGTTAAGGAGGTTATTTCAAGGTCAAATTTGGACGATCATGAGATTTAGTCTCTTCTTAAACAAGATTTTCAATTGCATTATGAGACCAATCGAGAGCTTCACGAATCTTTTAAGGATTTGACCTCGGAAGAGGTGTTTGGAGAGATGAAGAATATTTGTTCCAAATGGGAAACCCAACATAATAATAGTTCTTGTGATCCTAATTCTGTTGGTAAAACTTTTTTCGAAGAGCCACCCCCACCCGTTTCTATTTCTTCATTTTCCACTCGTGCTCCATCTTTCATCGAAACTAATGATATTCATGACCAACATCTTATCGTAATTAATTTGCTTAAACAACAAAAAAAAGCATCTTCGTGGTCTATGGATGAAGTTAGGAATATGAGTTTTATTCTTGCGCCTAATCGGATCGTTCGAGTGGTCTATGCTATTTTTGTGGGTGAGTTTCTGAAATATGTTGGTTGTATAACAAAAATAGTTTTTCCGAGAGCAGGTATTGGTTAGTAAATATTTGTTTTGTACCTCCCATAGTAGAAGATAGGTATGGGGGAGGATTTGTGTGCGTGTGTGAGTTGTTTTCTTTCGTAGTTTTTAGAAATTTTTAGTCTCCGTCATCCCTTATCAGGTATTTCCTCAACTTTCTCCTTTCTCATTTCTCATTTCTCTTGCATTTGCATACATTGAGGACAATGCATGATTTAGGTATGGGGGAGGTTTTTTAGTGTAAATATAAAAATTGAAAATTCCAAAAAAAATAAAAAAAAATAAAAAAAAATCACAAAAAGAGTTCTAATTTTATTCTCGTCTTGTTAATTGATTGCTAGTTGCTTGATGCACCCTTGCATGCTATGATAATCTTATGATCCATTAGCTTTTGTTTGAGAAGTGATTTGCTAAAGTTCTTGTTCACACACTTACACTAGCAAGGTGAAGCTAGTAGACTTATTTGAATTGTGCAAGAAATTAGAAGGTTATGATTAAGTGTAAGATGATTTGGTTTTCATGCTTTGAGTACAAGTAGGTGCATTGAGGATACCTTTACTTGAGATTGATTATGTTCTACCACACCAAGTGAGTTTTGAGCCTATATGCACATCTTTTACATTTATATTCGTTTGCTTGAGTGTCCACTTGTCATTTGCATTGCTAGCACTTGTTTGAGTTCTTTTTTGAAACACATGACATTGATTGATGATAAAATGATAAAGGCACTTAGGAATAACCTATATTTCCAAAAATATCCACACCATGCTTATGTGATCAATTAGTTAACCCTTTGAGCTTAATCATATTCTTTCGGTGACACGCCACATTACTCGCCTAATACCTTTTTCTTGTATAGCCTTACGTATTCTTGATCCCAATTCGTCAAAGGCTAGTAGGAACTTGAGGGAGCAATAAGGTGTGTAAAATAGGGTTTACTTTTGTTCATAACTTTTGAGGAAATATATGTTGGTTACCTTGCTAGTCGATTTTCAACTTAAATCTAAAGGAGGATTATTGTTGCTTACATTTATCGTAGCTCTCATAAAATAGAGAAAAAATAAAAAAAATAAAAAAATGAAAAAAAATGAAAAAAATGAAAAAAAAAACATATGAGAGCATACTTATGTTTTTTGTAATCCTCTTTCATTCGACTAGTCAAGTCCTTTTGTTGAAAATAATAATAATTGTGTGTAGGGCTGGCAATTTCGGGTTGCGGGTCGGGTTCGGGTCGGGTCACCAGACTCGGGTCGCATTTTTGACCCAACTCGAACCCGACCCGAAAATTTAATGGGTACAGGTGCTCAACCCGAACCCGACACGAATGGGTTTCGGGTCGGTTTCGGGTAACCCGACCCGAAATTTAATTTTTTAAAATTTACAAAATAATATATATATAAATATTAAAAATAATATATATATTAAAAATAATATTTATTAAAAATAATATATATATATATAATATAATTAAAATAATATATATTAATTAAAAATATATATTAATAATAATAATAATAATATATATTATAAATAATATAAATAATTTATATATTAAAAATAATTATATATATATATATATATTCGGGTCAGTTTCGGGTAACCCGACCCGAACCCAACCCGATTTTTTCGGGTCAAGTTAGGGTCAACCCGAAACCGACCCGAACCCGAAAAATATAAACCCGAAACCAACCCATGCGGGTTGGGTTCGGGTCGGGTTCGGGTCGCGGGTCCAAAATTGCCAGCCCTAATTGTGTGGGGAGGTGTTGTGCATGATATTCTTGGTGACTACTAGCTTTTGACACTTCACCTTATTGTGGCCTTTCTTGACATACCTTGCCCCTAGTCTCATTACAACCATAATAAAGACCTTTTGATTGTCATTATTAATGTATGTTGTGATTTAAGTTCGGATGATACCAAGTGTCAAGCATGCATTTGATTTTGTTGGAATTGAGTGATACACTTACCCTTGTTTTTGAGTGAATATTCTTTTGTGAGTGAAAGGTGAGGTATTGCTTGTTTGTTTTTTGCATAAGAGATCTCAAGTTTTGACTCTAAGGTGTGCCCTTGTAGACTTAGCATGGTTACCAATAATTTTTGCACTTGACATGAACTTTTAGTCACTCTTGCATGGTTCTTTAAGTAGACTATGTGAATCCTTGTACTTTCCACACCAAGACTTTGCAAATTCATTTTGATTCTTAAGTTGATGTGTCATGAGAGGACATGTATGTGTGGTGTTGCATTGCCATGTAATCTTTTACACGAACTAGATGGATTTTATGGGTACATTCACTATAGGCCCTCACGAGACCTCACTCGTCCACTAGGACTGCCTAGGGGTTTAAAGGGCTTGTTGCATATGCCAAATGCAACTGTCACACCTACGAAAAGGAGTATAGGACTTTTTATCTAGATTTCCTTTTTGTTTTACTCGAGGACGAGCAAAAGATAGGTATGGGGCATTTGATAAGTGCATATTTTTGCATATTTTTATTACCTATTTATTGCTTGAACTCATAATTTAATAATTTATTTTGTTGCATTTCAGGAAATTCATAAATAAATAAAGAAATGGCAAAATAAAGAAATAAAGTGCAAGGAAGGGAAAAAGAGGAAGAAAAAGGACCAAAAAGAAAAAAAGGAAAAGAATTAGGAGCTTGGAGCAAAAGGAATATCTCAAGACAAGTGGAAGGTGGAGATCATCCCAACACACTAAATAAGTGTATGGCCAAGATCCACTCTACAAAGCTTAAAGGGGAAGGAAACAATTAGATGGCTAGGATTTCTCCACCACATTATGAAGGTGTAGGGCCAAGATTAACCCAACACACCCCTAAACCCTAATTCTCATCCTATAAATACCCCATCATCCCCCTTGTAAAAAAAACAACTTAGAGTAGAATAGATTTTAGTGTAGTGTAGTTTTAGGGTAGATTTAATTTCTTGTTTTATAGTTCTAAATTTTGTAAACACTCCTCTTTTCATTAATGCAAATTTTCATTTTCTTTAAATTCTTGTCTTGCTCTTTCGTTTATGTTGCCTTGCTTCGTTATTTTCGTAAATCCGTTTAGTGGACAAAGTATGTAAGAACCCAGATTTTTGGGTAGAATTAAAACTTTTATTATGTATTGATGTAAGAGTGAACAGTGGTTACAACTACAATGTAATACTGGCTTTAAAGGATGAATAATGGAAGGATAAAAGATTCCAAGGTTATATGTCCTGAAGGATGCTATTGGGTGATAACTTAGATTAGAATAATCTATCTCCTAGAAAGTTTAGATAAGATTCCCTAGAGAGAAATAGATACCCTCGTGTCATCCAAATCAATATCTATTATAAGCCCAGCGGTTCCGTAAAAAGGTTAAGGAACACTCGAGGGTGAACCAGGTGCATTTTCCTAATTATAGGAATTAAATAAAAATAAGTGATGAATAGTGATTTTGGTGGAATTTGGAATATTATTATAATAATGTTATACCCGGTATTCGGAATGGATTTCTGAGTTCGTATTAGTGATCCAGGAGGAAAATAAGTGTATGTAAAAGCTGTCGGATTCAGAAACAGAGCACTTTCATTTTCTCCGAGAATTCCCTGGACACTGCCAAACTTAAGGATTTAATTAAGGGATTTAAGGAATTTAAATTCGAGAAGTATTAAGAATGATGAAGAATAGTATTAGGATTATTAAGAAGGTTTTCGGTAAAACCCTAGTTAGAAACGAATGAGTTATTCCCTCGAACGATCAACGAATTGAGCAATAACCGGACAACAGAATCAAGCAGAGGGCCAAAGGGCAACCATGTGCTAGTAGATAAGAGATTTATTATGTCAAGGAATTAAGGGTTTTATTTAATTATGATTTGAGAAATTAGAATGAAAATCCTCGAGTTAGAATGATAAGCGTTTTGGAAATCGCTAGAACTTTATAACGAGATTAAGCGATAAAGCGAACGCGAAGCGAATTACGAATTAAATATATAACGATATGAGAAACACCACATGATCATCTAGGGTTTACTAATATTAGATTGGTGGAAAAGAAATGAGAAAAGAAAAGGAAAAGGAAGGAATGAGGTGTGTGATTAAGAAGTAAACAACAAGGCTCTTTGTCATCTTATTTCCTACAAACCACAAGTGATTAACACATGTATTAGAGAGTGACATAGCTGCTATACAACACCAAAATATCTACAAACCAATTAGTTATATAAGTAACCAACATATCTAGGAATCAAACTAGTACTTAGCAAATCAAACCACTTGGTTAAGCCTTAACCATCCAATGATCAACACTTGTCATGGTAAATCCTCATCCAACACCACACCACCTTTAATAAAGTAGCTTTATGGAAGATATTATCCATACAAACACAATAATTCATTTTAGTGGAGATAAGAGCAAGAGAACAAGCCTAGCACTCCATTCTCTCCATTTTGAACAAACTGTCCAGCAGGACCATCAAGAAGAAGAAAATTCATATCTCCATTTCTATCCATGATAAAATCACCAAATTTTAACCCAAGCCTCTTCCCTCCATGGGTAAGGTTCGTTCAAAATTTCATGGCAAACAAAGTAGTATAGCCTAGTCAAATCCTTGCTCAAAGTTGAAGAAACCAAACTGCCATGTTCTGGACAGTTTCTGACCAACGGAAAAAGGGGGCTCAAAACCCTAGCTAGGAAGCTTCAAATTTGATGAACTAGGACTCAAAACAAAGCCTATGAAGAGGCCAAGATGTGGTAAAAATTTGAGCATTAAACTCTCATTTTTCGAATTATTATGAATTTTACAAGATTGAGGATGAATAGTAAATCCAAGAAACTAACTTTGAGTTCTTGTTTTCTTTTGATGATCTAAGCCATATTAAGGTGTTCTAAGGACTAGATCAAGGATTTTTAGACTCACATACACCCCAAGGAAGGTATAACACTCTTGAAACCCTAGGCTTGATTTTAAGTATATGCTTGTTCTTGATGATTGTTAGTTTAGTATGATCTTGGTGATGTTTTAAGCATGATTAAGTGATTGATTTTTGTGATTTAAAGAGGTATGATGGACTTGATATATAATCAGTAGCCTTGACTTAGGAGATGAGTTTTTGATGAATAATGAATGGTATGCCCGGTGTGGCTTGGTTTGATTGTATGATTTTTGGAACGTTCGATTTATAGCCATCATAATGCCGAAATTTCGTTAACCTTAAGAACACGAGTTTGACAGTAGGTATAAACCACTGATTAACTTCGATTTCTTTCATGATAAGCTAGATTATGTTATAAGCTTCGTTTTGATATAAAGATCGTATGAAATGGACTTACGGTTTAGGAGTTATGATTAAATTCGTAAAAGAGGTTCGAAACCGTAATCGAAAGTTCGTAATTGAAATTGATTCCCTTAAATGTCGTTTAATCAGTGGCGAATCTTATTAATTAAATATTAGAGGTAAAAAGGAAGGTGTGGGAGAAAACCACATGTCGAATGGATCGTTTTCCGATTTTATAAAAATGTTTGAATCAAGGTTAAACGCGAACGAACCCTTAAAAGTATGACCTTGAATATAACTTAGAAAACGGGCGATAACACTCGAGGTATAATCTTGATTCGTAAACGACCGACCTTAGGACTTATATGACTTAAGTATATACCAAATATAAGCATGATGACATGTCTTGATAACGAACGAATGTCGGATCGTGTCGGTGATAAAAAGGGTTACACTAAAAGAGACGTAACGAGATAACTCGAAAACATGTTTCGATTTAAGTGGAGTTTATACTTAGCCTTTTAATAAGCGTTAAGTGGTTAATCTTAAATATTCTGATTGTTTATAGATTGTCGAGCTGACCCGGGACACATTACCCCTACCCGCACTCGATTCTCAGGCAAGTTTCCAATACTTGGAACTGTTGTTGTGATAATATATACATGATGATTGTTGTATACATATGCCATAGCATGCATGTCTACTTTCAAGTTATATTGCAATACTTGTTCCCTGAATTGATATTGGCTTATAGACTAGATACGATATATCAGTATAAGCCGGATTTTGGTTAAGACCCTTAGTGAAGGGCATGTGATATTCATTCTTTAAATATAGACCGGGAGTCGGTATTTTGAGATATAGATGTAGTCTTGGAAACCCGGAGGGATTCCAACGACGGATTAGTATTCCTTTTGAGGAATGTTATTATTAAACATCAATTATATTTCCATAAAGTATTATTTACTTGGAAATCTTTCAAGAAATGTTATTTGAGCATTATCTCAGTCGAGAAATATTAAATGAATATTATTTCGAATATTCATTTAGAGTTTGATTATTTCATGAATATTATTTCAAGATTCATTTAGAATATTGTTTATTAAATGAATATTACTTTCGAATATTCATTTAAGGTTTTATCTATTCAATGAATATTACTTTAAGATATTTCTTTGAAATTCTAATTACTTAAGGAACATTATTTCAAATATTCCTTGAGAGTATTGATTACTAAATGAATATTAATTAGATATTCATTTAGAATAGTATTTATTAAATGAATATTATTTGGATATTCATTTAAGGTTTTATTTACTTAATAATCATTATTTTAAATATTTATTTGAGTTTATCTATTTATCGAATATCATCTTGAATATTCATTTGATCTTTATTTATTTAATGAATATTACTTTCGAATATTCATTTAAGGTTTGATTTACTTAATGAATATTATTTTAAAATATTCATTGGAAGTTCTATTTACTCAAGGAATATTACTTCGAATATTCCATTAAAGTTTTGATTACTAAATGAATATTCCGTTTGGAATGTTATTGATTAAATGAATATTATTTTCAAATATTCATTTAAGGTTTGGTTTATTCAGTAAATATTATTTTAAATATTTATGTAAGTTTATTTATTCAAGGAATATTATTTTAAATATTCATTTAAGAAAAGACTTATTTAATAAATAATTCTATATATTCATTCGAGGATTACTTACGAGCAATATTATGATTTGTTCATATTCCTTAATTATTATTAATTTAATAAACATTCTTGGAATGTTTAATAAAGTTCTTTTGAATTCTTTTTATAATGATTTATATTATTCGAAGGCTACCTTTCACCTTCAGATATTATGTAAAATATTTCGGAGTCTTTTATGACTATTTTATCAAGGGGAGGTTCCCAAAACTTTAATTTCATTTAAATCTATCTTAAAGAAGATTTAAATACTCGCTCAACTTCCAAACGTATATAAGGGGACCTCACTTGAGCGATGTTATTTATTGGACTGCCCGGTCCTATACTTGCTAAAACTATCTTGTCACTCACATCTTGATTCTTTCAAGCATCGATATGAGTCTTTTGGTTACCTCCTCAACGCTCGAGGGGTACGATTGATGTAACAAGTTTATATCCATTAACAAGCATCAGCTTGGGAAATATTGGTGAATTTTCCTTTCCAATTAGATACGACTACTTTGTGGAGTCCTATCAACAAGTGTTACACTTAGGGAAAAAGGGGAACGAACTTTACGTTTCAGAGTCATGGATGATATTCGAACTAGGAGACGCGTAAGTGGCCGAGTGGCGCCGGTCCAGCAATAGCCCCACCGTTGGCTGAGGAGTTCCAGAGGGCGGTAGATAAGTAATTCCGTCGGAGCTACCTTCTACATGTAGAGAACGACTGATGAGATGCATGACATACGACTGATCATCGTAAACGTCAGGGCATCTGGCGCGGCAATGCTCCCGTATTAGTTCATCTTCTAAAAGTAAGAAATTTCTGCAACACTGTTGGTGTTGGCAAGGTGAAAAAGTGTTGAAACCGGAATTGCAATATTTTTTCCTGCAAGTTCCTCTTCTATGATAATTGAGAATATCTTGCTTATCTTTTGCATAGCAGATATTTATTCAAAACAAATATATTTTTGAGTTACCTTGTAACTTCATCTCATACCTTATATTGGTACTACATCGTTAATGCATGGCATATGGTTTCAAAGATATTTTGAACTGTCATATATTATTGTCGTTCAATTATATTTTTGGTGGGCTATTGCTCACCCTTGCTTTATTTATTATATCACAACAACAGCTAGATCAGATGGCCGCGCAAGGCGCACGCAGCGTAAGCAGGTGTCAACCGTCAGAGGTTTACCGCTAAGGTCTTGGCTACCTTGTTGAGGATGCAACTACTGGTAGGCTAGTTGTTAGCAATTGAGCCTCAAATGTATTTATATTATGGTATCTATTAAATGGATGGCAAAGAGTATGTAATTGTACAATTGTAATTCTTTGGGTTGTAAGAACTCACACTTGTGATTAATAATATTGTTGGTTACTCTGATTTCATCTCTGGGACTATAACGGGTGTGTTTTATGTTGTTGTTTTGGGTCACAAGGTTGTAATTTAAATTATGTTGGTTTTGTGGATGGATATTGAGACCGTAACGACCAGATCCCTGACCCCGGATCTGGGGGTGTTACAGAAATGGTATCAGAGAGAGCGTTATATATCCCAGAGATGATGCGACGTTAAAACAATAAATTCATTAAGATAATAAGAACTCTTGCCAAGTTCATAGTCAGACTACATAATGTAGTATTGACATATAAAACCCTTATGGGAACCCTAAAGTATCATGATAGTAACTTAGCTCGTTCTTGTATCGACTAGTAAGGCGACAAACCTTGGGGATTACGAGCAGTAACATAATGATGCTTGTTTTGAGGTTGAAGATCGGATGGTGGATTCGATAGAGTACCCTACTGAGGACCCGGAAGAGGTTCCAACGGAGAGGGAGAATCCTGTTAGAGACAGGGAAGTTTACCTTGAGGAGATGATGGCTGCAGCCAGAGAGACTGTAGGAATCTAGATTTAGTGCTCAGAGATGTGAGCGTAAAGAACTGATGTATTATGAAGAGAATTAAAGAGGTATATTGGATCTATAGCTGGACTGCCGGATAAAGTGCCAGCAAGTTAGATGGATTTGAGGAATTACTCAAGATCTTATGTAAGGATAGATAAGAATCCTTGGAGACTTTCAGATTAATGAGAAAGGAATTAGAATGATGCATGATTATTAAAGACATTGATATAGGACGGGGAGCAGAGTCCCTAGGAACAGTTAAGACATAGGTGGCAAGTGCCATATCTTCAGATAAATGGATTAGTGTGAATCTTATTAATGATAATTCGCCGTGAGAAGGCAGATTTCCTAGGTTATAATTTATAAAGTCAATTGAGATTGATGAGGTGGTTTATCCAGTGAGATGTCCATTTTATGAATGGATTAGCTAAGAAAGTAAAGATAGTGGAAAGCAATGGCCTGAATGTATAAAGTTATATAAGGAAGTAGTAAGCGAGACAATGATCTCAGAACCTACAAGACTAAAAGACCAGTGAGTCTATGATAAACTAGTAATGAGGATATCGTCAAGAAACCAAGTATAAGTTCAGTTCAATTCAGTGAAATGATGAACCAGAAACATTAGTTGCATGTGATTCAGAAGAGTATTAAATTCTTTCTTTTCCTTGAATGGATTATGGTAGTTACCTTAAGCTTATTCTGTCCCTAAATCATAAATGGATTAGGCAAGGCGAGCAGTGGTTGAGAATGCTTTTAGATGCAACCTGAAAGAACAGGTGTAGGACATGTTCTTGAAATAAGAGTTTTGGCAAAATGAAGTCCAGCAATAGGACACATGATCAATAAGAGTAGTGTTGGTCGGCCCTACCAAGTTAAAGACAGTTTCAAATGAAGATTGGCCAACCACACTGGCAAAGGTGAGAAATTTCATAAAATTCACAAGGTATTACCAAAGATTTGCTCAGGAATTTACAGAAAGTGTAGTCCCGTAATCCGACTTATTATAAGAATAAAAGTTTGAATGGACAAGATAAACGTGAAAAGATCTTCCTGGAGCTAAAGGTGAAGTTGGTGATGACCAGGGTTGGCATTGCCTAATGGAAGAAGGAAACTTTGGGAGATATTATGATGCAACTCATACAGGTATAGGTCTGCGCTTATGCAGCACGACGGTGTAATTTCGAATACATTTAGACAGCACAGTTCATCGGATTCGGATGGCCTTGGTAGTGCCAATGTTGAGGAACGACTAACCCCGACGGTAGTGTTCCTTCTGAGACTAGTTGTTAAGAAGACTGGTATTTGGTAGTATCGACTAATAGGACGAATATGTATCGGGAAGATGTGGCATGTTACTAGTGAGTGAATAGATTAACTGAAGTTTCCCTAATCCTGGAAAGAAATTGGACAAAATTTGGCAAACCTTGTCTTTCGGATTATATGAATACATCACTGAGGAGTCGATTGAGTCTTATATGGAGTGAAGTTTTTGAAAAGATCAAAAGGTATCAAAGTAGAAGGCACTATGCCAGCAATTGCTAGAAAAGTAATGCTATTAGCCGACCCCTAAACTCACATATTTTAGCATGGCCAGTTGGGGCCAAGTCACTAAAGATTATCGAGTGACTGAACCAGCAAGGTAAGGATAAAGCGGGGTGCTTCTAATCAAGCGCCAACCACAAGGACTTTTGATATAAAACGAATTGAGATACATGATAATGGATTTTATAAATACCATGGATGTGTTAGGAACGAGGATGGTGACCAGTAAAGGTTAAGAGGATTGTCAGAGATGGTGCAGTATGATGCAAAAATGTTATCTGAAACTTAGTGTCCTCAAGAGGAGCATTAGGCATTAAGAGATTCACGTTGAACACGACCAATATCTTCCAGAACATCCTTGCTACCATTACCAAGTTCTGTAAGAAAGAGCAGATAGACATGTGTTGTCTTTTGGAAGGTCATATAGACTAACATTCGTTTGAAAGAAGAGGTTAGCATTAGTCTACTTATAGACTATCAAGATGAGAATGATTAAAAGAGACCCTTATTAAGGACATATGATTGAATTGCCAAGTACAAGATGTAAATATTCCTTGAAAATAGAATTGAGGATAGAATGTCCATAAGATTAAGACGAAACCTGGGGGATGCATATAGGATAGCATCACCCCTAATAAAGACATTGTGAAATCAGACGATTTAAGTTGAATCGACCAAGGTATCAATAACCTGTAAGGATTTGTTGAGAGGAGCCTCGAAAAATGCATAGGCCGAATTGTTATAGGATTAATTATTGATATTTTGATGTACCCTGTACCCGGGAAATACAGGAGGAATGATAAGGATGACCTAAGAAAACCTTATAAGAAAAAGGCAATATATTCTGAACTTCAAAATGGAAGTTTGGTGAGGAATGTAGATAAATAATAAGGCTAGATGAAGCATGTGTGAAACCATGAGAAAGTAAGGATTGAACCAATAAAGGTTGAGATTATCCTAGAACTAAGAATAGAAATATCCTAAGTATGACTAGCAGTAACAGTAGTGAAGATCACACAGAAAGGTGGAAGCAATAACTTATGGAAAAGACTGGAATATGTTTTCTCTCATTCAGCAGAGTTCAAGGGAGAATGCTTTCACCCTGAGTTGGAATAGATCCAGAAAACATTGGTCTTAAGAAATTATTATTAGGAAAGGCCAATGAGGTGGCCGACACTTTAAGTAGTGAGGAGTAATTATGAATGCTCATACCAAAGAAACGGATTGGTATTGAGAAGGACTTTGAAGGTCAGAATGTGGTAGAGGAATTTACATTCCCTCTAATGATTGTACAAGAATCAACCATAAGAGTAGTTTAAGTAAAGATTCGATTCCTGATGTCGTCTTAAGCATATTACCTGCGTTAGGAGGTCCTATGTTGAGGTAAACCAGGACCTGGTACGAAATTGACTAAGTAAACCGTTAGCTTCCAGTCTTCTACTGAAGATATATGATTGATAATTTCGTCAACTTGGCATAGCAACGATGCTTGAAGCTCTTCTGCAATTTTATCTGCTTCATGTAATATCTACATCAAGTTCAGGAAGTATTCCTTATGGATAAGGAATAGTGATGATTTTGTCTTCCTAGAGGATCTTAATCTGACAATTATGAAACCTGTAGGATTAGCTATTAAAGCACTATGTAAAGGACAAACGAGGTGATTCAACCATGGACTACATTAATGTGGTGGTGATTCTTCTGAGAAATTAAGTGTTAACGACTGCGGAAATGTCGAATTGAATCTAAGTTAGAGAAATCGTCCAGGTCAATTTCGGATGGTTTAATTTTGGAGACGACGGGATATTTGTAATAAATGATCCGGCTATGATGGTTCATAGAATGATTATAGTAGAAATGAAGACAAGTGGCTGATAGAGATGGAAATAGAGTTGAAAATCAATAAGAGAGTCAGATAGGACTCATGAGAAGCTCCAGTAATGAAGTGAGAAAAGTATGGAATTGACAGGGCAAGGGTATTGGCCAAAACAGAAAGTTGGAATTAGGAGCATAAATGACATACAAATTGACTCCTTTTAAGTTTGGAAAATTCAAGGAAATATGGAATAGATTGATTGAGTAATAAAGAGACTCATGGAATGAAAAAGTGAAATCTAGATGGTTGAACAAAGGAAAATTTGGCCCCAAACGTGTAACGCGTATTGAGTAAAGGTGACGAGTGTCTCAACCCTGAGATGACGGTGGAGATAAACAACAGAAGTAAATAAGAATTAGATAATACGAAAGATGTGATTGATAAAGAAAAGATTGGGAAATAATGATGGAATGTGAAGCAAGGAATGTTATGAATGGATTGATGAATGGGTTTTCCTAACGAGCTCTTGGAATGACAACCTGATGGTGTTAGAATTATGAATATGAAATGGCCAGTGTCGTGGCGTGCAATGCCAGTAATAATAATGTCAAGCGAGAAATCCAAGATTTTAACCTGAGAGGTTGAAGGATTTTCCAAAAGTAAGTGATGCTAATATCAAACAAGAGCATAGGTCCATAGAATGATGGACAGAGAAACAAGGACATGTGATATGTGAGATTACGATAAAGTAGTATTTGATACGAATACGATTACTTTCTTCCCTAATAAACCTCTATAGTTCAGAGGTAAATTCTGAGTATGATATTTTGACAATCATGAAAATCTTCTTATATAATTCTCTGAAATTCTTTCCTTTTAATATCCCTTATTTATTTTCTTCTAAATTGAGAAGAACAACCCTTTAAGGAGGGGAGGTACTACTACGTGACTCTCTGTCTGTGTGATAGGAGTCTAAGTGGAATACCATTAATTGTTTAATTGCTTGTCAAGTACTAAAGGCTGGCCCCCTTCTGTACTAGCTATGCAATGTAACAAATGTTCATTGATCACAGTGATCTCTCAATAAATTTTTCCACCTAAATATATATACATCGAGATTGCGAAGATTAAAGCGATCAGGAATTGCAAAATTACGAGTGAGGTTATCTCCGGAATTCGTAGCGCGTTAGTGATACCGAAGTCACTGCACGTACCAATAAGGTTAATAGTGTAAGACCGGACAAGAGCGTATACCGGATAATGTGTTATGCGAAAGTATCAAAGAATTGGTAGAACGGATAAAGGGTGTATTGTAACACCAGTACGATGTGCTTTAGAAAGATTGGAATGTGTAAGGATCGACCAGAGAATTGGAAAGCGAAATAACCAACAAGTACCCAATTGTCTTCTACCTGATTCCGGGACGGAATCCTTTTAAGGAGGGGAGACTGTAAGAACCCAGATTTTTGGGTAGAATTAAAACTTTTATTATGTATTGATGTAAGAGTGAACAGTGGTTACAACTACAATGTAATACTGGCTTTAAAGGATGAATAATGGAAGGATAAAAGATTCCAAGGTTATATGTCCTGAAGGATGCTATTGGGTGATAACTTAGATTAGAATAATCTATCTCCTAGAAAGTTTAGATAAGATTCCCTAGAGAGAAATAGATACCCTCGTGTCATCCAAATCAATATCTATTATAAGCCCAGCGGTTCCGTAAAAAGGTTAAGGAACACTCGAGGGTGAACCAGGTGCATTTTCCTAATTATAGGAATTAAATAAAAATAAGTGATGAATAGTGATTTTGGTGGAATTTGGAATATTATTATAATAATGTTATACCCGGTATTCGGAATGGATTTCTGAGTTCGTATTAGTGATCCAGGAGGAAAATAAGTGTATGTAAAAGCTGTCGGATTCAGAAACAGAGCACTTTCATTTTCTCCGAGAATTCCCTGGACACTGCCAAACTTAAGGATTTAATTAAGGGATTTAAGGAATTTAAATTCGAGAAGTATTAAGAATGATGAAGAATAGTATTAGGATTATTAAGAAGGTTTTCGGTAAAACCCTAGTTAGAAACGAATGAGTTATTCCCTCGAACGATCAACGAATTGAGCAATAACCGGACAACAGAATCAAGCAGAGGGCCAAAGGGCAACCATGTGCTAGTAGATAAGAGATTTATTATGTCAAGGAATTAAGGGTTTTATTTAATTATGATTTGAGAAATTAGAATGAAAATCCTCGAGTTAGAATGATAAGCGTTTTGGAAATCGCTAGAACTTTATAACGAGATTAAGCGATAAAGCGAACGCGAAGCGAATTACGAATTAAATATATAACGATATGAGAAACACCACATGATCATCTAGGGTTTACTAATATTAGATTGGTGGAAAAGAAATGAGAAAAGAAAAGGAAAAGGAAGGAATGAGGTGTGTGATTAAGAAGTAAACAACAAGGCTCTTTGTCATCTTATTTCCTACAAACCACAAGTGATTAACACATGTATTAGAGAGTGACATAGCTGCTATACAACACCAAAATATCTACAAACCAATTAGTTATATAAGTAACCAACATATCTAGGAATCAAACTAGTACTTAGCAAATCAAACCACTTGGTTAAGCCTTAACCATCCAATGATCAACACTTGTCATGGTAAATCCTCATCCAACACCACACCACCTTTAATAAAGTAGCTTTATGGAAGATATTATCCATACAAACACAATAATTCATTTTAGTGGAGATAAGAGCAAGAGAACAAGCCTAGCACTCCATTCTCTCCATTTTGAACAAACTGTCCAGCAGGACCATCAAGAAGAAGAAAATTCATATCTCCATTTCTATCCATGATAAAATCACCAAATTTTAACCCAAGCCTCTTCCCTCCATGGGTAAGGTTCGTTCAAAATTTCATGGCAAACAAAGTAGTATAGCCTAGTCAAATCCTTGCTCAAAGTTGAAGAAACCAAACTGCCATGTTCTGGACAGTTTCTGACCAACGGAAAAAGGGGGCTCAAAACCCTAGCTAGGAAGCTTCAAATTTGATGAACTAGGACTCAAAACAAAGCCTATGAAGAGGCCAAGATGTGGTAAAAATTTGAGCATTAAACTCTCATTTTTCGAATTATTATGAATTTTACAAGATTGAGGATGAATAGTAAATCCAAGAAACTAACTTTGAGTTCTTGTTTTCTTTTGATGATCTAAGCCATATTAAGGTGTTCTAAGGACTAGATCAAGGATTTTTAGACTCACATACACCCCAAGGAAGGTATAACACTCTTGAAACCCTAGGCTTGATTTTAAGTATATGCTTGTTCTTGATGATTGTTAGTTTAGTATGATCTTGGTGATGTTTTAAGCATGATTAAGTGATTGATTTTTGTGATTTAAAGAGGTATGATGGACTTGATATATAATCAGTAGCCTTGACTTAGGAGATGAGTTTTTGATGAATAATGAATGGTATGCCCGGTGTGGCTTGGTTTGATTGTATGATTTTTGGAACGTTCGATTTATAGCCGTCATAATGCCGAAATTTCGTTAACCTTAAGAACACGAGTTTGACAGTAGGTATAAACCACTGATTAACTTCGATTTCTTTCATGATAAGCTAGATTATGTTATAAGCTTCGTTTTGATATAAAGATCGTATGAAATGGACTTACGGTTTAGGAGTTATGATTAAATTCGTAAAAGAGGTTCGAAACCGTAATCGAAAGTTCGTAATTGAAATTGATTCCCTTAAATGTCGTTTAATCAGTGGCGAATCTTATTAATTAAATATTAGAGGTAAAAAGGAAGGTGTGGGAGAAAACCACATGTCGAATGGATCGTTTTCCGATTTTATAAAAATGTTTGAATCAAGGTTAAACGCGAACGAACCCTTAAAAGTATGACCTTGAATATAACTTAGAAAACGGGCGATAACACTCGAGGTATAATCTTGATTCGTAAACGACCGACCTTAGGACTTATATGACTTAAGTATATACCAAATATAAGCATGATGACATGTCTTGATAACGAACGAATGTCGGATCGTGTCGGTGATAAAAAGGGTTACACTAAAAGAGACGTAACGAGATAACTCGAAAACATGTTTCGATTTAAGTGGAGTTTATACTTAGCCTTTTAATAAGCGTTAAGTGGTTAATCTTAAATATTCTGATTGTTTATAGATTGTCGAGCTGACCCGGGACACATTACCCCTACCCGCACTCGATTCTCAGGCAAGTTTCCAATACTTGGAACTGTTGTTGTGATAATATATACATGATGATTGTTGTATACATATGCCATAGCATGCATGTCTACTTTCAAGTTATATTGCAATACTTGTTCCCTGAATTGATATTGGCTTATAGACTAGATACGATATATCAGTATAAGCCGGATTTTGGTTAAGACCCTTAGTGAAGGGCATGTGATATTCATTCTTTAAATATAGACCGGGAGTCGGTATTTTGAGATATAGATGTAGTCTTGGAAACCCGGAGGGATTCCAACGACGGATTAGTATTCCTTTTGAGGAATGTTATTATTAAACATCAATTATATTTCCATAAAGTATTATTTACTTGGAAATCTTTCAAGAAATGTTATTTGAGCATTATCTCAGTCGAGAAATATTAAATGAATATTATTTCGAATATTCATTTAGAGTTTGATTATTTCATGAATATTATTTCAAGATTCATTTAGAATATTGTTTATTAAATGAATATTACTTTCGAATATTCATTTAAGGTTTTATCTATTCAATGAATATTACTTTAAGATATTTCTTTGAAATTCTAATTACTTAAGGAACATTATTTCAAATATTCCTTGAGAGTATTGATTACTAAATGAATATTAATTAGATATTCATTTAGAATAGTATTTATTAAATGAATATTATTTGGATATTCATTTAAGGTTTTATTTACTTAATAATCATTATTTTAAATATTTATTTGAGTTTATCTATTTATCGAATATCATCTTGAATATTCATTTGATCTTTATTTATTTAATGAATATTACTTTCGAATATTCATTTAAGGTTTGATTTACTTAATGAATATTATTTTAAAATATTCATTGGAAGTTCTATTTACTCAAGGAATATTACTTCGAATATTCCATTAAAGTTTTGATTACTAAATGAATATTCCGTTTGGAATGTTATTGATTAAATGAATATTATTTTCAAATATTCATTTAAGGTTTGGTTTATTCAGTAAATATTATTTTAAATATTTATGTAAGTTTATTTATTCAAGGAATATTATTTTAAATATTCATTTAAGAAAAGACTTATTTAATAAATAATTCTATATATTCATTCGAGGATTACTTACGAGCAATATTATGATTTGTTCATATTCCTTAATTATTATTAATTTAATAAACATTCTTGGAATGTTTAATAAAGTTCTTTTGAATTCTTTTTATAATGATTTATATTATTCGAAGGCTACCTTTCACCTTCAGATATTATGTAAAATATTTCGGAGTCTTTTATGACTATTTTATCAAGGGGAGGTTCCCAAAACTTTAATTTCATTTAAATCTATCTTAAAGAAGATTTAAATACTCGCTCAACTTCCAAACGTATATAAGGGGACCTCACTTGAGCGATGTTATTTATTGGACTGCCCGGTCCTATACTTGCTAAAACTATCTTGTCACTCACATCTTGATTCTTTCAAGCATCGATATGAGTCTTTTGGTTACCTCCTCAACGCTCGAGGGGTACGATTGATGTAACAAGTTTATATCCATTAACAAGCATCAGCTTGGGAAATATTGGTGAATTTTCCTTTCCAATTAGATACGACTACTTTGTGGAGTCCTATCAACAAGTGTTACACTTGGGGAAAAAGGGGAACGAACTTTACGTTTCAGAGTCATGGATGATATTCGAACTAGGAGACGCGTAAGTGGCCGAGTGGCGCCGGTCCAGCAATAGCCCCACCGTTGGCTGAGGAGTTCCAGAGGGCGGTAGATAAGTAATTCCGTCGGAGCTACCTTCTACATGTAGAGAACGACTGATGAGATGCATGACATACGACTGATCATCGTAAACGTCAGGGCATCTGGCGCGGCAATGCTCCCGTATTAGTTCATCTTCTAAAAGTAAGAAATTTCTGCAACACTGTTGGTGTTGGCAAGGTGAAAAAGTGTTGAAACCGGAATTGCAATATTTTTTCCTGCAAGTTCCTCTTCTATGATAATTGAGAATATCTTGCTTATCTTTTGCATAGCAGATATTTATTCAAAACAAATATATTTTTGAGTTACCTTGTAACTTCATCTCATACCTTATATTGGTACTACATCGTTAATGCATGGCATATGGTTTCAAAGATATTTTGAACTGTCATATATTATTGTCGTTCAATTATATTTTTGGTGGGCTATTGCTCACCCTTGCTTTATTTATTATATCACAACAACAGCTAGATCAGATGGCCGCGCAAGGCGCACGCAGCGTAAGCAGGTGTCAACCGTCAGAGGTTTACCGCTAAGGTCTTGGCTACCTTGTTGAGGATGCAACTACTGGTAGGCTAGTTGTTAGCAATTGAGCCTCAAATGTATTTATATTATGGTATCTATTAAATGGATGGCAAAGAGTATGTAATTGTACAATTGTAATTCTTTGGGTTGTAAGAACTCACACTTGTGATTAATAATATTGTTGGTTACTCTGATTTCATCTCTGGGACTATAACGGGTGTGTTTTATGTTGTTGTTTTGGGTCACAAGGTTGTAATTTAAATTATGTTGGTTTTGTGGATGGATATTGAGACCGTAACGACCAGATCCCTGACCCCGGATCTGGGGGTGTTACAAAGTAGCGAAATGCTAACCACTTGGGGTTGAAAATAACGGTTTTAATTTCTTGTTCTTAGTTTAAAAATCGTAATTATGCCCCTTTAAATCTCCATTTTATTGTGGGCCATTGATTTCTAAATCATCATTTTAGTATAATTATAATTTTAATTTCGTAAGTAGTCTCTTTAATTTCGTACTTGATTTTCAAAAAAAAAAAGTTTTGTCAATTTCCAGGATTTTGTTCTTCTGTCTTTATTTTTGTTTAATTCGAAGCATAGTTCTTTTACTCTGTTCTCTCCCCTATTTTTATTCACAGAACCCATCTCCCTCTTTTGTTTTCTTCTTCCCTCCTTCGTTGTAGCTATAAACACGAGCTCAATCCCTCTCTCTCTCTCTCTCTCTCTCCTTCTTTCTTTCCCCACATATACAACCCCCCTCCTTCCCCTGTTTTAATCGAACCCAAAAATCCACCGAGTTTTGTTTTCGTTTTGTTCTGAGTTTCGTTAATTTTCTGAGTAGATGAGTTGCTGTTAGTTGAATTTACTGAATTTGTTTACCGAGTTGGTTCGAGTTGCTACTGAGTCATTCGTTTTGCTGGTTTTGGTCTGTATTTTTGTGTTGAATTCGCTGGTTTTCGCTGGTCTTTGTTCTGCGTTTGGTTGCTAGTTGCCTTCGTCTGTTTTTGTGTTTAGTCTGCTTGTTTTACAATTTTGGTAGTTGAGTTTTCGCAGTTTGAGTTGTCCGAATGCTGAGTTACCGAGTTGTTGAGTTCGTTGTTGGTAAATACAGAGATTTCTGGTTTCCGTTTTTTTTGTTTTCTGGAGTTCGTTTCTGGGTTGCCTGTCGACGAATTCGCGTGTTTTACTGTTGCTGTTGCAGTTGAGTGTATTGAGTTTGTTTGTTCGTTCCTGGATTCAATGTTTTTCGAGGAGTTGATCTATTTATGCTGCGTTTCTGAGTCCAGTCCAGTTCATTGCAATTCTATTGATTATGTTGAGTCTGTGCTTTTGAATTAATTATAGTTTTAATTGTGCTGTTTTATTCTGTTAACAATGAACTGTGCTGAGTTTTGGGTTGTTGGTAACTTTTGGCTAGTTTAATTTACAAAGCTCTCATGTTGAAATTTTTCTAAAATTTCTGTAAATAATTTCTTAGAATAAAATATAGTTTTAAATTTGAAAATAGAATTTTTAGAATAATTTAGTTCTTGTTATTTTTGCTTTTAATTAATCAATTTAGAAATTAAATGGTTGTTAATTTTCTTTTAAAATTAGTTTAAATTTTCTTTTAGGAATTAAATAGCATAAAATCAAATTTTCACAAAACCGTTTGTTCTAATTCGCCTAAATTAAAAGTTAAGGTTTGCGAAAATAAAATTAGTCTCTGTGGATCGATATCTAAAATACTAAAACGAGATCGTGCGCTTGCGATTTTAATTGTTATTTATTTTAGCACATCAAACATGACAGTAACTTTTATTCTAGCTGTCTTCTGGATGTATTCCTTGAGGCTTGAACAAATGTATGAACTTCTCCCAAATCATACAATTATTACATGACAGCAATTATTCGAATACGAAGACATACTCTGGCTGTGACAGTATGTTCAACTTAGTAAAAACTAAGTACAGGGAAATATAGTTAAGTTGTCTCTATGCTATCACCCATAAGTCCCAACAATCTCCCCCAATTTGTTTTTATGGACAATAACAACAAATTTACAATCAAAACGTGTTGACAACTTAACTAACATAGATCAGAATAGGTGACATACCATATCTGATAAATGTTAAAGAAAAATCTAGAACATGAAGCTTATGAATTAACTGCAAATCAATTACTCCAATTGAATGAGCAAATCAGAGTTTAACTTAGCTTGATTTTGGCAGTCTCCAGTTGTTCAGATTTTTCCCTCTCTTCTGAGAGCTTCATTTCTTGCTTTTCTGAGGTCTTCAACTAAAGCTTTTTCTTCTGGTGATCTGGCATCATCTTCAATGTCTTCAATGTACCCTTGTATCACTCGAGAAGTAAATACTTCAGTATCTTTTAGATCAAACCAAGTTTCAAAATCATACGTGTACGTTCTGAACTTCAGAATTCCTTGGATGAACTTGAACCTCCTTCCAGGAAAAGCATTTAAGGATTCTCTTCTTTTTCTGTCTAGCTTTGGATCTTCATCTCTCCTTTGATCAAATATTACTTTTAGTTCCCAAGAAACTAGCATTTCGAGCTTATGAACAGATCCAACAACTTTCCAGTAGAGATCCTTCATTATACTGGTCCTCAATTTGTGAAAACTATCAACATAAATTTCTTGCTTATCATCCTTGATTCTCAGAGGATTATCCAGTACAAAGGGCTGATAACCTGCTTCCTCATTGAATAGCTTGTTGAGTTTCTTATAGCTTTGCTTCAGTTGAGCTTCTAGATCTTCAGCACTTTGTTTGGCAGATGTGGCAGGTTTGGTAGGTTTGGTAGATTGGGATGATTTAGCTTTAGCAGCCTGATAAGCTTGTTCTGCTTCATATTCAGCCATGCCAGCCTTTGTAAAAGGACGATGTACTTCTATAAGGTCCACATCAGGCATTGGTTCTCCATCAGAACTAACTTCAAGGTCTGCATCATCATGTGCTCTTCAGTCACCATACGTCTCATAGAATTCAGCATATCTTTGAGCATAGTATTCTTTGACATGCTCTAAGATACTGCTGGAAACATCTTGGTCTGTTTCCATGAGATCGAGTGATCATCCTTTCCAAAACGAAGAAATCAATTCTTCTCCTTACCTTTACCGTTTTGCATGAGAGATCACGCATGCCTACCACATGTGAAACTATCTCCATAGTGAAGTCTGGTTCTACAGTTATACATGTAGTTCCACAGTCCTTGAGATCATACTTGCGTACGTTTTTGCTGATTGGGTCCAGTTCCACTGAGACAGATGTAATGCTCCCATCAATTGACTTTTTTAATAGTTCAAAACTATTTACTTTTCTCTTATCAATGGGCTTCTCTGTCAAAAATGCTCCATGCTTCTTTTTCTTTGCTGCTGCAACTGTCTTCCCTTTTATCTTGGTTGTACGATAGGCTTGTGCTCTTGTCTTTCTTCTGTTAGATGAGAAATTCTTGACAAGCTTTCGTACTTTGAAAGTTTCTTCAAGTTGACCCTTGACAGCATCTTTCATGATAACAACTTTGACAGCTTCGACTGTTTGGCTCTTGACAGCATCTTTCACTTGGGTGTCTTCAGCCAATCTGACAGTATCCTTGTTGACAGTATCTTTTTCAGCATTAAAGCATTCAACTACCAGTCTCAAGATACTTGCCTCCAAGGCTTCAAAAATTTCTAACTCCCCTTCATCATTGACAGCATCTTTCTTTTCAGTACTGGGAGTTTCTTGCTCTTCTTGGGTAGCATCCATCTGAGTTTGTGTAGCAACATTCTCAGATACTTCTCTCCTAGAACTCCTGAATTTTCCAGGTTCACCACTTCCTCCAATTTCATCCTCATCATCATCCAGAGTATCATCATAGTTGCAGCTTCCTCCCATCTTGGCATTAGCATCAGAGATCAGCTTCTTTATGATTGAGCTAATTTCCTCATCTCTTTTGGCTAACAGCCTATGGATATCTTTGACAGCTTTAACTTTGTCACTGGTGATACTGGATTTGAGAAGTTTCTTCAGCACTGTCATGATTGTTTCAATGCTTAGTCCTGAGACTCTATCCAATGGTAAGAAATCCAGTCTTCTTGCTTCTGTCTTTGTGATTCTTCTGAAACACACACTATAAGGATTTTGAATCACCTCAGGGAGTTTGTCTTCAACCATCCTTTTAATTTGTGCTATCAGACTATCATTGAAGGTTGTTGAATTTCTGACTACCATGGTTCCAAGGACTTTAAGTACTCTAGCATGCAGACTTTGTAAAAGTTGCATTGTGATGAATATAGTCAAACGGTTCTTCAAATAAACCTGAACAGCCCACCTTCTTTCCAAGTTGATTCTCACAGAGATACTTATTACTTTGTTCTTCAGTGTTGATGCCAATTTTGTAAAAGCTCCCCCTGCTTCACTAATTGATTCGTCCACCAACTTACTGAAATCTTCATCTTTGTTGTTCAAAGTACTCTCCATGTGATCAACCATCATCAATTCTGCATCTTCAAGGGCATATTCACTTCCATCTGATCAAGTAGTTCTAGTAGACATGTTCACATACTCAGGCATTTTGCCTTTGCCTTTACCCAGAGCATTTTGAATTTCTTTTTCTCTCCATTCCTTCTGCAACTTTTGGAATGGAGCTTCGACTTCCTCAGGATTTGGCTCATTGATTTTTAGTGGAGGCAATACTGTTCTTTTAGACTTTTGAGTCCCCTTTAATTGCTCCAACACTTTCTTGGATAACAATACTGCCTCACCATCTATTTCTCCTTCAAACAATTCACCATCTCCTGCTGCCTTTAGTTCTTCACCAAAGTTTCTTTCTTCTTTCTCTTGCTCCCCCTCACTTCCATCTCCATCTTCTTCTTCCAAATCTTGCTCCTCCTCACTTGTTGACTCCCCCTCACTTGTAGCTCCACCTTGTTTCTCCTTCTCTACCAGGTTTGCTTCATTCTGATCTACCACTTTCTCTCCCTTACCTTCATTCTGATCTACCACTTTCTCCCCCTTAGTTGGGTTGGCAACACTAAGGAAGGTAGAGAATGAAAGAAGAGTTTGTTGAATATCAGCAAAACCAGTAGCTACCATAGTGGACAGAGCATCAAGTTTAGCTTCCATGGATGCACATCTGCCCTCAAGGGCTTTCAACCTTGATTCAGCTTGTTTAGAAGGACCACCAGTTCTCAACCTTTTTGGATATAAAGGAAGAAACTTGGGCAAGGAGGCTATGGGGTTTCTCACACACTCATTGTTTTTCTGAGTGATCTCATCACTCCTCATAGAAGGACTCTCAAGGCCTAGTGCCTTTGTGTGTGGGGTTCCCTCAAGTTCATTCTGGACATGCTCAAGTCCCTCACCTTTTGCTAGCTCGTTTGGCTGCCTCTCATTTTTATGCTCACCTCTCTTTTCTTTTATCTCTCTTTTTCTTTTCACTCCCTCACTCATCCTAGATGCATGGGTATGAGTAGTACTTGCATGCATTTTAGTTGAAGAAGTAGAAAGTTTAGATTGTACCTTCAAAGCAGAGATAGTTAGTTGATCATCATCTGAAGCATCTTCAACAATTATAGTATCATGATCAAGCTTTGTACAGGTGACAGCATCTTTACCCAAAATGTTACTGTCCACAGGTGGGTTGACAGCAACTTTTGTGGTGTCTTTGACAGCAACTGAGGCTGTGACAACAACTTCCTGAAGGTCAGTTGCTCTTTGGAGTTCGACCAAGATGTTGGCTGTTTCATTTTCTGGCAGAGTACCATCTTGATCTAGCTCAGTGTTTGAGTGAGTGGTGTCCATTTCACTTTGAGAAATGGGTTCTTGTGGACCACTTGATGGGGGCTCATCCATGACTTGAGATGGATGATCAAAACCTGAAGGGATTGGATTGTCCCCTTCTCTAGGTTGTTGAGAAGACACAATTAATGGATTAGAGAATAAAGAAGATGATGGTTTAGAAGAGATTTTTGGTTGTTCCACAGGGGTAACTTGTGGAACATCAAGAGTAGAAGTTTCATGACCCTCACTGTGCCCTATCTCTGTGTGCATTTCTGCAAGTGTAGGCTCCTCATGAGTGAGTACATGAGGTTGTGCTTACTCTTTACAGAATGCCTTGGGAGACATGCCAGTTTCAATAGATAATTCTTGTTGAGAAGAAGCACCTAGGGATGTGTTTGATTCCCTTTTATCCTCCACAGCCTTTTGTGAGACTATGGGGTGGCTGACAGTGGCTTTGGCCCTCTTAGCTCTCTTCTTCTTAGGCTTAAGAGGAACCACTGTGGGTTCACTTTCACTAACATCCTTATTTGCTGCATCATGTGCAGTTTCTCCCTCAACATTCTCAGAACTACTACCAACACCAGTTTCCAAGGGTCTTTTCTTGGATTCTTGCAAAGTTGTTTTTGTGGTCTTTGGTTGTCTAGAGGATCTGATAGGAATGTATGAAGTAGAATGTGGGTTAACTGAATTTGGGTCTAATTCAGCTTCATTCTCAAGGGAGAAGACAACATACCCAGAGGGTAGTGCTACATCAAGATGAGGCTCTTGATCAGCCATGTGCTTGGTGAAACGGAGTGGAATAAGTGCATTTGAATTTTGTGAATTGAGTGATGTGTGTGTATTTCTTTTCAAAACATTGCATTTTATAGTGAGATATGCATTATCATCAATACCACATAATGAATTCAAACACATAGTAAGAAAGCGAGGATAAACATGTACCTTCCTGATTAAAGCTGACTTGAGTTGACTCATAAGCAACTTTCCTACATCCACTTTGTATCCATGGACAAGAGAGTGAGTAAGCTTCTTGATATAGGAGGGAATTCCATTCCATCCAGAGGTTTTGGTTGAGAAAACCTTCACCATGACATCAAAAATCATGCTCCATTCTTTCCTCAAATGCTTTCTGTCCATTTCACCAGTCGAGTACCATTTTGATGTACCCTCTTCAAGAACAGGACCAGAATACCCAATTTTCAAGAAAAACTTCTTTAAGGTTTCATCACTTGCAAGTTCCTTGTATGATTCTTTAGCTTGCAGTCCAGTTCCCAAAGCTTCGTTGATGCCTTTGATTGTGATGATACAGGTAACTCCTTTAATTTTGCATTGAATGGTGTCTTTACCCGCACCTCCTGGAACATAGGCAGTGTTCCAGAATTCTTCAAGTCTTTCTAGGTTCTAGGATGGTGTAGATGTTATAGCATGACCCAGATAGGACTTGTTGATAAAGGATACAAGTCCTTTAAATCCTTCACCAGCATCTCCAGCAGTGAGAATACCAGCAAAGTTAGTTTGAGAAGAGGATTGTATGGGTGCCATTTCTTTCTTTGAGCTTTGGAGAGAGATTTTTGCCTTTTGAGAGAGAGAGGTTCTGTTGAAAGTTATGTGTTTGTGTGTTTGACAGTTTCTTACATGAAAATATCAAATGTCTTACTGAGAAAGGGAAAGTAACTATGTCTTAGCCCATTAATCAGTCACGTGGTGTCGTGGGTAGTTACTTTTTAGTGGTTGTAAATCGTAGAGGTAAAATCCCAATTAATTCGGTCCACTAATCTTGACAGTAACCTGTGCGCTGTAACAAATTCATTAGTAATTTTGAGAGGATGACAGCAGGTTTTGCTTGACAGTAACATCGTCGCAAGAACACACTGTCATCATTAAGCAATTTATACAATTTCCTTTAAATTTCATGACAGAGACTTTTTCCATTGTGTCGTCTAAGAAACTTGCCGTCAAGGCACATCGTGACAGCATCTTCACTTATTGATAACAACTTAAGCGGAAATAATTTATGTCATGAATTTTAATCGACTTTGCCTATTGCTTAAGCGAAAATTACCAAATAGCATTTTAATCAATTTAGGCATATATTTGTTAGTTTTAGCACACATCCACAAACATCCATATACACAAGCAATCAAACAGACACATGCATTACCCAGCAGATAACCAAGGTAGGGGAATCTAGCAGAAAAAGCATGAATAGTGCAAAAGATGAAAAGATTCTTTTTATTAAACATTAAAAATAAAAAACATCCTCTTCATCATCAGAAGCAAGCTCATACAGTTCCACTTGAACTGTTTATCAGTTAGCCCTTCTTCCTGAAGAAGAACCTCGATGAAGACTAGCATTTCCAACCAGTCTTCAAGATCCTTCTCGACCTTGTCCTAGGCAGCTTTCTCTTTCTCTGCCAAATCTGCTTCCAGCGCTTCGTCCTTCATCCATTACCTTGAAGAGCTCCTCTATTTCCTCTTCATGACCTGGTTCACACCAGACTTTTGGCTTCTGAGAGATGGCATCCTTGTTCTCCATTGTAGATATCCTCCTTTTCTTTCTCAAGGCGTGAGTGATTGAGTATGAAATGATATTTAGTCTCGTGCACATTTTATAGGACCCTAGGTGACGTTTCAGTTTCCCAAACTCTTCTTTTTAATAAAGTAATTAAACTTTAAGTTAAAAAGATTGACAAATACCCGGGGTCATTTCAAATGACACAAATACTTATCACTAAGCACGCGTATGAAATAAGTTAATGTCACGTGACTACTCATTACAACAATTAAAACAGGCATGTGATTTGAATTTAGCATAGTCATAGCAAACATGCTGTCAAATAAACAAGTAGCACATAGGAAAGTAACTTCTCATGACAGTAACATTGAAAGTTAAAGTCACAAGCTGCAATTTTTTAACCACATTTAAAATGTAAAAACTAGTAAGTTAACATACCAGATTTAGCATTCCCAATTCACTTACCAACCTGTTGAAGGTTGTTTCATCTAGTGGCTTCGTGAAAATATCTGCAAGTTGCTTTTCTGTTGGAACATAAATCAGCTTCACAGTTTCCTTTTCAACATGCTCTCTTAGGAAATGATGTATGATATCAATGTGCTTTGTCCTGGAGTGTTGAACTAGATTGTCTGAGATAGCTATGGCACTAGTGTTATCACAATAAATAGGAATATTGGATAACTCTAAACCATAATCCATTAGCTGATTTTTCATCCAAAGAATTTGAGCACAGCAACTTCCAGCTGCAATATATTCAGCTTCTGCAGTTGAAGTAGATATAGAATGTTGCTTCTTGCTAAACCATGACACTAATCTTCCACCAAGAAATTGACAGCTTCCTGTTGTACTTTTCCTGTCAATTTTGCATCCAGCGTAGTCTGAATCCGAATAACCAACCAAGTCAAATCCAGTATCTTTATGATACCAAAGGCCTAGGTTTGGAGTACCTTTGAGATATCTAAAGATTCTCTTGATTGCTACTAAGTGTGATTCTTTTGGATCAGCTTGAAACCTTGCACAGAGACATGTAGCAAACATAATGTCTGGTCTGCTAGCAGTTAGGTATAGCAACGATCCCACCATGCCTCTGTAGGTACTAGAATCCACTTTCTTTCCTTTAGGATCCAAATCCAGTTTGGTTGCGGTAGAGATAGGTGTCTTGGCAGGTGATGCATCTTCCATGTTAAACTTTTTGAGAAGTTCTTTGACATATTTCGATTGGCTTATGAAGATACCATCATCCTTTTGATGAATTTGTAGACCTAGGAAAAATGACAGTTCTCCCATCATGCTCATCTTATACTTACTCTTCATGAGAGATGAAAACTTTTCACACAGCTTCTCATTTGTAGAACCAAAGATTATGTCATCAACATAAATCTGAACCAGAATGATGTCCTTGCCATGGTGCTTGTAGAACAGTGTCTTATCCACTACACCTCTTGTAAATTGATTCTCAATGAGAAAAGTAGATAGAGTTTCATACCAAGCTCTAGGGGCTTGCTTCAATCCATAAAGTGCTTTGAACAGCTTGTAGACAAAGTCATACAACTCAGCATCCTCGAATCCAGGTGGCTGTTCAACATACACTTCCTCTTCTAGTTCTCCATTAAGAAAGGCACTTTTGACATCCATTTGGAACACTTTGAAGTTACAGTGTGTAGCATAGGCTAAAAATATCCGAATAGCTTCAAGTCTAGCAACAGGTGCAAATGTTTCATCATAGTCGATCCCTTCCTGTTGACAGTAACCTTTAGCTACTAGCCTTGCCTTGTTTCTTGTCACATTTCCACTTTCATCCAATTTGTTTCTGAAAACCCACTTTGTGTCAACTACTGACTTCCCTTTGGGTCTAGGGACCAGCTTCCATACATTGTTTCTCTCAAATTGGTTTAGCTCTTCTTGCATGGCTATCACCCAATCTGAATCCAACAATGCTTCATCAATTGACTTTGGGTTGAATGCAATACTGATAAAATCGAATCTTTAAATCAACAACGAAGATAAAGATTATAAATTATCAGTAGATGTATGCAAGCAATAAGTGAAACAAGATTTCTCACAAAATAAATGTTTTATTTATTTTGTGTGAAGTGTTGCTACAACCTGGAGAGAGAGTTTCTCCAGCTTTGATATCTCAAGAGATACAAATTGCTTCGTGTGCGTACATGAATAGAAAAGAATCTAAGATGTATCTAAGTAGACTAAGATACTCTGTTGTCTCTATCGCATGGGGTGTTGAGCTGCTGTCGTTTTCAAGTGGCAGCTCATTACAATTTGCACACCCATGTGACTTTCCCAAATTGCTATACAGATAGGATAAACCTTATAAGTAAAGCAACCTAGATTCTTTCTATTTCTAGCTAATATAATTCTAGTAGATGTGGATATTACATACTCCTCGAATTGACCAGCCTTGTCTTGTGAATCTCTTAAGCTTCTATCGTAGTCTTGCATGTCTGCTACAAACGATAGTGTGTTGCAGCAAATCTGTTTCTTGAACATGTAACCTGTCACGGGCTTTGACTGAGAAAATACCCAATTCAAATAATTCAAGATGACAGTAACCTTAACCGCAGAGTCTGCTGTCAAAGGAATATTCAGTGGTTGACAGTACGAGCTCCCGCCAATGTTGCTGTCGGAACTCCAGATTTGCTGTCAAGTGTGATAATGTCACTGTCTCTTGCTTCAGCCAATGTTGCTGTCAGATGTAGCTTTGTCGTGACTTTGCAACATTTGTCTTCTTGTAACTTTACTCCCAAGAATATGACAGTAACTTTTATTCTTGCTGTCTTCTGGATGTATTCCTTGAGCCTTGAACAAATGTATGAACTTCTCCTAAATTATACAATTATTACATGATAGCAATTATTCGAATACGAAGACATACTCTGACTGTGACAGTATGTTCAACTTAGTAAAAACTAAGTACAAGGAAATATAGTTAAGTTGTCTCTATGCTATCACCCATAAGTCCCAACAGTTATAAAATCGTATGTTGCCAAACACTAGTTTGGCAATCGTTTGCAGGTGATCGGGATCCTAGTTTTCAACTAACATTTTATTTAGTCTTTTTGTTACTCTTTTTACTTTTTCTTTGTCTGTTAATTCCATGTCCTTTACAAATTAATTGAACCCATAAAAAATAAAATGAACCCATAAAAAATAAAATGAACCCATAAATTTGACAACTTTTGATATTTGTAACACACCAAAATTTGATATATAATTGGTGGGCAAATTTATACCTAGTGCATGTATGTAGGTACTCCATTGTGGTTATGTTCTCTACACAACTACAATCTAACATAATTAAGAGAATATGTGTGTATACTCACTACAAACGAAGAACATACGAAAATTAAGTCAAATTATACAGATTAGTTGATCATTTAAAAAATAAAGTTGAACGATGGAAATAGTAAGTTTCAAAATCACAATAATATAATATTTGTGACACTTGAAAGTTTGGCTTAAGAAGATTATACGTAAGGAATTCAACTTGAATTTTTAAAAAGCTCCTTTTTTTTATTTTGTTTATGTAGTTTAATTACAAAAAATATCTATATATACTATAATTACCTTTATAAATATAATAAAATTAAATAAAATAATAATTTTTTCCCGACCCCCCTAAAATAAATTCCTGCGCATTCGCCACTAATTGAAGTGATTATAAACCTGGAAATAAATTTTAAATCATGTTGCTTAACAGTAAATGCATGTGTCTCTAACTTAACTGTGTCCATGAATCATAAACAAAACGTGCCGCATGCATAGTAAGAATATTTTATTAAATCTAGTGAGGTTTCTATTTAAATTTAAGTGATTAGTGGTAAGGTTTCAAGTCCCTGGGGATGACTTTAGGAGAGAACCCTGAGGTTAAAACATGTATAATACAAATGAGAAAGGATTTATGTAAATAACTGGAAAAAAAAATATAATTACAAAAATGCCTCTGCGGAGCCCTTACTTTATAAGTAGAAATATGTTATATCCTTAGGAGAGGACCATGAGGACAACCTCAGACCCATTTTTCTAAATAAACAGTTATTTCCTTAATGCTAGTAACATGCTATTGTCGTTACTAAATTCAGAACCTCAAGAAATGTGATCTGTGTACATGTTTGTAGCACACAATCCAAATCACTTTATCATTCAGTATTCATTGAATCCCTGCTTTGAGCGGGATATACTGGGTATGTTTGGTTTGGTTTTTTATTCAGTATTCATTGAATCTAGGTAATAATGGTTAATTATACTATAAGTGAGGTTACACTAATCTTTAGACTTTGCAAGAGAATATTTCCAAGGTTAATGTTAAACAAAAGCTTTTTAAGCCTTTGACCAAAAAAAAAACTTTTTACGCCTGTATTTATATGCTTTCACTTTTTGTGTAGTCAGAGTAAAACGCATGATATTAAACTTGCATGTGCTGAGGTATTGAAAAACTGGAAAAAGGAATGCGGTGAAGGTGGATCGAACACCTGACCTTCAGATCTTCAGTCTGACGCTCTCCCAACTGAGCTATCCCCGCACATGCCTTCTAAGATCAAAGTTCCCCTATTTATAACTAGAAAACATATTGATGCAAAACATAAATTTATCATCCAGGCAAGGTGGAATGATATCTGATTTGCTAAGTTACATTTTAATGTCAATTCTATCAGCCAATGGTATAGGCTCTACCTTCAGACTAACTTTCAATGATGCAACGTCGCAAATAATTTGACAAACCATATCAGATTTAGGGCATTGTTTTATTTCATCAACTTATATCAAAATGTTCATTTTCATGTTTTTGTTTCCATTGTCTATACAAGATGAGCAACAAAACACTATGGTCTGACCAGGGTACAATTCATTAGCATACAGTGTACATTTGAAGTGTTCAGAATACAATGTCGATGCATTAAACTGGAAAATGAGTTTAATGAGAACATGAACAACCAGTCTCTTTGTCAGTTGTAGAAGCTGATTTATAACTTTGTTCCCATGTGTCCGTTGGAAGAGCTTGTGCATGAGGGACATGACGGGGATGCTTCTCTCTCTTGTCCCCTTTTATCTGTTTCAGGGCGTGCTTGAGAGCAGGCAACAAAGCTTCCATACACTCAGCGACTGCATTTGGATTTCCTGGCATGTTGATTATCTGAAAGGGACAAGTATGAGATGATTGCAAGCTACTTCGGAATTAATAAACACTCATTTTTAGTCCATTTTTTACAAAGTGACACAAAACAGAAAGGTATAAAGTCAAACAAAACATATCTTTCAGCTCATGTCTAAAAACAATTTAAAAGGTTTACTATTTCAGTGTGATCATCTTGACATTGTAAAGAAATACAAGTGTTGAGATGGTGGTATTCTGCCTTACCAACGTCGATCCTCTTATTCCAGCTGCAGAGCGTGATAACATCGCAAATGGTGTAACCTATCAAATTGATTGCAGACGATTTAATAAAACAGGATCCAACATGTGATATACAGGTGAACATGTATACATGCATTTATAATTTTATATCAACCTCTGTGGAAGCCAGTACATACTACTTTGCACTTTGCAGAGAGCTTAGGACATAACTACTACTTTTTATATTTTGGGTTAAATATCAAACACATGACTGGTTGCGTCCAAATGATTCAGGTTGGTCACTAATTACAAATTTAACTGGAGTTGGTCATTGTTTTAATTTTTTTTCTTCACTCGTCGAAGGCAAACCAATTATTAGTCAAATTTAACGTAAATCGTTAATTTTCCGTTAGTTCGTGAGGTGGCGCTTGCTTGATTCGCGTGGTCGTGAGTATATATGCTTACATGTAGTAGACAACTCAAATACATAAATGAAAGTCAGATAAGCAGCATAAAACCATCATAGAAGCAAATAGCACATGAGAATCATCTAAATTTGGAATATTCGATCAACTACAGAGTTTCTTACCATGGGGCTTTCAGATTTGACAGTGTTTAGAAGCTACGCTTGCAAGGTATTGAACTAATACTCACAAATTAGTTAGGGAGAATTTATGAAGAACCGTAGTTTATATGACATGAGGCCTGTATATAAATATTGTATATAATGTTTTGACCGTTAAATATATGTTGTCTCTGACAGAATGAATAAAAAAATTAAAACGTTGATCAAGTCGAGTCAAATTTGCAATCAGTGACCAACTTGAATCATTTGAACGCGGCCAATCATGTACGTGATATTTAACCCATTTAATTTTAGGCCAATTTAGGTCAGTTCTGAGATTTGCAGGATGAACATTCGAATGAGAATGCTATTTATAGTGGGTAGGAAGTATGAGGCATAAAAGTTGGACTCTCAAAGGAACTGAGTTCTGTTAATATTTTTTTTCTCAATTAGGAATAAGTTAACTAGCAGATCGCTGTAAAGATAAATGTCATTTATGTATTCGATTGCATAATTCTTCAATCACCCATAGGCAGCTCACTGCTCATCTAAGATACTGTTTAGTTGATATGCATCTAAAAGTGTGAGTGAGAGAGTGAATGTGTGTGTGTGTACACTCGCATGTGTCTGTGGTGGTTGCACATATCTCTCTATATTATGTGTAACGATAAATAAGAAAAGGACGTAGATCGTAGAAATTTGACAAGAACATGGTACCTTCAGACTTTCTTGCATCATTACATGTAGAAGACCAGGAGTTTCCTTCTCTATTACATCTTTTGTTGCTTCGGGAGTAACATCTCTTGAGGTGAAACCGGTGCCACCTAAACAAACAGTTACAAAGAAAGGGGATAAAAACAAAATTATACTATGAATCTAAAGAGAAACAGGATTATTGGAGTTGAAAAGCTTGCCAAGTGTGATAATTAAATCAATATTGTCAACATCACTCCATTTTTGCAATATGTCTTTAATCTTGGGTATGTCATCAGAAACCACAGCTGTTGCAACAACTTTCGCACCTCCTAATTTTTCTGATGAAGAATTTACAACCGAGACCGCCCGTGGACCACTGCAGATTTGCCAATGTTATGATAGATTAGCGAATTCATACAACGTTATGATGTGGAGTCTTCAAGTATGAGGCGACAATCAACTATTCAAATTTTAGAGATATGATACTACAAAATCATTGAGGATTCAAAAAAGAAGGAAAAATTTGTTAGAGGGAAAAGCACCAAAGAGGACAAAAACACCAAAGAGGACAAAATACAGATTTCTGATAATAACCTGAAGGCATATGTTTCAAATCACCTAATCACTCATTTGAATGATAAGCTCATTTTAAGTGTACCATCTAAACACTTATTTCTTTTAGAGAAAAATCTTCAATCAGGAATAGCAAACAGGTGCACTTCTTACTTTCAAGGAATCAAGTGTAACCAACAAAACCGCATATAATGTTTGTGAAGCATTTTCTAATATCTTTAGAGATGTATCTTACAACTTCAGCTCAATCCAGCGCCACATGTAGTTCGAAATTATTCGAAAACATTCAAAAGAGTACTTAAAATTGCTAATAATTTTTGCAAATATTCAATACTTCATGTAACGCTCAGACATGGAGCAACATCAACATTGCAATTTCACTGTAGCATCAGCAAAGTGGCCCATATGGAATGATGATCCAAAGAGGTGTATCCCGATGCAATATATGAATTTGTGAACACTCTATATAGGGTGTGAACCTGTTAACTTCTGAAAAAATAGTACTAACTCTGTTTCACGATCATACCCTTTTGGACGAATTCGCATGATGTTGAAGTGTAAAAGACAAAAAAATTACATTTCATACTAATTTTATTATTTGTATCAAACAAAAATTAAAATTATTTGATATAAAATCTAAATAGTAGATTTTAAATGTAATACATATTGTTTACGCCTCAATGTATGAGAAATATTGTCCAAAAGCTAATATCGTGGAACAGAGTGAGTGTTAAATTTCTTGATCTTTATAAAGTACCAAACATTCATACGTATTGCAACATTGCATAATTACTTGCAGTTTCATGTAACATGTCAAGACTTACGAATTATTAAACAGTGAGCTTCTCGAGTAATTAATATTAGACTATTTGTTGTGAAGAATTCAGTACTTCTATGACCTACTCTGACATGGAGCAACATCGACTTCACAATTTTCTATAGCATCGGCAAAGTGACCCATTTGGAATGATGATCCAGAAAGGTGTATCCGGATGCACATAATTTTGAGCCAGCCATTCTTATTCAAAACATTAAGGGAAAAGAAAACAACCCCCACCAGTCGCATAAATGTATATGTGTGGGGGTGTATAATTATTTTGTTTCCTTCTTTTTTAAGAATTATGCATCCAAAGAGAAGCTACAAATTTCCCAAAAGGTTCCTGGGATTTCATACTGTCAACATTCAACAAAGGCATACATTGTCAACATTCAACATTCAGCATTGGCACAATTCAACAACTGCTTCATAGACTTCATGTATCATAGACTTTAATGTACCATCTTCTTTATATAAGAAGACATGTATCAATCTCTTAATTAACATCTGAATATACAATACAATCTCTCCTCTCTACTATCTTCATATATTTTAGTATATTCTGACATGGTATCAGAGAGGGTCGTAACATAGGAGGAAAACAAAATCAAAATCAGAAGCATCAAGAATCAAGAATCAGAAGCTCCAGAAACCACCAGGAACTAGTTCTTCAAATCAAACCCGAAAATCAAAACACATAGAGAAACAGAAATCTAAACATACCACTGAGTAATACACACACAGAGAAGCTACCAGAAATTTTCAGATCTCAGAAACAGCCGCTCACGCGCCTCCACGTGCCACCGCACGCGCGTGGGCCCACCTCCGGCTATTTTTTGGCGACACTCCAGTTGGACTTCTTGATCGCCTCCTTCAGCCGAGTTAGTCCATACCTCCTTATTTGAATTCACTAAGATTTAGTTTTGAAGATATAGATACACGTATATATATCTGCTGCTGTAAACAAAAAAAAAGGGACAGCTTGGGTTGTTATGTTGTGGTGCAGTGGGCTAAATTTAAAAGGGTTAGGCTCATAAAGATTTGGGCTATTAAATTTGTGGGCCTCTCTGTCATTGGGCCTTTATTTATAGTGATGGGTTAGTTGGAAAAAGAAGTATTTGGTTTTCTTTTAAACAAAATCAGGGCCTGTTAAGGGGGTTTTTTGTCCATAAAATATTAATTTAGCTCAAGTTAAGACTTGACTATAATTGTTGGATAATTATCTTTCGGGTATTTTATTCCGAATTTATTTAGCATGATGAAAGAGAATTTTTCTGGAACTCACTCCGACCTAACTGTTTCGGAGCTCAAGTTTTTTCGACAGTTGGTTTCTGATATAAAGTTGAAGACTGCAGCCTCATTTGTACCGACAAATACTTTTCATTCGAGTATTTCTTGTCATTCTGTCTCTCACAGTTCACCTAATTCATGGATTATTGACTCGGGAGCGTCAGAACATATGACTTGCAATTCCAGTTTACTGCAATCATATCACTACATCAATAAAACAGAGAGTGTTCGTGTTGCCAATGGAACTCATGTACCCGTTCACGGATGGGGCACTTCCAACTGTCTCCCTTCACTACCACTATCATCTGTCTTACATGTTCCCTCCTTATCAGTGAATTTATTATCGGTTCATCAAATTACTAAAAATCTTAATTGTTCAGTAACTTTTTTTCCCTTCTCACTGTGTGTTTCAGGATCTGGCGACAGGCAAGGTCCTTGGCAGTGGTAAAGTGGTAAATGGCCTCTATATTATGGAAGGGAATTCTGTTTCGCCGTCGGCAAATTATCAGGTTTCATCTAAATCTAATCCCAGTTTAGAGTCCTTGTATCAATGGCATAGACGGTTAGGTCATCCTTCATTTGGTGTTCTGTCGCATCTCTTTCCGAATTTAGCATCAAAATGTAAAAAGGAAGAATTTTTTTGTGAACCATGTGAATTAGCCAAACATAAAAGGTCACCGTATCCATCTAGAAATAAGAGAAGTCCTACTCTCTTTTCTACTATTCATACTGATGTTTGGGGTCCATTTAGTCATCCTACACATGATGGGTATAGGTGGTTTGTCGTCTTTGTTGATTGTCATTCTCGACTTACTTTTGTATACCTTCTTAAACACAAAAGTGAAGTATTCGGATGTTTTAAATCCTTCCACCACATGATACAAACACAGTTCAATGCCTCTGTTAAAATTTTGCGAAGTGATAATTGTACCGAGTATGCCGGAATGTTTACATCTTATTTGGACACATGGGGTACTATTCATCAAACTACATGTGTTAAAACCTCTCAGCAAAATGGAGTTGCTGAACGGAAAATTGGTCACTTACAACAGGTAGCACGGTCCCTCATATTAACTATGCATGTCCCTAAATATCTTTGGGGTGAGGCAGTTATGACTGCTGCATCTGATCAACTGTCTCCCTTCAAGTGTACTACAATTCAGAACACCGTTATCCTTTATTCATGCACCTTCGTCCCATCCATTGCCTCTTCGGTTATTTGGGAGCGTATGCTTTGTTCATAATCATTCTCCCTCTCGGGATAAACTTGATTCTCGTTCTCTCCGCTGTGTTTTCACTGGTTATACACCAACTCAAAAGGGGTATAAGTGCTATCATCCTCCCTCACATCGCACATATGTCAGTCACGATGTTACTTTCTGGGAGTCTATTTCTTACTTCTCTCCCAGATCCTCCTCCTTGCTTCAGGGGGAGACTAACCGACACAGTCTTGATAAAGCGACAGAGGAGTCTCATAGTCTTGATAGTAAAGCAACAGAGGAGTCTCAATTCCTTCCATTCATCAATGTGCCAAACACTAGCCCAAATGCATCATCCATCCCTCCACCTATGAGTAGAGAGTTTGATGATCTAAATAGATTAAAGGGGCCAGATTTGATCACATATTCTAGACGGAAAAATAATGATATAACCACTTTACCACCTCCAGAGACTTCTGACCTCGAGGCAGATCCTACAGCTCCTATAATTGAGCCTGATAACGCTAACACTCTTGATCCTACTCTTAATCTTCCTATTGCTATAAGAAAGGGTGTACGTTCTTGCACTAACCATCCTATCTCAAACTTTGTATCTTATAATGCATTATCTCCATCTTCACTTGCTTTTGTGTCATCCTTGTCTAGTGTTTCTGTTCCACATACTTGGCAGGATGCTTTATGTGATCCTAAATGGAAAGATGCTATGATTGAGGAAATGAATGCATTAAAACATAATAACACTTGGGAGTTGACTCATCTTCCTGCTGAAAGGAAGGTAGTAGGATGCAAATGGGTGTTCACTGTGAAGCAAAAACCTAATGGGCTGGTTGATAGGTACAAAGCAAGACTTGTGGCAAAAGGGTATACTCAATCTTACGGGATTGATTATCAGGAAACTTTTGCTCCAGTAGCAAAGATGGCATCTATTCGAATCTTAATATCATGTGCAGCAAATCTTGGTTGGGAACTTCGACAGTTGGATGTGAAAAATGCATTCTTACACGGAGACCTGAAAGAAGAAATCTACATGGATATTCCACCTGGTTTTTCTACAGATGTGACCATTGGGAAAGTATGCAAGTTAAAGAAGACTATTTATGGATTGAAACAGTCTCCAAGGGATTGGTTTGGCAAATTTCAGAGAACAGTAGTTAAATTTGGCTACAAACAAAGCAACTCAGATAACACCATGTTCGTGAAAAGACGAGGTGTAAAGATCACAGTGTTGATTGTTTATGTCGATGATATTGTGATCACCGGCAACGACACATGTGAGATTACAAATGTTAAACAGAGACTTGCCTCTGAATTTGAGATGAAAGACTTGGGAAAACTACGGTATTTCCTTGGCATTGAAGTCTCCAGAAGTCCGGGTGGTATCTTCCTTTCACAACGGAAGTATATACTTAATCTTTTAAATGAAACAGGGATGTTGGGATGCAGACCTGCAGATTCTCCTATAGAATCAAATCATAAGCTTTGTGGAGATGCTGGTGAAATTGTTGATAGATCCCAATATCAAAGATTAGTTGGACGACTAATCTACCTTGCACACACAAGGCCAGATATATCATATGCAGTGGGAGTTGTGAGCAGGTACATGCATGATCCACGCCAACCTCATTTGGATGCAGTTTATATGATATTAAGGTATCTTAAAGCTGCTCCCGGAAAAGGAGTGATATTTACTAAAAACAATCATCTTGGGGTTGAGAGCTATACAGATGCAGATTGGGCTGGATGTCTAAACGATAGACGTTCCACTTCAGGATACTGTACATTTGTGGGAGGTAACCTAGTTACTTGGCGAAGTAAGAAGTAACCAGTAGTTGCATTATCTAGTGCTGAAGCAGAATACAGAGCTATGGCTCGAGGAGTGCGAGAACAACTATGGGTTAGATTGTTGCTTATAGAATTAGGACTTGCATTACCCACTCCGATGAAGCTGCATTGTGATAACAAAGCAGCAATTGCCATTGCACATGATCCAGTTCAACATGATCGAACCAAACATATCGAGATTGATCGGCACTTTATTAAAGAGAAGATCAATAATGATATCATTAGTATTCAATTTGTAAGATCAGAAGATCAAGTAGCTGATGTGTTAACCAAGGGATTTGGAAGAAAAATGCTACATCCACTTATTGGCAAGTTGGGCATGAGTAACATATATGCATCAACTTGAGGGGGAGTGTCAACATTCAACATTCAACGAAGGCATACATTGTCAACATTCAACATTCAACATTGGCACAATTCAACAACTGCTTCGTAGACTTTATGTATCATAGACTTTAATGTATCATCTTCTTTATATAGGAAGACATGTATCAATCTCTTAATTAACATCTGAATATACAATACAATCTCTCCTCTCTACTATCTTCATATATTTTAGTATATTCTGACACATACAAACTTCTTATGTATAGGATAAGCTTGTCTCTCACACACACACACACGCTCTCTTTATTTTATGGACATCATTCTTCTAGATTAATCATTCCGTACCTTCAGACATCTTTACGGGTGGAGTAGTATCATGTTAAACACGTGTAATAACAAATGCACACACATAAGAAACAGACTCTATCTAGGTGTCAGCAAATCTTAGGTTTTAGAAGTGAGTATTTATTTCTCACAGATAAGATTGCCAAACACCCACTATGTATCTCCAAACATATTAAGGTAATACCAAATCCCACGATACGAAAAAGAGGCTACAAAAAAAAAAGTAGAATACCTCCTATCAGGACCAGACCCTGATGCAACAGTATCACTCACTGTGAGGACTGCGACAGTGAATTCAGAACCTTGAGATGCATTTACATTTACTACTTGTGATACATCAGGTCTGGGAGCATGACTTGAAACTGGTGCAGACCTCATACTCCCAGAGAAGTCACTCGGACTAGAAATGACTATTGCTGTCACAGAGTTTCCAGCAGATACTAAGCCCCCAGATGCCGGCATTTCCAATAAGGCATTTGCTGATTTCATACTCAAAAGTCGGCTGCTCATCTGATGACCAGTGCTCTCAGCAACAAATCTGAAATCCATCAAAGTGGGAAATATCATCTTTCTTACATTGAGAGTGACTATATATCATCAACCTGGATACTCATCAAGATTAATTCTGAAAAATCAGGCTGTGGTAATCAATTGGAAATAGACCCTATAGCAACCTTCGACATATGCAACTCTCACCCTTGATTGCCTAAACCATCAATAGCCTCCCATCTGACAATAGCACGGTGAAATTCTGGACGGCTTGCATCTGTCTTAATGGAATGCTTAAGGCGTGCAAGCACTCTGTTAAATGTATAAGTAGAAACATCCATTACATAATATCATTAAATGTGCTGTAAACTCTGTTCGATATTATTTAAGAGACAAGATGTATAAAATAAACTAATGGGGGTAGATGAGATGAATGTGTAAATTCTTTTGAAGTTCAGCAACCTCAGTGGGTAAGGGTTTTCCCATCCAGCAACATGGCGTATTGATGGAACCACAAAGAGGTGGAAACAGACTAAACAGCTCACTGGATTTCCAGGTAAACCAAATGCAAGAATTTTATCAACTTTAGTGTTTTCCCCTGATTCCGCAACAATCTCTGCAAATGTAAAAGGCTTTCCTGGTTTCATGCAAACCTGAGGCAAAACATTATTATGTTCCTGTTCCTCTATTTATTTTAAATCAGACTGCGCAGAATACTGGTCACACTTATGGACTAGAACTGAAGTTCTACATATTGAGCAAGAACCAGGAAGCCACTGAAAATGCAATACAGAAACAACAAATCATCCTCCCTCCAAGAAAAGGAAAATCATTCGCAGATCAAGGAAGACGCAAAATAAAAGTTCCTCCCAGTCGATAACATTTAATTTGATATTTAAAAGAAATTTGATCTATAATAATTACATTTCTTTTTAATATTAATGAAACGTGTATTTTAAACGAAATTGTACTATCAAATTTTTTAGAACATGGATTATATTTTTGTACATTAATGAGTAAATGCTATGTAAATTATTTGTAGCTGTCAAGTCTCAAATCCTAGACCTGTAGTAAAGGGTGGGTGACAACCAAATACTAATAAACAAATATGTTCTTACTTTTTGCAGTTGTCAAAAATTGAGTTCCATACCTTTGGTAGTTTGGTAGAATAACAATGGGTATGTTTGATACACAGATTATATATAAATTGGGCATTTTTTGGGGCAAGGTGAGTAGTGGCTAGCCATATTCAACCTCGGCTACAAGCCACCTAGCAATAGTAATTTTCATTGTTTCAAAATATCCACCATAAAGGTTAGGTGAGAAAATGGAAAGCTAAGTTTTAGTTTGTTATAGAACTCCCATTTCTATAATCTAAGAAAATGAGCATATGCCTAAATCTCTAAAATTATACCATAACTAATAAATAGTATTCCCTTTAATTGCCTATAAGAGATTAGTCTTGTTTCAACACATTTGCGTTTCTCTTTTTCTGAGGTTGATTAAATACTTAAATTTCATTCATATACTTAATGAGATATTTGGTTAGTGTGGATACTTATAGATTTCAATAAGGGTAATATTATACATGCATTATTATTTACTGTAATACATGTGCAAATGGATTAAACATTTGTCTAATTGTCTGCAGGTCAAAGTCAAAAAAAAAAAAACAAATACAATAAATTGAAACATAGGTAGTATTATCTACACAAAAATATTCCTCAACCCAATGTATGAGGCCATTTCCTTAATTACGTATATATCAATATTACACTTTGATAATTAAAATATGTTAGCATCATATTTTCAGGGTGATGTGAAGCCAAATTTAGCTATAGCTTGCTACTACATATTGCATTTTTCCAAACATATGCATACACATATGCACAAGTACAACAAAAAGACACCCTCCATTTACTTTTTATAACTAAAAAGATGCCCCAAAAAAATTCATAATTTTATTTCTGAATCTGCAAAGGCTTATATTGTGACATGCGAAGTTATCGTTATCTTTCCAACTGGCAGTATTGAAAACTGAAAAGTTGATTTGCCAATAAAAATTGCACCGAATAACAAAAACAAGGATGAATAGTAAGGAAGAATATAAGAAATAAATAGCACTAATTTACAAGAAAAGACAGGTCATTAGTTTACCTTGTCAAAATGGACTTTCCCTCTCTTTTCAAGCAAAGGCTTGATATAGTCCCTGTCACCCATGGAAACTCCTCCAGAAGTTATAAGGATATGAACCCCAGAAGAGAAAGCACGATTTAAAATTATCTTGGTCTCTTCTTCATCATCGGGAGCTATGCCAAGGTCCACAACTTTGCATTGATTCTGTGTAGCAGCAGCCAGCATCATAGCACGGTTGGAGTCCCTAATCTGCACATATCAACTTGGTAGGAAAATTTTCAAGAATAAACTGCAGACATATAGTGCAGCTACAAATAAAGCATATAATACATGGAAAATGAATATATAATGACTTGTGTGAACTTAGATTGGGAACTAATAGTTCAGAGTCAGTTTGTTACAAAATTTAAACTCAACTAGATTCAGAATAACATGCAATACAGGCACAAAAGGCTACAAACATTAAATGTATTGCTTATATGAAAAATTGCCTAACAGGAAAACACACTTCTATGTTGAAGAAAAAGCTACTACCCGCTGACTTGTTCTCAGGAAGCAATGATCAAGAAATTACCCCTAAAAGAAAAAAGATAGGACCTCGAAGAGGCTTTATCGAGTCAGATTTAGCCTCAATTCAAAAACATTTATCACGTGTTAAATTAACTGATTTGCACCCTAGCCTGAAGCCTGCTACAAAATAAAAGAGAACAAAGGGAAATAGAGGAGTAAAAAGCAAAGAAATCTTTCAGATTACCTAATATATTAGAGAACGGTTTTAGTTAAACTTCTGAAGACTTAGAAATTTTTGCCAATTCTGGAACTGTTTCGAACAAAAAATTATGAAGATCACTATATCAAAACTTCATCTAGTGCCCAATTACGGAGCTTATGTCACTTGATTTAGTTCACTACTACTCTGTTAACATTTGAAATATTCATATCAAGCCATATTACAATACGTACACATGCAAACTGAATTAAACTGAAGGCAACAAGTGAGAATGAATTCTGAATAAAACGATTAAAAGGAAAAAGGGAATTTCAATATAGTTATCATATAATCTGCGGACCTGGCCACGGCCCAAACACCTTGTGGTTGGATCTACAAGTTCATCACCAGTGGATAGCACAGCAATTATAGGCGTAGGATATACCTGCATGATAGCATGCATGCAACAGTTACAATTTTTATGAACACATGGTCAAATTCAGATCACACAAATAGTCAACAAATAAGTACCTTCACTTCCACTACACCCACTGTTGCAAGTAGCCCAATTTCTGCAACACCTAATCGTTCACCTGATTTTAACACTACAGTATCTTTTTCAATGTCACATCCCTGGCCGAAGAAAACCAGATCAGCACTTGTCATGCAAAATTATTTATATAAATATATATATATACACATTAAATTTGAAATGAGGCAATTGACTGAAATCAACTATTATTGGGTAGCTAAATAATCAATCAGACAAGATTACAACTGAAACTCGTGTGCAGGACAAGAATTGAGAAGGAAAATAACACCAAGGTGATTCAACCATTGAAGAACTACTACCTTAGGGTTTTCAACCGCAAAAGGGAGAAAATTGGATGGATGCAATCAATGAAAGGAGAGCCTTAATTCTGTCAAGTCTGAACTTCACCGTGTGAGGATTACATTAAACCTATTAAAATAACCTAACGGACTTACACCCATAAACAACCAGGCTTATTATGAATAACCTAAACAAACGTTCAACAAACACCTAGCCCCTCATACAAAAGATATAATTGATTAAATACATTAATTTCTTTACCGCAAAAGTATTTAAACTATTTAATAAAAATTATGAATATTCCCTTATACTTACTTGTGCTCCTCATGACCCCATCAATACAGTCTGTACCTTTATGACAAATATTAGACCAGAGGAAAAAGTACTTTTGCAACTATAGATGCCTCAACAAAATTGCTATAGCCCATAAAAAACAGAGCTAACCAAAAAGTAGCGGACTTAAATTATCATCAAGAACAGACTTCAATAACTTGAATGTGTTAGTTGATACTGAACTATTCAGAAGCAACAACGAGCTTTCAATAAGTGAACATGCTACTGTGGCTTAAATGGTGATTATGTACTTGTATTAAGTACAACTCTACCATCAGGAATAGTTTCAAGGATTCAGGAAACATAATTATAAACGATAGAAATGAGATAGACATAGCAACAGCTATGATAGATATAGCAACACTACTTTTCCAAACTATGTTTGTTGGTGATCTACTGATCTCATACTTGCATGCACTTCCTCTTCAGACATACAGAAACTACAGTCTTACCTTGGCTTGATATTTAATAGATAAGTCAAAACCATTGAACTATTCTTTCTAGAAGCCGCTTTACTAATAAGAGTAGCTAAATTTACATAGATTTTTCAGAGGACCCTAGCATTGGACTACACTATTAATTTATGTTTTCTATGCTACAACTTACATACCACACGATCACAAGAAAAATGTTGTTTCTCACTTGATCATTGTAGCATCATCATAATATTGCATAACACTAATCTAGTTTTCACCCTTACAGTATGTGGATTCTTTTTAAGAACTTACTTTCAAGATTTAATTAAGTATATCTAAAGGTCACGCTGACATTCCTGATGTTTGCAAATTAACATAAGCAGTTTGGGCAGAATATGACAGTGAGCACAACAATAAGTATAAAGTTCATACCACAGGGCGAATATCAACTCCCTGACTAGTTTTCACCAATATTCTTACTCGGCTCAACCCAATTGAATCACTCCTGATGATTTCAGTGTCCTCTACCTGCACAACTGCATCGGCACCATCAGGGATTGGTCCTGCAAGAAAGAATGTTTAGTTTCCAGACAATACAACCAATGTAAAAGAACGATTAAGCACAAACAAACGATCTATAAAGTGCACTATCGTACCTCCGGTCGTTACATAAGCTACAGTTCCAGGAGTCACTGTCACGCCAATTCCATCATTTCCCGCCCTTGATTCAGTAATTATGGGATATTCCCCAGGCCCATCAGAGGCAACTACTGCATAGCCATCCTGAACATATGGTATAAACTACATCAGATTAGGATTTTGAGAAGTCTGAGTGTATTAGAGCATCCAGATTCAGAGATTAAATCCATTTTAACATTTTACAGAGGAGAAAAGACTTCACAATTGACCTATTCAATTACACAAATTTACAAAAGTAAAAAGGTAAATACCAGCAGCATCTCACAGGAGAAAGAAGTAGAGGTGCACAGTAAGGTACCTTTATAGACGCACGATAAGGAGGAAGAGGATCAGGAGCACGAATATCTCCGGCCAAGACTTTGTCAAGAGCATCATGAATGAGAACATCTACTGGAGGTAATCGCTGAGCTACATTCAGTATTGTTTGAAGAGCTTCTTCTGGCGATATCATGTTGTTTCAGAGTTTGGCCAAGCCTTCAAAATATAGTGCACTAAGAATAAGTTTAAATAACCTATGCTGGTCTCAAACACTGAGTAACGAAGGAGACAAAATAATAATATGTACAGCCTTTCAAAATATAGAACATAATTACTTTACATAAGCTTTCAATATAGTATCGAAAACACACTCCATTTGGTTAGTAAGGGAACTAAAATTTGTGTCTGAATTTAAAGGTGAAAATATAAGGTACAGAGAGCAGAATTAAAAAATCAAAACAGACCATAATTTCTTTTTATAACGAGCGTGTATTTTCTACGATGAAGTTTGTTAATAGTTAATACAATGTGAACGAATCATTCATTCTCAAATTGGTGGGCTTAAGCTATAGTTTAAATTTCCTATGAATCAAATGGAGGAAACAATGAAATAAATATACCCAATTCCAATTTCTTCCAACCAAACCAAGCTTTCGTATCATGACAGTAATAGCACTACAACAAATCATTTTAATCATAAACACACCGTAACTCTAAATAACACTATAACTACACACGATATCAAGCCGACTTTACAGTCATTAACAAAAAAATACAATAACAACATACAACAGACTGTAATTAGTAAGTTTAACACAACAAAATACAATAACTAACACTAATTGTAACATCGAAAAGTATAAACATACTCCGTATATCCCGCTCGTAAAACAGAGTCAGTGAACACATAAACAAGAGCAAAAATCAGTAATTAATAGGAAACCAGTAAGCGTACCACTAACAGATGATCAAAAGAGTGCAAATTAATCAAGTCAAGGCAATCAGTATATTTAATTACTGTAAGTTTAAAAAACAGAAGATAAAGAAGTAACTAATATATGTATGTATGTATGTATGTATGTATGTATATGTGGAGTTGAGGGAGCTTACCTGAATTGATGCAGAACGACGGCGTAGAATGAAGAGAGCAGCGATTGAAATGTATATAATATATGCCCCTGAGCGAGGGGTAAGGCCGTAAGGGTAGCTTACCGGTTGTTGTTCTGCTTGTTTGTCACCCGTTTTTTTTAATATGTTATAAATTTTATTTAAATTTATTTTATATTTTTAGAGTAAAATTTTATGGAATATTGTTTTAATTGGAGGACTTGCATTCAAAATTTTGCAAAAATTATTATTTTGTAAAACTTTTTTTTTGAAACGCAGCAAATAAGATTAATAATAAAGAGGTAAAGAGGACCAAGAATCCATCCTACACACTACTGCTGCTGCTAAACAAACCACTAGAACAATCGTAACATGATCTCTTTAAAACTACCGGACCAAAAAAACATCTAAACAAAAAGGTACCACTAGAGACATAATGAACTTTATCCTACAGAATGTTCCAATCCATCCACAGAACCCCTAAACCTTACTGCTCTTCCTGGAACAAAAATATTAAGCTGAATTAACACCAGGCTGAAATTATTTTACTTCTCATTGCACCCTCCTTTGCTAGATTATCAGCTTCACAGTTTAAGATTCTATTCACCTTTTTGAATTCAACCTTTGAGAAAAGAAGAAAATTCCTGAGAACTACATCGTAGCAATGATCAAGACTGCTTTTGACTCTCTGAATTTCTTTTAATAAACTCAAAGAATCAGAATATATAACACAAGGTTTTGCACTCCACGGACTTTCTGCAATCTCTTTGATCAAGAAACTCATTGCTTCAAACTCACATTGATAAGCTGAAGTAGCCGCAACCGGTCCTGAAAAAATAAATAACAAGTTGCCTTCCTTATCTTTCAGATAACCACCAATCCCAGCTTTTATACTTTGATCGTGACTGATTTTCCAAGCTCCGTCTATGAATCCAACCAGACCTGTATTGATTTTTAATAGGTTATCCCGATTAATTTTGTTGGAGCTTAGAATCAATCCTATTGGGTTTGTCCTCCACAGCGCAGAATCATCAACTAAATTAACAGCTTGGCACCACAACTGAGATCTTTGAAGAATCAAGAATTTTAGCTCATTTTCCTTGATTCTCTTCCCCTCAAATGTCACATGATTCCTACACAACCAAATAGTCCATAGAGTTGACGACCAAATGATTTCCCAGGCAGCTTTTAGACTGGGACTTTTAAAGTGAGACAATGTTGATTTAACATCACAATTCTGAATTTTTATATCCCACCAAGAAGAAACAAACTGCCAAGCCCAGGAAGCTAGCTCACAACTCCAAAATAAATGTTCTTGAGATTCCTCTTCTTGGTTACACCATTTACATAATTTCGAATCCATAGAATTAGATCGTATTCTCATGGCTAAAAAGCTGTTGGTAGGCAAAATTTTCTTATGAAATTTCCATAAGAAAATTTGAACTTTTGGGGGTACCTTGTACTTCCAAATTGATTTCCAGTCAACATCGACCTCCTCATTCACCTTAAACAACAGTGAGTACCCACAAGCAACTGAGTATTCTTTACTAGCTGGCACCCAAATTAGTTTGTCATTACCAGATTTGAACGAAATTTCTGAACAGACCTCAATAAGCTTATCCACCAGATCCTCTTCCCACTTCCTAAGAGTTCTTTTCCAGAAAGTCTCTCCATAGGCATTATAACAATCTAAAAGTACTTTAAAGGTCTTGACATCCACGCATTTCAGAGTAGATAACTTATATAATCTTGAGAACTCAGTGCACAAAATGCCTTTAGAACTCCACTGATCCTCCCAGAATAGAGCACTCTCTCCATTCCTAACGTCCCACCTAAAATTTTTAGCACCAAGCAAACCCTTCAAATCTGAGTTGTCAGCAATCTCCAAAATTCCAGAGATACATTCCGAAGCTTTGGAAAAATTTTTCCCTGCAATTAGTTGATCCCCTTTTGAACAAAGATACTTTGTCCTAATCCATCTGTTCCATCCCTTTTCTCTATCTAAGTACCATTTCCAGTGCCATTTCCCCAACAAAGCAATGTTTTTCAAGTGAATCGAAGACAATCCTAAACCGCCCTTATTTTTTGGTTTAGTGATCTTGTTCCAACCTACCAAATGCAGCTTCCTATCTTGTGGACCAGCATTCCGATGACCCCAAAAGAAGTTTCTTCTTATTTGCTCAATCTTAGTACAGACCCCCTTAGGAATTTTGAAAATATTTAACCAATATAATGGGAGGCTGTCTAGTGAGGATTTGAGCAAAACAAGTCTACCAGCTTTGTTTAAAGATGAACACCTCCAACTAGCCAGCTTGCTTTCAAATTTCTTAATGAGAGGTTTCCAAAACAGTTTTTTCTTTGCAGAAATACCTAACGGAATCCCAAGATACAGCATTGGCCACGAACCAACCATACATCCCAAAAAACTTGCCCCTTCATGAATCAACCTTTGATCTTTGGAACAGGAGAACAGACTACTTTTATTAAAGTTGATTTTCAGACCAGATAAGAGCTGAAAACACTGTAAGATATGTTTAATTGCAATGATTGAATCCATAGATCCTTCTATGAAGATTAGTGTATCATCTGCAAATTGCAGATGAGTTAGTTGCTCACTATCATCACTCAATGACACTCCATTAAACATCCCTTTCAAATTTGCTTTTTTAAGCAATAGATTCAGAACTTCCGCAACTAGATTATAAAGCAGAGGGGAGAGTGGATCTCCTTGTCGTAATCCTCGTTTGGGAGAAAACTCCTTCGTAGGAGAACCGTTAACGAGAATAGAGACCCTTATAGAATCAAGGTAGCTTCTAATCCATGAAATCCATCTTTTACCGAAGCCTAGGGCCTCCAGAAGCTCTAAAAGAAAATCCCATTTAACAGAATCGAATGCTTTCTCAAAGTCTAACTTGAGAATCAAATCACTTCTGTTTTTTAATCTCAAAAAGTGAATAACCTCATTAGCCACCAATATACTTTCCGAGGCTTGTCTCCCTTTTTGTAATCTCAAAAAGTGAATAACCTCATTATTTTGTAAAACTTATTATGTGAATATCATTATTTCATCGAAAATTTTGAAAATTTTGTATGTTTTGCTTACAAAATAGGGTATTCACCAAAAATATTAGATTTAAAGCTTCTATTTGCAAAAATACCATCTTCTTTAATTCATTGCAATTTTACCAACCTAAGTTTTAAAATTGCAAAAATACTAGGTCACCCTTTTCCTCCCATTCCACGTCACCTTTCCCTCCCCCTTTCCCTCCTCATTCCACGTCACCTCATCCATTCCACCGCATGTGTCCTTTTTTTTTAAGGTGGGGTGATATTTTAGTTGCAAGTTGCAACTGAATGCAACCACATTCAACCACGTCGACTTCAACAGACTTCAACACTTTTTTTTTAAGGTGGGGTGATATTTTGGTTGCAACCACATTCAACCAAATGCAACCACATTCAACTTTTTTTTTTCAGGTGGGGTGATTTTGGTGGATTTGGATTGCAATGCCCCGCCAGAGGCAATATACAACCAAATGCAACCACGTTCAACCAAATGCAACTACATTCAACTTCTTCTTTTTTTCAGGTGGGGTGATTTTGGTGGATTTGGGTTGTAAAGCCCCGCGAGGGGCAATATACAACCAAATGCAACCACATTCAACCAAATGCAACCACATTCAACTTCTTTTTTTTTCAGGTGGGGTGATTTTGGTGTATTTGGGTTGCAAGGCCCCGCCAAGGGTAATATACAACAAAATGCAACCACATTCAACTTTTTTTTTAAAGGTGGGGTGATTTTGGTGGATTTGGGTTGCAAGGCCCCGCCAGGGGCAATATTCAACTAAATGCAATCACATTCAACTTTTTTTTTTTTGAAAAATGGTGGGGTAATATATATATATATATATATATATATATAATTTCAAAAAAAAGGTCGAAAATGACAATTGACAAATGGAACTTGAAATCAGAAATTTAGTTGCATTTAGTTGAATGTGGTTGCATTAAGTTGAATATGCCCCTACGGGGCCATGCAACCCAAAATCATCCCACATTAAAAAAAAAGATTTGAAGTCTGTTGAAGCCGATGTGGTTGAATGTGGTTGCATTCAGTTGTTGATTTCAAGTTCCATTTTTCAGTTGTCATTTTCGACCTCTTTTTTGAACTCTAATATATATATATATATATATGGTCTTGTTCTAATAGAAACTAACTTAGAATAGAAACTAGAAACTAAACCTAAATTAAATATTTCAAGCTAATTTAATGACCAAATTAGGGGTACCCCAATACAAAAAACGTTTAAAATTATTGGCTCTATTCAACAAAAAAATTAAAAAAAAGTCACTGTTCACGTGATGACGTGGCACGTGAACAGTAACTTTTTTATATATATATATATATATTTTTGTTGAATAGAGCCAAGAATTTTATAAGTTTTTTGTGAAGGTGCCCCTAGCGGGGCCATTAAAATAAATGAAATATAATTTATTTAGTGTAGGTTTCTAGTTTCTATTCTAAGGTTGGTTTCTATTTGAACGCTAGCCTATATATATATTAGAGTTCAAAAAAGAGATCGAAAATGACAACTGAAAAATGGAACTTGAAATCAGAAATTTAGTTGCATTTAGTTGAATGTGGTTGCATTCAGTTGAATATGCCCCTGCGGGGCCATTCAACCCAAAATAGCACCCGCCTTAAAAAAAAAAGGAAAGGACACAGGCGGTGAATGAGGGAGGCACGTGAGGAAGGAGGGGGGGAGGGAAAAGGGGACCTAGTATTTTTGCAATTTTGAAACTTAGGTTGGTAAAATTGCAAATAACTATTCTTACCAAAAGTAAATGTGCAAAAAATTACTTTTTCCTATATATTTATGAAAAAAGCCCTACAAAATATTGCATAACGAATTGTTCTGCGAAACACATTTGTGTTGCAAAACATATATGTTCCGATTGCAAAACATATATGTTCCGATTGCAAAACATAAAGAATTTTCAAGATGAACATATTGCAAAACATACATGATTTTCAAGATTATCAATGAAATTATGATATTCATATAACAAGGTTTGCAAAATAATAAATTTTAAAATATTTTGAATGCAGAACGTATATGTACTCCAAGTACTCCAATTAAAACAGTACTCCGTAGAACTTTACTCTATATTTTTATGTAAATATTATTTTTAATAATTTTTTTAAATTTTTAATTTAATATAATTTGATATATTCATGTTTAATGATTATACTTATATATTTTTATTAGTAATTAAAAGATATGGTGTGATATTTTTGGATATATATTAATAATTGCAAGATTAATTTTAAATAAAAGGTAACGTGTTTTAATTAGAAAAGAAATATTAATGATTGAAAGATATGGTATGATTCATTTTTTTAGGTGTTTATTAATGGTTGAGAGATATGGTGCAATATTTTTGGATATATATATATATATATATATATATATATATATATATATATATATATTAATTATTGTAATATTAGTTTTAAAATAAAAGGTAACGTGTTTTAATTAAATAGAAGGTAACATGTTTTAATTAGATAGAAATATTAATGATAGAAAGATATGGTATGATTTATGTTTTTAGTTGTTTATGAAGGGTAATATTTTAAACTAAAAGGGAATCGGATCTTAGACTTCTCAATATAACAACTTTTAGTATTGTTGTATCTAACGGTCATGATTTATTTGAGTTGAAGATCTAACGGTTATCAATAGCTTGGTTAATCAAACTACAAAAGATCTCTAGTTTACTTATAATAATATAAAAATAAGGGTATGATTCAGGTGAGAACATGTATATGTTTGAGAACAATGAGAACACCACATTTCAAGCTATTCTAAGGGCCCCGTCAGGGACACCCAATAAGAAAAAGTCATATAATTCTACCCTCTATCCATTCATTAAAAAAAAATTAAAAAAATTTTTTAAAAAAAAATTAAAAATGATGATGTGGCATTGTTTTTTTTTAAAATTTTTTTTGTTATTTTTTTTTATGAATGGATAGATGGTAGAATTATAAGACTTTTTTGTGAAGGTGCTCCTAGCGAGGCTTTTTAAAATAGCTTGAAATGTGGTGAATATGTGTGTTCTCACACTAACATGTGTTCTCACTGGAGCGTGACCCATATAAATAAACTACAAACTATAAAAGATCTCTAGTTTGCTGCTTATAATAACATAGTATAGATAGTTGAAATTCAGTTTTTATTGAATCATTTATATTTATTAAGTTATTAGGTAGTGTGATACTTATAAGATATTTGTTGTAAAATATTTACTTGTTAAATATTTTGCAAATTCATTTTTAGTATGTTAAAAAAAATTGAGTGGACTTGTACAAGATTCTTGAACTTTAGTTGTAACCGGAGGCATGTGCAGGGCTCCTGAACAATTAATTATTATGCTCGTCTCTTAAGCAAGGTTGTAAAAATCGGAAATCGGTTTGACTCGGTTTGATCTTCAAAATCCGAGTACTCGGCCGATTTTCCGAGTACTCGTTTTCAGCATCCGAGTACTCGTCCAAGTACTGGGTTAAATCCGAATCGGTTGATCACTGATTTCCGAGTACTCGTCCGAGTCAACCGATTTTTACAACACTGCTCTTAAGTAAGATGTTCTATATGTAATCAAAATACACGCACCACCAGTAATATGTGCGAACTAAATTCAAGAACCTAAAAGGTATTGCAAACAACATATACTCCTTTCTGGTCTTCTGGATGTGCACTGAGACAACAAAACACGTGGTAAGATGTGTAGGCATTTTGTATGATTAACATTGCTAATGACTGTATTCAGTGAAAGAGCCACATTATATAAACACTAGCATTTTACCCGTGCTACGCACCGAAAGCACAATTTTAAACTTTATTATATATATATATATTGATTTTTTTTTTCATTTATGTTCACGATCATTTGATGGTGCTACTATCGAAAGTTCATGTTAACACATTTACATGTATGAATAGATATAAGTTATAGTAAACAATTAATACCTACCAAGGAATTAAAAATATATGAAGTTTGAATTTTAATATCCATAGATGCCAATCAACGTATAAAGCATGAATTAAAAGGATAAATTTAATGTTAACATTGAAAAAAAAAATTACATAAAAATACAACGCTTGTAACGTAACATCAAATGTTCAAATGAATGTAAATGTTTTACGTCCTAGACCATTTTAGATTTACTCTTCTTATTAGCTCCATTATCACTTCCGTACTTGCGTTTATTTATTGCTGGTTTAGATTCCAAATTGTCGTCAATAGCGTTGTCATCCTTAGAAGAATCAGGCACCTGTTTCAAAAAAATAGAATTTATCAATTTTCGTCGATTTGGAATGCATTTTTGGTGTAGACAACTATCACAATTTACGCTTTTAATTGAAAATTCTACGTTTACCATTACAGGAAGGCCATCATGTGACGTGATTTCAGTTATTTGTGAGGTCGTTTGAACTTCCTCAATTACATCTGTAGCAAAATAGACCGTATTTTCATGTACTGAGTTTTTCTCATTCAAAGATATAGTGAGTGTCAAATTTTTTCCTTCAATGGCTTTCATTTTTTCAGGATACTTGTCACGCTTCCCTTCCTCTGATGGAGGTTATAAATTTCACATAATAAATTTTAATCTCATAAAATATGCGATATTTTCAGGACTTCATATTTTTTCTTATATGTAATATTAGTCATTACCTTTAAATTCTGACCAATGAGACTGTTTACATTTGTTGATCTTAGCCTTCTCACTTCACGGTCAAATAAAAAGACTTGAATTGTCTCACTTGGATCGGTTACGTAGATCGGCACTTTAAAACTGCAAATATCATATGTAATTATTGTATAAAAGATACGAAGATATGATGTTAAAAATTTCGATTCATCGATCATGATACCTCTTGTCCGGGTATGAGCCGATTTTTCCACATTCGCACTTGTAATTATCATCGATCACAGAGAGTTCCCTTGGACATGAGTCACATATGTAGAACCACCATTTAGATTGGACTTCCACACTACAAACTGATACATGACATATCACCTCCATCTACATAAAGGTTTAAAAATTTAACAATAGAGTATTTTGTAGTCTAACAACTAATTGAATGATAATGAAATAAAGTAGAAATCACATACCTCTTTAAGCTCTGAATTTTTGAGGTCCGTGATTTGTTTATTGTAGACGGGCGTCTTCTTTACTGTGCAATCACTGACAGAAGATGTATTGTCCGGAACAATTGGTTCATTTATTGCATTTATCCCATCGTAGCAATGAAACATGATAATATATAAACATATACACGCAGGTGCGCGCATCGGCGCTCACACACAAACATACACTCACATTCATACATAAAAATAGAAAATAGTAGCATGCATATGATTAACGATAAATCATAATTTTGAAGTGAATGTGCAAGTTAATTGATAGTGAAGTGAAAAAAAATTCGATCAAATAAATCTCATAATATGCATATTTGATAAAAAAAAAATACTTACTTGTAACGTAGATTATACACGGCATCATAATCTGGATTGATATAGTAGTTTGAAGGTGACAGCGTACTCGCCTGTAGTTGTTCTGCAAGATGTAGAGTATCATATATAAATTTATTTTGAGAAGACCAAAATATCTTGTATGAATGGTGAAACAGTTGTATATAGATAACTATTCATACGTCAGTATTTTGTTATGCCGCAACTCGTAAGAATGATAATATTATCTTGAGTGTCCATTCCGTCTAGCTCTTCTTTCAATTTGTTTGCAAGATCAGTCGAGAATCTTGTAAATATAAATACTCCGTATAATGGTAATTACTTTTGGAGTCTGCTTTGATACTCTGATGGGACTGGTGAGGGCACATGTGTTGCCAACTCATCCTTTACACTAAATAAGAATGTTTCAAAAATTTCAACATGCATATTTCATGTTGTCACAAATCACAATCCCCAACCTGTCACAAAATCACAATCCCCAACCCATCTCTCCCTCTCTATGCACAATCCCCAACCATTCTAATGCCACATGTTTCCAGCAAGGTTTCAAAACAATAAGCAAAGATCTAAAATTATCATTATACTTACACGTACATAAATATAACCACTATTTTTACAGACGAAAACAAATCAGCAAGTACGTCAATAAGACCATATATAAAATTTGAATAAACAATAATATTGGGTTGCACTGTTTTTTGGATTCATAAAAATAGCTTAATATTTTGACTAGATCAAACTCCACCACTAGAGCTCAATTCAGACTTGAAAATTAAAATAAAAACGTCCAAACAACAAATTCACATTAAGATTTTATATTATTAGTTCTAATCAATACATATCATTTATTAAATAACTATTATTATTAATAATAATTTTATTAATTAATATTACAAAATTAAATTATATCCACAATAAATTATTATACTCTATTTTATTTAATCATATAATTTTAAAAGTATTTAAAAGTAACATGTGCTTTGCACGGGCTATAAGCTAGTATATATAAAAGAAAGTCTAGTTGATTAAACAAAGAAAGTATCTATACTATATTATTATAAGCAAAATAGAGATCTTTTGTAGTTTGTAGATTGGTTAACCAAGCTATTCATAACCGTTAGATCTTCAACTCAAATAAATCATGACCGTTAGATATAACAATATTAAAAGTTTTTATATTGAGAAGTCTAAGATTCGATTTCCTTTTAGTGTAAAATATTACCCTTTATAAACAACTAAAAACATAAATAATATCATATCTTTCGATCATTAATATTTCTATCTAATTAAAACATGTTACCTTCTATTTAATTAAAACATATTATTGGATCATTAATATTTCTATCTAATTAAAACATGTTACCTTCTATTTAATTAAAACACGTTACCTTTTATTTTAAAACTAATACTGCAATCATTAATACGTATATCCAAAAATATTGCACCATATCTTTCAACCATTAATAAACACCTAAAAACATGAATCATACCATATCTTTCAATCATTAATATTTCTTTTCTAATTAAAACACGTTACTTTTTAATTTAAAATTAATCTTGCAATCATTAATATATATCCAAAAATATCACACTGTATCTTTCAATTTCTAATAAAATATATTAAATATCAATGTACATTGTTTATAATAAAAAACATAAGTATAATCATTAAACATGAATATACCAAATTATATTAAATTAAATTTAAAATATCAAATGATACCATATCTTTCAATCAATAATAAACACTTAAAAATATCAATCGTACCATATCTTCCAATCATTAATATTTTCTTTCTAATTAAAATACGTTGTCTTTTTTATTTAAAACTAATCTTAAAATTATTAATACCTCCGTCTCACCCATTTGTTATCATTTCAAAATAGGATGTCGACCCGCATTTTAAAGGTGGATTTTAAGGATAGTTTCATAACTTATTTTTGAAAGCTTTTTTTTTGTATAAAAATATAACAATCCTACTTTTATACAAAAAAAGAAAATTTTAAAAATAAGTTATGGAACTATTCTTAAAATCCACCTTAAAATGCGTGCTAGAAAGTGACAAAAAAGTATAAACAAATGGATGAGATAAAGGGAGTAATATATAGCCGAAAATATCACACAATACTTTCCAAATATTAATTAAATATATTAGAAATCCGTGTACATTGTTCATAATAATAAAACATTAGTATAATGTGTAAACATAAGTATATTAAATTATATTAAATTAAAATAATGATTATATAAAAATAGAATTGTAATATTAAATAAAATCTATTATAACATAATAAAAGAAACCCGCACATCACACATGCATTGAAAGCTTGTCGATTCAGTTTTCAGCACGGTCATCCTAATTATTAAAATAAATAATAAAATAATGTAATTATTGATAATTAGTAGATTATCTTTTTAATTAACGATGTTTACTTTTAATTGATGATCGTTTACTTTTAATTGATGATATTATCTTTTACAAACTCCTAAAATATAGATCTAATGGTTAAAAATTTTATATGATTAAATTACTTTACTAAAAATTCAAGATTCAAATTCCGATAATGATATATTTAATTCAAAATTTCATAATATAAGGTTTAAACCATGCATATCATTAATTAAATTTATATAAAATAAATAATTAATGAAATAATACATTGAAAGGTTGAAGGTTCAATTCCCGCCAACAACATATCACTTTAAATTTATTACTAAAAGTTGTTATATACAAAAGTGAAATATTTATAATATTATGTAACTATATTGTAAGTAAATTAAAAAAAAGTTAAAAGTAACCCGTGATTTGCACGGGTTATAAGCTAGTATATATAAAAGTACGGATATGTGATTGTTTATACCTGTTAAAATTTTGGTATCTCCAAGCTTATTTTCCAAAGTGTTGAAAGCAACTAACTCAAACTTATATTTTGGAATCATCTCATCATCTTCTTTAACTTCGGTCATAGTTTTAAACTTCAAAAAGTATATATCTTTTTTGTTGCTTACAGCTGAATAAGAAAATTTTGCATTACCAACACTAAAGTTTGATATGACATATATTTTTCCTTCTTCAGGGGCACAATATATTCCATTGACGTAATCCATCCCTACAAAAGCGTGGATATGTGTTTTCTGCGTATAAAAATTAACATTGATAAGTAAATTTGAAGATGATATATACATATGCACACCAACCAATTATATCAATTATTATATATTATAATGGCTCTGTAGAACGTTTGTACATAAGTATACCGTAACATGCAATACATACTATCTAAATTGCAACATAGTTATTACATAGCATATGTTATAAAGAAAAAACTTACATCATCGTCGAGAAGTATCATATTATAACATTTGAAATCACCAGTGGTGCTATTAATACTCTTCCAAAATCGAGTTAATCTAACTTTAATTTTCCAGTTGATTTTATCGTTGGTTAGCGTGCTAATCCGATCAAATCTTGAAGTCCCCATGTAAATAGGTAGTAATAATCGAGGTTAAACGATGATCTATTGATCTTTTTCTTGGCTTTGTTTTTTTATGCTGAGGATGAAATCATGTTTTGTCATGATTGTCTTGTCTTGTATATATAGTGCAATCAACATATTCTAATAGAAATAGAATTTACTTTCTTACATTAGTAGTTTACATATCTGAAAAGAATTTTATTTGGTTAGTGCATTAAAATATAAACAAATAAGTGTTTAATTTTGTTAATTCGATCCTTTTTAGATATGGTGCACCATATGTAAGGTTTTAGATATGGTACTTCAGGCAACGTTGCTGGTTTTATTTGTGAAGCAATTCAGGTAACCTTATGGAAATATCAAATATTTCCGCCCAACAGTTAGTTCCAGCAAGTTTAAAGGCCAATATTTCTATAACTCCTCTTTGGTGGCAGGGAGTCGGTGGTATTGTTGAATTGGCTCCAGGTTACTAGTCAAAAAATATTGTAGTATAATAAAATATTAATCAAATAACGTTCCTAATTGTTTACATTTTTATATTAATGTTTATATTAATGATGAACATACATCAACTGAACTAAATTGACCAATCTAAAATATTAACGTGCATATTGCATAACATAGTATTACTATTTTTTTTAAAATTGGGTTGGATTACGATGGCTATATATTACTCTGGTACAGATGCATGCGTTTTATAATTGTACATGAACTATTTTTTAAATTAAGGTAGGATTTCTAAAAACAATGATTGCAAAAACATATAATTAAAATAATTTTTAGAAAGTAATTTAATGAAAAAATAAGTATAAATTAACTTAAATTAAAATAATAAATATTGAGTACTCCAATACTAAGTAAAAAAATATATAATTAGTATCTCACATATGAAATAAGATTACAAATTTAATTGAAAGAATTAAATCAAGGATGAACTAAAAAATTTAATAAAAAACTAATTTTAGAAAATTTGGCCATGATATGGTCTAGTGTTTTTAATAATTACAGGTGTTCCAAGGGTTATCATCCTGTTTATCACAGAATACACACATTACTGGAAAATGATTTTGACAACATATGCCTAGCCGCTACATCATTTTTGTTATTGGGGTGGTCATAAACATTATTTGTGAAAGAAAAATAGTAATGTTAAAGTATACATACACCTACAAAAGGAGTTTTAACACTAATCTAGATTGCAAACTTAATCTCTAACAATTCTTCCATTTTTCACGGGAAACACAATAATCAAACCACTCAGACCACAAAGCTTACAAAATAGGCTAACATTTTTACAAACTCCAAAGTCTAAGCTATCTAGAAAAAGATGTAATATAGATCCTCAATGTTAGAACCAAATTTTGATTACACCAACCACCTCTACCATGCTAAAATGCAATTCCATTGCCACAAATTTAAATGATCTCTCTGGTTATTAAGCAGCGTGTCATCCATTGTTGATCACACTTCCCGATGTCATAATCCTCCTCATATGATTACATATCTGATAAAAAAAGATCAAGTTGTCAGATTAGAAGAACCCCTATCAATGTTGCAAGGAAAAATGGACACATCATGAAACATAAACATAACTTATAGTATATCTTCCCTTTGACATACCTGATGATTTAAGTATTGTAATGAACACTTAAAAACACCTGATGTAGGAACGTCAACATGAACCAAGTCTTGTACGTAATGATGCTAGTAAACTAAATTTGGATTATACCAACTATTTACACCATATTAGAATTTTTTTACAAAGGGAATGCAATCGCCTTATGACAATTCTAAATTAGATTGACTTGTATCGATTTGTAAAACTTCATACACAATAGTTAATAACTAAAAAACTGCTCAAAATATATTACATAAATATGAAAACATGCTTGTAGAATAAAAGATATACTGATTGCACCCATTAACACCACCATGCCACGCATGAAAAAGACCATAAGGTGCTGTCTTTGCAGTTTCTGCGGCCTTTATTGCTTTCTCAAGCAGGTGAAGGTGTGGGAAATAACTAAAATAAATTTGCATAGAAAATAAGTAAAATAACTTTCTCAATTGATCCAGCAATCTAACTTTAAAGCTTTATCTAATATAAAAGACACAAAAACAGGCTTATACACTAACCCTTCAGCAAGAAGATTCAAAATCGTACCTTGAGTGAATTAGCAAGATTCAACGCAGGCTTGGAGTTGAAAGTAATAGGTTTCAATTCAGCAGTGGGGAATTGTATCTACTAAACATGATTTTTTAATACCGAAACATCCAGTTAGAACAAAAAACATACAATATATACACAAATAAATCATAAACACAATTGAGAATTGTACCTTCAGATTGATGTATGATAGTCAATCGAGGGAGCTCTCATTAATATTTGGAATTGATGTTGTAGAGTTTATGTGCTTGAATTAAGATACTACAGAGTTCGTTACCGGCTTCAACTTAAACAATGTCGAAATTGATGTGCTAGTCCGTGTCGTAGAAGTGTCGAAATTGATGTGCTGGTCGGTGTCGTAGATTGTCTGAATCGTAGATCGGAGTTTGTCCGAAAGCCTTGTGGGGAAGCGGCTGTTTGTTATTATAATTTTAGGATATTTATTTTTAGTTGTATTTGTTATTATTCTTTTTAATGAATTTTTATTGTAACTTTTTTTCTTAACCATACATTGGTTTAACCTTCGTTATATTGGATTTTAGGTGATTAGAATGGTGATCTCTGATTGGTCTTAAAATAATTCCTCGATTCTGATTGGTTAACTGATATGTGGTAGACTCACTCAGGTATTATAGTAAAGGATACGGTTATAAATTTTAAAATAAATATATAACTTTATTTATTATTTATCATCTATTATCTATTATCTATTATATTTTAAAATTTATTTCAGGAGGAGCCGAAAAATTATACATAATGGCGGACGCAAAAAATTATTTCAAGAGGAGCCGAAAAAAATTAAAAATAAATTTATATGATTAAAGTTTTCGTTATTATAATCATAAAGATAAATATGAAGACATAAAATAGTCATAAACAAAATTGAATAGAAAAAAAAAGCATAAACATAAAGACAATTAAATTTAAAAAAAATTAAATTATAAACAAAATAGATTAACAAAAAAAAGCATAAATATAAAGACAATTAAATCTTGTCGGAGGTGCTATAATGATTTTGGCGGGGCTTTGCTCAAAACAAGTCTTCGTTTTTGGTGTTTTTTGCCTTAAGCAAATCTATACTATTATATAAAAGCCGAAACATTAAAAGTTTGGTTCAACGGTACCTATTGAATTTACCTAATTACCCTTACTCAATTACAGATCTATTAACTAATTAATCAATTTCCTTTTTCAGGTTACGCATATTATCTTTTCTATTTTCAAGAACTAAATAATTTCCTTTTCCAAGTAAAATACAATATCTTTTATATTTTATCTAACTAAAATTTCTCATTTATTAATCAATTTCCTTTTTTAGTTTAAACATACAACCTCTTCTATTTTTCAATAACTAAATAATTTCCTTTTACATTTAAAATAGAATATCTTTTACATTTCATCTAACTAAAATTTCTCCTTTTTAAAAACACTACGAGCAATTTTGTTTAAAAAAATAATTTAATTATATATAATTGCTATTAACTAATCAATTACCTTTTTCAGTCAAAACACGTTACCTTTTCTTTTTTCTCTAACTGATATGGGCCAAAAGTAAGCCCTAAAGACACATTTAATATGGCATTAATTAGACCCAGAATGGTCCAAGCGTGGGGCCCACCAGATGGGCCCAATCCCTATCTATAATATTAATTTCGTAATTAATATTAGGGGTAATAAACAGCTCAGCAAATAAGAGTCAAACAAGGATATTACTCTTGCCTGACTTAGCCTCCAAGATACATATTCCAACATGGAAACTGATTTCTAAAAGGAATAGATCCAGAACCTTCCTTGAGGCGGTGACTTGCCCACCAAGTCTCCTAACCCTACTACGATTCTAAGGCTTCTCAGCCTATATAAAGGGTCAGACCCCTCATCTCAGAACTACGTTTTGGCTCAATCCTCGAATAAGGACATACAAGCCACTGCGTCCTAGGTGAGCTCTCGCCTCCATAGCCTCGAGGGCACCATCACCTAGAACTACGTTTTTGGCTTGATCCTTGATACACATCAAGGTACATAGGCATCTCGTAAAGGCAGATACAGCTACGAGTACGAGAACAGCCATTAAAGCTCGAAACTCACAAACCCTAGCCGTCATAATCATAACCTAGTTTTTATTCCACAACATTTGGCGCCGTCTGTGGGACGAAGACATCAACAATGGTTCAAACACGAAGAACAACGTTGACTACCACCGATCATATTCCTCTCAGCTCTGCTCCGCCCACCACGGATCCGGTTCCCCCAACAACCGGGACGATCGTTCAACATCAAGTTTCTCAACCCCTAGGGACGACTTCCCATGTTGAGAGTACGTTACCTCCGATCGTCCACACAAATCCAGGGACTAATCCCCTTCAGATGGTGGTTTCTCCCTTGATTGTAGATCCCAACAACCCTCCACAAGGGGTCCAGATCCACACTACGGATCTCCCCGTGAATACCAACCCAATGTATGGGCTGCCTAACTACGCTCCTACTCAAGGAGCTGGATCAAGTGGTCATGCCCTGCATATCTGAGATCGAGAGTATCATGACTACTCTGGTCCCTATACTGATGAATCATCTTCTGATGATGAAGATCGTGATGAAGCCCCGAGAAGGCGTCATGTTAGCAGAGAACCCCTGAGGAGGCGTCAAACTATCCATGATGGACCCCCGTCAACAACTGCAGAAAGGATTAAGGCTCATGAAGCCGAAACCTTAAGATTAAAGGAAGATATGGCAAGGGAGCAAGCGAGGTTGAATCAGAATAGACCACCTCCAAACTCATGAGGGATTCCTTTTGTTGATTTAGAGAGGCCTTCGAGGAGGCAGAGAAGGGCTGATGCCTCAACTGATAAAACAGCAAGGGTAGAAACTCCTAGGAGTAACCCCAAAGATTTAATGCCATTGGGGGATCCGGATGATCCTACACCCCCGTTTACTGAGGAAGTGATGAATGCTCGTATCTCAAAGAAGTTCAAGATGCCAACTATTAAGGCTTATGACGGAACGGGAGATCCCGCAAATCACGTCAGGACGTTTTCAAACGCACTGTTGTTGTAGCCTGCAAGTGATGCCTTGAAGTGTAGGGCGTTCCCTCAAACCCTGTCGGGTATGGCTCAAAGATGGTACAGCCGCTTACCTGCAAACTCGATTGGCTCTTTTAAGGAGTTGAGCGCCGCCTTTGTGAGTCAGTTTATCAGCGGAAGAATTCATGAGAAAAGTTCTGCATCCCTTATGTATGTGGTACAAGGGAAGAACGAAAATCTGAGAGACTACCTTTAGAGGTTCACCAAGGAGACGTTGAATATCACTGATTTAGAGAACAAGGTGGCCATGGTAGCACTGGAACATGGCACCACTGATATGTACTTTAAAAGGTCATTGGCGAAGCACCCACCTGAGAATATGGCTGAACTCCAACGAAGGGCTGATAAGTATATCAAGGCCGAGGATAGTACCAAGAAGGATGTAGTGATACACAATGACAAGGGTAACAATGGCACAAAGAAGCGAAAGCAAGAACAAGAGTATGATGCTAGAGACAAGTATCCCCGGACTAGCAAGGATTCTGAATCACCACCGAAGAAGAGTTTGGGACCAAGATTCAACGACTATGCAAGACTGAATGCTCCTAGGAGTCAGATCTTGTTAGATATTGAGAAAGACAAAGATTTTCGATGGCCGAAGCCACTTAGGGGTGATCCCGCAAAGAGAAACAAGGATCAGTACTGTAGATTCCACCGCGATGTGGGGCATGATACAGGTGATTGCAAGCAACTCAAAGATGAGATCGAGTTCTTGATCCGTAGAGGGAAATTGAGCAACTTCACTAAGGGTGAAGATCGTGTTAATCAAATTAGAGATTATAACAGAAGGGATGACGATCGTGATCGTAACACACAGCCCCGAGGGCCAATTATCAATATGATCTGGGGAGGCCCGACAGCGGCCGGTATAACTCGAAACTCTCGAAAGGCGTATGCCAGAGAAGTGATACACATCGTGGGAGAGGCCCCGAAGCGGGCTAGGACTGAAATCACACTTGGTTTTGATGATTCTGATCTTGAAGGGGTGAAGTTCCCCCATGACGACCCGTTGGTCATAACTTCTGTAATTGGAAACTCAGAAGTGAAGCGAGTCTTGATAGATAATGGAGCTTCCGTTGATGTTCTATTTCATGATGCATTTGTGAAGATGGGTTACAATGATTCTCAGTTGACCCCCAATAACATGCCTATATATGGATTTAATGGATTAGGATCTAAAGTTGAAGGGACTATTCAATTGCCTATGACTATTGGACAGGAGCCCAAGAAGGCCACTCAGATGTTGAACTTCTTTGTAATCAAGGCGGTTTCAACGTACAACGCTATCCTCGGAAGGGCTGGACTTCATGCATTCAAGGCTGTTGCCTCAACTTATCATATGAAGATCAAGTTCCCAACCCGGAATGGTGTTGGAGAACATAAAGGCAATCAAAAGATGGCACGAAGCTGTTATATAGCTGCATTAAGGCCTGACTAAGTCGGGGGATAGGTCCTTTCGATTGAGGACATGGACATCCGCAGTGATAAGGAACACCAAGAAAGTCCAGAAGAGGACATCACATATAAGCCTCGAACAGCCATCAAGGCTAAGGCGTCAACTGACTTCGTGGTTGAATGTAACATTGGCAACCAAGAAGTCGGGGGGCAGGAGATAGTACCCCAAGAAGAAAGTGAACTTCAGAAGAAGAATGAGGAGACTAGAAGGAGTAGTATGTGCTCTATTTTGATGGAGTATCAAAAACAAAATCAAGCCATGCAGGCCTAGTCTTGCAAAGTTAGACTTAGCTTCATATTTATCTAGTAGAAGTAGAAATAAGGTTCGATGAAACCATGCAGAGCATGTCGCTCTGAGTAGGACAGTAGTACTCTATGTAAGGGTTGAACCCATTTATGTTATTAATGCAAGTTTGCTTTTCGTTCTATGATTCTATTTATGTACCAAGCACCTGATGTGTGTAAGTCAAAGATGACCAAGTACCGAAAATAAAAGAATATACGAATGGAAACAAACAAATGCATAAATAAAACTCTGAAGGGTCGAGAGTTAGGTTACAGCACAACCAAATAAGTGTTTCAAGTCCTTGAAGGATCCGGGATAAAAGACATCTGGCAATCAAAGCCATGCAAGGCTGTGGAGGCTAAAGACTAACCACTTTTTAATGTTTTCAAAAATGACTTGGATGGAGAATCTAAGGTAGAAGACCAATAGAGAACCTTAAACAATGATCAAGAAGTTCAAGCAAACTCTCGTTTTAAAGAGTTTAAAAGGCGAGAAGCCCACATGATTGTTTAATTTGAAATCTAAATCGAGGAATCAACCTTGAATCCTTGACCTAGAATCAAGAAAAACAAAAAAATGATGGAACCAAGACAAACGTTGAAGTCCTGATGGACCACCCGTTGAAGAAACATATTGCATAGCCCGAAAGCCAATTGAAGGAACCCCTTGAAGGGCAAGTTGACAGCATTCTTACAAGAGAATAGTGATGTGTTTGCTTGGACAGCAGCTGATATGCTAGGGATTGATCCCCAGCTCATAACTCACAAATTGAATGTCGATCCTAAACGAATGACAGTAAAGCAGAAGAAGAGGAATTTCGCTCCAGAAAGGCAAGAGGCCATTAAACAAGAAGTTGGCATGCTCTTATAAGCTGGGTTTATTGAAGAGATTCAGTTCCTCGAGTGGTTGGCTAACCCTGTGATGGTCAAGAAGGGAAATGGGAAGTGGAGGATGTGTATAGACTTCACTGACTTGAATGATGCATGTCCTAAGGATTGTTTCCCTCTACCAAGGATAGATACGTTGATAGATGCCACAGTTGGGCACGAGATGCTGAGTTTTATGGATGGTTTCAGTGGATACAACCAGATCAAGATGCATAAGGACGACATCCCTAAGGTATCTTTCATAACCGACTTTGGTGTTTTCTGTTATCTTGCTATGGCATTTGTGCTAAAGAATGCAGGAGCTACTTACCAACGATTGGTGAATAAAATATTTGCCCATCTAATTGGAAAAACCATGGAGGTCTATGTTGATGATATGTTAGTCAAGAGCCTATTCACGGCAGATCATATTAAGCAACTCGGAGATGCATTTGAAGTGCTGAGGCACCACAAGATGATGTTGAATCCAGCCAAGTGTGCCTTTGGCGTTGGATCTGGGAAGTTTTTAGGACTGATGGTTTCAAAAAGAGGCATTGAGGCCAACCCTGACAAGATCAAGGAGATCTTATACATGAAGCCACCACGCTCTACAAGAGATGTGTAGAAGTTGACAGGCCGAGTTGCGGCCTTGGGGAGATTCATCTCCAAATCTGGTGATAAATGTTTGCCGTTCTTTCAAGCATTGAAGAAAGTGAAAAATTTTGAGTGGACACCTTAGAGCCAGGAGGTCTTTGAACAATTGAAGAAGTACATGGCCGAAGCCCCGTTGTTGGACAAACTAGTCCCGGAGAGACTCTCTACCTATACTTGGCAGTATCTGAGCAAGCACTGAGTGCCGTTCTCGTTCGAGAAGAAAGCAAGGTTCAGAAACCCATCTAATACGTAAGCAAGGTGTTGCATGGGGCTGAGTTAAATTACTCTACCATTGAGAAGTTTGCCTTGGCATTGATAACGGCCTCGAGGAAGCTACGACCGTACTTCCAGGCGCACAAAATTGAAGTCCGGACGGACCAGCAGCTGAGGAACATATTGCATACCCTAAGGCCAATGGAAGGCTAATCAAGTGGGCCATAGAACTTGGAGAGTTTGATATCAAGTATAAGCCTCGGACAGCCGTCAAGGCTCAGGCATTGGCTGACTTCGTGGTTGAATGCACCATTAACAACCAAGAAGTCGGGGGGCAGGAGATAGTAACCACCCCTGAAAGTGGAGATAAAGATGAAGAACTTGTAGCTGATCAGAAGGGATATTGGGTGTTCTATTTTGATGGAGCATCAAAAACAAAATCTAGTGGTGCAGGATTAGAAATCTAATGAGGGTCATGAACCTCAAGGTCTGTGGAGACTCAAGGCTTGTAGTATCACAAGTGAATGGCGAGTTTGAGGCCAAGGATGAAACCATGGCAAAGTATCTAAAGATTGTAAAGGGTGTTATAACCCAATTTGAGGAGTGCTATGTGGAGCACATTCCAAGAAATGAAAACGTTAAGGCTGATGCCCCAGGAGGTCTATGTTGTCATCCCGTACCTAAAATGTCTAAGGCCCCAAGAGGCAAAGGAAGCACTGGAGGAAGTTCATGGAGGGATCTGTGGGCAACACTTGGGGGACAGAGCCCTAGCTCCCAAGATCACCCGCTTGGGATTCTATTGGCCAGAGATGCTGGCTGATGCACAGAGCTATGTCAAGAGATGCGGTAGATAAAAAGAGCACGCACCGGTTGTGAGGCAGGCACCTGAGATGTTAACATCGATTAACTCTCCTATCCCATTTGCAATGTGGGGAATGGACATGCTTGGTCCCTTTCCCGTAGCTTCAGCAAATTTCCCAGTTCTTTTGGGAGAGCATCATCTGCAGATAGGGAATCCCCCGAATCCTTGTGACGGATAATGGGACAAAATTCAACAATGAAGAGTTTAAGAAGTACTGCAAGGAGAATGTTATTGAACTTCGCTTTTTCTCAGTAGCTCACCCTGAGGCTAATGGACAAGCTGAGGTAGCAAATTGAATTATCCTTGACGGACTGAAGAAGAGGGTCGGACTCTCAAGAAACACTTAGGTGGATGAGTTGTTGCCTATACTTTGGGTATACCACACCACCTACGAAGTGATAACTGAAGCAACCCCGTTTTTGCTGGCTTATGGAGCCGAGGCAGTTGTGCCCCCTAGAGATTACACATGCATCGCCAAGAGTGGAAGCATATGATCCCGAGACCAATGAAAAAGGCGTGAGGCTCGCCCCCGATCTGGTTGACGAGGTTAGGGATGAAGCGAATGCTAGAAACACAGAGCATCAGAAGAGAGCATCTTTCCACTTTAGCGAAAGGGTTAAGGAGAAGTTCATTCAACAAGACAACTGGACTCTGAGGAAGATAGAGGCCTCCAGAGTTGGCCAGAAGGCAAGAATATCCCCCAATTGGGAAGGGTCGTATCGAGTCAAGAAGACACCAGGACGAGGATCCTACAAGTTGGAAATCTGGGATGATGAACACATTCTAAGACTAAGGATTGAAGCCTTGAACTTCAAATCTCAACACAACATTAATTGAGCCTTGATGGCCAACAAGGCTGTCCGCCTCCAATCAAGCTTGTCGTGTGGATTCAAAGCATTGAACTAAGAGACGTCGGTCAAGTTGAAACCTAAGCAAAGTTCTATGAGTATCAGAGAAAGGTTGGAAACCTAGAATCAGGATAAAGGATTGAAAACTAACCAAGACATACCATTCCTGAGGTGCTAAGGAGAAAGTGGACTTCCTGAACGATCGACCGAGAAGTAAGACCTCCCACATATGAAACAAGGGGGGCAAGAACTAAAGAACCTCATCTCAAGGTCAACATCTTAGAATGAGAATCATGGGTTGGTGATAACCTTAAAACCAAGGATTCAGCAAACAAGTTAAGGCCCGGAAGGTCACGAGGACTAAGAAACAAGTCATTTGAATTCAAGGTTCATGAAACCTTTCAAGGCATGGCAAACACCTCCTATTGACCTGAAACCTCTCGATTGGTGGTCCAGAACACCCCCAAATTGATAAATGTGTTGGTAGTTGATTAAGAATACTTATTAGAAAAGCTAATAAGAAAGGTTGATACCCCGATTTGGAAATTGAAAAATCAATTTGGGATCCTGGTTCTTTGATCCAGAACACCGACGTGGAACCTGAGAACATCAACCTCGAATCCTAGGATGAGAAACACGAAAGATTAGCCATGAAGGCCAAGGTTAGCCATGAAGGCCAAGATTAGCTCTGAAGGCCAAACTTGAGGAGGTCGTCATGAATCTCCAATCAAGATCCAAAGATTGAAACTTCAAGTTAAAACTCGAAGATCAATCTGAAATATTGGATCTTCGATCTAAAACTATCTATTACATACAGAAATAATCCTTATAATTCATATATGCCAGAAGAGAAATAGCAGATATAATCGCTGGAGCTGCAAAACAAGTGACTTCTGAAAAGCTAAGTACGCTTAAGGAGTTAATTAAGGAGATCAACCATAATCACAAGATTAGCAGTGCTAATCATAAGCTAAGGAGTAATATCGTCAGAAGTCACGAAGGACCAAACTGACAACTAAAGATCAAGATCAAGGTTCTTGATCCTTAGGATCACGGATGGTTTTGAATCCTGGATCCATGACGACTTAAGATCAAGATCAAGATTCTTGATCCTTAAGACAACAAAGTCATGAATGACCAAAATAGTGACTTGAGATCAAGATCAAGGTTCTTGGTCCTCAAGATCACGAATGATTTTCACGTCCAGGTCGAGAAGCAATCGACCACGACGCACGAGTAAAACCAGCTCCCCCGGAGGAGGTCCAGCCGACCAGGTCCCGGCCGACCAGCTCCCCCGGAGGAGGTCCAGCCGACCAGGTCCCGGAGGACCAGGTCCCGGCCGACCAGCTCCCTTGGAGGGGGTCCAGCCGACCAGGTCCTGAACCTGGATCCGGTCGGTCTAGGTTCAGTACTTGGTCCTGGATCCCGACTTTTTCAGTGAACTTTTAATAGTTCGCAAACCTAAATCTCGACTTTTTCATCGAATCTCGGATGATTGTCGATGCAAAAGCCATGAAGGCCAAGGTTAGCCATGAAGGCCAAGGTTATCCATGAAGTCACGAATGACCAAACTGACGACTAAAGATCAAGATCAAGGTTCTTGATCCTTAGGATCACGGATGATTCTAAGTCCTAGATCCCAGACGACTAAAGATCAAGATCAAGTTTTTTGATCCTTAAGACAATGAAGTCATGGGTGACCAAAATTAAGACTTGAGATCAAGATCAAGGTTCTTGACCCTCAAGATCGCGAAAGATTTTCACGTCCGGGTCGACCAGCTAGCCGAGAAGCAATCGACCGCGACGCACTAGGGGCCTCAGCCGACCAAGTCCCGGAGGACCAGGTCCCGGCGGACCAGCTCCCCCGGAGAAGGTCCAGCCGACCAGGTCCCGGAGGACCAGGTCCCGGCCGACCAGCTCCTTTGGAGGGGGTTCAGCCGACCAACTCCTGAACCTGGATCCGGCCGGTCTAGGTTCAGTTCTTGGTCCTGGATCCCGACTTTTTCAGCAAGTGGTTTTGGACATGGTTCTCGATTTGTTCAGCAAATCTTAGATGATTGCTAATACTAGAGAGAGGCCAAGATTAACCATGAAGGACGAAATTAGCCATGAAGTCACGAACGACTAAACTGACGATTCGTAATCAAGATCAAGATTCTTGATCCTTATGACCACGGACGATTCCTGATCCTAGATCCACACTCTTTTTTAAAAAACATGAAGGAGTCTAAGTTCAGGTTTTAAGGCCAGCTTCTGACTAAGCTCCCCCGGAAGAGGGATTCCAGCCGACCAGGTCCCGGAGGACCAGTTCCCGGCCGACCAGCTCCCCCGGAGGAGGGCCAGCCGACCAGGTCCCGGAGGACCAGGTCCCGGCCGACCAGCTTATTTGAAGGGGGTTCAGCCGACCAACTTCTGAACCTGGATCCGGCCGGTCTAGGTTCAGTTCTTGGTCCTGGATCCCTACTTTTTCAGTGAACTTTTTAAACCTAAATCTCGACTTTTTCAGCGAATCTCGGATGATTGTTAATGATGAAAAGAGGTCGAGATTAGCACAGATTAGTGCCGATTAGCACCATTTAGTGCTGTTTAAGCACTGTTTAGTGCCTGTTAGCACAAATTAGTGCCGATTAGCACCATTTAGTGCTGTTTAAGCACTGTTTAGTGCCTGTTAGCACAGATTAGTGCCGATTAGCACCATTTAGTGCTGTTTAAGCACTGTTTAGTGCCTGTTAGCACAGATTAGTGCCGATTAGCACCATTTAGTGCTGTTTAAGCACTGTTTAGTGCCTGTTAGCACTGTTTAGCGCCGATTAGTGCCGTTAGTGCCGTTCTATGCCATTTAACATTGTTTGACGCTGTTTAAACGTTGTTTAAGGCTTATTAGTGCTGTCTTGTGCCATTTAACACCGTTTAGTGTCGTTCAATATCGCCGTAAATGCGTCGGTCGCTCCACGCTTTACTTTAAGATGATATTGTTGAAAATACTCACATAAGAGTAATAAACCCTGACCCAAGTCTCGAATAAGGCCGTTATAACTTCAAGGAAAACCTGATCAGTTTTCCTAGAAGTTGGGGGGCAAATGATATGGGCCAAAAGTAAGCCCTAAAGACACATTTAATATGGCATTAATTAGACCCAGAATGGTCCAAGCGTGGGGCCCACCAGATGGGCCCAATCCCTATCTATAATATTAATTTCGTAATTAATATTAGGGGTAATAAACAGCTCAGCAAATAAGAGTCAAACAAGGATATTACTCTTGCCTGACTTAGCCTCCAAGATACATATTCCAACATGGAAACTGATTTCTAAAAGGAATAGATCCAGAACCTTCCTTGTGGCGGTGACTTGCCCACCAAGTCACCTAACCCTACTACGATTCTAAGGCTTCTCAGCCTATATAAAGGGTCAGACCCCTCATCTCAGAACTACGTTTTGGCTCAATCCTCGAATAAGGACATACAAGCCACTGCGTCCTAGGTGAGCTCTCGCCTCCATAGCCTCGAGGGCACCATCACCTAGAACTACGTTTTTGGCTTGATCCTTGATACACATCAAGGTACGTAGGCATCTCGTAAAGGCAGATACAGCTACGAGTACGAGAACAGCCATTAAAGCTCGAAACTCACAAACCCTAGCCGTCATAATCATAACCTAGTTTTTATTCCACAACACTAACTAAAATCTCTCTTTTTCCAATTATATTATGGATGGTTACCTTTTTCAGCAAAACTCATTACCTTTTTTCTTTCTTCTTACTAAAACCTCCATTTTTCTAATTATATTACATGCGTTTCTATTTAATAAAAAAATAATAATATTATAATACTAATAATTAACCAATTACCATTTCAGCTAAAAAATACATTATTATTATTAATTAATCAATTACCTTTTTCAGTCAAAACACGTTACATTTTCTCTTTTCTCTAATTAAAATCTCTCTTTTTCCAATTATATCATGGGCGGTTACCTTTTTTCAGCAAAACACGTTAACTTTTTTCTTTCTTCTTACTAAAACCTCCATTTTTCTAATTATATTACAGGCATTTCTGTTTAATACAAATAAAATAATAATATTATAATACTAATAATTAACCGATTACCTTTTCAGCTAAAATATATCATCTTTTCTATTTTTTATAATTACATTCCTTTTTTTTCTAGAAATATAACGGGTAGCGTTAATTTCTCATTTTCTAAAAACTATGAACAATTTTATTTCGTAAAATAACATAATTAAATTATAATTATTATAAACTAATCAATTACTTTTTTCACATAAATCATGCACGTTACTTTTCTATTTTCTCTAATTAAAATCTCTTTTTTTCAATTATATCACGGACGGTTATATTTAATAAAATAAACTAATAATATTATAATCTATACTATTATATAAAAACTGAAATAGTAAAATTTTTGGTACCTAATTTTTGGTACCATCTTTTTGGTACTTCGTAAATTTACTTATTTATCCTTCATTATAAAGAAAAATAAATATACCTAAAATAAATAATAACATAATATAATTAATGGTAATTAATCGATTGCCGTTTTCATATTTACTTTTAATTGAGGATATTACCTTTTATAAACACCTTAAAATATATATCCACCATAATTTTCAAGAAAAATATAACACCTAAATTAAATAATAACATAATATAATTAATGGTAATTAGCTGATTAACATGATAAAATTATTGGTAATTAGTCGATTGCCGTTTTCACATTAACATAATAAAATTAGTCAATTGTCTTTTTCACATTTACTTTTAGTCGAAGATATTACTTTTTATAAATACTTAAAAATATCAATCAATCATTAATACTTCCTTTCGAATTAAAACACATTACCATTTAAATTTAAAACAAATCTTATAATCATTATTATATACCCGAAAATATCAAACCATAATTTTCAAAAAAAGTATAACACCTAAAATAAATAATAACATAATATAATTAATGGTAATTAGTCGATTGACCATTTTAATTTAAAACAAATCTTATAATCTTTATTATATACCCGAAAAAATCAAGCCATAATTTTCAAGAAAAGTATAATACCTAAAATAAATAATAACGTAATATAATTAATGGTAATTAGTTGATTGTCTTTTTCACATTAACATAATAAAATTAAAGGTAATTAGTCGATTGCCTTTTTCACATTTACTTTTAGTTGAAGATATTAAATTTTATAAACTTCTAAAAAGATCAATTGTATCATATAATTCAATCATTAATATTTCCTTTCTAATTAAAACACGTTACCTTTTTAATTTACAACAAATCTTACAATATATACCCAAAAATATTACACCATATTTTTCAATATTAATAAAATATATTAAAAATCGTATACGTTGTTTATAATAAGGAAACAATAATATAATCCGTAAACATGAGTACATTAAATTATATTAAATTAAAATTAGTGATTATATAAAAACATAATTATAATATTAAATAAAATTTATAACATAATATAAGAAACCCGTGCATTGCACGGGTTATAAGCTAGTACTATTATATAAAAGCCGAAACATTAAAAGTTTGGTTGGTTGGTTGGTTGGTACATGTTGATTTTACTTATTTACCCTTATTATAAAATACATCCTCCCTTACTAATCAATTTCCTTTTTGAGGATAATTATTTTACCTTTTCAAATTTTCAATAACTAAATAATTTCCTTTATTTATATCTTTTAATTTTATCTAACTAAAATTTCTCCTTTACTAATCAATTTCCTTTTTCAGGTTAAACATATTATCTTTTATAATTTTTACTAACTATGTAATTTTCTTTTCATGTAAAATATATAAAACCCTTGAAAGCTTGGTTAGATGGAAAGAATGTTAGAAACTTTTTTTTTTTTTTTGGATGGAAGGTGAATATAACCTTTTTTGAAACCAATTTATAGTTTAGTAAATACAACATTTTAGTACCCAATTATTTGATTTACTGACAAGACGATAAGATATCAAGTTCAAATCTATACTCCCTATACTATTATATAAAAATCGAAACATTAAAAGTTTGGTTGGTCGGTAGCTGTTGATTTTACTTATTTACCTTACTTAATTACAGATAAAATTCATTCTATTAACCAATTAATTTCCTTTTTTAGCTTAAACATATTACCTTTTCTATTTTTCACTAACTAATTAATTTCACTTTTCAGATAAAACATAATATATTTTATATTGTATCTAACTAAAATTTCTTCTTTCTTATAGACACTATGAGCAATTTTGTGTAATAAAATAGCACAATTATATTATAATTACTATTAACTAATCAATTACCTTTTTTAGCCAAATCATGTTACATTTTCTCTATTCTGTAACTAAAATATCTCTTTTTCCAATTATATCATGTGTGGTTCTATTTAATAAAACAAATAATAATATTATAATACTAACAATTACCGATTACCTTTTTCAGCTAAAACGTATCATTTTTTCCATATTTCATAAATAAAATTCCTTTTTTCTAGAAATATAATGGGCAACATTAATTTCTCACTATCTAAAGACACTACGAACTATTTAATTTAGTAAAATAACATAAATTAAATTATAATTACTATAATTAATTTTCCTTTTCAGGTAAAACACTATTTCTTTTATATTGTATCTAACTAAAATTTTTCCTTCCCTATAAACACCATGAGCAATTTTGTTTAATAAAATAACATTCTTATATTATAATTAATATTAACTAATTAATTACCTTTTTCAGCCAAAACATGTTACCTTCTCTCTATTCTGTAACAAAAATATCTCTTTTTCCAGTTATATCGCGGGTGGTTCTATTTAATAAAATAAATAATACCTTTTCTACAAAAAATATTTATAATATTAATAATATTAATTAATATTATTAGTTAATGGTTTAGCTTATTAATTTTATTAATACAACTGGAATTTGGTAAAAAAAAATGAAAATTCAACTTGCACTGAATTCAGTTGCATATGAGGTTGCATATGCAACTAAATGCAACCTGTTGCGTAACCATTACAAATAAGATATTACATTATTTTGCAAATAAGATGGTATTTTATCAAATAGTTTTTCTAAAAAAAAAGTATTTTTGCAAAAAATAAATAAAAAATCTAGGCAAGGGTATTTATGAAAAAAAACAATTTTTTATTAGATTTAATTAAAATATTCATTTTTAAAAGTGTTGGTGAATTTGATTCATTGAAATATTCAAATCACAGCTTGCTATTTATATTACACATTTTTGGATTCGGGTATTAAGATATACTAGCCTAAAACCCGTGCGATGCACGGATTTTTTTTAATATTATATAAAAAAATTCATTAATTTAAATTAATTTTTTTAAAATATGAATTTTGGAGGCTTACATTTTTATATGAGATGATATGATAATAATTATATAAATGTTATCTGTGATATTTCAAGAAAATGAGGGTTTTTAGTTAGAAATTATAGAAAAAATTATAGGTTTTAGTTAAAAAGAGAAATCGATTAATTATTAGTAATTATAAAATTATTATTTCATTTTATTAAATAGAATGTCCGTGATATGATTAGAAAAATAGAGAATTTAGTTAGAAAAAATTAAAAAGGTAATATGTTTTATGTGAAAATTGTAATTGATTAGTTTATAGTAATTATAATTTAATTACATTATTTTACTGAATACAATTGCTCGTATTGTTTTTAGAAAAGAAGAAATTAATATTATCCGTGATATTTCTATTAAAAGAGGGATTTTAAAGATTTTAGTTCAGAAGAGTAATCGATTAATTATTAGTAATTATAAAATTATTACTTCATTATATTAAATAGAATGCCTGTGATATGATTAGAAAAATAGAGAATTTAGTTAGAGAAAATTAAAAAGGTAGTATGTTCTAGGTGAAAAAGGCAATTGTTTAGTTTATAGTAATTATAATTTAATTACGTTATTTTACTGAATACAATTGCTCGTAATGTTTTTAGAAAAGAAAAAATTAATATTGTCCGATGATATTTTTATTAAAAGATGGATTTTAGTTAGAAAATATAATACGTTTTAGCTGAAAAAGGTAATCAGTTAAATAATAATATTATATTATTATTAGTTTATTTTATTAAATAGAATCGTCCGTGATATAATTGAAAAAAGTTAAATTTTAGATAGAGAAAATAAAAAGGTAACGTGAAGATGATATGATTTATGTGAAAAAGGTAATTGATTAGTTTATAATAATTATAATTTAATTATGTTATTTTACTAAATAAAATTGTTCATAATTTTTAGAAAATGAGAAATTAATGTTGCCCGTTTGATTTCTTGAAAAAAGGGAATTTAATTAGAAAAAATAGAAAAGGTGATATATTTTAGCTGAAAAGGTAATCGGTCAATTATTAGTATTATAATATTATTATTATTATTACTATTATTTATTAAATTGAAACGCCCATGATATAATTGGAAAAATGTAGGTTATAGTAAGAGAAAAGAAAAAAGGTAATGAACTGTCCATGATATAATTGGAAAATTAGAGATTTTAGTTAGAGAAAAGAGAAGAGATAACATGTTTTGACTGAAAAAAGGTAATTGATTAGTTAATAGTAATTATAATATAATTATGTTATTTTATTAAACAAAATTACTCCTAGTGTTTTTAAAAAGGAGTAATTTTAGTTAGTTAAAATTTAAAAGATATTCTATTTTACCTGAAAAAGGAAATTATTTAGTTATTTAAAAATAGAAAAGGTAATATGTTTAACGTGAAAAAAGAAGTTGATTAATAAAGGAGAAATTTTAGTTAGATAAAATATAAAAGATATTGTATTTTACCTAAAAAAGAAAATTATTTAGTTCTTGAAAAATAGAAAAGATAATATGTGTAATCTGAAAAAAGAAATTGATTAATTAATAGGATGAGTAAGGGTAAATAAGTAAAATCAACATATACCGACCGACCAATTTAATGTTTCGATTTTGCGATGCACGGATATTTTTTAATATTATATAAAAAAGTTCATCAATTTAAATTAATTTCATAATAATTATATAAATGGTATCCATAATATTTCTAGAAAATGAGGGATTTAAGTTTGAAAATATAGAAAAGATGATAGATTTTAGTTGAAAAAGGTAATCGATTAATTATGAGTAATTATAAAATTATTACTTCACTTTATTAAATAGAATGCCCGTAATATTATTATTAGAAAAATAGAGGATGTAGTTAGAGAAAATAAAAAGGTAATATGTTATAGGTGAAAAAGGAAATTGATTAGTTTATAGTAATTATAATTTAATTATGTCATTTTACTAAATAAACTGCTCAAAGTTTTTATAAAATGAGAAATTAATGTTACCCGTTATATTTCTACAAAAAAGTGAATTTAATTAGAAAAACTAAAAAAAAAGATAAATTTTAGTTGAAAAGGTAATCGGTTAATTATTAGTATTATAATATTATTATTTATTTTTATTGAATAGAAATGCCCGTGATATACTTGGAAAAAAGAAGGTTTAGGTAACGTGTTTTGGATTAAAAAGAAAAAGGTAACCGTCCAAGATATAATTGGAAAAAGAAAGATTTTAGTTAGAGAAAAAAGAAAAGTTAACGTGTTTTGATTGAAAATCGTATCATATTCTAAAATAAATCATAACATAATATAATTAATGGTAATTAGTCGATTGCCTTTTTTACATTTACTTTTAGTTGAAGATATTATCTTTTATAAACACCTAAAAAGATAAATAGTATCTTATTTTTCAATCATTAATATTTTCTTTATAATTAAAACACATTACCTTTTTAATTTACAACAAATTTTACAATCGTTAATATATACCTGAAAATGTCACAACATATTTTTCAATTATTAATAAAATATATTAAAAATCGTATACTTGGTTTATAATAAGGAAACATTAGTATAATCCGCAAAATATGAGTATGTTAAATTATATCAAATTAAAATTAAAAAAATTATTAAAAAAAATTATTATATAAAAAAATAATTATAATATTAAATAAAATTTATAATATAATAAAAGAAACCCGTGCAATGCACGGGTTATAACCCAGCCAGTTCTTTACATGGCGGCTGGGCACGGAAGTCAAGGATAGTGGGTGTAATATTGTTAAAATAAATGAGCCAGTGGGTGTAATAGTGATTTTATTGTTAAAATAAGTGAAATAGTGGGTGTAATAGTGATTTTATTGTTAAAATAAGTTAAGTAGTGGGTGAAATAGTGTAAAGTATTGTTAAAATAAGTGAAGTAGTGTGTGTAATAGTGTTAAAACTTACTATTTTGGTTAATGTAAAGAAATGGTGGGACGGCCCAAAAAGGAAATTGTAAAGAAATGGATGGGACAGAGGGAGTAATACATTAGTGACATACCGACATGCATAAGATCATCTCCAACAGTCTCTTGAGCTCTTAGCAAGTTTTTATATTGATTTGTGTGTCAATTGCAACAATGCTCTTTATTATGGCTCTTTATTGTATATTTTATTCATATTTCAATTCCACTTGGACAAACATTCATCTAAGATGAAAGAGAAGAACCACTATTTTACTAATAAAATATTAAGTTAAGAGCTATTAGTTGCTCCTAAAATAGAGGACAGAGAAGAAGCCCTTAGAGCATCTCCAACAATCTCTTAGTTGGCTCTTAAATATAATATAAATTATATGGCTCTTAGCAAGTTAGTACATAGATTTCCGCATCAACTCCAACAATGCTCCTTATCTTGACTCCTAATTCATATTTTATTAATATTTCAAACCTAACTATGACATATATTTGAATCCAACCATGTGCAAGTGAATATTTTATTGGTAAAAAATAGTTAAGAGCCATGTAGTAGTTCTTAAAATTGAGGAGAGAGAAGAGGCTCTTAAGCTTTTTAAGAAGCACTAAGAATTTCTTGGAACCCATTTTTTCCCCATACTCTTTATCTTTGGACTTAAGAATTCATTTAAGAGTCTCTTGGAGATGCTCTTAACTTTTTAAAGAGCCTTTAAGAGTTTTTTAGAGCTTAATTTTTATTCTCTCTCATCATTTTTTGAGTTAAGAGCTACAATAGAGAATCTCTTGGAGATGCTTTAATAGTCCTAACATGATTTTGATGACTGAACTTCCCTAACAAAGATCATATAACTGGCTCTGAACTTCTGCAACAAACATTACACAACAGATGTCCTATTCCTGTTCCTACCCTTCTGCAGCAAAGCCCCTTTTCCTTCATTCACCATAGTTCACTAATTGCCCAAAACTTACTAATTGTCAAGGAATATACTAACATTCACCATAGTTCTTTGTATATTCAGGCATTACTCGAATCACCAAGAACTTCCTGCCTCGCTTGGCATCACGGCCTACTGGATAAGATTATTACCAAATTTTTTAAATATATTTAAGCAGGAATACATTACTAAAGAATTTTAAGTGGGCAGCTTATCCAAACTATCTGATGTAAAAATGCAAGTCCCAATACTACGAACCAGCCCAAAAGATGACAATCGGAAAAAAACAAAGTTTCTTCTGGTTTTGTCTATGATTAATAATCAAGTTAAGTCAAGCTTTGCTCTTATTTTTCCAGCTCTAGGTAGATACAGAGAAACTCGTTATATAATACCATCATGAAGACAGGAATCTTCTAGACCTATCAAGACAAATAGAAACATCTCAGTTGCAATAAGGTGTATGTAGCAATTTGACAATGGATGATGCTCAACAAAAGAGAAAAGATGCTAAATGTACAGGAAATGAAAACACAAGTGGTACTGTGTAGGATGCAAACAATCACTATAATCTCATTATTCATACTCCAAATTGACAATAATTCTAATCAAGCATAGCTTTAGGCTAAAATACTTGTCACACAAAGGAAACAATCCGAGAGTTTAGCTGTTGTACTCTAGTTAAATAGCTAATATGTTGTTACTATTACGCGCTGGACCTAGTGAGGAGAAATGGGCAGCAAAATTGACAGATTCTGGCTAAAAAGAAATGGGAATGTCAGCAGCTTTTTCATCACTCATGGCTTCAAGCACCTCTCATCAATCAAAATACCTGAAAAGCATTCTAAGTAATTTACTGAGAATAGGAACAAGTCCAACCAACGTTAGTTGGGGATACTCAGAGCTGTTTAAGCGGATACTCACTTGTCCCTCGCCCCTGTTGTTAAGGTTTAGACTTCCAATCAAATTGGTTAAACGTCCGATTGGGATCTGAGTTTTAGCATTCCAAATACTAACAAAACCACAACACCCTGCCACCATTGAAAAACTCATACTTGTTAGAGAACGGCCCAGTGGAAAAATTTTATCTCTTAAAGTGGCCTCCAAACTACCGCCATAAGCAACATTACGACCATTAGCAGTGTCAAAGGTTTAAAAGGTGGCAATTCATCATACTCTAATTCATCATCAGAGATTAACGACTCCTCAAGATCATCATCTAGGGTTTCATCACCAGTTACATATTGCTCATGCGGCAGCTTCACCTTTGGTTTTGACTGGAGAAGAGATGTTAAAAAATATGGTAAAGGTGGTAGTCTAGGTTGAGCAATATAAGGCCTTCCAAGAGCACCATTTTGTGATCTCAAAAGTTCATTTGCCTCATCCAAAATTTTTGATGCAAAAGAAAGCATTAACAAATGAGACTTCCACACCAGACCATTAGGCAGAACTCTCTGGCCAGCTCTATTTGTTCTACACGCTGTGTGATTCTCTACTAAAGTGACAGGATTCATAAGCCGCACATCCTTAGAAGCTTGACCAATAGCTCGCTGAAGTACACCAGAACGTCGATTGACATACGTATTATAATTGGTAGCCGCACCATTCGGGCCTTCAGGAGGAGCAGATGCAGCATGTGTCAAAACTACAATGGCATTCATCCATATGGAAGGACCAAATGTCTTGGTAATTGTTTGCAGTAACGGCATGTCAACAAAATCCCCGTCATGCATGTTCAACCTATCAAAATATAGAACAATATCTGGCGGAGATTTTCCAATAAATTGTTTGACCGAATGGAGTATTTTTCTATTATGCTGCTGATCTGACCACAAAGGCGAAAGTCCAGGTGTGTCAATGACACGAACCTTAATTCCATTCACAGTCCCCACAGCATCCTTAACTTTCTTTGTTCCCAATTGAAAGGCATCAGTACCAAACATCACTTGATCGAAAATTGAGTTGATGGTTGCACTTTTACCAACCCCAGTTTTTCCAAGAACCAAGATAGTGCAAGAAAAATCAAGGGGCTCTTGCCCCGCCAACTCCAACTGCTCTGCCATCGCCCATGCACGATTAAAGCTGAATGTATCACCATGACCCCCTAGCAGCTGCTCTGCTAATCCTAATCTGTATAACATCTGAGCCACAACATTATTACTTGGATTCAGTCCAAGTCTATGGGCAAGTCGTAGAGATTTGACACGAATCATCTCAAGTTTGTCGCGAATCTCGTCACTTGCAACATCATTATCCATCACTAATATACTAACTAAACTTCGAAACCCTGTAAAACAAAAATCAAAACAATTAAACCCTATTTAGCAAAATTCCAGTAGTGATTTCAACAAAAGGCATGCATATGCTTTACAGTTAAAAAACTTGATTAACATAAATATTAGTACTACTCATTCAAAGTAAATTTATGCTAAAATCAAAATAGTCAGCAGCATCCATTCAGCAGTAAAAGTGATAATTATTAATATAAGAGCATGCCATTAAACAGTAAACTAATAAAGTGAAAGTGAAAACTTACCTGGATTCTATGCAGAGAGAAAAACTAGAGATAAGTTTTATTTACCGAATGGACAATCAGAAATTGAGGCCGTAATATAAAGCACTGTTTCCATCTTCAAATACAATTCTTATCACTTTTTGCCAACGAATAAAAACAGCAACAATTTAAACCAAAATAGCTGTGATAGAAGCCCAAAATTTACTATGTATTGAATAATTTAGTTATGAAAAAATTAAAATTAATACAATAAGTGCATTTTTTTATATATTGTAATAAATTTATTTCAAACTACTTTAAAATATATATTTTATTATATTTATTATATAAGCTATGAGCAGGGACGGAGGGAGAGGGGGGCACGGGCATTGTTTTATTGAGTTTTCTATTGAAGGAAACTATCGACTAGAAGGCAGAACATTGTCATGTATAGATTATATCTTTCTGTTATTAGTTGATAGGTAGCATTATAAATACTCTCTCTATGTCATTGTAAAAAAGAGTCGTAGTCGAACAAGAGACGAAGTTGTGAGTTCGTGTGCGTAGCTCTGTATAAGGTTTGTATTCGAGAGTTCGAAACAAATAGAGAGAGAGATTTGTATTGTCAGCAGCTGCTAAAGGTATTGTACACCTTTAGTAGAGTTTGTATTTGATCTTATTAATACAAACAGAGTTTGATTCATTCGTTTATTCTTGTTCATATAATCAAGCAAAAATCAGACACGATTATATAACTTGTATTCAACCCCCCCCCCCTTCTACAAGTTATTCGAGTTAACAATTGGTATCAGAGCGGGTTGATTTCGAATAATCATAAAGATCTGCAATCATGTCTGGTTACAAGGATGGAAATACTAAGATTCCTATGCTCAAGAGAAATGAATATACTCTATGGGAAGTAAAGATGTTGCATCATCTGGAAGCAACAGATCCTGATTATCTTGACAGAATCAGGGATGGACCTTTTATCCCAACGAAGGTTGTTGGACAAGCAACTGTTGATGGTGAAGTTGTTCCAGAACATACAGCAGAGAAGCCTAAATCTGAGTGGTCAGATAAGGACAAGGAGAACGTTCTTAAAGATGCTAAAGTGAGAAACATATTATTCAACAGTCTTGATTCTGTTCTCACTAACTATGTTCTCTCTTGTAAAACTGCTAAGGATATATGGGACAATCTTAAGGTTCACTGTGAAGGAACTAAGCCTGTCAGGAAGAATATGAGGACATTACTTATACAACAGTATGAGTATTTTGAATCCAAGTCTGGTGAGTCACTTACTGATACCTTTGATAGGTTTACAAAACTCATCAATGAGATGGCCATGCATGGTAAATATTATGACTTGGAGGATATGAATACAAAGTTCATGAAAGCTTTGCCTGATTTCTACAATGAGAAGATATCTGCGATTGAGGAAGCTAATGATCTGGATGAGATTTCATTAGAGGCAGTATATGGAAAATTGAGAGCTTATGAACTTGACAAGCAGCAGAAGAAGAGCAGGAGTGAAGGAAAGATGAAGACTATTGCACTTACTGCTCAATCTGAAGTAAAGAAGCTTCCTGAATAACAGCATGAAGAGATTGCTGTAAAGAATTCAAGGAAGAAGAAAAGCAAAGAAAGTTCTGAGTCAGAGACTACTGATATGGACTCTGACAACAATGATTCCGAATCTGAGATGCAGGAACTCTTTGCTATGTTTGCTAAAGCCTTCAAGAAAGGTAGATTCAACAGGAGAAGATTTAGCAAAGGACCTTTTCAAAAGAAGGAGGAGAAGAAGAGTGACAAAGGCAAAGGTACAATTGTCAGGCTTGATAAGGCCAAGATCAAGTGCTTTAACTGCAGCGAGCTTGGACACTTTGCTAGTGAGTGTAAGAAGCCTAGGAATTCAGGAAAGGGTAATGCACTTATGGTCACACAGAAGGATTGGGCTGATTCCAGTGATTCTGAAGATGAATTGGATTATGACAACATTGCATTAATGGCAAATGTCTCAGATAAACCTGGATCTCCAAAGAAAAATTCTCCATCCTCTGTTAAGGTATCACTTCACTCTCTTGATTCATTTGATAGCTTAAATTCTGATGAAATTAGAACTATCCATGCTGAGTTTAAGAATCTTATGACTAATTTTAGAATTCTTACTTGTGAAAAAGATGAACTTAAGGTTAAGAATGATAAATTAGTTGATAGAAATAATTTTCTTGAATCTGAGTTAATTCAAATGGAAGAATACAAGTTAAGTTCTGATAAAGCTAAGCATGATTATAGTGTTATTCTTGAGGCTTATGACTATGTCAGAAAAGAACTAGAGGAAGAGAGAGATGTGATTAAGACCATTAACAAATCCAGTAAAAAGACTATAGAAATCTTTGAAAGTGGAATTCGTGGTAAGGTTAATGGTTTAGGTTTTGATAAGGCTAGACAAGAAGAAAAAGTAGCTATTGTAAATGATGATAGTAAGGTAGAAGCTAGCACATCTAAATCTGAAGGTAAGAAAATTGTTTCTGAACCTAATCATGTTAAATTTGTTGATTCAAAAGATACCCCTGTTGTACACAAAAGGATTAACAATAGTAATTCAGATGAGAAAGTGTTAGAGAAACCTAAGAATGTAAACATAGGGTTTTTGTCTAAGTCTCAGTTGAAACAGAGATTAGATGGTCTTTCAGAGTCTAGCAAGATCAAGAGAAATAGGAATGGAAAAGAAGGTATTAACAAAGAGAATAATTACAAGAATGTACCTGATGCACCTAGGAAAAAATGCTATAAGTGTGGAAATCATAATCATTTGGCCCTAGACTGCAATCAAAAACCTTCTTGGAAAACTGAGTCCAGATTTCCCAAGACTCAGAAAATTCAATACCAACCACAAAAAGCTTGTTATCATTATGGTAGTTTACTTCATTCCATTTACATGTGTAGAGAATATCATGAACTGTATTATGACTATTATTTATTAGTTTATTTTATTAAATAGAACCGTCCGTGATACAATTGAAAAAAAAGAGATTTTAGTTAGAGAAAATAGAAAAGTAACGTGCATGATTTAAGTGAAAAAGAAATTGATTAGTTTATAGTAATTATAATTTAATTATGTTATTTTACGAAATAAAATTGTTCATAATTTTTAGAAAATGAGAAAGTTCAATCCCCTGATGAATTTCTTGAGATGCTCCTTGTCCTGTACCTCAAAATCCATATCAATAGACAAGTATATGATTATCAATAGAAGTTAGACAAAAAGATGTTGTATTTCATTTTCATGTATGTAATGCTTTCAATTAATGAAAATACAATTTCTTATTATCTACTTGTCTTTTGATTGTTGAATGATGTATAAATTATCAGTATGCAAATATTAAATCTTGCTAGCATAGACTCAACACATCATAGAATTAGATTACTACACAAAATAAACGTCAGGATCTGAAACAATTTTCACAATCCTGATACTGACACAATACTGATGACGTCAGCATCCTGATAACAAATTCTAATCCTGATGATTATCGACAAGTCTATCATACTGAGATTTATCAAGGCAAAGTGTTATAGCTAAAGCATTTAACAATCAAATATAGATCCTGACAAGAATATCAAGTCTATAAGCTAAAAACAACATACCTTGCTACTTTTGCAGATGTTAAAGATCTAAAAATTTAACATTCCTAACTCACTTACTAATCTACTGAATGTAGTCTCATCAAGTGGTTTAGTTAGAATATCTGCAAGCTGTTTGTCAGTAGGAACAAAATGAAGTTCCACAGTACCATTCTCAATATGTTCTCTAATAAAATGATACCTGACATCAATGTACTTAGTCCTTGAATGTTGAACTGGATTTTCTGCAATTTTAATAGCACTAGTATTATCACAAAACATAGGAATATTACTAAGTGTCATACCATAATCCATCAACTGATTTCTTATCCAAAGGAGTTGTGCACAACAACTGCCTGCTGCTATGTACTCAGCTTCTGCAGTTGAGGTTGAAACAGATTGTTGCTTCTTGCTTGCCCAAGAAATCAATCTATTTCCCAAAAATTGACATGTACCTGTAGTGCTTTTCCTGTCTATTTTACACCCTGCATAATCAGAGTCTGAATAGCCAATTAGAAAGAAATCAGATTCTCTAGGGTACCACAAACCAAGATTTGGAGTTCCTTTGAGATATCTAAAAATTCTCTTCACAGCAATTAAATGAGATTCCTTAGGATCACTTTGGAATCTAGCACATAAACAGGTAGAAAACATTATATCTGGCCTACTTGCAGTTAGATATAACAATGAGCCTATCATGCCTCTATAACTAGTATTATCCACACTCTTTCCCTTAGGATCAGAGTCTAGTTTAGTGGCTGTTGCCATGGGTGTTTTTGCAACTGCACAGTCTTGAAAGACAAATCTTCTTAAAAGATCTTTGATATACTTTGACTGATTAATGAAAATACCAGTCTCAGTCTGTTTGACCTGCAAGCCTAAGAAATAATTTAATTCACCCATCATGCTCATCTGATACTTAGACTGCATAAGCTTGCTAAACTTAGCACACAACTTTTCATTAGTAGAACCAAAAATAATATCATCAACATAAACTTGAACTAAAAGCAATTCACCTTTTACCTTTCTAAAGAATAGAGTTTTGTCAATTGTACCTCTTGTGAAGCCATTTTCAAGAAGAAATTTAGACAAAGTCTCATACCATGCTCTTGGTGCCTGCTTTAGTCCATAGAGTGCCTTGTCAAGTTTGTAGACATGATTTGGAAATTTTGGATCAACAAATCCAGGTGGCTGTTCCACGTACACTTCCTCATCAAGTTTGCCATTTAGAAATGCACTCTTTACATCCATCTGGTATACCTTGAATTTTGAATGAGCTGCAAATGCAAGAAACATTCTGATTGCTTCCAATCTTGCTACAGGTGCAAAGGTCTCATCATAATCAATGCCTTCTTCCTGAGAATAACCCTTGGCTACCAGTCTAGCTTTGTGTCTTGCAATCATACCAGATTCATCTAGCTTGTTTCTGAAAACCCATCTTGCACCAACAATAGATCTATCTTTAGGTCTTGGTACCAGTTTCCAGACTTTGTTTCTCTCAAACTCATTTAACTCTTCCTGCATTGCAATTACCCAATCAGGATCCTGTAAGGCTTCTTCAACCTTCTTAGGTTCATTCTTTGAGAGAAAGCAACTATACAAGCATTCATTTTGAATTGATCTTCTAGTTCGAACACCACTATTTGGATCACCAATAATCAAATCTTCAGTATGATCCTTTGTCCATTTTCTAACAGGTGGCAGATTAACTCTTCTAGTCTCTCCCCCTAAGTTAGTGGTATCTCTTGTAGAAGAATTCTCTCTACCTTCAAAAACTCTCATTTGTTCAATAGAATCAGTAGATTCCATATTGCTGCTAGTTACTGATCTTTCCTCAGTAGACTCTGAAAGATCAGTTCCTGATGGAGTAGACTCTGAAACGTCAATTCCTGATGGAGTAGACTCTGAAACGTCAATTCCTGATGGAGTAGACTCTGAAACGTCAATTCCTGATAATCACTGTATTCTCTTTGATTTATTTGCTCCCCCTCAACAGTAGCATTCCTTTGAGAAGCAATAGAAATTCCTTCTGGAGAACCTTCATCATCACTGGAGAGTATCTCAGAATTCTTCAGATTTTCAAATTCCAATTTGTCATGGATTTCATCAGTTTGCAAAATTCCAAACTTCTTATCATCAAATGCAACATGAATTGATTCCATAACAATGTAAGTTCTGAGATTATAAACTTTGAAGGCCTTAGATGCTGAATATCCTAGAAAAATTGCTTCATCCGATTTGGCTTCAAATTTTCCAAGTTGTTCTGGATGAACTTTTAGGACATAGCATTTGCATCCAAAGATGTGAAAGTATTTCACACTTGGTTTCTTTCCTTTGATCATCTCATAGGGAGTTTTTCCATGACTATTTACCAAGGTACAATTTTGAGTGAAACATGCAGTGTTAATAGCTTCTGCCCAAAAGTAGGTTGGAAGTTTTGCATCTGCAAGCATGGTTCTTGCTGCCTCTATGAGAGTCCTGTTCTTTCTTTCCACTACACCATTCTGTTGAGGTGTACCAGGTGCAGAAAACTGTTGAGTGATTCCATTGTCTGCACAAAACCCCTCCATTGTAGAATTCTTGAATTCTGTACCATTGTCACTCCTAAGTACTTTGACTTTGTACTCAGAGTTATTCTGAATATTCTTGACAAGATCAATGATTTGCTGAGGAGCTTCATCCTTCTTGTGTAGAAAGAACACCCATGTAAACCTTGTGAAATCATCCACTATCACTAGAGCATATCTTTTCTTGCTGATAGACATAATGTTTACTGTACCAAACAAATCAAGATGTAGCATGTGAAATGGTTCAGTAATCGAATTTTCAGTCTTGCTCTTGAAAGTGGTTCTTCTTTGCTTTCCAAGCTGACATACATCACAAAGTCCATCTTGCACAAAATTTGCCTGAGGTAGGCCTCTCACTAGATTGTACTTAACAAGTTGATTAAGCTTCTTGAAATTAAGATGTGAGAGCTTCTTGTGCCAATTCCAGCTTTCATTACTTGTTGCTTTACTGTAGAGACATCTAACAATTCCTTTAGATGTATCACTTAAGCTGGCTTCATATATATTACCATGTCTTTGACCAGTTAGAACAATGTCTCCATTCTGTATATTCAAGATTTTGCATCCTTCTCTGTCAAAGATTGATTTGTAACCTTTATCACCCAGTTGACTTATGCTTAAAAGAGTATGCTTCAAGCCTTCAACCAGTGCTACGTTTTCTATGATGACATTCCCCAAAACAATTGAGCCATATCCCAGAGTTTCTCCTTTGTTGCCATCTCCAAAAGATATTACTGGGCCAGCTTTCCTCTCAAACTTTGTAAGCAGGGACTTCTTTCCAGTCATATGTCCAGAGCATCCACTGTCCAAGATAATTGAATGCTTCTTTCCTGTGCCCTGCAAACAAAAACCCTTATTATATTATTTGACAATAATGTCCTCAACCACAATACTAAATTTAACTTCTCATGTTTTGTTCTTATTCAAAATCAATTAATGAAGTGATTTCTCGTATTTTAATATTATTAAATTGATAAATGCATTTTACAACTTAACATATTGTGATAAAATTAATATAATCATAGTCGAATAATAGAAAAATGTGCTTCCGCACTCAACTTAACCTTTTGAGGAACAATATATTTATTTATGATTATAAAAATTAAAATTACATGATTATAATATCTTTTTAATTAAATATTATGAAATGTGGAACCAATTAATTCAACAAAAAGCAACAAATAAATGTATTTATATTTTGTATATACCATTACCACGAAGTAGAACATTATTGATTTTGTTAAAAATTATATAACCATATTAATTATTAATTAAGTCAACAATTATCAATTTTTATATTCATTATTATCAAAATATGCAAACAAAAATTACATTTATAAAATTGTAGAAACACATACAAAGGCAGAATGGGAAGGGCCAGATTCATTGATATAAATTTATTAATATATTAATAAATAACTATTAATTTGTCGATTGCCTTTTTCACACCTGAAATAAATAGTAACATAATATAATTAATGGTAATAAGTCGTTTGCTTTTTTCACATTTATTTTAGTTGAATATATTACCTTTTATAAACACCTAAAAAGATCAATCGTTTCATATCTTTCAATCATTAATATTTCCTTTCTAATTAAAATACGTTATCTTTCGAATTAAAACACGTACATTTTTAATTTAAAACAAATCTTACAATCATTACTATACCCGAAAAAATCACACCATAATTTTCAAGAAAAATATAACACCTAAAATAAATAAAAACATAATATAATTAATGGTAATTAGTCAATTGCATTTTCACATAAATTCCGAAACACTGAAAGTTTTGGTACCAGTTTTTTGTACCTGTTTTTTGGTACTTCGTGAATTTACTTATTTACCCTTCATTATAAATAAAAATAAATGCTCCTATAATAAATAATAACATAATATAATTAATGGTAATTAGTCGATTGCCTTTTTCACATTTACTTTTAATTGAAAATATTACCCTTTATAAACACAAAATACATCAATTGTATCATAACTTCTGAACATTAATATTTACTTTCGAATTAAAACACGTTACCTTTTCTTGACAAAAACAAAAAAAAACACGTTACCTTTTAATTTAAAACAAATCTTACAATCATTAATATATACTCGAAAATATCACACCATAATTTTCAAGAAAAATATAGCACCTGAAATAAATAATAACATAATATAATTAACGGTAATTAGTCGATTGCCTTTTTCACACCTGAAATAAATAGTAACATAATATAATTAATGGTAATAAGTCGTTTGCTTTTTTCACATTTATTTTAGTTGAATATATTACCTTTTATAAACACCTAAAAAGATCAATCGTTTCATATCTTTCAATCATTAATATTTTCTTTCTAATTAAAATACGTTATCTTTCGAATTAAAACACGTACATTTTTTATTTAAAACAAATCTTACAATCATTACTATACCCGAAAAAATCACACCATAATTTTCAAGAAAAATATAACACCTAAAATAAATAAAAACATAATATAATTAATGGTAATTAGTCAATTGCATTTTCACATAAATTCCGAAACACTGAAAGTTTTGGTACCAGTTTTTTTGTACCTGTTTTTTGGTACTTCGTGAATTTACTTATTTACCCTTCATTATAAATAAAAATAAATGCTCCTATAATAAATAATAACATAATATAATTAATGGTAATTAGTCGATTGCCTTTTTCACATTTACTTTTAGTTGAAAATATTACCCTTTATAAACACAAAATACATCAATTGTATCATAACTTCCGATCATTAATATTTACTTTCGAATTAAAACACGTTACCTGTTCTTGACAAAAACAAAAAAAAACACGTTACCTTTTAATTTAAAACAAATCTTACAATCATTAATATATACCCGAAAATATCACACCAAAATTTTCAAGAAAAATATAGCACCTGAAATAAATAATAACATAATATAATTAACGGTAATTAGTCGATTTCCTTTTTCACACCTGAAATGAATAGTAACATAATATAATTAATGGTAATTAGTCGTTTGCTTTTTTCACATTTATTTTAGCTGAAGATATTACCTTTTATAAACACCTAAAAAGATCAATCGTTTCATATTTTTCAATCATTAATATTTCCTTTCTAATTAAAATACGTTATCTTTTGAATTAAAACACGTACATTTTTAATTTAAACAAATGTTACAATCATTACTATACCCGAAAAAATCACACCATAATTTTCAAGAAAAATATAACACCTGAAATAATAAAAACATAATATAATTAATGATAATTAGTCGATTGCTTTTTCACATTTACTTTTAGTTGAATATATTACCTTTTAAAAATACCTAAAAAGATCAATCTTATCATATCTTTCAATCATTAATATTTCCTTTCTAATTAAAACACGTTACATTCGAGTTAAAACACGTTGCCTTTTTAATTTAAAACAAATTTTACAATCATTAATATATACCCGAAAATATCACACCATTTTTTTCAATTATTATTAAAACATATAAAAAAAACTGTATACGTTGTTTATAATAATAAAACATTAGTATAATTCGTAAACATGAGTATATTAAATTATATCAAATTAAAATTAAAAAAATTATAAAAGTCGAAATATTAAAAGTTTTGGTACCATTTTTTGGTACTTTGTGCATTTACTTATTTACCCTTCATTATAAAGAAAAATAAATACACCTAAAATAAATAATAACATAATATAATTAAAGATAATTAGTCGATTGCCTTTTTCACATTTACTTTTAGTTGAAAATATTACCTTTATTAACACCTAAAAACATCAATCGTGTCAAATCTGCTGATCATTAATATTTTCCTTCGAATTAAAACACGTTACCTTTTTAATTTAAAACAAATCTTACAATTATTAATATATACTCGAAAACATCACACCATAATTTTCAAGAAAAATATAACACATAAAACAAATAATAACATAATATAATAATGGTAATTAGTCGACTACCTTTTTCAGGGCGGCCTTTGGGTGCCCTAGGCGAAGTTACAAAATGGTGCCCCTTATATTTTGGTACATGTTTTTTGGTACCTATTTTTTGGTACTTCGTGAATTTACTTATTTCTCCTTCATTATAAAGAAAAATAAATAAACCTAAAATAAATAATAACATAATATAATTAATGGCAATTAGTCGATTGCCTTTTCCAATTTACTTTTAGTTGAATATATTATATTTTATAAACACCTAAAAATATATTCTCGAAAATATCACACCATAATTTTCAATAAAAATATAACACCTAAAATAAATAATAAAATAATAAAATTAATGGTAATTAGTTGATTAACATAATAAAATTAATTGTAATTAGTCGATTGCCTTTTTCACATTAATATAATAAAATTAATGATAATTAGTCGATTATCTTTTTCACATTTATTTTTAGTTGAAGATATTAGCTTTTATAAATACCTAAAAACATCCATCAATCATTAATATTTCCTTTTGAATTAAAACACGTTACCATTTTAATTTTTTTTTTTGAAAGGCAGTTATTTCATTAAAATAAGTCATAAGACCGAGAGGGGTACAATTCCACTGAAACATAAACTGTAAATAAATACAGTTTAATGTACTAAATTGCTACTACCACTATGATACAAACCACTAAATAACTCTCCACTAATCTGAGTAGTTGTGACCCGACAAAGCAATATTCCACTTTAATTCAAAAACTGCAGCCTCAGATACAATTCCATTTATCAACGAGCAAGTAATGGCTCTGCAAACACACCACAAATATTATTTTCCCACTTGATGGAGCCCAGGTGCAACACTCCTTGGTACCCCCTAAAACCAGCAACGCCTGAAATCCAAAACTGCAGCCACAAAAAACCACAATAATCCACTTTAAACCACCCTAACCAGTTGTTGTACTGACGGGAAATCCCACCCCCTGACCAGACCTCTACTACGACTTGGACCACTTTAGACTTGAAACAAAACGTCCGATGACGCCTTCACGGAGGCAACAATGACACTACAATTCAAACAGAGCTGGCCCCATTCCTGCACCACTATACCAAAAGGATCAATCAATATACCAAAAACCATTAAGAGGCTCAGCCAAATCACCCCTCCATATAAAACGCAGCAACATTTATACCCAAGTCACCACCCATTGGACCCTTAAAATCCGACCCGATAGAAAAACCACTAAAACCACTATAGAGGGGAAGGAGAAGAATCAGATCTGGAAGAAAAGGACCAGGTCGGGTTAGCGATGATTTAGGCCTGTTGAACTGTTGAAAGTCATCGCCGGAATGACGGTGCTGCGACCACAAACCGCCCGTCTGCAAGTCGAAACTGAGGCAAACCCCTACCAGTACCACTAAATAAAAAACCCCGAAAATCAAATTGAGAATACAATCGACCTCCACCACTTAGCACCATATCACCCCCGCCCCGAAAAAAAACAACCCCACGTCCTAGACAAAACGACCGTCTAGAGCGTCCACTATTCGCCACCGCAACGGCAAAGGTTGTAGTTGTTACTACGCAGAGAAATCGAGAGGGGAGCCATCGACACTGTAGTAAAACCAACCCCAACACTGCAATACACAAATACGACACTATTCCAAAGAAAAAACTAAGCCTTTGAACAGAAAAAGTAAACTATACTAATAACATCCTTAGATCTGAAAAACTACACCGCAAACAAGAGACAACCGGTCTCGAAACTAGGATAAAGCCAAAGGAGGACCTCGTTAAAAACCCCGCAAGATTAAAACCCTTTGGGAGAAAAGATCAAGGGGGAAAAAAGAGTGTCCTCCAAGCTTTAATCCGAGAGGAAAATTCGAATTAAAGCCGCAAAAAGAAGAGAAGAGAACCGGAACTCCGAAAATAGGGGAGTTTATAGATCTAGGTATTAAAAGGGCTATAGATAAATATATTAAGACCTCCGGCCGGTGGAGAAGCCACCGCCGGAGGAGGAGAAGTCGATGAGTTTTGTAACAGGAGAGAGTTTTTAGAAAGACACTCCGGGATACCTATCAGAATTATTAGTCACACGTTACCATTTTAATTTAAAACAAATCTTACAATCATAAATATATACCCAAAAATATCACACCATAATTTTCAAGAAAAATATAACACCTAAAATAAATAATAATACAATATTTATTTTAGGTGTTATTATTTAATATTTCTGTTCGAATTGAAACACTTTACCTTTTTAATTTAAAACAAATCTTACAATTATTAATATATACCCAAAAATATCACACCATAATTTTCAAGAAAAATATAGTCAAAAAATATCACACCATAGTTTTCAATTATTAATAAAATATTTAAAAATCATATACGTTGTTTATAATAAGAAAACATTAGTATAATCCGTAAACATGAGTATATTAAATTATATCAAATTAAAAAATATTAAAAATACTGATTATATAAAAACATGATTGTAATATTAAATAAAATTTATAACATAATACAAGAAACTCATGCATTGCATGAGTTATAAGGTAGTTATTATATTAAAGTTGAAACATTGAAAATTTTATCGATTTGGTTTAGGTACAGTTATCTTAATTAATAAACAAAAAATAATATTACAATTAATGTTAAGCAACCGATTGTCTTTTCTAATTAAAATACGTATTTATACTCTATATTAAAACCGAAAGATTGAAAGTTTGTCGGTTTGGTTATCCTAATTATTAAAATAAATAAGAAAATCATATAGTTAATGGTAATTAGCCAATTGCATTTTTCACATTTATTTTTAGTTAAAAATATTAAATTTTATAAATACCTAAAAACATAAATCATATCATATCTTTCAATCATTAATATTTCATTTCGAATTAAAACACGTTACCTTTAAAATTTAAAAAAATCTTACAATCAGTCAATCATTAATATATACCCAAAAATATCGGACAATAATTTTCAAGAAAAATATAACACCTAAAATAAATAATAACATAATATAATTAATGGTAACATAATATAATTAATGATAATTAGTCGATTGACTTTTTCACATTTACTTTTAGTTGAAAATATTACATTTTATAAACACCTAAAAAGATCAATCGTATCTTATCTTTCGATCATTAATATTCATTTCTAATTAAAACACGTTACCTTTTTAATTTACAACAAAACTTACAATACATACTCGAAAGTATTACAGCATATTTTTCAATTATCAATAAAATATATTAAAAATCGTATACGTTGTTTATAATAAGGAAACATTAGTATAATCCGTAAACATGAGTATATTAAATTATATCATCAAATTAAAATTAATAAAATTATTAAAAATAATGATTATGTAAAAACATAATTGTAATATTAAATAAAATTTATAACATAATACAAGAAACCCGTGCATTGCACGGGTTATAAGCTAGCTAAAATATTATAGTTCAGTTTTTAAAAAAACAAAATACTTCCATTATATATAATATCCTTTTTAGAAAACAAAAAAATTGTTCCAAATAAGATATCCATTTTTTTCTATGCATTTCCCAAAACTATTTTCATAAATTTTTATTATGATTTCTTTGAAATTTAATTTTATTTTCATTTTTTAATGCATTAATCAATGGTTTTTTTTTTGAGACGATACATATAAAATGAAATCTAGTGAGCATAAATATTTAACTAATGAGTCTGTCGGGGCCGAAACTTCTAAAAGCTCTTTCTTGAAATGTACTTAGCAAAAAAGGAGTCTTTTCAATGACATATTTTGGGGATTAAAGGCGATCATATTTAACGAAAAACAAAAGAAGAATTAAACCAATAGAATTTTGAATTATGACATTACAATCGGATCACAAAAAATTTCATTAATCGGTTAAAATCTTATGATTATAATTGCACCTACAAACGGAACAGCATAGAGAAATTTACATGTAACTTTTAATATATAAAAAACATTACGTATGAATACTTAATACATTCTTTTTTAGCCTCCATGAATAAAAAAAACTAGCTTATAACCCGTGCAATGCACGGGTTTGTTATATTATGTTATAAATTTTATTTAATATTATAATTATGTTTTTATATAATCTCTAATTTTTTAATTTTAGTTTGATATAATTTAATATACTCATGTTTACGGATTATATTAATGTTTCCTTATTATAAAAAACGTATACGATTTTTAATATATTTTATTAATAATTGAAAAATATGGTGTAATATTTTTGGGTATATATTGTAAGATTTATTGTAAATTAAAAAGGTAACGTGTTTTAATTAGAAAGGAAATATTAATGATTGAAATATATGATACAATTGATCTTTTTAGATGTTTATAAAATTTAATATCTTCAATTAAAAGTAAATGTGAAAAAGGCAATCGACTAAATATCATTAATTATATAAGTTATGGTGTGATTTTTTTGGGTATATATTAATAATTGTAAGATTTGTTTTAAATTAATAATGTAACGTGTTTTAATTCGAAATAAAATATTAATGATCGAAAATGTGATAATGTTTTTAGGTATTTATGAAAGGTAATATTTTCAACTAAAAGTATATGTGCAAAGGGCAATTGGCTAATTAACATTAATTGTATGATTTTATTATTTATTTTAATAATTAGGATAACCAAATATACAAACTTTCAATCTTTCGACTTTAATATAATAGTATAAATACATATTTTAATTAGAAAAGGCAATCAGGTGCTTAACATTAATTGTATTATTTTTTTATTTATTAATTAAGATAGCTGTACCTAAACCAAACCGATAAAATTTTCAATGTTTCAACTTTAAATTATAACTATCTTATAACCCGTGCAATGCACGGGTTTCTTATAATATGTTATAAATTTTATTTAATATTAAAATTATATTTTTATATAATCATTATTTTTAATAATTTTTTTAATTTGATATAATTTAATATACTCATGTTTACGGATTATACTAATGTTTCCTTATTATAAACAATATATATGATTTTTAATGTATTTTATTAATAATTGAAAAATATGGTGCGGACTACATTTTTCTTGAAAATTATGATGTTATATTTTTTGGTATATATTAATGATTATAAGAATTGTTTTAAATTAAAAAGGTAACATGTTTTAATTCAAAAAAAGGTAAGGTATTTATAAAAGGTAACATCTTCAACTAAAATTAAATGTGGAAAAAGCAATCGACTAATTACCTTTAACTTTATTATGTTAATGTGAAAAAGATAATCGACTAATTACCATTAATTATATTATGTTATTATTTATTTAAGGTGTTATACTTTTCTTGAAAATTATGGTTTGATATTTTCGGGTATATAATAATGATTATAAAATTCGTTTTAAATTAAAATGGTAACGTGTTTTAATTCGAAAGGAAATATTAATGATTGATTGATGTTTTTAGGTATTTATAAAAGGTAATATCTTCGACTAAAAGTAAATGTGAAAAAGACAATCGACTAATTTTATTATGTTAATGTGAAAACGGTAATCGACTAATTACCATTAATTTTATCATGTTAATCAGCTAATTACCATTAATTATATTATGTTATTATTTAATTTAGGTGTTATATTTTTCTTGAAAATTATGGTTGGTATATATTTTAAGGTATTTATAAAAGGTAATATCTTCAACTAAAAGTTAATATGAAAAGGCAATCGACTAATTACCATTAATTATATTATGTTATTATTTATTTTAGGTGTATTTATTTTTCTTTATAATGAAGGTTAAATAAGTAAATTTACGAACTACCAAAAAACTGGTAACAAAAAATAGGTACCAAAACTTTTACTGTTTCGGTTTTTATATAATAGTATAGATTATAATATTATTGGTTTATTTTATTAAATAGAACCGTCCGTAATATAATTGAAAAAAAAAGAGATTTTAGTTAGAGAAAATAGAAAAGTAACGTACATGATTTAAGTGAAAAAGTAATTGATTAATTTATTACTATATGATTTAAGTGCTATTTAAAAGAAAATTATTATTTTTAAAATTGATGTAACTTAATTTAATCTAGTTTATAGTAATTATAATTTTTTACGAAATAAAATTGTTCATAGTTTTTAGAAAATGAAAAATTAACGCTACCCGTTATATTTCTAAAAAAAAGGGAATGTAATTAGAAAAAAATAGAAAAGATGATATATTTTAGCTGAAAAGGTAATCAGTTAATTATTAGTATTATAATATTATTATTTTATTTGTATTAAATAGAAACACCTTTAATATAATTAGAAAAATGGAGGTTTTAGTAAGAAGAAAGAAAAAAGGTAACGTGTTTTGCTGAAAAAAGGTAACCGTCCATGATATAATTGGTAAAGGAGATATTTTAGTTAGAGAAAAGAGAAAAGGTAACGTGTTTTGAATGAAGGTCGACTATGACAAAAACTCCGTTATCCCCCCCTTAAGAAATAGGGCAATCGTCCTACGAAATCTATGGTGATGCTTTTCCCATGGCCAAGAAGGTATTAGGCTGATAAAGCCCCAACTTCCTGTTACTTTTTCTCTTTTCTCTAACTAAAATCTCTCTTTTTCCAATTATATTATGGATGGTTACCTTTTTCAGCAAAACACATTACCTTTTTTCTTCCTTCTTACTAAAACCTCCATTTTTCTAATTATATTACATGCGTTTCTATTTAATAAAAAAAATAATAATATTATAATCTATACTATTATATAAAAGCCGAAACATTAAAAGTTTGGTTCAACGGTACCTATAAATTTAGAATGAGTAATTGATCTGAAAGTGTTTCGCTCAACTAAATCTATATGTATAAAATAGTGAGTTTTTTCAAAAATATTCAAGTTGTAAATTTTTTTTAAAAAAAATATGGTTATAACATTTGCAACCTGATTTGCAACCTATTTGCAACATTTGTTAAATGCGGTGCCTCATTTGCAACTTAAAGTAATGTTTTTGAAAATATTTTGTAAAAGTAAGATATTTTTGTAAATATCTCTAAAATAATTTTGAAAAACAAAATATATCAATCCTTTGCTTAATAAAGTTTCGCATATATGTAGTTGCCCTAACATACAAAGGCAGAATGGGAAGGGCCAGATTCACCTTTTTCAGATTACACATATTATCTTTTCTATTTTCAAAAACTAAATAATTTCCTTTTCCAGGTAAAATACAATATTTTTTATATTTTATCTAACTAAAATTTCTCATTTATTAATCAATTTCCTTTTTCAGTTTAAACATATAACCTTTTCTACTAATAAAAAAAATAAAAAAACCCTTTCACTAAAAAAAGGATGAGATAAAAAGAGAAGAGAGGTGGTTTATGTTATATGATTTTTAAACAAAGCTCAAAATTATTCGTAGCACAATTGGTTAAGGCATGAGTTTGAGATTGAATAGGTTAGTGGTTCGAATCCCAACAAAAGCATAATTTTTTTAGTTTTTACATAATTATTAAAGGATGGCATGTGGTTTATGTTATAGGATTTTTAAACAAAGCTCAAAATCAATCATAGCACAATTGGTTAATGCATGAGTTTGAGAGTGAATAGGTTAGTGGTTCGAATCTCAACACAAGCATAATTTCATTAGTTTTTACATAATTATTAAAGGATGGCATTTTTGTAATTTTAAAAAAAATAAGGGTAAAATTGTAATTTCACACCCATTAAATGGTAAATTTTGCCCTTGTGTTGTCCTATTATATATACTAGCGTAACAGCCCGTGCAAGGCACGGGCCTCTATATAAATATCTCTAATTTTGTTCTAAAGAATAAGGTAGCGGTTGGTTTAATAATTTCTAATCTGGAAACTCGTAATTATGAAATTGTAATATGGGTAGTGATATGTGTTAATAGTGAATGCCAATACGGACTGTATATAGACGCCAATAATAATATTGTTGGGTATGATGTACAAGTCTGATTTATGAACGGGGAGCGTGTAATTATAAATTTTAGAGATTAAGATGATAATTTTTGTCTTTCCATAGTGATAGACACTGCTTTCATATCAACACAATCGTCCACAATTAGCCGCAAGCGGTAACATTAAAATATGTAAAGTGAAAATGACGTGATTTAACTATAAGATTTTGCTTCCATTAAAATATGTCAATGGCATCTCTACTGCAAGTCTATAATGCAATGTTCTCACACCAGTCTTGAACCTATAAAACCAAAATCCCTATAGAAAATAGAATGAGGTTGCAAAGAAAAATTAAAAAAAAATGACAAATAAATAAATAATAAAATTATAGTTCATATTATTTTACATCAGATCAACTTGGAAGAAGCATATTATGTTAGTTATGGTTATCTTATATCCAAAAGTAGATTAGATATTACGTAATTGTTTCATTTATTATGAGTAACTAATTCCCTAATCTCGGAATTAGGTAGTATTCAATGGTTACTATGCTTGTGTAGTTATATTGTGATTTCTCTGCCTTGTTAATATGTTGTTGAGTACTTAACACAATTGAGGAAGTCGCGAAACCTTAATTATATCTTTAGGAATTGTAATGAATCGGGAGAGGATCATACCTTTTGATTTCATCTTACATTTATCTAAATATATATTATAACTCAATCATTACATATTATTGAAATGTTAAATTATGAAAACTCATTTTTGACTAAAATTCAATTATTTTATATGCTTTTTTGAAAATTAATGTATATTACTTAATATACTTTAGTAATTTCACAATACCGATTAATAATTTATAAATTGACTATAACATATATGGACAAATATACTGCTTTTCATAATTAAAAAAAATTATATAATGGTAATATACAAAACTACAAATGATAATTTTTAAAATGATAAGTAGTGTCTATATATTTAAAGTTTCATTTATCAATCTAAATAATATGACATAATGCATCATTTTAATGTATTATACAAAATATGTATTATCATAATTTATAGTCAAGTAATAATACGACGGGTTATTACTAATAATAACTAATAATTTTATAATATTTATGATCTAAAAAATCATATCTTATTTTCATCTAACATTACATACTTATCACGTTATTTTTTATAAACAACATAAATCTTATTTTTAACGTTCTTCTTTTTAAACATAAATTCAAAAGTTTTTCTACATTTTTAAATTTTTATCTTTCTTATATCAGTTATATATTAAATCGTTCAAAGCCTAAATGGTTGGTCGACCAAAAATCTCTAATTTAACTCACATTTTTAAATTTTCATAAACCTAAAATTATATGATAAACTTATAATTATGTTTGATTTTATAAATAAATATAAATATTTATTGAAACAAAATCTTAGTGATAGATAGATAGAATTAATAGATAATAGATTTGTTGTATCTTTAACTTCTGCGAGTTCGATATATTCAATTGACCTAATTATTATAGATTTGTGTTCGATTTTCATCGAGAATGTGATTTTTGTTTGCGTTTTTGTATTAAGTTTAATAAGAGATATAGTTTCATTTAAAAATATAAAATATAATAATTGTAACATAATTGATATCCATTTAATTGTAAAAAACTACAAAATATTAAAAAATTATAATAATGACTGAATGTATAGTTATATTATATACACAAACTAAAAAAAGGGAGTTATATAAAAATACAAACCAACATTTTATATAGTTATATATAAAATTACGGAAATTGGAAAAAAAACGGAAATACATAAATAATGTAAACAAATATTTTATTTATTCAAAAGTTATAACAAGAAAATTAAATAGAAGAGAAGAATTAATTAGCAAAAAAAAAATAGAAGAGAAGAAGATGATGTGATTAATCTAGTAAGATTTTTGAAGTAAACTCAAGAATTGATGTAGCACACTTGGTTACGACATGAGATTCTTGAGCGGAGGTTAAAGGTTCGATTCTCATTGAATACACAAAAAATATTTTTTTAGTATAAATTATATAATGTTGGCACTTTTGTAATTTTTTAACTTGAAAGGGTAAAATGGATATTTCACAGACATTTTATTGGCAATTTTTACCCTTGTGTTCTCTTATTATATATAGTAATAGATAGATATAGTAATAGATAGATATGTGTGGTCAATTACTCTTGTATATGCTACTGTGACATATATTTGGTTACATGAATTTGCCACATGTTTTGATTAATATAAATTGTTTATCTCCTAAATGCTTATTCAAGTTTAAGAGCATGTGATGAAGAACATGAATTGTGTGCATTTGGTTTTAATGTCCTGACGTGGTGTCGTAACTTGTGAAAAAACATATATCTTTATCATCAATGTATATGTTTATGTAGGCCAAGGTTCTAGAGAGAACACCCTTAAAAAGAGAACGAGAGAACACATCATCTAACCATTGAATCTATTAGATCTAATGGCCCTGCCAGGGGCATTCAATACAAAAAAGTCTTATAATTCTACCCTCTATCCATTCATAAAAAAATTCAAAAAAAAAATTTCAAATTTTTTTTTTTTCAAAAAACCTGTTATGACGTCATAGTGACATCATCATCATCATTATTATTATTTTTTTAAAAAAATTATATTTTTTCTAATGAATGGATAGAGGGTAGAATTATAAGACTTTTTTATATTGGGTGCCATTGGCGGGGCCATTAAATCTAATAGATTCAATGGTTAAATGATGTGTTCTCTCGTTCTCTTTTTAAGGATGTTCTCTCTAGAGCCTAACCCTGTTTATGTATTTGTTAATTAATTAATTTAGTTAATTTTCAGTATATTAGTGGCCAACTCAATGTCTTTGGGTAACATCCATGCATGTAAATCCATGTATATAATTGTTGGACTATATCCATTAATATGAATCTGTGATAATCATTTATTTGATAATTTAATGTTGCGTATATAAATTACCGAGAACAAGAATTTTTTATTATATTGTTGAAGCGGGTGTAATTTTTTTTTTGAAATAAACGTTTCTTCTCATTAAACAATCAAACTGTCTGACAATAGTGTCTCCAACACAAAAGATGGAGGAGACTGGAAATCAATGAAGCTACTAAGCTCACAAGGAATTTTAGCCAACTTATGTGCTACCTTGTTTGCCCGCTTTCTAACAAAACCAACCGAAACCCCACCCCTACCATGAATCATTAGTTTACATTGCCGCACTAACATCCCAAGTTCAAGAAGATTATCACACTCTCCATTTATTGCTTTGACACACAACTGAGAATCAATCTCAATATGCACATCACCTGCTGGTAACCAAGCCAGCCAAGAGAGAGCCTCTGCGATTCCTACCATCTCGGCTTCCATCACCTGCACACGACCTGCAAACTTCATTGTTCGACCTGCTACAAAATGCCCCTGAGAGTTCCTGAGGACCATGCCAACAGCAAAGTAATTCTGACCTTCCTTCACTGATGCATCTACGTTTAGCTTATAAGTTCCCAGTTTAGGTAGTTGCCATCTCTGACTCCTCTGCACTTCACCTGCTGTTCTATCCGGTGCTACCTGGCATTTCTTGTTCGCAATGCGCCATTCTGCAATCTGCTTTCTACTCCACTCCATCGTGACTGCTGGTGACATGTGTTTTCCTTCAAAAATTCTTTTATTTCTTGCAAACCACACCCCCCATAAAACTGTAGCAATTTTGATTAGGTTCTCTTCTATATCATCACTCAACCTGTCAAGGAGCCACTCAGCTGCATTTTCAACCTCCCCCATATCATACTCCAGGCCCACAATTTGCCAACATTCCTGAGCAAACCTACACTCAAGAAATAAATGGCGAAGATGCTCAATGTCACCTGTGCACATCGTACAAGTTATAGGGACTGCAATACCTCTGCATCTGAGCAAGTTTCTAACAGACACATTATTGCGACAAAACCTCCAAAGAAATATCCTGACTTTATGTGGGACTTGCATATTCCAAATCTTGCTCCAACCTTTAGACTGTTGTAGCCCTGTTATATCAACATGATTCTTATGCCATTGCTGGTATCCCGATTTCACTGTGTATTGCCCATTAAACGCATGGGCCCAGGCGATCCTGTCTTCAATACACATTTGTGGTATACGGGTACTGAGAATTGCATTAGCATCTTCATCATTGAAATGTAACCTGACCTTGCCCTCATCCCAACTTTTCCTTCCTTCCTGGAAAAAATCGCAAACCTTTGCATTGATGTCTGCACTTGAACTCTCTTGATCAACCAGAAAATCCCTTTTGTTCCTTAGCCACCTGTCAGTACAAATTTTAATTGTCTGGCCATCTCCCAAAACCGACCTTAATCCTTTTCTTAGCTCTTCTTTAGCCTCCCATAGACCCGACCAAGTATAACTAGATCCACCCAACCGACGAGCTTCCAACAGATTACCATCTGGGTAGTACCGTGCCTTTAGAACTCTAGCAACTAGCGAACCTGGCTCAGTGATTAACTTCCAACATTGCTTTCCAAGGAGTGCCAGATTAAATCCGTGCAGATCACGAAAACCAAGTCCTCCTCTCTTCTTAGACATACACATCCTGTCCCAGGCACACCATCTAATACCCTTGCTATTAGCCGAGCTCGTTTTCCACCAAAATGCATTCATCAACCTCTCGATTTCTTGACAGAGGGTTTTCGGAATCATAAAACATGACATAGTATAAGATGGAATTGATTGAACTACATTCCTGAGCATAACAGCTTTCCCCGCCCTAGACAAAAGCTTTGAACTCCAGCTTTGTATTTTCTGAAAAACCTTGTCCTTTAAGTATCTAAAAACTGTTTTTTTCGAACGACCAATGAGTGAAGGCAGTCCTAGATATTTACTATCTCCAATGTCACTGAATACACCTAGACTCTGTTTTATTTCCAACTGCTTGTCCCTTCTAACATTTGCACTGAAAAAAACTGCAGACTTTTGGTAATTGACAGCCTGACCAGATCAAGCTCCATACGAATTCAAAACCCCCTTTATAGTATTCGTCTCTAACTCTGTGGCTTTAAAAAACAGAAAACTGTCGTCAGCAAACAAAAGGTGAGTAATTGACGGAGCTGATCGACTTACACAGCAACCTTTGATTAAGCCTTCTTCTGCAGTAGATTTCAAAGCAAGCGAAAGACCCTCCACACATAGAAGAAATAAATAGGGTGATAGCGGATCCCCTTGGCGCAGGCCCCTTGTAGGGACAATAGGACCGATGCTAGAACCTTGAAAAGAGATTGAATAAGAAACCGTCGTCACACAAAGCATCATCCATTTAATCCACTTCTCTGAGAAACCCATCACAACCATTCTATGACGCAAATAATCCCATCTCACCCGGTCGTAGGCTTTACTGATGTCTAATTTCAGGGCTACCTCTCCCTCTTGACCACCATGTTTTCTTTTCATATAATGAAGTAGCTCAAAAGCTACTAAAACATTATCTGTAATATTACGCCTAGGAACAAAAGCAGATTGCTCCTCAGAAATAATGCCTGGTAAAATCTTTTGCAATCTGTTAGATAAAACTTTCGCAACAATCTTGTATAAGACATTGCACAACGCAATAGGCCTCAAATCCTTAACTTCCTCAACAATATCCTTTTTAGGAATTAAGACTAGAGTAGTATCATTAACAGTTGTAGAGAACTTACATTCTAAAAGCCACTCCTGACAGCAATGGAATACTTCCTTTCCAATCAATTTCCAAAAATGTTGGAAAAACGCTGGATTCAATCCATCTGGACCACTTGCTTTATCTGGGTGCATGCTTTTAACTGCCTCTGTGAATTCTTCAAACGTCAAGTTGTCTGTAAGCATTTCATTCTGCGCTTCTGTAATCTGAACATCATTTCCATATTGCAAAAAATTAGCAGTCCCCTCTGACCCAGCAAAGACATTCATGTAGTGTTCTTTTATTAAACTACACAGCCCACTATGATCTGTCACCATCGTGCCATCTCCAGATTTCAAACTTGCAATATGATTTGTCTTTTTCCTGTTTGAGGCCGCGGCATGGAAGAATTTGGAGTTGGTGTCTCCCTCTGCTAACCAAAAATTCTTAGCCCGCTGTTTCCAATATAACTCCTCATGAAGCATAATTTCATTTAATTTCTCCTTCTCATCAAAATACAATTGAATCCCATCATCATCTTCTCTATCTTTCAACGTATCAATGAGCCTTTTCTGAGCAATAACCTTCTCTCTGAATTTGTGGAAGAAGGTACGACCCCATTTCGCCATATAAGACGATACAGAGATCAGTTTTGGCAATAAGTGAATAGCAGGAAGCTTATGCCAAAAATTTGCTACCTCAGTGTGAAAACCCTCCTCCCTTAACCAAGTATTTTCGAACTTGAAACGGAATTGCTTCTTAGTGACTGTAGTATTAACTAGCTCCAACCTTATAGGTTCATGATCGGACACAACAGCATGAGATACTGATAAAGTGCATAAAGGGAAGAGATGCAACCAGTCTTCTGTAACAAAAGCTCTATCTAGCCTCTCCCGAACCCAGTCCGTTGTACCTTTGCTCTTCTCCCACGTGAACTCGCCACCTCCAAGATCAAGCTCATTAAGAGAGCAATCTTCAACTGCATTTTTGAAACCATTCAACAAGGATTGGGGATGTGGATGTCTTCCTTTCTTGTCCGAGCTATATAACATGTCGTTAAAATCGCCAAATATACACCAAGGCAATTGTGCCCTCGATGCTAGAAGACGAAGAAAGTCCCAAGACTCATGTCTTCTTTCTCGTTCAGGAAAGCCATAAAAGCAAGTCAATCTCCATCTAACAATTCCTCCTTCCTTCACATGGATATCAATATGATTCAATGACGAGTCCGCCACAATGCAGTTCATGTTCCCCTTCCAAAACACTGCTAGACCACCACCTCGACCCTGTCTACCTACTGAAAAAAAATTACTAAATCCAATTTTTGAAGCAAGAACTTCAATCTTATTACTATCTACTAACGTCTCTGACAAGAATAAAAGATCAGGCTTAAGAGATTTAACCATCTCTTTTAAAACACGAACTGTACGAGGATTGCCAACCCCTCGACAGTTCCACCCTACGAGATTCATGGCTGGTGGCTGGCTTGCCATGCAAGCTCAGCCAAATCGTGTTCCTTAGGTGCTGTCAAATCCCTCCCAGAAATAACAACTCCTTCCTGATTTATTCCCTCACAAAAAACATTATCACCGTGGCCCATTTCAAAGTCTCTTTGGCCCACTAACTCTATTTCGCTTCTCCTCCTTTTTCGTTCTTCTAATTGTAGCCCAATATTATCCTCGTCATTAAGCCCAATAAGTGCACTTGATGTAGTACTGAATCCCTTGAAATTAGCTGATATATTCGATTTTGAAATATCAGTACCCACTTTTCCCTCGCTCCTGCTCAAATCCCTACAATCGCTCGATCTCATCAACTCCTTACCCTTTTTTGAATCTTTATCCCCCAAATCTTGCTGGTAGTTACTCCACCCCCCAATCCGGGCCTCCCACGTGTCATCCCCCTCCTCCCTGAGCCACTTGCTCTGTGACTGTCCTGCCACCCGTCGCGGTGGTGCCCTCAGCCAACTCCCCCAATCTTTCGTTCCTTCCTCCCCACCCTGTGCAATGGAACTCCTGCAAAATCTATCTGTATGGGTAACCAACCCACACGAAAAACAAAAATCACCCAAACGTTCATACTTACAATTAACCACAAATTCTGAACCATCCTTTTTAACAATTCTCTTCTTCCGCTTGAGAGGTTTTCGTACATCCAACCTAATTCTGATCCTCATACATTCTCTCCATATTGCCGTATTGTTCTTAGCATCATATTCCAGGAACTCCCCGAAAAAATTCCCAAGTTGTTTCCCAACCGACTCCATCATATACCCCATGGGAAGATTGTGTATCTGGATCCAAATTTTTAGATACCAGAGGTTCACATCTACTGGATTTTCTCCTGCAGCCACTGCTTCTAACACCAACATTACGTTGTCGAATGTCCACGGGCCTCCTTTCATTACCCATTGCATGTCCTCCTTACGAAAGAATTGGAACAAAAATATGCCATGTTCCAGCTCCTTGATGTTGATTCCCATTGCTGGCCTCCATACATCGGCAATCTTCGTTTTCATAGCCCTAATATTGACACTTTTTTCCGTGAGCAGCCGTCCCACCAAACAGAGGTCATATCTATTAACATCCTCCTCAATATCGCCTTCCAGAACAAAGCTATCATTCTCCTCGTCTTCAATACCTAATCGTGCCATATTCTGCTCTATATTACTACCTTCAGCCATGATAAAAGCGAACTCCCACAATATTCAAACACTAAGAATATGGAGAGAAAAACCAGACTCTCACATTAAGAATGGAGAGAAAAATCTTTTTTGCAAATTTTTTTCATAAAAAAATTCAAAAAAAAAATTTCAAATTTTTTTTTTCAAAAAACCTGTTATGACGTCATAGTGACATCATCATCATCATTATTATTATTTTTTTAAAAAAATTATATTTTTTCTAATGAATGGATAGAGGGTAGAATTATAAGACTTTTTTATATTGGGTGCCATTGGCGGGGCCATTAAATCTAATAGATTCAATGGTTAAATGATGTGTTCTCTCGTTCTCTTTTTAAGGATGTTCTCTCTAGAGCCTAACCCTGTTTATGTATTTGTTAATTAATTAATTTAGTTAATTTTCAGTATATTAGTGGCCAACTCAATGTCTTTTGGGTAACATCCATGCATGTAAATCCATGTATATGATTGTTGGACTATATCCATTAATATGAATCTGTGATAATCATTTATTTGATAATTTAATGTTGCGTATATAAATTACCAAGAACAAGAATTTTTTATTATATTGTTGAAGCGGGTGTAATGAGTTGATCGTATAAATAGTTTATATGATTATTATTGTTATTAATGTTATGCCAGTGTATATCGAAAAATCATTGGATCATTATATGTCTTTTCGATTTGGTTAATTATGCTAAACATGTGTCGGTTATTTGGAATTTCCTGGGCAAATTTGTTTGACATAATTTAGTGATCAGTATTTGACAATGCTTATTTAGTTTATTATTTTGATTAGAATTTTTACTAAACTAGTAATATGCCCGTGCTATGCACACGGAGTTATTCAATTTTTTTTAAAAAATTAAAATTTATTTATTCAACTTATTTGAAAGTAAATGGCATATAAATTACCTGTAAATTAAACTGTTTGTTGGCCGTTTTTTAAAATAACGCACTTTGGCGGCTCGATTTTTCTTTCTTTATATATAATTAAATGAATTTAGTCAACTGAGTTTACAGGGTATTAATCACATTTATTAGTACCGGGTATGAAATATAAGACGTGACGCAATATTATTATATATTAAAATGTATTAAGTGAAAACAAACAAAACTTTATCAGGTTTGTTAATTTTTTATATGTGTGATAGGAGTTTTTTAAGTTATTTGAATGATCATATGGAGATTGCTATTCGAATGATCTTATGATCTTATAATTGAAAATGATCAATTATAATATAAAGATATAATAATTTTATTAATATTATATTATAGTTAATTAATTATACCCTCATTCCATCCACTTTGAGCTCGCGGTGGTAACCTCCTTGGTGAACCGCAACCCCTCCTCTTTGGGCTCTCACTGTGATCCCATCTTCGCCTAGGGCTCCAAGAGTCCTTCCTCTTCACTCCCTTGCTCTTACTTCCACTGTTGCTAGTCTCATTATTCTTCTTGAGATCCTCCATCGACTTTTCAATCCATTTGTAAGTCTCGGCCTCCTTGTAGAACTCAAAGAGAGTACTAGGTGTATGTGCCTGCAACTTCTATTTTATGTTCGCCAGGGTGGATATAGGAGGTGCATAGAGCATGGAGGACTGAAATTGCTTAATAAAAATGTCCACGAACTGCTCCCAGGAGTCTATAGAGATATGAGCCCCTAGCTTAGAGAATCACTACTGGGCACTACCCCTCAACGAGGCCGCGAACAACCTGTACCTAGCCAATAGCGAGACCTGGTACACGTCCATATCATTGTTGAATCGAATAATAAATTCTGCAGGGTTAGTGTCCCCATTATAAGTCATGTCTGGGTCACTACTCCGAAATATAGTGGAAAGCAGAGTGGTCCTGATCTCTTGAGTGAAAGGCGAGGCCGAACCCATGGGGTTGAGGGTCCCCTTATCTGCATTCATCTTACCCAGGGCCTTTTTTAGCTCTTCTTATCTTCAACATTTTTCTTTCCCTTTCACGTGTTGTCACGGTGGGATTGGGTCTTCTTGGGAGCTCTAGATTCCTCTTGATCCTCCTTGCGATTCAGGGGGTAGGTTTGTACTTCTGGGACCGTTCACGCTCTCGATGAGGTGAGGGGGGTCGTTCTGAACCTTGGCATTTATTTACTTTAATCAGTAAATTCGATAGAGAATCGGGATCGAGTTTAAATTGGAAGGGCCTCTCTTTATTTTCAGAAAAAGAACAAGGAAGGATTGGTTCAGAAAAAAGAGCCAAATTTTACAAATTTTTATTGAATACAATTCTAACTAGCCCTAATGGTCAAAAAACAAAACAAAAATTTGTAATAAAAGAAATCAGTAAAAAAGTCCCTAGATGGTCATACAAACTTATTATCGAATTGGAATTCCTGTCGGGCGCAGCTCATGAAGGCCTACCGTTGGATTATCATATACGTTCAAGAAAAAGGGATCATGTAATAATTTATAGGCCTACTAAACGTAGTCGCAAAGCAAGTGTCAAAAACTGGGTGTCTATTAGAGACTATTCGGAAGAATCAGATTTTGGTCCCTTACCCCCATGTTGGTGTTAATTTAAGTGGGTGGTTAAAAGAGAGAATTTTAGAGTGGAATATTGATAACAAGTTATCTTCAATTGTTGTTGATAATGCCTCTAATAATTCAGGGATGCTTTTAGGTATTAAAAATTGGTTAAATGGGAAAAGAGCACTTGTTCACAATGGTGACATGTTTCACATGCGTTGTGTGCCACATATTCTTAATTTGATCGTTAAGAGTGGGTTAGAGATGTTAGATCCTTTTATTGAAAAAATTCAAAAAACATCAAGATATATTGGATCTTCTCCAAAAAGGAATGAGAAGTTTACCCTTGCCTTGTCTCAAACCAAACTTAATACTAGGAGACGAATTCCTTTAGATGTTGACACTCGTTGGAACTCGACCTATGAAATGATTGTGGCATCACTTGAACTCCGACCAGCCATTGATCGTCTAAAAGAATTAGACCCCGATTTTAAATGTTTGCCTTCAGAAATAGAGTGGGAAAATGGAAAGAAAGTGTGTGATTGTTTGAAGATTTTTTCAGATATAACCAAAAAGCATTCTGGTGTGAAATATCCAACTGCAAATTTGTATTTTATTGATGTAATTCAAATTCGTAGAAGCATTAAGATGTGGGCTGAATCTAGTGATGATTGGATTAGTGCAATGGGTGATAAAATGCAACTTAAATTTGATAAGTATTGGGATGAATGCAACAAGCTGTTAACTACCGTTGTTATTCTTGATCCTAGATATAAAATGGTCATTGTCACTTATGCTTATGAGGGTATGTATGGTCACCGTGCTGACATTTATATAGATGAGATACGTGAGTTCTTGGTTCAGATTTTTTATGAATATTCTGAAAAATTTGGAAATAGAAGAGGGTCTGTAGAAAATTCTGGTAGTGCAAGTTTCCATAGTGCAAGTTCAGTTGGTGTAGAATGATTGGGAGGTTTTCAAGACTTCGTTGCAAGTAGTAACTTAAGGAAAAATACAACAAAAAGTGAGCTTGAGGAATATTTAAACGAAGGACTGTTTCCAATGGATAGTGAAGTGGAGTTTGATATTCTTCATTGGTGGAAGCTTAATGGTCCCAAATTTCCTATACTTGCACGAATGGCTCAAGATATTTTGGCTATACCAACTTCTTCCGTTGCATCCGAGAGTTCTTTTAGTAAGTGTCGTAGAATTATCACCGATACTCGTTCCTCTCTAAATGATGACTCGGTTGAAACGTTAATGTGTGTCAAAGATTGGCTCCCGGATGTTAAGGATGGTACGTTTACATTTTGCATTATTGTTCTTGCTGTATTAATTTGAATCTGTAGTGTATTAATTTAAACTTGTTCTTGTTGTTCAAATTTTTTATAGATGAATCTGGAAAAGCTTCCGAGGATGTTGCATCTAAGGCATGTGATTTCAGCTCTACTGATTGGGATCCGGACTTCTAGGCAGTAAGCATTTTCTACTCTGTTATTTTATTTCATCATAATCCGTAATTCTGTAATTTTGAAACTATGTGCTGGAAAAAGGAAAGTTATGATTTAAGAGTGAAGAAAAAGATAATGTAACTGATAATGTAACTGATACTGTGTAATAACATTTAACAAATTATGATCTCATTATCACGTTTTATTTAATGTGCTTGAAGGGCATACTCCATTTATTTTGTGCCCTGTCGTTGTTGCCCGGTTCAACTGCACTACACTATTTCTAGCAATTTACGTTTGTGATTCTGAATACGCTATTGCAAGTTGTTAACCATTATGATATTAAGTTAATATCATAATACTATGACAGACTAGTGAAGACATGAAATAGCTCCTGTGTCTAGTAGAGGGATTAATACAGCTTGAGATTTTGGTCAAGCTAATCATGTGTATGTGATAACTTTACTGGTGGTTCTGGATTTGATTTAAAACTCCCTTGCCACAGTATACATTATCTCCAACACGTTCTCCGATATATATATATGGATATGTGTGGTCTTCCTGCCAACATAGGACCGTTGTTGGCTTGGCTCATGAAATCTGGAAGGTGTCAGCAAGTTAGCAACTCATCATTTCATCTCATTGATTTGTTTTCTAGTGAGACAGATGGACTTGAAGATCATGCATTGCATTTGTACAATCAACAATGCTTTTAGACCACCATGTATAATGTATTGCATTGCATCTGGAAAAGCAAAGTATTCAAGTAACTACCTTGATCGTAGTAAATCTAACTTGTTTTTTTTTGTGATGCAGACAGTAGGCCCTGCAATATCAAACTATGATTCGGATTTCTGAAGGTGCTTGGCCATATTTATTAAAAAAGGACATGCTAAATGATTGGAGCCAGAATTGTTGATACGAGTTATCTGACCATGGGGGACTGTTGTATTTTTCAAGCCATTCAGAATTTCAGACCATTTGTTTTGCTCAAAATTAAATCCCATGTCTTTTAGTATTGCTGCAGACCTACAGTATATGTAGAAACTACTGTTCTGGAAAATATTAACCGTGGATTAAGATTTTGATTTAGCATTCAGGACCTTTTTGTTTATTTTGATTGTTGCATGATGTTTGTAGTTTAAAAAAATTGGCTAATTCTATTTTACTATATTTGAATGGGAAAAATTGTAATTTTTTAAAATGATTCGGATATTCGGATTTTCGGATTTTCGGATTTTTAAGAAAATCTCAAAATCCGGATATTCGGATTCGAATATTATCCGCATCCGGATAATATCCGGCGGATTTGAATTCGGATATAATTTTCTAATATCCGTCGGATTCGGATTCGAATTCGGATAGTGTTTTCGGATTTCGGATATAGGCAGATCCGTATCCGAAATATCCGTTTGACAGCCCTACCTAGATGATCAGGTGGAGGAAGATACCATGTATTGGATTCATTAAAACACAGTAGTATATTCGGTAAAGAGTGCTCACGATCTATAACATTTATTAATAAGCGAAATATCCTTTTAACGGTACCACTTTTTGGTATATTTTAGTTTCATCCCTTTTTGGTTAGCACTATATTTTGGTTTCACCCCTACAATCCTATTTCTACTATAATTCTGTTTCTATGTTGTTTTTTTATTAAAATAGAAATCCTATTATAATTATAATTCTTTTATTATAACTTTAAATAAAAAATTAGTTTCACCCCTAGAATCATATTTTCCTTATATTCTATGTTATTTTTTAAAGAAAATAATAAAATTGAAATCCTATTATAATTATAATACATTTTTTTATCATAATTTAGAATAAAAAAAATAATACGATCAATTCTCCGAAAGATTTTTCAAGGAGAACAACTAGAACATGTTTCTATACAATACTCTAGAACAATTTTCCCTACGATTATATGTTATTTTTAAAAAAACATAATAAAATTGAAATCTTATTATTATTATAATTCTTATATTGTATTAGCAATTTTTTTATTATAACTTTAGAATAAAAAAGATTACGATCAATTATCTTAAAAAAATTTCAAAGAAAACAATTGAAACGTGTTTCCATGCACTTCTATTAAACAATCTAAATTTATAGTTTGTTAATCGTATAAATTTTTTATGCAAATAACATAGTTCTTTTTATAATTTTATAATTTATTTTTATAAATGTTTAATTAAATAAAAAATTAGTAATTAATTAACATAAATTCCCGAGCCCGTGCTTCGCACGGGTTATCATCTAGTATGATTTAACGACAAAAAGGACTATACACTAGGGTAGATAATTCAAGTATATGGAGTCGAGTGTGGAAAGTGAAAGCATTACCAAAAGCTCTCAATTTGCTCTGACGTGCCCTTTCTGATTGTCTACCAGCGAAACTTCAATTAGTCCATAAACATGTGCAGATAGATAAAAGGTGTCCAGTTTGTTTGAATGAAGTCAATCTTACACAGTCTAGTTTTCTGTCCACTTGCAACTCAGTGTTAGTGTCTGGTTATGCCCAACTATTATGAATCATAGGACCGAAGATTTCTACAGCTGGTTGGATAGAATGTTAAGTAGTTGTAGGTACAATCAATATGTTGAGATAGTTACAGTCAGTTGTGCAATCTGGCAAGCAAGGATCAACTTTGTTTGAAAAGCCATAACAAAGTGCTACTATCTGAAGTTGTAGAGGCGATGGCTATAAAAGAAGCATTGTCTTGGATCAAACAAAAAAATTGGTCAAGAATGGAGCTGGAATCAAATTGCTCAGCCGTTGTGCAGGCGATTAGAAGCAAGGTTCGTATGCATTCGAGGTTTGGTCAGTGTTGGGTTTGTGGAGTCTATCAGGTTTCAGAATTGAATTCTGATTTGAGTTAGGAATTCCTGAATTGGACTCTAATTAGAGTTAGGATTAGAGTTGGGAATTTCAGAATTAGACTCTGATTTATTTTGACCCAGTTTCTTCTCTTATAAATACTCATGTAATTATAACACAACACAACATAATTGTGAGAGATCAATACAAAATTAGTGCGGATTGTGGAGTAGGAATTTTCGAACCACGTTAAATCTTTGTCTTGTGTGATTATCATTTATTTTCTTGTTCTTGTTTATTCGCTTTGGGTTTTGCTTTCGCTGTTGTATACTCAACAACTAGTATCAAGAGCCTAGGTTTTCAGGCGAGTGAGAGCGATGGCAAAAGAAGGGAAAGTAAAGATCGACAAATTTGATGGCAAAGATTTTGGGTTTTGGAAGATGCAAATTGAAGATTATTTGTATCAGAAAAAATTACACGAACCGCTGGAGGAGAAAAAGCCAGATTCAATGGATGAGAAAAATTGGAATCTATTGAATAGGCAGGCTCTGGGTGTTGTCAGATTGACTTTGGCGAAGAACGTTGCTTATAATATCGTCAAGGAAACGACAACTTATGGATTGATCAAGGTGTTATCAAATATGTATGAGAAGCCATCAGCTTCGAATAAGGTATATTTGTGTCGCTTGTTGTTTGCCACAAAATTGAATGAAGGTGATTGTGTTGTTGATCATGTTAACGAATTTAACTCTATCCTATCAAGATTGACATCAGTGGATATTAAATTCGATGATGAAGTACAAGCCTTGTTGTTGGTATCCTCGTTACCTGACAGTTGGTCAGGATTTGTCACTGCTATTTGTAATTCATTGGGGAGCAGCAAGATGACTTTTGATGGAGTTCGAGATGCGATTCTTGGAGAAGATATTTGTTAACACAAAATCACGCAAGCGCACGTGGTCACAAGTAATATAGATATAAGTCAAGTTCGTTCCCACAGAGATCTGGTTTTTACTTCAATTTAGTACCTATGCAACAATGTATGGTTTTAATCCACTGCTAAGACAAATAACAATTTTGGGTTTTAACTATCTAAATTAAACTAAGATGCAAATTAACAAACTAAGAATTAAATTACTAATGAAAATTAAAATCGAAATCGAATTACTTCTATTAGAATAAACATGGGACTCTAACTTCATTAAATACTTCCCTTAGATCTGACGCCTTTAATCACTATGTGCAATGGTTTTGATATCTGATCGGATAACACGAAACAAGTATATGCTACCTGTCAGCATACGCATACCAAACTAAACATACATCCACAAAAGAGATAGAAGATGAATAGACACCAATTATGCTTAGACCCTATATGTCTATAGAATTTGAAAACATAACGGTTGAAGAACAAGTTATCCATAATGATCACATAAGGTAGTATAAGTATTTTCATCTCACACCACGAATCATATTGATAAACAATTATGAACCTATGCTAGCATGGCAAGTTCTAAACCTCAAGATCCACTTTCACTTCACAAGAGATTAACAATTCAATTTAGATGTTAGCTACGCATCTAAAAGCATTAAGATTAACCATACGAGGATATCAGATATACACCACACACAGATCTTTAAAGCATCAAGATACTAAGTTCCATAAATAACTCCGTTAGAATCCCATGACAACGATTAGCCCATAATTGAACTGTTCATCGTCATGGGATTTGATGAAAACATGATATAAAACAAGATATGAATAAAAGAAGCAATAATATTAATAAAACAAAAGTTGAGAAAACAAATCTATAATCCAAAGTAACACAAAAGATGAAGTAGATCTAGATCCGTTGCTTGTCACGAGCGTTGAATCCTTCTCTCCTTTTCTCCCTTGCAGATCTAAGCTATGTTACAATAATAAGCGATTGATACAAATTACAATGCTTAGATGTGTTTTTATAGGCTCTAGATTTCTTGCCCAGCAAGAATTTATCTTCTATTACAATTAGAATTTAATTAAGGTTCTAAAAACTGCCCAAAATACAATTAGAACTTGAAAAGGACAAAACAGTAATTTCCCTGCTCCCAACATTCTGTTTGTCGTGCTTCCTGCCCCCACCACGCGTAAATTGCACGTGCAACACCTGTTTCATGTTGTAGAAAATCTCTCAAGCTTCGCGTGGGCAGTAAGATCGCTGAAAACGGACTTACAGAACTCTAGATATGGCCAAAACAGTGTAAGCTGCGCAGCCTTCCCAGAAAATTCGAATTTTAATCAATTAAATCTCCAAAAACGACAGAAGCATCAACCTTAATCAATATTCTTGTAAATCTGCACAACTAAGCAAAACACATCAAAACTACAAGAAACTTGAGTCCAAGACAATCAATTTAAGCCGATTTAGAATGCTCCAAGTGGATATAAAATCCACTTATCAATATTCGTAGGAGAAACTCAGGAAAGTCGTCAGGTTCCTTGTTGAGTACTGAGAGTAGAGGCAGAAAGTTCGATAGGTGGCAGAATCAGGGGCATAGCAGATCGAAGTCACAAAAGAGAGGACAATCCAAAGATCGCAAGGAGATTGTTTGCTGGAATTGTCAGAAGAAAGGTCACTTCAGAAATCAGTGTACGGCTCCCGCAACTCCTAAAGGAAATAAGAAAGAGGATAATTCAGCTAATGTAGTTGAAGAAGTGGTGGATGACGATGCTTTGATTTGTTGTGTTGAATGTTCTGTTGAATCATGGGTTATGGATTCCGGTGCATCATTCCATGCTACCCCTTGCAAGGATTTGATATTAAATTTCAGACTTGGAAATTTTGGTACAGTTCGTCTTATTGATGATGAGACTTTAGATATTACGGGCATGGGAGATATTAATCTCAAGACCTCTTTGGGGACTAGCTGGACGTTGAAAGATGTAAGGTACATTCCTGGACTGAAGAAGATGCTGATATCTGTGGGTCAGTTAGATAAGGAAGGGTATCGAGTTACTTTCGGAGACGGACAGTGGAAGGTTATAAAGGGGAATCTAGTTGTTGCTCGTGGAGAGAAAAAGGGGACGTTGTACATAGTTGAACAATCTAACTATGAAACAAATGCAGTTGCTGATGAGATTGGGTCTTCAACTTTGTGACACCAAAGACTTGGTCATATGAGTGAAAAAGGTATGAAGCTGTTAACTTCGAAGGGGAAGATTCCAAAGCTGAAGAATGTGGAAGTTGGGTTCTGTGAGCCATGTGTTCTTGGAAAGCAGAAACGAGTTACTTTTGCAAATCAGGAAGGACACCCAAGGCTGAGAGGTTAGAGCTAGTTCATACAGATGTATATGGTCCAACAGCAGTTGCGTCGTTGGGAGGATCTCGCTACTATGTCACTTTCATTGACGATTCCTGTGACAGCCCAAATCCGGGGTCATGAATCCGGCCATCACGGACCAATTTCCATTCAATATCAATAATCCTTGGGTTTTTTTTTTTTTTTTTACAATTAATACTTATGCAATTGACCCCGCAATAATACACACACACACACCAGTCATATGCTCAGAGAACAACATTCATCATAATAAAAGTTTAGAGTTAACAGTTATTACAACCCAGGCTCACACTTAAATACATTGCTGAATAATACTTCGACATGAAGCATTTTAACAATCAAAAGCTTATTACATGCTTGCACACTTAATTATACATAAGCTCTCAGAATCCGTCTGCCTCTACGCTACCTCAGGAATCGATGCTAGCGTGCTCTCAGAAGGTCGCCTTCCCCCTACCCTCTTGCGGGGCGTTCTGCGAATTATTGGCATTCCTAGCTGTATATAGATAAGTAGCAAGAATGAGCCAAAATAGCTCAGCAAGATAATTTCTATCTACTAACATCAAAGGAAAATAAACCGTTATATATATATATAATAGGCAGAAGCAAACTTCAGTTATTATGGAAGAATTTTATTTCCATTCAATATGTATATACACTTTCTAATTATCCTTGTACGTAAGAATATATAGTATCATTCCATCAGTCTCGCTTCTAACATCATATAATATCAGTTCCTCTTCTTGAATGCTATAACCATCAATATACCATTTCAGTGTAATCTTTCAAGATAATATAAAAACTTGAACAAATCTCTCGCTATAATCTTCTCATTTCCTTCTTATGCAACAATCATATAATTCAATATAAAATCAGTTTCTCTTCGTTTGTAACAATAATTCTATCATTTCATATCACTTTTCTGTTTTCAGTTATAGAAATCTGAAAACCATTTTCAATTCTTTCTTTCAAGTTTTGGGGATATCTGCTGGCGCCAGATACGTAGGATGATGATCAGTCGTCTGACCGTATCCGCTCTCTGTTTACTACTAGTAGAAGGGATGATCCCTACCTGGTAATCAACCCTGGAGGAAGGCTACCTGCTACATCCTCCCTTGGCATCTTCGTGCCGTAAGAAAATATTGAATGCTGGACTGTGCCACTCCCACACAGCCTCTTACGCTTACTGTTGCAATCCCCCTTTTTCAAATCATTTTACCATTATCATATACCATTTCACATTTTTCCACTTTTCCGTTTTCATTCGCATTTCCATTCACATATATCATTTCCATTTCCATTTATCATCACTTTTAAAATATTTATGTCATAATACTTTGATTATAACTCAGACATCTCTTCTATATTCAATAAAATCAATATGTTCTTGTATACATAAAGTATTCTATTTATTTTAGAAGTATTAAATAATACTCGGTAATATCTGTCACAACATTTAGAAAGAATATTTTTAACATAATATTATAAATCATATAACCCTAGATAATAACTGATACCATTCCTTTATATATAACTCTAGATAACAACTGATACCATTCCTTTATATATAACTCTAGATAACAACTGATACCATTCCTTCATATATAACTCTTAATCATAAGGCATGTTCACTTCATGCACAATCATCTCTATGTATATCCATATCCATCTCATACTCATATCCATATCCATATTCATATTATACTCATATACCTCTCCTTTGAATATCAATAATCAAGGAAAACAAATTTTTAACAATATAGTAACAATAGCATCACGTATATATATTCCATGAAATCAAGTTTCTTTGAAGATAATAATTTCCAAGTAGGGATAGAAAAGATCTTGCCTCGGTTTCGGTATCCTGACGGTATGGCTCGTGGCTCTTCCGGAGTTTCTATAAACACAAAAGGTCCGTCGTTAGAATACTACATCTCTTACTCACTACACTCTTGTATAACATTACCCTTGACACTTTAATATATGTTTAACGTATCACTATTACCCCAAAGGTTCAAGAACTTAACCATTTATAAACTAAATCGAAGTTTCAGGGGTTTTCACCATTTCCCCTAACGACCACACCTAACTGTAAAAATTCTCAGAAAATATGGATTTCGAATTTTACCACAAGGTCAACTGGTAACAACTCTTTGACTACCTTACTACAATATCCCAAAGTTTCATAATTTTTAAAAATGTCTAAGTAGGGTAATTACAGCCTCAAAGTTAACACAATTACTGTTTCTCGGTTCTCGAACGTCTTTCACTAAAACTGACTTTTCTCCTAAACCGTTCATCAGATTTTAACGCACATTATATCAAAACGATCTATGAACCAAGCTCTATCATCTCATGGTCACTTGGGAGTCTGGACAGTAACCTACCGTACGGGTACAGGGTCCAAAACAGGGCAGTTTCTTGGTCTAACGAAAATCGGACATTATGACGGCTATAATTCGGACATTCCAAAAACCATTCCATCACAACCAAGCCATATAATCATCCACCACTCCATACACATCAATATTACATCCTCATAATCCATATAATCAGTGGTGAGGCCTCAATACTGTTAGGAATAATTCATAAAGTTGTGATGTTAAGAATAGAATTTACACATTATACTTCTTGTAATCCTGATCTTATAAAGGATTTAGCACTATATATAGGATTTATGTGTAAAACAGTTATCTGTACAGTTTAGTCAGGAATGAACAGTGTATCGGAGACTAAATGTCAGGAACAAAGAACAAATCCTGATGACGGTCTAATACTGATGATGATCAGATACTGATGATGCAAGATGAAATCCTGATATCAGTCGTGTTACTGATGATGTCATTATGGATGCTACAGAAACTGGCAAGTGCTATAAAACAAGATCATTGTTTGAAGAACAAGCAAGAAGATATTATGAAGGAAAGAGTTTTCTATTGAAGGAAACTATCGACTAGAAGGCAGAACATTGTCATGTATAGATTATATCTTTCTGTAATTAGTTGATAGGTAGCATTATAAATACTCTCTCTATATCATTGTAAAAAGAGTTCATGAGGTTTGAAATCGTGAATATACGAGAGTACAAACAGAGAGAGAGATTTGTATTGTCAGCAGCTGCTAAAGGTATTGTACACCTTTGGTAGAGTTTGTAAGCGCATCTATCCAAAATTATTTGACACGATCTACATAAAAAATCCAATTAACAAGCTCTCCTTGTAAATCCAACGAACCGAACAAAACCTGAAATATTAAAAGAGTGAGCTAAAAGCCCAGCAAGCAAACTAACCAAACAAACCAGCATGTCAAATCCAATAAATAAAATATAGCATAAATACGATAATCTTCAGAAAATTCATAACTTACGAAACAATTAACTTTTTAACCACCAGTCTAACTAAGGTCACTACAAACCGGTGAAATTTTATTTTATGTTATAAATATATTTTTATATAATCATTATTTATAATATTTTATTTTAATTTTAATATTAATAATTTAATATAAATTTAATTAATGATATGCATGGTTTAAAACTTATCTATACTATTAATATATTTTTTGGTATATATTAATTATTGCTAGATATGATATGATTGGAAGATATTATATGATTGATGTTTTTAGGTGTTTATAAAAGGTAATATCTTCAACTAAAAGTAAATGGGAAAAACACAATCGACTAATTACCGTAATTATATTATGTTATTATTTATTTTAGGTGTTTTAATAGTATAGATATTGTATATATTTTTCTTTATAATAAAGGTTAAATAAGTAAATTCACGATATACTAAGAAACATTTACCAAAAAATAAGTTTCAAATTTTTTAATGTTTTGGCTAATGTTTTCTTATTATAAACAGCGTATAAATATTTTTAATATATTTATTAATAATTGAAAAATATGATATTATATTAATCTATACATATACACAACATCTTTATATGCACCAATCTATGCATATATGTAATCAAAACCATCAAAAAATCACTCGAAGTCAGACTTTTAATATATTAATGATTATAAGATTAGTTTTAAATTAAAAGGGTAACGTGTTTTAATTTGGAAGAAAATATTAATGATTAGAAGATATTATACGATTGATGTTTTTAGGAGTTAATAAAAGGTAATATCTTCAATTAAAAGTAAATGCGAAAAAAGGCAATTGACTACTTACCATTAATTTATATTATGTTATTATTTATTTTAGAAGTTTTAATAGTATAGATATCATATATATATTTTTTTATAATGGAGGGTAAATAAGTAAATGAAAAAGGTAATTGATTAGTTAATAATAATTATATATAATTAAGTTATTTTTAGCTGAAAAGGTAATTGATTAATTATTATTATTAAAATATTTTTTTTATTAAATAGAAACGCCTGTAATATAATTAGAAAAATGGAGGTTTTAGTAAGAGAAAAGAAAAAAGGTAACGTGTTTTGCTGAAAAAGATAACCGTCCATGTCTTTCATAAGAGTAGTATTGTGAGAAGTTATTAAGATATATTTATTCTTTCATATGAGTAGTATTGTGAGAAGTTATTAAGATATATTTATTCTTTCATATGAGTAGTATTTTGAGAAGTTATTGAGATATATTTATTCTTTCATATGAGTAGTATTTTGAGAAGTTAGTGAGATATATTTATTCTTTCATATGAATAGTATTTCAAGATTTATAAAAATTTTCGAGTTGATCTCTTTTCAAAAATATATATATTATAGAGTTGTAAAAACCATATTTTTAATATATTAATTAGTTTGAAATTGATGCAATTTTGTTTAATAAAATAACATTCTTATATTATAATTAATATTAACTAATTAATTACCTTTTTCAGCCAAAACATGTTACCTTCTCTCTATTATGTAACAAAAATATCTCTTTTTCCAGTTATATCGCGGGTGGTTCTATTTAATAAAATAAATAATACCTTTTCTATTTTTCAATTACATATCTATTAACTAATCAATTTTCTTTTTCAGATTAAACATATTTTTTCTACTTTTTCAAGAACTAAATAATTTCCTTTTTCAGGTAAAATAGAATATCTTTTATATTTTATCTAACTAAAATTTCTCCTTTATGAATCAATTTCCTTTATTAGGTTAAATATATTACCTTTTTCAATTTTCAATAATTAAATACTTTCCTTTTTCAAGTAAATTAGAATATCTTTTACATTTTATGTAACTAAAATTTCTCCTTTTTAAAAACACTATAAACAATTATATTTAATAAAATAAAATAATTATATTATAATTACTATTAACTAATCAATTAGCTTTTTCACTCAACACACACGTTAACTTTTCTTTTTTCTCTAACTAAAATCTTTATTTTTCCAATTATAATTTGGATGGTTACCTTTTTCTTTTTAAGCCAAAACACGTTACCTAAACCTCCTTTTTTCCAAGTAAATCCTGCGCATTTCTATTCAATAAAAATAAATAATATTATTATAATACTAATAATTAACCGATTACCTTTTCAACTTACCTTTTTTCTTTCTTCTTACTAAAACCTCCATTTTTCTAATTATATCACAGGCGTTTCAATTTAATAATAAAAATAATAATATTATAATACTAATAATTAACCAATTACCATTTCAGCTAAAAAATAACATAATCATATATAATTATTATAACTAATAAATTACCTTTTTCAATCAAAACACATTACCTATTCTCTTTTCTCTAACTAAAATCTCTCTTTTTCCCATTATATCATGGACGGTTACCTTTTTTCAGCAAAACACGTTACCTTTTTTCTTTCTTCTTACTAAAACCTCCATTTTTCTAATTATATTACAGGCGTTTCTATTTAATACAAATAAAATAATAATATTATAATACTAATAATTAACCGATTACCTTTTCAGCTAAAATATATCATCTTTTCTATTTTTTCTAATTACATTCCTTTTTTTTTCTAGAAATATAACGGGTAGCGTTAATTTCTCATTTTCTAAAAACTATGAACAATTTTATTTCGTAAAATAACATAATTAAATTATAATTACTATAAACTAATCAATTACTTTTTCCACATAAATCATGCACGTTGCCTTTCTATTTTCTCTAACTAATTTTTTTTTAATTATATCACGGACGGTTCTATTTAATAAAATAAACTAATAATATTATAATATTTTTAATTAACCGATTACCTTTTTCAGCTAAAACATATCATCTTTTCTATATTTTCTAACTAAAATCCCTTTTATAATAGAAATACCACAGACAATATTATTTTTTCATTTTCTAAAAACATTACGAGCAATTGTATTTAGTAAAATAACGTAATTCAATTATAATTAGAGTAAACTTCAAAGTGGTGGCCAGATTTTACACTCATTTTCAAAAAGGTGGCCAGATTTTCAATTTTGCAAAATGGTGGCTAGACTTGCCTTTTTCCTTTCAAAAAGGTGGCTACAGGCGATTTTCAGTTTTTTGGCAGGGGTAAAATTGGAAAAAAATGCTATAGATCCCAAAAATTGTCCACAAAAATTCCCAAATTAATATGTGTCACCATATGATTGGTTATATTCGTAATAATAATAATAATGCCCCCATGTATGCACATCAATTCAATAAAAAATTCACAAATATGAGTTGTCAAGATTTAATTAGTCAATTTATGTGCATGCATGGAGGGGGCATTATTATTATTATTACGAACAAAACCAATCTTATGGTGACACATATTAATTTGGGGATTTTTTGGATAATTTTTGGGATTTTTAGCATTATTTTTTAGTAAAATAACATATTTTCCCATTTTACCCCTGCTAAATAAGCTGAAAATCATCTTCAGCCACTTTTTTGGAAGGAAAAAGGCAAGTCTGGCCATCATTTTGCAAAATTGAAAATCTAGCCACTTTTTTGAAAATGAGTGTAAAATCTGGCCACTTTTTTACAATTAACTCTTATAATTACTATAAACTAATCAATTACCTTTTTCACCTAAAACATATAATCTTTTTAATTTTCACTAACTAAATTCTCTATTTTTCTAATCATACCATGGACATTCGATTTAATGAAATGAAGTAATAATTTTGTAATTACTAATAATTAATTGATTATTCTTTTTAACTAAAACCTATCATCTTTTCTATATTTTCTAATTAAATCCCTCCTTTTCTAGAAATATTACGAATAACATTTATATAATTATTATCAAATCATCTCATATAAAAAAGTAAACCTCCAAAATTCATGTTTTAAAAAAATTAATTTTAATTAATGAAATATTTTATATAATATAAAAAAAATCCGTACATCACAGTCATTACAATCATTATCTGTTAGTGTTGTGTCCTGGTTTAATCATACCCAGTTATCAAGGGATTAATCAAGACGGCCACCTGATCGCCAAACTTTTAATTCCAAATTTTAAAATATTATAATTTAGATACAAAGTCTAAAAGAGAACAATATTCAGGATTAAAACACTTTAAACTGAATAATTCAGAGAATGCACCACACTTTTTCTAGCTAATTTTTTTTAGCTAATTTATATCATCTCCAACCATGAATAACCTTAGCTAAAAGGGAATATCTTAGCTAAAAGGGAATATGGAGCATCTCCAACCATAGATAGCTCTTATTTAAAATTGTATCGAAAATATCATAAATAAAAATTATAGAGAATGTGTAAAAATATTTCATTTTCAACGGGACATAACTGTTAGCTAAAATTTTAGATAATCTCATCATATTGGCTATATTTGTCGAATCTTTAGAGACCTATAGTAAAATTCCACATTATCAATTATCATATTATAATAATATATTCTATTTTTAACAACTTAAAATAATGAAAATATACCATTTTTAAATTATAACCAATCAATATAGCCAACTACATTGGAGTAAAACACCTTACAGATTTAACAAATTTTACATAATCATTATTTAGCAAATCATTTTAGATAATAACATTGTAGATGCTCTTACAAATATTTTTTTGGAAAATATGTAAAAAATATTTATCTCCAACGATACATACTATTATCTATAATTTTAGATAACCACTTCATGCTATATTTGTCCAAGCTTTAAAAACCTGTAATGAAACTCCACATTATCTATTACCATATTTAAATGAGATATTTTATTTTTAACAATTTCAAATAGTGATAAAATACTTTAAAAAAAAATATAAGCAATCATCATAACCAACTTTATTGAAGTACAATACCTTACACAAATTATAGATAATCAATATATTGTATCATTTTAGTTAATTATTTTAGACAATATCATTGAAGATGCTCTTATGCATTGCATTTTTGGCCGCACTTTGTTTTAGAGTATTAAAAATTTGTTATGAAATTAAATTTATTTCTATCACGGTATCATTGTGATGAAAATGAAAATGAGGAGCAATGTTAGGGATTCCAAATTTTTTTCTCAAAAATTGTCCCAAATGATGTAGAATAAACAGGGGCGGGGCTGGGGGTTCGCGGGGTGAGCGACCGCACAGGGCCTCCAAAAATATAGGGTCCCAAAATTTTTTCCTACTTATTTATATATGTAGAGAGATTTTGAAATTTTGATCAAAAAAATTCAGATTACTTCATAATTTTTCTTTGGCTCTGTCAAAAAAAAAATTATTTGGCAAGTTTAACTAGTAAAGTTAGAAAATATTGAGAGTAACAATATGTAAAGGTAAATTAATTATTGTAATGTTTAAATATATTACCATAAATTGAGTATTGATCATCCTGGAAAGTTGAACAGTTTCTCTAATTAATAGAACTAACGTCTTTATTTTTTAATGTATCTCTTTGCTGACAGCTCATATAAGTGGATATGGCCAAATTTTAAGAACTCACATAGGGCCCTAAATTTGTTTGCCTCGCCCCTGAGAATAACACATGGCACGTTTTGATTTGGTGTGCATATGTATGCACGCGGAACCTCATATTTTTATTAAGAAAGTTACTAATCAAACAGATGACACATAAACATTTGGGACAAATTTTGGGAAAAAATTTGGATTCTCTAACATTTTTCGAAAATGAGTGATGCAGCTTTACGTACCGTGCTCCTTGATCTACGTGGTTTGCTTTGAAGGGAAAAAAAAAAAGAAAAAAGAAATGGAATGAAAGTGATACCAAATTGACGGGATAAGATGAATTTTCTGGAAAAGATTCTAAAATAAAACAAAAGAAACCATCGGCAAAAAGTAGAAACCCATTGCTATAAATCACCTGTTAATAAATACTGTTTTGATCAATGCTATTCTTTGAATAATACATTAATTAACTATAATGAAATAGATGACTTTTTAAAAGCGGGAAGAGATATATTTGTTTTTTTTTAAATAAATCGTACTTGCATTACTTAGAAATTATCACTTTCGAGTATATGATTAATAAATATAGGAGGAGTGAAAGACCACTCTCCATAGCCAACACTTGCAGGCAAAAGAACCACATATTCGCAGACCGATAATCGTACTAGCAATTGATCAATGTGCTTTAGTGATTTTGTCCAAGAAATGGCTTCTTAAAGGTCAATGGCTTCAACTTCTCGTGGTTGCCAATTACCTTCTATCTGACAACAGCTCGCTCCAACCTAATCTTCCCTCCAAACCTGGAGCAAATTCCGAGCTGAAGCCAACACACCAAACAAGACAGCAAATAGAAAATACAACCAAAACATAAACCCCAAAAATTGAGGATAAATCAACAACCCAAAAAAAAAAAGGGGACAATCAATGTTTTTACTAAATCAGGCAAGCGTACGTGGTCACAAGTAATATAGAATAAAGTTGAGTTCGTTCCCACAGAGATCTGGTTTAGGTTTCAATTCAGTCAATGCACCTATGCAACAATGTATGGTTTTTATTCACTGCTAAGACAATTAACAAATTTGAGTTTTAATTAACTAAAATTAACTAAATAAAACAAATAAACAATCTAAGAATTAATTATCTAATGAAAATTAAAATCGAATTACTTCTACAAGAGTAAACATGGGATCCTAACTTCATTAAATACTTCGCTTAGATCTGACGCCTTTAATCACTATATGCAATGGTTATGATAAGTAATATAGAATAAAGTTGAGTTCGTTCCCACAGAGATCTGGTTTAGGTTTCAATTCAGTTAATGCACCTATGCAACAATGTATGGTTTTTATTCACTGCTAAGACAATTAACAAATTTGAGTTTTAATTAACTAAAATTAACTAAATAAAGCAAATAAACAATCTAAGAATTAATTATCTAATGAAAATTAAAATCGAATTACTTCTACAAGAGTAAACATGGGATCCTAACTTCATTAAATAGTTAATAAAAATATTATAATAATTTATGTTCAATGTTATTATGTTTTAAAAAAGTTGCGTTTTACATCACGGTGAATTTACATCACGGTGAATTTTCCATCAATCAACAGGATCTACCTCGTATATCAACACTGTTCTAAAAATTTCCGATTCAATCGATTAATCCCGATTAATCTTCCGTAAGTTAACTAAATGATTCGATTTTTGAAATCCGATTAATTTATTTAAAATGATATGTTTAATTGTAAATTAGACTAATATATTAAATATTATTATAATATCTAATTAATGCTCCGATTAATCCGTCCAATTAATCCCCGCATACCCGATTAAACGCTAGGCGATACCCCAACCGCCCTGGATCGCCTAGCGATTTCTAGAACAACAGATTATGGTGACAAATAGAAAAGCATTTGGACAAATTATATTATTCTATACAATGTAATAACATAAAAAAAATCGATTAGACTAAAAATGATCAAATTTATCTTTATTAGAATGAACAAAAAATATATTTTTCCCCACTCCAAACTCTAACTCGAACTCTATTAGATATCTTCGTAATGTATTAAAAGTTATTTATATTATTTTAAAAAAATACTATTACACATGTTGAATTATCATAGCGTACCAAATATTATATCCTTATATATAGTAAGCGTAAGAGAAATTTTATCCATAAATTTGGTCACTATACTACCAAATTAATTTCAACCGAATCTAATAATCTTAAAAAATAGACGATCATGATTATATCATATTATATCATATTAAAAGAGAAAATCATAATCTAAAAAGAATAAAATTAGAAAATATTGCATTAGAAATGAATTTAAAAAAAAAATATTCTAAAAAGAATATAATTAAAAAAGGTTGAATTAAATTTGAATTTTAAAAAGAAAATTATAATCTGAAAAGGATATAATTAAAAAAAAGTTGTATTAGAATTGAATTTTATCTATTTTTTTATTAATATTAAAAAAATCCATATTTACTATTTGGGCTCTACCTTAAGATCTATAAATCAGATTTGGATGATTTTACAATCCACGCTTGTCGATATTTCCAATTCAATCTTATTGTTCCTAGATATTCCATAGGAAGAAATTGTTAAACTCATAAAATTATCTTTAATTTAGTGATGATTTAATAATTATTATTCAAATTGAAACACTCAGAATCTCAAGAGAAAATACAATTACGAGTTTTTGGATTATCCTATTCAATATAGAAGACCTACATTGATAATGCTATTCAATGTAGAAAACCTAATTATATATGATTCAAATCATTGACATACACCATAGGGTTAAGTCTGAAAATAACGATTTTTTTGATTTGAATTCTGAAAATACCAATTTTCGGAAGGGGGTGCTGAAAATACCCATTTGAATACGCATTTGGCGTTTGGGTAATGCGGGTTACGCATTTGGTGTTTGTGTAACATGGGTTACGCAATTATCAACGGGGTAACACATGTATGGGTTAGCTGGGATACGCATTTCCAACTTGCGTATCCCGTGTCACGCATTCTCAGAATGCGCAATGACGTCATATGACGTCATTGTCTTCTCTAACAGACGGGAGCTCTCTGCCGGCGAATTAAAGGCGATTCCGACCATATTTTTCGAACCATTCGTTCGTTTACATACGGGACTTTCGAAACGCATACCATACACCATTGGAATCGGCGTTCCAAGATCTACACATCTATAATTCTCTTTTTACATTTTTTTATCCACGATTGAGAATGCCCAAATCGACTAAATTTTCCGATTGCAATATCCGGTGAACTTCACACGCCCCTGCGGGGCCAGGAATCACGAAACCAGTTGGGTAGGAAGATAGAGTGATCTGTGGTGATTCTTTTCATGTGCTCAGATTATACGATGGTTGAGAGATGACCGAGAACGACGAAGAGCGATGGGAGAGGCGATTTTTCGCCGGGAGAGACGACCGGAGCGCTGGTGAAGAATGACGTCAGATGACGTCAATACGCATCTCTGAGATGCGTATTAGCTGATACGCATTACGTACTTGCGTATCCCAATTACGCAAATGCCAGTTGGGTGATCAAATGGGTATTTTTTACACCCCTTCCCGCATATGGGTATTTTCAGAATTTTTTTGAAAAAAGTTGTTATTTTTAACAATTTTCCTACACCATACACCTTTTTGTATTTCAACCTAAATACACTTTTTAGTTTCTAACATATTAAAATTTAAAACTTTTTCTTTATGCTAGATCCAACGGTTTTCATCCAATTATTTTAAGATCTAACGGTTCTTATTTATTTTACCTTACGGAGGACCAGACTACCGATTATTAAAATTGTATTTGATTGTTAGTAGAACTATCTTCACATTAGAACAAGGGTATTTTGATAATCAAAACGAATTATAAGTAAAATTCATAAATTGAATAGAATTTTCAACGTAAAAAATCGTCAATTTTTGTTTTGTTTCTGCATAGGTTTAATTAGAAAATAATTTTTAAATCATCACTAAATTAAAGATTATTTTGTTAATTTCACGTTGACTGTAAAATCGTACAAATCAAATTTTAAGAATTCGAGATAGAGTACAAATATTAAATTGAATTTGTAAAATCTTATATATATCAATTTTTTAACAACAATTTGATATGTAAATTAATAACATATAAAATTTGAAAAATTAATGTAATTATAAATATTAAAAAAATAACCGTACGTTGCACGTGTTATAAGCCATTTTTCTAAAATACAGCCATATCATTATGTTCGAACCATTTATTTTTTCGAAATAATTTTATTTTAATTCTAATAAATATCAAATTTTGATTAATTCGAGAAAAATTTAATTGGGCCAGGAATTTTATTTTATAGACCCAAATAAATTCTATATAACATGATCCAATTCCAAGAGGGGTTTAAGGTTTTCTTTTTCTGGGGTTTAGGGTTTTAAACTTTTAGTAATGTAGAAATTACTAGTACCAAATATTTTAATTAATGGCGTTTGCAAACCCTAGTGTTCAACTCATCGAAATTCAAGGTATTCTAGCACAAGCTCTTGCTGTTTTTTTGCTAATGTTCGATTAATTGATAATATTAATTGTTGTATTTATCTAATTGAAGCAATCTTCACCCCATTATAAAAATCAATTGAGATTGTTCTTTGAATCTGTGTGTATATGTACATTCGAATCATGTCCATTGCCCATATCATTGTCCGTTGATTATATTTTCGTTGTGATGGCTATTTTTCGTAAGAGATAGATAGGAATTTTCGAATAGTTGTGAATTTTCGGAAAGTATGCTAGCTTGACATTGTTTGCTTATAGGGTTTTAGTTGATTGTGGACAAGCTGTGTTGTGTTGTTCATTGGGATTTATTTTGTATATAGAGCTTTACGAGAAAGCTCGTTGGGATTTAATTTGTATATAGAGCGAATAAGGGCACTTATACAGAGTTAAATCTTCTAGTTATTTATGTTCAAATTTTCACTTATTGATAAAAATTGGTTTGGTATGTATTTAGTTATTTGTTATGTTGTTTATTTGTTATGAGTAGTTATATTAGCGTTAATGCTTACTCAACTCATAATACGAGTGTCTACTGTATATAAAGTTGCTAAGTCAGGCTATGATTTCAAAAAGGGGTAGTTAAAGGTTATTGGGTAAATTCTGTATGAGTACAACTTGTGTTGAATTATTTGATAGTTGGCAGTCAATAATCTTTGGAAGCTGTTGTTAAGTTATTCACAAACACAACACTAACACACACGTGCACATAGATTGATATTAGTGCAACTGTTTTGGCTGTCATAGGCTCACAGCATCAGTGGCCTACAACAGCTTCCTATATTGAAGTATGATCCAACCAGGTTTCTCTGTACTGACAGTGTACAGAGAGAAGTATTATGGATCACACAGTCTTACATTCTTACAGAGTAACAGTATATAGCTATGAATTTGAACTATATCTGTTAAGCATTTGGATTCTTCAAAACCCTTTCTAGTTTTCATTTATAATTTGGCTTGATGGCTTTATAGAGGTTCCACAATCATAAGTATCGATTTTTATGCATAATTTATTTTACTTTAGCTGGAATTGAAAGTAATACTCCCCCTTCTACTAATAATTTTGCATAATTTTTAGTTATGGATGTTATTTTGCATATTTATGGACATTGATAATACTTGTATGGACAAATTACAATTCAGTTACTTGTACTTGTATAGCCTATATTCGATGTCATGCCCCCTTTTTTGTAAAGATTTAATAGAAAATCATGTTTTAAATTTTTGATACATATATTAATTGCTGTATATAAATAATTGAAGCAATTTAAAAGCCATTAGAAAAGCAATTGTAGTACTTCTTTGAATGTTTGTGTATGTATATATATATTATCTATCATGGCTATATATGTTATCGTTGTGATTTGCTGCTTAATTTGTGTGTAACTCTTTTACTCGGAACAGGAGGCTCATCGTCGTAAGAGCTAGGAATAGAGAGTACGCGGTAGTCACAGATATAGGTATTTCCTTGTTTCTCTTGGATTTAGTGCTTCTCTTGTCCTGTTAATTCTCGGAAAGTGTACAAGATTGATAGTGTTATTTAACCGTTCATAATGTTATTTTTACGTTTTTTGCTTATCGGGTTTTAGTTGATTGTAGAGAAGCTTGGTTCGTTGTTCGTTTGGCTCGTTAGGATGTATCTTGTAGATTTATAAGTCGAAGTCGGTTTTTGGGGATGATAGAGCTAATAAGGACACTTAGACAGAGTTGAATGTAATATTTATTTTTATTATATGTTAAATTGTCACTTATTGTGAATATTGATTCATTATGTATCTAATTATGTTGGTTTTTGTAATTTAAAATCCACCACAAGGATTAGCTTACTATGAGTAGTTATTTTACCATCAAAGCTTTCACAAGTAAGTCATTACACGAGAGTCTATTGTAAAAAAACTTACTTAGTCGAGCTATGGTGTCAAATATGTTAAACATTGGATTCTAACATTGGATTCTAAGCTAGTGTGCTTGAGTCTTCATTATTGTGTCTAGTGGGTCTCTTTTATGTCCCCTTTGTATTTCCATATAATAGAGTATTAGGCTCTTGTAATAACACACCAGAATAATACAATTCAATCTCTCCTCTCTACTATCTTCATATATTATAACATGGTATCAGAGCGGGAGTAGAGAGGAGGAGTTTATCAGTTGAAGCTTTGTTGTTTCTCAAGGGAAACACAAGCTGTCCAGGAAGAAGGCTGCCCAGAAACAAGAAGAAGAAGCTATCCAGAAGCTGTCCAAAGAATAGGGCTGCCCAGTTTTTTTATTTCTGCAGTTTCTGTTTCCAGTAGATTATGTTTCCAGCAGCACACTTACTTCTGATTTTTGACATAGCCTAAAATGTATCGCGTGGTCGCGAAGTCGAGTCCCGATATTCCCAAAATTCTCAGATTTTTAACCCCGAGATAGGTCAATCCCAAGACGAGCAATCTCAAGATGGATAGTTAACTCCAAGATGAGTAAATCTCAAGACGGGTCAATCCTAAAATGGGTCTTCAAATCCTAATATGGGTCTAGTTGGACGCTAAGGTTATGCTTAAGGGCTCCTAGTGTTCCACTCTTCAATCCCAAGATAGGTCTTTTATCCCAAGCTGGGATTTCGAGTGAGGGGGCGTGTTAAACATTGGATTCTAACATTGGATTCTAAGCTAGTGTGCTAGTGTGCTTGAGTCTTCATTATTGTGTCTAGTGGGTCTCTTTTATGTCCCCTTTGTATTTCCATATAATAGAGTATTAGGCTCTTGTAATAACACACCAGAATAATACAATTCAATCTCTCCTCTCTACTATCTTCATATATTATAACAAAATATGGTGTCAAGAAGGGTAGTCAAAGCTTCTTTGAGTAAAAAAATTCTGTAAGAGTACACAAGCCGTTAAATTAATTTGAAGTTAGTAGTATATAATCTGTGGAAGCTGTTGCTAAATTATTCACAAACACTACCACCTACACACACGTGCACATAGATTTATATCCATGCTACTATTCTGGCTGTCAAAGCATCAGTGGTGTACAACAGCTTCCTATATTGAGGTATGATCCAACCAGGTTTCTCTGTACTGACAGTGTACAGAGAGAAGTATTATGGATCACACAGTCCTTCACTCCTACAGTACATAGCTATAAATTTGAACTATTGCTGTTAAGCATTTAGAATCTTCAAAACACTTTATATTCATTTGTTATTTGGCTCTGTTGAGGTTCCACGATCAAAAGTATCTGGTTTTAAGATTGCGATCTGGATTGTTGTAGTTTGGTTAGTGTTGAAAGTAGTACCCCCTTTTTTCCAATTACCTTGCATCAATCGCCACTTTGCCAGTTATGGATATTCTTTGGCATGTTTATGGACTATGATAATACTTGTATCTTCAAATTACAATTGGGTTACTTGTAGTTGTATAGTCTATTTTGAATGTCATGCCCCTACTTGTAATGATTTAACAGAAAATCATGATTTGTTGTTTAATATTTGTTAAATGTCATTAGTCTGGAGCTCGTGGAAGCTGTTGGTAAAGCTTTTACTAACTCAAACATACACTGACACATATTCACTTAGATAAATTTATTATGCAACTGTTTCAGCGGCAAACAACAGCTTCCTAAATTGGGGTATGATCCTGCCAGGTTTCTCCGTACTAACAGTGTACAGCGAGAAGTATGATGGAGCACACAAGTCCTTACATTCCTAATGTCTATAGTTTGAATCAGGACTTAGCTTTTAGAATTTTTTTGATTTAGGCTCCATGTTGCTTCCACAGTCAAAATGGTTCGTGGTTTGCAAATAAAATGTATTGTGAGTAAACTGGAATCGTAAGTATCCTGGCTCTATTTACCAATAGTTCTTTTTGGGAATGTTGGCTATGGGGGTTTGTTTCTGCATGTCAATGTTTGTAATTGTATGTAAAGCGAGACTTAGCACAAATTTGAATTGAAAACGTCATGTTTCTTTACAGTTCCTACTGCCGTTTAACACCATCAATTTCTTTTTGGGAATGTTGACTATGGGGGTTTGTTTCTGCATGTCAATGTTTGTAATTGCATGTAAAGCGAGACTCAGCACAAATTTAAATTGAAAACGTCATGTTTCTTTACAGTTCCTACTGCCATTTAACACCGTTGATTAATTATTTTGCCAAGCCAGAATGCTTTTCATGACTTTATTCCCATTCAGTTGCAAAAGTATTTGTGAACCATTCTTTTCCAGTGCTTCAAGTTATTCCACTAGATGTTCTTTTCAGGAATAAATTGACTTCCATAAGCCGTTGTGAATTGTTTTTTTTTTTGAAACATTGTTTAAAGGATGTAATATTTTCCACCTTTAGTTTGACAAAACCGATTTGTTTTACAGGTAATGGCGACTACATCTGTGCCCCATAATTGCGAGAAGGTTGAAGAAGAGTTTGTACTACTTGATCTGAATGCTGTTTCTGAACAAGTTGACCTCCAACCAAATGCTCCATACGTTCTATCTGTATGTTTGTCGAACAATCCGCATTATTTCTTCCTTTTGTTTTTTTGGTAACCCATTATCATTCATGAGAGGATATTCATCTTGTTGTTGAGAGCAGTAAACTTATACTTTGAAGCACTGTTTACTTGGATTGAGGCAGATAGTTAAGGTTCTTATTCACACTTATGTACTCAAGAAAAGAATATATAGTGACTGTAATCTGCAAATACATTGTTAAGCAAGCCAGATATATAAACCTTTTTTGTACTTTAAGAATCATTGATAAGTAATCTTTGTCTGATGCGATCACATAATATTATGATTTTTGAAAGGGTGTTTGTTAAAGCAACTTTATATTTTAAGCAAATTGTTTTTTACATACTATATGCAATCCTACCTCTATAGCCCCATGCTTTTTTTTGATAAACTATATTCAATCCTATTCTTGGAAGCCTGTCTTTTCTAACTAACGATGTTAACCCACTATGCATCTTAACCCAACCAAAACCAACTTAAATATCAGCCTGAAGAATTGAAGTGACTGCTCGACTACTAAAGATCTCCCCTACGGTTTTGATAGTATAGTATAGTAAAGTATATAATCTTCTGTTATGTTATAAAATTATTACTGAATAGTGCTCTGATGCAGTTATATACTATTTAGAAGCTTATTTATAAAATTACCTTTTCTTCAACCGAGCTATAAATTTTAAACAATTTATTGTAATTAATTATACATTTCAACCTAACTGAAGAAAAAATCATTTCTAACCCAATTACTGTCAGTCCAGAATTTGAGTGACCTACTGACTACTGAAGATCTGCGATTCAGCTTTAATTATATAGTATGAAAGCATAGATAGATTTTAACCCTAGAACCAGTAATACATAAACTAAACCTAACAAAGTTGCACTTTGAATTTCTTTACTTTGCAAAGCTCCTTTTAGTGGGACTCAACGTCAAAATTATTATTATGGCACCTTATTCCTTTAAAGTGGCAGTTAAGGTCTTGAGGTTGTTACTTTTGCAGTCTTCACGAAATTTATATTTATATATATATATATATATATATACATATATATGTGGGTGTGTGTGTGTGTGTGTATATATATTTCTTTTTCTAATTTTTATAATAGTCTAGTTTACTGTTAAACTGCAGGGTTTGGACACCTTGAACCCAACATTGATTATTAACAACAAACTGAAACTGGTGAGTTACGACTGACAAAAGCAATATGTACAGATAGGGAATTCTTCGTACTTGGAATTCTCTTTTTAATATTGTAAATTTGTTAAAACATTGGATGCTCTGTATATATTTATTGATTTTTTCTCCTTCATGATGTACTTACGCATCTCATGCTCCTTGTTGCCTACTACTGTTGAGTTTTTGCCTCTATGAATTACATAATATTGGAGTACTTTATATACTGTTGGAGTAATATGCTAATCCTCGCCATGTATTAAAAGAAATTTAATCATATGGGAAATTTAAATGAAATCAAAGTTTTCATAGTTGCAAGTTGGAGCAAACCTTTCTGATAATGTTAGTGTTGTGTATTTTAATTGATAGTTTGTGCTTTGTGATTTGTACCATAATGCAAGTGATTGGAAATTGCACAAATAAAAATCTACAGGAGAAATGAATAAGAACTAGGAGCTGTAATAATTATATTGCTGACCAATTTTTTATCTTATCTGCTAGCGTCGAAAAGTTGATTGTGTGTGTTCTGTGGCATCATGTGCTAAGTAATTATGCAGTATTAACGCAATGGTGTGTTCTCATGTATGAACTTATTTGTTTGATCCATGGAATGACGATACTCTTCCAATCTATTACTGATTAAATATTATAATGGCTACCTTGTAAAAAGATTATGCACCCTTTACTTTTTTATCCTTGCTATTAAATTTTGTAGCATATATATGACCATCTTAGGATGGTGATGGTTAGTAATTACAGGTACTTGTGCTTGCAGGTAGGAGAATATGTAGAAACAATTGGGACATGCCTCGTCTTCAGTGAAAGTGGTAAGCTAATCTTCTTTTTGATTGTGCAACATATTTGCTCAAGGAAATGATTCTAGTGAGAACACTATTTTTCTGTGAGAACTGTGAGAACAATTTTACACTTTTAGAAAAATGCAGAACAATTGTTCTGCATACGTTCTACATTTTTTGTAATACATTATTTTGCACTTATTTAATATAATTGTTCTCATGCTAAAATGTGTTCTTCATAAAAAGTTGCCCATTTGCTCAAAATACTTTTGTGGTGTTCTTTCAAAAAATCTACTCCAACTGGGAAAGAACTGTAAATATTTTTCTCACCATTGCTTTGTCGTTTAGGTTTACCATGCTCTTCTGAGATGCACAGGTTACTAGCTTAAGAATTTTAATTATCTTTATTGCCTATTGGTTCTTTAGTAGAAAGTACTAGATAAGTTTTGGCTCCAATTTTCACAAGTGGCAGTGATAGGAAGGTGCAGTTTGAGTACCAATATCGACACTTGCATATGCTTTCCCAATCTAGTTTTCAAATTTTGTTGGTGATCATCAGTCATTGTGTTTTGAACTTTTTTACGCATAATATACGCACTAGCTTCCGGCATAGAGTGACTTTCTCACATGATTCTAGTTTTCTTGTAGTAGGCATTTTTCTTGTATAGGATGACCCTATCACGTGTATCTAGTACGCCAAATGAGATGCTTAATGCATTGCATTAGAATTATCAAGATATTGAGACTTGCTGCTTTTATTGATCTGATTTGAGCTACATTGCATGGGTGTAGCACCCTCCTACAGAACTATTTCCCTAAGTTTGGAATTCATAAAAACGGGAGATATTGACACCAGGTTGACCGAATGTCTTATGTATGCTGCATGTAATGTGGGTATTTGCACAGGTGCAGCAATTGTGTGTGGGTGGGGGGGATTAGAGCAGAATATAGCTAATTTTTTATTAGAATTCACCTTGGCAAAATATGAATTTGGAATATTTTCTTACCGGCTGAGTTAGGATAGGTTAGATATGAATATGTTACTACTAAATTTAGTTTTTTTTAAAAAAAACATGATTTTGGCAAGATTTGAACTTGGATCAGATATAATATTAACTTACTTAAATCAAACCGAGGATATAACAAACAAATGAGTAGGAAATGCCTAACATAGGTTAACCCCTAGGTATTGTCCTCGTCTTATAATTAATTTGGCATTATTTTTTACTCACCCCATCCAATAGGTGGCAGTTTTGCATTTGGTCATTGCAGCTATCATGCCAGTGCAGGATACTTGCAAGATGATGAAGCCTACCTTTTGAAAAAACATTCACATGCATTTCGAGGATCAGTTGAACCTTTTGTTGTTGAAATTGCTGTGGATATAACATTATATTTAAATAACTCTCTTCATGGTTAAAAGGTAACAGTGTTACATCATATAACCATATGACTCTTCTTCCAGATGCCACTCCGGTGGTCCATGTGGAGACCGGACCATCTGAAGCAAACCTTTTCTCAGGCGCAGGCATAATTGACCCAAATCAAGGTTCAAGTAAGCAAGTTAAACCTGTAGCTCAGCTACAAAAGATACTCAAGTTTAGATTAGCAGAAGAAGTTGACTGCAAAGAGTCAACAGCAGATGGGAATGCCATTGCAAACGAAATAAATGGTCAGAGCACAAGAACAGCAATTCAATACGACAACATGCAGGGCACTTCTTAGTTTTTTTTTTATGTACTAAAGTTGGTTGTACATGAAGCAAATCAGTGTCTACTTTTCAGTTGTATGTTCTCATATGTACTTTGTAAAACGTTTAGGATTCAAGCGAGGGTCAGGGTGGTATGTAAAAGTAAAACGTAGATATCCACATCACAAGGCTTAATGAAGTGCATATAGTTTCCTAGCATGGTACTCCCTCCGTCCCTTTTGATTGTTAACATTTCACTTTTTCAAAACTTTCTGGCACGCATTTTAAGGTGCATTTTAAGGATAGTTAAATAATTTTTTTTTAAAATTTTCTTTTTCTGTATAAAAATTTAAACATTAAATTTTTATACAGAAAAAGAAAATTTGAAAAAAAAGTTATTTAACTATCCTTAAAATGCACCTTAAAATGCGTGCCAGAAAGTTTTGAAAAAGTGAAATGTTAACAATCAAAAAGGACGGAGGGAGTAATTTTTTATTTATCTTTGTAATTTGTTTTTTTTTTTTTCATTTTCTGTGGGAATTCAATGCTTATGCCCAGTTCCTGCCTTTTAGTTAAAAAATGGTATGCAGATGAAGAGGGTACTATAACTTTTGTTCCAGAAGAAATATTTTAATTAGCTACTGATATTCTCAGTCTAGAATAAACACCTTGATCATCCGAAGTGTCCTTAATCAAGATATGTATAGTGTTAATTGTTGGTGGTTCATGAGTTCATCATCAAAAGAAAAAGTAAGATAAAAGTGTTAGAAGCTACTGTGTTAAAGTTTAGGTTCAAAACTTAAAATACAACTTTGTTCGGTTGATTCTAGTTTCTAGGTGTTCAATCTTTTGTTGTAGTTCAACTATTTTGCTTCTTCATTTCAAAGATTTTCATGAGCAACAGTTTCAGGAAGACCGTGACAGCTCAAATGGGTCAACTTATTGCATCGACCAACACCTAGAATCCGTCTAGTATTTTACATATCGGAACAATCAGTTATGAGCTATGTGAGGCCCTGAACATGTAGACAATCAGGTGAACCAGTCAATAGTTGCAGAGTGTTCTCCAGTGCCGTTGTGGCCAACATCGCATGGTTCCAACCGTTGATTGCTACCAACTATTACGACTCATTTCATCATTTTCTCGTCGACTTTATTGTGAAAAGCTCGACTCATATAAACTGCTATGATATAGGCACCTAAAATTCTGGTAGAACCAGCTGACAGTTGAGATGAGGAGAAAAACAATGTACCAGAAATTTGACAATTTTCAGAAAAACAATGGGTGACACAATACAATCCTAGATAATAACCATACAAAAGCGTCGGATAAATTAATAAAAATCTTGAGACCAGTGAACTTTATTAATTTAACGAAATTATTAATTTATCGAATTTATATATATATATATATTATCATTACTATATTGGAACGAAAAATATTTACTTAATTATATTAATATATCGAGGTTTTACTGTAATTTGTAAATGTTACAATTTTTTATTCTGTTATTAAAAGTACAGTATAATTAATTATACCTTTTTTTTAAAACTAAATAAATATTTGTAAACAGGCAAGCATAAATAAATACAAAACACCAATTTTGAATTAAAAAAAATATATATGGAATTTTCCCAATAAAAAAAATGATGATTGAATAAAATTTCGGAATTAAAAATTGACCCAAAATTATAAATAATGATCATGTAAGTTGATGAAATTGTAAAATAGGTGAGAAATGATGGCTCCTCCTCCATCTCAGCGATCTGCTTCTCCTTGTCAACCATCTGGGTAATCATATTTATTTTATTGTACATTGTATAGTTGCACTTTCACACACATGTATGTGATTCTAGCTCTGTACGTGTTAGTTGTTTAGTGATTATAATTCACCACATTTTACACAATTAAGTGATTAGTTGAATGTATGCATGATTAATTGTTGCTGATTGTATCGATTTTGTTACGCCAAGTTTCGTAAATTTTGTAGAATGTAATTGATGTAGCTGGAGTGAGCTCACAGAAATGTAAGGGCCATGTCTGGATATCTTATAGTTGAGTTATAGAATGTAGGAATGCTGTGCTTATATTGAATTTTAAAATGTGAAATCGCGGATAGGTGAAAACCCTTGAAGGGTTCTCTTAAGCGCGGATAGGGTAACGGGGTCCCTTGCATTTACATAATTAAGGTCAAGTGTTAATCCTATCCGCTATAGACAACCGCGGAGAGATGGTTGTAGCCATCACTTGCCACGGACCCGGACTCTTCAGACAGATGATAAGTTATTACTAAACAGATTAAATTTACGTAAAAAGTTAAAAGATTTTTTTTTTTAAGTGACAAGAATTTTTGTCAAGGTATGCTAAATGGGGCCTGAATCTGATACTAGTTGTTTTGTCTATTTATAGGAAAGGAGAAGTTGCAGACGTGAAATCACAGCTGAGGCAGTTGGCAGGGAGTAGAGCACCGGGGACTGATGACTCGAAGCGGGATCTTTTCAAGAAGGTGATCTCTTACATGACAGTTGGGATTGATGTGTCCTCGGTGTTTAGTGAAATGGTGATGTGCTCAGCAACATCGGATAACGTTTTGAAGAAAATGTGTTATTTGTATGTCGGGAATTATGCAAGGTACAATCCGGATCTTGCACTGTTGACGATTAATTTTCTTCAAAGGGATTGTAAGGATGAGGATCCAATGATTCGTGGATTGGCATTGAGGAGTTTGTGTACGCTTCGTGTGCCAAATTTAGTGGAGTACTTGGTGGGGCCTTTGGGATCTGGATTAAAAGATGGGAGTAGTTATGTGAGGATGGTTGCATCTATTGGGGTTGTGAAGTTGTATCATATATCTGCTTCAACGTGCGTGGATGCCGATTTCCCTGCATTACTTAAGCATTTCATGCTTCATGACAAAGATGCTCAGGTCAAACCTTATCTACAATTTATCTTAATTCTTATAGAATCGTAAATTTAATTTATATTAGTATGTGCCATGGTTGAAGTTCTACTTAGTGATCTTTGTTGTGAAAAATCCTAATGTTGATATATGAGACTAAATGAACATACTTGTATTGACAAGAAAGGGAGATGATTGCTTGCCTATGTTGTAAATGCAACAAAACAATAAATTTTGAAATTGTCTTCAAATTAGCTCCAATGGGCTTCTGTTTTGCTACTAAGTACTCATTTGGTGTGTGGGGATTTTTATGAAACCTAGATCATACTATTGTTAACTGTTAAAGACCCCCACCCCTGCCATACAAGGCTAGTCCTGATACTGTGAATTGCTTGCATCACTTGCAAATCAAAGTAAGATGCAAAAATGTTTTAGATTTTGAGAAACATCAACTGAAATCATAATCTTTTTATTTCATAAATTAAAATACTTATGCTGTTGTGCTCCTTTGGGGCATTACTTTACTATTTCTTTGTCAATATACCCTTTTAAGTTCTAACAATGTTTACCTTGTTGGATAAAATTTATTCATTTTAGGTGGTTGCAAACTGTTTATTTTCACTACAAGAGATTTGGAGCTTGGAGGCAACTACTTCTGAAGAAGCATCAAGGGAAAGAGAAGCATTGCTTAGCAAGCCTGTTATATATTACTTCTTAAATAGGTATGCCTTTCTTATATCTTTATTCAAATAATGATTTGCCATTAGTTATTTTTTTTCTCCTGGTTGATATAAATTTCTACCATGTATTAACTCAGATCAAGCTGATGTAACTTTCATTGTACTTTGCACCATAAAATATTGCAAACACGGGAGGCCATTACACTCGTCGTCAATGATTATCATCTTCTTGCATTTACGATTGACATACATGCTTATGAGAACAGTAGTTTACAGCAAGTCTTCATTGTGTCCATCTCTCTTGAGATAAAACAGAAGCATTTTATTAGCTGTGACATTGTTCATTAAAGTCAACAGTCATTTTTTATATTCATGTTGCTTATGCGGCACTCCACTGGTGAAGCATGTTAATAGTCCTTTGGCACCCAGGGATACTAAAGTTTTTTTTTGGTTGCAGCAGAATATAGGAAGCCCGCTGAGTAAATTCGTTTTAATGATTTTTCGAGGTCTTGTGTTACTGAACTCTTCGAAAGCAGTTTTATTTTCCAAATCTGTTTTTGATTTATATATTCTCTATGATCATGTTCAGGATCAGAGACTTTAATGAATGGGCACAGTGTATTATTCTTGAAATGGCGTCCAAGTATGTACCTCCAGATAGCAATGAAATTTTTGACATATTGAATCTTCTTGAAGATAGACTTCAACACGCAAACGGAGCTGTTGTGTTAGCAACTATAAAGTTGTTTCTACAACTTACCTTGGATATGACTGATGTACATCAACAGGTATAAATAATAATATTGCTAATTCTTTAGCTCAGTTCACTTTGGCTATGCTAGTAACTTATGTTCACCATGATAAAAGGTCTTAGCTAGGTGTTACCACATTGTTTGTGTTTGGAATGATCAACTACATAGGGTTTATCATCAGTATATTTATGTTGGCTTGACCCAACAAGTGGCCTTGTTTATTAAGTCATGCTTGTTTGCTTTTTCCTAATCAAGGGATCAATTAATATCTCAGCTTCTTATTCAATTACTAGCAGGAATAGCACATATTCCCTAGTTAATGTAATAAACTAGATCTCCAGTGCAGTAGTACAAAATTTTGTTCGTGTTATCATTCAGATATATATTCCTCCTTTACCCCTTTCAATATCTTAAAAAAGAATGGGCCCATTTGCTCTAAGAGAATTGGTAGTTGCTCCTGTAGAGGGGCAGCGCAGTGCTTCCACTCAAAGTTTATGCCCTAGAGGACTTGGACAGCTAGAGCTAGGAGAAAGGGCGTGATGTAGGTTTCTAGTCAGCCAATTAAGACTACCACTTTCTAGTACGCATTAGAGCCCTCTCAAAAGATTTGGTTTCAGCCTTTCAGGTGAAGCAGGAAGAGCTATAAGTACAACCTCTAAGAAACTGTCACAAGTACCAAATAGAATTCTAAGGTTTTGACAGATCCTAAAGTTCACTTTGAGACTGTAATACAAAAATTACTTGGATTAATAATTAGAGTTAATGGTTGTAATATGAGGTCTCGTTTAATGAGGATATATTAGGTTCACAGATAGGAACTTTGGATGATTAGTTGTTAGAAATTGTGGAGCTTTTGTATTTTGCAAGGGCTGATGAAGGTGAACATCGAGCTTTCTAATATACGAACAGGTCTGATGAAAGAAATGGACAAGAGTGACAAACAGTAATGGTGTTTTACTAGTAGCTTTTTTTAAGAAATTTACACGGACTTTTTTAAGATTCTCCATTTAGAAGGCTTATAATGGTGTATCATTGTCTGAACTTTGAAGAAGCAATAATATCCAACAATTTTTTATATATATTTAGATGAATAATTAAGTTATTCGTATGCACCAAGGACTTTCTAACAGGCGAATATGATTCGTAAAAGTTTGATTCATTACGGTTGTTATTGTGGTGTTGGTGGTTGCTCTTCTGTTATTAAATTAAGAGAATTCTGGTCATTAAGAAGTGAAAATATTGTAGTACTTGTACATGTTAAGAGTTGACAGCACAACACAAAGCCCTACATGTATGACTTGAAACAAGGTAAAGAAAGTTAAAGGAACACAACTATTGGTTAATGGAATTTGTGAGTATATGGGGTCCATAGATGGTATAATATGTAGTTTATCTCGTAACTCTAGTTCTATTTGTAAGTGCAGTGATGTCCAGCTTATATTTGAAATAAACTGATATAGACTTGTATCAGGTTTATGAGCGCATCAAAGCACCGTTGCTTACTCAAGTCAGCTCAGGAAGTCCGGAGCAGTCCTTTGCAGTATTGAACCACTTGCATCTATTGGTCATGCGTGCACCAATGCTATTTTCTACAGATTACAAACACTTTTATTGCCCGTATAATGAGCCGTTCTATGTTAAGAAACTGAAGCTTGAGATGTTGACTGCCGTGGCGAATGAGAGCAATACTTATGAAATTGGTAATAATATTTCTTATACTTCTTCTGTAGTTTTGCCTATCGTGATAGCAATATCTCTTGGTTTTTTAACGATTCTCAGTCTCCTATCTGATCTCAAGCTTTCTGCAAACAACTAGTTAAGGTTTTTTTTTAATTTCATTACAGTGACAGAATTATGTGAATATGCTGTAAATGTTGATATTCCCATGGCTAGGGAATCGATTCGGGCTGTTGGAAAAATAGCCCTTCAACAGTATGATGTTAATGCAATTGTTGACAGGCTGCTTCAGTTTTTAGAGATGGAGAAGGACCATGTGACAGCTGAAACTTTGGTAACAGCTGCTATCCAATTAATGGATTATATTCTTGAAAGTCCCATGCGATGTACTTAACATTGCTAGATATGAATCTTCATAGTCTTACATTCTTCTTATAGGTTCTTGTGAAAGATCTTCTCAGAAAATATCCACAATGGAGTCATGACTGCATTTGGAAATATCAGCAGCAAAAATATCCAGGAACCTAAAGCCAAGGCAGCTCTGATATGGATGTTAGGGGAGTATGCTCAAGACATGCAAGATGCCCCATATGTTTTGGAAAGTCTAGTTGAAAACTGGGAGGATGAGGACTCGGCAGAGGTAATAAACTTGCAGTTCATGTTTCTTATTTTGAATCCTCATTATTCTTCTTTTAGACTTGCTAGTGAGTATCTTCTGGGCCTCCCTTCCCCATCTTTCTAAGTATGTTTAGAAATACAATAATGATAATAAGAGCTGGATATCTTTGCAGTGCTTTTCAACTATGTATTATTGCATTTCTATTTTTGCAGTTGTCTTGCCTCCTAAATTTGAATTTTGCACCTTTTTTTTTGCACATAAGTTTGAGGAAATGTAGGTTCTGTGTTCTATCTATATACTTGATTGATTGGAATTTTATGATTATTTTATGATTTGGAATCTACATAAGCTTTGAATAATTTTTGTTAGAACTCTCTTCTCTAAAATCGCAGTTTTTTACTCCAAAACAGTGAAACAAACAGGCTCAACAGTTCACTTTTTTGCAATGCAAATAGTAGACTTAATGTATTGATGTAATTTGTTGTCCGTTTGTTTTATTAACACCAGTGTTCTACTGATATATTCTATTGCGACATAGGTCCGTCTGCATCTGCTTACATCAGTGATGAAATGTTTCTTCAGAAGACCCCCAGAGACTCAGCAGGCCCTTGGAGCTGCCTTAGCAGCTGGTGTCGCCGATTTCCATCAGGTACAAATGTTCTATATGATTTTAAATAAGTTTATGCATTGTAAACGTGGTACCTAGTGAGGACTACTAGAAGCTGTTTTGATTGGTTGCAGGATGTTCATGATAGAGCCCTATTCTATTACAGGCTTCTGCAATATAAAGTATCTGTAGCAGAAGGAATTGTTAATCCTCCAAAGCAAGCCGTTTCAGTCTTCGCTGACAATCAAAGTAGCGAAATAAAGGACAGGATATTTGATGAATTTAATAGTCTATCTGTTGTATACCAGAAGGTATCTAGATTCTCTCCATCCATGTCTCTCCTTTTTTATACATTTCAACTTAGCTTAGTTGACAATCCACATTTTTCAGCCATCCCACGTGTTTACTGATAAAGAATATCGAGGACCGTTTGCATATTCAGAAGAACTTGGGAATATGTCGATCGGAGTTGAAGGTGCAGAAACTATAGTGAGGGTAGAGGCCAATGACAAGGATCTACTTTTAAGTGCTTCAGAGAAGGAAGACAAGGGTCTCAGTAACAATGGTTCTTCATATAATGCTCCTGCATATGATGGTCCCTTATCCTTGGCTCCTTCACAGGTTCAGTCGGATCTTGTATCTTTAGAACCCCCACTAACATCACATTCTTCACAGATTAGCTCGGGCATTGATGATTTGCTTGGTCTAGGACTGTCAGTTGCATCTACTCCTCCTGCCCCTGCATTGAAGCTTAATGCTAAAGCTGTGCTTGATCCGAACACTTTTCAACAGAAATGGCGGCAACTTTCTGTATCCATATCAGAGGTTTCTTAAAAAAAAATTCCTTTTGTGAATACTTTTTCTTGATCCGTCTCTTATTATATTTTCAGTGGTTATATTATATGTTTGCATTCAGCAAATGACACGCCATTTTTTCTCTTTCATAATGCATGCATCTTTCCAATATCTAGATTCACTTTCTGGTTTTTCTCATAATTAATCTTGTGTTTCATCCAGCTAGTGAACTCTGTGACGCTTCTCATTTTATGTATAGATTCGTCTATCCTCCAAAATGTATTAGTTGTTTTTTATATAATCACTTGTAAGGTGATGCGTACTTGTGCAAAAGTAGAATTTTAGGTGCACCATGCAACCATTTCAAAACTATTTGTGTTAAAAGATTAAAAAATTTTAATTAGGAAAAGAATACTAACTTAAGTCTCCTGGACCACTTTCAGGAAGTTATGAAATTTGTTTTCTTGATTTATGAGTTGCGAAGTCATTTCCAATTCTTTTCTAGATTAAAAAGAAAAAAAAAATCTCAGTTACCTGTAATGCTCAAGTTCCAGTAAATCTAATGGAAGGGACTGCAACTGATACTAATAGCTTCTGGTATTTTCATGGTAGTTTCATCTTTGTATATTGTAATCTTAGTTATCTAAGTTGTAGTAATACCGACCAGACATCAGGTTTTTCTTCTGCTTGCTTTACTGTAGTAATCATCTTCTTTATCTACAGTTTTTTCTAATATTATACAAAATCATCTTTGTTGCTTAACAATATGATCTTCAAGTTCCTCCTATGCCTTGGTACTTTTAGAATTCCCTGTACTGATCAATAGATAATAAATTTCTGAGTCTTCACTTTGCCATTTCACTCATAAGACCTGCTAAGGCTGACAAAATTGTCCAATGCATTTTTCAGGAAGCCTCCATAAGTTCACAAGGAGTGGCTGCATTGTCAAATCTGCAGTCCCTTCTACATCACATGCAGGGCCATTCGATTCATTTCAAGTTCTTCTTCTTTGCACAGAAATCAGAAGAGCCATCACTATTCCTCGTAGAGTGTTGGACCCGGATTTCTGCTGTCAAGAACGGCCTTCGAACTCTTATGGACATCCTTCGAGATAAGCCTGAAAAAGAGAAGAATGCGAGGGTGTTGCCCCCGATTCACCTCCGGTGTGAGAATAAGTTAATCCGGTCTTGGGTGAGTAAGGAAACGAACAAGAAAGAGTCGTAAACCTGGGTAAGTTCATGTGTGTATATCCCTTTTTCCCCCCCTTTTCACCTGATCCTCTTTGTGTATTTATCCTCGAGCCTCAGCTTGTAACTGATCCATGTTCTCCCGTTAGTTTGGTGGCTATCATTCTCTTGGTCTTAGTGGAGACCATTCTCCATTAATTAAGGGAAGTGGAGAACATTACATCCCCACAATGTTATAATGAAGGTGGGCCTCCAACAGTTATAATGAAGGTGGGCCTCTAACATGTCCCTGGGCTTTGTTCGGAGATCCATCAGAACGAAGACCAATAATTCAGCACACCTTCTTCAGATTCTGTTCCTGTTTAAGCTTCACTCCTGGTTTTTGTGTTCGCATGTTAATCTCTTCGGATTGAGCTTCTTCAGCCTTTATGCGTCTGCGGCCATAATTTAGCCTAGCATAATTATTTAAATTTTATGCATCTTCGGCCTTCAGCCTAGCATGTTCTTCATTTTATGCGTCTTGGGCCGAAGCCTAGCTGGTCTGTGTATCTTCGGTCGTTCATCTTCGTGGACAGCCTTCGTTCGTCCTTGCTTATTTATGCGTCTTCGGCCATAATTTAGCCTAGCATAATTATTTGGATTTTATGCGTCTTCGGCTTCGTTCGGCCTCAGCATAATTATTTTATGCATCTTCGGCTGTGGCCTCAGCATAATTATTTAAATTTTATGCATCTTCGGCTTCGTTCGGCCTCAGCATAATTATTTATTTATGCATCTTCGGCTTCGTTCGGCCTCAGCATAATTATTTATTTATGCATCTTCGGCTTCGTTCGGCCTCAGCATAATTATTTATTTATGCATCTTCGGCTTCGTTCGGCCTCAGCATAATTATTTATTTATGCGTCTTCGGCTTCGTTCGGCCTCAGCATAATTATTTTAATTTTTTATGCGTCTTCGACCGTGGCCTCAGCATAAATTATGCAGCTTCGGACAATTAAATTGTTTCTAGCATTTTATTTATGCGTCTTCGGACTTTGCCTAGCATAGTTTTTGGTATATTAGGTCGTAACCTAGCTGCCCCCAGTTTTTAAGGGACTTGAGAGTAATTAAGGTCCCATTCGATTAGTGAAAAAATGTTTCCTCCCGGCCTTAATTACGTCATAGTAGCTTAAATACTAAAATAATTATAAGGACTCATGTTTTTATTGGTCGGTCCCAAACATGTGTTCGTTCAGACAAAAAACTGTCCCTAAACGATTAATTGTTGATTGGGCATCTTTGGTCGTAACCTAGCCGCTCCCGGTGGGGATTGTAAATAATTAAGTTCTTGTTTGGTCGGCGAAAAATATTTTCCTCCCGGACTTAATTATGTCGAAGTTGTTTAAGTACCACAACATTTGCAAGGACGCATATTTTGTTCGGTCGGCCCGTAATGTGGGTTTATTTAAGCCTTATTGTACTAAACTACGTAATGAACATGTTAGATCATGTAGTGCGCATTTAATTGTTCTTGGCCGAACCGAAACATATATAATTTTGAAGTAAATCATTTTCCCTTCAATAGTGCGTGTTATGCATATATAATGACAGGATATAGATTGATGCTCAAAAGTAAGTGACTTAGGTTTAGTAAAGTTGAGGATGCTTAAGCAAAAATATGAAATTTGGGGTGATTAGTAAGCTTACTCGAGCTTGGTCACCTGGGTCGAACAATGGTAATAAGGCTCCTGGCTTTTTGTCAAGTGAGTGTGCCCAGCTGGTCAAGAGAGCATCAATTTATTTCTCCAATCAATAGGTCTTGGGCCCCCAACTTTTCCTTCGGAATGTGTTGATAGCTTCAGTATAGCTGAAATTGCACTCTCTCATGAGCTGTTTTGATCTTCTGTTCATCCGTGCCATTGCTAAGCCTGTTGGTTAGGAATCCCGAGAGAAACCTGATTGCTTCCGCAGCAGCTGGACTACCTGGAAGAATAGTCCTTGATATATCACTATTCTTCTTCTTTGTCTTTGCCATTGAAATCCCATGTTGGATAATTTTTCGAAGACTTGAATTAGCCACCAACTCTGTGCTTTTCAGCTTCTCTCTTGTTTTTGGACATATGAGGTTCCCTGACTTGAGCCATTTCAGTATAGAAGCCCTATCATAAGTCTGTAACGGAAGATAGAGGCCGGCGTCATGAAACGGCAGCGGAGCAGAGTCTGTATTTGAAATGCTTTCGAGATGAAACGGCACAGTTTCTTCTTCATCTTTACTACACACTCCATACTCTTCCACTTTAGAAAAGTCTATCAGGTCATCTACGAACATATTCTCTTCTGCTGATGTGCCTCGGGGTTGGCATTTCTTTGGGCTATTAATTTTGCATTGTAGCATTATGAGCTTGGAATCATAGAACTGGCTTCTGCTAATGAATTTGAGAATCAGAAGCATGCTGAAACTTATGTGAGCTTTCCTGGTACGATAAACTCATGAACTAGAGACTGTAAAAGTGTCTAGTCGCTTAAAGCAAATTAAACAAATCAGCAGGAAAGCATAATAGGTGTCGTATCATCCCATATCACTTGAGGTTTAGAGGGTAATTTAAAGTAGAAAAAATGCACTAAAAAATTATATTTGCAACATCTCAATTGAGTAATTCAGTTTGAACTTTAGTGATATGTTTAAAGTTTGTAACGAGACAGTGATATCAAAGAATATATATTCTCAGCTGACTCCAAATGTGAGATGCATAAATGACGAGTAAGTAGTTGCGTACTGGTGACATCAAGAAGTTCGTATCAGGAGTATTTTGTTTCTTGCTTTTACCAAGTTGTTACATATAACACAAAATTTCTATCAAAAGAGTTACAGAAACATCATGTGCTTATTCCGACAAAGCAAGAGGTGGAAGATACTAATAATAAAATAGCAGGTGTTGGCGATTTTAGGCTTAAGAATGAACATAAACCATCACTGGTCATTTAAAATCATACCTGGGATGTGGTGTTTATACACACATCCTTACCAGACTCTTTACATTTTGCAGATTGAACTCAAGGATTGAGCTACTGACTTGATTCACTAAATGACTCGTTGAGTTCATATTTCGAGCCGGGTTGAATTAATGAGTTATGATCGAGTTTTTGGGTAAAAACCCACTTGGACCTGGACAAAATCTTGTTGTTGTAAACTGAGTCAATATTTTCAGATCGACGGAGATCGCTGCGCGTGAATAGAGCGTTCTTCGGGAGAAATGGAATGAACAAGAGAAATTAGGGGTGTTCACAAATTGGTTTTCTTATACGTTCCCACAGACGGCGCCAAATGTTGGACCCGGATTTCTGCTGTCAAGAACGGCCTTCGAACTCTTATGGACATCCTTCGAGATAAGCCTGAAAAAGAGAAGAATGCGAGGGTGTTGCCCCCGATTCACCTCCGGTGTGAGAATAAGTTAATCCGGTCTTGGGTGAGTAAGGAAACGAACAAGAAAGAGTCGTAAACCTGGGTAAGTTCATGTGTGTATATCCCTTTTTTCCCCCCCTTTTCACCTGATCCTCTTTGTGTATTTATCCTCGAGCCTCAGCTTGTAACTGATCCATGTTCTCCTGTTAGTTTAGTGGCTGTCATTCTCTTGGTCTTAGTGGAGACCATTCTCCATTAATTAAGGGAAGTGGAGAACATTACATCCCCACAATGTTATAATGAAGGTGGGCCTCCAACAGTTATAATGAAGGTGGGCCTCCAACATAGAGTGCATAATCAAATCATCATCCTGTAAAGCACAGTTGAAGATAAAAGCAGATGACGAGAGCTCATCCAAGGCCTTCTCAAAGGTGTTCCAATCGGCTTTGTCTTGCTACGGCATGTCCTAGACATTTAATTTAAACAAATTTTGGTACCCAAGGAAGATATTGTTAGTTTCTTGATGTCATTTTAGTAAAATGAGAGTAAATGTAGAGTTTTGAGTGCTTATGATCTTGGTCTTAGAAACTTGATCTCCAGAAACTTCCCCTCTGTTGCATCTTATGTTCCAGTTTACAATAAAAGTTCCAATTTTGCATCTGTATTTCTCCTCCACATTTTCTTGTTTAAGCTTTAAAATGTTTTTTGTTAGCCTGGTGTCTTTTTAGGCAAGCGAGTTATTCAAGAAACACTTCAGCCTTTTTAGTGACTATAACTAGACCTGGCAAACGTATGTCTCCTAAGATCCGAAGGTTATAACTAGACCCGGCAATCGTGTCGTATCATGTACTTTTGTTCCGTGTACTTTCGTGTTTAGTGTATTTGAAAGTGAAATCCGTATTCATCCTAAATGAATTCGTGTATTTGAATGTGAAACCCGTATCCGCCCGAAATGAATTCGTGTATTTGAATGTTGTGTTTCGTGTATATATTATATAAAATTAATAATAAAATTTAGTTAAAATTTATTACTAAATATTATATTTATATGAAATATACATAAAATATTTTACATTTCTGTATATAAATTTAAATACAACTCTATAAAAACTTGTAAATATGTATATTTTTGTGTAAAATATATATCTTTATAAAAATAATATTAATATACACATAATATCTTAATTTCGTGTACTTTCGTGTACTCAAAATGAAAATCCATATCCGACACTAAGGGGGTGGTATTGTATTACTCCCTCCGTCCCAGTGAATTATATACATTGGGGGACGAGGGCGTGACACGCATTTTAAGGCTCCTAACTACTATAGTTACATAATTTACTTTTACAATTTTTCTTTTTTGTATAAAAATAGAACAATCCTATTTTTATACAAAAAAAGAAAATTTCAAAAATAAGTTATGGAACTATACTAGTTATCCACCTTAAAATGTGTGTCAGACACTCTAAAAAAACGTATAGAAATGATTGGGACGGAGGGAGTATGATTTTTAATGACAATTATTGGGGTAATGATTTTTATGGATTTTATAGACTTTTAATGACTCTTAATGATTCTTGTTGAGTCACCAAAATTTTGAAATACTTTTGATGACTCATAATAAAATGATTTCTAAAAACTTTCATAGACTTTTTAATAGATTTGTGGTGTACTAGACTAACTACAAAGATCATATGTTAGCCTATGTTGTGAAACCTTTTAACCTTTTTTCACTGCAACCCAATTTTGATCGTGTGTTCTCTGATCAATCCGGCCACTAGAAAATTGAGTACAAGGTATATTTCTTGTTAAATTGAGTATTCATTGCATATTTTTATCTGAGAATTATATATTTGTCACTATTCGTAGTTAATTATGATGTAGAGCTATGTCATTAGCCAACAATATTTTTATGATGCAAAACTATTTTATTGGTGTTTTATGGGAATTTTTGCAAGCACAATATTTTTAGAAGCCCATGAATTATTATGATGTTTGATGGATTCTTATTTTACTTTGTGTGTTATGATCTAGTTTTACAAAATTGCAAAAGATCGTACCCTCAATAATATCGTTTACTAAAATGAATATAAAATATGGAAATTGAAAACCAAGAAAAGGAAGAAAAAGAGATGGAAGAAGAGGAAGAAAGACAGGAAATCTTAAAAAATTTGTTGACAGTAAATGAAACAATATTATTCAAAATGATTTTTATAGAGTTATTAGAAGTCATGTCAAATCTTATCAAAAAGATCATGATTTTTTTTCAAAGGATGTAGTTTTAATTTTTGTTAAAAGTCATTCTCATTAAAAGTCATCGACTTTTTGAATAACACGATACTTATAAAGAGTCTATAAATGTCTAAATTCAATACCGTCCTACTTTTAAATACTTCTTAAAAGTCTTAATTGAATAACACCATACTTTTAAAGATTCTTTAAATGTTAGAATTAATACCTCATGACTTCTAAAATCATTAAAAGTCTTAATACAATACCACCCCCTAAATATTTCGTGTTCGTGTACTTTCGTGTTTCGTGTACCCAAAATCATATTTTTCGTGTCGTTTCGTGTCGTGTTCACGTGTCACGTGTCAAATTGTCAGGCCTAGTTATAACACATATGTGCTTATGAAGTAAAGGGCCCGTAGGGGCATTTTTGTAAATATTAAATTTCTTTCAGTAATTTACATAAATATTAAATTTCTTTCAGTAATTTACATAAATACCCTTAAATTTGTATTGAAATTGTTTTAATCTCAGATAGAAAATATTTTGAAAAAGATAATTTTCAATTCTTTTTAATCAAATCTATTTGGTTGATAGCAATAATGAAAAAGCATGATAAAGTTAGTTAAATTCACAATTCAAAAGCCCGGGCTTTTAATCGCACTTTTCAGGTTTCGGATTGGGCCGGGTTTCAAGAAAAATAGGAGGTCCATCTTAGGCTCACGGGTCGGATCGAACCGTGCCGAACTTTTTTCGAATTGAGTTTTTTGGGCTTTTTAACGGATCAAATCGGATCGGATTCGAGTTTCAGGCTTTTTAAACATCTCTAATCATGGGCACCATAAAAAAGTTTGGTGTATCCGATATCTTTTATATTTAATTTTCTTCAATTTTAAAAGATTATGAATATTCAATTAAGATTTTCATTTGAATCATAAATATTCAATTACTAAAATTTAAAATTGATCAAAATATGATATTTAATTTAAAATTTGAAAAATGATTCAAAATTGAAAATATTTTGAAAATTTTAAATATCTTATTTGGAACGGTCAAAGATATAGATATTCAATTCAAACTTTAAATGAAAAATCACAATCTAAACAGATTTATTAATAAGTCTTAATTTTTTTTTCCAATAAATCAAAATCTAGGAGTATTTATTAATAGATATTAAAAGATTTTATGGTACAATAGATTTTATAACATTTTAAGTGATTTTATAGCCATTCATGGTAAGAATGAAAAAAAGAAGATAAAAATGATTATGATTATCACAAAGACAATGACAATGAGACTGTCTGCACACAAGTTTAGGTATAGGTATTTGATTTGATTTATATATAATATATAATTTTTTTTGAACGAAATATGATGTATAAATGAAATAAAAAAAAAGATAATGCCCAAATTACACCACTTTTGTGATCCACTTGCCCAAAATACCATTATGCGTTGAGGTCTGCCCTTTTTGCCCACTGTGTACGCATGCCCAGCATGCGTACAGCAAGATACGCATTCCCTGCGCATATGGGGTTACGCATTCCCCAGATGCGCAATGACGTCAGCATTTGTCATTTCTTCAATTGCGTCGCCGGCATTCTATGAGGCGAAAAATCGCCTCTTTTTCCGTCGAGCTTCGATCTCCTTCCTCCGGTTGCCCCCACAAAATCTGATGACATACAAATGGTGTCCAGACCTCCATCTCCCTTTCCCCCTTTATCTGTTAATGTCCGATCCCGTATGTGCCTCTATGAGCAGATCGGGAAGATGATCGGAAATTAACTTCGATTTTGGGGATTTTAAATCCGGGAAACAAAATGGAAAATGAAAATTATAGGATTGTAGAGGGGAGAATGGCGATCATTTTTGTGTTTGGTATGGTAGTGAACTATGATTGTAAAGGACTGAAAAAAGTGGTCGAAATTTTAATCGGAAATTGCTCTCCGCCATGGCTGGAAGACGATGACGACACTGTTCAAGTACGCATCATAGAGATGTGTATTCCCCTAAACGCATTTGTGAAATGCGTAGTCGATGTACTGTTCATGTATTTCAGAAGAACAAAAAACAAAGTTTACGCAATATTATGATGCGTATAGGTCGGCCACGCAAATTAAAAATGCGTATAGACTGTACGCATTGTCCAAGTGCGTATATCGTGGGTAAAAAGGGCGGCATGTTCTCAATATAGGTATTTTGGGCAGATGAAAATAAAATGTGGGTATTCTGGTCATCAACCCAATAAAAAATGTTAAGTAATTTTTTAAATTTATTATTTAAGTTTCATTTGAGATAAAAATGATAAAATGAATGTTATTTAATTCCATCATAAATAAATCACAGATAGTTATATAATTAAAATTTATAAAAAAAATCAAAATATAAATAACAAAATAAAAGTATATTTATCAAATTTTTTAAAGATTATTAATATGAATAATACTAGCTTAAAACCCGTGCGATGCACGGACATTTTTTTATTTTAAATAATTTTTTCATTAATTTGAATTAATTTATTTAAAACATGATTTTTGGAGTCTTAAATTTTTAAATGAGATGATTTGATAATAATTATATAAATGTTATCCGTGATATTTCTAGAAAAAGAGAGATTTTAGTTATAAAATATAGAAAAGATGGTAGGTTTTAGTTAAAAAGTATAATCGATTAATAATTAGTAATTATAAAATTATTATTTTATTTTATTAAATAGAATCGTCCGTGATATAATTGGAAAAAGAGAGATCTTAGTTAGATAATATTAGAAATGTAACATGTTTTAGGTAAAAATGTAATTGATTAATTTATAGTAATTATAATTTGATTATGTTATTTAACTAAATAAAATTGTTTATAGTATTTTTAGAACAGGAGAAATTAAAGTTGCCCGTGATATTTCTAGAAAAAGAAGGATTTTAGTTAGAAAATATAGAAAAATTAATACATTTTAAATGAAAAAGGTACTCGTAGAGTTTTTAAAAAAGGAGAAATTTTAGTTAGATAAAATATAAAAGATATTGTGTTTAACCTTAAAAGGGAAATTAATTAGTTATTGAAAAAGAGAAAATGTAACGTGGTTAACCTGAAAAAGAGAGATTTTAGTTATAAAATATAGAAAAGATGGTAGGTTTTAGTTAAAAAGTATAATCGATTAATTATTAGTAATTATAAAATTATTATTTTATTTTATTAAATAGAATCGTCCGTGATATAATTGGAAAAAGAGAGATCTTAGTTAGATAATATTAGAAATGTAACATGTTTTAGGTAAAAATGTAATTGATTAATTTATAGTAATTATAATTTAATTATGTTATTTAACTAAATAAAATTGTTTATAGTATTTTTAGAACAGGAGAAATTAAAGTTGCCCGTGATATTTCTATAAAAAGAAGGATTTTAGTTAGAAAATATAGAAAAGATAATACATTTTAAATGAAAAAGGTAATCGTAGAGTTTTTAAAAAAGGAGAAATTTTAGTTAGATAAAATATAAAAGATATTGTGTTTAACCTTAAAAGGGAAATTAATTAGTTATTGAAAAAGAGAAAATGTAACGTGGTTAACCTGAAAAAGGAAATCGATTAGTTATTAGAATGAATTTTATATGTAATTAGGTAAGGGTAATTAGGTAAAATCAATAGGTATCGTATCGACCGACCAAACTTTTAATATTTCGGTTATTATAATATAGTATAAATTTAAGTAAGGATAATTAAGGAAAAAAAACAAATTTGAAAATGAGATATTTCAGTTAAAAATTAAAAGAAAATATTACCTTTTAGTTAGAAAAAGATAATTAGTTAGCTATTAGTAAATATAATATTATTAGTTTATTTCATTAATTAGAACGACTATATTTTTTGAAAGAAAAAATTTTAATTAGAAAAGTTAGAAAAGGTAATAGCTGAAAAAGGTAATTGGTTAGTTATTATTTAGGAGAAAATGATATATTTTAGTTAGATTAGATTGAAAAGATATTATCTTTTAGCTGGAAAAAATAATCAGTTAGTTATTAGTAATTATAATATTATTAGTTTATTTCATTAATTAAAATGATCATATTTTTAGAAAGAAGAGATTATAGTTAGAAAAGGTAATGGTAGAAAAGGTTATAGCTAAAAAAGATAATTGGTTAGTTATTATTCAGAAGAAAATGAGATATTTAATTTAGTTAGAAAATATAGAAAATATATTATCTTTTAGCTGGAAAAGGTAATAAGTTAGTTATTAGTAATTATAATATATTAGTTATTTCAATTAGAACGATCATGTTTTTGGAAAAAATAGATTTTAGTTAAAAAGTTAAAAAATGTAATAGCTGAAAAAAGTAGTTGGTTAGTTTTTATTTAGGGGAAATGTTGGGAAAAGTTGCGTGTGATATTTTGAGAAAAAATTGTGTTTTGTTTTTTAATAAATAAGTAAAATAACTAATGATAATAAATTAAAACAACTAAATAAGGTAAGTACTGTACCGTACCTACCAAAATTTTTAATGTTTCATCTTTTATAATATAGTATAGATTTGAGCATCCAAAAATTTGTTCTAACTATTAGTATGTCATTTGGGTAATCAGTAATACTAGCATAATAACGCGTGCGAGGCACGGGTCATCCTCTAGCAATTGCTATAAATTCTGTATAATTTTACGGTTTAAGGATGTTTTTGAATATAATTGCACCTTTTATGTTCATACATATTATAATATCAGTATTTTAATTTATGTATTATTTAATTTATGTATAGATCATATGAGCATGAAAAAAGGATGTTTTATAGCATATAAATATATTGTATAAGTTATAACACAATTTCTTTTAGAACAATGATAAAAAGACATATCATCGATGTGAATAATACTCATCATACAATACTTTTCAGATAAAATTAGTACGCTCCTTAATATTTATTTCTTTAAATATCTCATCAGGATATATAAGTCGCATAGAATTATAATCTGAAATTACGAGAGGGTTGATTCCCAACACCAACTTATTTCATATATTGTTTGCATAAATATTAAAGGGATGGTGTTTTTGTAATTTTTAAACATATAGAAATATTATCGTAAGTTCACAACCATTAAAATGACACTTTTTGCACTTGTGTTGTGGTTTAATTTATAGTAATAGATAGATTGTGTACCATATTGTGAAACCTAAAATATAATATTTTTAAAATAATATGAGTCACCATTATTTTTACTAAAAAATTAAAATAATAGTAAAAATAAGATAATGGAGAGGTCGGGTTTGTGTAAAAGGTTTATTAACTCAGAATAATAAAGTCCATGCAGCACAAAGGTTAGTAGGATAAATTGTGTAAAGGAGGTTCTAGGTACGATTCACCATAAAAATAAAATTTACTCATTTTTTCCATTTAAATAAGAGAGTGAAATTTCATGTAATTTTATAACTTGTAAGGGTATAACTGTAATTTCATAGAGGATTTATTGCCTCAAAAACCCCCTAAAAATCCCATTGTTCTCTTATTATATGTGGGAAGAATGGATGGATGTGTACCATATTGTGAAAGCTAAAATATAATATTTTTAAAATAATAGTAAAAAATAAGATAATGGAGAGGTCAGGTTTATGTAAAAGATTTTTTAACTCAAAACAAAAAAGTTCATGTAGCACAGTGGTTGGTAGGATAATTTGTGTAGAGGAGGTTTTAGGTTCGATTCACTACAAAAGCTCATTTTTTCCCATTTAAATAAAAGAGTGGCATTTCATGTAATTTTATAAATTGTAAGGACATAACTGTAATTTCACAGGGGTCATTTTTTCCCATTTAAATAAAAGAGTGGCATTTCATGTAATTTTATAAATTGTAAGGGCATAACTGTAATTTCACAGGGGTTTATTGGTTCACAATTATCCCCTTGTTGCTCTATTATATATAGAAAGAGATTATTAATAAAATAATAATTTTATAATTATAGAATAGAAAAATTCAAAAATGCAGATTGATAAAAAAAACAAATTATTCGTACTTAAAAAAAATAATAAGAAATGGCGCGAGTTCTCCTAATTCATTCTAGGGTTTCCTCATTCGCAACAGCTTCTAAAAATAGTACTAAATTCAATCATCTTCTTCATCAACCCCAGTGTTCAACTGGAGCATATACACACAAATCTCTGTATGTATATGTCATCACATATATACTGGCGCGATAAAGTCGTTGGCCTTCTCAATATTTCCAGCTTCAAACCACCTCAAATGGTATGATTACACAACTCCCCGTGTATTTTTCATACATATACTTACATGTATGTGTATATCATGCTGTTTTGATTGATTTCAAGGACAAATATATGGTATGGGAAAGTTGTGTAACGATTGCTGAAGCTTAGGGTAGTACAGTTCTTTCGAGACTTTTATCGAACAGTTGGTCTGCATTAGGAAATGTTTAGTTTCTTTCCGTTGTATTTATGAATGTATGTTTGCGTAATTGAACATTTGAACTGACTCTGTTTCCGAAATGTGAATTGATAATACGAAGTGTTGAATAAGAGGAATAATATTGGGTTCGATAGGGCACCACTATGTATTCAATATTTAATTTAATTCTGGAGGTGTATATGTGTTTCTTTACACAGTGTGTATTCATATGGTTAACCTAATTAGCAACTAGAGTTCCTATATCGAAAACCATTTGCGTTACAGTGTGAGCCTGTCTTATTAAATTTGCAATATTCCTTCTACAGTATTCTCCTACGCAATTTTGCCACCCTACAACCGTCTACTTCCTAACACCCATTGTTGATACGTTCTCAACTCCCACACTATCACCACTACAAGTTTACATTCCATGCCATCAACCCCAAGAGAAGCACTTGTTTCACCTTCTCGACCTAGATTACTGGATTATTAATAATACAAGCTTAATTGCCTTGTCAAATTGGTTATTCCCATAGCCAAATGCGAAGCTTCAGGATCCCATTTCTAAGCAGTTTTGAAAGTGGGTAACTAATATTGAAGTTCTATGTTTCTGGACTCTGTTATGGGTGGCAGACACAAGTGCAGTTCCAAGTGCCAATTTCTTAGTTCTGAAACAATTAGGATCCTTGGATATAGATCTGAAATTGGATACAGGTTCGCGGTCTTGGCACTGAATTAGGATTTTTAGTGACAGATGGAATTTTATATATTCTATTATTTTTGTAATCTTAATGAAATATTGTTCATTTTTAATAATTCAGATGGACTTAAATTCTATATATTACTATTTTTGAGATAAAATCACAATAATGATTTCCAAAACAAGATGTATAGGGACCTAAAAAATACATTTTTGGACTCTACTACAAGGGGATGAAAGGGCCCATCTTCATCATGAAGGATCCGACTAAGATCTCATAAGGGTGTCTCAAAGGATGAAAGTTATGATTGGATAATGCTAGCCGTTGATCAGATTATAATAGTTCTGAATCTGATCATTTGTTTGAGATTATAAAATCTATATGTATTGTATTTCAGCCTTGATTCAAGATAGAGGTTTATTTATTATAATTATATTTGTTTTATTGAAATTGCACACAAATATTTTCATCTGACCATTGATTGAACCTGAGATATAATATAATTATCAGAAATGAGATGTTGATCTCGAAATAGTTTTTGTTATCATTACGTGAATGTAAATACTAATCTCAGTTTTCCTTGAAAGGTATATATGGAATTAGGATAATCTTGTGATTAATTGGTTTTATTCACTAACACTAGTTACAAATATCAAGTTATCAGTTTTATTTAGAAACGTTAATTGCACAAAAACATTTGAGTGCCACAAGAAGTTGCATTTTCTTTAACTTTTCTGATGGCAAAATCTATGTGCAAAAACAAGCCATCTGGTTTGACTGTTCTATACCACTATTTCTTTCTTTCGTTGTATGTTTGTCTCCATACCATTGATGATGTGATATATGACAACTTAGAGAAGGACAATATCACTTTGAGATCTGTAACGTAAATAAAATGCATTAGAATAGTGTATGATGCATTTAAATACATAAAAACACACGTTATAAATGTTACTTTCACAACTTTAGCTGGACTCTTTACGTTATATCTATACACATACTAGTAGTGGGCCCATGGCCGATGGGAATTTGTATATCTCCTTAGTATCTTCTCAAGTTCTTGTAGATTTTCTTAGGTACTATACTTTTGGTTCATTTTCATTATTAGGCCCCACGTCAGTCAAATTTTATTAAATGTTATTATCTTTAAGGTAAGAGAAATACATTGTGAGTTGCCGCAAGGCATATCTTCTTACATTATGCACAAAGATATACATGTATTTACTTTTTCTTGTATAAATAGAGATATTGGGTCGATTTAGATTATATTATAATTACTCTCCTCCTTATCTCTAGAGCTATCCCTGTCAAGCTTCTTCCTTAATTCAGAATGTCTCCATTTTCTTCCCTATCTGCACACAATGGCATCACCCCACCTTCGTCTACGTCTCAGGCTACCCTCCAATCATTCTCAGTCTCACCTCCACCCTCACATATTCATATGCCACCCTCCAAGACTGATACACTTTGGTCACCTCCACACCCTTTACCACCTCGAGTATTGTTCATAAATCCTAACTCCAAAGCTTCAAAATTTGCGTCCCTAAGTAATTTTGTGAGATCTTCAGCTAGTAAGGATGGCTTTAATGGTCCAATTGCCATTGTTGGAATAGCGGTAGCTGTTTTCGTTGCAATTATTATAGCCTTGATAACTTGTTACAAAAAACGGAAAAATGATGTTCCTTTAGATTCTGATAGATTACCAACGCCACAACCAAATGGTGAGAATCATATACAATATTTATTATTTAACTTTTTGGTAACCTGTATGTGATCTGTTGGGGAAAATGCAAGCAAAGTTTTTTAATGTCGTGCATGTGTTAAAAATCAGATGTTCAGTGGAATCAGAGTGATGTATAGTGTTGTATTTAATAAATTTTCTATTAATTAATCTCAGCTTGACATGCACGTACGTTTATGTGACAGAACAAATCTCAGACAAACAACATTAACATGTATTTCTTATGTAACTAATAGGAAGTATTCTTGATTAGCTAAAATGTGTTGTTAAAAAAGCATTTTATTCTGTCCTTGATGCATGTCAGGGAATGTACTATTCCACAGAGCATACAAACTAAGACTGTATAGCTATGTGCAGCATAAGAACTTAAGTAGTTTCAATCAGATTTAGAAATTCTTCGCAACTTTCATATATCAAATTAAGCAATCATATATTAAAATTGCTACTTTTCCCTATTATAAAACCTTTATTTCATGGAACAAATTTATCTTTGAGTATGTGTCTACAAAACTTAGAAAGTATATCGTGTTTACATACACTCACAAACTTGATCTTGATGGTTGTGGTGTTTCACTTTTTTTATATGCACAATCTAGTACCTTTTATCGGTCAAATCATATTATTTGGTTATATGGTGCAAATTACAATGAAATCAGTCCGCCACAAAGGATAAAAATGTCACAAATCGGTATTTTTTTATGGTCCCTTTCTTTAGTTCTTTTGTTATTGGTTTAAAATTTTATGATTGAATATTTTTTAATGCAAGATTAATTTACTAATTTGTTGAAGGTTTTATATATTTGTATCTCATTCTGGTTTTCTTTTATCAGACACACTACATAATGCACCATCACCTCAGCTCTTGCCACAGATTTCATATTTACCAGGTGTTCACGCTAACCCACCAACAATTCGATTGAGCAACAGTAAAAATCCTTCACCTAATACTGAGGTCCCAGGCACTCCCGTTTTACCTCTGTGTGGTGGAGATTTCACAATTCCGGAACTATCCTTAGCAACCAGTTGTTTCTCACAAGCAAATCTTCTTGGGGAAAGTGAATTTGGATCTGTTCACAGAGGTGTTCTTGCGAATTGGAGAAAAATTGCTGTTAAGCGGCTAAAGATGGATAGTAGGCAGGGCATGCAGGAAGTATTTCAACAGGAGGTGGAGATTATTAGGCAAGTACATTACAAACATCTTGTTTCAGTGATTGGTTACTGCATCTCAAGTGCTGAAAGATTGCTTGTTTGTGAATTTGTTCCCAACAACAATTTGGAATTCCATTTGCATGGTAAGGTTAATTATTTTGGCATTCACTAATGTCACCTTAATTATACTAGGAACAATTTTATTTAATAAACAACCAATAAAAATTGGTATTGTGATTAACGTTTTTTAATTGTATTTCTATTATTCTTTCATATGACCAACTGTTTTTTTTTCATTAGTTAACATGTTTATATGCCATATAAAACTGTAAAGTCTTTAACTCTGTGTGGACCTTACTTCCATGAAAACATGCTTGCAAGTATTACCTTGAAGATTTTCTTTAGAAAATTGGCTCGAAGCTTCCCTTGCTTAGCAAACGTTCTAAATTTTACCCTATAAACCATACATGTATATATGGCAAAATAGTTTCTGGTAGTCGCTTTTGTGTGTGGGTGTGGGAAGCCATCCACGCATTGCATGGAGTAAAGTAGCGTTCGCGCATTGCATGGACTAAAGTAAAAACAAGTGTCATTACAGTGGAACCGTGTCAGAAAAGAGTTTGTGCATTGCTTGATGGCAAATTTTTATTTTTTTTAAATGCATTGTGAATGGTTTAACTCTATTTTTCTCTCCTCTCTCCATTCTTTTCATCCAATGGGATCCATCTCAGGTTACTCTTTACGGGACTCTTTTTTATTTATTTACTTTCCATATTTAACTTATATGACATGCTACGGGTCACTTTCTTTCTCATTTATATATTATATGATTACAATTCGTTTCTGCAAGAGATTTACGTATTCACCGTGTACTAATCTTTTATTTTGGGATGCCTACTACTGTATTTTTCACTTTAACAATATGTTCAGGCAAAGATCAGCCTGTTATGAACTGGGCCACTAGAATGAAAATTGCTATTGGGTCTGCAAAGGGACTGGCATATCTCCACGAAGACTGTAAGTGCCATCATTCCTTCTTTTGCAGTTTGGTAGTGCCCATTGAAGTATCCCACGGAAGTTGACTAATTTGCCAAGTTTTTGTCTTGATCTTTATATATCCCCTCGTTATAACAACTTTTGATGTAGGTTGAGTTGGAAACTTGACATTGTATTGTAAATGTACCCTATTGGTATGCAAAGTCAATCCTACAGTTTTACATGCATTAAATAATTTCACTTTATGTTGATTTGTGTTGGATTCGCTCTTTTTGTTGTCCTCTCCATGTATACATGTGACATTGGAGGGGAAATTAGCAAGTTATTTTTGTGCTCTAGAAGCTGTATATTATATATTGCCAGCTTAAAATATATTTTTTTTTGTAACAAAACATACTTAATCAATGGGATGTGGAATCTCTCAAGTGCTATGCTTTTGTGTATGTTTTGTTAACTGAACCATATTGTGATGAGTATAATATTTCTTGCAGGCAATCCTTCCATTTTTCACCTTAACATTAAGGCATCGAATATTCTCCTGGACTCAAGCTTTGAGGCTAAGGTAATAATCAGAGTACAAATATGGATGGTCAACTAATCTTGTAAACTAGTAATTAGCTAACACTGAAGGAACCTCTTGGTACTTATTATGAACTTTAGAATCTGATCTTGTTAGTACAGAAAGATTTGTGTGCTGAGCATACTGGTTACTTAAGGTCTTGTTTATAATCATGTTGACATTCTTATTCTTATTTATAAAGTTGATATATTCGTTCAGATTTCTGACTTTGGGCTTGCCAAGACCTTACGTCGTACTAAAGATGATGATGATGACGACGACGATGATGATGATGATGATATGCCTAATGTTATCGTGGATGTTGAAAATTCTGGGTGAGTGATTTCTTTGCTCTCTTTTTTTCATGACTTCGGTGCAATGTATGCATCATATGTTATAATGTTACCTTCCTATGTATTTTATGCATCGCTGGATATAAGGTTACAGTGTTATTCTTGTCTAAAAATATTGCCTCTTTTTTTAATCATTAAAATAGCTCACTAAAAAAAGGTTGAACAAAATTGAGGTTCCTGTCATTCCCTCTAATCTATCCTTCTTTCCCAGCTCTAGTTTGCTGTGTTATTTTCTTTCAATTCCCACTACCGATACTATTCAACTGATCCCTAACATCCATTCAAACAAATAGGAGACAGATATTACCAGGCTACCAGCATAGCCAGAGCTATATGCAGTCTCAAATTTTTATTTTTCATGTTCCCTATATGCAGATACCTTTCTCCAGAGTACGCAGCCAGCAGGAAAGCATCTAATAAAGCAGATGCATTCTCCTATGGAGTTATTCTTCTGGAGCTTATTACTGGATGCGACCCACTCAATAAAAGCGATTCTTTGACAAATGGTTTCTTAGTAACATGGGTACAATGCAATTAACTCCTGCTAAATCATTTTTTTGTCAATTATAATCATTAGCTCAATATATGTTTGTTTGGGACTTGCAGGCCAGGCCTTTGCTTACTAAAGCTTTAGAGACTAAAGATTTTCATGGTCTTGCTGATCCTCGACTACAAGAGGATTATAATAGTGAAGAGATGGCTTCCATGGTTGCATGTGCTGCTGCATGCATCCGTAACCCTGATTGGCGCAGACCACGAATGAGTGAGGTATCCATAATTTGCATTTTCTGATATTTCTTTGTGTACCTTCTGACAACAAACTGATGAAACTGACACAGATAGTCCGCGTCTTGGAGGGAAATATCTCTTGGTCAGATCTGTCTGAGGGAACACCGCCTGTGCAAAGCTCTTTTCGTGGTGTCCGTGCAAGTCGATCTCAGTTTTTTAACCGACGCCGCTAAGTCTGGGAGTATGCCTTACCACTGACATTGAGTGTGAGAGACAACATGATGCTCAAGTTTTCATTGCATTGTATGTAGTCTTTTGTCCTACATTTTACTTATTGTCTACATGATTACATGAATGCTTTCTGGGAACCTCATAGAATGTACCGGACTTTTACCTTGAAGCCCTGTACGTATTAGTATTCAGCTGATCTATGGTAATGGCAGTAAACAGCTTTAAAGCTGGTGACAAATGACAATGTAATAATCCGTAATTGGTCAATCCATTATACTCCAGATAACATAGCAATTTACTTTGTAGCATATGAATTTAAACATGGTTATTTTGGTTAAAATATTTAAAAGATCCAAAATTTGCATCTATGTAATGTTTATTAGAATTTAATGTTACATTTCCTTTTTCATTAGCTGTAGGCTGTAGCCTGTAGGTAGGCAACTTGTGAATCTTAAGCAATTAGGTGTTAGATGCACTATATGGTTAGTTACTACAAATTACATACGTATCATTTCAATATTGAAGCTATGTATAGATCGTGTTTAACTGCATGTTAAAAAACATGACATAAGCTCAGTTAAATTCATACTTTTCTTCTTTAAAAAAATGTTCTTAATTGGTTATATCACAAATTAAGGCGGACCTATCTTAAACTACATATGTTCCTTAGGCAAATACGGCGATTAATAATACTTAGGTAAATCCAATATCTTGTATATACTTTTTTTTTTGAATTTTAAAACTTGTGGATATTCGATTAAGATTTTCAGTAATCTTTAAAAATCCTAGAATATTTAATTATGAAATTTAAAACCGGTCAAAATATGTTGATATTCAAATCAAATTTAAAAAGATAAAGCAAAATCCAAAAGATGTTAAAAATCTTAAAATATTTGATTAGGAAAAATTAAAGTTGATCAAACTATGTTGATATCCGGTTCAAAAATTTTAAAAAATAAATAAGAATCTAAGAACACTTATTAATACATCTTAAGAGATTTTATTAAATATTCATTTTGAAAATTGTTGGTGAATTTTACTTATTGAAATATTCAAATTTATGTTATACATTCTTGGTTTGAATATTAAGATATTTTTTTTAATATTTTTATATAGGAATTGGGTAGGATATCCAACTTTGGATATCAAAAAAAAAAAAATTGTTTTGAGATATGAATTGTGAAATGGATATCTTATATAAATGAGATATCCAATCCAATCGTTAGAAATAACCAACACATCCCCGACAATTGTTTTTTTTTAATTTTGATTAAAAAATTGTTATTTTTAACATTTTTTCTATATCTTTTAATTTATTCCATATTCAATATTTGAATAAATTTTTTATTTTTAATATGGTATAAAATTTGAATAAATTTATATAAACTGTGTATTGCACAACCTTCATGTAATCTTAAAATGTACTCCCTCCGTCTATTGGAGTTCTTTACATTTGCTTTTTGCACGGAGATCAAGATAGTGGATGTAATATTGTTAAATAAATGAAATAGTAGGTGTAATAGTGATTTTATTGTTAAAATAAATGAAGTAGTGGGTGTAATAGTGTAAAGTGTTGAAAAAGTGGAATGAAGTACTGGATGTAATAATTTATTTTATTGTTAAAAGTTACTATTTTTAATAATGTAAAGAAATGGAATGAACGACCCAAAATAGAAAGTGTAAAGAAATGAAAAAGACGGAGGGAGTATAACAATTGCGTGGTCAATACAAGATTAAATATATGAAATTTGGGAGCCTAAGATATGTCTTAGGTAACTTTCCTGAAATACACAATTTCATATGCAAAAATGGGGTGAACATTTTTGTAAAATCAAGATTTTTATAATATTTTACAATATTATTTGTGAGAAAATGACCAAAATACATCAAAATGAGGTATCCATGGCCTAAAATACTGATTTTCGGAACAGTTGGCCCTCACTGCCCACGGAACACGCCACTCACAGTGACACATCCCATCTCTCTCGTCTCTCACGTTTTCTCTCCCATCTCTCTCATTTTATCGGATCTCTCCACCCTCCCAACTCTCTCCGGCTCTCTCCGACCACCACCACCACTTTTGATTATACCAAAACAATCATCATTACCAGCTCTTCGTTTTGCCCAAATCGATTTAACGAATCTGGCCCCAGGGGCAGTTACGAGCTCACCGGAAAATCGAGGAGAGATTGTTGGGTTCGATTGGGGATTTGAAATCTGGGAATGAAATGGTTTTGAAATGGGTATGGTTGTGTAGATCGTCAAAAGGCGATTCCATTGGTATATAGTACGTTATAGGAAGATGCCTTGAGTGTGTGAACGGCTGATTTGCTTTTTCCGGCAAAAATTGCCTCAAAATCGCCATGGCCATTGAGCTCGCGTGAATTCTGAGCGAAAATGATGATGATGTCAGATGACGTCATCACGCATTTCACAGCTGCATGACATGGATGCGCCATTAGGGAATGCGTATCTAAAGCAATTTTCACGCCTGCCAATATCGTGTCTGTGTGTTACTCCTTCACGGGTAGCGTGTCATGTGTTACTCCATTACCAGTAGCGTGTCCCGTGGGTATTTAGAACTGTCCGAGTTGGCGGTAGGTATTTTGATCATGGATAGTGAAAAAAGAGGTATTTTGGACCATCACCCGCAGACCCAATAAATTTTATAAGCAAGTATCTGAGCAAACTTTCATGAAACATGATCCTTTTCCTCTAAATATATTTAATTATTAATTATACACTCCTAAATATGAACACTTTATAGGCAAAGCCATCATGACAAAAATAAATCATCGAACATTAATTACAAAACACTAATTATGATCACCAAAATGAAAAAATAATAACTTGTTGACCATATATGATGGCTTGTTGATTATATAAGGTGGTGTTTTGTGTCATTAATGACTTTTTATGTTCTTTAGTGTTAAGATTAATTATCTATGTAGTATTATGTATGAGTACAAGTTAGAGAATCTTAAGGTTTGCACAAATTCTTTTTCTTTAAAGGGTCAAAATAATAGAATAAATAGGATTGAGGGTAAAAAGTTTGGGGTAATTAGTAAATGACGATTTTTTTTACAATTTTAATAATAATAAATATGTTTGTAATCAATATTCGATCTTGATATGAGGTTAAAGGGGTAAGATGAATACATAATATTTGTAGATGTAATTTGTAGATTAGAGTTAAAGAAGCTATATACTCCTTTATTTTTTATTTTTAAAAGAATTTTGTTGACTAGTTGTGTGTCTAATCAAAGTTATTTTCTTTGGTTGAGACTTTAAAATAGGATTGGTTATTTTTGAAACTCTAATTAAAGGTGCATAGATTGGATTTTGAGTTTATGTTTTGTTTTTAATTTTTTGGTATGCATTTGTGTTAGGTGGATGGAGAATGGATAGAACCTCAGTTTTTGATGCAAGGCTGTTGACATAGTACGGATAAGAAGAATTTGGTGGTCAGCTAAGCAGATTTTGAGTTAGCTGAAGATTGGATCGATTTTGTTCTTATGGAGTGTTGATCTCACTTTGTTTGGACATTATTTTGTTATCGCTTTTAATTGAAATTTTCTTTTTACCATTCGGGTGATTTTTTTTTTCAGACTTAAAAGGTTCTATTGTCTAAATATCTGAGGGCAACATGCATGATTTTCGATTAGATAATAAACTTTTTTGAATGAAAGAAATCCCTTTTTACGAATATTGTATTCGATACATTTCATCTATGGAATAGATATCCTGACAAAAAATAATAAAAAAATAATTGAAAAAATTGAAGTTTATTTTTACAGGACGAACAAACATTACCGAGCCAAATTTTTTTAAAAAATATCTACAAACATGTAATTCATTTATTAATATTTAAAACACAAATTTAACTCTACAAACAAACCGAAAATATAAATTAGAAAATGGCGCGAGTTAACAGCTCTTAATTGATTCTAGGGTTTCCTCATTTTCAATTCCTTCTAAAAATGGCACTAAATTCAACCATCTTCTTCATCAATCCCAATGTTCAACTCGAGCATATACACACAAATATCTGTATGTATCTGTCAACACATACATATTGGCGCGATAGATTCGTTACTCTGCTCAATATCTCCAGCTTCATACCACCTCAAATGGTATGATTACACAACTCCCCGTGTTTTCACATACATATACTTACATATTTGTGTATATCATGCTGTTTTAGTTGTTTTTAGAGGACAATTATATGATACGAGAAAGTTTCGTAACGATTGCTGAAGCGTAGGGTAGTTCTTGTTTCGAACAGTTCTTTCGGGACTTGTATCGAACAGTTGGTCTGCATTAGGAAATGTCCAGTTTTCTTTTCGTTGTAATTACTAATGTAGGTTTGCGTAATTGAACCGACACTGTTTCCAATATTGAATTGATAATACGAAGTGTTGAATAAGAGGAATACTGGGTTTGATAGGGCACAATGTCTTGAATATTTGTTTAGAATTTGTTTCTTTTTATTTGGGATTTGCATTAGGATGTACTTACGGATTATGATATGTTGTACATATGTGTTTCTCTACACGTTGCGTATTCATATGGTCAACCTAATTAGCAACTATAGTTCGAAGTTCGGAAACCATTTGCGTTACAGCATTAGCCTGTCTTTCTAAATTTGCAATGTTGCATTCTACAGTATTATCCTGCGCAATTTTGCCACCCTACAACCATCTACTGCCTAACACCTATTGTTCATGCGTTCTCAACTCCCACACTTTCACCACTATAAGTTTACCTTTCATGCCAACAACCCCAAAAGAAGCACCTCTTTCACCTTCTCAACCTTCATTACTTGAGTATTAATTATACAAGCTTGATCGCCTTGTCAAATTGGTTATTCCCATAGCCAACTGCGAAGCTTCAGGATCCTATTTCCAAACAATTTTGAAATTGGGCAACTATTATTGAAGTGCTATGTTTCTGGACTCTTGTGTTGGTGGCAGACACAAGTGCACTTCCAAGTGCCAATTTCTTAGTTCTGAAACAATTAGGATCCTTGGATATAGATCTGAAATTGGATACAGGTTCGCGGACTTGGCACTGAAGTAGAATTCTTAGTGACAGATGAAATTTTATATATTCTAATATTTTTGTAATCTTAAAGAAATATTGTTTATTTTTAATAATTCAGATGGACTTAAATTCTACAGTACATATTAATATTTTTGAGAATAATCACAATAATGGTTTCTAAAACAAGTTGTATAGGGACCTTTAAAATGCATTATGAACTCGACTACAAGAGGATGAAAGGGTCCATCTTCATCTTGAAGGATCCAACTCAGATCTCATAAGGGTGTCTCAAAGGATGAAAGTTATGATTGGATAGTGCTAGCCGTTGATCAGATTATAATAGTTCTGATAATTTGTTTCAGAAAAATTATGATCCTTTCGATTCTCTATGTAATGTATTTCAGCCTTGATTCAAGATAGAGATTTATTTATTATTATTATATTTGTTTTATTGAAATTGCATCCAAATATTTTCATCTGGCCATTGATTGAACATGAGATATAATATAAATATCAGAAATGAGATGTTGATCTCAAAATGGTTTTTGTTATCATTACGTGAATGTAAATACTAATCTCAGTTTTGCTTGAAAGGTATATATGGATTAGCATAATCTTGTGATTACTTGGTTTTATTCACTAACACTAGTTACAAATATTAAGTTATCAGTTTTATTTAGAAACGTTAATTGGCACGAAAGAAAATTGAGATCCGCAAGATTTTGCTGTTTCTTTAACTTTTCCAATGGCAAAATCTATGTGCAAGAACAAGCCATCTGGTTTGGCTGTTCTATACCACTATTTCTTTTTTTCGTTGTATGTTTGTCTCCATACCATTTATGATGTGATAGATGACAATTTAGAGAAGGACAATATCATTTTGAGATCTGTAACGTAAATAAAATGCATTATAAATGTGTATGATGCATTTAAATACATAAAAACACACATTATAAATGTTACTTTCACAACTTTTGTTGGACTCTTCACGTTATATCTATACACATATTAGCAGTGGGCCCATGGCCAATGGTAATATGTATATCTCCTTAGTATCTTCTCAAGTTCTTGTAGATTTTCTTAGGTACTATACTTTTGGCACATTTTTATTATTAGGCCCCACGTCAGTCAAATTTTATTAAATTTTATTATCTGTAGGTAAGAGAAATACATTGTGAGTTGCCGCAAGGCATATCTTCTTACATTATGCACAAAGATATACATGGATGTACTTTTTCTTGTATAAATAGACAAATTTGGTTGATTTAGAGTATACTATTATTACTCTCCTCCTTATCTCTAGAACTATCTCTGTCAACCTTCTTCCGTAATTCACAATGTCTCCATTTTCATCCCAATCTGCACACAATGTCATCACCCCACCTTCGTCTATGTCTCAGTCTACCCTCAAATCATTCTCAGTCCCACCGCCACCCTCACATATTCATATGCCACCCTCCAAGACTGATGCACTTTTGTCACCTCTACAGCCTTTACCACCTCGAGTATTGACTGTACCCTTTTCACCACCTAGGTCAATTGCGTTGTTCATAAATCCTAACTCTAAAGCTTCAAAATCTCCATCCCTAAGTAACTTTGTGAGGTCGTCAGCTAATAAGATTGCCTTTAATAGTCAAATTACCATTATTGTAATACTGGTAGTTGCTATTTTCGTTGTGATTATTGTAGCCTTGATAACTTGTTACAAAAAAAGGAAAAATGATGTTCCTTTAGATTCTGATGGATTACCAACGGCACAACCAAATGGTGAGATTTATATACAGTATTTATTATTTAACTTTTTGGTAACCTTTATGTGATCTGTTGGGGAAACTGCAGGCAAATTGTTTTAATGTCAAAATCAGATGTTGAGTGGAATGAGAGTGATATGTAGTGTTGTAATTAATAGAAAAAAATTCATAATTAATCACAGCTTTACATGCACGTACGTATATGTGACAAAATAAATCTCACACAAACAACATTAACATATATTTCTTTTGTAATATGAAGTGTTCTTGATTAACTATAAACCCTATTTCAAAGTGTGAGTTTTATAAGCTCTTAGCTTTCACACTACCGAACTCTATTTGGCACGCAATCTAAATTCCTTGTTTGGAAGATGTGTTGTTAAAAAAAGCATTTAATTGTGTTCTTGATGCATGTCAGAGAATGTACCATTCCACGGAGCATACAAACTAAGACTGTATAGCTATGTGCAGCATAAGAAGTGTCGATCAGATTTAGAAATTCTTAGCAACTTTCATATATCAAATTAAGCAATCATATATTAAAATTGCTACTTTTTCCTATTTTAAAACCTTTATTTTATGGAACGAATTTATCTTTGAGTATGTGCCTGCAAAACTTAGAAATTATAGTGTGTTTACATACACTCACAAACTTGATGTTGATGGTTGTGGTGTTTCACTTTTTTGATATGCACAATCTAGTACCTTTTATCAGTCAAATCATATTATTTTGGTATATGGTGCAAATTACAATGAAATCAGTCTGCCAGAAAGGATAAAAATGTCACCGATCGGTATTGTCTTATGGTCCCTTTCTTTAGTTCTTTTGTTATTGGTTTAAGAATTTATGCTTATTTATTTTTCAATGTAAGGTTAATTTACTAATTCATTGAAAGTTTTATATATTTGTATCTCATTCTGGTTTTCTTTATCAGACACACTACATAATGATGCACCATCACCTCAGCACTTGCCACAAATTTCATATTTACCAGGTGTTCACGGTAACCCTATGCCTTGGAATGTTATCCCACCAACAATTCAATTGAGCAACAGTAAAAATCCTTCACCTAATATTGAGGTCCAAGGCACTCCTGTATTACCTCTGTGTGGTGGAGATTTCACAATTCAGGAACTATCCTTAGCAACCAGATGTTTCTCACAAACAAATCTTCTTGGGGAAAGTGAATTTGGATCTGTCCACAGAGGTGTTCTTCCAAATGGGAGAAAAATTGCAGTCAAGTGGCTAAAGATGGATAGTAGGCAGGGCGTGCAGGAAGTATTTCAACAGGAGGTAGAGATTATTAGGCGAGTACATCACAAACATCTTGTTTCAGTGGTTGGTTACTGCGTCTCAAGTGCTGAAAGATTGCTCGTTTGTGAATTTGTTCCAAACAACAATTTGGAATTCCATTTACATGGTAAGGTTAACTATTTTGTCATTCACTCATGTCACCGTAATTATACTAAAAACAATATTATTTAACAAAACAACCAAAAAAAATTAGTATTGTGATTAACGTTTTCTAATTGTATTTCTATTATTCTTTCATATGACCAACTTTTTTTTTCATTAATTAACATGTATATATGCCATATAAAACTGTGTAGTCTGTATGGGCCTTACTTCTATGAAAACATGCTTGCAAGTATAACCTTAGATATTTTCAATAAAAATTGGCTTGAAGCTTCCCCTGCTTAGCAAATGTTTTAAATTATACTATATATGTATATATGGTAAAAATGGTTTCTGGTTGTCGTTTTTGTGTGTGTGTGTGTGTGTGCACGCAGCTATCCACACATTGCGTGGAGTAAAGTATCGTCTTCACATAGCATGGAGTAAAGTAAAAACAAGTGTCATTTACAGTGGAACCGTGTCAGAAAAGAGTTTGTGCATTGCGTGATGGCTAATTTTTATTTTTTAATATTTTTCGTGGGGATGGTTTAACTATATTTTTCTCTCCTCTCCATTCTTTTTATTCGATGGGACCCATCTCAGGTTAGTCTTTACGGGACTCTTTATTTATTTACTTTCCATATAACTTGAATGACACGCTATGGGATTTCACTTACTTTCTCATTTATATATCATATAATAACGATTTGATTCTGTAAGAGATTTATGTATACGCCGCGTACTAATCTTTCATTTGGAGATGCCTACTACTATATTTCTCACTTTAACAATATGTTCAGGCAAAGATCAGCCTGTTATGAACTGGGCAACTAGAATGAAAATTGCTATTGGGTCTGCGAAGGGACTGGCATATGTCCACGAAGAATGTAAGTGCCATCATTCCTTCTTTTGCAGTTTGGTAGTGCCCATTGATGTATCCCTCGGAAAGTTGACTAACTTGCCAAGGTTTTGTCTTGATATATATATATATATATATATATATATATATAGGTTTTTGCTCAAATACAAACCAATCCTTAAATACAAACTACAAACTAACATAAAATATTTTATATTTCATTTATTCTAATGGCCCCGCCAGGGGCACCTTTACAAAAAATGTCTAAAATTCTTGGCTCCATTCAGCAAAAAAAAAAAAAAATACGGTTCACTGCTGACGTCACTGCCACGTCAGCAGTGAACAGTAACCCCTTTTTTTTTTGCTGGATGGAGCCAAGAATTTTAGACATCTTTTGTATTGGGGTACCCCTAGTTTGATCATTAGATTAGCATGAAATGTTGAATTAGTGTTTAGTTTTTAGTTTGTAGTGGAGTAAGACTCTCTCTCTCTATATATATATATATATATATATAGGGGGCTACAGTGCATCAAGTACTACATGTCAGGAACTGAGATCGAATCCTGATAGAGCAAGTCAAGTACTGATGGGATGGTCAGATCCTGATGCAAGATGGAATCCTGATATCAGTCGTGTTACTGATGATGTCATTAAGGATGCTACAGAAACTGACAAGTGCTATAAAACAGGATCTTTGTGTGAAAAACAAGCAAGAAGATATTATGAAAGAAAGAATACAAACCTAAAAACCAAATTCCAATCCAACATTTAAGCTAATCTAATGACCAAACTAGGGGTACCCCAATACGAAAAAGTCTTATAATTCTACCCTCTATCCATTTATCGAAAAAAAAATTGAAAAATAATAATTTTTTTTTAAAAAAAAATGATGACGTGACGGCAGTTTTTTTTTCACTGGTTAACGGTGCTTCGCACCTTCTTGTACGGCGCTTCGCGCCTTTATCATTCTAAAGTTGTAAGGAATGACAATCAATGGTAAAGGCAATAGACGATTGACGGGTGTGTCGAGAGCCTTCGGCCCTCATGACTACCTAACTCATCCGTTTACTGTCTTAAATGCTTCGCATTTCCACGGAAAGATTTTTTTTTTTTTGTTGTTGGATAGAGCCAATTATTTTAAGCATTTTTTGTGAAGGTACCCTTGGCGGGAACCTTAGAATAGATGAAATATAATTAATTTAGTGCTGGTTTGTAGGTTTGTATTTTAAAAGTGGTTTGTATTTGAGCACTTGCCTATATATATATATATATATATATATATATATATATATATATATATATATATCCCCTTATTATAACAATTTTTGATCTAGGTTAAGTTGGAAACTTGACATTGTATTGTAAACGTACGCAAAGTCAATCCTATAGTTTTACATGCATTAAATAATTTCACTTTATGTTGATTTTTGTTGGCTTTGCTCTTTTTGTTTTCCTCTCCATGTATACATGTGACATGGGAGGGGAAGTATTAGCAAGTTATTTTTGTGCTCCTGGAACTGTATATTATATATTGTCACTTTAAAAGATACATTTTTTTTTTGGTAACAAAACAACGTACTTAATCAATGGGATGTGGAATCTCTCAAGTGCTATGCTTTTGTGAATGTTTTGTTAACTGACCCATTTTGTGGCGAGTATAATGTTTCTTGCAGGCAATCCTTCCATTTTTCACCTTAACATAAAGGCATCCAATATTCTTCTGGACTCAAGCTTTGAGGCTAAGGTAATAATTAGAGTACTAATATGGATGATCGACGAATCTTGTGAACTAGTAATAAGCTAACACTGAAGGAACCTCTTGGTACCTATTATGAACTTCTAGAATCTGATCTTGTTAGTACAGTAAGATTTGTGTTTTGAGCATACTGGTTACTTTCTTAAGGTCTTGTTTATAATCATGTTGATATTCTTATTTTTTATTTATAATGTTGATATCTTCGTTCAGATTTCTGACTTTGGGCTTGCCAAGACCTTACGTCGTACTAAAGATGATGATGATGATGACGATGATGATATGCCTAATGTTATCATAGATGTTGAAAATTCCGGGTGAGTGATTTCTTTGCTCTCTTTTTCCATGACTTTGGTTATGTTATAATGTTACCTTCGTATGTATTTTATGCATCACTGGATTTAAGCTCACGTTGTTATTCTTGTCTAAAAATATTGCCTCTTTTTTAATCATTGAAATAGCCTACTAAAAAAAGGTTGAACTAATTTCAGGTTCCTGTCATTCCCTCTATTTTTCTCTCCCACCTCTGGTTTGCTTTGTTTTTTTCTTTCGATTCCCACTACCGATACTATTCCACTGATCCATTCAACCAAATGGGAGACAAATACTACTAGCATAGGCAGAGCTATATGCAGTCTCTAATTTTCATTTTTCATGTTCACTATATGCAGATACCTTGCTCCAGAGTATGCAGCAAGCAGGAAAGCATCTAATAAAGCAGATGCATTCTCCTATGGAGTTATTCTTCTGGAGCTTATTACTGGATGCAACCCACTCAATAAAAGAGATTCTTTGACAAATGGTTTCTTAGTTCCATGGGTACATTGCAATTAACTCCTGCTGAATCATTTCTATGTCAATTATTATCATTAGCTCATTATTTGTCGCCAAAAGAAATGACCTTGGAAATAGCATAAAGTAGCATGCTCATGGACTGGTTTTTTCTACAACTTGGGTGGCACTTAACTAATCGTATATATAATCTTCCATTAGATGCATTTACACATGTTCTTGTTCAATAATAATGATATGTTTGTTTGGGACTTGCAGGCCAGGCCTTTGCTTACTAAAGCTCTAGAGACTAAAGATTTTCATGGTCTTGCCGATCCTCGACTACAAGAGGATTATAATACTGAAGAGATGGCTTCCATGGTTGCATGTGCTGCTGCATGCATCCGTAATCCTGATTGGCGCAGACCACGAATGAGTGAGGTATCCATAATTTGCATTTACTGATATTATTTTGTGTACCTTCTGACAACAAATTCATGAAAATGACACAGATAATCCTTGTCTTGGAAGGAAATATCTCCTGGTCAGATCTGTCTGAGGGAACACCACCTGTGCAAAGCTCTTCTAGTGGTGTCCGTGCAAGTCGATCTCGGATTTTTAACCGCTGCCGCTAAGTCTGGGAGTATGCTACCACTGACATTGAGCGTGACACAACATGATGCTTAAGTTTTCATTGCATTGTATGTAGCTACATGTGTATCTTAGCCTCTTAGGCAACTAGGTGTTAGCTGCACTATATGCAGTATACAGGTTAGTTACAATAATTTACATATGTATCATTTCATTATTGAAGCTATGTGTGTTTAACTGTAAGTCGGGAATCAGCATTTCTTAACATTCTTAATGCTTTTAGGCATATTCTTATAGGCTTATTCATCCTTTGAACAAATGTACGGGTTGCTTTGTCCAGTTTTATTATATTGCCAGATATAAGTTGGTAGTTTATTGTTTTGACATGACGATGTAATTCGTGCATGGTATTCACTTTCACTATTCAACCGCTTCCCAGGCATCCTTACCGGAACGTATACATTTGTAATTCTGTAGTTCCTTTGGAAAAAGCCTCTTTTTTTTATCGAATTGTTGCATATTGGTATTCCGTCAGGGTAACCAGACACATCCACCCCTTTGATTTATTTAGTTTCTGCAAGTATTAGAATTTGCTTTATGCGAGCATCGATTGTTAAGGTAGTTGACGCCTTTAGTCATTTTAGGCGTCAATTAATCTTGAACGGGTGCCTATGCAAACCTATAACATTTTAGGTAATTGTAGTAACACTTAAACCAAACCCCATGAAACTTAATCTCCAAAATGTTAATTGTAAGCTTTATGTTTAGACCTCTGTAACAAAACTGTACGAGTTTTCACTGCAATTCACATGATCCAACACAGCTCACACAACACTTGCCTTAGTGCACTGAATCGATAATTATAGATTCTTGACACACAATTATTTTATTCTATTAGGGCTAAAAAAAAAATACCATTTCTATTATGTTGGATCGGAAGATATTAATAGCTTCAAAATTATTCATTTATCAAAGTTCCATGTAATCTCTTAAGATCTGGTTATATTAAGGGAGGATTTATTAGAATCCTACAATGTAGGTAGTTTTAAGAGTTACAAGTTTTGGCTACATTCAGTAGAAGATAATTGGCCACCTGTGTTTTGGAATGAAACCAAATTCTCATCATGAGTCAGGAAATTGATAAGACTTTTACACAATGCTTCTTCTCTAAACTCCACACACCTCTAGTAAGTAAGATAAGAAAGTGCGTAGCAAGCTCGTGCTACATGTAATGGAACTATGAACATATTCGTGGTCCATCTTACACTCCTTAATTTTACTGTCTTGATCAGCGTCTCACATGTCGAATCTATCAAACTCTTGATCTTTTGGTACAATACTGGCTGATCAATATGAAACACGGTTACAAGATCAACTTCTTCAAAAAAATTCCTCATCAAAATCCTTAGTTAAAATTGTGTTTGTGAAACAAAGAGAGCAAAAAGTAAGGTTCTCATTGGCATTGTTTTCTATCTTGTCCTTGAGTAAGTGCAACTCCTGATCGATAGTCTCTTTAATTCCATTCCAATTCCACCGGTGCAAGTCTTTTCCATTCCAATTCCACCGGTGCATGCAAGACGTTGAATATCTTCATGAGCAGCAATTGTATCCTCTAAAAACGAACAGGAATTTAAGCCTAAACTATATTAGATTTGTTGCATAGGATGACACAATCATGATGCGGTTCGTTGGGTTTTAAACTAAACTAAAACCGCAACCGCAACCGCAATCAAAAGGTGCATGTTTAAAAAGTAAGAACCAAAACCGAAACTAACATCATAGGTTTCGGTATTTATTTGTATGGTATCGATTTCGGTTTCGGTTTCGGTTTTGAATTAAAGAGTTATTGAAATTTAAACAACAGCTCAGAATATCTTCAATTTAAGGGCTTAATTGGTAGCTTATATTTTTTTACTAAAGATTAATTGGTAGCTTTGTGCATGTGATATCCGCTTCAGTTAAAAAAACCCTCAAGATTATTTGATCCTCTGCTCTGTCTCTGCTAGTTGGGACTGAAATCGTTTGTTTTTTACTTGTTTTTTGACTTGCCCTACTGGACTAGTTTGTATGGCTTATTGGACTTTTGTAAATTGTATGTGGCTGTTAGGATGGATTTGAGGGCCAACCCAGTGTAGCTTCTATATTTTACATACGCATTACTGTTGTACTTACATAAACATTTTTATAAAATTTGATATGAATGTATAATTTTTTTTTTTTTAATGTTATGTTTTGATAAAAATAAAATTTGAGTTCATCTCACGTAATACTAACTACCAATGGAGTTTAAAAGATTTTACATGTAAAATTATAACAATATACTTGTAAATTCAATATCGAACTGTTTACTTATGAAAAATCCTTATATTTTTTTTATAATAAAATAATCTAATTTTGAGTTAATCTGACATCATCCTTTGGCACATGCCGCACATCATCCTCTTTTATAAATCTATACTATTACTATCTATACTATTATATAAATTCCGGAACATTAAAAGTTTTGGTACTTGTTTTTTGGTACCAGTTTTTTGGTACTTCGTGAATTTACTTATTTACCCTTTATTAAAAAGAAAAATAAATATATGATATTTATACTTTTAAAACACCTATAATAAATAATAACATAATATAATTAATGGTAAGTAGTCGCTTGTCTTTTTCCACATTTATTTTTAATTGAAGATATTACCTTTTTATAAACACCTAAAAACATCAATGTATCTTCCAATCATTAATATTTCATTTCGAATTAAAACATGTTACCTTTTTAATTTAAAACTAATCTTCATTAATATTTTCTTTCGAATTAAAACACACCTTTTTAATTTAAAACTAATTTTACAATCATTAATATATACCCGAAAATATCACACCATATTTTTCAATTGTTAATAAAATATATTAAAAATCTGCATACGTTGTTTATAATAAAGAAACATTAGTATAATCCGTAAATATGAGCATGTGATATTTATACTTTTAAAACACCTATAATAAATAATAACATAGATGGTAAGCAGTCGCTTGCCTTTTTTCACATTTTCTTTTAATTGAAGATATTACCTTTTTATAAACACCTAAAAACATCAATGTATCTTCCAATCATTAATATTTCCTTTCGAATTAAAACACATTACAATTTTAATTTAAAACTAATCTTCATTAATATTTTACTATTATATAATTCCAGAACATTAAAAGTTTTGGTACCAGTTTTTTAGTAATTCGTGAATTTACTTATTTACCCTTTATTAAAAAGAAAAATAAATATATGATATTTATACTTTTAAAACACCTATAATAAATAATAAATAATAACATAATATAATTAATGGTAAGTAGTCGCTTGCCTTTTTCCACATTTACTTTTAATTGAAGATATTACCTTTTTATAAACACCTAAAAACATCAATGTATCTTCCAATCATTAATATTTCCTTTCGAATTAAAACATGTTACCTTTTTAATTTAAAACTAATCTTCATTAATATTTTCTTTCGAATTAAAACACGTTACCTTTTTAATTTAAAACTAATTTTACAATCATTATTATATACCCGAAAATATCACACCATATTTTTCAATTGTTAATAAAATATATTAAAAATCTGCATACGTTGTTTATAATAAAGAAACATTAGTATAATCCGTAAATATGAGCATGTGATATTTATACTTTTAAAACACCTATAATAAATAATAACATAATATATAATTAATGGTAAGTAGTCGCTTCCCTTTTTTCACATTTACTTTTAATTGAAGATATTACCTTTTTATAAACACCTAAAAACATCAATGTATTTTCCAATCATTAATATTTCCTTTCGAATTAAAACACATTACCTTTTTAATTTAAAACTAATCTTCATTAATATTTTACTATTATACAATTTCGGAACATTAAAAGTTTTGGTACCAGTTTTTTGGTAATTCGTGAATTTACTTATTTACCCTTTATTAAAAAGAAAAATAAATATATGATATTTATACTTTTAAAACACCTATAATAAATAATAACATAATATAATTAATGGTAATTAGTCGCTTGCCTTTTTCCACATTTACTTTTAATTGAAGATATTACCTTTTTATAAACACCTAAAAACATCAATGTATCTTCCAATCATTAATATTTCCTTTCGAATTAAAACACGTTACCTTTTTAATTTAAAACTAATCTTCATTAATATTTTCTTTCGAATTAAAACACGTTACCTTTTTAATTTAAAACTAATTTTACAATCATTAATATATACCCAAAAAAATCACACCATATTATTCAATTGTTAATAAAATATATTAAAAATCTGCATACGTTGTTTATAATAAAAAAACATTAGTATAATCCGTAAATATGAGTATATTAAAATTATATTAAATTAAAATTAATTAATCTATACTATTATATAAAAGCAGAAACATTAAAAGTTTGGTTCAACGGTACCTATTGAATTTACCTAATTACCCTTATTCAATTACAGATTTACTAACTAATCAATTTCTTTTTTCAGGTTACACATAATAGAATATCTTTTACATTTTATCTAACTAAAATTTCTCCTTTTTAAAAATACTACGAGCAATTTTGTTCAATAAAATAACATAATTATATATAATTACTATTAACTAATCAATTACCTTTTTCAGTCAAAACACATTACCTTTTATCTTTTCTCTAACTAAAATCTCTCTTTTTCCAATTATATCATGGACGATTACCTTTTTCAGCAAAACACGTTACCTTTTTTCTTTTTTCATACTAAAACCTCCATTTTTCTAATTATATTACAGGCGTTTCTATTTAATAAAAATAATAATATAATACTAATAATTAACCAATTACCTTTTCATCTAAAAATAACATAATGATATATAATTATTATTAACTAATCAATTACCTTTTTCAGTCAAAACACGTTACATTTCCTCTTTTCTCTAACTAAAATCTCTTTTTTTTCAAATTATATCATGGACGGTTACCTTTTTTCAGCAAAACACGTTACCTTTTTTCTTTCTTCTTACTAAAACCTCCATTTTTCTAATTATATTATAGGCATTTCTATTTAATACAAATAAAATAATAATATTATAATACTAATAATTAACCGATTACCTTTTCAACTAAAATACATCATCTTTTCTATTTTTTTCTAATTAAATTCCCTTTTTTTCTAGAAATATAACAGGTAGTGTTAATTTCTCATTTTCTAAAAACTATGAACAATTTTATTTCGTAAAATAACATAATTAAATTATAATTACTATAAACTAATCAGTTACTTTTTTCACATAAATCATGCACGTTACTTTTCTATTTTCTCTAACTACAATCTCTTTTTTTTCAATTATATCACGGGCGATTCTATTTAATAAAATAAACTAATAATATTATAATATTATTAATTAACCGATTACCTTTTTCAGCTAAAACACATCATCTTTTCTATATTTTCTAACTAAAATCCCTTTTATAATAGAAATACAACAGACAATATTATTTCTCATTTTCTGAAAACATTACGAGCAATTGTATTTAGTAAAATAACGTATAATTACTATAAACTAATCAATTACCTTTTTCACCTAGAACATATAACTTTTTAAATTTTCACTAATTAATTTCTCTATTTTTCTATTCATACCACGAGCATTCTATTTAATAAAATGAAGTAATAATTTTATAATTAATAATAATTAATTGATTATTCTTTTTAACTAAAACCTATCATCTTTTCTATATTTTCTAACTAAATCCCTCATTTTCTAGAATTATCACTAATAATATTTATATACTTATTATCAAATCATCTCATATAAAAAAGTAAGACTCCAAAATTCTTGTATTAAAAAAATTAATTTAATTAATGAATTTTTTTATATCACGGGGTTTAGGCTAGTAATTATATAATACCCGAAACATTAAAAAATTTTGTACCTATTTTTTGGTATATGTTTTTTGGTATTTCGTGAATTTACTTATTTACCCTTCATTATAAATAAAAATAAATATGATATCTATACTATTAAAACACCCAAAATAAATAATAACATAATACAATTAAAGGTAATTAGTCGATTGCCTTTTTCACATTTACTTTTAGTTGAAGATATTACCTTTTATATACACCTAAAAACCTCAATCATATCATATTTTCCAATCAATTCATATCTAGCAATAATTAATATATACCCAAAAATATCACATCATATCATATAATCATAACAAAATATAATAGAAATTCGTATTACGAATAATGACAATTAAATTTTTAGTAAAAATTCAGAATCATTAGATCTAATTATTAAATATATTATATGATTAAATTAATTTACTAAAATTTCAAGTTTCAAATTTTATCAACGACATATTTATTTTAAATTTTATAATTTAAGTTTTAAACCATGTATATCATTAATTAAATATTAAATTATTAATATTAAAAATAAAATAAAATATTTTAAATAATGATTATATAAAAATATAATTATAACATAAAATAAAATTTATTACATATCAACAAAAATCTGTGCATCGCACGGGTTATAAGCTAGTGATAAGTGGATTTTATATCCACTTGGAACATTCTAAATCGGCTTAAATTGATTGTTTTGACCTCAAGATTGTGGTAGTTTTGATGTGTTTGTTTAATTGTGCAGGGTTGGAATAATGTTGGTTAAGATCGTTGTTTCCGTTACTTTTGGAGTTGGATTCGGGCTTAATAATATAGAATGGAGTCTTGTTATGGTTCACCATGAGGATTCCAAGCATAGAGGATTGAAAGTGGAAGAGAACGCAAAAAGAACGGGAGCAAACGGAGCAAAAACGAAGGAGAAAAAGCTAAAAAACGAAGGAGAAAAAAACGTGACCAGAAGTAGCCTGGGCAGACTGCGCCGTTCTTGAGCAGTCTGCGCCAGGGAGCAGATTTTGCTTGAGCACACTGCGCCAATTCTTGAGCAAAGTGCTCGGGGTCGTGCTGATTTTCCAGTTTTGCCCTTATTCGATCTGAAATTGTATTTTAAGTGTTTTTTGACACAAAAATCGAATTCTAGTTGTATTTAAGGTATTTTTCTTATTGGGCAAGAGTAGGAAAAAGCCTATATCAACATCCAACCCTTGTAATCATAATACAGACGTTACGTAATATAACCTAGTTTTTGTGAGGAGAGGAAAGGAGAGAAGGAATTCTTCCAAGCTAGTGACAAGCAAGGATTATTCTTGAAACCTTGTATTCTTCTATTGTGTGGATTTAATTCTAAACCTTATTCCTTCATCCTTCTTCTATATTTTTACTTGTTTGTTTTAGAATTATGTTTTCCATTGAACCCATGATGGCAATTAGGTCAATTATGGGCTAATTCGTTATCATGGGGTTTTAATGGATATTGCTATGGATTCTAGTAATTGAGTGTTAATTATGCCTTGGTGTGTGATTGACTGTATTGATTGCCTAGTATGTTATGCTTATTCGTTATAAGTGCGTCGCGAACACTTGTAATTGTTTGTTTAATCCTAGTGAATGCGAAAGTGGATCTAGGGTTTAGAACAATTCATGCTAGCATAGGTTTTTGCATGTGAAGAACATATATTAATTTGTGATGTAATTCTAACCGTCTTGCATCGACTATGTGGTTTAATGGGTGCTTGATTTTCAACCGGTATGTGTTCAATTGCTATAGACATATAGGGACTACACATATTTGGTGACTACTTGACTTCTATCAATTGTGGATGATCAGTAGGATGGTATATGCACAACGAAAGTTGGTGTGTATCAGTTTAGTGCATCTAATCAGTAATCAACTCTGTCACATGCTAGGCTAAAGGGCATAAGATTCTAGATGAAGTAGTAAATGAAATTGAAATCCCATGTTTGTTTATTATATAGTTAAAGTTAAGTTATTTCCTCGTAATTGGCTTAGTTGGTAATTAATCTTTAGTAAATCAAAACCAAAATTGTGATTGTCTTAGCAGTGAGTGTAAATCATAAGCTGGTGCATAAGTGAACATAACAAACAATTTGAGTCTCTGTGGGAACGAATCCTATTTACTCTATATTACTTGTTGACCACGTTCTCTTGCGTGAATAAGTGCGAACAGCTAGTATTATATAAAAGCCGAAACATTAAAAGTTTTGGTACCAATTTTTTGATACTAAGTGAATTTACTTATTTACCCATCATTATAAAGAAAAATATATATGATATCTATACTATTAAAACTCCTAAAATAAATCATAATATAATTAATTATAAGTAGTCGATTGCCTTTTTTCACATTTACTTTTAACTAAATATATTACCTTTTACAACACCTACTAATCTTATAATCATTAATATATACGCGAACATAATATAATTAATGGTAAGTACTTTTTTATATTTACTTTTAATTGAATATATTACCTTTTACAACACCTACTAATCTTATAATCATTAATATATACTCGAACATAATATAATTAATGGTAAGTACTTTTTTATATTTACTTTTAATTGAAAATATTACATTTTATAAACACCTACTAATCTTACAATCATTAATATATACCCGAACATATCACATCATATTTTTCAATTATTAATAAAATATATTAAAAATCTATATACGTTGTTTATAAAAACATCAATCATATCATATCTTACAATCATTAATATTTGCTTTCAAATTAAATCTATCTATACTATTATATAAAAGCCGAAAAATTAAAAGTTTTGGTACCGATTTTCGGTACTAAGTGAATTTACTTATTTACCATTCATTATAAAGAAAAATATATATGATATCTATATTATTAAAACTCCTAAAATAAATAATAACATAATATAATTAATGGTAAGTAGTCGATTGCCTTTTTTCACAATTACTTTTAACTGAAGATATTACCTTTTATAACACCTAAGTAGTCGATTGCCTTTTTTCACATTTACTTTTAATTGAAGATATTACCTTTTATAAACCTACTAATCTTATAATCATTAATATATACCCGAACATAATATAATTAATTATAAGTAGTCGATTGCCTTTTTCACATTTACTTTTAGTTGATGATATTACCTTTTATAAACACCTACTAATCTGATAATTATTAATATATACCCGAAAATATCACATCTTATTTCAATTATTAATAAAATATATTAAAAATCTGTATACGTTGTTTATAAAAACATCAATCATATCATATCTTACAACCATTAATATTTTTTTTTCAAATTAAAACATGTTACCTTTTTAATTTAAAACTAATCTTACAATCATTAATACATACCCGAAAATATTACATCATATTTTTAAATTATTAATAAAATATATTTAAAATATGTATACATTGTTTATAATAACAAAACATTAGTATAATCCGTAAACATGAGTTTTGGTACCAGTTTTTTGGTACTAAGTGAATTTACTTAGTTACCCTTCATTATAAAAAAAATATATATGATATCTATACTATTAAAACTCCTAAAATAAATAATAATATAATTAATGGTAAGTAGTCGATTGTCTTTTTTCACATTTACTTTTAATTGAAGATATTTACATTTTATAAACACCTACTAATATTACAATCATTAATATATACCCGAACATATTATAATTAATGGTAAGTAGTCGATTGCCCTTTTTCACATTTACTTTTAATTGAAGATATTACCTTTTACAAACACCTACTAATCTTACAATCATTAATATATACCCGAAAATATCACATCATATTTTTTAATTATTAATAAAATATATTAAAAATCTGTATACGTTGTTTATAATACCGAAACAATAGTATAATCCGTAAACATTAGTATATTAAATTATGTTAAATTAAAATTAATTAATTATATAATAGCGGCAACATTAAAAATTAAAATTAAAATTAATTAATTATATAATATTCTAAATTTTATAAATTTTGGTACCCTTTTTTTTGGTATATATTTTTTGATATTTTGTGAATTTACTTATTTACCCTTCATTATAAAAATATATATAAGATATCTATATTAAAACACCTAAAATAAATAATAACATAATATAATTAAAGGTAATTAGTCGATTGCTTTTTTCACATTTAATTTTAGTTGAAGATATTACCTTTTATAAACACCTAGAAACATCATTTATATCATATCGTCCAATCATATCATATCTAGAAATAATCAATATATATCCAAAAATATCACATCATATCTTCTAATCACTAACAAAATCGATCTATACCATTATATTAAAGCCGAAACATTATAAGTTTGGTCGGTTCGGTCAGTAAGGTACCTGTTGATTTTACTAATTTACTCTTACTCAATTACAATTACAGATAAAATCCATTATACTAACTAATCAATTTCCTTTTTCAGGTTAAATATATTATATTTTCTGTTTTTCAATAACTAAATAATTTTTTTCAGGTAAAATACAATATCTTTTATATTTTATTTAACTAAAATTTCTTCTTTATTAATCAATTCCCTTCTTAGATTAAACATATTACCTTTTATATTTTTCAATAACTAAATAATTTCATTTTTCAGGTAAAATACCATATTTTTTACATTTTATCTAACTAAAATTTCTCTTTTTTTAAAAATACTACGAACAATTTTGTTTAATAAAATAATATAATTATATTACAATTACTATTAACTAATCAATTACCTTTTTCAGCCAAAACACATTACCTTTTCTCTTTTATCTAAATAAAATACCTTTTTTCCAATTATATCATGGACGGTTACCTTTTTTGGCCAAAACACGTAACCTTTTTTCTTTTCTCATAATAAAACCTTTCTTTTTCTGATTATATCACGAGTGTTTCTATTTTATAAAAATAAAATAATATTATTATAATACTAATAATTATATCACGAGCGTTTCTATTTTATAAAGATAATAATACTAATAATTAAAACACGTAACCTTTTTTCTTTTCTCATATTAAAACCTTTCTTTTTCTGATTATATCACGAGCGTTTCTATTTTTTAAAAATAAAATAATAATATTATAATACTAATAATTAACTAATAACCTTTTTAGCTAAAATGTATCATCTTTTCTATTTTTCTAATTAAATTTCCTTTTTCCAAGAAATATCACGGGCGACATTAATTTCTCATTTTTTTAAAGACTATGAGCAATTTTATTTAGTAAAATAACATAATTAAATTATAATTACTATAAACTAATCAATTACCTTTTCCACATAAATCGTATAATCTTTTTAATTTTCACGTTACGTTTCTATTTCTCTAGCTAAAATGTCTCTTTTTCCAATTATATCACCTGCGGTTCTATTTAATACTATAAACTAATAATATTCTAATATTAATGATTAACTGATTACCTTTTTCAGCTAAAACGTATCATCTTTTATATATTTTCTAACTAAAATCCCTCTTTTAATAGAAATATCACGTACAATATTAATTTCTTCTTTTCAAAAAACATTACGAGCAAGTGTATTTAGTAAAATAACGTAATTAAATTATAAATACTATAAACTAATCAATTATCTTTTTTTACCTAGAACATGTTACTTTTTTAACTTTTTCTAACTAAATCCTCTCTTTTTCTAATCATATCACGGGCATTATATTTAATAAAATAAAATAATTATTTTATAATTACTAATAATTAACCAATTACTTTTTTCAAATAAAATCTATTATCTTTTCTAAATTTTCTGACTAAAATCTCTCCATTTCTAGAAATATCATGAATAACATTTATATAATTATTATCAAATCATCTCATATAAAAATTTAAGTCTCCAAAATTAATGTTTTAAAAAATTAATTTAAATTAATGAAAAAAATTCATATAATATTTGAAAAAATCCGTGCATCGTACGGGTTTTAAGCTAGTATATTATTAAAATATGTTCAGTATTATTCGATTTAATCAGTTTGTCATTAAAATAATGATACAACAATAATTTAAACAAAATTGAATGAAAATAATGAATTATAAGGTTTATAAATTCAATTAAAAGAAACAGATTACAATTTTAGCAATTTTTCATTTTAATATTAAATAATATTGTTATGAGATCAAAAGCAAGACACTTGAGTTAATTTAATTTATATATACAAACATTTTGGGTGATGGCCCTTTCTATCACAATTTTAATGAAAATGGTCCAAAATATCACAATTATGAAAAATGACCATTTTTATCACATAAAAACGCATCTTTTACATGCGTTTTCTAAAAACGCATATTGATAATGCGTTACTCTTTAATTTACAAACAGATAACTTATTCTTTTTTTGAAAACGCATAAGAAACATGCGTTTCTGTAGAATTATAAAAATTGAAACGAATCTTCTAAATGCGTTTTTAAAGATTCTAGAATTTGCCCACCAGCCCACAAAGCCCACTAAGTTGGAGGCCCGATAATTAAACATGGCTTTTCAGTTTTTTTACATAAACGTGTCATAATTTTTCGTTTTGTTGTGATAAATAGGGCCATTTTTTCAATAGTGATATTTTGGACATTTTAACTCTAAATTGTGATTAAAAAGGCCATTTCTCACAAATTTCACTGTATATATTTTGTCCTGCGGTAATACCCTAAAACGGAAAGGAGAAAATGGGTGAATGCAATTTTTTACTAAAAATATATACGATCGAAAATAGGTGTTCTCGTTCTGATTAAAAAAATAAATAAATAGAAAATGAGTATTCTTGCATGGTTCTCGATGGGTGGTAAAAAAATGGGAATTTTATTGACATTGCTGCAAACTTTTGGATACCTAAAAAGACCCCTGTTAGGTCGATATCGTATCGTGAATTCGTGATACTAATGCTGGTGCAAAGGTGAGTATGCTCAAGAATGAGTTTGGTTTCTGAAGAATTGATCTTCTGAAATCACATTTTTCCTAGGAAGAAATTATAAGCATTTTATCAATATCGTGCCCTGCATGTTATAAATTCTCATGATACATTGACCTGGCATTACAACCAATCGGGACTTTGTACGATAAAAAATGGGTACTAGAGCGCTATCCATAAATTTGGTCAAGGTCAAGCTTCTTTCCTCATAGGGTCCTTCTAAATAGTTGAGAACTAGAATATCTCCGTATTATTTTGTGGAAAATTTGGTCTCGCCGCAACGAGTTCATACATGCATGAAAATTTTGTGGAAATCTGGACTCAAGATACTCTTCTCTTAAATTCGTCATTTGATTTTTTATCGAGGCACCAGGATCTACAAGAAATGGCATGTCGATGCCAGTGTGAATGAAAGTAGTATGTGTGTATTGGATTAGGAGTGGTTTTACACTATCGTCTTAGTAGGGTATGTTTGGGGTCTTCAGCTACTCCCCTCACTTCCACTTTATAATCCCATGTAGCCGAAGGCAGTTCCATTCTTCAAGGTATGCTTATGAATTGTATGGGTTACAAAGATATTGAAATCCATTTAGATTGTTTGAGAATTGCAAAGACATCAACAACATGCATCATAGCCCAAAGAGTTTGATTGTACTTATTCTTGGCTTTTGCCTTAATGAAATTGATGTTCATGTTCTGTTTTGTTTTTTTTAAAAAGTCTATTAAATTGTCGGCAGGCAGCAAGTTGCCAACTTACGAAGTGTGAAGACATGTTTTGAAGAGGTCTTTTTCAAAGGACATGTTTTTAAAAGTTTTTTAGCCACGAAACTGGTAATTTTGAAGATGAGACCTTAGCAAATGAACCTCAAATGAGTCTGACTTGAGTCAATGCATCACCCTCAATAACACGCCATTGTCATTGTTTTTTAATCGTGGTAACTGTATACTACGCAAATTTATTTATCATAGTATTAGTCCCTCCTTGTATATAAATTTTGAAACTGAAATTTGTTCAACTTTGATCACAAATTCTATATTACTAGTTCATAATTTTATGAATTTAAAAATAGATAAAATAGTAAATCATGTTACAATATGGATATCTCTAGAATTTTCATGTGTGGACTCCTAAAACTTTTGGCCTTTCAAGTCTTTGTAACTTAAGACTTTTGACTTTCTAGATCCTTGTAACTTATACCTTGAAAGTCTATAAATAGACACCTTGTTCCAACTTGTGATATATGCTTCAAAGTAATATACTTTCACTTCTTGATCTCTCTCTAAATACCTATTATATATTATTAGTTATAATATATTTACAACACGTTATCAGCACGACTAGCTCTTTTGCTACATCAATACGATGGTGGACCTTATATCCATGAAGAGGACTGACTAGAGGAAGTGGTTGATTGTTTAAGGTGCGTTAAGAGGCACAAGTTATTCTTATGATCATCGACTAAAGGTTCTTTCTTGCTCATTTCAAATTTTAAAGTGAGATATCCAAAGAGAATTAGTCAATATTTATTTTAAGATTAAAAGGTACGCATCCCCTTTATTGTCCTCTTTTTTTTCATTGCATTGTGCTAAATATGTGTTTGTATGAGTTACGCTAATTTACATTTTTCGTAAAAATTATATTAAATTTGTTTTACATCGAAATCAATATGTTTAGATGTTTCGGAAATATTCTCTTGATTTTCTACAACTTTGATTGTTTAGCATTTTGAGATTCCACATGTAAATTTGTGAAATTTTGCCGTATGTATAAGTAGTTGGTATGATTTCAGTGATATGACACTGTGACCTTATACGTTCTTATAAAATTAAAATTACATTTGAAAATAATGTGCAATATCAATTCGGAAAGATCTTCTCGAGACCTTTAAATTCTAATCAAAATTTATTGCCCTCTAGCAAGATTACTATCTCTATAAGTTTAAATTGAAATCTGATCATGGGCTAATTTGTATTGTGTTGCTGCAGCCCGTGTTTTATTTAATTATGATATCGTCGCATCTTTGGTTTTCATGTGCTTTAGCATCTTGGAAAGATTATTAAATTATCTACAACTTTCATGTTTTGCATCTTTGTAATAACCCAAATTTCTGTACTCGAGAAAAATTTTCACTTTTGGGATGAATAGTGATTTACATGAATGAATAGTGAAATTATGGATGAATAGTGATTTTGAGGAACAAGAAAATTTTTCATGTCACCCTATGTACGAGATAGGAAATGGATATTTCGAAGTTATATTAGTAATCTACGAGGTAAATAAGTGTATGCAAACGCGATCGGAATTCAGAAAATCCAAAGTTTATTTTTATGGAATATTTGACCGGGCAGTGAGGAGCATTTCAATGCGACCAAGAGAAGTGATATATTTAATTCGAGGATTCGAGGATTTTATAATTTATTATTTTATTTAAGGTGATTTGAGGATTTAGAACGAAAACTCCTGAGTTAGTATAACGAACGTTCTAGGAATCGCTAGAACTTTGCAACGAGATTAAGCGATTAAGCGAACGAATTATGGATTGAACACGTAACGAGATTAGAAACCATGCATGATCATCTAGGATTTATTATTATTAGGATTGGTGGAAAAAGAAAACAAAGAAAAGAAAAAAAAAGGAAGAAATGAGGTGGATGGACAAGAGCAAGATAACAATGCTACACATCACCATTTCTCTCATGCACCACAACCACTTGACACTTGTAATTAGAGGTGTATTAGCAGCCCTTGCACATCAAAATATCACACAAATTCAATCACCAACTAGTCAAAGTAGATCAAAAGCAAAAGAAAGCCAATAACACCATTTTCTTTACAAAATTCTGCTCCTTTTAGCAAAACCATCGGGCCACTTCCAGCCACTCAAATTTGATGAACTATATCTCAAAAGAAAGCCATTGAAGAGTAGAAGGTGTGGTAAAAATTTGAGAACTAAACTCCTATTTTTCGATTTTATATGAATTTTACAAGATGATGATGAATAGTGGTGAATAGTGACTAACTATCTTTCTTGTTTTATATCTTTGTATTATGGCTTCCTAAGGATCCTTTGAGCAAGGTTTAAGAGTTGTGAGACTTTAATAGCATCTCTAAGCTTCATATCAAGGTAAAACCCTAACCCATTATATGAGTTTTAGATGTAGTTTTGATGTTATATAAAGATGAGATCATGATTAAGTGATTTAGTAGTTGTTTGGATTTATATAATGTGTAAAATGTTGGATGTTGGATTGGAGCCACACCACTGACCTTAGAGGTATATAATGGGTGTTTGTTGATGTTAAGGATGGATGGTAGGCCTTGGTGATTGGTTTGGAGTGATTGTAAAATGGAAACGACCGAGTTATAGCCGTCGTAATGTCGAATTTTTGTTAGCCCTTAACAACAGTTAAGACCGAGACCATAAATTCATTTTTAGAAGCACCACTGACTATGATTATGTAGGTATGGATGTCTAGTTTATTTTTCCGCAAGAATCGAGTTAAAAGAGTTTACGGTTTAAGAGTTATGCTAGTTTTAGTGAAAGTGGTTCAAGAGATTTTATCGCAGAAATGTAAGTACTTTGATGCTAAGTTCAAGACCCTTAATAGTCGAATTAAAATGTGAAAAATTGTGATAAAATGTCATGAACAGTTAGCAAGAAGTGTGCGAATGTTTCGAGTTAAAAATTTTATTTTCCGATTTTATAAAAATGCGTCAGCCGAGGTTGCGCAAGTGAAAAAGCCTTTTAGGGGATGAAATAATTCACTAAATTCACCATTGCCCTATTTTGTAAATTACGAAAAATGGGTCTTCTGACCAGAGCCAAATCTTGATCTAGTTACCTTCTAGACATTCTCTAGATCGTGTGCGTGAAAACGGTGCATCATTTGGGTTAACGGTTATCGAGTTATGAAGGTTTTAGTAGAAGTGGTGCAAATAGTAAAAATCTGCAGTTGACCCAACTTCAAAAATACATTTCACATATCTAGACCATGTTTTCGAATCAAGATTTTTATGATAAATATTACAAATACAAAAGAAGATTTTAGAAGTAGTTTCGTATTTAAATACACTTCCAGTGATTTATTAAAAGTGTTGGAGTGCGAGTCGAGGAATAGTAATTTTCAGGAAAGTCAACTCTAGAGGTACTACTTTGACCAATTGTTTTGGCTAAGTTAAAAGAGGAATTTCGAGTAGACTAAAAACTTGCTAAGAATTATCAAGGCAATACATTGGTGTAAAGAACGAGGTTATAGAGGGTTAAGTATAACTTGAATTTGAGGAACGCTTTCGGACTAAACTTGTAACTTAAGTGTTTATCAATTAGCATGGACTTAGTACGAGTCTAGAGGGACCCCTTCGCACCTTGTTTGTGATTATCTAAAGTCTCTGAGCATTGAGTTATAAGTGGATTGTATAGGGGATTAATCGCGTGTTTTCTTGACTTTGTTTAGATTGTCGGATTCCACTACGAGCCCCTGCTACATCCAGCGTACCAAGCAAGTTTACTAGTACTTACTCTATTGTTCAGAGTATTTATATATTTTAAATGGATAAGTATGTTAATTAAGTTTTCAAAACACAAATGCAAGTATTCTATCTAGTTGTTTATACCGGATTTTTATTCATACAATTTACATGCATATATATATATATATTTTGTTGAGCTGTCATCCAGATATTATTACTCGAGGTGTTCAAATTAATTTCATGAGTTGGTCCATATTATTGGGACGTTTATCGAGATACATCATTCATACTCGCAGAGGAGATGATAGAGATATATTACATAATATCTTCTTACTATATATTAATTGATATTTAAGAGTGGAGTTATATATATAGAGTAAGTCGAGGATACTGACATGGGTTACCTCATTCTTAATCCATAGTCAGAACAGTTTTTCATAAATATTTCCTCTACTCATTCGAGAGGAAAACCAAATATTGGAGGTGTTTATCGTTCATTTTTTCTGAACGATATTGGAGTAATATTTTATTGAGAAGTAAATAAAGGTACACGTGTTCTTTTACCGTGATGCATAAGCGAATTATTGTTGAAGGTGATCGAAGATTCCGATACATTATATTCTGGACTAGAGGTGACAAAAGTGACCGAAGTTACGTGCCGATCCAATTGAGGAGTATTTAGGGTGTGTTCGAGACGTCGGCTCATCCTTCTATCGATAGAAAATGAGGCGGGACAATGGACTGATCATCCATTACTTGAGGAGGCGTTCGAGAATAAATCCCATCCGAGCAGTTGTTAAATTTTCTTCATTCAAATCAAATTGAGTAGTTCCGAGAAGTTATTGAATTATAGAAGTTGTTAAAATATATTTATTCCTTCCTATGAGTAGTATTCTGAGATTGAAAAGCACTTGTGAGACAATTTCTTTTCAAAAAGAGTATATTTTTTTTGTGAACGAGTTTTTATAAAATGATGAAAACATACTTTCGAGCGAGTTGTTGTGGCTTCATTGATGTCTATATACTTGTTGGGCATTCTTTTTGCTCATTCTTGCTATTTAAATATTATTAAACAGCGGCGTCCAGAGCTGGTACTAGTGCAGGGAACTGAGATAAAGGGAGGGGAAAATCAACTAATTCAGTGCAGTAGCCTTGTAGTATCTGAGGAGGCAAGCTGGGAAGTAGTTGTTAATGCTCTAGTATCTAGTATTTTTGAGTTGTAATATTATTTCAGAGATTCTGGGAAGTGAACTTGATATGTAAACACTTTTGGATTAGTAAGTACTTGTTCTAAGACTATAACATGTGGAGTAGATTATGGTGTTTATTATTATTACTGTTGTAGATTAAATTGTGAGCAGGTGATTAAATATCCTGCAAGGGTATGGTTAAGGTTGTGACGACCCGGATTCCTGGTAAGGGATTGGGGGTGTTACAGAAATGGTATTAGAGCGGTAGGTTATAAACCTTAGAACAAGAGTAGAAGGAGTTATGACTATATAAGAGAGAGTTTAGAAGCCATGGAACCGATAGGTAATATATGTTGTAGGACCTCAAGGAGTAGTTGGGGTAGAGGCATGATGGCCAATACCAATAGTAGAATCAGTTGGATCGAGAAAAATGCGTATCCATGATTTATTTAATGAGTTAGTTTTTTTTATATATGTGAGTATATAGAGTTATGTATACATAAATATACATATATATATATATATATATATATATATATGGATGCGTACATATATATGTATATATATGCATATGTACATATATATATTGTTTTGTTTTCATAATAAATATTTCATGGGTACGTAGTTTTGTTGAACGAAATGATTTTTTTAGGAAAATGCCACCAAGGAGAGACAGAACTAACCCCAAGGAAGGTGAGGCTTCTACGGGAGGGAATAACAACCAAGGAAATAACCAGAATGACAACCAGGACAATCAAGGACTTAACCAACTAGTAGATTTGTTAAGGCAAACCATAGAACGTGGCCAACAGGGTCCTATACCTAATGTGGTAAACCAAACTGCAGCAGCTTTCAAGGCTTTTAAGTCAATACAACCACCTGAGTTTAAAGGGTTTGGTGAACCAGTCGAGGCTAGATCGTGGTTGAAAGAGATGGAGAAATCCTTTAAGATTATAGGAGTGGAAGAAGAGCAGAAGACGACCTTTGCCACATATTTGTTGAAGGAAGAGGCGAACTATTGGTGGGAGTCTAAGGAAGCCATGGAACCTGCAGGGATAGTAACTTGGGAAAGGTTCACTGAGTTGTTTTTGGAGAAGTATTTCCCTGAGCATATGGATAATAAGATGGAGATAAAGTTCTTGGAACTGAGGCAGAATAATAGGACAGTTGCTGAGTATGAAAAGGAGTTTACAGAGCTATCTAGGTTCGTGCCACATTTCGTAGATACTGATAAGAAGAAGGCGAGGAGGTTTCAGCATGGACTGAAACCGTGGATACAAACTAGGGTGGCTGCTTTTGAGCTGACTGAGTATGTTAAGGTGGTGAATAAGGCGGAAGTAATAGAAGCATGAAGTAATTTTGATCCAAAGGAAAAGGAAGGGAAGAAAAGAAAAGCGGAGAGTTGGGGAGGATACCCGACTAGTGGGACATTTCAGAACCAACATAGTAAGAGGCCCGGGTTTCAGTCTGCAAGATTTGGAGGATTTAACCAAGCAGAAAGTGTGAATAGTGTACAAGTAGGACAACAGGGAAATGAGAGCCAGTTTAGGCAGCCAAGACCACCACTACCAGGCTGTGAGTTGTGTGGAAAGAAGCATCCTGGAGCATGTGCACAAGGTAGGTGTCATAACTGTGGTCAAGAGGGGCATCAACGAATGAATTGTCCTAGAAAGGGAATAGTCTGCTACAAATGTGGAAAGGAGGGTCACATTTCTAGAGATTGTAAAGCGCTAGCAACGGGACCCGCGGCATCCCAACAAAGCAGTGGAGTTAATAGCAACCAATCAACCGATAGGATTTTTAACATGACATTGGTCGAGGGCATAAAGGATATGGACGAGATAGCAGGTACACGTTTATTTAATATCATAAATACGTATATACATGATGAGCTAGTATGAAAATAGAGGTGTGTTAAAGAATGGAAGAGGAGTATCGGAGACTGAATAGACGATATAGCATGAGAGATTATAAACGAGTTGTGAGAGAATAAAACTGGTAAAAGTGATGAGAGGATATTGGAGAGTAGAGTACGAAATAAGCAACCTTAGTTATTGCCTACGTTGATTCCGAGGACGGAATCCTTTTAAGGAGGAAAGACTGTAATAACCCAAATTTCTATACTTGAGAAAAAAATTCCATTTTTGGGATGAATAGTGATTTACATGAATGAATAGTGAAATTATGGATGAATAGTGATTTTGAGGACCAAGAAAATTTTTCATGTCACCCTATGTACGAGATAGGAAATGGATATTTCGAAGTTATATTAGTAATCTACGAGGTAAATAAGTGTATGCAAACGCGATCGGAATTCAGAAAATCCAAAGTTTATTTTTATGGAATATTTGACCGGGCAGTGAGGAGCATTTCAATGCGACCAAGACAAGTGATATATTTAATTCGAGGATTCGAGGATTTTATAATTTATTATTTTACTTAAGGTGATTTGAGGATTTAGAACGAAAACTCCTGAGTTAGTATAACGAACGTTCTAGGAATCGCTAGAACTTTGCAACGAGATTAAGCGATTAAGCGAACGAATTATGGATTATGGATTGAACACGTAACGAGATTAGAAACCATGCATGATCATCTAGGATTTATTATTATTCGGATTGGTGGAAAAAGAAAACAAAGAAAAGAAAAGAAAAAAAAAGGAAGAAATGAGGTGGATGGACAAGAGCAAGACAACAATGCTACACATCACCATTTCTCTCATGCACCACAACCACTTGACACTTGTAATTAGAGGTGTATTAGCAGCCCTTGCACACCAAAATATCACACAAATTCAATCACCAACTAGTCAAAGTAGATCAAAAGCAAAAGAAAGCCAAGAATACCATTTTCTCAACAAAATTCTGCTCCATTTAGCAAAACCATCGGGCCACTTCCAGCCACTCAAATTTGATGAACTATATCTCAAAACAAAGCCATTGAAGAGTAGAAGGTGTGGTAAAAATTTGAGAATCAAACTCCTATTTTTCGATTTTATATGAATTTTACAAGATGATGATGAATAGTGGTGAATAGTGACTAACTATCTTTCTTGTTTTATATCTTTGTATTATGGCTTCCTAAGGATCCTTTGAGCAAGGTTTAAGAGTTGTGAGACTTTAATAGCATCTCTAAGCTTCATATCAAGGTAAAACCCTAACCCATCCTTTGAGTTTATATGAGTTTTAGATGTAGTTTTGATGTTATATAAAGATGAGATCATGATTAAGTGATTTAGTGGTTGTTTGGATTTATATAATGTGTAAAATGTTGGATGTTGGACTGGAGCCACACCACTGACCTTAGAGGTATATAATGGGTGTTTGTTGATGTTAAGGATGGATGGTAGGCCTTGGTGATTGGTTTGGAGTGATTGTAAAATGGAAACGACCGAGTTATAGCCGTCGTAATGTCGAATTTTTGTTAGCCCTTAACAACAGTTAAGCCCGAGACCATAAATTCATTTTTAGAAGCACCACTGACTATGATTATGTAGGTATGGATGTCTAGTTTATTTTGCCGCAAGAATCGAGTTAAAAGAGTTTACGGTTTAAGAGTTATGCTAGTTTTAGTGAAAGTGGTTCAAGAGATTTTATCGCAGAAATGTAAATACTTTGATGCTAAGTTCAAGACCCTTAATAGTCGAATTAAAATGTGAGAAATTGTGATAAAATGTCATGGACAGTTAGCAAGAAGTTTGCGAAGGTTTCGAGTTAAAAAGTTTATTTTCCGATTTTATAAAAATGCGTCAGCCGAGGTTGCGCAAGTGAAAAATCCTTTTAGGGGATGAAATTATTCACTAAATTCACCATTGCCCTGATTTGTAAATTACGAAAAATGGGTCTTCTGACCAGAGCCAAATCTTGATCTAGTTACCTTCTAGACATTCTCTAGATCGTGTGCGCGAAAACGGTGCGTCATTTGGGTTAACGGTTATCGAGTTATGAAGGTTTTAGTAGAAGTGGTGCAAATAGTAAAAATCTGCAGTTGACCCAACTTCAAAAATACATTTCACATATCTAGACCATGTTTTCGAATCAAGATTTTTATGATAAATATTACAAATACCAAAGAAGATTTTAGAAGTGGTTTTGTATTTAAATACACTTTCAGTGATTTATTAAAAGTGTTGGAGTGCGAGTCGAGGAATAGTAATTTTCAGGAAAGTCAACTCTAGAGGTACTACTTTGACCAATTGTTTTGGCTAAGTTAAAGAGGAATTTTGAGTAGACTATAACACGAAACTTGCTAAGAATTATCAAGGCAATACATTGGTGTAAAGAACGAGGTTATAGAGGGTTAAGTATAACTTGAATTTGAGGAACGCTTTCGAACTAAACTTGTAACTTAAGTGTTTATCAATTAGCATGGACTTAGTACGAGTCCAGAGGGACCCCTTCGCACCTTGTTTGTGATTGACTAAAGTGTCTGAGCATTGAGTTATAAGTGGATCGTATAGGGGATTAATCGCGTGTTTTCTTGACTTTGTTTAGATTGTCGGATTCCACTACGAGCCCCTGCTACATCCAGCGTACCAGGCAAGTTTACTAGTACTTACTCTATTGTTCAGAGTAATTATATATTTTAAATGCATAAGTATGTTAATTAAGTTTTCAAAATACAAATGCAAGTATTCTATCTAGTTGTTTATACCGGATTTTTATTCATACAATTTACATGCATATATATATTGTTGAGCTGTCATCCAGATATTATTACTCGAGGTGTTCAAATTTATTTCATGAGTTGGTCCATATTATTGGGACGTTTATCGAGATACATCATTCATACTCGCAGAGGAGATGATAGAGATATATTACATAATATCTTCTTACTATATATTAATTGATATTTAAGAGTGGAGTTATATATAGAGAGTAAGTCGAGGATACTGACATGGGTTACCTCATTCTTAATCCATAGTCAGAACGGTTTTTCATAAATATTTCCTCTACTCATTCGAGAGGAAAACCAATTATTGGAGGTGTTTATCGTTCATTTTTTCTGAACGATATTGGAGTAGTATTTTATTGAGAAGTAAATAAAGGTACACGTGTTCTTTTACCGTGATGCCTAAGCGAATTATTGTTGAAGATGATCGAAGATTCCGATACCTTATATTCTGGACTAGAGGTGACAAAAGTGACCGGAGTTACGCACCGGTCCAATTGAGGAGTATTTAGGGTGTGTTCGAGACGTCGGCTCATCCTTCTATCGATAGAAAATGAGGCGGGACAATGGACTGATCATCCATTACTTGAGGAGGCGTTCGAAAATAAATCCCATCCAAGCAGTTGTTAAATTTTCTTCATTCAAATCAAATTGAGTAGTTCTGAGAAGTTATTGAATTATAGAAGTTGTTAAAATATATTTATTCCTTCCTATGAGTAGTATTCTGAGATTGAAAAGCACTTGTGAGACAATTTCTTTTCAAAAAGAGTATATTTATTTTTGTGAACGAGTTTTTATAAAATGATGAAAACATACTTTTGAGCGAGTTGTTGTGGCTTCATTGATGTCTATATACTTGCTGGGCATTCTTTTTGCTCATTCTTGCTATTTAAATATTATTAAACAGCGGCGTCCAGAGCTGGTACTAGTGCAGGGAACCGAGATAAAGGGAGGGGAAAATCAACTAATTCAGTACAGTAGCCTTGTTGTATCTGAGGAGGCAAGCTGGGAAGTAGTTGTTAATGCTCTAGTATCTAGTATTTTGGAGTTGTAATATTATTTCAGAGATTCTGGGAAGTGAACTTGATATGTAAACACTATTGGATTAGTAATTACTTGTGTTAGGAATATGTTGTACTTGATGATAACTTCACATTCTATGCACCAAATTGTATAAGTCATGTTTTGTAACTGCCAACGGATGAGACATTATAACTCTATTCGTTGACAGGTAGCTCATTAACGGATGAGGTTTTGTAGCATACTGCAGTATCTCTATTTATCAGTTGATAGTGTTTTTATTCAGAGTCATGTTGACCATCAACGGATAGGCAAAATAGGATAGCCTATTGTAAATAAGCTATGCTATGTAATTCTGTCTAAGTGAAAGTGTATCAACAGATGAGAACAGGACTCTATCAACGGATACAACTCAAATCTACAATATCAACGGATACAGCTCAAACTACCATCAACGGATGACAGTGTACAACATCAATTGATAATCATTATCACTTTCTTCTATGCTTGCTGGGAATTAGCAGTTGATAATGACAGGTTTGACTGACAGATCACATGGGTTGATAGTAGGTACAAAAAGCAGTATGGCAGCCATACTTCGGAAACGCAGAAGAAAGAAGCATTCCATTTACACAGTACATACAAGAAAGGTGCAGGGGACATATCTGTTCACAAGGACAACCTTTCGGCTACATGTGGATTTGGAGTGGAGTAGCAAGTCAACTTGAATTAGATTAATATTATCTTATTCCTATAGTACTTGTAAACTTGGGATATATAACCAAGTGTAGCAACTCTTTAGAAACTAAGAAAACAGATACATTTGCTTAGGGTTTTATTGAATATCCTTAGAAGCAAAGAGTTGTAAAACAGAAGCTGTGTACATTTGTATCACAGAGTTTTCTTCGAATAAAAGTCTCAGGTGGTACATTTAACCACCTGATTTTTTATGTATTTGTGAATCATTTCTCATTCAACAATTATCTCCTTATAGATTTCTGTGATTCTTATCAGAAATTTATAAATATCAAGAATTGTATTCAACCCCCCCTTCTACAATTATACAAGTGTGTAATCTGGGAATAACAACTTGTTCTAAGACTATAACCTGTGGAGTGGATTATGGAGTTTATTATTATTACTGTTGTAGATTAAATTGTGAGCAGGTGATTAAATATCCTGCAAGGGTATGGTTAAGGTTATGACGACCCGGATTCCTGGTAAGGGATTGGGGGAGTTACAATCTTTCTAAATAAAGTCATTTAGATATTGCAAATTGTATATCCTTCGGACCAGTTAAATCTAATATTGTTATTGCGCATTGTGTTATTTTTGGAGTAAGATCATGTTTTGTGTTTTGACCTTGTCTGTACACGCAGTTATGTTACTATGTTCATAAGCGTTGAGAATATTAAATCGATATGTGTTTTTAACGCGCTTATTATATTATTTATATGTGAACCTTCATTTGTGTGTATCATTTTATACATTTATAGAACTCATATGAAATTATTATATTATTTATTAATGCATCTTGTGATTCAACTACACACAAAATATATTATTATACCATGTCGACATACCCACATATTAGAATGTTTTACGTACTATGTATGATTCCGATGAATGATAGTTTTATATTATAAAAAAAATTACGATGTTCTACTTGTGATGTATGTGATACGTGGTAGTTGTACAATATCATTTAATGATTTATTAACTTGAAATTAATTGATATTAAATGTTCCTATTTATACTGGTGATTTGTACCAAAGCTTGAGTTCAATACCTTTTATATCAAAAAAGAAATTTGAATAATGGCAACCAGAAATTGTGCAAATATGATGACACCATTTTTATGTGTTTGGTCCCATAAAATCCCTGAAGGATGTATTTATACAAATGATAATAAAATTCTTAATTTTTTGTGTTGTATCATGAAGATACAATACCTTGGAAAAGGTTATGAATTAACAAATTGTGAATTTATATCATGACTTTTATGGTTAGTTAAGATATTAAATATTAGTAAAAGTTTATGAACTTCCTCAAGTAGTATCCATTCCATTCCCTGAAGCGAATGTGATAGTATTAAGAAATTAAATTTTATAAACCTTGTATTGTTATGATCTTCTAATGTGAACTCATTTAATTGTATTAATATAAGCATAAGAAATGTTTTCTTGTTTAAAATAAAGTTGACTTGTGTCAGTAATACAAAACAAACATGAGCCATCCAAAGGGGGAGTATTGTATGTATTGGATGTCTCGTTACATTTTCTATATTAAAGGCTCTAGAAGAGCATGTATATTATTATCATGGTATTGAGTGAAAAAAAAATCTAATATTATTGATGTTATTATACTCTCCCAAGTGAAAGAGAATCGGCTATGCGATTATGATATTTCATATTACATAGAAAAACCGTTGAGATATGTATTAAAGTAATTAAACCAGAAGTTTACTGATAACTTTATAGTAGGTATGACTAAGTCATGCCGATTTTATAAAGATGTGAATATTAATTGAAATTTTATATGGACGTTTATCGAAGAACTAGAAGATTTTTCTCAAAATTTATGTTAATAAGGCAAATTGATCATGAACTATTTGGTTACATGTCTAGTTGTTATATACTCACAACCTGAAGTTTGTGAGTCTGATAAATCAAATCAAGAATATGCATTTGGTGAGTCTACTACTCAAGTGCTCAATGAAATTTATCGTCCATTGAAAATTGTCGAATATATTGTGGCACATATTGATTCACATCTAACTATCTAATTATCATAATTTCTCCCCGTCTTAAACAAATTTTTGGTCAACTCGGATTGTTCCACCACAACACTGAAATCGATGGTTAAAGGAATGGTTATCAATTTGGTACCATCTATGTGTATATGTTTATGACTCGATCTAATGAGTCTGTTTTCCTAAAATCAGGGGGAGAAACTAAATAGCTGGTGATATATTAGTAAGAATGAATTATCATTATCTCGTCTTGATCCTCATAGTAAAGAATATGAACCAGAAGTTCATAAGATAATTTATTTACATGTTTTATTATTGCCAGATATATATATGCTGACTTGAAAAAATGACTATATTACATATACCAGCTACACATGCTCCAAATAAATATGTCCCAGAAGGACAACCTCAAAATGCTATGTGTCTAAAGAACGCCTGAAGCGTGATAGACTAGTAGGTTCCATAACAAAATTATCCTTACAAGTAAAAAGGAGCAGCAATTGATGATGGCTAAATCAAGGTGTGGATAACTTTTGAATGATCTTCAGAAGAGATTGCAGGCATGACAAAAGAAAGAAAAATGAAGGTACCTTGAGATCTCAATATATTATGTCATGTCTAGAATAAAATGGAACCATATACTCAAATCAACGTCGACGATATTTTATATGAAAATTTAACACTTGAGGTTATGGATGATAATGAGGATCAAAAAATAAATTTGCCAAAGATATAAGTAAAATATTGAGGCAAAATCTATTACAAAGAGATAAATTATTTGGACTTGCAGTTCGCACACCAGAAGTTGTGAAGGAAGCGCGATATAAAAATCATTATCTCTTTAAAAGAGAGAAATATTTAGAATTGAAATTCACACATGTATAAAAGGTCAGTGAAGGTATGAATGAATATTTATGCAAAAGTGAAATTTAAGAAATATAAAGGTTAGATAGTTGTATAATGACCTTATATTGGTTATGAAGAGAAATAACATCTTGTGGTGGACATGATTACATAATTACCAAATAGCCTGGCAATATACGAACGATTTGATTTTAATTTTATATTACCCACTAGACAACACTTAAATTCAATCCCCGAAGGATTAAAATTGCTAGAAGCAGAAAAATTAAGTTCTCGAGAACTAACCCTATTGAGTTGTAAAGGGTTCTGGACCAGTAGTCCAACATAAAATTATTTCGGAAATACTTCTTGTTATATTTATAAAATTATATATACTTTGGCATATTCCTTAACTCATGGAGTACACATAAGGGTATGTACGGGTATAAGAAGATATACGTGAAATGTGATGATTGTTTAATCCTCTAATTTTTCTTTTTGAAGATAATATGATTTATGATAGTTGATAACTCATATAAATCTCTGGCCAGAGTGGATGAAAATTAGAATGTGTTTCTAATTGACATTCGAATGAGTTTCACCTCATAATCAAAATATATTAAGATTATTGAGTTTCTTTTTGTTTATTATTATTTTACAATTTCCCCGAAACCATGCATATTTTGAAAGGGAAAACTACTTTTGAGCGGAGACGAATATAATTTTTATGAGAATGCTTATAACTTGCGACTTATGAAATTCGATTGGATAAAGTTCCCAGAAGGATTATAAATACTTGATCATATACCTATGTTTAATATATTTATGCAAGAGATGTTAATACATTTTGAAATACATTTTTTCCCTGAAGGAAGATGATAGTCACCCTGTGAACACTTTAAAAGACAATTATTGGTCCTGAATAGAGCCGGCAATTTCGTACACGACACGAAAATGATACGAAAATTACGGATTTGGGTTGACCTTTGCGGTACACGAACACGAAAGTACACGAAAACGAAATTACACGGATGAATTTAGTGTCGGTTTTGGGTTTACCCTTGGGTACACGACACGAAACGAAAATAAATGAAATAAATAAATATTTAAATAATTTTATTAAAATTATATGAATACATATTTTAAAATGATATTATATATATAATTTTTACATAAGATAAATACAAAATAGTTTCAAATTTTAGTTTCACAAGACTTAAGCACATTTCATTCCTTATGGCATATTGACCTAAGACTAGACTAGTAAAAAATTAATATTTTAATATTTTTATTTATATTCAAAACTTCACGAAACACGACGTGAAACGTACACGAAATGAAGGTACACGAACACGAAACGAATCCTTAACGGGTTGGTTTTGGATTTGGAATTACGTACACGAAACACGAAAGTACATGACACGAAAGTATACGAAACGAACGAATTACCAGCACTAGTCCTGAAGTACCACATATCATAATGCGTAAGATATTCATTTTTCTTGCTAATTATACATGTTTCGATTTATTAATTAATAAATTCACTAGCTGAGTTTAAAGCAAGTCGAATATGAAGACATGAGAATCTTGATGAGAAATTTTTATTTGATCTCCACTAACCTATTTGAAAAGGGTTTATATTGATTTTTCAGGTGCAAAGTGTTTACATGATCATCATAATTTACGTCTTAGAATTGAATATACATTCACATATGGTGGAGATATTATTATTTTGGCATGTTATGAAATTAACAATTGCAGGTATTTCTTGAAATGATATTGTGATTCTAAAAACTTATGAAGATGGTCGTATTGGAGATTCAATATAGCACAACAAGATGTAATTTATTCTGGATTGAAACTCTACAAACTTGATAATGTGCTGGGTACACAACTCAAAAGATTTATTGGCCAAGGCGTTGCAAATAACTACATTTGAGAATTTTTTAACCTCATCAACTAAAAGATGTTATGCAATATTATCGTGAGGGGGAGACTACGTGAAGCTGCACTCTTTTTCCTTAACCATGGTTTTTCCCAGTATAACATCTATTGAGCAGTTAAAGGGATGTTATATTAAAGGCGATAAAACTAAGCACATTTCTCCCAAATTATTCTTCACACACGACCTTCAAGAAAATGGAGAGATTGAAGTTCGACAAATTCGCTCGAGTGACAAACTTGCAGATCTGTTTACAAAGTCATTGTCCCCGATAATTTTTTGAAAAATTGGTACATATGATCAGAATGCGTTGGCTCAAGAATTTGAAATAATTTTTCAATATCGATGTACTCTTTTTCCTTTACTAGGATTTTTTTCTCATTGGGTTTTTTCCTAGAAAGGTTTTAACGAGGCACGATTATTGAAAAATAGACATCCAAGGGGGAGTGTTACAATATGGATGTCTCTGGAATTTTCATGTGTAGACTCCTAAAACTTTTGGTCTTTCAAGTCTTTGTAACTTAAGACTTTTGATTTTCTAGATCCTTGTAACTTATACCTTGAAAGCCTATAAATAGGCACCTTGTTCCAACTTGTGATATATGCTTCAAAATAATATATTTTCTCTTTTTGATCTCTCTCTAAATACCTATTATATACTATTAGTTATAATATATTTACAACAAATCACATATTCTAATGACATTTTTTTTAATTCTTGTGTCTAATAATATTTTTTAATAATCAATCAAAATCGTGGTAATTTGACTTTGAATTTTTACAAAGCGACAAATTTTCGGGACGGAGAGAGTATATTATAATTCGACGAGATTGAAGAGACCTCATAAGCTTTCAAGACATTTTTCTTGAAATTTCCATTTTTCGAATTATTTTAAATAATTTTTTGCATTTTTTGCATCTTAATTAGTCATCATATCTATTAAATATGTATTTATTTTATTTATATAAAATTCAGTATAAATTTTATGAGCACAATATAAAATAATAATTATGTATATAAAAGTAAGATTATTATTAGATAACTAGCATTTTGCCCGTACTTCGTACACGGCATTCATTAAATTTAAAATGATAATATCAAAAATTTAACAAATTTGATTGATTTCTTAAAACATTTTATTTAATTTAAATTGACAATACCAAAAAATTAACAAATTTGATTGATTTCTTAAAAAGATATTGTATGCAATTATATAAATAATCAATTCTTATAAAGATATTATATATAGTTATATAAGTATTTAATAAAATAATGATATGATAAAATTTATATAAAAAAGTAGCATACAATTGTCTTTTAATAATGTTGAAAATTTATTTAATCCATCAAAATTTGCAATAACAGAGTAATAAATATTTTTACAAATATTTTTCTCTAATGGAAAACAATAATAAATTGTCTTCATTATTCAAATGCGGAAATGATAATCCCTTCACCCCAAGGACTCCAAAACATTAAACCTCATCATATAACATCAAGACATATTATATTAACTATGAGACCTCATAGTTAATATAATATGTAAATGTTGGAGAACAATGAGACCACATTTCAAGCAATTTTTTAATTTTTTTGTTAATTGTTTTTATGAATGGATAGATGGTAGAATTATAAGACTTTTTTGTGAAGATGCCCCTAGCGGGGCCCTTTAAAAAAGCTTGAAATGTAGTGAATATGTGTGTTCTCACTGTTCTCATTTTAATTTTTTTTTTTGTTAATTTTTTTTATGAATAGATAGAGGGTAGAATTATAAGATTTTTTTTTGTGAAGATACCCCTAGCGGGGCCCTTTAAAATAGCTTGAAATGTAGTGAATATGTGTGTTCTCACTGTTCTCATTCTCACCAGAGCGTGACCATTAAACTGTATTAGTAAATTCATGTATGAAAATACAGTGTATATATATTATTAATCTAGATTCTTTTATTAAAAATAAGTAAATTATACAATTAAATAAGCAAGTCAAAATATCAGATAAATATTCTAGTAGATTTATAGTTTATATTCAAATTAAGGTCTTTCACCATGGCTCTCGCTTTCTGAAATTGTTGAATTTTTATTTTATTGACTTTATTATATTAAAAGTATGTTCTTATTGAAACGAATATAATAATTTGAATTTGAATATATTTTTAAACTACTTATTTTGATGGGTTGTTAATTTTTTCTTGATCAACCTAGAAGGGTGACCAAAAATAAAATTAATGGGAATACATAAACCTATTACCCACGTTATGATAAACAGTACCTATAAAATAGAAGTTGCTTCTGTGGTTCAGGCTTGTTAATTACTTCAATACTTTAGTAGATCATGTAGACCATCTTTCTTTTTATCACTTATGTTACTGCTATGTAGTCTATCTGTAACTAACATCTTTCTTTTTATCACTTATGTTGTGGCTATGTAGTCTATCTATAGATAAACATCTCTCTCTGCTTGTAATCTATATTTATAAATGCAAACTTCTTCTTGTATTGTGTTTTGTTTTCAATATTTAAAATTATGTAGCTGGAGGAGAAGAGAAAGGCTGGAGGTACAATCGTAATACTACAGCATTACTGAAAATAAGTACAATATCATAATAGAATTTTTTGTTTCAATGTAATTTGGGTCGCTCCAAATGTCGTGTAATGACAAAAAGGGGCATTAAATAAATAAAGAAGATTAAAAAAATGAAAGATAATATTGTTTACCAAAAACACAGGTCTCCGCAAGAAGCTCACTTATTCACTTTTATCTTCAAATAATGTATGATTACAAATTATAACAATCACATTTTCCACTACTTATTCTCTCTAAAAAAGCCAACTAAACTGAAAAAAGGAAAAATTAGTGCTTTTATATTTTAATGTGGAGCTCAAATGAAAGTGCTAAATATGAGATCATATATGAAGTGAAATTGAACGCGAGTAAAGAAGATATTTAGAGCATAAATAAGAGCAATGTTGCCTGACTCAAAGGGCGAGGCTTGTGCCGTGGGTCTGAGCTTTTAAGTATGCTATTCCATAGTCCCTTCGGAGACATCCGATAAAAAGTATGCTACTTCATAAGACTTTCTGGTACGTAGCATGTCTACCCCATAAACCTTAAGTTGAACAAATCCATAAAGAACATAAACTTGCTTGAAAACAAAATAATGTCTATAATGCTATATGTTTCAAATTGAGTCCCAAAATTATTTACAAATAACATGGTGCAAGTAACGTGACATCATGATTGGTTGTAACTGATTGCCCACATATTTTTATTTAAATTTAAATATAAAGTGAATATTTTAAAGGTACCTTTCTGGTGTCCTGTATATTATTATAACATCGGGTAATTCATTAAAACTTTAATTCTTAAATGCCAAATCAAAATCAAAACCAAACAAATATTATCATGCAGTCTAATTTTTAATATTGTGAAATCAATAAAAACTTAACTTTTAAGGCCAAATTAAAAACCAGAACCAAACATATATGACCCGTCCCTACTTCAGGGGGTTGACACGTTAATTTGGTGAAAAAACCAGCTTTCAAATCTAAAAAGTGCAAACATGCGTCAAAATCCAGCAGTGTGAAGATTTGAGCGGCTTGGACTTGAAGGTGAAAAATGACAGAGATAGATTTGGGTAATGACAAAAAGGAGCATCAAAGAACAAAGAAAGATAAAAAAAAATAAAGGATAATAGTAGAGATTTAGATTTGGGTTGATCCAATCGGGTTACTCCAAATGTTGTGTAATGACAAAAATTAGTATATGTTTAGATTTGGGTCGATCCAATCTAAATTGGGTCGATCCAAATGCTGTGTAATGGTAAAAAGGGGCATCAAAGAAATAAAGAAGATTAAGAAAATGAAGGATAATAGTATCGCTGACGGAATTCGAACCTTGAAATTTTAGTAAGTAAATTTAATCATGTAATATATTTAATCATTAGATCTAACAGTCCTAATTTTTAACTAAAAATCTAACGGATATTATTCGTTGTACACGAATTTTATTATATTTTGTTAGTGGTTGGAAGATATGATGTCATATTTTTGGGTATGTATTTACTAATAAATTTAATCATTAGATCTAACGGTTCTAATTTTTAAGTAAAACTTTAACGGATATTATTCGTTGTATATGAATTTTTATTATATTTTGTTAGGGGTTAGAAGATATGATGTCATATTTTTGGGTATGTATTAATTACTGCAATATTATGTTTTAAATTAAAAGTCAATGTGTTTTAATTAGAGAGAAAAAAATTACTGATTGAAATATATGATATTTTAGGTATTTATAAAAATTCGAACCTTAAAATTTTAGTAAATAAATTTAATCATGTAATATATTAATCATTAGATCTAACAGTTCTAATTTTTAACTAAAAATCTAACGGATATTATTCGTTGTATACAAATTTTTATTATATTTTGTTAGTGGTTAGAATATATGATGTCATATTTTTCGGTATGTATTTTGTAAATAAATTTAATCATGTAATATATTTAATCATTAGATATAACAGTTCTAATTTTTAACTAAAAATATAACGGATATTATTCGTTGTATACGAATTTTTATTATATTTTGTTAGGGGTTAGAAGATATGATGTCATATTTTTGGGTATGCATTAATTACTGCAATATTATGTTTTAAATTAAAAGTCAAAGTGTTTTAATTAGAGAGAAAAAAAATTACTGATTGAAATATATGATATTTTAGGTATTTATAAAAATTTGAACCTTAAAATTTTAGTAAATAAATTTAATCATGTAATATATTAATCATTAGATCTAACAATTCTAATTTTTAACTAAAAATCTAACGGATATTATTCGTTGTATACAAATTTTTATTATTTTTTGTTAGTGGTTAGAATATATGATGTCATATTTTTGGGTATGTATTTTGTAAATAAATTTAATCATGTAATATATTTAATCATTAGATCTAACAGTTCTAATTTTTAACTAAAAATCTAACGACTATTATTGGTTGTATACGAATTTTTATTATATTTTGTTAGTGGTTAGAAGATATGATGTCATATTTTTGGGTATGTATTAATTATTGTAATATTATGTTTTAAATTAAAAGTCAACGTGTTTTAATTAGAGGGGCAAAAAATTATTGATTGGAAGATATGATATTTTAGGTATTTATAAAAATTCGAACCTTAAAATTTTAGTAAATAAATTTAATCATGTAATATATTTAATCATTAGATCTAAAAGTTATAAATTTTAACTAAAAATCTAACGGATATTATTCGTTGTATACGAATTTTTATTATATTTTGTTAGTGATTAGAAGATATGAAGTCATATTTTTGGGTATGTATTTTGTAAATTAATTTAATCATGTAATATATTTAATCATTAGATCTAACAGTTCTAATTTTTAACTAAAAATCTAACGGATATTATAGGTTGTATACGAATTTTTATTATATTTTGTTAGTGGTTAGAAGATATGATGTCATATTTTTGGGTATGTATTAATTATTGTAATATTATGTTTTAAATTAAAAGTCAAAGTGTTTTAATTAGAGGGAAAAATTTTTTTGATTGGAAGATCGTTCCAAATGCTATGTAATGACAAAAAATAGTAGATGTTTTGATTTGGGTCGATCAAATCTAAATTGGGTCGCTCCAAATGCTGTGTAATGACAAAAAAGGACATCAAAAAAATCAAAGAAATAAATAATTGTGTTAAATTTAAATAATTAATAATATTAAGTTATCTTTCATTATTATATCGATCAATTTTTTATTAGTAACCAGACGGTGTTTTTGTCGACTAAATCTGAAATTTTCAAAACAATGATAATAGATGATGTCGTGTATATTGAAAATTGTGAATAAAGATATTATTTAGTTATTTTATTCATGTTTTGGCTCCATAATTTAAAAACTCTTTTTTTATTTTTTAAAAATAAGATCAAAGAAATAAAGAAAAAATATTAAAAAACAAAATTAACCACCTATGATACTTATACAAAAATTATATATATTTGTTAAATATATATAATAAATTTACAAAACAAAAAATCATCAATATAGTTAATCGACGAAAACACCAATTTAGATTTTATGAATACAAAAATTATTGATTACGCAAACTTAAGTATATAATATTAATTACTTCAAATAATATAAAAATATAATATATAATATATAATATAAATTATATAATATATAATTTATTTGATCAAAGAAATAAAGAAGATAAAAAAAATGAAGGATAATAGTAGAGGTTTAGATTTGGGTCGATCCAATCTAAATTGGGTTGCTCCAAATGCTGTGTAATGACAAATTATAGTAGAGGTTTTGATTTGGGTCGATCCAATCTAAATTGGGTCGCTCCAAATGCTGTGTAATGACAAAAAAGGACATCAAAGAAATAAAGGAGATAAAAAAATGAAGGACAATAATAGTAATTTTCCCCAATTTAGATTTTATGAATACAAAAATTATTGATTACGCAAACTTAAGTATATAATATTAATTACTTCAAATAATATAAAAAAATAATATATAATATATAATATAAATTAGTAGAGGTTTTGATTTGGGTCGATCCAATCTAAATTGGGTCGCTCCAAATGCTGTGTAATGACAAAAAAGGACATCAAAGAAATAAAGGAGATTAAAAAAATGAAGGACAATAATAGTAATTTTCCCCAATTTAGATTTTATGAATACAAAAATTATTGATTACGCAAACTTAAGTATATAATATTAATTACTTCAAATAATATAAAAAAATAATATATAATATATAATATAAATTATATAATATATAATTTATTTGATCAAAGAAATAAAGAAGATAAAAAAAATGAAGGATAATAGTAGAGGTTTAGATTTGGTTCGATCCAATCTAAATTGGGTTGCTCCAAATGCTGTGTAATGACAAATTATAGTAGAGGTTTTGATTTGGGTCGATCCAATCTAAATTGGGTCGCTCCAAATGCTGTGTAATGACAAAAAAGGACATCAAAGAAATAAAGGAGATTAAAAAAATGAAGGACAATAATAGTAATTTTCCTGTGTAATGACAAAAAAGGACATCAAAGAAATAAAGAAGATTAAAAAAATGAAGGACAATAGTTGTAATTTTCCGAAATGTAATACTAGCAGACTTTAAGATTATATATAAAAGTAAGATTATTATTAGATAATATGACGATTTAAAATTATTTATATTATGTTATTTTTTTATTCTCTATTCAAAATAACAATAGTTTCATTTCGGGCGAAGTTCAGAAAAAATGATCTTAAATTTTCAAGATATTCTTTATTAATGGTCGTGAACAGATTACGATAAGTAATATTTGCAGGTTTTTATTTTTGCACACATGAACGAATTATAAATGAGGTGTGATAAACTCAATTAAATTGAATCTTGATTTCTTTTTCGACCAATTATATTGATAAAAAATTATTTATTCGTTGTTTTAATTTACCGTGCTAGAATAAAATTTTATTTTGATTAAATAAAATCTGACACTATTACTGAGGAGCTAAAAAAATGTTTTTAATTGGTTATTGGTAAAATCTATAATTTTTAATCATACAAATTATGTATATATTGTAATTGTGAATTTTCATATATAATTTTTTCATGATTATTAAAATTTTAGATAAAAAAATGAAAGTATTATTTCAACTATAATTTATATAAATTTTTTCGAAGCAATTTTCTTTGAAAACTCTTCATATATCACAATTTTTTCTGAAATAATAAAATTTAATTTAATTATTTGTAGTACTTAAAATTAAAAAATTTAGCAATTGCACAAAACACGGATAAGTTAGCTTATTTATTCTAATTAATTAAGTATATCGTTGCTATAAGCACGATGAAATAAGTTAGACGATAAAATATTATTTCTTGTCATTTCAAGTTTTGACGATATTCTCTAATTTCTAAATATTTTAAAAATGAATATTACTTAATAATAACTTACAAATTATATTTAAAATAAAAGAGTACAATGCTTAGTTTTATATTGTACCTATATTAATTTATCTAGGTTCCCCAACAAATTAATTCATTAAATTTTAAAAATGCAAAACTCTCGTCTATGAACTCTAACTAATGTGACATGACATTGTCTTGTTTCTTACAAGATCATCAAGCATTAGATTTTCCTCAATGTACGGGTACGCTCGTTCGCTATCTAATGGCAATGATTTATTACCAAAATATTTTCTCTACTCATAATACAGTAGAAAATATTATATAAAAGTTAAAATCAATATTTAACATTATAATTTTTTTAAAAATATTTAAGATCATAATAAAAAATTATTAGAATGTTAAATTCAATTTAAGATCGAATTTTTTATGAATTTAAAGAAAATATCACTATAAATTTATAGGAGTCATAGACCGTGAAGTCAGTAATTTATTTTAAATAATCACAAACAACGTGAAGTTATCGTAATTTGATGGGGCTGTATCAAAAATCAATGATTGACAGGAATAACCTGTCAGAAAATGATGCTCAACTTAGAGGTTAATGGACTAGATTCCAATTTTTAATATTTTTTTCGTGCCCCTCGAATTTGTTACTCCCTCTGTTTCTTTATAACTTTCCTCTTTTGACTTTTGTTACTATTCATTATAAGCGATTGACTACTAATTTACGGATAATTTATAAAACAAAATATAGTCATGAGTGATCTTGTTGGATTCGTATTTATGAGTACTTTAATACAGTGAAGTTTTTATATTTAGTACTAATACGAAATTCAAGATATTAATGATCAAAAGTGTACGTTGGCAAGCGTGTTTTTAAAAAGAGGAAACTTATTATGAGACGGAGGGAGTATTATAGTATATAATATCCTGCCTCGAATGCAACATCTGATAGGCTGGCGCCTGACGAAACTTGTAACTGGAGTATTCGGTAAAAATCAAATCAAGTCTCTAGTTGGTGTATGTGAAAGATTAAAACGTAGGGAGATGTTATTTCGGGTGTTGGCCTATCTATCACAATCTGAAAGAAAATGATCCCAAATATCATAGATCAGAAACTTGGTCCCAAATATCACTTCAAGACACAATATTAAATTATATTTTAATTTTTTTTTTCTTAACGCTAAAGCGTTTAGCATTAGAAGGGAGTTTTTTTTTGTTTTGTTTTCTTGTTTGAAAACACAAGTTTAGACTATGTTTTTTAAAGTAAACGCTAGTTAATACACAGTGATGGGGGAAGAAGGCCACATAGTGTGGCGTTTTGGTTTGGTTTTTTTTTTTTTCTTTTTGTTTTTGTTTTGTTTTTGTTTTTTATTTTCCCCTAAATATATATTTGGGAAAAAAATATTAAAAACTGTATTTACAAATAGTCAATTAAAATATAAATTTTTTCACAAAAAAATACATATATAAATTTATATTTTTTTAAAGTTCGTATACCGTTTATTCATTGTTCCGAATATTTCTAAACACAAAATGAAACTATTGAATCCCAAAGGTTAACTGTTGAAACCCAAGTCAATACTGATAAAATTTAAAAAATTTAATTAAAAAAATGAATCCGGCGGCCTGATTTTTAAACGCTTACGCGTTTAAAAATCAGGAAGTTAGGGTTTAGGGTCTAGGGTTTAGGGTTGTTTCCCTAAACCCTAAGTTCGTATACGGTTTATTCTTCGTTCTGAATATTTCTAAAACCCAAAATGGAAGCATTGAACCCTTAAAGTTAATTGTTGAACCCCTAAATTTAATTAAAATTGTATTTTTTTTAATTAAAAATTGAATCCGGCGGCCTGATTTTTAAACGCTAACGCATTTAAAAATCAGGATAAGTTAGGGTTTAGGGTTTAGGGTTGTAAACAACCCTAAACCCTAAGTTCGTATACGGTTTATTCGTCATTCCGATTATTTTTAAACCCAAAATGGAAACATTGAACCCCAAAAGTTAATTGTTGAACCCCTAAATTTAATTACATTGTAATTTTTAAATAAAAAAAATACAATTTTAGTTATAAAAAAAATCAGGATAAATTAGGGTGTAGGGTAGACCCTAGTTCAAATCTGGTACTGTCAAAACGCTATTGGAAGTATTGTTTCCACCTCAAACGCAACTTTAACTTATGTTTTATTACTCCCTCCGTCTCATAATAAGTTTCCTCTTTTTAAAAACACGCTTGCCAACGCACACTTTTGATCATTAATATCTTGAATTTCGTATTAGTACTAAATATAAAAACTTCACTGTATTAAAGTACTCATAAATACGAATCCAACAAGATCACTCATGACTATATTTTGTTTTATAAATTATCCGTAAATTAGTAGTCAATCGCTTATAATGAATAGTAACAAAAGTCAAAAGAGGAAAGTTATAAAGAAACAGAGGGAGTATTGTTTTGGTTGCACCTGATTTCTCGTGCGGAACCATAGAAGGAATGGCAATGCTACACGCTTCAGCGTGTACAAAAAAAAAACAAAACGCTGAATTATATTATGTTTTAGAGTAATATTTGGGGCCAATATTTTGAATTGTGATATTTTGGATCAATTACTCTAAAATTATGATATTGGGGACCTTTTCTCTGTTATTTCTGTCCTTTTAATTACTCCGTAAAACATTCCGCTTAAATTGTATTTTACAAATGACAAAAACTAATACATTAGTATTCTATATTATACTATTATAAACGAAATAGGGTATATTTGGTTGTCGGTTTGGTACTCTTTTTTGTACACTTTTTTTGGTATACTCAATAACAACAGTTAGATTTTAAAATAAATAAATAATAACCGTTGGATCTCATGCTAAAAAAATATTTATTTTCTAATATTTTAATGGGATATTTACAAAAATAAATATATTTTCTACTTTATTTTATATTTTTACTGCTGTTAAAATGTGATTTCAAATCTACCCTTTCTGTTTTTTAAAAATACGGACATAAGCAATTAATACTTTCTCTTTTTTACAAAAATACGGACATTAACATTATAACCATTGCTGCCTTCCTTCTCATCTCTCATCTTCACGCACCTGCCTTGCCTTCTTCACGCACTCTCCTCTCCGGCGACCTCTAACTCTCTCTGTACGTGCGAAGCTTCTCCTCTACGTCTCCGACGACCTCGAAAATTATCCGGTAAGATCCATTATTTTGTACTCTGTCTCCCTCTATCTCCCTCTCTGTCTCTCTCTCACCCACACACACGCGGTTTATTGTTTGGAGTATCGGAGTAATTTTGTGACTATTCAAGGCTTGTTATGTATATAGAAGTGAAAACACATGTTTATTTGTGATTAAAGTAATTGAATTAGTTGTTTATTACATTGTGTAATTGTTTTGTTAACTGCATGTGTGATTACAGCCCTAATACATTCTGATTAGTATTGGAGATTGCTAATTTCAGTCATTTTGTGTTGGAATTGTTGTGGATATGTGCATGTATTGTGGATGAGGGTTAGTTTATGTAATTGCTGTTGTATTGGGGAACTGGTGGAGTGTGCTGAGTTGTTATGTGGTTGTAGGTTGAATTGAGATAAGTTTTTGCATATGTTTTAGTTAATTGAGATCAGTTTGTTAGTTTTTGCATCTGTTTAGGCTAATTGAGATCAGTTTCTTAAATTATTCACCTTGTTTATATGTTTAAATAAGCCATTAGTCGAATGAAGTGAATTTTTTGACTCATTCAGTGATCTCCCATCAGTTTTATACTACGTAGGTGAGGCCCCGCAGGGGCAGACATCTTACAATTATGTTTTGTTTATTTTTATGTTAAAAGTTAGTTGTTGCATATGTTTTTTGATAGGTTGAAACATGGTTCGCACAAGGCTCTCGTCTCGCTCGAGTTCAACATTGAAATCAGATATGCCGCCAACACGAAAGATAACTAAGAAATCCAAAGCACCCTTGACAACTAAGAGGGCTAGGGCAGCCATCCAAGATGATCCGGTTTCTGTCGATGAGGCTTCCCCGGGTTCAACGTCCAAAGCTATAATGCCTTTAAAACAAAAGAAAAATACAAAATCCAAGGCAATGGTAAAATATAAGAGGCCCAAGTTGGCCATCCATGACAATCCTATTCCTGTTAATGAGGTATTTTCTGACTCTCATGTATCCTTGTTTGTGATATAAGTACAGGCCCCGCAGGGGTACTTGCCTTAAATGTCTATTTCTGTAAGGTGCAACCATATTTGCATCCTTTGCAACCATGGTTGCAAAGTATGCAAACAAGGTTGCAAATGTTGTAAACATGGTTGCAGCTTATAATTATACATTTGTAAAGACTCACAAATGAATCACACATGTATTGCATAATAATGTAGGGGATGGATTATATTATTCCGGTTAAAGATCACAAGTCAGCCAAGCTAAGTATCAACAATAGGTATGAACTTATTACGACTATATGGGAGACATTATCATCAGATCAGGTTGCTCTCTTTGCTGCTGGGTGCTTTGGAAATTTTACGCGAATACCATCATTCAAGATACAACACCAACTCATCCACAACCTTCTGGTTAGACAAATAAATCAACCGAACAGTCATGAGATTTGTATTGGTGTTGCTGGAGTGAAGATGTCTTTTGGGATCAAAGAGTTTGCCCTTGTCACCGGTCTTAGTTCCTTTGGTTCAGTCGACAAGACGCGTTATGCTAGGCCTGATAACAGCTTCAAGGCTACATATTTTTCAGACATTAGACGTGTATATAGGAGCAGTGTGAAGAAGGTGTTCGACTCTCGAGGGTGGAGAACAGATGAGGATGCGGTGAAGTTTGCAAACTTGTACCTCCTGCAAAATTTCCTACTTAGCTCGACTTATGATTGTCCTGTCCCTAAAGGTGATTTGGACATTGTAGATAGTGGTGATTTTGACAAGTTTCCTTGGGGTAAGGAAGTGTTTACATACACTTTGGAATCATTGAAATATGCCGCAAGAACAACAAACAAGGACAATTACTATAGGCTTGTTGGTTTCCCGTATGCATTTCAACTATGGTTTTATGAGTGCTGTCCGTACCTGAATGGGAGATACTGTAATCTGAATGTTGCTGGTTGTATCCCCCGCATGCTGAAATGGTCTAGTGAATATGCTTGCAAGTTCGGAGAAGTGTATCAAACGTTGTCATTGACTGCATCAGAGGTATATTTCATTGCGTACCTTACCTATTTATGCTTGATTTATATGTATATATCATTTTAATTGACAAACATGTTGTTTTTGTAGTTGCAATTAAGGAATGTATCTCCAACTGAAAAGGAGATTGAAGAACTACATTTAACAGATTTTGTTGATCGTGATTCTCATATTTCTCGTCATCCTCCCCCATCATTTATGGGTGCTTCTACATCTTCTGATCGACCACAATCTCGTATGTCACAGCTGGAAATGGAGAATAAGATTACCTTGTTGACTTCCGAATTAGATGGTTTAAAGAAGACCATATTTGAGATGCGATCACACTATGATTTGGAGTTCTCAAAGTTGCGTGCCATTGTTGATAAACAAGTACGTGTATCGAATGAATTACATATATTAGAGTCTGTAGGCTTTGATTCTTAAGGCATTTTTTTAAATATTTCACTTGTTTTGGTTTGTGTCGATTAGGCCCCGCAGGGGCAGCCATCCTTATAGTTAGATCCAACTAATTTATGTGAGTTGCAACTTCTACAACATTCTGTAGGCTTTGATTCTTAAGGTTTTTTTTTAATATTTCATTTGTTTTGGTTTGTGTGGAGTAGGCCCCGCAGGGGTAGCCATCCTTATAGTCAGATTCAACTAATTTATGTGAGTTGCAACTTCTGCAACCTTGATTTCAAAAGTTGCAACCTTGTTTGCAACTTTTGCAACCATTGAAACCTTACATCATTAATGTCATTTACATTATTTAAAAATTAAAGTTAAGATTAGTTATACTCATTTGTCATTATATTTGTCCAACTTATTAATTTTTTTTAATTATCTTTGACTTCAGAATGAAAGCCCTTTGGATCATTTGTCGCATTTGAATCAAGCTGCGACCAATGTTGGTGATTGGGATGCTTGGCCACAAAATAATCAAAATATTGGTGGTTGGGATGCTTGTACACAAAACAATCAAATTGTTGGTTATAATGATGTAGAAATTGAACATGAGGATGATAATGTAGCTGATGAGGGTGAGAATTTTGAGGCTGTAATTGAGAATGTCGCAGATACCAATGAGGTTGGGAATGATGTGTACAATGAGGCTGGGAATCAAGTTGAAGAGGGTGGGCAGGAGGTTGTAGAGGATGTAACCGATGTGACAAAGGCTGTATTTGAGAATGTAGCAGATGCCAATGAGGTTGGGACTGATGTGTACAATGAGGCTGGGAATCAAGTTGAAGAGGGTGGGCAGGAGGTTGTAGAGGATGCAACCAATGTGCCAAAGGTTGCAATTGAGGATAGTGAGGACGCATCAATGTCTGAAGATGGTTCGATTGATCTCGATAGGACAGTGAAGATGGCTGCGATGATAAATGATGATCATGACGATGCTGAGGTTGCAGATGTTTCAAAAGAGGTTGCAAATGTATCAATAGATGATATAAATGTTGATGTAGGGGTTCCAAAAATTGCAGAACTTGAATCGGATGCCTCTTTTTTTTATCAAATATCTGCAACACAACTGTATGCGTTAGATGAGGATGCGATTCGTGCAACTAAGGCAAAAAAATTAGTAATGGTAAATCTTATTACATAATTCTTGCGATATGCATGCTTTAAAATCATTGCATACTTCTTGTGATATGCTTTAATTTCATTTCATCTTTCATTTTCCTAATTTTCAAATATCTTATAGTTGTTTACTTTATTATAGGGAGCTTCTAGTAAACCCGTTGATTCTGTTTTGCCTCTCTTGGATAAAGCTACCCCTGCTATGCCAAAAAGGAGTGTTAGGCTCCCTTCGTATTTGCAATCACCATTTTTGCAAGATTTTAGTTCGAGCTCAAGCAAAAGTAAGGAAGTGTTGAAGAATTTGAAAGGGGTTTCGGCGTTGGACGACAATATCGGCCAGTTGCCAAGTTTAGAAGCCATGAAAGGTTTCACAACTTGGCTGGATGCTGGAATGATTACGAAGAAAAAGTATGGCTTCAATCGAACACACACACACATATATTTATATATGTATATATAGATAGATAGATATTTAATGATTCCTATTTCTTCTTATTAGTGCAGGCCCCGCAGGGGCACTCACCTTAATTGTGTATTTCTAACATTTGCAACCTTTACAACCAACATTTGCAACCTTTGCAACCATGGTTGCAACCTTTGCAACCATGGTTGCAACTTCTTCAAACACGGTTGAAAAGGTTGCAAACAAGGTTTCATCTTATAATTATGCATTTGTAAAGGCTCACATATGGCTAACACATGTCATGCATATATTCTTCCAGTACGAAGACATTCTATTCGAGGAAAAACAATGTGATCAGCCCGCCTCTAGATTTAGGGGTTCATTCGATATCCGAAAAGATGTGGTTTCACACTTTGGAGTATGGTAGCACAAATATCACCAACTCCGTAAGTTTTACTTTCTATTTAGTTTTAGGATGCATGGTTTGTTTCTTGATTTCATGGTAATTGATATGTCCAAAAATATTTGTGCAGCATGTTGATGTATTTTTTTACCATTTGAGGAAAAAGGTGAAGTCCAACTCAAAATCTCAACTCAAAATTACTTCAGTCGATTCCACCTTTCAGAGTAGACTTTCAGCTCAGTTTGAAACTTTCGATCGAAAAGCCACTGAAATTATAATTGATCAAGATATTGCGGGAATTGTCAAGGGTGAGATCATTGGTTGCAATATTCCTTGGGCTTTAAGTGAGGATGTTTTATTTCCTATTTGGCTTGCTGAGCAAGAACACTGGATTCTTGGGAGATTAAACTTTACAGATAGGGAATTCCATCTCTACAATACCTTGCAATGTGATGGTGTGAGGGATATTCTCGTAAAGGCATCCAGTCCATTCGTCCAGTTGTTACCTGCTTATCTCACGGCAACTGGTTTTTATGATCGGAAGGATATAAATTTCTCAAGCTATGCGTATTCTAGAAAGGCAGCTCTCGATTATTTTGATGTCATTTTGCATCATTTAGAATTTAATTCATCACCTAAGTAAGTTCCAAAACTATTAAAGTCTGTCAATCTAATATAATGTCTACTTAGTTATATTATATTCTATGATTTGATTTGTTTTCCTTTTCTTGATACAGTGACAGCGGGATGTGCATGTTGTCATATGCTGAGTATTATGCTACTATGCCGGATTTTCTGCAAGGTCAACTAGATCTTGGTGCTCACAGAAGCAGGCTTGCCTTACTGTTTTATTCATACGGAATGGCAAAGCAAATGTACGGCTATGATAGTGATTCGGAGAACATTGCCAAGGCTCCAACGACAAAAGCACGTTCAACAAAGGCTCTAACAAGGAAGGCTCAAACAACAAAGGCTCCAACGTCAAAGGCTGCAACAAAAAAACCATACGAGAGAAAGAGAAAGGCGGGAGATGTCAAAAAATGAGCCATGTTTTCATTTTATAACATTAAGTAATAGGGAAACAATGTTGATGACGTAACTATTTTGTTATTTTGGATGGATGAATTTGATAATTAATGGTTCAAATTTAATATTAGCTTCGTTTTTTCAACAATGTTTGGTAATGGTTCGTTGTTTATATTTTTTATGCAATTGTCAATGTTTGGTAATGGTTAATTTATGGTCCTCAACTGTTAATGTAAATGAAATTTGAGTTTATCTGGAGTAGGCCCCGCAGGGGCATCCATATTAATAGTGAGAGTATACTATATCGATCAGTTCCACTATTTGCAACCTTGTTTGAAACATTTGCAACCAAGTTTGCAACTTTTGCAACCTTCTGCAAACAAGTTTGGAAATGTTGCAACTTTGTTTGCAACTTTTGCAACCTTCTGCAAACACAATTGTAACATGGTTGCAGCAATTTTGCAAAATTTGTAACCAAGATTACAGCTTTTCAAAACATTTACAAACAAGGTTGCAAAAGTTGCAACTTTGTTTGCAACTGTTGCAAACACAATTGTAACATGGTTGCAGCAATTTTGCAACATTTGCAACCAAGATTGCAGCTTTTCAAAACATTTACAAACAAGGTTGCAAAAGTTGCAACTTTGTTTGCAACTGTTGCAAACACAATTGTAACATGGTTGCAGCAATTTTGCAACATTTGCAACCAAGATTACAGCTTTTCAAAACATTTACAAACAAGGTTGCAAAAGTTGCAACTGTGTTTGCAAATGTTTCAAACACAGTTCCAACATGGTTGCAACAGTTTTGCAAGCGTACTCAAAAATAAACAAAAACAATTGGAAATTAAAAAACACATGTCATATATGTTCCACTACTACTTTAAACTTAATCAACTTAGTAATTCAATATTTGTAATAGTATTTCCAACGTAATATGTAAATAACTAATTAGTTTTTTTCAATGGCGGACTTCTACAAGTTCTTCTATTATGTCCACATTGACCGCATCTCCCGCATTTTAATTGTTCAACAGGTATAGTTGTCTCCCACGCAGCTTTGCGCCTTCTCTTTTTTGGTCTTCCTACTCTGATTCTGCCTTTCGGGGGGTACATTGTCATCGCTTTGATGTTATCTGGTATTTCCCATGTATCTTTCTTGCCAACCGGATATACCAATTCTTTATAAGCAGAAATCATTGATTCTTTTGTGTAATATGATGAACAATAATCATAAGGGTCATGATTTACTTTATGCAGAACAGCAAGTGCATGGGCACAAGGAAGTTGATCCATCTGAAACCTGTTTTACAACAGAATATATATCATATAAAGATAAACGAAGAGCATGTATTTATGAAACTAGGGAGTTTTGCCCGCGCTACGCGCGCTCTATATATTTTTTATTTTTATACATTTTTTTTAAATTTTAAATTTACAAAAAATGTTATATTAATTTTATTAGTAACAAATATTTATTTTAATTTATAACATGTAAAAATTGTGTGTATAAACTTATGTGCTTTTGATAATAAATTTGACGATAAATTTTAATAGTAACAAATCATAAAAACATATATAAGTATGCGTTGACATTCTATTAGTCTGAAGTATGAGTTGTGTATCTATGTATTTGTGATTTTTGACAATCGATGATGAAATTTAAATTAAATAATTTTGTAAAAATTGTGAACACAGTTATATTTATTTTAAAGGAAAATAATTTAAAAAAAGACAAATCATGATTTTAACTATGAATCTCATTTACTAACTATACGAAACAAAAATGTGATTTATTCATGAAATATTAATTAAAATTTCAATATAGTAATATAATTTCATAATATTATTATTTTCATAAAAAATACAATAACTTTATTTACAATCACAGTCTAAATATAATTAATTTTCACAATTTTTAAACTTAAAACTTAGTAAATTTGGAGACGGGTGTATCTATCTCAAAATAAGTATCAATTTAAGCTGTAATTTCATTATAAGACAAAATTCATATTTCAAATTTCACATTAAAATTTTTTACTTTAGTTAACAGTTCGCTTGTTAATTTTTTTTATTATATTCAATAAATTACATTAAAACTTTCAAAATAAAAGTGTATATTTCAGAAATAATATCAAGTAAGATATTTAGGTGTTTTAAGTATAGAAGAACACTCACAAAAATAATAAAGATGCCTAATTAAAAAAATTGATAAGCAGTTAAATCTAAACGTGGAAGTAATAAAACCAACCAATATCTCTGTTGGTTAAAAAAACTGACCATAAAACATACATATATGCCAAGATCAAAGGAATTCATAATGGTTTAGTGTAGAACATGTCATAGAATGTGGAAGTTAAAAAACCAACCATTAACTTAGCCAGTTAATCATATGTGTATAAATTCAAACGGGAACAGTCTTAAATTGATGTATAAGGTTTCCTTGTTACTTAGTATAAAAAAAATGAGTTCATCAAGATCAGCAAAAAGGAGAAGGTACTCAAACATCAAGTCATTGTTGGTGAATGACTTGAATAACATTAATCTGACTTCTGCAGATTTAAACGAAGATATTCGTTTAGCAAATGAAGATTTCGGTTTGTTTTTCAAGAGCATGGAGGATAGGCAAACAGAACTATTTACTCGAAGCATTGGAATCGAGGAAAAATACATGTACATATTTCTGTCAAACGATTATCCTCATGCTTTTATTTTCTAAATTATAACAGTGTTGGTATTGTTTTAAAATGTAGGAACATAACAGAGGTGGTGACAGGAAACCAGCATGTATCGACTGGCCAATCTTCACAGCAAGAAGTTCAGGTTGATAACTTTTATTTAGGAAGAGAGCGCAGATTTGTAGAAGATACCCAAGCATCACTTGTTGGGCATGTGAAACAGTCTCAACTGCTTGTGGAAGAGATGTTAACAGGATTCAAGAAATTTGAATCACATTGGACACAAAAGCTAAATGACTGGTTGACAAAGGTTGGTGAAGTGGAGGAACAACGGGCAAAAATGAGCGCTGGACTTGTGGATTTCACTCGCAATATATAGTTCTGCTATGCATTTTAATCTAACAATATGCATTGGTACTAATTAAGAATTCTATATTGTATTAACCTTAATTTGTAGTTATTTTCGTAAGTCTAGGAAGAGGTTGTGTAATATTCCTAATTTGTGTACTCTTGTTGAAGTTCAAACTTTATCTGTTTTATCGTATGTTCCTACAATTTACCATTGTTCTCTACTGTTGAATGTTGTGTTCTATAGCTTAAACTACACTCTGAAACCTTATTTCAAAATGAACAGGAGCATTAATCAATGGATAAAACAAAGGTAACAGAAGGTGCGGCTGACATTGTGGTCTTGAATTTGATAAATTAAGATCAATCTATCCATACGTATTTGGCCATTTGCACTATAATAAACACTCTCAGATTACATGAAATTCATCATAAAAACTGGAAGAAGTCTACACCTTCAAGTGTACAGCCCAAAAACTGGAAGAAGTTTACACCTTCAAGTGTACACCACTTGGAACTATGTTTTAAAAGTCTGAAGAATCCATATATTAAGTTAGGTTTTTTCCTTTCTTAATGATAGCTATCACTCCATAGTCACTTTTGCCTATATGATAAATGGATATAGTTATAATTAGTATATTGTGCATATAGCACTTAACATTCATTACAGTAAAACAACATGAAAAAGCAATTAACAGGAACTTAACATATATTGATGGACTTAAGGCAAACTTTCATCAGTGTATTCTGTTATGAGTCTTTATCTATCAATTATGCAGTGGTAGTACTTAAGAATTCTATATTGCCTGAACCTTAATGTTTAGATATTCTCTTAAGTTTTAGGATGAAGTTTGCGAATTATTCCTAATATGTGTACCATTGTACTCTCTTGTTGATTGTTGTATTGTATAGCTTAATTTGGAAAAGACTAAACTACCGTTTGCATGGCTTATGTTAAAATGCACCAGGATAATCAGTCAATAGAGAGAGCACAATTACCAGGAGCAGGAACAGGCCACATTGTGGCGTTGAATTTGATAAATCATGCCAATATTTCTATATGCATTACTGTATTGTGCATATATCACTTAACATTGTGTACATTAAAACAAAATCCAACATAATTGGACAGAAACTTAACATATATTGATAGACTTAAGCCAAACATGCATCAATGTCTACAATCAGAGATATTGAGTAAATGTATTAGAATCAATAGAACATGCATCCATAAAATGTTAAGAAATTTATCAAAAACAGCAATTAGTTAGCATACAGAGTTACATTAAAATGTTTAATCACCAACAGCAGAAAGGAGAATTTTGAACAACAGGATCTGCACTTTGCAATAAGCACAATTGGTATTCCACATATGTGCCATTACCAAACATCTGCCATTTTCTTGACTTTTATGGTAAATACCACTTTCAACTGTTTGATCGCAAAGTGAGTTCCACAATTCATCTTCAAGAGGATGACCTTCAAGTTGATAGATTGGTTGTTTGTTTTTTGCATTTGGGCAAAACTTGTAAATCGGCAAGAGATAATCCTTATCAAACAAAACACAGTACATTTCTTCGAGAAACTTAATAAGTTCAATTATCTTAAATCTCAAATGTGTCTGATTAAGGATATCATGCATCTCTTGAACAATCTCATCTCTATGAAAAGTTCTGTTTATTGCTTTAAAAAAGACAAAGCAAAAAGAAGAAGGATAATGGTTACCTGATAGAGAGGACAGAACATAAAGATGATGTGCAACATTCTGATTGAAGAATAAGGACCGAATGGAATTGTAGTACAAAGCTTGCTCCACATTATGTCTAACAGCAAAAGTGATAAAACCATCAAATTGATCCCGTGTAACCTCTATAGGATGATTATGGAACTGATACAAATAATCCCAGTTAAGGCTTTCAAGAACTTCTTTGATTCTTGGAGTAGTTTGCTTAGTAAACCATCCCATAAGACACTTAACAAAACTGTTGAAATCTCCTACATCTACTATAAGGAATGAAAAGATCAAGGCAACAATATCTGAACGAAGATTCTGAAGCATTTTGATTAGAGAATTAGATATTGATAGTCTAAGATTTCGGATACAAAAGTTAAAAATGAAAGAGCAAATCAGTGTATATTGTGTCTTGGAGAATGAGAGAAGATGGAGCAGCAAATGGAGTAAATGTATTACTTCTACAGCTTGCATGTAAAGAGACTGTTGATCTTCTAAAAGCTTTTTTATGCCTTTAATTTCATGTAATAATGCTGTCTATATTATTAGATAACGTATGTACATGTTTAACTTGCAAATCTAAATTAATGATCATGACTTGGATTCTCTAACTTTTAAATCAATTAGATTGAGTGTATTGTGTCAAATTAAATGCCTTGTAATGTTAAAACATGTTATGTCTTTTTTTTTTAAAAAAAATATCTTTTTACATATTCCATTTTTTATTTCTCCATCTATTCGTCGATATTTATGTTTATAATTATTGTTTTAGTTGTAAACATAAATGTTTTAATAAATTTATATTATTATATATATTTTTTGCTTGACAATAAATTCGTCGATATTTATAAAATTACACCCACTGTACCCAAAATTGTTTACATTGTGGAAAAGCGGTGTGACGCCTATGTTAAAACTCGTAAAAGTAAAATTTCATAATTTATTTATTAATTTTTTCCATATGAATAAAATAATAATGTTTAAAATTATATTTAAAAAATACAATTTACTTTACATTCATTTTAATGAAATACAATTTTTAATAAATTTTTAATACTATTCCACTAAATTGGTTAAGTTGACTTTTTTTTAAACTAAAATTAATTAAACCAATCTATAACAACCACCTAGAAACTTTAATACGTAAATAATTATTTGTGTGGATAGAGGCAAAAGTGTTGTAATAACCCAAAAAGAGTAAATACTATGATAAACCATAAACCATAAAACACAAGAAACCCAATTATAACAGTACATGCAGAGGTTGAGTTGCTGCTAAATTCTTCTCAAGCATTAGGAATCAAAAGACGAAGCTAAAAGTTTTGGAGAATCTGCATAATTGAAGAGTCGAAGGATGGAGGTATGTATTTATCTTCTTACTGATCTATCAATGTCATACATGTTGCCGATTTTTTGTATATTTTTTCATTGATTACATATACCTGATTATTGTCTTTGATTATAGATTATGTATATTATTAGACAAAAATCATGTCCAGTATGTTACAGATGTATGCAATTGGGGTTTGGGATTGGGGTTTGCATGTAGTTTATGTAATATATATAAATCCTAATTTATAATAGTACATATTCCATATTTGATAATCTGGGTTTATTTTAATCGGTTTAGACAATTGATAACCTACATAATATGTATAGGATTGTTTATACTTAGTTTGGAGCTTATTCCTTGTTATCTAGCTGTCAACATCATTTTTTCATGCAGGTATTTGACAAATTAACCTGGGAAAGAAAGTGGAAGACTGTTTCAAGTAATGGTATGTATGTTTACTACGCTATGACTGTATGATTTTTCATTTATTTACATTTGGAAGGTTTATAAATCATTTACTATGTATCAGGGGAAAAAACTATTCTGTCAAGCTTTATGTTGTCAAATAATCATTTGGGATCTTTGGGAAGTTTTGTAAGTGTAGTTTATATGTATACCTTGTTTTCTTTTTAAAACTATAGCGAATGTTGGACTTGATTCTTGTTTATGTATTTGTTTCTTTGCAGTCTGTCCCAACAAAATTTCACAAAGAAATTGGACATAATCTTAATTCTGCTATATTTATAAGATGCCAAAAATGTGTTTGGCAAGCAAAGTATAATGCAGATTCAATGGAAATCAGTGGATTACCGAATTTTATGATTTTTTATGAGGTCGAATTGTTCAATCTTCTACAATTTGAATATTATGGCAATGATATCTTCAACGTCACAATATTCAAGGAATCTGGAATTGAATGTAATTACCCTCTCATTCATCCTGTCAAGTATTTGCAAAGTGAAGAAGCAAAAAAATGGAGAAAGGGTCAATTGAAACCTGAAGTTGGTTCCATGGAATATGAAAAAAATGCTGCTCTGTTTTGTTTTAATGCTTTAAAGAATGTTTCTAACTACTATGAGATTGATATTATTAGCAATTCTTTTGATGATGATTGCTCGCATAAAGTGGTGAGTGATTGTTTTTATTAAGAGTGGTAATATATGTTTAACTACATTAGATTAATTTTGGCTCTTTCTAATTGGAAATTTGTAATATAGATAATGAATAAGGACTTGTGGAAACTATATGAGAATTGGGAAACAGGTTCAAAAGTTATCCTAACACTTTGTAAGAAATCTTGGGAAATTGAGGTTGCATGGTTGGGAGGAAAATGTGCTTTTGGAAAAGGATGGACAGATTTTTTCAATGCAACAGAGCTAGAAGTGGGTGATAAGTTAGTCCTCTATGAATCTGCGGATACAAATAACAGAATTCTGAATGTATGCATCTTTAAAGGTCATGAGTATATTGAAGGAGAAGGTGGCAATATTTCTTCTTAAAATTTAGTTACAAACATCTTTCATACACTTTTATTGTTATGTAAATCAATTCTCACTGTTTAATTTTTTTGTAGTATTGAATTCCAGTAAGAGATCTTTCTTCAAAATTGTGACAACAGAGGTGTTAGAAGGAGGAATGATGGTACTTTTTCTGATTTTTAGTTGTGTCTCTATCTCTCAATTCCTGTTTTCTGTTTCTTCTTTCTTAACATTCAAAATTTGTTATTGCAACATGTAATGAATGGTGACAGTTGGTTCCAAAAATTGTGAAAGATAAGTACAGTGAGGAACTCGAAAGTTTGGAAAAACTTGAAGTTGCAGGAGAAAGATGCTTCATTTCTTATGACTCAAATGATGGACAAATGACTAATATTCGAGAGATGATGGATTTTTTCAAAATGAAAGAGAATGATATTATTATTTTCAAATTTTGTGGGAGGAATATAATATCTTCAAAATTGTATGAGCACGATGGAATGGAGTTTGATTACTACAATCGAACACTGAGGTTTCCAAAAAATCCTAGTACTCAGTGCTTTTGGAATTTAGAGAACTACTTGGAATCAGGTTTTTAAATTTAGATATGTATATTGTCTAATTAGATAATCAATTAGCTGAATAGAATCAATTATGACTTTTGCTTTATTATTGTAATTCAGATCAGCAACTTGGGAAGAACAAAGGAGAGAATGGAAAAGAGGAGGACGTAATTAAAAATACAATCTCTTGCTAAGAATAGTAGTAAATTTGCAAAATATGTAATTTACTAATTACATTTCTGTTTGCTATGTTTAGATGGTTGTTGATAACTCAAGTTACTTGCGTTTTATCATTGTCCTTACTACTGAACAATGTTCGAGTGATGTTCTGGTAAACACTTAGTCTCGACATTGTAAATTTGTTTGACTGTTATATTTGTTCATTTTGAATTTAAAATATTCAATATTTGTACAGATTTTACCAACAAAATTTGTTTCTGAATTAGTAGAGGAAATACCTCTTCAAGTTCGATTACAGCTACCAAGTGGTCGCAGGATTTCTGTCCAATACCGAAAGGATATTCAAGCTTTGGCCAATTTTGCTGATTTAATCAATGAGTGTAAAAGAGGGCCTGGATCAATCCTGGTATTTTCTTATCAGGGTGCTGGAATGTTCTTGGTATACATATTAGATGAATTCGGATCAGAAATTGAGTACATGCTACCAAATAATTGTGATTCGGATACATTTTGTCATCAAGGTATATCATTTCTTAACAATAATATCTTACAAATTATTAAGCTTTTCTAATATATCACATTGATTAAATCCAATATATCTTGACTAATTTGTTATTAACAGATACAATTAATGGGATTGGGTGGAAGTTTATCACAATTGCTGATGAGTGTACAGTTCTTGATGGAGAAGTTGTGAGTTACACTAACTTTTCTTTCTATGTCTATGTCAGTACATATGTTACATAATTCTACATCTATAGTTAGACGACTATAAAATTATAAATGTCTGTTTATTTAGGATATACCAGATCCATTTTTCAAACGTTTTGGTAAAGTGATTCCTCCAGCTATTCTTTGTGCTCTGCCATATGGGAAATTATTCGAATGCCGATATTCACAAAGTTCAAGTCTGTTATATGGTCTTACGGATATGGTCAGATACACTAAACTTGATATAGATGATGTCTTAATGTGTACATATTGGGGAAGTGGACAATTTGATATCGTCTTGTTCGATAAGTCAAGGGTTGAAATGTCAATTCAGCAACTTGGAGAAAATGCTGGTAAAACTTCAACATTTTGTTTATTTACATGCATTCAGTTTAGATGCCAACTTTACCTTTTTATGTTCTTTATAAATTGAGATTCTTGTATTTTATAAAGTTTATAAATGGATACTAATAATAATGTTAATGTAGAAGCCAACAATGAAGACATAGATGAAATCGAAGCCAATAATGCAAATGCTGATAATGAAGTTGAAGAACCAGAACAAAATATAGATTTTGTTCCTCAAGAGTTTACAGCAGTGATGAATAAATCCCATGTCAACAGTACCTCCCATGGAGTGGTAAAATTTGAACACATCCTCATTACATTATCACGTTACTATAATCTGGCTAATAAGAACAATATTTATTACTGTAACATTTAAACTATATTACAATCTGTTTACTTTCAGTACATTCCGAAGACTATAACTCCTCATGACCGTCAATGGATTGGAAACGAACAGGTTATGCTTATAACAGAAATTGGAGAATGGGCAGTTGGATTAGTGCTTTCAAAAGGATTGCCGAGAATTTCTGCGGGTTGGAATAAATTTGCGAAGGACAATAAACTAAAGCGTAACCAAGTTTTGACATTTACTTTGTTGGAAGATGAACATGATGGAGCTGTTTTCCTAGTTGATTTGCATTAGTCCTTTTTCTATATCTGTTAAAAATTATGCCAGCAACTTTTTTATTAATCTAATTATGTAATGAAATGGTGGATATTTTGTGACAACCTTTTATAAAACTATTATTGCTTACTGGAAACACTTCATCTTTTCTCGGAGATGCAACTATTTTCCATTATGTTGGTTGGTTTTCATTCTTCATATTGTGCAAAGAGCAAAACATGCAAATTAGTTTTTGTGTTTACTGAATTACTAATGTAAGCATAAGAGTACTATCTCCTAAATTATATTTAGTCAATTTTTGTTTGAACCAGATTTATGTTTTCTTTTAACAATACCATAACTTTTCTTGTAGCTTCTGCTATGACCTAATTTAAACAATCATAATATAAAAGCCATGACAAATTATTTCATTTTTTCCAAAAGGGACATTGGAAGATAACAGTTGCATACCAAAAATTGGTATAAAATGACAAAAACACAATTTATGCTCTTGTGATTAGTCTATATCATCATTTTTTCCTGCAAGGCCAAACTTTTAAATTATAGCATTGCAACTAAAATTTACATCCAAAAAAACAAAACTTGATATTGTAAATCTTACAACAAATTAAGTCAAATTTATATAGAAATAACAAAATAACAAAATCAGATTATTCAAATATCCAAATAACAAAATCAGATTATTGATATTGTTCAAAGAAAATTCTTCAATACATTGTCATAATCGCAAAACTTGTTACAAAAATAACCAATATAGTCGGAATGACAGAAATGCTACAAATGCTTTATTTCAGTAATAGTAAATGGGTGCAAAACAAAAGTCACAATTTGCGTATGTTGCTCTTTGCACTTCATCTCAAGCAAGATGTCCTTGAGGTTGAAATCCTTCGCGTTGAATCCTAAAAATGATACAAATAATTATTGTTTATCTATGCTTCAAACTAAAAGAATATATATATCTGAAAAATAAGATAAAGGAAGATCTTAGTAATATAAGTGCTACCTTTGCCTAAAGAAAAGGAAATGCTCAGTATGCTCATTAATGTAGATCTTTGTGGAAGGAATAGTAGCGACCTCAATCTCACCTTAATTATCATTAAAAATATATATGTCATGCTATAATATTAAATCGCGTGCAAAAAGGAAAAAAAAAATATTATGTGATGTTAAAAGTATTAAAATATCAACTTACCTTCAAACTTACAAAGTCTAGTACTGGCAAGAATGACAATAACAGGAGAATGCAGTCCATGTTGAAACAATTTATCAATAAATGCGATATGTTCATCCCAAACATTAACTTTTGCCGAAGACCTGTAAACAGTAGAGATTAATTTTTTTTTTCTGTTTATTTTTGTTAATTAAATTTATGATAGAAATTATTCACTCTTTTATCACCTTCCATCCGTAATTGTAAAATGTACTAATAACTTGGCACCATATATAGTTTGGACCATTCTTGGATGCTGAAGATCTTGTACAACCCCAATAACATCTACATTAAATAGTAAATTATAAAGATATATAATGTGTATCAAGAAAAATTCCCACTTTATCATGAATGCATCTAATTAGCAAGATATACCTATAGAGTACAGAGGACTTCGATATTCTTCATACGTGCTAAAAATATGACGCAAATCTCCCAATTCAGAAAAATTAAACTTGTACATGGGAATTATAAAGTTGTCCGTGATGACAGGTTGCACAATGGTACAATTAGTAAACATGATAGACATGTCTGAATGAACTGGCCTTAACCTTCCGGTAGCAACTTTGACAATAAAGTGAGAAACAACATACACATTTCCTTCAACGATATTATTTCCAAGAATATTCCATATATCGGCTTTAACGAAAGCATGAATTTGATGGTTCTGTGAATGGAAAATCATAAGTAAACTGGGATGATAAATAAGAAATCATGATATAAAATTATACTTACTTCTTCATCTAAAAGAATAAGGTTGGATCCTTGAAAAAAATCCTCATTATTGGCAAATGATAGCCACTGCCTGCTGACACGAACTCTAATTCTCCATGTTGTCTTTGTTCGATCAAGCAAAGCAATTCTGTCATACATAGCCATTACTGTCCAACTATAAACGCATAAAGACAGAATTGCTATCAAGCAACTGATGACCTAATATGGAGCAACTGATCGTATTAATGAAATATATATATGAGTCCTTTGAGATAAATATGTGATCACTAATTTAGATATATATGTGATCACTAATTTAGCTAATGACATGGACAAAAATATAGGAATATATGAAACAGAACAAATCATGATTATAATTGTGATACACTTATCAAAAATAAAAAGATATGGAGATATTTACCTTAAAGGTCATTAAAAAAATTTATATCGAACATAATATCAAAGATCAATGATATACTAAAAGATTTTCACGTGTGCACTAAAACAAATTTTGACATATCTCGAATAATTATCTGAAGTAATTTTATATAATTGATTATAATAACGTATTGAATTATTCTTTTATAACATGTTGACGTCTTTACAAATTATATATTTACTATATTGACGTATTGAATTTTTTATTTATTAACAATGATTAGATTTTATTACTATCTCCTTCTATATGTATCTAAATATTTTACTACTCTGTTTTAATATTTTTGTAGTTCTCAAATTATTAGTTACAAAAATACATGATTTAATTAGCCATCGTCATATTATTATTGAGTTTTTGTGCTATAAACAGAAAAAACTTTATATCATATAATACGTAAAAAAAAAAAAAAAAGTTACAGGTACATACAAAGTTTTTTAAATATTTTCAGTTACATATATTTTTATATTAATTTTTTTTCATATTCATATGTAAAAAATTTACTTGTTGATATCACATATATTTTGAGATGGTAAAAAATTTGCAGTTTACAGATTTTAAAATATTTCAGCTCATACTGATATGTTGCAAATATAATTTTAATTTACAATTTCTTGAAAGCACATTCAAAATAATTCGACATTATCATGGATCATGTTATATACCAAACCTTTGACAAAAATTTAATTTATCACGTTGTCAAACATTTTATCATTATACTTGGTTCAATTAATATAATTAAATGATTTTTGGGTGAAAATATTAATTAGAGTTTATTGGCATACAATATGAAATTAACTTAAGGAAATTTGATGCTAGATTATAAACTAAAGATTTTTATAGCATAAATATTTTACGAAGCAAATTTAAAAATTGAAGCACATATTCGCAAAACCATGACATATTTAAAATCATAATTTGGAGAACAAACAATGTCTCAAATCCATAACATATCCAACACATTAGAAAGAAAACAGTCCACCAAAACTTATTCCTGAAAAGTAATATAATAGCAAACTTTAAAAAGGCGAATCTTAAACAATGCTTTACGACCAATCTTCACAGACATGTATCCATAATCAAGGTTCCTGAAAAGAGAATGGTAAATCAATGTTTATTAAATTTCTCATCTGATTATGTAATGTGTTAGTCTAAAATGAAATAAGCAGTATCTTATGTAGCTGTACCTTTTTAATTTTTTTGGTGACTGATTTGGCGGAGCCTGGAGTCTTTTGAAACTCATCACCTTCAAAATTCTGCAACAATGATGCTAAGTTAAGCAACTGATACATGATTTTTAATTCCTAAACTCGGTAATGCATATGTAACATACTAATAAACTTACATCAACAGTTAAATTAATAGTGGGAATGTCAGAAACACTTGATGATTCAGTCAAAGCTGGCTTAGTCATTGCAAAATCATAAAGATCATCAACCTCAAACAGAGTACTATCCTCAGTAACATTTTCTTTGTTCAAACTGATCTGAACTGAAATTTCTTTCCCAACCAGACTTTTAATAAGGTTAGGAAGACCATCCTCCGGAACCTGTCAAATCATAATAATCATCATGTAACATACTTGTACTAACCTGTAGTAAAAATGAAAAAGTGTATACATACATTCTTCAAATCTTCAACCATTTTTGCAGCGCTTGTACCAAGAATTCTTCTAGCAGCTCGATCCATTAGAACAACATTACATGCATATGTAGAATCCTGAGCAAGCACCATGATACGGAATCTGATTCATAAAACAGGTGTTGTCAAACATGCATAATTGCCAAAACTGAAACCTAATTTGATCTTAAAAACACAATTAAAAAAATGGTACCTTTTAGGAGCAACTGGAATGATTCGAGGACAGTTAGAACATTTAAATCTTGTGTCAATACCTTCAACTTCAGAACGACATTTATTACAACTGAAAAACCACCAGCTAAAATCTTCCTCCACTTTAAGAATAGTAAAAGTGCAGTATATCTTTTTCTACATCACAAATATACTAAACAAAATTAATAACTAAAAAAATAGCACAATACCAATAAAAAGAGAAAATTGATAAAATCCAACCTTGAGATGATCATATGTCAATTTCTCATTCAACTCCTTCAGTGAAAATTTCTCAAAGAAGGTTGAGGACAGCTCATAATTTGAGGATTGGATGGATTTCTCAGCCTTTACTACATACTTCTCTTCTTTAAGCCTTTAGATAGATTGTAACTACGTAAGAATACATGAACCAAGATATAAAGTAATGAAATTTTTTTATTACACTATACTACCTCATCCTCATGTCTGTAACAGTTTCATCATCCAGATTTAGATAAATTTTTGAGGAAGGCAATGTACCAATCTGCACAGAATCTGTATATAGGAAATGTTAAAAGTTTAAGAATGACAATAATATCTTATTAAAGAAGTTTGGTGGATTCGAAATGTACTTACTCATGAATGTTTGCAATTTGGTACTTGTACAAATTGCTATAATTGGTTTCTCATGTTGTCTCCCATACATTTCCTCTACACTTACCGCAAGATCTCCCCATACAGTAACTTTGTGCTGATTACTAAAATAAATTTTAAAAAAATACTACAATCAGTTAAACATGAGTGTTGTTTACAGGAATATATGTTGTACTACATGATCCAGATACTACAAAATATAACCTCTTTAAGCATATTACAAACCTTGAATCACAGATTCTAAACCTCACAATGTCTTTTTCCCCAAATTTTGTGTCAATCTTTCTGGAATATTCATAATCCTCAAGAACTCCAATGACATCTGGTTTTTAGAAGATGAAAACATAGATTGTTTGTTTGAATGATAAATAAAAGGAATGACTTAAAAATTTGTACAATATATTAAGTTGGAGAAGTAATGTACCAATAGCAAATTCTGGATTTTCACGTGGCTGATATTTATTGGCCTCGGCTTGTAGATCTCCCAAATCCAAGAATTCAAATTTATATAGAGGAATCATGCCATCATCTGCAACCTCCTTCACAGTAGTATCTTTAGTAAACCTAATACAAATCTTTGTTTGAACCGGCTTTAAAGTCCCAACAGCATCTTTCACTGAAAATTGTTCAATAACATATACACCTCCTTCCACTACGGGAGTTGTCAATGCATTCCAAATGTTGTGATAGGCAAATGCATGAACATGATTATTCTACAAAAAGATTGTTACGAAATGTTAAAAAACCAATCAAATACAGGAAAATTAAAGTTTTAAATTTAAAAACAAAGAGCGATTAGTCATAAGTTTACATCATCATCCAACAGAATAAGATTGAATCCTTTCAATGATCCAGTTTCTGCAGTAACGCTCGCCCACATCCTAGTAACTCTAACTTTAATTTTCCAGTTTGTTGTAGACTGGTCTAGGTTCTCAAGACGATCAAACACAGCAAACTCCATTGAAAATAAGCCTATAAAAACGATTCAAGAACACCAGCACTATCGTTAAAACATTTATATTATGACAAAACAAAGTATACTGAACATGGTAAATTTATAGAATGAGAAGTTGAGGCTTTCTTACTCTCGATGTAATGTTGAAGACAGTGAAATGTAGTGGACTTTGTATTGTAAACAACTGTGATAATCTATATTTTTATAATTGAGCGCCACATGTATACACCGACATAAAAAAATGATGATAATGTTGATTTGATCTTGATATTGATTCTAACTACTGATTGATTTGGATTGATTCTATGAGAATTTTGATAATTATGGACTTATTATGATGGTGATCCTATGAGAGTTTTGATAATGATGTACTTAATTTGTTATGATTCTGTAAATCATAACCATATTTAGTTATTGTTAGTTATCTATGTAATCTTGGTTAACAAATTTGAATTCCAAATTTATTTCAGTAAGTCAGTTATGATTATTAATTTTAACATCAAAATATGTGTAGTTATAATTCAAATCTAAATTAACATTTTTAATTTTTTATTAAAAAAACTAATCTAACATACAGCTAAAGCATAAATGAATGGTACCAATTTAAAGCTGATTTGAAGTTAAGAAAAAACAATCACATATTTGAAAATTACTAATAAAGATAATAGATCTTTACTAATAAAGATAATTGATCTTTGAGTCATACAATAAAGATAATTGATCTTTGAGTCATACAACTAAACAATGCATCAATCATCTACACTTGGAAGATTGTAAAAAACTTCCTCAAATACAACATTTGACGTAATATTTGTGGTAGTACCAGTATCACTGTCAATCAGAATGTGAAGACCTTCGGGCCTTGTAACTCGCGAGATGGCAACATATATGTGACCATGAGAAAATGCAGCTCTAGGTAGATATAAACCTACCGTATCAAGACTCTGACCTTGGCTCTTGTTAATCGTCATTGCATAACAAATTTGAATTGGAAATTGAATTCTTTTTAATTCAAATGGCCAGATAGTATCAGTTGGCACCATCTCGATTCTTGGAATCAGATGTTTAGTTCCGACATGTGAGCCGCAAAGAATTTCACATTCAATACTATTTTTCTTACATGCAGTAACAATCATCCTCGTCCCATTGCATAATCCCATTATTTGGTTCAAGTTCCTCATAAGCATAACGACGACTCCAACTTTGACCTTTAACTCATGCTTGGGAATGCATGGCATATTTATTGAGTTGAGATATTCTAATGGAAATGCAGTACTGAAATCATTATCTTCATCACCATCATCATCAATAGAATCCTGACTAAGAAATGTGTGCATCGTTCCAGGTATCTTGTCAAGTATTTGGTTGTTAATGTCATCCACCACAATATTTGTTGGTGTCAGTATAGCTCTTGATCTCAGGTAAGAATGTGAAGACATGTTGGAAAGAAAATCCGGATAAGTGATCTCAAAAAGAGTCCTGATAGGATCTTCAGATGAATGTACAACATACTGATATGGTATCTTTATCAACATGTCACCAATGTCTGAAGAAGTACGAATGTACTCCTCCTTGCCATCTCCAACAGAAAGCTGCCACTTACTGAAACCAGCAATGATCTTATTCTGTGCTTCTGTATTACCTGAATGTAGCCGCATATTCTGTTTCAGTAAAAATACTTGACAAAAGTCCCATAACTTAGACCTATTCAGAGCAGCAGATACAATTTCAGCCCTTGTTGCCTTTGGAATGACAGGCAAAATTTGTCTAAAATCTCCACCAAAAACAACTGTTATACCACCAAATGGCTTCTTTGATCTTTTTTTGTCAACAGCAGACATTATATCCCTCAAAGATCGATCTACACATTCAAAAGCATGACGGTGTTGCATAGGAGCTTCATCCCATATAATAAGATTAGTTTGCTGAATTAGTTCTGCAATATCAGTTCCATGTCTAATCCCTGCAATACAATATTGGTCAAGTTTCAAAGGAATATGAAAGCGTGAATGATCAGTTCTTCCACCAGGCAACAAAACAGCTGCTATACCACATGAGGCAACAGGAAGTACAATTTTACCCTCTGATCGTAGGTGACAACATAATGTTTGCCACAAAAAAGTCTTGCCACAGCCTCCACTACCGTAAACAAAAAATACACCACCTTTCTTTTCATTTATATTGTGTATAATACGATCATACACATTTTTTTGTTCAGCATTGAGGAGTCGATGCTTTTTCTCATGTTGAGTTTTTTGCTCTTCTCTATCATATCCAGTTTCTTCAAGAATGAGACGGTTAACATTGTTTCTGAAATAAGATTCTCCAGGAAATGGCATGGTAGAATAGTCTTTCAAACTTTTTCCAATATCATTTAACAATTTTTCTATCTCTGAAACAAAAACAAAATTACAAACAGTTTGTTAAATTACTACAAAACAGTGGTATAGTAGATAAGTAAACAATGATACATGAATTGTGTGTAATGAAGCTAACCTGCTAGAGCATAATTCTGTACATCGTGCTCTGAAAGACACAAATATGGATCATTAAGCAAATGTCGTCTCAAAAGAATAATGTCATCAGACATGCATCGCCAATTAGCTTCCCAAAGTCTCAGGGGATCTGAAATTGGACTGTAAGCCAATATGTTCACAAACATTAAACGGATCTGAGGAGGCATGGATGTATGTGAATTTTCAACAATCGCCTCATGCCATTGGTTATCATTTTGGAGAAGACCAAGTGCGGAACATGTATCCTTAAAAGTTTGATGTACATGACCATTAACAGTTCTGAGATCCTCAAATGATGTAGCACCTTTTTTCCTACACAGAAGCATGCGTAAATATAACAATTCACCACTCGTTGAATGAACTTCTGAAAGTCGACCAATAACATCACCTCTTTTTCTTTGTTTCCATATACCAGGTCTTGCATGCCAAGTGAATTTGCTTGGAAAATCAGAGTAAGTCCAATTTCTTGCATCCGGCAAACTTTTATTTGCATCAAACCAAGCTTCTAGCTTGCTTTTTTTAGAATTTGCTTTCTCCACAACTTCATGCAATTTATCTCCACTTTTAAAGGAAACGTGTTTATCACCAGGTAAATGTATAGGCAAACGGTCAACTGAAGGCCACCGCGAATGAATGTCAAAACCAAATATCCTCCAAGCCGCTTCAGATGCACAAACATATCTACCATCTAAATAATGTTTGACCTCATTTATAGGACGCTTTTCAGGATTATTTGAAATTGTAGCAAAATTACCTGTACCATTTGTTTTCTTTTTGAGACACATTGTAGCAGTATCGTGTCCTTTTAAACAATATTTGAATAGGTATTTTAGCGATCTTGAACTATTGCATATCTCCACATTTGTGTGGCATTGAAAACGAACTAAAAGATCGCGGTTGTATGGGACAACAAAACGATTATCCAGGTCAACTCCCTTTTTTTAAACATACACACCAGTCCTCCTTCTCTTGTAGATAGGAAAGCCACAATCATCGAAGAATGTATGGGAATTATACCTTTTAAAATTGGGAAAAAAATTTTGGGAATGTATTAAAAATAAAGACAAACATGCGGTATAATACAATTAAAACGGAACTTATTTATAAACTAACCTTTTAGGAAAATGTTTAATACATTTCCCTTTAACCATACACGGGGAATTGACACAATCAGTCCCGCATGGTCCATGAATCATGTAATTGTTAACAGCATGATATCCAACTGGATCAGTGTCTGGGTTTGGAATTTCTGCAGAAACTAAAGCATCAATTTGTTCAAAAGTTTTAGGCCTATCATCTGGGTGTAACCATATAAGCATATGTGCATGAGGCAGACCACGTTTTTGAAACTCAATAACATGCATTACTACACAAAGTCAACAAAAATAATAATATATGGTTAGAATGTATTTAAAAAAAATAGTTGATATAAAATTAATTTGGTTTTCAATAAAACTTAAAGAAATCGTACCTCCTATGCAACGGCCGAAATAGTTTTTCTTTTTTACCAGATCGATAAGCTGGTCAACTTTTAATTTAAAAACTCTTGAAACGACGTCAGGGGCATCAGCAACATCAACACCAGGTAAGTATTTGAGCATTCGTTGAATTTCTGGCCATTTGGTGTTACATGTCATGGTCAAGAATAAAGAAGGATGGCCTAAGGTTCGACAAATAGCCAAAGAATCCTTAAAATACTGGTTCATATAGCGTCTACCACCTGTGAAAGAGGCAGGAAGAATGATTGGTCTACCAACATTAGATGGATTGTGGTCACCCTTTTGTACTGCATCCCTAATATTATGATATAGATTAGAACGTATAGTAGTTTGATGTCCACTAATCCAATCCAATCTGTATTGCTCAATTGCGGTAAATGCATCTACAACGTATTGCTGCCACAAACGTCCACCTAAATGTGGAGTCAATCCTGTAACATGTGAGGTTAAAATTAATGAGAATGCTATCTAGACATAAGAAAGTAGAATTACAAAAAATTAAATTTACAACTAATGAAAACACCTTCTGTTGGACGTATCATTAGTTTGTAATTGTAGTACTCTTTCATGGTAACGTTTTCTCGAGATCCTCTTTCATCTGATTCAAGTGTTTGTTCAGCTTCTGGATCATTGCGAGGTTGCTTATCAAGCTTATTTAAAGGGATTTCAAAGTGAAATCCTAAATCTCCATGTGGAAAGAGGATTGGATATTGTAGTTGCATAAAGCGTGCATCTGTTTCAAAAATCCTCTGTAATCCGTCTACCTTTGAATCAATTACCGTATCTCTATATCCCTTAGTATAATCATCTGTCACAATCAATCCTGCAACCTCATTTGATGGCCCAATGTGGTTTGGTCGACCACTTTCTGAACTTGAGGATATAAGCACCAATTTGAATTCATCTACTGCATTATGTTGCACTCTATCCCGGGCCATACGAAAACCTTTTACCAACTTGTTATGTTCATCCAACATTTGCAACAAAGACTCAACAATTTCCTGATCAATAACTTCACTGCTACCATTAAACGCATTAATTCTATTATTGATTTCATCTTCTGTGTCATAAATGTATAATTGACAGAACTTCGGAACCTCTCCATCAGGTGGTAGAAAGCTTCCTATTAAGTGATAATTTTGGCCACGAAGTTTGAAACAGTAAGGAGCACCACCACTGTTGATCCTATGATCAATCTTGCCACCAGTAGAAGTCATTGCAAACATACAATTGTACATTCTAATATTTTGCTTGAAATGTTTAGTTTTCATACCACCAGAGAGGAGTGTAGCTAGAGGTTCAGGAGGTTGCTTTTCCTTTTCAAGATGAACCTGTCCATTTTTACAACATAGTGAGAATGTTGGTGCTTTATTAGTTGACGCCTTATTGTTCCTCTCTTCATTCCACATCACAGCTTCACATTTTGAACATTTTTTGTTTGGACAACCAATATCCATGTAACCATTCCAAAAATCTTGCTGGCTATAATAATTTTCATAATCAACCTCTTCAATATCACCTGTTTGAATGACAATTGCTTAATTATGAATGATACAAAACTAAAATTAATTAAATAAAGATATAAACTATTACACTCAAATGAATACCTTGTTCAGATGTATCACTTTCACTACTAAAATTGTCCTCAACAATGTTGAAATCATTGATCAAATTCTTAATTCCAGAACTCTCACCAACTTCAAAACTACTTTTTACACCCTCCATCTTTGAATCAATTGGAACTGGAATAGTCCTGCAGAAAGTGACGGTACTTTGGCCAGATTGATCTACACATGTAGGGATATTGTTATTCTGGTTCTTTGGTGTATTACCTGATAACAAATGACAAATAAAAAAATATAATATGTTATATAAGGCTAATCTCAAATATACTACTTCATATTAATTAAATTCTGGCAGCCTACTTTGGAATGTAGTCACAGGTGTCATAGTAGAACTATTTGAGAGATTGGAACCTGCTAAAACATAGAAAAAGTTGATATAATAAATTTTGATCAGAATTTACATGTCGCTTAATTATACAAAATTATAGAAGTAACCATGACGCAAATATACAGCTCTGGCCTGGTGAGCAATGGATTGGCGATTTGCCTGATGATGTAGATCTAAACAACAAATTCTGATCAATTGTTGCCAAAGGAGGTCTAGACTTGGCAGCATTTCGTAATAGTACATCAGACATCATCTTATCAACATTTTTCCCACGAACTCGACTTTTGCTCACTGCATTCAAATAATAGTATAAAAAATCAGATAGCATAAGCTTAATATTTAATCAAAAGAAAATATGAATAAATACCATTTTTTGGAATCGTTTGAATGCTTTGACTGTCCAAGGGTGAAGAAGCATGATATTAAATAATATGAAAAAAGAAACAAATACCATTTTTTTGAGTACTTTCAAAAATTTGACTCTCTGATGGTGAAGAAACAGGACTCTGAAGTATACTTTGTGGCAGTTGTCTTGATCTCGTCCTATTTGCTGGTAAATTTGGACTACGATTCTCTTTATTATTTAAAGAAGTAGAATGAATTTGTTGCTGTAAGCCACGTCCACATCCGACTACTAATTGAAAACAGCAAATCAAACATTGTTAACATCAATACATATCATGGGAAAATAGGAAACCTTTGCAAAAGAAGGAAAAGAGAAATAACAAACATATACCATGGGATGTGTTTGTGGCATAAGCTACTGGTTCAGAAATAGGTTTTAATGTATGATCAGTAACCTTACTTGACAATGTTTTATCCACATTCTTTCCACGAACTCGACGTTTTGTACCTATACTCAAAGGAACACATGGACGTCAAACAATTACTGAAGATTTAAGACATGGATTCCAAATTCATAAATACCTTGATTCTCATCATTATTAATGCTCCCCAAAATTGTTTCGATATTTTGACTACGCACATGACGTTTTTTACCTGGATGATTACAAAGATAAAAAGCAACATATAACAAACATTATTAATATAACTTACAACAAAGAATGAAAGAATCGATTAAGCACCTGATGAAGAATTTGTTACAGAATCCATCGGACAATTCTATATTAAGATTTTGCAGAAGATTGCGATAAAACTCTTAAACCATGATACTGGAGATGAAGAAATCGTTAGTTTTCCATTAGGTTTTTCAAAAAAGGATGAAAAGTAGAATGCTGATTCTGGAGGAAGACTAAACCAATTGAGAAATTTATGGAAATTTTGATTGAGATATAATCTCCGTAACTGATTTTTTTGAATTTCAAATAGATTATGGAAAGATATAATAGAATGGGTAAAATATTGGGTGGGTAAATGGATTATCCGTGGATAGTTACCAAAATAGCTTGATTTTAGTACAAAATATGGGTCATGGGTAAATTTTTTTACCCATTGGGTAAATTCCTCATTACACTTTAAGAGTATATAGATTTATTTGAAACACTATCGGGAATCACCTATTGCATGTACAGCTTCTGGAAGCCAAATTAACTATAGCTTTCTTGTCCACATTACAAACTTCGAATATCGAGTCATTTGATGGATTCACCTGTTGATTTAACATTATTTTAAACAAGAATTTAATTTGTAGTTTCATTAGAATGACAGAGGTTGTAAAGGTTGTAACCATGGTTGCAAACATGTTTGCAACTTCTGCAACCATGTTTGCAACTTCTGCAACCATGGTTGCAACTGATAGAACTAGGTAGAGCTACAATATTAAAGTAGTTAGATAATACCTTCATATTTGTCGAGTACAAGTAATTGTTCTTTAGCATCAGCTCATACTTGGTTGTCAATTTTGTTGAGGTGTCATTTGCAATTTGCCTGTTTGTCCAGCTCCACTTTTGTACCAAAGCACGCAAAGACTCTAACATTGTACATATCGGTAACTCTCTTATCTCTGTGATTACAGCATTCAGAGATTCTGCAATGTTAGATGTCAAGTTCGAGTATCTATTATTCATTGAGTAAACCCTTGCCCACTTGTCATATCCAACTTGCTCTAAAAATGGTTGAATCCTGTTGTCAATCTTTGCAATTTGGTTCATGTGATACTCAAATTTCTTTACAGTGTATGCATTGGCAGCATTAAAGAAATCAACCTTTATCTTATTTGAGCTCCTCTTGAACCTACTTTTCAGGTTGTTCAAGAGATGATAAATACAAAATCCATGTGGTACTTCCGGGTATACTTTACTCGCTGCCTTTATGATGCTTTCATGACGATCAGAGATTATTGTCATGTTTTCCCGTACACTATAAGCTTGCTTGAACTTGTCAAAGAACCATTCCCATGCCATATCATTTTCTGAGTCCACTATGGAAAATGCCAATGGAAAAATTTTACCCCCTGCATCTTGAGTTGCTGCAACCAATAATGTACCTCCATGTGCTGATTTCAAGAACGTGCCATCAACAATGACAGTGGGTATGCAATTTATCCAGCCTTTCATCGAAGCATACAATGCCACGAAAGCGTACCTGAAACATCCATCGTCATCTTATTTTGTTATAACCGCTGATCCTGGATTTGAACCATGCAACATGTATAGATAAGAGAAAAGTTCATAATACGATTCGGTTGCATTTCCTCTCATCAGTTCCAAAGCTTTTTCTTTAGATCTCCAAGCTTTTCCATAGTTGACTTGTACTTTGTGATCTTTCTTCATGTCTCTCACGATATCAGCAACCGTGTACTTTGTTTTAATATTTGAAAACTTACTTTTAATCATATCTGCAATGAGCGATGCGCTTGCTTGTCGCTGATCTTTAAATCTGATCCCCAGATCACATGTATGAATATCATGAAACTTTCTGATGACGAAACAACTTGTTTTCCCTTTCTTTGATGCTCGTAACATCCACTTGCAACTTTTGTCAACACAAGAAACAAGATACTCTTTTTTACAAGACTTTTGCACACTATATTGGAAGTTATTGTCGATCGCATAGTGGCCCAAAACAATCTTCAATGTCTCTTTATCTATGTATATCTGATCAACTTCAATGTGCTTATAGTATTTGTTGCTAATGACCACATCCTTGTTCGACTGGTTTTCTTCCAAGGAGTTGTCGGCAACTTCATCAAGAATAGCAACCTGCCCAGCAATAACATTAACATTTAAAAGTTGTTAACTACAACTAATATTGGTATAGCAGTTGCAACTACTGCAACCTTGTTTGCAACTACTGCAACCTTGTTTGCAACTTATGCAACCATGGTTGTGAAGGTTGCAAAGAGGGTTGCAAAGGTTGCAACTGATAGCAATATTAGAATCTGACAAATTAGATTGGTGCCCCTGCGGGGCCTGTTACACATAAAATAAACAAATTAACAAATCCATAGATGTCATATCAGTTCCATTCATAACGATTCAATAAATGAACAAATTATATTAACAAAATGATATTGTCTGCAACTTCATCAATCATAACTACCTGCCCAGCAATAAGCTCTGCAAACTCAACATAGTCCGTAACCAAATCCGAAACACTACCAATAGACTGCTCATGAACAACATTTGATGCAACATCTTCTGATTGTGTAGCCTCAAAGAACAATAAATCGCTTGTTGTGAAAAAAGGCTGGAGGCTTTTAATTTCATTCGTCAAGCATAGAGGGAACTTTGTGAAATCAGACTCCTTTTTCTTGAGCTGCATATAGAACATGAGTTGACTATCATCTGTTATCTTAAAAGGAGGGTATCCATCTCTTACTTGATACTCTATTCTAATCCCAACTGACCCGGTCTCCAACTTGAGTTCTATGTATATCATTGCGACCAAGTTGTTGTAGTTGCAGTCGTTAGGAATCAACAATCCACATACCTCAAAGTTGATATAATTTTTGCATTCATCCCATACCCCACTGTGTTGGAGAATAACAGCAATGTTTTCCATTTTTCTGCAACCAATTATAACATTAACATTTAAAAGTTGTTAACTGCAACTAATATTGGTATAGCAGTTGCAACTTCTGCAACCATGATTGCAACTACTGCAACCTTGTTTGTAACTTCTACAACCATGGTTGTGAAGGTTGCAAACAAGGTTGCAACTGATAGAAATATTTGAATCTGCCTATTAAGATTCATAAATGTCACATCAGTTCCATTCATATTGATTCAATAAATGAACAAATGATATTGTATCGAAACAAATGATCAATCAAAATCAACAAATGAACTATTTAAATTCAATAAAGCATAAATTGTATTGATTCTTTTTGTTCAATTTGTACAATATGGCTATCATATCTAGAATAAAAATGTTGAACTGCCCTAATTACATTGTTAATTGAAATCACTCCCGACTAATCTAGATAATTCATTACATGAAACCTAAATCTAGAACTAAAACCCTCAGCCGATGGTGTCAAAGTCGTCCAGAATGTGAAATTCATCCAGCATTTGTGGATTCCTAGAGATCTTCGGAGGTTCTTGTTAAAACGAATCTGGATTTCTATAATGTCCAGATTCATGTTAAAAGGTCTTTGCAGATGCCTTACTACCGTGAAATACAAAGGGTTTGAAATATCCCAACTGAACACTCCAATAATGCATTGAGAGAAGGTCAATTCTTCTCCGGTTCTTTCATCCATTATTTTAATTAAAAAACCCCTGCAATGTAGAAGGCCTTTTATATAATGATTAACTATTGATCGTCGGCAAGTGATATACTCATTTCACAAGGGTACTTACAAACCTACTAAGTAGCACACACAATATACAATTGAAAATGTATGCCCCTGCGGGGCCTCTTATTCAGAATGTCACAAGCTAATAAACTCCAAATCTACCAAAGCATTAAAAACATCATCAAACCAGCAAAACTAAAAACAGAGTTCAAATCGACGTATATCATCATATCTTATTCAGAATGTCACAAAGTACTAAACTCCAAATCTACCTAAGCATTTAAAGCATCATCAAACAAGCAAAACTATAAACAGAATTCAAATCAACTCATAGCATCATATCATAAATACGCAAAACACAGAACTAGACTCAAAACAAACAGTTAGGGAGTTAGTAAGATCAATACGCAATTGAATTTCGTCCGCATTTGTTCATGATCCTATGATTAATCCTTATCTACATATTCAATTTAAATCACGCTTATAAAATCATTCTATGCTACAAGTCTATAAAAAACGCATAAACAAACACACACAAATCAAGCAGCTAGTGCATCAAATCGGTACCAAACAGGATTTCATCACAATTTTGTTCCTGACCTTGGACTTAATAAATCTCTATATATTCAATTCAAATACACACAATCAATCAGCCTATACTACAATTATACACATATACATACATTAAACACATAAATGGACATACATACACACTTTCTCATCCTATAATTAAATCTCTCATCTAAATTTGATCTCTATATTCATAGATACATACATAAAACACATAAATTTACTTACAAATCTCAGCTGGTGTTGTAAATCTCTTGCTGCCACTCCGATTAAACCTCAAATTGTCATGAATTTGCCCCTGTGGGGCCAGCAAATTGAAGGAGAAGAGGTGAGAGACAGTGAATCGAAGATTGGAGTTACGAGTGGATGAGAGTGCGTGAAGAAAGGCAGGTGCGTGAAGATTGGGGGGGTTTTGTTTAGTTATAACAGAATTACCGTATTTTTAAAATTAAGAAAACATGGGGTGGTACCGCCAGAATTTAAGAAAGTTGGGCTCATATTTTTAAAAGCCCAAAACTTTAGATGGGCAGGAATAAAACTATCCCTATTTTAAATACCCTTATAGGTTCCAAGTTCGAATCCTACCAACAGCATATCTCTATTAAACATATATATTACTTTATAAACCACTTTCACGAGTTTAAAATTCAATTTCCGTCAATAACATATTATTAATTATTTAAACACTATCGTTAAAAATACTATCAAACATGTATTATAATATTTTATTATCTTCTATAATTTATTACCCTACTAATTAAAAAATATACATGAAAATATGGATAATAAAACAAAAAATATTAAAAAATACATCCGTGCATCACAGAGTAATAAGCTATATATTAAAAAATTACACAAAATCTAGAAAACACTAACAATATAGAAAATTTTGTATAAAAATCGAAAAAAAGTCTACATGATTAGATAAATTTCACTTTTTCTATTAAATAAAAATTAAAAAAAAAAACAATTTTATGTAATATTTATATGTATACGTATGTATTTTAAAATAATAACTTAAAGTAACCATGGTACGGGTTACAAGGCTAGTAGTATTAGTATTAGTTTATACGATTTTCATGTCATAAAATATATATCCAATTTATCAGATAATGACTTATATTTCATTCAAAAAATTGTTACGCACATCAAATTTATTTTCTAAATGATGCAAATTCGAACTTTTTAAATTCGAATAACTTATGATCTCAGATATAACACAAATAAGTCCATTTATATCCGGTGACGAAACCAGAAAATATGAATTGGAAGGACGAAGTTTTTAATAGTAATATATGAATATATATGTATGAAACTCAAAATTATAAGAGAATTATGAATAGATTTAATAGACCATCCTACTTGAAAAACGTCAATAGACATCGACTAAAAATCAATGTCAGACCATTTTTCAACCGATATCTAGGTGGGTGTAGAAAAAGTTCCAAAACTTCTACATTGGTTATCAAATAGTATCTAACACATTATTTACTAGCAACTAACTGATGTGTATCATATATATTAACATCAACTCAAGGAAAGAAACAATTTAATAATTTAATAAATGTGATGCATTATTCGGATCCGTTCCGAATGTTGAATATGAATTATATTTTTGTTTCTCTATATTTCTATACTAATTATAGCACCTTTAAAAATGGTTTAATTATATATATTTTCTTACATATTAAACCTTCGAACTAATACGTGTTGAACCAATTATCATTTTTATATACTTGGTATATGGTATATCATATATTTAAGATTTTGTTTTGTGTTTAATATGTTTTGGTATTATTATTTTCAGGTGAAATATTTATGTAGTTCAGATTAAAAATAATATTCTTATTATGAATCATATCCGACTCTTCGTACTAGCTGAGAGCATTTCCAGTGGTGTTATTCAAAATAGTTGACTAAAATGATATAAAATATTAATTATGTAAACTTATCTTTAAGGCATTGTATTCCAATGGATTTGGTTATAATGATTGTTTATATTTTAAAATAGTATGTTGCTGTTATTTCAAGTTATTAAAAATAGAATACTTTATTTTAATATGATAAAAGATGATGTGGAATTTCATTACAGGTGTCTAAAGTTTCGATAAATAGAACCAATATGAGGGCGTTATTTATAATTATAGCTAACACGAATGTTCCATTAGAGATCATTTTTTTATATATATTCTCCATAATTCTTATTTATGGTAATTTGAACCCATTTTTTGCTAAAAATTCTTAATAACTGAAGATGCTCTAAGAGCATCTCCAATGGGGAGACCTCTTAGGTAAATTTTAAAATTAATTTCCATAAATAAGAATTATAAAGAATGTGTAAAAAATTTACACTCCAATGGGACAAAACTGTTATTTATAATTATAGATAATCTCTTGATGTTGCCTATATTTGTCGAACCTCTAGAGACCTGTAATGAATTGACACATCATTTTTTTCTATATTAAAATTATATATTTCATTAATAACAACTTGAAATATTAATAACATACCATTTTTAAAATATAGCCAATCATTATAGTCAATACCCTCATAACACAATGTCTTATAGGTTCGACAAATTTTACATAATCAATATTTTATGTAACTAGTCTAAAACCCGTGCGATGCACAGATTTTTTTTATATTATATAAAAAATTTCATTAATTAAAATTAATTTTTTTTAAACATGAATTTTGGAGGCTTACTTTTTTATATGAGATGATTTGATAATAATTATATAAATGTTATTCGTGATATTTCTAGAAAAGGAGGGATTTAGTTAGAAAATATAGAAAAGATGATAGGTTTTAGTTAAAAAGAATAATCAATTAATTATTAGTAATTATAAAATTATTACTTCATTTTATTAAATCGAATGTCCGTGGTATGATTAGAAAAATAGAGAATTTAGTTAGTGAAAATTAAAAAGATTATATGTTCTAGGTGAAAAAGGTAATTGATATAGTAATTATAATTGAATTACGTTATTTTACTAAATACAATTGCTCGTAATGTTTTTAGAAAATTAGAAAATAATATTGTCCGTGGTATTTCTATTATAAAAGTGATTTTAATTCGAAAATATAGAAAAAATGATATGTTTTAGCTGAAAAAGGTAATCGGTTAATTAAAAATATTATAATAGTATTAGTTTATTTTATTAAATAGAACTGTCCGTGATGTAATTTAAAAAAAAATTAGTTAGAGAAAATAGAAAGGTAACGTGCATGATTTATGTGGAAAAAGTAATTGATCAGTTTATAGTAATTATAATTTAATTATGTTATTTTATGAAATAAAATTGTTCATAGTTTTCAGAAAATGAGATATTAACGCTACCCGTTATAATTCTAGAAAAAAAGGGAATGTAATTAGAAAAAATAGAAAAGATTATATATTTTAGCTGAAAAGTTAATCGATTAATTATTAGTATTATAATATTATTATTTTATTTGTATTAAATAGAAACGCCTGTAATATAATTAGAAAAATGGAGGTTTTAGTAAGAAGAAAGAAAAAAGGTAACGTGTTTTGCTGAAAAAAGGTAACTGTCCATGATATAATTGGAAAAGAGAGATTTTAGTTAGAGAAAAGGTAACGTGTTTTGATTGAAAAAGGTAATTGATTATTTAATAATAATTATATATAATTATGTTATTTTTTAGCTGAAATGGTAATTGGTTAATTATTAGTATTATATTATTATTATTTTTTTATTAAATAGAAACGCTTGTCATATAATTAGAAAAATGGAGGTTTTAGTAAGAAGAAAGAAAAAAGGTAATGTGTTTTGCTGAAAAAGGTAATCATCCATAATATAATTGGAAAAATAGAGATTTTAGTTAGCGAAAAGAGAAAAGGTAACGTGTTTTGACTGAAAAAGGTAATTGATTAGTTAATAGCAATTATATATAATTAAGTTATTTTTTTAAGTAAAATTGCTCGTAGTGTTTTTAAAAAGAGAAATTTTAGTTAGATAAAAAGTAAAAGATATTCTATTTTAAATGAAAAAGGAAATTATTTAGTTATTGAAAAATAGAAAAGGTTATATATTTAAACTGAAAAAGGAAATTGATTAATAAATGAGAAATTTTAGTTAGATAAAATGTAAAAGATATTATATTTTACTTGGAAAAGAAATTATTTAGTTCTTGAAAATAGAAAAGATAATATGCGTAACCTGAAAAAGGAAATTGATTAGTTAATAGATCTGTAATTGAGTAAGGGTAATTAGGTAAATTCAATAGGTACCGTTGAACCAAACTTTTAATGTTTCAGCTTTTATATAATAGTATAGATTTAACAAATTATATAACGTCATTGGAGATGCTCTAATATGTATATAATTAAGGGATTGATCTACGGCAAAACATTGTCACGTGTAAAGGTAGGTAAGATTTTTTTTTTTTTTTTTTTTTGCGAAAGCATGGAAATCCCATAATTTCACAAAAATATTGTTTGCAATATTTTAGGCTAATTGTGGATCATCTATCTTCAACTAAATTCAAATTTTAATATTCGTGGGCAAGATATTTATTGGATATTTTTTTATAAATGTGATGGATTTCTCGTATATAAATATGAGTCTTTCAAATAAAAATACAACACGTATTATTCGAAAACATATTTAAAATCCAATTTGAGAGATGTAACACTACTCTTCTGGTAAACACAATAAATTGAATTCTGATTCTGACCCTTGTGCTTTGATGTGCTGAAATTGAGGGATGTCAAATCTAATGCTAGATCAGTTGTGACTAGTGAGAGATCTATCCCAGTATGAAGTATCCCACTACCCATGCATCATGCAGTGCTTTTTTTGTTGCTAATTCATGGAGTATGTGTATGTTACATATTGATACTTTTATAATAAACTAAATTATATATGTTTAAATCTGGTTGTTAAAGTCTTAATCAAGATCTGGTGTAATATGATAAACAGCTATAAAGTCAATAATTAATTATACAAGATGAACTAAGGTTAGTTGAAACATGGATATACGAAGAATCAACATTGAAGTAATCTGCAGCCCCTTGTGGTCAGCTTGACAACTCTTTTAAGATTTATATATTTTTTGTCTTCTGGGAGTCAGGTTTATGAATTTGCACCTACTAGGAAGTACTAGTGTCTTCAGAAATATAGGAGTATTAATCTTATGTTTATTCAGGATACATTTCTATGTATGATTGTGAATACTTCACATTAATTAAATCAGACGACTACTCGAAAATTGAAGGATAATTATGTTAATTTTGATCTGATATCGAAAAGATTGAATAATATTTGTTATACTAAAAAGATCTAACTTTTTGTTATATTGTGCTGACACTTAAAATTTAGAGTGATAAACTAAACTCCTTCTCCTAATTTCGCCGGTATTATATTTTGATACAATTCATATATAAAATGTATATTTTTACCAAAAATAAATAAATTAAAATGATTGGCTACTTAACTTGGTATTATAACTATATTGATATATGTTTGGTTAATATTGATGTATATATGTTTAGTTTTATTGTTATGATTGAGGGGAGTTTAAGATTTTTAATCTATTTCATTACTTAGACTGAGAAGTTTAAAATATATTAAAATTCATATAAGGCAATCGATTTTCAATTTTTACGAAATTTATGAAATATAAAACGCCCTAAACTTACTTTTTTTTTGCTAGTTAAAACGCCCTAAACTTGAACGACAGAGATGGTACATTATTTCCATACATGACGGTAAATACGCTAACAAATTCAGGTCGGGCGTCCGCTTATCCAATGTATTGCTAACGGTGGAATTGATCTTACTGAAATTTTAAAAATTAAAATTTTGTAGGTATAAATTTTTTATTAAAATATTTATAGTGAAAAAATTCAAATTTGATCCCACTAAAAAATTACTTTTATAGTAAAAAAATAAATTTGATCTCATCAAAATGTGTAGGTAATTTTTTTTGTTCTTGATAATTCAATTTTTAAATTAATATATTTATCCTTATAAAAATTTTAAACTCGTCATTGTGTTTGAAAGACTCGGGTTTCTGACTAGGGCGCCTGCTAACAATTGTCTTTTTTACAAATCACCAGACAGTACACTGTACACTGAGACATTTTGGTGGAATGGTAGCTAGATCTAGCTATATGATACACACCTAATAATACGGCAAAATCTGTATACAAGTACTGTACATTTGATACATGTGCAGCTCAAATCATAATTAAATACGGGCAAGTACAATATTAAACTCCTGTATTTTTTGGATTTTCATGTCTTGGAATTATCTTGCATTTTCGTTAAGGCCATTGAAGAAGATCATGTCTAAAAAAACTTAGCTTACTCAGTTATAATACCATTCAAAGTGGTGTCTGAGGAGGGTAAATGTACGTAGACAATGCCCCTATAGAATAGGGAGGCTGTTTCCGAAGGACCCCCGGCCAAATACAAATACAAAGAAAGGAAACTAATACAATCTAAACTCACACACACCCAGGGGTCGAACCCTTGACCTCCTACAAAGGAAACAAGGGTTCAACCCAGTGCACCAACATGTTGTTGGCTGAAGAAGATCATGTCTGTAGCTCGGAATTCAGAATCTTACTGGCCTAATATATATATATATATATATGATATTAATATTAGGATTAGTTGGAGTTGTTAGGTTTCCAATTTGTAGTATTTGGTTGAAATCTTAATTTTAGCGCGTAGCAGTTCAGTTTACAAGTAATTTATATTATTATGAAAATTTTTGGAAAGTAAGATGTCTAGATGCAGCCTTTCTTTAAACTAAATAAATTGCACAAGGAACAAGGTTGGATAATCCAAGTAGTTCAGGTATATCCTTTGTGAATACAGGTTATCAATCCAGGTTATGGATTGGATCATCGCTTAACAGATATTTATTTGTAAGTTTATAAGCATTTTATTGTCAAAAATAAATAAATTACACAAGTAAAAAACAGTTGAGATAAGTGTGTTCAAAAAAATAGTTAAATCATTAATTCAAATCGAACAATAACAATTTGAATTGATAAAAATAGAGATTATTAAAATTGTTGTTAATGGTTCGATTAACTGGATCATTACACATATTTTATTTAGTTATGATTTTCAATATAAATTAAGAGAGAACTCGTACGAAAGGGGTTGAAATTAAAATATTAATCTAATCAGATTATTATTAATAAAATCATTCATAGTAATCTAATTTAAATGTGAATACTAGATTCTTTTTACTTTATATATAAATGATTTAGCATTTTACGATATTATAGATGTTAAATTATCTAATTTATTTATAATGGTGCAGAAAATCAAAATTTGTTGTTATTAATAAGTTAATTTGAATGTAAATCAATTATACTATTTTTAAAAAAATTTAATTATTATGAAACAAATTAACTTTGTAAATTTTTTATACTAATGTGAAAGTTATAGTTATGAATATATACTGAATAAATAATTGATATTAATATTATATTTTATATTATATATATTCTTGTATACAATAAGCGTATCAGTGATATTATCCATAATTTTGTTCTGTATCTAACATAGATAAAAAAGTGTTAGATTCAAAATTAAAAAAACGTATTTAATTATTATTAGAACTATATTTAAATATTTAAAATTTATTTTATTAACTTAAACTAAATATAAGTAGATTTCGAATAGCTAAAAAGAAATCTTATTGTGAATATTCTAACCTTTATTTTCTATTCAGTTTTAGGATAATTCCAATTTCAATTGAATAATGATTGTTACACTGTTATTAAATTAAAAATTATTTTGTAAATTTATGTTTAAATCTAATTTTTAGAACTCAACATAATATACACAAAGTAAAGTGAGTGTGTAACCTAATTTGATTGTCAGATCTAACAAAGATAAAGAGCATTTAGATTTAAAATTAAAAAAACGTATTTGGTTGTTATTAGAAATATATTTAAATATTTAAAGTTTTTTTTCAACTTAAATCAAATCTATACTATTAAATAAAAGCAGAAAATCTCGCACATTACAGAAAATTCTGTACTTCGAGAAAATGTTGTAGAAAATCTTGCAGAAAGTGTTGCAAAATATTGTAGAAAGTATTGCGGAAATGTTGTAGAAAGTGTTGCAGAATGTTGCATAAAGTGTTGCAAAAACCAGAAATTGTTGCAGAATGTTGCAGAAAATTTATATAGTGCAAAAAATTTATAGAATACAAAAATTTGTAAAAAAAATATGCAGAAAATATACAAATATGCAGAAAATTTTGCATTTTATGTAAACGGGTTGGGTAAGGATTATAAACCCAACTCAATTAATTCGGGTTTTTTAAAAATTAACCTGTTTAACCTACGTTTTTGGATGGTTCAATTTAATCGGTTAAAAAGAGGGTAAATTTGAATTAGTTTTATCGATTTTCGAAACCCATATACTGTGCACAGAAGTAGTCACGATGTATGCTGTTTCTATACACGAAATGCAGTGACAAGTTTTTGCTACACACGAAATAGTGTTTTGAATAAATAGTTTTTGCTACACACGAAATAGTGTTTTGAAATAGTGTTTAGAGCAACTCCAACAATCTCCTTACATCCTAACTATAAATAATATTATTAAATTACCTCTTAATTATTTAGGTGCGGAAATCAAACACTTTCTCCAACAATCCTCCTAAACTTATTCCTTATTCATTTTTTTACTAACTAACTATGGACCATAAGTTTTGAATAAAACTTTTGGAGCCGTTACTGCTTCTTATGGAAACTAACTTATGGAGTAAAACTTATGGAACATAAGTTTTGAATAAAACTTATGGAGCTTATGAAGTAAAACTTATGGACCATAAGTTTTGAATAAAACTTATGGAGTAAATTAGCCGTTGCTGTCTTATGGAAACTAACTTATGGAGTAAAATTTATGTACCATAAATTTTGAATAAAATTTATGGAGTAAAACTTATGGACCATAAGTTTTGAATAAAACTTATGGAGTAAATTAGCCGTTGCTGCTTCTTATGGAAACTAACTTTTTTTTTTTTTGCTAAATCTTATGGAAACTAACTTATTGTTAGATATTTTAGTGTAATTAGATTGACTAGTTGATCAATGTAATCGTAATGTTACATTGAACAAGTCGGGAGAATGCGGAGTGCATGCTCTGTTCGAGTTTGTTATGATTTCAGTATTATTGCTTATGAGACATGTCTATTGATATCAAACACATCTGTTAAAATGAGATGAATGAGATGTGTCTATTGGGAAAAGACACATCTTGAGATGTGTCTATTGGTATTGGACATGACTGTTGGAATGAGATGTGTCTATTGGGAAAAGACACATCTGTTGACATCTATAAATAGGTGTGGCATTGATCATTTTCAGTACTGGTTCATTTTGAAATACACAGCAAAATACATTCTCTCTTCTTGCAGAATTTCTGACTTTATCCGATTGAATTATTTGGGTGAACCACAAATAACTTCAATCTGAAAGTGTTCACACGACTTCAGAAAAATCCAAGTTATCACCCAATTCCCCAACACTTATGGAGTGAAACTTATGGACCATAAGTTTTAAATAAAACTTATGGACCATAAGTTTTAAATAAAACTTATGGACCATAAGTTTTGAATAAAACTTATGGAGTAAAACTCATGGAATTGTTATTGATTTGTTGCTTCTACAGTTTGTACACAACTTTTATCTCTGTATTCATATATTATTATTTGAATAAAACTTTTGTATTCATAAGTTTTGAATAAAACTTATGGAGTAAAATTTATGTAATCTGGTTATCAGTTGAAGTTAATTAATAAAAAATGAAAAAAGGAGAGGAGAGAGAATCTTAAATGTGAGGAGGAGAGGAAAGTAGAGTCAAATTTTAGAGAAGTGTTAGGATTCTGTTAGAGCCATAATTTTGATAAATACTCTTCAAAATTTGACTTAAGAGTGAAGTGAGGAGCTTGTTGATGATGCTCTTAGGATCACTATCATGTACATTACATGATTATAAATTAATAATTATAAATTTATTAATTTGATAAATTTATTAATTTGCATCTAGGATGAGTACAAATAATGTGGATCACAATCGCACGTAGTTTTAATCAATCAAAAAGACTTCGACATGTTTGAAGTGATTTTTCGAAAACATACATTGTGCCCGTTTGCCTCACCTTTTTTTAAGGACTTATGAACTTATTTTCGGGTAAAATTTTTATATTTTGATAAATTTTTTTTATACAAGTATTTAATGTATGTTTGAGATTCAATAAGTTGCAAAATTAAGTTGAAAAATAAGTTGAAAAGTTAAGAATCTTAACTTCGAACTTAAAATAAGTTGACTTATTCTGGAAAATAAGTTTTCTCCATATTTATCTTAGGTGTACATAATTTAGGGATTAAGCCTTAAAAATGATGCTCAAATGGGACTCCCTATCCCCTATAAATGTTAGGGGAGAGAAATTCAAACCCCATATTTAGAGCATCTCCAACGGTATTATATAAAAATGGTTGGCTAAATCGGATAAAATATTGATTATGTAAAATTTGCTGAACCATGTTGTGCTCCAATGGTATATTAGTAATAATGTGGATTATATTATAAATATAGTATGTTATTATTATTTCAGGTTGTTATAAATGGAATATATTTTTATAAGGTAATAGATCATATAAAATATTTATTACAGAACCCTAGAGGTTGGCCAAATATAGCCAACGAAAAGAGATTTTCTATAATTTTTGTTAAGAGTAATGTTGCATTGGAGTGAATATTTTTTCACAAAATCTTTATAAATTTTATTTATGGCATTATATTTATAATTTTAGCTAAGGGGTCTACTACATTGGAGATGCTCTTAGGGGAGAGAAATTCAACCTCTATAATGACACATCATCATTCTTTACTTATAATATAATATATATCTATGCCAACATTCTCATCCCTTCTCTGTATTACCTAAAATATTTATTAAATATTATTTTTTAAGTTATAGGTAATGAATATAGGTAATACCATTGGAGTAAAATAATTTTTTGGTTACCTATATTTTAAGAAAACATTATTTTATTATATTTTAGAGGATGAAAATAGTAATTGCATTTGAAGATGCTTTTTTACGTACCGCGTAAAACTGTGCATCCATTTGCTTCAAAGTTATTCAATTCAAAAAATTCGAAACTATTACTAATATTTATTCACTAAATACGTAAAAAACGAACAAAATTTGATACCGATTGAAATGATCTCCAACTTTTCTACTCGGAAGATTCTGAAATTGCATGCACAATCGTACAAGACCGCCGTTCCCGTCACGTGTACAAAATGATGTGTCAACTTGTAACCAAAAGGCGTAAATTAATCAAACATCTATCGACTACAACTTTATCACCAAACTAACGAAAACAAGACAAGACCCTTATTTATACCAAGACACTAACACACACATGTACACAGACACACATCACATTGTATCTCTATCTTTGCAACTTCAACCTCTACAAGTCACTCTCCACATTTTTTCTCCATTTCAATTTTATCCCATTTTATCAGGTGTGTATTTTCTTGTAATCATCATTGATCTCAAGTCTTGGTTTGTTTTGTGTCAAACAGAAAAAGACCCATTTGTTTAAATTAAGTTCTGGTGAGACCCTTTTGTTTTTTTGGCTTGATTTTGAGTTTTCACTACATGGGTCTTTTTCTAGTTGAATTTTTTTTTTTTTTTTTGATGCAATTCTAGTTGAATTTTGTAGATACCCTTTTCTTGAGTCTTCTTAAAGTGATAAAAACAGAGTAAAATATTTAAAACACACACACACACACACACACACTTTTTTTACAGTGATTTGACAGGTGAGTTTTTTTTTTCAGGGTTGTTGAATTTGAATAATAATGGAGGGATTTGGAGGAAAATGGAAGATTTTCAGATCACTAGCAGTGATTTTGTGGAGCTTTGCTTTAGCTGCAGTGTTTGTTTCAGCAGAAAGGAGCTTGAAAAAAGAGGGTTTCAGTTTGATCAATAATGCAGCTGATGAATCTGAATCAAACTTTGTTTTCAAGTGTGTGAATTTCTTATGGCAATCAAATCAATCTGGTTATCAGCATGTTTGGCCAGTAAGATTCATATCTATATGAATTTCTTGAACTATTGCTTATGAAGTTTTTGTCCTTTTTCTTGATATGAATAATTTGATTACTCATTTGTGTATGGATAACTTATTATTTGCTCAACTGCTGTTCTGTGGTACTCGTACAAGGTAGTTACTGTATGTTAGGGGAAAGTCACATTGAATTGTCTGTGCATTTCTTTATTTAGGGGACCAAGGCATTTAATTGTATGAGACAGTACGTAGGACTGTCAAAAAAATCCGATAAATCCGATATCCGTCCGAAATATCTGCATTCGTATCCGAGAAAAAGCGGATATTATCCGTATCCGAAATAAATCGGATATTATCCGTATCCGAATCCGGAACATTCGAATCCGAAATGGAATATATATAATATTTAAATTATATAATTTAAGATTTTTTTTCTATTAGCATGTAGTGTTTATGTGTGTTTATTAATTACATAATACATTTATACAAATTTTATATAATTGTAACAATATTATAGACATATATAAAAATTTCATTTGAGTTTAATATTTTAAAGATAATAAAATTAGATATTTAGTATGACGTTCACAGTTTTATTTTTTCTAAATGAAAAAAATTTTGTTTTGAAATCATCAATACGCGTCAAAAAAATCTGAAAAATCCGATATCCGTCTGAAATATCTGCATTCGTATCCGAGAAAAAGCGGATATTATCCGTATCCGAAACAAAGCGGATATTATCCGTATCTGAATCCGACAATTTTGGATACGAATACGAATATAGGCATATCCGTATCCGAATTATCCGTTTGACAGCCCTAACAGTACGTTGAAATCAAATGTTTTCAATATTGGTTGTTAACATGATGTGGGGCAGATCTATGTACAGTATTTCTCTCATGTACAAAGTAGTACAAGCTCATCCCAGAAAAAAAAAAGTTTTTGGAATAAATAGCTATGAGTTGTGATTTGTGAGGATGCAATTGTGCACCCTCTCCCCCAAATAACGATGATTTAAAAAGATCGATATTTTTCGTATATTTATATTTGTAAACTGCAAGATAGTGCATGCATGTATTTTTGTTGAATTACAGGATTGGGGCTTCAATTGTTCTTGTTAGTTGCTTGTCCATGCAAGGGAATATGTATACATGAATTTAACGTTTTGTGTTGACCTAGCAGACATTCGAATTGTGAATGTCATATTGAGATCTTATATAATGCGGACAATTTCCGGATGTGCTTCTTTCAGGAGTTGGAATTTAATTGGCAAATCGTTGTCGCTTCCATCATTGGATTTTGCGGAGCCGCTTTTGGAAGTGTAGGCGGTGTCGGCGGTGGCGGCATATTTGTTCCAATGCTTACCTTAATTATTGGATTTGATCCTAAATCGGCAACTGCAATCTCAAAATGTAAGCCATAGATGTAAAAATAATAGTCATTCTTAGAGATATGATGCATTTACTCCAAGATTTTGATAGTAAGGTTTAATAATTAACTCTCGCAACCAATTTGTGCAAAGAGGTATATAGGTACTTTACTATGTTCGATTTGTTAAAATTAGTGGTACAACTTGCTAGGTATTCATTTGGTTTCAAGCATCTGTATCCGTAGTCCTGCAAAGAATTTATATTCTCTTTGTGCTTGCTAATGCTACCAAGTTATGCTAGGTTTCATTGCATTATTCAATATTGGAGCCCGTCCGATGCTTGGGTTAAGCTTTTACACCTGTGGAACTGCATTTATTTTATCAATGTCACTCAAATTTTAGGATTTGCTAGCTTGGTCAATAAGCAAAAAGTTATTTTTTCTTTTCTGTAGGTATGATCATGGGTGCAGCAGTCTCTACTGTTTACTATAACCTCAAGCTACGTCATCCCACTATAGATATGCCAATCATTGACTATGATTTGGCTGTTCTGATTCAACCAATGCTGATGCTTGGTATTAGTATTGGAGTGGCTTTCAACGTGCTATTCGCTGATTGGATGGTCACAGTTCTGCTAATTGTACTCTTTATCGGTAACAAATTAATTATATGTTGTATTAGATATACGTGTCAATTATTATTAGCCTCTAAATCGTTTGTAATTGGTGGTTTGCAGGCACATCAACCAAGGCATTTTTAAAAGGTGTTGATACTTGGAAAGGAGAAACCATTTTGAAAAAGGTAACAATAATTTTCATGTGTTATGTATATTTTAAAAAAGTTTATTGGATGCTCTACTAGCTAAACAAACTTTGAACGATTAATGCTATTGTTTTTTGTACTAAGACACTTCATTTGTTGCCCATCTTCCCCATTTCTTGTTTCAGGAGGCTGCAAACCGTCTGGAAGATAATGGTGGGTTGCTCCACAGTTACCTTAGGGCTTAGATACTAATAACAAGTTTTATTGATCAGAATTATTCTCTTATCTAGCATTAACATGTCTAGTATGGCCAGGGAATGGAGGTGAGGGAGCGGACTACAAGCTTCTTCCTGGTGGACCTGACAAGGCTGCAAATGGGACAAAGACATCTCTAAAAGAAGAAGTAAGTGATATTTGAAAAACAGTCTTCTTTTAACAGAGGTTCATATCTAATTTGTGTTGCCATATTAGGTATCTATTCTTGAGAATGTGTGCTGGAAAGAGTTTGGGCTTCTTTGTTTTGTTTGGGTCGCATTTCTTGCAGTGCAGATCACCAAGGTTTTTGTTTTCTCCACTGTCAACATGTTTTCAAAACATTGTGTTTCTGGTAACCACAGAACTATCATTTTATATGGAATTACTGATGTTCAATGTTTTGCAACAGAATTATACATCAAATTGTTCAACAGCGTACTGGGTGCTGAATTTGTTACAGGTATGTTATACCAATGACTCAGGGTTGATCACTTTTCCAGTGCACACACTTGCATACTGTAGTAGAAGGACTCTAATCTAATGGTTACATTGAACAGAGTAAGTTTATTGCATTTTTGTTCAAGCTTCCCTCAGGTGGGTTACAGATGTTCATATGATTGTACTTCTTCATTGTTATGTAGGTTCCAGTTTCTGTTGGGGTATCTCTGTATCAAGCATATAGCCTGTACACTGGACGAAGGGTAATTGCATCGAAGGGAGAGTCAGGAACCAATTTTCGAGTGGGACAGCTGTTTGTTTATTGCTTCTTTGGTGTACTGGCTGGTGTAGTTGGAGGGCTACTTGGCCTTGGTGGAGGATTCATAATGGGCCCATTATTCTTGGAGTTAGGAGTCCCTCCACAGGTGATTTTACACTCATTTAAATTATAAAATACTCAAGGGGTGGAAGAAAAAATCAAAACAATTTATACTAGTTGTGGAAATATTTATTTAGCATATAGCAAGTGGTAATGCCTTCGTAAAGCTTTTTTCTACTCTAGTTTCATACAAGAAATTTCCAGTACAGTAGTAGATGAAATTATATTCTTGAAATATTCATGAGCATTAGTACCTTAACATATCTGGAAATGTGGAACCTGCACCACAGATGAGTGATATGTGTGTTGTATTTAAGTAAGTTTTGCCCAAATCATTTTAAGTAAACATATGACTTGTTAAAGATCATTGGTTTTCATTTCGAAATAAATGCAGAACCATATTTGTATATCTTTTTAATTGTCGTTAGATGTAAAACTGTAAATTTGAAGTTTTTTTTTACGTTTTTTTGGTAATATTCTGGTCTTGAATCGCTTGTAACCATTTGCAGGTCTCAAGTGCCACAGCCACTTTTGCAATGATGTTTTCCTCATCAATGTCCGTTGTAGAATACTACCTTCTAAAGCGTTTCCCAGTTCCTTATGGTACGTGACATCCCTCAAAACCTTCTTTCCGTGCCTTCTATATAACTAAAAGAGGAGTTGTAAAGAACATAATAAAAATCAGCCAGGGTGTTATAGAGGTGAAAGACATGCAACAAAGGTGAAAGACTGAAAAAGAAACTAACAAGTATAAAAGAATTTGTACTGTGTTAGTGGAATCCATGAATTTCAGAATGCATTAATGTCTAATGATGTTTCCATGTATGTTACAGCATCCTACTTGGTTCTTGTGGCCACTATTGCTGCTTTTATCGGACAACATGTGGTGAGAAGGGTAATCAATATACTTGGAAGGGCCTCTATAATCATCTTCATTCTGGCCTCTACTATCTTTATTAGTGCAATCTCCTTAGGTGAGTACTGCCTTGCATTAAAAAAGTGAAATTCATTTCGTTTATTGACAATTTAAACTTGTCTGGATATTAGTAAACCTCTTTGGAGCCTGGTAAACTAGATCTTGATATGTTATTAAAAATACTCTTTGTTGATAGGTGGAGTCGGAATAGTAAACATGGTTGGTAAGATTCAGAGGCATGAATACATGGGTTTCGAGAACCTCTGCAAGTACGAAGCTTGAAGGCGTTTTCAGTATAGATCTGCATCGGAATCTAGAGGTACTCAAAGTGCATCAAGATTGTTGCAGCTTTTGACTAGTGGGATGAATGATGACCATTGTTACCATTGGTCCCGTTGTATTATACATTGTAATGTTACTTTGTATGAACAAATGTTGTTCCTTAATATATTTCGAGAAACCTAAAGTTTAGTCTAAATCATTTTTTATCTTTTAGCATTTTGTGGGGTGCTCCGGCTCTTAGTTTATAGGTTATATCTTGTGCTCTTGATATCAACAGTAAGTTGTTGGGGAATTGGGTGATAACTTGGATTTTTCTGAAGTCGTGTGAACACTTTCAGATTGAAGTTATTTGTGGTTCACCCAAATAATTCAATCGGATAAAGTCAGAAATTCTGCAAGAAGAGAGAATGTATTTTGCTGTGTATTTCAAAATGAACCTGTGTATAAAATGATCAATGCCACACCTATTTATAGTTGTCAACAAATGTGTCTTTTCCCAATAGACACACCTCAAGATGTGTCTTTTGCCAAAAGACACATCTCATTTCCAACAGTCATGTCTAATACCAACAGACATCTCTCAACCAACAGTCATGTCTAATACCAACAGTCACATCTTGAGATGTGTCTTTTCCTAATAGACACATCTCATTCTAACAGATGTGTTTGATGCCAATAGACATGTCTCATAAGCAATAATTCTGAAATCATAACGAACTCGAACAGAGCATGCACTCCGCATTCTCCCGACTTGTTCGATGTAACATTACGATTACATTGATCAACTAGCCAATCCAATTACACTAAAATATCCAACATAAGTTTCCAGTAACTCAACAGAATTACTTTGTTTTGCACCCAAAGCTTTGCTTTTCCCTATTATGGAAACAAAACATTGCTTCTTATGCAAACATTTCTTAGTTTTCAATATCAACGTACATCTCACCGTTTTGAGATCCTCTGTTACTTTCCTTTTCCATAAACAGTGTTCCATAAACAGTGTTTTGAGATCCTATGTTTTCAATATCTACTTTCGAGTCATAAACAGTGTTCCAGAAATCGCTAGGCGGTCCAGGGTGGTTGGGATACCGCCTAGCGCCTAATCGGATAGGCGGGGATTAATCGGACGGATTAATCGGAGCATTAATCGGATATTATAATAATATTTAATATATTAGTCTAATTTACAATTAAACATATCATTTTAAATAAATTAACAGAATTAATCGGATTTCAAAAATCGAATCGGTTGGTTAACTTACAGAAGATTAATCGGGGATTAATCGGTTAAATCGGGGATTTTTAGAACAGTGGTCATAGATATTAGGCTTAATGACCTTTTGGCCCTTCAAGTTTACACACTTATACCCATAAGCCCTAACGTTTAAACTCGTTCCTTTTTGTCACGCCAACTTCACAAATGTACCTCTCGGCCACTTTACCGCGTAAGAGTACATATCGGGTAAAAACATTACAGAACTGAGGGATAGAACAGACATTTCATAATCCCACGAATTAGATCTTTAAAACAAGAAAAAAAGGTTCTTTTCTCTCCTATTAATTCCATGACCCACCCCTGTTTCCTAGTCTCTCTCCCTCCACCCCTTTTTCTCTCCCAATCTCTCTCCCTCCACCTTCACCACCGCCAACTGAAAACACCACCCCCACGCCGGTTTTTTTATTCTGAAGCCTAATAGCCTTTAATTGTTCAGTGACTGAATATTAGAACTGTGTCCTTGAGAGTCTTGCGAGTCTAATGAGTATTTTAGGTGAATGTTTGAATTTGTTTTTTGATTTACGAGTTTTTGGGTAAGTCGGTTATGTGAGGAATTAAAATTGATGAGTTAGTAATTGTTTGGTGATTTTGATGATTTGGTGATTTGATGGTGAGATGTTGACGGAGGTGGGTTGAGGGGATGGGGTGTTTTCGCGGCTGTGTAGGACGAAACGGAGGGCAGTGGTGGTTGTTGCAGAAAAGGGAGATGAAGGAGGGTAGAGGAGTTCGGTGGTGGGTGGAGAGGAGAAAATGGAGGAGGGCTGATAGGAGACTGGGCGGAGGAGATGGTGTTATCGCGTTTGAAGGATATTGATGGGTAATGGTGGTGAACGGAGGATATTGGTGTTGTCGCGTTTGAAGGAGTGTGAATGGAAGGTGAATTTAATTGCTAATTTTGAATTGAATTGGAGGGATACAAATTATGCCGTGTTTTGATCGTGTTCGATCGTGTTGTGGTGATGTGTTGTCCGGTTGTTAGGCGTTAGTTGCTTGCCAGAAAATAGCGAAACAAGTGTGTCCATGCGTGATTCGTGGTCGCCGGAATTTGACCCACCGGCCGGAATCTAGACTTTGGCTTGATTCTGGACAGATGATGCCAGATTCTGTAGTTGAGGAAAAGCATTCAACATGTTCTTGATTTTTTCTTTTTATTTTGTTTAAATTGTTCTGGGTGAAAGTTGGGTAAAAAACATATGTTTTTATAATCTTGTAAAAAGAAATAAGAATTTTGTTGTTATAATTAATTGCTAATTTTAATTGCTAAATTAAATTATTAGTGAAATATTTATTATACACCCACTGTTCAGTAACGTTTTAAGCCGATACAGAGTCTGACGCGGTAAAGTGGACGAGAGGTACATTTGTGAAGTTGGCGTGACAAAAATGAATGAGTTTAAACGTTAGGGCTTTATGGGTATAAGTGTGTAAACTTGAAGGGTCAAAAGGTCATGATAATAATGTGTTCCCGATTCTATGAAAGTAAATAAAAGAATAGAAAATGGTTTTTTTTTTCTCTAAATCTTTCAAAAGTGCGAAGAAGATTTTGAAAACATATATGTAATGTAAGGATTTTTTTTTTCAAATCTCTAAAAATCTTTCTTTTCTTCTTACAAAAATATTTTCGGAATAAGATGAAGAAATTAAATTTTCATTTTTTTTTTCAGAAAAAAAATTCTCAAACACAATTTTAAGACTCGGACGTGTAAGTATGTTTGATTTGGTTTTAATTAGACCTGGCAAATCGGGTAAACGGATCGGTTTCGGATCGGATCTGCTTCGGATCGAATCCACTTTCGGTTAAGGTACTATTTAGAGCCTGTTCGGTTCAGATCGGATCTGATTCGGTTCGGATCCACTTTCGGTTAAGGTACTATTTAGAGCCTGTTCGGTTCGGATCGGATCTGATTCGGTTCGGGTAAAATTCGGATTAAAATCGGATAAATTTTGGATTAAGATCGGATCAAATTGGGTTCGGCTCTCTTTCGGATTTTTACTGTTCGGATCGGATTTTGTTTGGATGTAGGAACATTCGGTTCGGATCGGATTGTCGAGATATATCTAATTTTTTGATGTACCCAAATTTTCCAAAAACCAAAAAATTATTTTGGCTTGAGATCTTAGCAATGAACAACTAAATTGACTAGTACTAGTAACTAGTGCTTTGTTACGGCTTTTTGTTTCGTTTTAAAAAAAATATTTTTCGACGATCCAACTATCGGATGTCAAAATATATCTAATTTAGTGATATTCCCAAATTTTCAAAAATAAATAAATTAATTTGGTTGGAAATCTTAGTAGTCAACTACCGAATTGACTAGTACTCGTAACTAGTGTTTTGTCACGGATTGTTATTCTATTTTTTAAAAATTATTTCTCGACGATCCAACCGTACGGATCTCAAGATATATCTAATCTAGTAATATTCCCAAATTTTCATAAAATAAAAAATTAATTTGGTTGGAGATCTTAGTAGCCAACTACCGAATTGACTAGTACTCGTAACTAGTGTTTTGTCACGGATTATTATTCTATTTTTAAGAATTATTTCTCGACGATCCAACCGTACGGATCTCAAGATATATCAAATCTAGTGATATTCCCAATTTTCAAAAAATAAAAAATTAATTTGGTTGGAGATCTTAGTAGTTAACTACCGAATTGACTAGTACTCGTAACTAGTGCTTTGTCACGGATTGCTGATTCTATGTTTTAAAAAATATATCTCGATGATCCAACTATACGGATCTCAAGATATATCTTGTTAGGCCGAATACACAATGATAATCAAGAGTGTATGAAAGAATAATAAGTAACACGTGTATAAACAATTAAAACTGTTTGTATTCGAACTCATCTCTCAGTGATGTAAATTATCATAGAGAGCTGCTTAGGTTACAATGAATGATAACTTCGTTGTTCGATACCCTTCTAGGGTTAACCTAACTGCATTTATAAGACATGCAGCTATGGTACAATAATAAATTGATACTCCTATAATTAAGCTATACAATTGATATCAATTACGATTGCTACACGTCTTCTAAGTCAACTCAATCTCTTTGATAGCTATCCAATCTTCAAAGATATTGCTTCCATATTTATCTTCAATCACAGTTGACTTGTATACGCTTCCGCCAGACAGAGTTTAACAAACTCTGTTGCGCTTCTAATCATCAGCGTTTGCGCTTCCATTCGTCAGCGTTTAACCAAACTCTGACTGCTTCCAGCTAAACTCTAATTTGTCACTGTATCACTTAAACACTGATTAATACTTACATCAATTATATTTAACAATCTCCCCCAACTTGTTCATTACCAATAATGTACAAGTTAATAGCAATAATTGATGATGTCAAAACAAAACAAATAAATACAGTGTTTAACAAGTGATCAGAGTTTACATTTTTACTTAACAAAAATTACAGAAAATAAGAAATACTTACAGACCATTATCTATCTAATTTCTTGAACATCTGGTGTTGTTCTCAGATAATCTATAAACAATCTCCTTTCTGCATTTTCAAGCTCTCTTTGCATAATCTCTCTCAATTGAGGATCACTCTCATGAGTCTGATAGATAGCAGATCTCAAATCATTAATTTTGTTTCTCCTCATATCATTTCCCAGTCGAATGAAATGTGCCTTTTCTGATTCTAAATTAAAATCCAACACAGTAATCCCCAGATCTGTCCTCAACTTTGCACTGTTCTTCTGCATTTCAACAAGATTTCCATGATAGTCTCTATACTTCGGAACATACACACCTTTGTATTTTAAACCTCTAGTTGCCAAATTATGAAGCATTTTATTCCTTAACACATTGGCAGCTCGTTGAGTCTTTTGATTTCTTACTCTGAAAAGATACAGAACATATTCCAGCTCCTCATAAAACTTCAGATCTAAATCAAATTCTCCAATTTTGTATACAGTTCCATCAGCCATGAAGTACAAGAGAAAATCTCGTTCTAAACTCTTTTGATGAACTAACTGAACTGACTCCAGTCTGTCCGAACTTTCTTGAGTAACACCTATACCTGGAACAGTCAGTGATGATGGGTCTAAAGGACTGGTATTTGTTCTTTTCTCTCTGTGTGAACCCAAACCAGCTTTATCACCTTCAATTTTTCCATCTTGAGTTCTCCCATGTACAAAAGTACCTCTAGTATTTTCAATATTCAGAGTTTGTTCAATAACTGATGTTTTTCCAAAAACTGATTGTAATGAAGTAGACAAAGAATTTTGTACAACTTGTGTAGCAACAGAGGTTGTACTTTTCTTCTTTATACTCTTGTCTTCTTCAACTACCTTTTCTTTCATCTTCATTTTAGCTTCCTCTTCTGTTGGTCTTCTTCTTGAATAAGATAAGCTCTGACTAGCACCAACATTCTCTTTGATAGAATGCCTTTAATAACAGGCTTAGAAACTTCCACTGTTGTCTTCACTTTGCCAGATTTCAAAGCCTTCTGATATTCTTTTTGTAATTTCTTCTCTTCAGCTTGAATATCTGCAAATGTAACTCCTTCCTCATTTTCTTCAAGAAACACTTTCACAGCTAGTTCCTCATCATTCTGTGGATTTTCAGAGAATTGTAAATTCTTGATCTTCGAAGTACTCTGAACATCAGTGTTTGTTCCACCAGACTTTGCAATTGCCTGTTTTCCAGAATGAGCAATTGACTTCCCAGATCTCAATCGCCTGCCTTGATCATCAGCTCCTCCATCTCCAACATCATCCTTTGTAGACAGAGTTTGAGATTGCTTGCAATTGGATTTAGCAACTCTCTCCCCCTTTTTGACATCATCAGGAATCAGAATGGAGGTAATCAATTCCAGTGAAGAAGAAATGGAATCAATTTTATCAGACATTACAGGTTGATTTTGTTCAACCTTTCCCAACCTCTCAAAAAGAATTTCTTGAGCTTTAGTAAATTTTTGACTCCTGAGCTTAGATTCTCTCTCTGTTAACTCGAATAACTTGTAGAAGGGGGGGTTGAATACAAGTTATATAATCGTGTCTGATTTTTGCTTGATTATATGAACAAGAATAAACGAATGAATCAAACTCTTGTTTGTATTAATAAGATCAAATACAAACTCTACCAAAGGTGTACAATACCTTTAGCAGCTGCTGACAATACAAATATCTCTCTGTTTGTTTCGAACTCTCGAATACAAACCTTATACAGAGCTACGCACTCTAACTTGCAACTTCGTCGCTCTTTACAATGATATTGAGAGAGTATTTATAATGCTACCTATCAACTAATAACAGAAAGATATAATCTATACATGACAATGTTCTGCCTTCTAGTCGATAGTTTCCTTCAATAGAAAACTCTTTCCTTCATAATGTCTTCTTGCTTGTTCTTTAAACAAACGATCATGTTTTATTGCACTTGCCAGTTTCTGTAGTATCTATAATGACATCATCAGTAACATGACTGATATCAGGATCTGTACACTGCATCAGTATCTGATCAACCATCAGTATTGGACCGTCATCAGGATTTGCTCTCTGTTCCTGACATGTAGTCTCCGATACACTGTTCATTCCTGACTAAACTATACAGATAACTGTTTTACACATAAAACCTATATACAGTGCTAAATCCTTTATAAGATCAGGATTACAAGAAGTATAATGTGTAAATTCTATTCTTAACATCACAACTTATGAATTATTCCTAACAATCTCCCCCTATTTATGCTTTATAATCTGAAGCATAAATCTAAGTTGTGGATGTCAAAACATATAACAATACAACCAGAATAGAATTTATAAATGTAGAATTATGAAGTTAAGTACATCCTTCTCAGATGTAGACGCTTATCTAGTACTTAGAAGAAAGAATTTTAACTATTAATGCTGCTCTTCCTTTACCTCTTCCTAGCTGAGATTCACCACTGTCACTCCTGGTTCTTCTTTTTACTATCCTTTGTCTGATCTTTATCTCCCCCAGCTTTATCTTCAGTCTGGTGGTGTTGTTGTTGTCTTTGAATTGTCTTTATCTCCCCCTTTTTGACATCAGCAACATTAATTCCAAGAGATTCAGAAACAGAACAAATGAGATTCATAAGAACTGCTTGATTTTCCATAATTGTGACTTGGTTATCTTCAAGTGATTGAAGTCTTGTTTGAATAGCAATTTGAGAATTCTGAATATCTTTCAAAACATCATAATGAACTTCAATATTGGAAGTGCTTCTAGTATCTTCAGTATCAGAATCAGAAAAAACTGTATCTTCAAGTCTTGTAGAAGAAATTGCTTGAGTTGTATGATATTCAAGTAATAAAACCTGATTAGAAATATCAACATCTTCATCTTTCTGTTCTGGAACTGAAACATGATCATCATCTCCTTCACCAGTATTCTGTGTACTAACATATTTAAATCCTGACTCCTCCTTAGAGTGATCAGAGACTGTTGATGTCTCAATTCTAGCTGATATTGGAAGTACATACAAAGGAACACTAGGATCATTAGGATCTTCATCTGGTACATATGTATCAAGAGATTGCTTTATCCTGGCACCTCTTCTGTTAATGATTTCTGCAAGCCTCTCCTTTTGCTTCTGAGCTTTAACTTCTGGCTTTGCATTGTGATGTGCTAGGTCATTCTTCTGATACATTTTGATGAATGAATAAGTACCAGCATCCATACCCAAATTTTCAGACCAAGATTCAGGAAAAACCTGATCCCAGAAATCAAATGATGGTTTCCTAATTTTCTCTCCCTCACTATGGAGTTGATCATCCATACCCTCATTCTCACTTTGAATTTCTAAAGTCAACACTCTTTCTACCTCACCTTTTGCCTGGTCAGGAGCCAGCCGCTCAAATTGTGGATCTAAGTCCATCTTTTCAACTGTATCACTCAAATTTAGATAAGTGCTCTCATGACCTACAGAAAAATAGAGTTTAGAAGGAGTTTTTATACCTGAACTCACATGGAGAGAGGGTTCCTCATATGGCATGTGGCTTGAGGTTTTCTCCAAGGAGTGAGCTGCTATAGTCTCTGAACCCATACAATCATCTTCTTTCCTTTCAGAAACTACAGGCTCCAGTATACCACTTTCAGGTTCTTTACTAGACTCTGATGTCTTCAGTAATACTTCATTAGACACCATAGTTAGTACATCACCGTCTTTAAGTGTTGTTTGCTGAGACACACCCTCAAGGTGAATAGACTCTGACTGAACAAAATTTGTTTGATCTTCAGAAAAATCAACCAAAGTCATTCCTCCCATATCATAGGGTATCTCACTTGCATTCTCAGTCATCACAGAAGACCTTTCAACATCAGCTATCACAGCTCCTGAATCATCCTTCCTCTGACTAGATGGTTCTTGTGTTACAATGACTGTGATCTGATTTTTCCTACTATTCACCACTGGTGCAATAGTACCTTCTGTTGACTGCTTTTCTCTATCTACTTCCTCCAGTTTTTCACCTTGAGCTGAAGCATCTTCAATAATTACATCCTTGTCAAATAAATATGCATGAAGTGATTGAAGTGCAACATGCTTCGAGAGTCCAAATTTCTTGACTAATTGTCTTCTGACAGATACATAGAAATACATCTTCATTAAGTCAAGTCTTTGATGTAGAAGTCCATATTCATCTGGAAATAAAAGTTTTGGTACTCTTTCAACCAGAAAGTCTAAAACAGGCCTTGACAACTTCACTTTGAGAGAAATTAGTCCCATAGCCAGTCTGTATGATAATGTAGTTTCCCATGAAGAATCAATATCCAGATCTCTCTTGTCAAATACTGACATAGATGTAGCTTGATTTGTAGAAACCTGCATGATATTAGTTGGACTAGACTCTGTGTGTGTAGGTGACAATTGAATCTTTCTCCTTGTTCTCCTGGTATAGTGAGCAAAAGATTTATCCTGAGAAGACTCAAGAGGTGTAGACACAGAAGTGATCTTGGGATGAGATCTTTGTTCAATAGACACAGTCTTATGAGAGACAGTATCCAGTAACTGTTTTCCCTTTTTAAGAACTACAGCCTTTTGGGAGACTGCAGCCTGGCTGTGACTAGGTTTTTCATCTCTTTGTGCTAACAGAGAAAGTTGAATTGCAGCCTTCAATTCTGCTCTCTCAGCAAGAGTTAAATCATCATCATCTTTACTAGAATTACTACTACTACTTGACACAACAAATCTTCTCTTCCTTACAACTGATGTCTTTTGAGAAACACCAGAGGTTGGTTTCTTTGAAACAATAGGCTGTGGATCAAAATTTGGTTCTTGAATTGTTTCAGAGACTATAATGTTTTGGGCTACTTGGGTAGACACAGGTGGGTTCTCCTCCAATTGAGATTCCTGAGCCATTTCACCACAAAAGAAAGAAGAATTGTAGAGAGTAGGAAGATGAGTTTTAAGAATTACCTGAACATGATGTGGATAATGAATTGCAGGTATTTCATCTAGATTCTTTTCATTGTCCTTCTTTGTACTGTCAGAGAAAATTCTCTTTTGCTGTTCATAAGAAGAAACACAATGTTCTCTACCAAATCTAGTTTCAACATCAGGAATGAAATGGTTAACAAACAATTGCATAAATCTATGATAATAAACCATTTTCCTGTTTTGATCTCTTAACCCAAGTTTAATACTCATCTGACTTAAGATAATATGACCAATGTTGATTACTCTGTCATAAAGTAAACTATAAGCAATATGTGATGTAACAGAAGTAATTTGCTGAAAAGAACTACATTTACCAGTAAAACATTTAGCAATTTGATCAAAGAAGAAAGACCATTCCTTTCTAAGAAAAGACCTATTCAACTGGCTCATGTTATCTAGAGGTCCACTATAACCTAACTCAGACAACATAGTTCTTATATTATCATCAGATGGTACATTCTCATAACTATCAGTAACAGGTAAGCAAAGTACTGAATTAACAACAGATTCAGTAATGTCAAATGAATCTTGTCCTAAATGTAGAACAATCTTACCTGATTGACTCTGAGTAGAATCAATTACCTCAGCATTCTTCCAAGCTTGTGAAATAGCTACTTGATTAATCTGTGGAGATGCTGTCAATGCATAACTAAATGGTCCATACACCAGAAAGTCCATGATTGGATGAAAATCAGATGATACTCCTTCCTTGTTGGTAATAGCTGCAACATGATTGTTTGTCATAAAATCAAAGTCACCAAACTTGAAGGCTACTGATTTAGGTAATCTTCTCTGAGCTGCCATTTTTGATCTGAAAAGAAACTTGAAAAATTCTTGAAATGGATTAGTGATTTTGAAAACTCAAGAGTGATTTTTGCTTTAGAGAATGTAAAATTAGAGAAAGCAATTACACGATTAGAGTTTCAAAACAAACATATTTCACAAATCTTTCAGACCACTATCCCACGTTGACACGTAGATTGACAGGTGTCAGTCCCTGAAAAATGCGGTTACCCACGATTTTTGAAAAATAAAATCCAAAATTGATTTTCATGAAATAAATCAGGGTATAAATAAGCAATACTGATCAGCTTCCTTTTCCTGATGACCTCTCATCAAAATAATCACAAAATGTAATGTGATTTAAAAATATAATTTTCAAATCCTGATGGTCACACATGAAATCCTGACCAATATTATCAGCGACTTAATATGGAGTTTCCACATGGCATTTTTCTTTTATCTGAAAAAGAAAATAAACAATTAATCTGAACAGAAAATCAATTGGTTAGATATTTTCAATATTTCTTGAAACAAGAAATACAGTCTCATGCAATAATTAGCATTTGACTTCATTAAAACTTCCAAGTGACTGCTCAGCTTCTCACGTCTTTCTTTAAAAGAACCAAACGCTTTATGCCATTCTCCATAACCTTTCAATTTCTTTTCTTCTCAACAATGCTTCTCAAACCAAAAATCCCTTCAAACCCATTTTCCAGATTTTTCTTGATCGATGAACATCCTGTTCTTGATCATCTCTTTGAACAAATGACTCTTCTCATCGAACTAATCATGAATGAATTGGTTTTCGAAAATATCCAGAGGTTTCTCCTAGAACATCCATCTGTTGGATACAATCTTCCCCTAACCTCCTCAAAACTTGAGGATGAAGAATTTGGCCGAGAGTCTGAGGTTGATCTTGATGGAGATGCTATTCATTTAAGTTAGCTGCTCTCATTCAAGTCGCCCAGACAAGGAATCCAAGAGCAAACGAGGCTTTCATCCCCTGATGAATTTCTTGAGATGCTCCTTGTCCTGTTCCTCAGAGTTCATATCAAAGACAAGTATAGATTAGAAATTTAGACAAAAAGATGTTGTATTTCATTTCCATGTAATGATTTCTATTAATGAAAATACAATTTCTTGTTATCTGCTTGTCTTTTGATTTTTGAATGATGTATAAATTATCAGTATGCAAATATCAAAACTTGCTAGCATAGACTTAACATATCACAGAATCAGATTATTACACAAAGTAAACGTCAGGATCTGAAACAATTTTCATAATCCTGATACTGACACAATACTGATGACGTTAGCATCCTGATAACAAATCTAATCCTGATTATTATTAACAAGTCTATCATACTGAAATTTATCAAGGCAATGTGTTATAGCTAAAGCATTTAACAATCAAATATAGATCCTGACAGGAATATCAAGTCTATAAGCTAAGAACAACATACCTTGCTACTTTTGCAGATGTTAAAATCTAAAAATTTAACATTCCTAACTCACTTACTAGTCTACTGAATGTAGTCTCATCAAGTGGTTTAGTTAAAATATCTGCAAGCTGTTTGTCAGTAGGAACAAAATGAAGTTCCACAGTACCATTCTCAATATGTTCTCTAATAAAATGATACCTGACATCAATGTGCTTAGTCCTTGAATGTTGAACTGGATTTTCTGCAATTTTAATAGCACTAGTATTATCACAAAACATAGGAATATTACTAAGTGTCATACCATAATCCAGCAACTGATTTCTTATCCAAAGGAGCTGTGCACAACAACTGCCTGCTGCTATGTACTCAGCTTCTGCAGTTGAGGTTGAAACAGATTGTTGCTTCTTGCTTGCCCAAGAAATCAATCTATTTCCCAAAAATTGACATGTACCTGTAGTGCTTTTCCTGTCTATCTTACACCCTGCATAATCAGAGTCTGAATAGCCAATTAGAAAGAAATCAGATTCTCTAGGATACCACAAACCAAGATTTGGAGTTCCTTTGAGATATCTAAAAATTCTCTTCACAGCAATTAAATGAGATTCCTTAGGATCACTTTGGAATCTAGCACATAAACAGGTAGAAAACATTATATCTGGCCTACTTGCAGTTAGATATAACAATGAGCCTATCATGCCTCTATAACTAGTATTATCCACACTCTTCCCTTTAGGATCAGAGTCTAGTTTAGTGGTTGTTGCCATGGGTGTTTTTGCAACTGCACAGTCTTGAAAGTCAAACCTTCTTAAAAGATCTTTGATATACTTTGACTGATTAATGAAAATACCAGTCTCAGTCTGTTTGACCTGCAAGCCTAAGAAATAATTTAGTTCACCCATCATGTTCATCTGATACTTAGACTGCATAAGCTTGCTAAACTTAGCACACAACTTTTCATTAGTAGAACCAAAAATAATATCATCAACATAAACTTGAACTAAAAGCAATTCACCTTTTATCTTTCTAAAGAATAGAGTTTTGTCAATTGTACCTCTTGTGAAGCCATTTTCAAGAAGAAATTTAGACAAAGTCTCATACCATGCTCTTGGTGCCTGCTTTAGTCCATAGAGTGCCTTGTCAAGTTTGTAGACATGATTTGGAGACTTTGGATCAACAAATCCAGGTGGCTGTTCTACATACACTTCTTCATCAAGTTTTCCATTTAGAAAAGCACTCTTTACATCCATCTGGTATACCTTAAATTTTGAATGAGCTGCAAATGCAAGAAACATTCTGATTGCTTCCAATCTTGCTACAGGTGCAAAGGTCTCATCATAATCAATGCCTTCTTCCTGAGAATAACCCTTAGCCACCAGTTTTGCTTTATTTCTCACAATCATACCAGATTCATCTAGCTTGTTTCTGAAAACCCATCTTGCACCAACAATAGATCTATCTTTAGGTCTTGGTACCAGTTTCCAAACTTTGTTTCTCTCAAACTCATTTAATTCCTCCTGCATTGCAATTACCCAATCAGGATCCTGTAAGGCTTCTTCAACCTTCTTAGGTTCATTCTTTGAGAGAAAACAACTATACAAGCATTCATTTTGAATTGATCTTCTAGTTCGAACACCACTATTTGGATCACCAATTATCAAATCTTCAGTATGATCCTTTGTCCATTTTCTAACAGGTGGTAAATCAACTCTGCTAGTCTCTCCCCCTAAGTTAGTGGTATCTCTTGTAGAAGAATTCTCTCTACCTTCAAAAACTCTCCTTTGATCAATAGAATCAGTAGATTCCATATTGCTGCTAGTTACTGATCTTTCCTCAGTAGACTCTGAAATGTCAGTTCCTGATGGAGTAGACTCTGAAACATCAATTCCTGATGGAATAGACTCTGAAAGACTAGTCTGCTCCTGATGATCACTGTGTTCTCTCTGATTTATTTGCTCCCCCTCAACAGTAGCATTCCTTTGAGAAGCAATAGAAATTCCTTCTGGAGAACCTTCATCATCACTTGAGAGTATCTCAGAATTCTTCAGATTTTCAAATTCCAATTTGTCATGGCTTTCATCAGTTTGCAAAATTCCAAATTTCTTATCATCAAATGCAACATGAATTGATTCCATAACAATGTGAGTTCTGAGATTATAAACTTTGAAGGCCTTAGATGCTGAGTATCCTAGAAAAATTGCTTCATCCGATTTGGCTTCAAATTTTCCAAGTTGTTCTGGATGAACTTTTAGGACATAGCATTTGCATCCAAAGATGTGAAAATATTTCACACTTGGTTTCTTTCCTTTGATCATCTCATAGGGATTTTTTCCATGACTATTTACCAAGGTACAGTTCTGAGTGAAACATGCAGTGTTAATAGCTTCTGCCCAAAAGTAGGTTGGAAGTTTAGCATCTGCAAGCATGGTTCTTGCTGCCTCTATGAGAGTCCTGTTCTTTCTTTCCACTACACCATTTTGCTGAGGTGTACCAGGTGCAGAAAACTGTTGAGTGATTCCATTGTCTGCACAAAACCCCTCCATTGTAGAATTCTTGAATTCTGTACCATTGTCACTCCTAAGTACTTTAACTTTGTACTCAGAATTATTCTGAATATTCTTGATGAGTTCAATGATTTGCTGAGGAGCTTCATCCTTCTTGTGTAGAAAGAACACCCATGTGAACCTTGTGAAATCATCCACCATAACTAGAGCATATCTTTTCTTGCTGATAGACATAATGTTTACTGGACCAAACAGATCAAGATGTAGCATGTGAAATGGTTCAGTAATTGAATTTTCAGTCTTGCTCTTGAAAGTGGTTCTTCTCTGCTTTCCAAGCTGACATGCATCACAAAGTCCATCTTGCACAAAATTTGCCTGAGATAGGCCTCTCACCAAATTGTGTTTAACAAGTTGATTAAGCTTCTTGAAATTATGATGTGAGAGCTTCTTGTGCCAATTCCAGCTTTCATCATTTGTTGCTTTGCTGTAGAGACATCTAACAATTCCTTTAGATGTATCACTTAAGCTGGCTTCATATATGTTACCATGTCTTTGACCAGTTAGAACAATGTCTCCATTCTGCATATTCAAGACTTTGCATCCTTCTCTGTCAAAGATTGATTTGTAACCTTTATCACCCAGTTGACTTATGCTTAAAAGAGTATGTTTCAAGCCTTCAACCAGTGCTACATTTTCTATGATGACATTCCCCAAAATAATTGAGCCATATCCCAGAGTTTCTCCTTTGTTGCCATCTCCAAAAGATATTACTGGGCCAGCTTTCCTCTCAAACTTTGTAAGCAGGGACTTCTTTCCAGTCATATGTCCAGAGCATCCACTGTCCAAGATAATTGAATGCTTCTTTCCTGTGCCCTGCAAACAAAAAGTAACTAGTTAGAATTTTTTAGGACCCAACTTTGATTGGATCCTTTCTTACTAGATTTAGAGACAACAAACTTTGAAGATTTTGCATTTATTTTACCTGTTGCAGAGTCAACTTTAGACTCTGATCTCACAAACTGTTTGTGACTAGGAGTTTCAGATTTCAAAGAATAATAGTCATAATACAGTTCATGATATTCTCTACACATGTAAATGGAATGAAGTAAACTACCACAATGATAACACGCTTTTTGTGGTTGGTATTGAATTTTCTGAGTCTTGGGGAATCTGGACTCAGTTTTCCAAGAAGGTTTTTGATTGCAGTCTAGGGCCAAATGATTATGATTTCCACACTTATAGCATTTTTTCCTAGGTGCATCAGGTACATTCTTGAAATTATTCTCTTTGTTAATACCTTCTTTTCCATTCCTATTTCTCTTGATCTTGCTAGACTCTGAAAGACCATCTAATCTCTGTTTCAACTGAGACTTAGACAGAAACCCTATGTTTACATTCTTAGGTTTCTCTAACACATTCTCATCTGAATTACTATTGTTAATCCTTTTGTGTACAACAGGGGTACCTTTTGAATCAACAAATTTAACATGATTAGGTTCAGAAACAATTTTCTTACCTTCAGATTTAGATGTATTAGCTTCTACCTTACTATCATCATTGACAATAGCTACTTTTTCTTCTTGTCTAGCCTTATCAAAACCTAAACCATTAACCTTACCACGAATTCCACTCTCAAAGATTTCTATTGTCTTCTTACTGGAATTGTTAATGGTCTTAATCACATCTCTCTCTTCTTCTAGTTCTTTTCTGACATAGTCATAAGCCTCAAGAATTACACTATAATCATGCTTAGCTTTATCAGAACTCAACTTGTATTCTTCCATTTGAATTAATTCAGATTCAAGAAAATTATTTCTATCAACTAATTTATCATTCTTAACCTTAAGTTCATCTCTTTCACAAGTAAGAATTCTAAAATTAGTCATAAGATTTTTAAACTCAGCATGGATAGATCTAATTTCATCAGAATTTAAGCTATCAAATGAATCAAGAGAGTGAAGTGATACCTTAACAGAGGATGGAGAAATTTTCTTTGGAGATCCAGGTTTGTCTGAACTATTGGCCATCAATGCAATGTTGTCATAATCCAATTCATCTTCAGAGTCACTGGAATCAGCCCAATCCTTCTGTGTGACCATAAGTGCATTACCCTTTCCTGAATTCCTAGGCTTCTTACACTCACTAGCAAAGTGTCCAAGCTCGCTGCAGTTAAAGTACTTGATCTTGGCCTTATCAAGCTTGACAATTGTACTTTTGCTTTTGTCACTCTTCTTCTCCTCCTTCTTTTGAAAAGGTCCTTTGCTAAATCTTCTCCTGTTGAATTTTCCTTTCTTGAAAGCTTTAGCAAACATAGCAAAGAGTTCTTGCATCTCAGATTCAGAATCATTGTTGTCAGAGTCCATATCAGTAGTCTCTGACTCAGAACTTTCTTTGCTTTTCTTCTTCCTTGAATTTTTTACAGCAATCTCTTCATGTTGTTCTTCAGGAAGCTTCTTAACTTCAGATTGAGCAGTAAGTGCAATAGTCTTCATCTTTCCTTCACTCCTGCTCTTCTTCTGCTGCTTGTCAAGTTCATAAGCTCTCAATTTTCCATATACTGCCTCTAATGAAATCTCATCCAGATCATTAGCTTCCTCAATTGCAGATATCTTCTCATTGTAGAAATCAGGCAAAGCTTTCATGAACTTTGTATTCATGTCCTCCAAGTCGTAATATTTACCATGCATGGCCATCTCATTGATGAGTTTTGTAAACCTATCAAAGGTATCAGTAAGTGACTTACCAGACTTGGATTCAAAGTACTCATACTGTTGTATAAGTAATGTCCTCATATTCTTCCTAACAGGCTTAGTTCCTTCACAGTGAACCTTAAGATTGTCCCATATATCCTTAGCAGTTTTACAAGAGAGAACATAGTTAGTGAGAACAGAATCAAGACTGTTGAATAATATGTTTCTCACTTTAGCATCTTTGAGAACATTCTCCTTGTCCTTATCTGACCATTCAGATTTTGGCTTCTCTGCTGTATGTTCTGGAACAACCACACCATCAACAGTTGCTTGTCCAACGACCTTTGTTGGAACAAAAGGTCCATCTCTGATTCTGTCAAGATAATCAGGATCTGTTGCTTCCAGATGATGCAACATCTTTACTTCCCATAGAGTATATTCGTTTCTCTTGAGCATAGGAATTTTAGTATTCCCATCCTTGTAACCAGACATGATTGCAGATCTTTATGATTATTCGAAATCAACCCGCTCTGATACCAATTGTTAACTCGAATAACTTGTAGAAGGGGGGGGTTGAATACAAGTTATATAATCGTGTCTGATTTTTGCTTGATTATATGAACAAGAATAAACGAATGAATCAAACTCTTGTTTGTATTAATAAGATCAAATACAAACTCTACCAAAGGTGTACAATACCTTTAGCAGCTGCTGACAATACAAATATCTCTCTGTTTGTTTCGAACTCTCGAATACAAACCTTATACAGAGCTACGCACTCTAACTTACAACTTCGTCGCTCTTTACAATGATATTGAGAGAGTATTTATAATGCTACCTATCAAATAATAACAGAAAGATATAATCTATACATGACAATGTTCTGCCTTCTAGTCGATAGTTTCCTTCAATAGAAAACTCTTTCCTTCATAATGTCTTCTTGCTTGTTCTTTAAACAAACGATCCTGTTTTATAGCACTTGCCAGTTTCTGTAGTATCTATAATGACATCATCAGTAACATGACTGATATCAGGATCTGTACACTGCATCAGTATCTGATCAACCATCAGTATTGGATCGTCATCAGGATTTGCTCTCTGTTCCTGACATGTAGTCTCCGATACACTGTTCATTCCTGACTAAACTATACAGATAACTGTTTTACACATAAAACCTATATACAGTGCTAAATCCTTTATAAGATCAGGATTACAAGAAGTATAATGTGTAAATTCTATTCTTAACATCACAACTTATGAATTATTCCTAACACTCTCCATAGTCATGTCTCGAATCTGAATCTCAGTTTTTAAATCAGTGATTTCCTTTTGAGTATCAGCAAATCTCCCATCCAGAGTTTTGACTTGAACCACTGTCACTACGCCAAAACTGTTAAAAGACATCACCCCTTTAACATCGGTCGTGTTTTTGACCGATGTTAAAGATGTGTTTTACATCGATTTTTCTATAACTGATGTTAAAGTAGGTTTTAGACATCAGTTGCACTTTAAACCGATGTCTTAACTACTTTTTAAAAAAATAAAAAAACAAGCACGATTCCTTTTCAGCCCGCTTTTCCTCTAATAATGCAAATTTTCAGCCCACTTTCCCCTTACAAACATTGCCCCCCTTCAGACATTTCATTTCCCTCCCCGCTCATCACACTACCACTATCAAATCTCTCTCAAATTAAGTCAAACTCAAATTTCACTACCACTAATTTCATTCACAAACCCCAAAATTTGAAGAACCCTAGATTACAAACCCCCAAATTAAAACCCTAGATTTCAAAACCCCCATTTTGAATCCCAATTATGTCGAACCCTACCTTTCGATTTCTGTTAATTGGTGCTCTTGGAGGCTTTATCTATCTCGAATCCGCTTAAATATGTAAGTATTTTTCTCATTTTTGTTTGAAAATTCAAATTTTGGTTTTTAGTTTAAGTTTTTTTTAGCAGATTGTTTGATTCTTAAGCTTGGGTCATCTCCAAAGCAAGTGATTCTTCAGATTTATAGGGCTTTTGATTTGTGCTTTGCAAATTTATTTTTGCTTATTGTTGTTGTTGTCCGTGGTTTTAACGGTCTGTTAGATTTTCTTTTGATTTGTGATTTTTGCTTTTGATTTTCTTTTTGTTGTTTTGATTTTTCGGTTTTGATTATGGTGTAGGTGATTAAATTTGTTATCGTATTTGTTGGACTCCTAGTTTCACTTATATCTTTGTTTATTTTTCTGTGTGTGTGTATGTGATCTCCTATCAATTTAGGTAATGGATTGGGTTTTCCTATCAATTTATAATGAGGAAATCAATGATCTATTGGTTCCTGAGCATAGAAAACTGCAGATTAATGAGAGTACCAAGGTATTGTATGTGCATCCATCTCTGTTCGTGAATTGTATTTGTAACATTGATATAACTGAGTTATTCTACATGAAGTGCAGAATATTTGTTGCTGGTTTAAGAGAAGATATTGTTGCCTCAGCAGCACAAGTCCTTGAACTTCTAGTTTTTGGAGAATGTAAGTACTTGGAATATCTCTCTCACTTGTAGGTGGTTTTTCTTTTGATGAGTTAGAAGTTAGAACTTAAAAGTCTACAAATAAAAGCGAAGATATAGTGTCTGATATGTATCCAGAGCATTCTGAAGTGTTTATATGCTTTTATAAGTAATTTATATGAGATATTTGGATTCTTGTATTTTTTGTACCTTAATTTCGTCTTAATATTAAAACAAGATTAGGCTAAATTGAATTTGTATCAACTGATTACTGCATTCTTATCTTGCAACTGTTCTCTGGTTTTCTTCCTGTGAATATGTTCTCTGGTTTTCTTCCTGTGAATATGTGTTAAGTTTGTTATCAAAATGTTGTGTAAATAATAGATACAAAACCCTCAACAAAAAACTGTGTAAATACATACTATTTACCCAAAAAGCTGTGTAAATAATAAGATACATAAAGCTGCAATCCAATTTTCTCTCGATCTCCACCTTCTCAATAAACAAGTTATGGATCATCTCTTCTACAGTTTGAGCCAAGTACATTTCCATTTGATGATACCACTCATTATATGGGATGTCCTAAGTTGGGAAGTTCTAGTATTTCATAACTTCATTGTAAGTTCATGCTTCCTTGTAGAACAGAGCGATGAAGATGATGATTCCTTGCCCTTTGAATGTTTTATTTGTAGGCAGGCATTTCGCAATCCTGTAGTTACCAGTTGCAAGCACTACTTCTGCGAGCATTGTACTTTAAAGGTCAGCCTCTTCTTGTAAACTATTGTCTTTTTACATATGTATAATTTGTTTAGTTTTTATTCGTTTCAGTTTATGATGAATATAATTTGCATGCATCTCTTATTCTGATAAAGAAACAAGAAATGAGAATAATAACATATCTTCTGCTGCTACAACTTACAAGATATGTTTAGGGATTACTACCCTAATACACATAAACTTGTACATTTGTTCCTTCAGAGTGTAAGTTGCGGAGACTCTCTCACCATTATGTAACAAGTGTAAGTTGCGGAGTGCAATCCATTATGGAAGATAATATCTGTTAATGATCTTGTAATTAAGGTAATATTTATCAATTATACAGTGCAAACTTTCCCGGCCTCAAGAGGAAGCAAATAGGAGAATGGTTCAAATGTCTTGGTTTATGTTGAATTTTTTAAATAAAGTAGCACTAGCTTGTTTACGTACTTCTATTTTAACAAAAAATTGAGGGGGATACAGCATAATAATCAGCTGAACCCCTGCAGTTTTGATAGTTCTGTAATACTGTACGTCAGTTTTCTTGCATCTTTGAAACCAGTAAGCCTCAAGTAGCACCATGTCTAGAACCTAACCCCACGTCCCAACAAAATAAATAATAGAAATTTACATTGAAAACGTGAGAACTCAGTGAGTATTTTATGGAAATTGTATGCTAAAATGGTCTTCAAATTCACTCATTCAGTTAATACAAGTGCACTTAATTTCAGGCTGCTGCGTTGGCACTTCGTAAAGTTCCTAAGTGCAACAGTTCATGGACCAGTGATTATATTCGCCAGTAAGCATGCGACAGTGAATAAAGCATTTTGGTGGGAATATAGCAGGCTGGTCATTTTTTTCTGTTGCAAATGTACAAGTACCATAATGTGAACATTAATGTTGCTATGCAAACAGATAGTGGATTGCTTGTCCCCATCATTAGAGTAAGCCGATTATCAGGAAAATACTTGAGGATAACCTCGACTAACTCAGGTATGCCCATCTGTATGGCTTGTATTAGCGGGTTTATTATTGCTTCTTTCTTCTTTTCTAATGACGGTGACTCATCATAATACTTATGTGTTGAAGCTGTGTAGCGACTCTGGTCTGTCTCCCTCTCCAGCAATTGTTTCGCAAGTGCTACTGCAAGCATGTTCTTCTATTTTGCATCATCTGTTGGTTGAATCCAAGGCAATTCTGGAAAAGAAATACAGACTTCTATTTGAAAGCGGAATGAGTGAGAGTGAGACGTACACAATTTCAAGCCTTAAAGTCTGCTGCTTCTATTTTGTTAAGATTTCTAGTACTGTGAACGATCGCTTTAATTAAGCATATTGTTTTCTTCTATCTTGACTAGTTCTAGGATGTTTTAATGGTGAATGTGGATGGAGTTTGTTATTGTGAACTTAGGAATATACTAGTAGTTAGGGCAGTTTATGTAGTTTTGAATGTTTTGTATTGCTAACTTTGGTGGTATATAATCTATTTGAATGCAAATTGATTTTGGTAATTTTTTGGGCACATAATTATGCAAAACTGATGTTCCTGCAAAAAACATCAATTTGAGCCTTTAACACATCACCTAAAAACTGCTGTCTAATTTGGCAATTTCATGGATCTATTTTACATCGGTTAAAAACCAATGTAGTATACACTTTACAACATCGGTTCTAACCAAAACCGACGTAGTATAGGGGCCAATGTAGTATACACTTTACAACATCGGTTCTAACCAAAACCGACGTAGTATAGGGGTTGAGACATCGGTTCTGATTTTAAAACCGATGTTGTTGACAACTATTCACATCGGTTAAAAATTGATATAATAAGTACTTTTTTAACATCGGCCCAGAATCGATGTAAAATACATGGACTTTTAACCTCACACAGCTAGACATCGGTTTTGAAAATTTTTAACATCGGTCCAGAACTGATGTCTATTGACTTATTTGGTGTAGTGTGGCCTTTAAACAGGAAAGAAGCTCTGGATTGGAAATTTTCTTAGCAGTTTGTTGCACAAACTTTGCTGCTCTCCCTCTAGGAAAAATACAATCTTCCTTGTACCAATTTTCAGAAAATTTAGCAAGAAACTCCGCTTCAACTTCATGTGCATTAGAGGGCTGAGAGAATGGTGCATGCTTTGCATCAGTTTGCATAGGGGCACTTTGAGAAGAATCAGATTCTGCAATCTCTTCAGCTTCAACATGAGCACTTTCTTCAATATCAATATCTTTGTCAGTAGCATCATGTGCACTTTCCTTAATGTCAACATTTGCACCAGGAGCATGTGCAACGACAACTTGCTCAGTGATAGACTCTACATTATTCTTAGCAAAAACTTCTTCAACATTCTCAGCAATCTCTTCCTCAACTGCAGCAGACTTTGCTATTTCAATATTCTCTGCAATCACATGCTCAGAGATTATATCCTTAGCCTGATCAACTTCTTCACCTTCTTTAATTATATGGTGAGCATCAGAGATTAACTCAGTGTGAGTTGCAACTGTCTCATCAAGAACCAAAGTGGGTTGATCAGCTACACATGTGGCTTCAAAATTGATAATTGGTGAAGATAGAGGAACTTCAAAATCATCAGAGATTGGCATGAATGTGTCAACAAACTCATCCATTTGAGCAAAACCACCTCTAATTTCTATAGGAATCTGTGCATCCTCAGTGACTTTGATAGATTCTTGTTCAACATTCATTTCTTCATCAGAGTCAGAGATTACCAACTTCCTTCTTTTATAGGTCTGCACCTCAACAGCTACCTCTTCTCCATCAGAGGTTGACTCTTCCTCTACATCAACAATTGATGGTGATGGAGATCTATTCGCTCTCTCCTTTTTCTCTTTTCTGGCCCTCTTAGCCCTTGCAGAGCTATGCCTGGAATTAAGAGCAGTATGCTTGGTTCTTCCCCCATGTTTGGGTTTGGATGGTTGTTGGTCAGGTTGAGTAGGAGACTGAGGTTGTGGTTGAGGTTCAGTGTTTAGTGTAGTATTAGGTTGAGTGGATGATGGTTTAGTGTGTGTTGTAGTTGAAGTTTAAGCAGTGTTTGTAGGTATGGATGTCTGTGGTACAGGTTGCTGTGGTTCTTGTGGTTGGAGAAGATGGTTTTGAAGTGCCAGGGGTAAGAACAAATTAGGTAAATGATCCTTTTGTGCATCCTTACTAGTCATGTCAGAGAAAATTCTTTTGGTGACTCGAAAAGGTTGAATTATATCCTCAACAGCAATAGGAATAGTAGGAACACAAGCAGAGAATAATAATTGACAAAATCGAGCATAATAAACAGTAGTAGGAGACTCTGACAACCTTTCCCCCAAATTCATTAGTACAAGTCTACCAAAATCAAAATTACCTCCATAAAGAAGAGCATATCCAATTTGAAGACTATCAGTAGGAATAGCATCCCAATTTGTGGTTTTCTTGGTAAACGCCCTTGTTATGCAGTCGAAAAAGAAATTCCATTCCTTTTGTAGAGCTGGCCTCTTCACTTGACCAATTCGTTCCAGAGATTCCATATACCCAATTCTTTGCAGCATCTGTTTTAGATTATCCTCACCAACAATGCTATATGAGTTGTGTGTTTCAAACCCCAGCGCCTTGCTGATAGTAGTTGGAGTGATAACAAACTCATTTTCTTCATGTATGAAAATAATTGATGGAGTTCCAGACTCTCCACCATCATAATAAGCAGAGTTTCTCCAGAAAGAAGCAATCTGAGAACCAGAGAGTGTTGATGGTTCAACCAGAGCTTTTCCGATCTCTGAATCACCCAAGAAGTTTTGAATCATATGAAACGCTTCAGGAACCTTCTCAACGTTCAAAGGTGCTGCATAATTGTTTGGAACGAAGAGTAATCCATGAACGTTAAAAGATTTGGTGGCCATTAGAAAGAAGTTGAGAAGAAAAGATGCGAGAAAATAGTATGTATGCAAAGTGTTTGTGAAAAAGCGTGAGTGAAAAACCAGAGAGACTTTGTGTAGATGAGTAGAAAGTAAATATGAACGGTTAAGAAAAGTGATAAGGTTAATAATTAAAAATTAAAAACCAATCGTTTTACTTAATAAAACATGCTACAGTCTCTTGGTTAATGTGTGAGTGGGACACGTGTTGCATAGACAGCGGAACAGATATGCATGCATAGTAACTATAGCAATTATTACTGCTACTATCTCGCCTATTCTCAAGACATTTTTACACTCCAGTACCCACGTACAGTTGGCACTCATTAATTCTAAAGTTCAAAAACTCTCATAACCCATCTATGTAATATGTCTGAAATAAAATATACCTTAGAGTATTAGACAAAAATTCATCAGCGTTTGTCAATTCTCCATCTTTATTTCCATAATCTTCTCAAAAACTGCACAGTGGTGAGTGTGTATGTGTGTGTATAGCAGAGTTTACTGACTTCAATTTTTAGAGCATCTAATATTTCATAAAATCCATAAAATAAATCAGTAAGTACTGGTTGCACAAACTCTCATAGTAAACACTGATGGTCTGATGAACACTAAACTCTGTAGTAACACCTCATGATATACAGAAACTTCTAAACCCCCTTTATAACTAATCTAATAATATATATATATATATATATATATATATATATATTAAATATATATATAACTCCAGTAATCAGAGGTTGGACCTAGTCACCAAAAATCCTATAATTTTAGCCTTTATCTTTTTGATAAGTTCCTGGGTCATCCTAGTCTTTGCCTAGTCACCAAAAATTAAAGAATTTTAGCCCTTACTGAGTACTAACAAGTTCCTGGGTCATCCTAGTCTTTTGACTAGTCACCAAAAATTTACCCCTTACTACTAGTAAGTTCCTGGGTCGTCCTAGATACAACATAATCTCAAAGGAGTTGTAAATAGCCTATATTTAACTACTGTTGGGGTGAACCAAAAAAAACATTATCAGAGTTTAACTAACAGAGTTTAGGGGTCATCAGACATTAGTCATGAGAGGCAATGCACACAGTATATACAGACTCAGAGTTTAGGATAAATAAACTAAGAGATGCTATAAATATGAAACAGTATCATGCTGTGTTAGATTTCTGCACAGTCTCAGATTAGATCACAAAAAAACTTAGAAGGATTCATGATTAATGACTGAGAATCATGCTTCACACATATTTCTTCATCGGTGTTTATGTTCAGACAATAACATTATCAGAGTTTATCAGATATTCCAACAGTGTGACCTACTGAGTATCAACAGTGTCTAACCACATAAAGGTATACAAATCATAAAACACATAATAAAAAAAAACATGAAAAGCATATTATTATGAAACAAAATTTTTGTCTAACCAGTATCTCTAGTCAAAACTAGAGATCATCCCTAGCTCATTTACCAGCCTTGTAAACATAGCTTCACTCAATGGCTTAGTGAAAATGTCTGCAAGTTGTTGTTCTGTAGACACAAAATGAAGTTCAATGTTCCCTTCTTCCACATGTTCTCTGATAAAATGATACCTTATGCTGATGTGCTTTGTCATAGAATGCTGTACTGGATTACCTGTCATGGCAATAACACTTTGGTTATCACAATAAATAGGAATTTTACTGTAACTCAATCCATAATCCAGTAGTTGATTCTTCATCAAGAGAATCTGTGCACAACAGCTCCCAGCTGCAATATATTCTGCCTCAGCTGTAGATGTAGAAATCGATTTCTGTTTCTTACTGTACCAAGAAACCAGTCTGTCACCTAGAAATTGACAGCTTCCACTGGTGCTTTTTCTGTCTATCTTACAGCCTGCAAAATCTGCATCAGAGTATCCAAGTAACTTGAAATCTGATTCTCTTGGATACCACAAACCTAAAGTAATGGTGCCCTTGAGATATTTAAAGATTCTTTTCACAGCTGTGAGATGTGGTTCTCTAGGATCAGCTTGAAACCTTGCACAGAGACATGTTGCATACATGATATCAGGTCTACTTGCTGTCAGATAAAGAAGAGACCCTATCATGCCTCTGTAATTTGTCATATCTACTGATGCTCCTGTATCTTTATCCAACTTAGTTGCTATTGCCATGGGAGTTGATGCAGATGAGCAATCAAGCATACCAAATTTCTTGAGAAGATTTCTGGTATATTTTGCTTGATTTATAAAGATCCCATCATCTGTTTGCTTCACCTGTAGGCCTAGAAAATAACTAAGCTCTCCCATCATACTCATTTGATACTTGGACTGCATTAGCTTGGCAAATTTCTTACAGAGTTTGTCATTAGTAGACCCAAAAATTATGTCATCTACATATATCTAAACTAAAAGCAGATCACTCCCAGAGTTAAAATAAAACAAAGTTTTATCAATTGCACCTCTGTTAAATCCACTCTCTAAAAGAAATTGAGCAAGTGTTTCATACCATGCTCTTGGTGCCTGCTTAAGTCCATAAAGTGCCTTGTCCAGCCTGTAGATATAATCTGGATATTTGGGATCCACAAAACCTGGTGGTTGTTCAACAAACACCTCTTCTTCAAGCTTTCCATTCAGAAAATCACTTTTCACATCCATTTGAAATACTCTGAATTTCTTGTGAGAAGCATATGCTAGAAAAATTCTTATTACTTCCAATCTTGCAACTGGAGCAAAAGTTTCATCATAGTCTATTCCTTCCTACTGTGAATAGCCTTTTGCTACAAGCCTTGCCTTATTTCTAGTAATAACTCCATCACTGTCAGTTTTATTTCTGAAAACCCATTTTGTACCAACAACAGATCTATCTTTGGGTCTTGGAACAAGAGTCCAAACTTCATTTCTTTCAAATTCATTCAACTCTTCCTGCATTGTTGTTATCCAGTCAGCATCTTGAAGAGCTTCTTCTACCTTCTTTGGTTCAGTTTTAGACAAAAATGCATTGAACAGACATTCACTTGCAGTAGCACTTCTTGTCCTTACTCTTGCATCTGGATCACCAATAATCAAATCAGGAGTATGTGATTTTGTCCATTTCCTAGCAGAAGGCAAATGGCTTCTTTCAGCATGTGACGGGAGGGAATCAGCTACTAGACCAGCTCTGTCTCCATTAGTTCTAGTTTCAGTGCCAGCAACGTAGCCATATCATTCAAAAATCCAGCTACGTTTAAGTCACCATCTACATCAGTGCTAGCTCTGGCTTATTCCAAAGCTACTGATACCGTACAAGGATCCTCCCCCTTGATCCATGCTTTCCTGATTTTGTTGTTGACTTTCTTCATTCTCTGAGGCTCCCCCTGAATTTGACTGCTCAGAGTCATAATTTGAATTCTCAGATTTTGAGTCATCAGAGTTTGATTCAGATTTTTCAGTTGACTCACTATCAGTGTTTGAGTCATCATTTTGATCATGCTCCCCCTCAACTGGTTCTTCTCTTAGATTGGGCTCAGGAATTTCTTCAGTATTTTCCAGTAGAGGATCAGAGTCTGCTTCAACAGAGTCTGTGAGATCAGTTTCATCAGAGTTTACTTCAACAGAGATTAAATCTTCATTTTCAAAGTGCAGTTGATCATGTTCATCTACATCTTCAAGTCCAGTTATTTTCTTGTCATCAAATGACACATGAATAGACTCCATAACAACCTTGGTTCTCAGATTATAAACTCTGAATGCCTTAGTTGACAGTGGATAGCCAACAAAAATTCCTTCATGAGCTTTTAATTCAAATTTTGTCGACTATTCAGGATGAGTTTTCAGCACAAAGCACTTGCACCCAAAAATATGAAAATATTTCAGGTTTGGCTTCTTTTCTCTCACCATTTCATATGGTGTTTTTCCATGCTTGTTGATCAGAGTGGCATTCTGAGTAAAACAAGCAGTCTGAACAGCTTCTACCCATAAATAGGTTGGCAGCTTTGCTTCATCAAGCATAGTTCTGGCAGCTTCTATCAAGGTTCTGTTCTTTCTTTCAACTACACCATTTTGCTGCGGTGTACCAGGTGCAGAAAACTCTTGCTTAACACCTCTGTTTTTGTAAAATTCTTCCATTGTTGCATTTCTGAATTCAGTTCCTTTATCACTTCTTATTATCTTGACTTTGTGTTTTGATCCTTTGTCCAGTTGCTTTACATGCTCCATCAGAGTTAATGCATTTTCATCCTTCTTTGCTAGAAAATACACCCATGTATATCTGGTGTGTTCATCAACAATGACCAAAGCATATTTATTTCTTCCAATAGACATCACATTTACTGGTCCAAAAAGATCAACATGTAGAAGATGATAAGGATCAATAATTGAAGATTCAGTCTTGCTCTTGAAAGATGACTTCCTTTGTTTGGCCTTTTGACAGGAATCACATAGGCCATCAGCATTTAATAATGATTTTGGTAGCCCTCTAACAAGATTCTTTCTAATCAGCTCATTGATGTTGTTCAGATTCAAATGAGAAAGTTTCTTATGCCACTTCCAACTCTCTTCACTAGACATTCTTGCTGACAGACACACTGCTTTTCCATCAGAGTTTGTTGACAACTTTATTTCATAGATGTTATTGTGCCTGTCTCCAACTAGAACAACTTTCCCTGTAGATTTACTGATGATTTCACAATATTCAGGCTGAAAATTTACATGATATCCTATGTCACAGATTTGACTCACAGATAGCAAATCATGCTTGAGTCCTGGAACCAGAGCTACATCTGTGATGATGACACTTCCAGGATTGATATTGCCATATCCCAGAGTATGTCCTATGTTGCCATCTCCATAGGAAACTTTTGGGCCAGCCTTCTCCACATACTCTGATAGCAGGGCTTTATTTCCAGTCATGTGTCCTGAACATCCACTGTCCACAACTAGGGTACTTTCCCTGGTGCCCTGCAATCACAAACATTTACTGAGGATTAGTTTTAAGGATCCAGACTTGCTTGGATCCTTTGGCTTTCTTAACTTTGTTAGCTTTTGCAGCGGAATGCATATTATCAGAGTTTAAGCTAACTTTATCACTGTTTGTACTTGCAGAATTAACCTTAACCCATTTCAAATTTGGCTTAAGCTCATAGTAATTATGATAAATAGCATGATAATTCTTGCAAGTATAAATTGAATGCCAAGTACTTCCACAGTGTTTGCATAAAGTCTGTGGCCTAGATCTAACATTTTATTTCTTTACTCCAGAATTGGGAGGTAAAGAATTAATGTCTTTATTCTTCCTGCAAAAGCTAGCAAGATGGTTAGTACTACCACAGTTATGACATGTCTTTCTAGGAGCAAGGGTAGCAAGCATTGGATAATTACCTTTAGTAATGCCTACTTTACCATTTCTATTCTTCCTAGACATTTTCTGTTTCTTAGCAGATTTTAACTCCTTTATCTTATGCTTGAGTTGTTTATCTGTCATTAAACCAATATTAACCTGTTTAACACTATTTTTTACTGGTTCTCTTTTAATAGCTTGTTTTCCACCTTCAAACCTAGGTTCACTTATTCCATTAACAAATGTTCCAAATTTCTTAGGTGGGAGTAGTGGTCTAATCTTGATTGAAAAACCAACAGTGTCAGATTGAAAAACCTCTTGAGTGTCTTTTCCAGAATCAGTCCAAGTTTTAATTATGTGATTTGCCTTTTCCAACTCAGATTCTAGTTGCTTATATTTTCCTAGCAAATCCTGTTCTAGATAGACAGCATCATCTCTTTCTTTTTGAACTTGTTGCATGTTTTCAAGTTTCTCTTCAACAATTTTATTTCTCTCTTTAAGTTCAGAATTCTCAGATTTGATTCTCTCATTTTCTAAAGTCTGATCCCAATAACTGATATGCAAAGCTGATAAGTGGATTTTATATCCACTTGGAGCATTCTAAATCGGCTTAAATTGATTGTCTTGGGCTCAAGTTTCTTGTAGTTTTGATGTGTTTTGTTTAGTTGTGCAGATTTACAAGGATGTTGATTAAGGTTGATGCTTCTATCGTTTTTGGAGAATAAATTAGTTAAAATTCGGATTTCTGAGACGGTTGCGCAGTCTACACTGTTTTGGACATATCTGGAGTTCTAGAAGTCTGTTTTCAGCGATCTTACTGCCCACGCGAAGCTTGGGATATTTTCTACAACTTTGGATAGGATTCCCACGAGCAAATTGCGCTGGGTAGGAGCAATCTGCGCGAAGAACAGACTGCTGGGCGCAAGTTACCCCTGAAAAATTACAGTTTTTACTATTTTGGCCATATCTTGAGTTCTACAACTCCGTTTGGGGCCCGTAAGCAGTCCACGCGAGTATAACGAGATTCTCTATCATTCTAAGGTGGTCCAGAGGTCCAATTAAGTTTGGAACGTTCCAGAAAAACTGAAGAAAAGTCAGCCACGAATTTTCCTTAAAAAAACAGAATCAGTTTAGGAAACGTATCTTGCAGAAATTCTATTATAATTCTGTTTTGGTATTTTCTTGCTGGGCAAGACTTTTAGAGCCTATTTAAACACATCCTACCATTGTAATAGAGAGACACACATTATCATAGTTTTATTATTGTAACCAGCTTAGATCTGCAAGGGAGAAAAGGAGAGAAAGATTCAACGCTCGTGACAAGCAACGGATCTAGATCTACTTCATCCTTTGTGTTACTTTGGATTATAGATTTGTTTTCTCAACTCTTTGTTTATTAATATAATTACTTCTTTTATTCATATCTTGTTATTTACCATGTTTTCATCAAATCCCATGGTGACGAAAGGTTTAGTTATGAACTAATCGTTGTCATGGGATCCTAGTGAATTTATCTATGTAGCTTAGTAGTCTGTATGCCTTAAAGATTTATGTGTGGTGAATTCTTGATATCCTCGTATGGTTAATCTTAATGCTTTTGGATGCGTAGCTAACATCTAAATTGAATTGTTAATCTCTTGTGAAATGAGAGTGGATCTTGAGATTTAGAACTTGCCATGCTAGCATAGGTTCATAATTGTTTATCAATATGATTCGTGGTGTGAGATGAAAATACTTACACTGCCCTATGTGATCTAAGTGAATAACTTGTGCTTAAACCGTTATGTTTTCAAATTCTATAGAGATATAGGGTCTAAACATAATAGGTGCCTACTCATCTTCTATCTCTTTTGTGGATGTATGCGTAGATTGGTACTAGTATACCGAGAGGTAACTTTTACTCTTTTCGTGTTATTCGATCAGATATCAAAACCATCGCATGTTTTAATTAAAGGCTGCAACTCTAAGTGAAGTAGATGATGAAACTAGGATTCCATGTTTTATTCTCATATTAGTAATTCGAATTTTTACTCTCGTTAATTGTTTAATTCTTAGTTTTATAATTTGCACTTTAGTTTAATTTAGATAATCAATCTTAAATTTGTTATTTGTCTTAGCAGTGGATAAAAACCATACATCGGTGCATAGGTACATTAATTGAATTGAACACCATTCTAGATCTCTGTGGGAACGAACTTGATTTAATCATATATTACTTGTGACAACGTGCGCCTGCGTGATTTTGCATAACAAGTTTTTGGCGCCGCTGCCGGGGATCATCGGTGTTTTTATTTTAGTTTATGTGCTTGTCATCAGTGGTCGTTAGCATTCACTGACTCGGATTCTTACTTAGTTTGTTTGTTTCGTGGTGTTTCAGGTACTTAAGTTTGTATGCAAACACGTTCGCAAGCTCATTTACAAAAACTGGCAAAAGACGATCGTGTAGAGAATAAAGAGAATAAGGAAGAGGAATCTGAAACTACAGTAGTAATGGCAGATGCAGCAGCAGCTAAGGCTTTGAAAGAGTATTCTCAGCCGAAACTCAATGACATCCAGTCTAGCATTATTAGACCAGCTATTGCAGCGAACAATTTTGAGATCAAGTCGGGCACAATTCAGATGGTGCAGAATTCAGTTCAGTTTGGGGGTGCTTCTACGGAGGATGCCAACATGCATGTTCGGGACTTTATCGAAATCTGCGACACTTTCAAATGTAATGGTGTGACGGATGATGCTATCAGGTTGAGGCTTTTCCCATTTTCTCTGAGGGATAAGGCTAAGAGCTGGCTACACTCTTTGCCACCTGGTTCCATTACTACATGGGAAGATCTTGCTCAGAAGTTCCTTACTAAATTCTTCCCTATGGCGAAAACTGCAGCATTAAGGAACCAGTTGACTCAATTCCAACAGCAATCTGGCGAGGCCTTGTGTGAGGCTTGGGAACGCTACAAGGAGATGCTACGCAAGTGTCCTCATCATGGCATGCCTAACTGGATGGTAATCAATTGTTTTTACAATGGGCTGGGAGCACAATCCAGGCCAATGGTAGACGCAGCATCAGGAGGAGCCTTATGGGCTAAGAGCTACGAGGAAGCTTACGATCTAATTGAGATGATGGCTGCTAATGAATATCAAAATCCAACTCAAAGACTACCACAAGGCAAGGTTGCAGGAATTCTGGGAGTTGACACAGTTACAGCTCTAGCAGCCCAGCTAGAGGCACTTAATATGAAATTAGATTTTATGACAAAGCATGGGGTGCCTCAGGTTGCGAGAGTGTGTGAACTATGTGCTGGCGCACATGAGACGAGTCAATGCGCCATCTCCAGTGAATCAGTGCAATTTGTGAGCAATTTTCAAAGGCAACAGCAACCAGATCCAAATTATCAACATCCTCATCAGTCTTATCACCAGTTTCAGGGTCATCAGTACGGAATTGAGCCATTTAATTCTTCAGGTTTTCAGCAACTGTATGCTCCAAGGCAACAGTTTCAACCTCCTGGTTTTCAGCAGCAACAGTTTCATACTAGTTCTAGCCATCAGTCGAATGAAAAATCTGAATTAGAAGAGTTGAGATTAATGTGCAAGAGTCAGGCAGCAACTCTCAAGAGTCAGGAAGCATCTCTCAAGACATTGGAGAGTCAGATAGGACAGATTGCAAGTGCCTTGGTAAATATGCAACAAGGAACTCTTCCAAGTGATACAATGGGTAATCCAGGCAAGAGGGAGGTCCATGAGCAGGTGAAAGCTGTTACTTTGAAATCTGGAAAAGCCACAAGTGATCCTAAATCAGCAACTGAAGAAGATGAAGATGTTCAGAATCAGCAGGTTGAAAAATCTGCAGTGCCAGTAATTGAGAAATCTGACTTAGTGGCTGATCAGCTTGATGGTGAGAAGAGCAAGAAACCTGTTGAAAAGTCTACTCCGGAGCAATCTTCAAAGAATAATCAGATCTATCCGCCTCCTCCATTTCCTGGACGTTTGAAGAAAAGTCAAGAGAAACAGTTTCAGAAGTTTATGGATGTTTTCAAGAAACTGTCCATTAACATTCCTTTTGTTGAAGCGTTGGAGCAGATGCCGAGATATGAAAAGTTCATGAAGGATATTTTGTCAAGGAAGAGAAGGTTGGAAGATTTTGAAACAGTGGCATTGACAGAGGAGTGTAATGCCGTTCTGCAGCAGAAGTTGCCACCTAAGCTTAAAGATCCAGGAAGTTTCACTATTCCATGCACTATTGGCAATCTTTCATTCAGCAAGTGTTTGTGTGATTTGGGAGCTAGTATTAATCTCATGCCCTTGTCTTTATTCAAGCAACTTGGTTTACCGGAGCCAAAGCCAACCAACATCTCTTTGCAGTTGGCTGATCGATCTATCACATATCCTAGAGGTATAGTGGAGGATGTTCTGGTGAAGGTTGATAAGCTCATATTCCCAGCTGATTTTGTTATCTTGGATTTCGAAGAAGATAAGAAGATTCCCATAATCTTGGGAAGACCGTTCTTGGCTACAGGAAAGACTTTGATTGATGTGCAAAAAGGAGAGCTTACAATGAGGGTGCAAGATCAGAGTGTCACCTTTAATGTGTTCAAGGCAATGAAATTTCCGACAGAGGATGAAGAGTATTGCAGTGTGGAAATAGTTGATACGGGTCAGAGAAAGAAGTTTGATCAGTTATTGAGCGAAAAATCTGACATGCATGTGCTAAAGCATCCTATCAGTGATTCCATTGACAGTTCTTCGGTTCGTGATCTTTCGAAAGTAGAAATTGGGAAACTTCCACCACATTTGAGGTATGTCCTTTTGAATAATGAGCTAGTGATTTTTGAGGAGGGACATGATAACGTGTTGCGAAGGTGGAAAGCAGATGATAAGGAAGAAGAAATTTTTGTTCAGCCGGTTGAGTCGGAGAAGCATCTTAGAGGTGTGAAGAAGAAAAAGAAGAAGATTTGGCCGTTGGGAAGTAAAATCAAGTTGAAGTCTGAAGGAAGAAATTTGTGGAAAGTAAGCAATCAAGATGTCAACATTCGTATGAATGGTTTGTCTGCTGAAGATGGTTCAGTTATTCTTTTGAAACCGCCTTGAGTTGAGGAAGTAACGTCAAGCTATTGGCGTTAAAGAAGCGCTTCGTGGGAGGCAACCCATGCATTAGTGTAGGAAAAAAAAGAAAAAAAAAAGAATGAGTGTTGTGAAAAAAAAAAAAAAAAAGTGAACAATATTTTTTTCGCGCAAGTAGTGCCTCTGTAACGCAAATTGCGTCCACGTTACTGCTTCCGGGGCAAGTTGCGCCTGCGTAACGCAGGTAGCGTCGGCGTTACTGTTAGTGTATACTGAAAATATTTATTTTAAGTATATACATTTAATTTTGGCCCGGTTTTATTGAAAATCATTTAAATGTTTACATGTTGTCTAATATTATATATTGTGGACAATCTAGTATCAAATGGGATACAGAATATTAGATTGTTAAATACGGTTTATATAATATAACAAGGTTCACAGCACAGGTGGTGTTGGACAATCCACTGGTATGGCTGTAGTATTATTTAGATTAGTTTATATTGACTAATAAATAATACTAGTATACTTTGTGTATATTGAACAGGATCAAATTTAGAATTGTTCCTTTATACTGATTAAGAAGGAGAACTAAGATTCTATGTTATTATTAATGCTTAGGTTCTTAATCCCGATATAGTAATTGACACGTGTATATTATTTACATGCTTTGATTTATATATGAAATAATTCTTTTGATTTATTTCATTATATTTTGGGTGATGGAATAATATATATGGTGGATATTATTTATTGAAGGAATCCATGTCCTGATAATATTCGGGTTAATGATGTCCCCTTGAAAGCTCAAAAAGATTTAATTATGTGAAACCCTGCAGGTGGATTTATTCCGGCATAATTAAATAAAGGTTGAGTGGATAATCAAGGATAAAAGATATTAATTAAATAAATTATCAGTAATTTATTTAATTAATGGGCATGCGCTATTTTAAACATGGGGAATTTAATAAGCAAATAATATTGGAACCCAATTAAATAATTAAGTTGCGGTATTAGGAAAGGTAGTGCAAATATTAATTCTTTAGTGGATTGAATTAATATTTAATTACATTGGGCTAGGCTCAAGATGTAATTAGAAGGCCTAACCTAATTATCCATGATCCCTATTGTAGCCCTATATATATTCTTATTCTCTTCTTGCTAGGGTTGGTTGAGAAAAATATTGTAGCCACCTAGGAGCAAGAAGAGAGGTTAACTTGAGGAGACGAAGGCCACACTTCGCTCAAGGGAATTTGGGAATACAATAGAAGAGCGTGGAATCAACCGTTTACAAGGTGACTTTTGTATTTGTATTCGTTAATTTATTGTATCAAAAATCGCAGGACCACGATCTGATTGTCCCAACAATTGGTATCAGAGCCTGGTTCTATGGTTCTGCGATTTTTGATATGATGTCCATGTCGTAATTATATATGCATGTGTATGGTGGTAGGCTTGTATATTTTGTTTTGCAGGTTAGTATCCACTATTATGGCAATGTATATTTAATTATGTTTTGGATCCCACGTGGTTTAATCGTGGTTAATTTTTGTTTGGTTTCCACGTGGTTTATCGTGGTTGTAATTTACACGAGGGTTGATCGTGTTAGAATAAATTTTACAAAATTAGTTTTGTATTAGGTCTATTTTTTATGTAATTGTTTGATGGATTTTGTAAAAATCCGGGTATCGTGTAACAATTATGTTCGGCTGAAAATTGAAACCGGAGATAATATTTGCTTCCGCTGCGTAAGCTTGTTGTGAATATTTTAAGGCAAGCGAGTCGTGCTACAGGCGTCGGCAGAAAAACAATGCGGCTGTTTTACATGTTTTGGCGCTGGACCCACCTGGTGTGAAAAATAACTTCGTAATGTTGATCGTCTTGTTTTGTTGTCAAATGCAAAAGAAAATTGTTGCCGTGGGACAAACAGAAGGACAAAACTCATGTTTTGGCCACCCAAAATTCGAAGTGACCATCAACAATTTGGACGAAAAGTGGCTGCAGCATATTGATTAATTGGGGCCATAATAGTGGATTAAATTATTGTTTTAATTTTTTAGTTCCATAATTTATTTTTTAATTATTGCTTTAAATAAATTATTATGTGTGTTGTTAATTATGTGTGTAATTTATAATTGCATGTTAACATAATTAGGACGACATGGACATAGTTTTTTTTTATTTATTGCTTTAATTAAATGTTATATGTTGTTAAATTATGTGTGTATTTTGAATGCATGTTAGACATAATTAGAACGACATAGGCCCCATTTAATTTTTAAAATTCCTCTTTTTAAATAAAAATTCTAAGTGGGTGAGGGAATTAATTAGGAATTAAATCCCATGGTCTCCATTATTTTGTATGTAATATAACCTTTTAAATAATGTAGATGGTATATATGATCACCTATCGTGGCGTACTATTTATGGTATTATTAAAAGGTTATGGAAATTACTAGAACAAAATTCTTAAATTAAATTACGAATATTGAAAGGTATACATGCCACCCAACGTGGCGTACCAAGTTTCATAGAATTCGATTAATTAGAAGGGTACCAATAATTGAATATAGATTTTCGATATTGAGAGAAAGGATGATTCTGTCTAGAAAGGGGTCTTAAGTGACGCCTCTTGACAATGCTCCCCCCGATATGGGAATTATCCTATTATCGATTATTGATTTGAAATATTTAATGGTGGCATCCGGTCTTATTATTATTAATTTAAGATTTGATAATGGTATACACTTAGCTATGAAAAATAATATATAGTCCACCCTAACGTGGCGTATTATTTAGTAATAGGACCGAAGTAATATTTAAACGAATTTAAGTGGTATATATGTCACCCATCGTGGCGTACCAGATACTTATGGTGTTTAAATATTAGTGCATTAATTTTAATTAATTGTTAGAGGAAACCAATAGGTTTTAAGATTTGTGCAACTCTCTGATTATGTTTTACATGTATGATTCTCAGGATTAGATCATTATGGGCTTTAATCCACTATTCACCATACTTAAGGATAACAAACTTACGGGACCAAACTATATTGAATGGAAACGTAATTTGGACATAGTGTTGACGGCTGAGGAGTACAAATTTTGCACTTATGAACCCAAGCCAGATCAGCCTGCTGAAGATGCTCCTGAAAGTGATAAGGAGTATTATAAGCGGTGGGTTAAGGCCGATGAGATGTCGCGATGTTACATTCTGGCAGCAATGTCGGGTGTTTTGCAGCATCAGCATCAGGCTATGGCCACGGCTTCAGATATGCTCTTTAATCTCAAGGAACTTTTTGGAGAACAGAATAGGGCTGCTAGGCAAGTAGCAATGAAGGCTTTAATGAACACTCAGATGGCTGAAGGAACACCTGTAAGGGATCATGTTCTCAGGATGATGTCTCATCTGAATGAGATGGAGATCCTTGGTGCTGATATTGATGGGGAAACCCAGATCGATATCATCCTTATGAGCTTGCCCAAAAGTTTTGAGCAGTTCCGCTTGAATTACACCATGAACAAAAGGATGTATAGTCTCGCGGAACTTCTGACAGAACTTCAGGCAGCTGAAGGACTCTTTAAGCAGAATGTTCAAGTGAATGTGGCTGAGAAAGCTTCTTCCTCTAAGCCGAAAGGTAAGAAGAAGAAAAAGGTTCAGACACAGAAAGCTGGAAAGGTTGCTAATGCAGTGGGAGTTCAAGGTGCTGTGAAAAAGCCTAAGGGCAAGTGCTTCAGGTGCAAGCAGTCAGGTCACTGGAAACAGGATTGTCCTCTTTCTAAGAAGACAAACAATACTGGTATGTCTCTTTCTCTAGTTACAGAAACATATATAGCGGCTATATCTACGAGCACTTGGTGTGTAGATACAGGAGCCACTGACCATGTTTGTAACTCTATGCAGGGGTTCCAGCAAACCAGAATGCTTAGAGATGGCGAGATATATGTGTTCATGGGAGATGCTACGAAAGTAGCAGTAGTTGCAGTTGGAATAATTAAATTATCTTTTGGCGATGATAGGATTTTGGTTTTGAACAATTGTCTTTATGTACCTTCATTTAGAAGGAATTTGATTTCGGTTTCTAAACTTGCCATGGATGGTTATAATGTTTGTTTGGATCGTAATGTTTCTATTATGATGAATAAACGAGTTATATGTTCTGGTACATTGCAAGACAATTTATATATTATTAATCCTATCCAACCAATGCTGCAACAAAAGGAAACTAATAACATTCTTTCTAGCTCAAACAAAAGAAAGAAACCTTCCGAATTGAACCAAACATATCTTTGGCACTTAAGATTAGGTCATATTAACTTGAGGAGGATTCAAAGACTGGTAGTAGATGGGCCATTAGGCTTGTTGGCAGTGGAGCCATTTCCAGTTTGTGAATCTTGCTTGGAAGGTAAGATGACTAATAGGCCTTTTAAAGCAAAGGGGAATAGAGCCAAAGAAGTATTAGAATTGGTTCATACTGATTTATGTGGTCCTATGAGTATCCAAGCAAGAGGAGGTTATGAGTATTTTGTCACTTTCATTGACGATTATTCTAGATATGGATACATTTATTTGTTGCGCCGCAAGTCTGAGTGCTTTGAAAAATTCAAAGAGTACAAAGCAAGTGCGGAGAAACGACATCTTGGAAAATGTATCAAGTCACTACGATCAGATCGTGGTGGCGAATACTTGCTTGGAGAATTTAGGGACTATTTATCAGAAAATGGGATTACATCCCAGTTGTCTGCACCTGGCACACCTCAGCAGAATGGTGTAGCAGAGAGAAGGAATCGGACTCTTTTGGAGAGTGTTAGATCAATGATGAGTTATTCAGATTTACCTAAGTCGTTCTGGGGATATGCTATAGAAACAGCGGCTTACCTTCTGAACTTGGTACCTTCTAAGTCGGTTCCCAAGACTCCAATAGAATTGTGGACTGGTAGCAAACCAAGTCTAAGACATATTCGGATTTGGGGTTGTCCAGCACATGTGCTTAACAAGAACGCGACTAAGCTAGAATCTCGCACAGAAGTAAGGTTGTTTGTAGGCTATCCCATAGGGACGAAAGGTTATTCATTTTATAGTCCTAGGGATCGAGATGTCATTGTTAGCACCAATGCCAGATTCTTAGAGGAAGACTATATAATGAACCACAAACCCATGAGTAGTGTTGTTTTAGAGGAATTAGTGGGAGGGACAGATAATCCCCAAGTGCCAATAGTACAAGTAGAACAACCACAAGAAAATGCACAACTTGACACTAGTACCGCACCAGTGCCTCGTCGTAGTGGGAGGGTTGTTCGACAACCTGAAAGATTCATGTTTTTGGGAGAGTCTTCAGACTTGGTCTCTGGTGAACATGATGAGGATCCCAGGACATACGAACAGGCAATTCTAGATAAAGATGCAAATCTTTGGCAAAAGGCAATGGAATCTGAGATGGAATCTATGTATTCCAATCAAGTTTGGGAGCTCGTGGAATCACCCAAAGGTATAAAACCCATTGGAAGTATGTGGATCTACAAGAAGAAAAGAGGATCTGACAAAAAGGTGAAAGCCTGGAAAGCACGACTTGTTGCGAAAGGGTATACTCAGAAAGAAGGAATCGATTATGAGGAAACCTTTTCGCCAGTTGTTATGCTTAAGTCAATCCGGATTCTTTTATCTATAGCAGCTCATCTCGATTACGAGATTTGGCAAATGGATGTCAAGACAGCTTTCCTTAATGGAAGTCTTGAGGAAACCATCTATATGCAACAACCAAAAGGATTCATTAAAGAAGGCCAAGAGCATCTGGTTTGTAAGCTTAAGAGGTCTATTTATGGACTTAAACAAGCTTCTAGGGACTGGAATATTCGTTTTGATCAGGCAGTCCAGTCATATGGATTTGATCAAAGTCCAAGCGAGTCATGCGTGTATAAGAGAAGTGAGGGTAATGCAGTGGTTTTTCTAGTACTATATGTAGATGACATTTTACTCATTGGAAACAATGTTAAGATGTTGTCATCAGTAAAGGCATGGTTGTTCAAACAATTTGAAATGAAGGACTTAGGTGAAGCGGCATACATCCTTGGGATCAAAGTAATAAGGGATCGCAAGAAAAGGATGTTGGCTTTATCTCAAGAGCCCTACATTGATGAAGTATTAGCTCGTTTTAACATGCAGAACTCTAAGAAAGGTTTTCTACCTTTTAAACATGGAGTTGCTCTATCCAAGGAGCAGTGTCCTTCGACACCTAAGGATATAGAGAGCATGAAAGCAGTTCCTTATGCCTCGGCATGTGGAAGCTTAATGTATGCTATGTTATGTACGAGGCCTGACATCTGCTTTGCTGTAGGCATGGTTAGTAGATATCAGTCGAACCCAGGTCAGGAACATTGGAGTGCAGTAAAAACTATACTCAAGTACCTGAGAAGGACTAAGGAGTATATGTTAATTTACAAGGCATCAGATCTATTTCCTTTGGGATATACTGATTCAGATTTTCAATCAGATAGGGATAAGAGGAAATCAACCTCGGGATATGTTTTTACTTTGGGAGGTGGAGCCGTTATATGGAGGAGTGTAAAGCAGAAATGCATTGCAGACTCTACTATGGAAGCCGAGTACGTGGCGGCCTCTGAGGCTGCAAAGGAGGCTGTATGGTTCAGGAACTTCCTTTTGGACTTAGATGTGGTACCTAATTTGCCTAGGAGTCTGACAGTGTATTGTGACAACACTGGTGTTGTGGCAAATTCAAAAGAACCACGAGACCACAAAGCAGCTAAACATATTGAACGTAAGTATCATCTCATACGAGGAATCGTAAAGCGAGGAGATATAGTTGTGGCTCACATATCATCAGAAGACAACCGGGCAGATCCTTTCACAAAGAGCTTGCCAGCCAAGGCTTTTGACAGGCATGTGGAAGCGATAGGAGTCAGATGGATGGGCACATAGTTTTCAATGTAATAGTGGATTAAATAAACACTGATATACTCATAGAATATTTTGAGTATAAGTGGGAGATTGTTAGTGTATACTGAAAATATTTATTTTAAGTATATACATTTAATTTTGGCCCGGTTTTATTGAAAATCATTTAAATGTTTACATGTTGTCTAATATTATATATTGTGGACAATCTAGTATCAAATGGGATACAGAATATTAGATTGTTAAATACGGTTTATATAATATAACAAGGTTCACAGCACAGGTGGTGTTGGACAATCCACTGGTATGGCTGTAGTATTATTTAGATTAGTTTATATTGACTAATAAATAATACTAGTATACTTTGTGTATATTGAACAGGATCAAATTTAGAATTGTTCCTTTATACTGATTAAGAAGGAGAACTAAGATTCTATGTTATTATTAATGCTTAGGTTCTTAATCCCGATATAGTAATTGACACGTGTATATTATTTACATGCTTTGATTTATATATGAAATAATTCTTTTGATTTATTTCATTATATTTTGGGTGATGGAATAATATATATGGTGGATATTATTTATTGAAGGAATCCATGTCCTGATAATATTCGGGTTAATGATGTCCCCTTGAAAGCTCAAAAAGATTTAATTATGTGAAACCCTGCAGGTGGATTTATTCCGGCATAATTAAATAAAGGTTGAGTGGATAATCAAGGATAAAAGATATTAATTAAATAAATTATCAGTAATTTATTTAATTAATGGGCATGCGCTATTTTAAACATGGGGAATTTAATAAGCAAATAATATTGGAACCCAATTAAATAATTAAGTTGCGGTATTAGGAAAGGTAGTGCAAATATTAATTCTTTAGTGGATTGAATTAATATTTAATTACATTGGGCTAGGCTCAAGATGTAATTAGAAGGCCTAACCTAATTATCCATGATCCCTATTGTAGCCCTATATATATTCTTATTCTCTTCTTGCTAGGGTTGGTTGAGAAAAATATTGTAGCCACCTAGGAGCAAGAAGAGAGGTTAACTTGAGGAGACGAAGGCCACACTTCGCTCAAGGGAATTTGGGAATACAATAGAAGAGCGTGGAATCAACCGTTTACAAGGTGACTTTTGTATTTGTATTCGTTAATTTATTGTATCAAAAATCGCAGGACCACGATCTGATTGTCCCAACAGTTACCACCCCTGATTTTCCTCCTAACACGCAGGTTGCTCCTGCGTGTCTGCCTTTCCGCGCCCGGACGCCCCTGAAACGCAGCTCGAAGCTGCGTTACACCCCCTTTCTGCCCAGTTTTTCCCGAAAATTAATGTTTTTGCCTACAATTTTTTCCCCAAATTCTATCCTAACTCAAATTTCTTCAATTCTAAATTCCTATATCTATCCCACATCAAATCCTAACCTCTCCAAATCTCTCCTACACTCTAAATTTTTAAATCCCATCTATCCATCATCTTATATATATACACACCTCTACATACAAATCCAATTCCTCTTCTATTTTATTTAAATCTCCAAAAATTCAATTCTAAAGAGGAATTAATTGCAAGTTCACCTCTCCAATTCGTAGTGGGTTTATTTCTTCTCTCAAATTTTATTTTGATTACGAATTTGTGTTCTTGTAAATTGGGATTTTGTATTATTCTTGGAATATTGGGCTATTTTTGGTGTGGTATTGCTTGGTAATTTTTGGTGGAGCTTCTTATGAGTTGGGTTTTGATTCTAATGGCTCGTAAGCATGGGAGAGGTAGTGCCAGTGATGGGAAATTTTCGTTTTCAATTGTTAAAGAATGGGGATTTTTGCCGGGAAAAAAAATTTGTTGGATTGGTTGAGCTGATTGGTGAGTTGCGATGAGGAGGGTGACTGCTTCGGTTTTCAGGTATGTTTTCTGATATCCCTTGTATTACTTCCATTCAATGCGGACATTGAATATTTTAAGTTTGGGGGTTGGTTTGAGGGTTTAGTAGTTGTTGTTGTATTATTTGTTCATGTAGGATTTCATGCTTTGCATATTAGTAGTAGTAAATTATGCATTTATGTTCGTGTTATCTACGTTTGTTTCATATAGGACATTCTGTTTTTATGTTAGTATATCATGTGAGTTCATAATAGTTTGCATTTGCACCCATGCTTGATAGGAATTTTGTGTTGTTGACGCTTTTGATTGAGAAGTGATATGCTTTGTTCTTGTGCACACACATACACTAGTGAGTTGAAGCTAGTAGACTTATTGAATGTTGTAAGTGATTAGAAGGACATGAATATGTGCAAGATGATTTAGTTTGCATGCTTTGAATACAAGTAGGTGCGTTAGAGAGATGTTGCTTAGGATTGAGTATGTTTTTCCACCAAGTGAGTTCTTGAGCCTTATTGCATATTGCATATTTGCAATTAATTCGTTTGCTTGAGTGTCCACGGATTGTTTGCATTGCTAGCAGTTGTTTGAGGTCTTTCTTGAAACGCATGACATTATTTGACGATTAAAATGATAAAGGCATTTAGGATTAACCGCATATTTTCCCATATTACCATACCATGTTTACATGATCAATTAGTTAACCCGTTGAGCTTAATCTTATTTTTTTTCGGTGACATACCACATTACTTGCCTAGACCTTTTTCTTGTATTGGCCTTACATTAATTTGAACCCACATTGTCAAAGGCTAGTAGAGTGCTTAAGGGAGTAATAAGATGTGCAAGGAGGGGTTTATTGTTGGTCGTACTTTTGGGGGAAAATATTGAAATTGGGGTGTTTACTTGATAGTCGACATTTGTAATAAATTATGGGATCATTGTTATTGTTTATATTATTGTTTGTGTTCTATTTAGCTCTCGAGAAAAAAAAGAAAAAAAGAAAAAAAAACAAATATGAAAAATAAGGAAAAAAAAAAGAAAAAAAATATTATGAGAGCATATTTCTGTTTATTGTGATCCTACTTCAGTCGACTAGTCGAGTGTTTTTATTGGAAGAATAATAGATTATGTGGGGGGAAGTAGGGTGTTGTGTAGGATATTATAGTTCTTACTAGCTTTTGACACTTCACCTGATTTGGCTTATTTGACATACCTTGTCCCTAGCCCCATTACAACCCAATTAAAGACCTTTTGATTATCGTCATTGATGTATGTTGTGTTAAGAGTTAGATTGATACCAAATGTCAAACATGTTTATGATTTTTGTTGGAATTGAGTGATACACTTACCCTTGTTCTTGAGTGAATATTCTTTGTGAGTGGATTGTGAGTGTTTGCTTGTTCTTGCGTATGAGATCCCGAGTGTTGTCTCAAAGATGTGCTCTTGTAGGCTTAGCATGTTTACTAACTTATTCTTACATTTGACATGGGCTTGTGAGAACTTATGCATGTTCATTGAGTAGACTATGTGAATACTTGCACTTTCGACACCAAGACATTGCGTATTTACTTTGATTCTTAAGTTGATGTGGCATGAGAGGATTTGAAGGTATGGTAGACTAGATTAATTGCATTTGCATATTAGTTGCATTCATGCATTGCATTGCATTAGGTTAAATGGATTTTGTGGGTACATTCGCTATAGGCCCTCACGAGACCTTACTCGTCCACTATGGCTGCCTAGGGGTTTAAAGGGCTTGTTGCATATGCCAAATGCAACCGTGATCACCTACGGAAGTGGTACTAGTTAGTTAGTTAGTTGTAATTGTTTATGCTTGAGGACAAGCATCGGTTTAAGTTTGGGGGTGTGATAAGTGGATTTTATATCCACTTGGAGCATTCTAAATCGGCTTAAATTGATTGTCTTGGGCTCAAGTTTCTTGTAGTTTTGATGTGTTTTGTTTAGTTGTGCAGATTTACAAGGATGTTGATTAAGGTTGATGCTTCTATCGTTTTTGGAGAATAAATTAGTTAAAATTCGGATTTCTGAGACGGTTGCGCAGTCTACACTGTTTTGGACATATCTGGAGTTCTAGAAGTCTGTTTTCAGCGATCTTACTGCCCACGCGAAGCTTGGGATATTTTCTACAACTTTGGATAGGATTCCCACGAGCAAATTGCGCTGGGTAGGAGCAATCTGCGCGAAGAACAGACTGCTGGGCGCAAGTTACCCCTGAAAAATTACAGTTTTTACTATTTTGGCCATATCTTGAGTTCTACAACTCCGTTTGGGGCCCGTAAGCAGTCCACGCGAGTATAACGAGATTCTCTATCATTCTAAGGTGGTCCAGAGGTCCAATTATGTTTGGAACGTTCCAGAAAAACTGAAGAAAAGTCAGCCACGAATTTTCCTTAAAAAAACAGAATCAGTTTAGGAAACGTATCTTGCAGAAATTCTATTATAATTCTGTTTTGGTATTTTCTTGCTGGGCAAGACTTTTAGAGCCTATTTAAACACATCCTACCATTGTAATAGAGAGACACACATTATCATAGTTTTATTATTGTAACCAGCTTAGATCTGCAAGGGAGAAAAGGAGAGAAAGATTCAACGCTCGTGACAAGCAACGGATCTAGATCTACTTCATCCTTTGTGTTACTTTGGATTATAGATTTGTTTTCTCAACTCTTTGTTTATTAATATAATTACTTCTTTTATTCATATCTTGTTATTTACCATGTTTTCATCAAATCCCATGGTGACGAAAGGTTTAGTTATGAACTAATCGTTGTCATGGGATCCTAGTGAATTTATCTATGTAGCTTAGTAGTTTGCATGCCTTAAAGATTTATGTGTGGTGAATTCTTGATATCCTCGTATGGTTAATCTTAATGCTTTTGGATGCGTAGCTAACATCTAAATTGAATTGTTAATCTCTTGTGAAACGAGAGTGAATCTTGAGATTTAGAACTTGCCATGCTAGCATAGGTTCATAATTGTTTATCAATATGATTCGTGGTGTGAGATGAAAATACTTATACTGCCCTATGTGATCTAAGTGAATAACTTGTGCTTAAACCGTTATGTTTTCAAATTCTATAGAGATATAGGGTCTAAACATAATAGGTGCCTACTCATCTTCTATCTCTTTTGTGGATGTATGCGTAGATTGGTACTAGTATACCGAGAGGTAACTTTTACTCTTTTCGTGTTATTCGATCAGATATCAAAACCATCGCATGTTTTAATTAAAGGCTGCAACTCTAAGTGAAGTAGATGATGAAACTAGGATTCCATGTTTTATTCTCATATTAGTAATTCGAATTTTTACTCTCGTTAATTGTTTAATTCTTAGTTTTATAATTTGCACTTTAGTTTAATTTAGATAATCAATCTTAAATTTGTTATTTGTCTTAGCAGTGGATAAAAACCATACATCGGTGCATAGGTACATTAATTGAATTGAACACCATTCTAGATCTCTGTGGGAACGAACTTGATTTAATCATATATTACTTGTGACAACGTGCGCTTGCGTGATTTTGCATAACAAAAGCCTTAAGATAGATTCTTAATTCAGTTATATTATCAGTATTATAGGCATAGGTAGTCAGAGGTACCTTGTTTTCAGAATCAGAAGGAGTCTCACTGGTTGCCATGAGAGCATAGTTAACTTCCTCATCTGAGTCTGAAGTGTCTGCCCAATCTCTGCCTTTGGTGAAAAGTGCCTTCTCAGTTTTACCCTTCTTGCACTCAGGAGCATAGTGACCCATCTCCTTACACTTATAGCATTGAATTCCAGACTTTTCCTTCTTTCCAGATTTAGGATCCTTTTTCTCAGACTTTATGAAACTTCTTCTGTCAGAACTTGAATCTCTTGAAAACTTGTTTCCCTTTTTGAACTTTTTGAAACCCATCTTCTTAAAAGTTTTCACCATCAAGACAACCATTTTTCTCATTTCTTCTTCATCATCCTCAGAATCAGAAGATTCATCAGTGTTTGAATCATCATCAGAAATTGATGATTCACTTTTAGACTGTATGACCCAGGCTTTTCCTTTAGTTTTCTTCCTTGATGCTTCCTTCTTCAAAGGTTTCTCCTCAGCCTTTAGAGCAACAGATTTTGCCTTTTTATTTGATCTTTTGCTTCTCTACTCCATTTCCAATTCATGAGTTTTGAGCAGCCCATAGATTTCATCAATCTCAGTATCAGCAAGATCATAGTTATCTCTTGTGGTGATTGTTTTCACATCCCACTTTCCAGGTAGAGATAGAAGAAACTTGAGATTTGAGTCTTCTAGATCATACTCTTTGTTTACCAATGACAAATCATTGAGCAATTTACAGAATCTGTCAAATGTTTCTGTCATGGTTTCTTCAGATTTAGCCTCAAAGTGCTCATACTCCTGTGTGAGTATGTTTCTTCTATTCTTCTTGATAGTAGCAGTTCCTTGACATCTAACCTCAAGGGCATCCCAGATCTCTTTTGGAGTGGTGCAATTAATCACTTTGTTAGACATAACATTGTCTAAGGCACTATGAAGTAGATGCCTAACCTTTGCATCCTTTTCAATAGATGAAAGATCTTCAGGAGTCATATATTTCTTCTCCTTTGGACCTGTTTTAGCCTCTTGTCCAGCAGTAGCAACAGATAACTTAGTAGGTTTATGAGGACCTTCATAAATCCTGTCAAGATATTCTGAATCTGTAGCCTCCAGAAACATAGTCATCTTAACCTTCCAGATTGCATAGTCTACTGGCCTAAGAATAGGAACCCTAATGGTTTCATAACGACTCACAGTAATAGGAGCCTTCTCAGAACCTGTTGGAGGAGGAATTTCTGCCATTGATTATCTTTGTGTTTGGATCTTAAACTGTATTAAAGTAACAGATTGGCTTTGATACCACTTGTTAGGCCGAATACATAATGATAATCAAGAGTGTATGAAAGAATAATAAGTAACACGTGTATAAACAATTAAAACTGTTTGTATTCGAACTCCTCTCTCAGTGATGTAAATTATCACAGAGAGCTGCTTAGGTTACAATGAATGATAACTTCGTTGTTCGATACCCTTCTAGGGTTAACCTAACTGTATTTATAAGACATACAGTTACAGTACAATCATAAATTGATACTCCTATAATTAAGCTATATAATTGATATCAATTACGATTGCTACACGTCTTCTAAGTCAACTCAATCTCTTTGATAGCTATCCAATCTTCAAAGATATTGCTTCCATATTTATCTTCAATTAATCTTCAATCACAGTTGACTTGTATACGCTTCCGCCAGACAGAGTTTAACAAACTCTGTTGCGCTTCTAATCATCAGCGTTTGCGCTTCCATTCGTCAGTGTTTAACCAAACTCTGACTGCTTCCAGCTAAACTCCGATTTATCACTGTATCACTTAAACACTGATTAATACTTTCATCAATTATATTTAACATATCTAATTTAGGGATATACCATAATTTTCAAAAAATAAAAAATTAATTTGGTTGGATATTTTAGTAGTCAACTATAGAATTGACTAGTACTCGTAACTAGTGCTTTGTCACGGATTGTTGATTCTATTTTTTAAAAATTATTTCTCGACGATCCAACCGTACGGATCTCAAGATATATCTAATCTAGTGATATTCCCAAATTTTTAAAAAATAAAAAATTAATTTTCTTGGAGATTTTAGTAGTCAACTATTGAATTGACTAGTACTCGTAACTAGTGCTTTGTCACGGATTGTTGTTTCTATTTTTTAAAAATAATTTCTCGATGATCCAACCGTACGGATCTCAAGATATATCTAATCTAGTGATATTACCAAATTTTAAAAAAATAAAAAATATTTTGGTTGGAGATCTTAGTAGTCAACTACCGAATTGACTAGTACTCGTAACTAGTGCTTTGTCACGAATTGTTGATTCTATTTTTTTAAAAATTATTTATCGAAGATCCAACCGTACGGATCTCAAGATATATCTAATCTAGTGATATTCTCAAATTTTTAAAAAATAAAAATTAATTTGGTTGGAGACCTTAGTAGTCAACTATCGAATTGACTAGTTTTCGTAACTAGTTCTTTGTCACGGATCGTTGATTCTATTTTTCAAAAAATATATCTCGACGATCCTGAAGGAAATTTATGCATATACGGAAGCGTGAATCACAATTTTTACATATACATCGCATATATATGCATACGATTAATTGATAAAAACGTAGGATCGATTTCTAACCTTTAAAAGCGATCCAAGGATGGCGTGGAGAGGCTCCTAGCAGTTGCTCCTCAAGTGTGAAGCACTCTACCGGTATCCACCAAGAGTCTTGATTCAATGGAGGGAGGAAGAGGGGTTGAGAGAGAATTAGGGTTGCCTCCTTCTGAAATATTACGTAAAAACTTCTAAGGCTAAAAGGGTTTATAACATTATATTTATAGGAAATATCTCAGCTGATATTTTCCTTATAATTATTAACCCTTTTAATTAATTAATCTCATTAATCAATTAATTAATAATTAAAACTCTTTTAATCATTAATTCTTTTTCTAAACTCTTTAGAAAATAATTCTCTCACTTGATTTAATTTCTTAAATTAAATCTTTAATTAATAATATTAAGAACTCTTCTTAAATAATTTATAATCAATTAAATCATATTTAAACAATTATAAAATTGCTAATAAATTATTTATTTCACAAATAAATAATTACTAGCCATTATTAATTAATTCCACCATCAATAAATCATTCTCTTTTATTGTGTGACCCTGTAGGTTCAATATTAAGCCGGTAGTAGAAATAAAAATAATAAAACTATTTTATTATTATTTATATGAATTCTTCTAATTCATTAAATATAATTAATTAAATAATTAATCATATTTATTCTACATCGTGAGGGATACTTTTCAGCATATCGCGACTATACGGATAATATGAATTCACTGCTGAGAAAACCGAGAACCTAGTCAGTGAATAGTTATCGTACAATCAATTCCTTCCACCCTACAATATCCCGATTAAATACAAGGCATGGACTTCGTGTCAAGCCTATCAAATTTAATCATATGATTCCTTATTCATAATGCATAGTTCATATTAATGCAAATTAGAAACTCCTTTCTAATTTCATTCACTCTGGCCAGAGATTCCAGAACTAGCATAATAAGAATAGCATAGGATATTCTCTTCCTTTACTGGAAGGGGTGGATCCTTTATTGATCGTTAACTATCTCCATACACAAATCCCTATGCCCAGAATAGACCTAATGGGTGTCCTTGAGACTAAGGACTAAACCAAAGCATAGTTCATTATATACAAGATTACTCTAACGATCTCAAGTCTAAGGACACTTGTACAACTATCACTTAGTGAACAACTATCGACACGTGAGTAAACTCCATTAGTTGCTCCACTAATCGAGTCATGTTCAGTGAACTTATTCCCTAATAAGCACCTACATACTAGCTATAGTGTCACCACACAAATGCCTATGAGAACAGACATCCTTCCTAGGAAGCTAGCATAGTATGTACTGATCTTTACGGATTGACTAACTTCCAATTAGTTATCCTATGATCATGAACAGTTTAAGTCTAGTGTTATCATCTTCTAGATCTCATTATTATAATCTCATTATAATTCTAGAAGCATTACTCTAAACTATGGAACATCTAATTTAAAACACTTTAAATAGATAAAGCCCGTATAAAGACAAATATGTCTTTCACTAATAATAATAAAACCTACTAAGATTAAAAGAAAGTTTATCCTAACTCATCATCCATGATTGGATTTAGGACACTTCTCTTTCAATCTCCCACTTGTACTAAAACCAATCACTTCGGTATCCCATACCCATCTTCACTATGTGAAGATCAAAGTGAGTTTGAGAAACGACTTTAACAATGGTCTATTATGTTGTTTGTGTATGTCAACTTTCACAATGTTGACAACCTTTCTTTCATCGATCTTCCTAATCGGATGAGAGAGCCGCAATATGTGTTTAGACCTTAGATGGGATCACGGTTACTTAGAATCTGATAATCTGATACCCTTGAGTTGTCACATTATAACTCAATGGCTTATCATCTTCCAGGAACTAACCCAACACAGAAACTAGGTTTCCAATCCACTGTTGCAACACACTTGCAACAAAACACACTATACTTTCTGATCTAATATTAATGAGTGTCTACTGCTTGAAACTATTTCAACTCACTGTCTTTCCACTCAGGACTATCAAGTGCCCCGAAATGAATCTACCATCAAACTGATCTTGATTAAAACTTGAGTCTACAAGGACCTTTAGTTTTAATTTAGATCCATCAGAGAAAATAAATATATCTCCATGCCTTCTCAAGTATACTACGACATTTTATTGTCATCTGATCCTTTTCTCCTAGGAGTAGATTGATATTTTCTTGTCATGACAAGAAACATCATTACTTGTACATATCATGTAACACATAATGGATTAAAATGATTCTCAGAGACATTCCATTCACGTGTCCTCTCTCTCAGAGAGATATTCTCCCATGTTCATCATTATGAAACATCACCTGGAGTGTCCATGCTAAACACTTTAGCATCCAATCAATGCACAATATTTTGTGTCAGACCTCTTATCCTAATCAAGATCTATCAACATAGATCATCACCCTTAGTTTAATCGAGGCCTAACTCTAGTCCAAGAAGAAATTCTTTGATAGCTTAATTCTAATGAAAACCAAAAATATCAAAGGTATATTATTACTAATATATCTATATATATTACTATGTTGTATTACTCCCACTAAACTCCTGTACCATTAAATGGATCATTCAAAGGTGATCATATTACCTTCACTTAAACCTTTACAACTAGCCTGGCTTTATAGGTCTCTACCTTGCCATCCTTTCATAAAATCTCTTTCAAAACCATTATAGATTCCATGACACTCTATCACTTCTCAGAGTCATTAAAACTCAAAACATTGTCGTTATCATTTATCGTGGATATCGCATCACCATTCTAAATGATGAAACCATGATACCCTCCTAGATTACAACAGTGTTGTTGTACAGAAAGTTCAACTACTCAAATAGGTTCCATACTTATCTGCGATGATTTATGGTTCTTGAACTTCATTAAGTTCACTATAGCTCCCACTGAGCCTATAACATCCAAGCCCACAACCGAATGCATACCGGACCCAACAACCCACCACAGGTCAGTCCAAAAATGCTAAAGTAAACTGGCCCAAATGCAGCCAACTTGGGTAATTCACAAGCCCACCACAGGCCCCCAAAAGATCATGATTTGTTGGTGCATTTAGTAGTAGTATTTTGCCTTATAAACTGAACAGAAGTCCCAAATCTCCTCGATGTGGGACTGGGATGTTACAGAGCCCTTGGAGGGTAAACTAATTTTCCAAAAGGTGGAGTATCTACAAAACAGAACACTCTCAGTGTCTATAATATAAATACTCCTTGCTCAATAAGATTGCAAATAGTTGTCCTAAACTCTGTTTAAGACTAACCACAAACCTTCTTTATTCAGATTCAGTCTCTAACTTATTCAACTCTTGACATAGGTTAGACAACCCCAAATCTCAAGACAATTGAGACTTGTATTTCCTTACTCCACATCTCATGCAGACTTTAGTTAACTTGTGTTGAGGATACCTTATCGAGTAGTTTGACTATTCTACTAAGTCATTTTCTTAACAGATACCGGAATTATTGACATCATTCACTATGAACTGAACCTTGTCTAACAAGAGTCTTCAGTGAACTAATATCATGATATGTGAGATAATTCAGGAACTAACTATTTAAATATTGACAAACCTCAATCTCATTGAATGTTTCCAATACTCTTAAATAGTTCGTTGTTATACCTCAACATTCATTGAACCTATCACCAAAACTTGGATTTTGTATTTCAATAAATACACATATCCTTATTTACAATGATCGTCATTAAATGTGATAAGGTATCAAACCTGATCTATCTCAATATATCTAGTTTGTTCAATATGAAACATATAGTCCATAAGTCCAACAGCACGACTAATCAACAAGTTCTCATAATTGAAACAACAACAGTTGTTCTATTTCAATTATGTAGGACTTCATCGATGTCTAGCTATCTACTTGTCCTTTGGTTAAGATTCGTAATCCTTGAACCTAAGTGGTGTGTAATACCCAAGTAGAAGATTGACTTATAATCTTATTCATTTCAACTATTAACAAACTTATATTGAAGTTGAGGTTACACTAACCTTTTACTTCCTTGATTTTGTAAGACTTTATCTTACATAATCCAATTCCAATATCATATCTTTATAAAGTGGAAGTCTCATACCTTTGCTTTCTTGGCTAACTCTTATCTAAAGATTGTGTCTTTTCAACTCACCTTCCTATTCTTATAATAAGACCTCAAGATCACATCTTGACGTTATTCTTACAATGAGATTTCAAGATCACATCTTGAATTGTAACACCCCAGTCCCACATCGAGGAGATTTGGGACTTCTGTTCAGTTTATAAGGCAAAATAATACTACTAAGTGCACCAACAAATCATGATCTTTTGGGGGCCTGTGGTGGGCTTGTGGACTACCCAAGTTGGTTGCGTTTGGGCCAGTTTACTTTGGCTTATTTCGGATTCGGAATTGGGACTTGACCCGATTTTCGAAAAATACTCGGGATTTGACCCAGGTTGTCACATATGGTATCAGAGCCGACTCTTGAAAGCTTGATTCGTCAAGTTGCCGGAGGTGGGGACACGAAGGCTGGTGGTATTATCCCACAATGGACAGGGGTCCGGAGGTGGGGACACGAAGCCGGCCGGTATTATCCCACAATGGCTAGGGAGGAACGATATTGGACTTATGGGATATCCGTTCAGGCCTGACGAGGACGTCAGGAGTTTAAGTGGGGGAGTTTGTAACACCCCAGTCCCACATCGAGGAGATTTGGGACTTCTGTTCAGTTTATAAGGCAAAATAATACTACTAAGTGCACCAACAAATCATGATCTTTTGGGGGCCTGTGGTGGGCTTGTGGACTACCCAAGTTGGTTGCGTTTGGGCCAGTTTACTTTGGCTTATTTCGGATTCGGAATTGGGACTTGACCCGATTTTCGAAAAATACTCGGGATTTGACCCAGGTTGTCACATATATGTGACAACCCGGGTCAAATCCCGAGTCTTTTTCGAAAATCGGGTCTAGTCCCGATTCTGAATCCGAAATAAGCCAAAGCAAACTGTCCCAAATGCAGCCAACTTGGGTAATCCACAAGCCCACCACAGGCCCCCAAAAGATCATGATTTGTTGGTGCACTTAGTAGTAGTACTTTACCTTATAAACTGAACTAAAGCCCCAAATCTCCTCGATGTGGGACTGGGATGTTACAAACTCCCTCACTTAAACTCCTGACGTCCTCGTCAGGCCTGAACGGATATCCCATAGGTCCAAGATCGTTCCTCTCTAGCCATTGTGGGATAATACCGGCTAGCTTCGTGTCCCCACCTCCGGACCTCTGTCCATTGTGGGATAATACCACCAGCCTTCGTGTCCCCACCTCCGGCAACTTGACGAATCAAGCTTTCGAGAGTCGGCTCTGATACCATATGTGACAACCCGGGTCAAATCCCGAGTCTTTTTCGAAAATCGGGTCTAGTCCCGATTCTGAATCCGAAATAAGCCAAAGCAAACTGTCCCAAATGCAGCCAACTTGGGTAATCCACAAGCCCACCACAGGCCCCCAAAAGATCATGATTTGTTGGTGCACTTAGTAGTAGTACTTTACCTTATAAACTTAACTAAAGCCCCAAATCTCCTCGATGTGGGACTGGGATGTTACAGTGACAACAACCCATTTATAACATCCAAGCCCACAACCAAATGCATACCGGACCCAACAACCCACCATAGGTCAGTCCAAAAGTGCTAGCAAATTGGTACACATTAGTTATTGACTTGTATCTATAAAGGTCCCAAATACTCTAATTCTAATCGATGTGGGATGTTACAAACACCCCCTCTTATAGGGTCGACGTCCTCGTCGAGCCCACACACAAACTTACTAAACCCGGGCAGTGCCTCTGCACTTCCGGCCGGGCAGAGCTCTGATACCATTTATAACATCCAAGCCCACAACCGAATGCATACCGGACCCAACAACCCACCACAGGTCAGTCCAAAAATGCTAGCAAGTTGGTATACATTAGCTATTGACTTGTATCTATAAAGGGCCCAAACACTCTTATTCTAATCGATGTGGGATGTTACATGAATTAACCGTTGTTAAACAACGTCGATATCTCATATCTATGTCCCTATCTTATCCATCTAACAACCCTTGTAGATGAACAAAACGAGACATCTCACTCATCGTTAGATACATCTCTCACAACTTGCGAAGATTGGTGAGTTCAAAAAATAATCTATTCTACTTGTGAAAACTATTCTCACTTTCCTTGTCAACAAGTCATTGACCTAGCATCCATTATGCTATTTCTAAGTGCAGAAGACATCACATTTATATTTTAAAATCTTTAAATAAAATTAACAACAAAAGTAGATTATTCGATTTTATAATCTTAACACCAAATGAATCGAGTCTTTATTCATTGGCGGCTCCCACTTTTTTTTCTAAATTATATAACCCTCTATATATAACTGAGCATTCACAATGCTAGTGAGAAATAGGGATCCTACTTTCCATCACAAAACCCCGGCTGTGGCACGAAACACCATGTGATGTTCCATAGACAGACAACTCTTGTCAATTACATCTCATGTTATTCCCTAATAAAACTTTAGCCTCTTGAATCATTGAGTCACGACTGTGGCACGACAAACTCAATATTCTCAGTCAAGTCAAACCCAACATCTCGTTCAAATTAAATCAGATTTCAATAGCCCACGGCTGTGGCACGTAACGACCATTGAACTCTAATTAATTCATGCATCTTATGTAATAGACCAGTACCCCCTATTTCAGAAACAAAGCCCTCGGCTGTGGCACGAAACGACAATGCCCTAAAATAAGAACCATTTTCTACCATGTTGGAAGGCTATGACCGACACAAGCCCGTTATGCCTTTGGCCATTTTATCACTTGATATTTAATAAAAAGAGGGTTTTTATTTTACTAAGGTCACGAAACATTTTCGTATGAACCTATAAGTCTTACGTGTTTTAAATTTAATAGATAATCTAAATCTATAATAAAAACACGACTAATCTCAATATTAAATCAAGTCAGAACCAACTTCTCGTACAATCAAATCAGATTCCAATAACCCATGGCTGTAGCACGTAACAACCACTGAAATCTAATTTTTGTACACATCTAATGTAATAGACAAGTACTTTCATGTTGATCGGTAACAAAGCCCTCGGCTGTAGCACGAAACGAGAATGCACCGAAAACAAGAAGCACTTTCTATCATGTTGGAAGACCATAACCGAGTCTTTGGCCAATTACAACTTGACTTATTTAATTTTAGAGGGAATATATTATGTTACAATCATAATCATATTATAAAGAGATTCTTCCTTTAATTTAAATATTTCAAATCAATAATCGATAATTGGATGATTCCCAGATCGGGGGAGCATTGTCAAGAGGCGTCACTTAATACCCCTTTCTTACAGATCGTAATTTATTTTTTGACAGAATCATCCTTTCTCTCAATATTGAAAATTCATATTTAATTACGTGTTTCATAAACACTAGAATCTCATGATTGTATTCATAATATTAAAATTGTGAAACAATTTCACAAAACCTAAATCGTCTAAACTACGCCTTATGTTGATTTAAGTTCACCTAAATCTATCATCGCATGGTAAACTTAGGTATATATCACATATATAAACATAAAGGAACATAAAGGTAGGCATGTTATAACATATAACACAATTAATTATATACATCTCTATGTATCATTAATCGCATTAATAAACAATTAAACATTTAAAAACATGCTTTAAAACACTTTTAAAGCAATAAATAGTTCAAAACTATTTTATAATAATATTTGACCACACCATCAGATCCATCTCGGAAAAACGAATCCAACGATATATTGCACGCCCCAAACGGAGTCTCCAAGCTCCCAGAAAAGCCCAAACAAGAAAACAAAAAAAATGGGCTCGTCAGCATGAGGCTGTCACGCATTCCCCGTATGCGTTATAAGCGTAAAACCAGTTTTTACACTGTAACGCATTTACAGAATGCGTTAATGCCCTATAACCCATACTGAACCTGCATTACTGCCTTCATCTGGCGGTCCCACCGCCTGTTTCATACAACAGCCGACAAACAAATTCATACTATAATAAACATTGTTCAGACATTCTGTACAATCAGACAGCAAGGCAGCAGCTTTAGCAGTACTTTGTCAGGCGCATATCCAATCAATTTATCAGAATCAGGCGCATATCCAATCAACTTATCAGAATCAAGTTTTCCGTGCAATATTCAAGCAAGTAATTCAAATCAGATATGAATTAATAATATGAATTTAATTGAAAACAAATTTCAAAAATTCATAATAATTAATCTACACATCAGAAAATTATGAAAAAAATATCTAGACAATCCACAACAATTGTAGAACCCAGATCAACAGCCAAATATCAAAGAAAAATTTATTTTGAATTAATTCATAATTAAATCAAAATAAACTTGTAAAATCCATAATAAATTCATACATTATGATTAAATTATGAAAATTTACAGATAAATCTATATGCATACAACCTACAGCTCTGATACCATTGAAGGAAATTTATGCATACATGGAAGCGTGATTCACAATTTTTACATATACATCGCATATATATGCATACGATTAATTGATAAAAACGTAGGATCGATTTCTAACCTTTAAAAGTGATCCATGGATGGCGTGGAGAGGCTCCTAGCAGTTGCTCCTCAAGTGTGAAGCACTCTACCGGTATCCACCAAGAGTCTTGATTCAATGGAGGGAGGAAGAGGGGTTGAAAGAGAATTAGGGTTGCCTCCTTCTGAAATCTTACGTAAAAACTTCTAAGGCTAAAAGGGTTTATAACATTATATTTATAGGAAATATCTTAGCTGATATTTTCCTTATAATTATTAACCCTTATAATTAATTAATCTCATTAATCAATTAATTAATAATTAAAATTCTTTTAATCATTAATTCTTTTTCTAAACTCTTTAGAAAATAATTCTCTCACTTGATTTAATTTCTTAAATTAAATCCTTAATTAATAATATTAAGAACTCTTCTTAAATAATTTATAATCAATTAAATCATATTTAATCAAATATAAAATTTCTAATAAATTATTTATTTCACAAATAAATAATTACTAGCCATTATTAATTAATTCCACCATCAATAAATCAGTCTCTCTTATTGTGTGACCCTGTAGGTTCAATATTAAGCCGGTAGTAGAAATAAAAATAATAAAACTATTTTATTATTATTTATATGAATTCTTCTAATTCATTAAATATAATTAATTAAATAATTAATCATATTTATTCTACATCGTGAGGGATACTTTTCAGCATATCGCGACTATCCGGATAATATGAATTCACTGCTTAGAATACCTAGAACATAGTCAGTGAATAGTTACCGTACAATCAATTCCTTCCACCCTACAATATCCCGATTAAATACAAGGCATGGACTTCGTGTCAAGCCTATCAAATTTAATCATATGATTCCTTATTCATAATGCATAGTTCATATTAATGCAAATTAGAAACTCCTTTCTAATTTCATTCACTCTGGCCAGAGATTCCAGAACTAGCATAATAAGAATAGCATAGGATATTCTCTTCCTTTACTGGAAGGGGTGGATCCTTTATTGATCGTTACCTATCTCCATACACAAATCCCTATGCCCAGAATAGACCTAATGGGTGTCCTTGAGACTAAGGACTAAACCAAAACATAGTTCATTATATACAAGATTACTCTAACGATCTCAAGTCTAAGGACACTTGTACAACTATCGACACGTGAGTAAACTCCATTAGTTGCTCCACTAATCGAGTCATGTTTAGTGAACTTATTCCCTAATAAGCACCTACATATTAGCTATAGTGTCACCACACAAATGACTATGAGAACAGACATCCTTCCTAGGAAGCTAGCATAGTATGTACTGCTCTTCACGGATTGACTAACTTCCAATTAGTTATCCTATGATCAGGAACAGTTTAAGTCTAGTGTTATCATCTTCTAGATCTCATTATAATTCTAGAAGCATTACTCTAAACTATGGAACATCTAATTTAAAACACTTTAAATAGATAAAGCCCGTATAAAGACAAATATGTCTTTCAGTAATAATCATAAAACCTACTAAGATTACAAGAAAGTTTATCCTAACTCATCATCCATGATTGGATTTAGAACACTTCTCTTTGAGATCCAACCGTACGGATCTCAAGATATAGCTAATTTAGTGATATTCCCAAATTTTCAAAAAATAAAAAAATAATTTGTTTGGAGATCTTAATAATCAACTACTGAATTGACTAGTACTCGTAACTAGTGCTTTGTCACGGATTGTTGATTCTATTTTTTAAAAATTATTTTTCGACGATCCAAGCGTACGGATCTCAAGATATATCTAATCAGTGATATTCCCAAATTTTTAAAAAAAAATAAATTAATTTGCTTGGAGATTTTAGTAGTCAACTATTGAATTGACTAGTATTCGTAACTAGTGCTTTGTCACGGATTGTTATTTCTATTTTTTAAAAATAATTTCTCGACGATCCAACCGTACGGATCTCAAGATATATTTAATATGGTGACATTCCCAAATTTTCAAAAAATAAAAAATTAATTTGGTTGGAGATCTTAGTAGTCAACTACCGAATTGACTAGTACTCGTAGCTAGTGCTTTGTTACGGATTCTTTATTCTATTTTTTGAACATTATTTCTCGACGATCCAACCGTACGGATCTCAAGATATATACAATCTAGTGATATTCCCAAATTTTCAAAAAAGAAAAAATTAATTTGGTTGGAGATCTTAGTAGTCAACTACTGAATTGACTAGTACTCGCAACTAGTGTTTTATCACGGATTGTTGATTCTATTTTTTAAAAAATATATCTCGACGATCCAACCGTACGGATTTCAAGATATATCTAATTTAGTGATATTCTCAAATTTTTTTTAAAAAAAAAAATTAATTTGGTTTAAAATCTTAGTAGTCAACCATCAAATTGACTAGTACTCGTAACTAGTGTTTTGTCACGGATTGTTGATTCTATTTTTTAAAAATTATTTCTCGTTGATCCAACCTTACGATCTCAAGATATATCAAATCTAGTGATATTCTCAAATTTTTAAAAAATAAAAAATTAATTTGGTTGGAGATCTTAGTAGTCAACTACCGAATTGACTAGTACTTGTAACTAGTGCTTTGTCACAGATTGTTGATTCTATTTTTAAAAATTATTTCTCGTCGATCCAACCGTACGGATCTCAAGATATATCAAATCTAGTGATATTCTCAAATTTTCAAAAAATAAAAAATTAATTTGGTTGGAGAACATAGTAGTCAACTACCGAATTGACTAGTACTCGTAACTAGTGCTTTGTCACTGATTGTTGATTCTATTTTTTAAAAATTATCTCTCGACGATCCAACCGTACGGATCTCAAGATATATCTAATATAGTGATATTGCCAAATTTTCAAAAAATAAAATATTAATTTGGTTGGAGATCTTAGTAGTCAACTACCGAATTGACTAATGCTCGTAACTATTGTTTTGTCACGGATTGTTGATTTTATTTTTTTTTAAATTATTTCTCGACGATCCAACCGTACGGATGTCAAGATATATCTAATTTAGTGATATTTCCAAATTTTCAAAGAATAAAAAATATTTTTTTAAAAAATACACGTGTCAAAATTTATTAAATAAGATCGAATATGTCAAAATTAGATACATCACTTATATAACACTTCCGTAAGCGCTATGGAAGTGAATGCACTCACTTAGACAGCGCTTCAATAAGCGCTATATAAGTGAATGCACTTTAATTTCTGTCTAGAATATGCAGAATTTATTTATTTATTTATTTTTTTGCTAATTATGTGCAGAATTTATTAATTTATAATTGCAAATTGAATTAAAATATTATTATATACAAAATATCGGAAGAGCAACTTGGGTTGGATCTGAAGGCCTTAAACTTTAATGAGACCAAGACCGCTGATAGAGGAGCTTGGAGGCGCCAGATCAGAGTGGTGGATTCTCTTTTAGGGAGCGGCTCTGTTGTTGAGAGCCTAAGAGTTGGGCTATCTCGGTTAGCATTATCTTAGTTTTTTTCGGCTCTTTCGTGCTCATTTTTCATTTTTTATTGGCTTCTGTTTTCTGGCTGTACAATTGCAGGGAGAATACCGCAATGGCATCGTGGATCTAAGGGTCTTGCAGAGTGGAGTAGTCAATCCCCGGGGATCTGTGCGAGGAGTCATCCGAGATCAGAGTGTGTCGAGAATGGAGTGGATATCCCCCGCGTAGGTAAGTCCCATGTGATCAAAAGCTTGGGCTCAGGTATGGCTCCGACCTTTCCAAAAATTTATGTAGTCGCTGCAAATATCACACACCTTTTTTCTGCTGTGCACTAAGCCAGGGGTCTTCACGGAAACAGCCTCCTTACCGTAAAAGGTAGGGGCATGGTCTGCGTACATCTCACCCTCCCCAGACCTTGCTCTGTGCGGGATATACTGGGTATGTTTGGTTTGGTTTTTTTTACAAAATATCGTAAGCAATATTCAATGACAATAATAAATATATAGCAAACCAGAAAATATAAAAATTGACAAAACTAAACAAATAAAGGTCAAGAAAATATTAATTTATATAAAATTAGTTTATCGGATATTTTTCGATTCAGTTCTTTTTAGTTTCGGATTTACATCGGAATCAAGTCATATTCGGTTCGGGTAAATTTTTATTCGGATTTGATCGGTTCTGATTATAATCGGATACATGGTCATCATTGGATACAGTATTTCGGATAATTTTTGGTTAAATTTCCGGTTCGATTAATTTTCGGATCGGGTCAAATCGGTTTTCGAATCGTTATCGAATTTGATTAAATTAAACCGGTTTCGGTTCAGTTTCGGATATACTTTCGGATAATCTATTTCGGATCCAATTTCAGATTCGGTTCCACATATTTCGGTTCTGTTTTTCGGATCCAGGCCCATTTTGCCAGGTCTAGTTTTAATACACAAGAAAATGTAAGAGAACGTTCGATTTAGCTTATTTATATGTGGGGATGATAAAAAAATCTGATTTGATGGATACCGATCCATTACGATCCGATTGAATTTTACCGAACACGAAATTTCAAATTTTGGATTTATTTTTTAAATTTGTAAGAATTTGGATTTGGATTTAGATATTTGACATTCCGATCCGAACCTGACCCAAAATCTAAAATTCGATCCAAATACAAAATCCGAAAAAAACCAATATTATATATAAATATATTTAATAGTTTTTCTGATTTTTAATTTATCCTTTTGTTTTTAATAATAATAGGATTTTAATTATATTATTTACTATGGATGACAGATCTATCCATAACCCAATATCTTGTTGTATTGTATTGACTAAAATTGTTACCGACTCCATCTTTTGTGATTCGTATTCTAATACCATATATCTTCAATTTGAAAACTAAGATTTTAACGTTCAAGTTTTATTTGTAATTCTTGACAATTAGTAATATTTTTGATTTATAAAACTAAATTTTTTGTTTAAAACTAATGTTACATGAATTTTAGGTTTAAAGTAAAAAAATTGTACAAAACATTTTTTTTAAAATTTTTAAGTGTTTCAGAATTTGGGTTTGGATAAATCCGAACCCAATCTGAAATCTGATGGATTGGATTTGGATTTTAATTTTAAAATCCAATTGAATTTGAATTTGGAAAAAAATTTGAATTTAAATTTAAATACCTCACAAATTCAATACGATCAAATCAATTACCATTTCTATTTATACGCATTTTCACAAAGAATCTGTTGAGGATGCCTATGGGGGGTCCGGATCCTCTGTCCCCTTCCTCCATGTCTCCTTTATATCTCCTCATCTTTTTAATACAAAAAGAGCAAGGGGACATGAAGGAATGGGATAGAGGATCCGGACTCCCTATGGGGAAGACAGTGATTCTTTTGACCGAAAATTTAATATATCATCACATCTATTACTATATATTAAAGGAGAACACAAGGGCAAAAAGTGCCAAAAAAATGGCTGTAAAGTTACAGTTTTACCCGTGCATGTCACTCTAACCTCTTCTAACAAATTTAATAACTTAACCACTGTGCTACATTGCATTTTGAGTTTACTTTCAAAATTTTATTAGATATGTCACATGTTCTCCTCTTATCCTAAGTTATTTTATTTTAACTCTTGAGTATAATAAAATGTTGGTTTAATATATTTATATAACTCCATTTTTTCGGTTATCCTAATTTTATATATAACTATTTATTCAATCATCTTTATAATTTTTTATGATACTTGTATTTTTTTCAATTTAATATATATAAATTATTTTGTTAATTATTATATTTTTTTACTAAATATTAAACTTCAACACAAGGGCAAAGCTTGCCAATTTAATGGTTGTGAAGTTACGATTTTACCTTTATATTTTCAAAATTACAAAAATGTCATCGTTTAAAAATTATGTAAAAAGTAGTGAAATTATCCTTTTGTTGGGATTCGAACCATCGACCTTCTTTTATCAAACTCGTGTCATAACCAACCTTGCTATACTCAATTTTGAGTTTTGTTTAAAAATCCTATAAGATAAACCACATCTTCTCTTCTTGTATAATCCTCTTTTATTTTTATTTTTGAGCAAATAAAATATTGATTTATATTATTTCTAGAATAGTGGATAGATAAAATTACAAAAAAAATATTCTAATCGATAAAGTATACTCTACAATTCTCTTTTGCCATTTTAGATAATTGATATAAAAATAAAATTTTAGATTATACATACGGTAATCTAGTACAAAAAAAGAGATTTATTTACACGCGTATTCATGTAGATATTAAATTCTTGAAATAAATTTGGTTTTAAGAAATATGTAAATTTTAGTTATCAAATCATACATAATGAATAATTTCATCACATTTGTTTTAGGTATATAAAAATTTAAATATATGAGTTATATTAGGGGATTTTGGTGGACCAACTATTTAGACTTTCAACGAATTAAATATACTAGTTTATAACTCGTGCAATGCACGGGTTTCTTGTATTATGTTATAAATTTTATTTAATATTATAATTATGTTTTTATATAATCATTATTTTTAATAATTTTTTAAATTTTAATTTGATATAATTTAATATACTCATGTTTACGGATTATACTAATATTTCCTTATTATAAACAACGTATATGATTTTTAATATATTTTATTAATAATTGAAAATTATGGTGTGATATTTTCGGGTATATATTATTAAAATATATTATGAATAATATAATATGGTGTGTTTTGTTTTTTTATAATTAAGTTAAATAATAAAGGGTAATAAAATAAAACAATTAAATAAGATAAGTACCGTACTGTTCCAAAACTTTGAATGTTTCGTCTTTTATAATATAATATAGATGATTGGTGTAAAAACATAAATATTTAAACATACACGAAAATAATTGAAATTATGTTTGTGTACTTGTACTTAGACCTTAACACCACTTGCAATACCCAAATTTAAAATCGAGCATCTGCAATACTATAGTTGTTAATTCGTTACAAGTTGTGTACTTCCGTCCACCTGACCTTAACGACGTTAAAAACACAGGGGTATCTCTGTCTTTTCACATCCATTTCTTTGTCGGCTCTGTAACGCGGGAATGTCTTCTAATACATAACACAGGTATATATACACTATTTCTTCTCCCCATTTCACGATTTGAAACTCCTAAATTCCTTTGAAAACTATACAAAATCAAGTGTTTATAATGGAATTGAACAATATTACCCTAGCCTTCAATCCCTAAATTAGTTAGTCTTTCCCCAAACTAGTTGCTGGCCTCTGTTTTCTTCAGGAGTTCTCTAGAAAATTCGTTCAATCTCTTTAATCTCTTCCTTGAAAACAAATATCTCTCCTCAATCCCTCTCATCTCTCCCTCCCTACCCGCTGTTCTCTCTTTCTCTCGGCTCCTTTGAACCTCGATACTGATTTTATTGATGATGGTTGCTGCTGTGTGGCATGGCCAGCATCTCCCTAAATCGAACCGTGACGCTAGGCACACTGGCTAAGATTAAAGGAAATAAGGTTGCGCCTTGCTACAAGCACCGGGGCTTTTAGCGCAGTGGTAAGCACCTGATCCTAACAATTGGTATCAGAGCTAGGTCGCGGGTTCGAATCCCATTAGGCGCAGTGTTAGCGCAGAAGGCATTTGTGCTGTCACGGGGTAGTGGCGGGCAGATGCTGGGGGGGGATTGTGTGGCATGGTCAGCATCTCCCTAAATCGAACCGTGGCGCTAGGCACACTGGCTAAGATTAAAGGAAATAAGGTTGCGCCTTGCTACAAGCACCGGGGCTTTTAGCGCAGTGGTAAGCGCCTGATCCTAATAGCTGCGAATTAATCGAAATCTCTCTCCCCTCTGCTGTCATGTGGTTGTGTGTGCTGCTGTGTGTGTATATATGGTGCGAGTGTGTGTGTGTGTAACAGAGTCTGTGCGTGCGTGAGTATAGCAGGTGGGTGCGTGTGTGTGTATTCATCAGAGGTGTATGTGTGTTGTTTGAGGGCATTAAGGTAGAAAGAAGGAGGCAGAAGGCAGGAGAAAGTTGCTGATCTTCTGCGTGAGTTGCAGGACATGAAGGACTGGAACAATACGATGGAAACAAATGTAAAGCATACACAACAGAAGATACAAGAGATTGACAAAGAACACGAGGCTTTGATTGATCTTTTCGCAGAGGAAAGATGTCGTCGAGATCAAGAGGAAGAGAACTTAAGGATGTAGCTAAAGGATGCTTCTTGAACAATTGAAGATTTGGTGAACAAGTTGAAATAGCAGGATAAATTTATAATTTAGAGTTTTATTATTTGGTTCATAAGCTGTAGTCTTTAACTAGCTAATGTATGTCTTTCTTTTTTTGGGGTTTGGAAACAGCTTTAAGTTTCTGTTGAAGTCTTTTCTCTCATCACTTGCATCTGGTTAATTTTATATTAATCAGTTCTTTTTAGTATTTTCCATTCTTGTATGAATTTATATTTCACATCATAAAAACCTTTCCATAGAACAGAGAAGAAAAGTCCCATTAGGTCGACCAAATGAACAGATTCAAATTGAACGGGACCTTCTTGTCAAGAAACTCGACAAAATGGCGGTTGAAAGTCCCATCACGTCGACGGAGAAGATTGTATGCCAACTTGAAACTGGAGATGAGGATCCATGTATGTTATAAGCATTCGTCTGTACTAGTCTTATTAATGTTTAATATGGTAGATTTGCAAGCAATTGTTGTGTGGACATCTTGTTTGATAATTTGCCTCAGAGAAATATCTTTTCTTAGATATTTATGATTGCTGGTAAAAGACTGTTTTATCCCTGATTAAGTAACGGAGTTAGGGCCAAATAGACGGTAGCACACGAAGTGTAAGTAAATTAAAATTTCAATATTGCAAATGCTCGATTTTAAAGTACAATATTGCAAGTGGTGTCAAGGCCTAAGTACAGGTACACGTGTTGGGATTTATGGGTGATGGAATAGACAACTTAACTAGTTTTATTGGTATACTTAGTTTTTGCTAAGTAGAACATACTGTCATAGCCTGAAATGTGTTCTTGTAATTTAAATAAATACTGTCATGTAATAAGTGTAATTCTTGAAAGAAGTTCGATTATGTTCAAGCCTCAAGAAATACATGAGTTCGACAGAAGGAATAAAAGTTACTGTCAAGCCCTGACAGTAAGGTTACAAGGAAACATCATGTTGCCGAGGTCGACAGCAAGTTTCACGGAGTCGACAGCAAGTTTCAACTTGACAGCAACATTGGCGGAAGATTCTAATGACAGCAACTTTGATATACAGTTTGCGACAGTAAGTTTGGAATTCTTGACAGCAATCTCTGCGGGAAAAACATGCTGTCAATCAAAGCACAATTCTTGATAGCAATCTCTGCGGGAATTCATACTGTCAAACAAAGCAAAATTCTTGACAGTAATATCTGCGGGAAATTCATACTGTCAAAACAAAGCGTAATCCATTGACAGCAAACTTTGTGGCAAACATACTGTCATATAGAATCAGCTTGATTTAGGAATTTTCTAAGTCAAATTAAACGACAGAGTATATGTTCAAAAGAAGCAGGCGTGTTGTAATATTCAACCTTTACAGCAAGCTTGGAAAGTCTATAACTGAAGCTCGAGAGATCACATGGAACAACCTGTAAAGTCTAGAACAGATAAAATTGAATACGGCTAGATCTGGGTGGCTCAAATGTGGAAAGCATCTTTAAGTTACTTTGTGCTGATCACATGGGAATAAATCATGGAATGAGCTGCAAAAGGAATATAACAGCAACTCAACAATCATTGATGATTATAGTACAGTAGATTATCACACTATAAATAGAGCTCTCTGTTTATATATTAAAAAGGTGAAAAAAAAACTCAACGACTGTAATCTCTTGAGTATTTGTAGCTTGAGAATTAATTTGTTTTCAAGGTTGTAACAAAACTTTGCAAAATAAATAAAACATTTATTTTGTGAAATCTTCGTATTTGATTTTACTTGTGTTTGCATTTCTTCTACTAGTAAATCACAAATTCTATTTAAGTTGTTGAAATAGTTTTTGAAATTTATTAGTATTGCATTCAACCCCCCTTCTGCAATACTTTCCTGGACCAACAACTGGTATCAGAGCATTCAGATTAATACACATATCTGAGATCCAAATGGCAAGTATTCAAAGGTCAAGTAATATCAAGATTCCAGCTTTTGATAAAGAAAACTACAACATATGGAAAAAGAAGATTATGTTATTTATCAAAGCTCAGAATCCACTATTCCTAGGTATTCTGGAAAATGGCCCCTTCATTCCTCAAAAGGAAATCCCAGCTGCTACAGTAAATGATGTAGTAATCCCAGCTCATTGGGTTGCTAAGAAGCCTTCTGAGTATAATGACTCAGAAAAAGAAAAGGTAGCACTGGATGATCATCTGCAACTCATTCTACTAGATGCACTTACCCTGGACAAAGCTATGAGTGGAAATATAATAGCATGCAACTCTGCCAGGGATATGTGGAAAAAGATAGAACTGTTATGTGAAGGAAGTGAAGAGGTCAGAGAGAATCAAAAACAAATACTGGTGTCACAATATGAAGCGTTTATGGGCAAGCATGGAGAAGAGCTAACCCACATGTTTGAAAGATTTAGCAAACTGATAGCTGAGCTTCAAATTCATGGAAAGTTTTATGAAAAGAAGGAAGTCAATATCAAGTTTCTGCTAACTCTTCCAGAACATCTTGAGCACAGAGTAACAGCCATAAGAGAAGGGAGAGACTTAAATTCTGTTTCTCTTGAAACATTGTATGGAGTTCTAAAATCTTATGAACTTGAATATTATCAAAAGAAAGCTATACAAAGTGGATCCAAAGGATTGATGGCAAACATGGCTGGTGCTCTAGTTGCTCAAGGACCATCATATTTTCAAGCAAGTGAGCAAATTCAAAATGATCAACAACCTCAATTTTCCTCTGTGAAAATTGAAGAAGTGATTGAAGATGAAGAAAAGGTTGTCCTTCAACTAGAAGATGTTGAAGATGAAGAATTCTTCACTCTAGAAGAAATGGAGAAAATGGATAATCCAACCATGGCTTTTATGGCAAGAAAATTCAAAAATATAAGGTTCAGGAGGAACAAGCCATATAAGCCTCAAGGTCAATTTCCAAAGTATAACCAAGGAAGCTCATCAAAACCTGCTACTGGCACCAAGGGAGGATACAAAACAGGAATGGTAGATAGGTCAAAGTTTAGATGCTACAATTGCAATGAACTTGGTCACTTTGCTACTGAATGCAAAAGACCAAAACAAATACAAAGAATGGAGAAAGGAACTGGGAGTCAATTTAAGAAAGGACAAGGAAAGGCCTATGTGGCTGAAGGAAAATGCTGGGATGAATCTGATAATGAAGAAGAAGAGGAATTTGTGAATTTAGCCTTGATGGCTAGAGAGGATGAAGAAGCATCAACCTCGTCAAGTCAGGTACCATCTCTAGTATTACTAGATATGTCTTTAAATGACTATAAGCAAACCATTGAGGAAATGAGTACTGAAATGTTTAATATTCATACTAGTTTATCTGCTGCAAATGAAGAAATTGCTAGATTAACTAAAGAAAATGAAGTACTCAGATCTAACAATGATGTGTTGTTGCTTAAGACCAGTTCTATTGATTCTTTAGCTCAGGAAAACGAAAGACTAAAAAATGATTTAATCTGTGCTAAAGAGATAGAGGATTATCTAAGAAAAGAAATTTCTGAGAATGAATTTAAGCTAAAAGCATTTAGAAATTCCTCTAAGTTAGTTCAAGAGTATCATGAGAATCATACTGAAAGTAAGAAAATAGGCATAGGCTATGATTATAGCAGGAGACCTGGTAAAGAGGCTGTTATACAGAAAAATGATGATAATAATACTGTAAGACCTCACATCCTCAAAAATGTGAGTAACCCAATTTTCAAAAGTACAGAGTTTGAGGTTAATGAAAACTCCCTAATTATTAATCAAGAACTCTGTGATGAAGATGAGAGGATTGACAGTGAATCTAAGAAAGAAAAAGATTTTGTCAAAATGTCTATGACAGAAACAGTATTAAATAGTCCAACCAAGTGTTCAAAAGATACTGTCAAGAAGTCATCCAAGACAGTAACTTTCAAACCTACTGTCAAGACAGCAAGTACAAAAGATGCTGTCAAAAATAGTTCGACAGCATCTTCTGAACAGATTGTCAAGATAGTTGTCTCTAAGTCCAAAAACAGAAATGGGAAGCTAGGCATTGATAAAAAGAATAATTATGCATATGTTAAGCAGGCACCAAGGAAACTTTGCAATAATTGTGGCTCCTCACATCATTTAACTCATGTTTGTAAGAAATCAACTAGTAGCATATCTAATGCAACAGAGTTGAAAGGGAACTTACACAGAACCCCCATTATGCAAAGAGAATTGGTAGTTTGTAATAACATTGACTGTATGCCATGCAAAATTACTACCATGAGTACATGTTTTAATTTGCAAATTTCATCAAATGAATTATGTGCTTATATGCAAACTGCAAAGACTTCTGAATCCACTAAAGAAAGTGAGAAGTCTGCTCTCACTAAGAAAAAGTCAAAGACAAAAACTAAGTGGATAATAAAAGAAGTCAAGGAACCATCTTCTGATAATATTGTTTCAAATATTGATAAAGTTTCTGATGATACTGAGTATGCAGGACCCAACAAGACTTGGGTACCAAATGCAAATTAAACTCATTCTGTCTTGCAGGGAAAGAGAGGTAAACAGGTCATGTGGATAATCGACAGTGGATGTTCCAAACACATGACTGGTGATATATCCCTGCTATCACAATATGTTGAGAAGGCTGGCCCAACAATAACCTTTGGAGACAACAGCAAAGGTTACACTGTGGGATATGGCTGTTTAAAAGCTGGAAATGTTGTCATTGAAGAAATCTCTCTTGTGGAAGGTTTGAAGCATAATCTGCTCAGTGTCAGTCAATTCACTGACAAAGGATTCAAAGTAAACTTTGGCATGATGGAATGTTCAATTCACCACAAGAAGGATAGAAGCCTATCTCTGAAAGGAGTAAGGAAAGGAAGCCTATTTGTTGCAGACTTAAACTCAACAAATGAGGAAAGAATATTTTGCTTCTACAGCAAAGCAAGTGTTGGAGATAGCATGCTTTGGCACAAGAAATTTTCTCATCTCAATTTCAAAACAATGAACATGCTGATGAAGAAGGAATTGGTGAGAGGACTACCTCAACAGGAATTCTGTCAAGAAGGACTGTGTGAAGATTGTCAAATGGGAAAATTGAGGAAAGCAATGCATAAATCAAAGCAAGTCAACACTAACACTGAAGCACTCAAGTTGATTCACATGGATCTTTTTGGACCAGTGAATGTTCAATCACTATCCAGAAAAAGATATGCACTGGTCATGATAGATGACTATTCTCGGTACACTTGGGTGAAATTTTTAGAATCAAAGGATGAAGCTGCTCAAGAAATCATTGATCACATAAGGGTACTTGACAGGACCCCTGAAGCAAAAGTTCAATTTCTAAGAAGTGACAATGGAACTGAATTCAGAAATGCTACACTTGGAAACTTCTGCAAAGATCAAGGAATTGTTCAACAATTCTCTGCTGCAAGAACTCCACAGCAAAATGGAGTAGTAGAAAGGAAAAATAGGACTCTTATTGAAGCTGCAAGGACTATGTTGAGTAATGCTAAATTACCAACATATTTCTGGGCAGAAGCCATCAACACTGCTTGTTACACACAGAACAGAACACTAATCAACAAGGCTCATGGCAATACTCCTTACTATCTTTTGACAGGAAAGAAGCCTACTGTCAAGTACTTTCATATTTTTGGAAGCAAGTGCTTTTTGATGAAAGACAACCATGAAAGAAAAGGCAAGTTTGATACTAAAGCATATGAAGGCATTTTCATGGGATATGGGATAGAAAGGACTGCCTACAGAGTCTATATCATGGAGCACAAAACAATTGAAGAAAGTGTCAATGTCACGTTTGATGAAACCAAGTTTCCAGGGCTACATGAGGATGGTCAAATGCAACCCTTCAGATTTGAAAATCAAGGATACTTGGAAAAGGAAGAATATGTTGATGAAGAACCAAGTCTCATTCAATCAATGAGATATGAGAAAGAATCTGTCAATACTCATAATCTAAATCAAACTTCAGCTCAATCACAGACAATTTCAGGCATCAATCAACAAGAATGTGAGACTGGAGAATTTGAGTTAAATGAGCAGAATAATGAAAATGGTGGAGAATCAAATCCTCATATTGATGAAAGACAATCTCATCAAACAAGTAGCTTGCCTCAATCAACAAAGTGGAACAGAGATCATACCAGTAATCTAATTATTGGAGATCCCACTACTGGTGTAAGGACAAGGAGGAATATCTCTGCTGAAAGCATGTTTTCATGTTTCTTATCTCAAATGGAACCAAAAATAGTTGAAGAAGCATTGTTGGATTCTGATTGGGTGATGGCCATGCAGGAGGAGCTCAATCAATTTGAAAGAAACAATGTTTGGAAACTAGTTCCAAGGCCAAAAGGAAAATCAGTCATTGAGACAAAATGGGTTTTCAGAAACAAGATAGATGAGAGTGGAAATGTGACAAGAAATAAGGCAAGGCTAGTGGCCAAAGGTTACTGTCAACAGGAAGGGATAGATTATGATGAAACATTTGCTCCTGTTGCCAGACTTGAAGCCATAAGAATTTTCTTAGCCTTTGCTGCACACTGCAAATTCAAGGTATTTCAAATGGATGTTAAAAGTGCCTTTCTAAATGGAGAATTAGAAGAAGAAGTGTATGTTGAACAGCCTCCTGGATTTGAAAATGACAAACTGCATAATTTTGTCTACAAGCTGTTCAAGGCTCTATATGGCTTAAAGCAAGCACCAAGAGCCTGGTATGACACTTTATCCACTTTTCTCCTGGAAAATCAATTTATAAGAGGTATGGTGGATAAAACTTTATTCTATAAATACCATGGCAAAGACATCATTCTTGTGCAGATATATGTTGATGACATAATCTTTGGCTCAACAAATGAAAAATTGTGTGAAAAGTTCTCATCTCTAATGAGAAACAAGTATGAAATGAGCATGATGGGAGAATTAGCATTCTTTCTTGGTCTTCAAATCTATCAGAAGAAGGAAGGAATCTTCATCTGTCAATCTAAGTATGTCAAAGAGCTTCTCAAGAAGTTTAACTTAGAAGATTCATCACCTGCCAAGACACCTATCTCAACAGCCACCAAATTAGAGTTAGATCCTAAAGGCAAGAAAGTGGATTCTAGTACCTACAGAGGCATGGTAGGATCATTGCTGTACTTAACAGCAAGCAGGCCAGATATAATGTTTGCTACATGTCTCTGTGCAAGGTTTCAAGCTGATCCAAAAGAATCACACTTAGTTGCAATTAAAAGAATCTTTAGATATCTCAAAGGCACCCCAAATCTAGGTCTTTGGTACCCTAAGGAAACTGGATTTGATCTAATTGGATATTCTGACTCAGACTATGCTGGCTGCAAAATTGACAGAAAAAGTACTACAGGAAGCTGTCAATTTCTTGGGGGGAGATTGGTGTCATGGTTCAGTAAGAAGCAACACTCAGTTTCTACATCAACTGCAGAAGCTGAATATATTGCAGCTGGAAGTTGCTGTGCACAAATACTTTGGATGAAAAATCAATTAATGGATTATGGACTAAAGTTGTCAAATATTCCTATCTACTGTGACAACACTAGTGCCATAGCCATATCAGACAATCCAGTTCAACACTCCAGAACAAAGCACATTGATATAAGGCATCATTTCATCAGGGAGCATGTTGAAAAAGGAGATGTAAAATTGGTTTATGTTCCAACAGATAAGCAACTTGCAGATATATTCACCAAGCCACTGGATGAAGCAACATTTATCAGGTTGGTGAGTGAGTTAGGAATGCTAAATCAGGTATGATCATCTAACTGGTTTATCAATTATAAGAAGTCGAAGCTCATGACAGAAACGTTTAAAGGTACTGTCACAAGAAGGTACTGTCATGAGAAGTTAAGGTACGATGTGATACTTGTTCAGATATCATATTTGCTATGACTATGCTAAAAGGATTTTTAGATATCATATTTGCTATGACTATGCTAAAAGGATTTTTAGATATCATGCTTGCTATGACTATGCTAAAATAGTTTTACATGTCTGTCTTAAAATGATTTTAAGAAATCATGTGTCCTTAACTCAAGTTATGTGTGAACAGTGACAGCATGATCTTATGATAAGTTTACTGTCAGATAAAACTTACTGTCACTCATGAAGCTGATTGACAGAAATATTGTTAGCGCACAAGTTGCTGTCAATAAAAGTTGCTGTCACAAGAAATTGCTGTCAGATTTGGTAGAGAAAGAAAAACGCACAGGTTACTGTCAATGAAAGTTGCTGTCACGAGAAGTTGCTGTCAAAGATAGTGGAAAGATATATATATATTAATTTTTATATATATACATACGTATATTTCTTTTCACCAATCCACGATCTAATAGCAACTGCCACGTAATATAGCAAGTGGAGTTAATGGGTAATATCATTATCACACGTTCAATTAAGAGAGGTTAAATCGATTCATATTAGAAACTGAATCTACCGTTTAATCTACTATCACTCTCATTTGCAAAAACCTCTCAACCTTCTGCATCCAAAAACCGCATTTTCTCTCTCATTTTTCAAAACATTCAAAAATGGCACCTAAACAAAGTATTGCTCAAACCAACTTTGCTGGTATCTTTTCTCCTAGTGATGCTGGTGAAAACTTCAAAGGAATTATTTCGTTCTTGAATAAATCCTACCTAGGTCATGCAATAACTTCTTCCCCCAAAATTGATGCTGTTAGAATTGAAAAATTCTGGAAATCAGCAAGTGCTCAAGGAACTGGAGAGAATGAAACCATTAAGTTCAATATAGATGATGCAAGTCATTCTCTTTCAGTAAAGAATATCAATAAGGCTTTGGGTATTGTGTTGACCAGTGAAGAAAGCTTTAAGGAACTAGCAACTGATGATACTCTGAAGAAGTTCTTTCTGAAGATTGGGTATTCTGGTTCTAAACTTGAAGAAACTTCTGATAAGTGGTATCAAACAGGTGAAATGGACAGGAAATTTCTGAGAAAAGAGTGGAGTATGATTTTTGATGTAATGGTGAAAGTATTCTCTACCAAGACTACAGGATGGAATGGAATACCATCATATATCAAGAAGCTCACTCATTCATTAGTCCATGGATACAAGGTGAACATTGGAAAACTGATCATGGCACAGTTGAAAAGCGCAATAGGCAAGAAGGTATCCATCTATCCTCGCTTTTTAACTATGTGTATTAATAATATTTGTGGAAATGTTGAGGACAATTCTGATTTTGAAGAATGTCCTGTTTTAAAGAAAAATACACACACATCTCTTAACACACAAAATTTAAATGCACATATTCCACTATGTTTCACACAACACATGGTAAATCAAGTGCCCAACCTTGATTTTCCATTTCCAACAGGTTACACTGTTTTCACAATAGAGAATGAAGCTGAATTAGACCCAAATTCAGTTAATCCACATTCTACACCATACATTCCACCTAGGGACTCTAGACTACCAAAAGCCCTTAAAATGGCCAAACAGGAATCCAAGAAAAGGACCCTAGAGAGTGCAACTGGTGAACAAGTTGAGAGTCAAGAGGGAGTCACTGCACCTAGTGCAGCAAATAAGGTTGGTAGTGAAAAAGAACCCACAGTAGCCCCTTCTGAGCCTAAGAAGAAGAGAGCTAGAAGGGCCAAGGTTACTGTCAGCCACCCTACAGTTTCCCAAAAGACTGTAGAGGATGATAGGGAAATGAACTCACCTCTAGGTGTTTCTTCTCAACAAGGGACATCTATTGAAATTGGCCTGTCTCCCAAGGCACCTTGTAAAGAGTCTACACAAACTCAAGAACTCACTCTTGAGGAACCTGTATTTGAAGATACACACATTGAGATAGAGCACAGTGAGGAATTCACTCATACTATTGATGTTCCACAATCGTTTTCTGTGGAACAGCCAATTAATCAATCTGAAATTCAATCTTCTTCTTTCATTCCCACATCTGTTGTTTCTTCTAATCAACCTAGAGAGGGGGACAGTACCAACCCCTCAGGTTTTGATCATCCATCTCAAATCATGGATGAGCCCCCATCTAGTGGTCCACAAGAACCCATTTCTCAAAGTGAAATGGATACCACTCCATCAAACACTGGATTAGATCAAGATGCAAACTTGTCAGAAATTGAAACAGCCAGCATCTTGATCGATTCCCTTAAAGCATCTTACCCTAGGGAAGTTGCTGTCACAGCCAAAGATGCTGTCAATGACAAATCAGAAGGTGCTGTCAAACATTCAAGTGACAGTATCATTCCAACAAAAGTTACTGTCAAAAGTCCTTCAAAAGATGCTGTCATCCCTGCTCAAACACAACTTCAAGAAGGATTAATTGAAGACATCTCTGATGATGACATACCACTCTACAGGGCTTTTAAGGTAAAATCTAAGTCATCTTTTTCTTCCTTGCATGCTAGTACTGCTCATACTCATGCATTTAGGGTGAGTGAGGGAGAGCAAAAGAAAGGAGAGATAAAAGAAAAGAGAAGTGAGTATAAAAATGAGAGGCAGCCAAATGTGCTGGCAAAAGGAGAGGGACTTGAGCATGTCCAGAGTGAACTTGAGGGAGCCAATACAGAAAAGGCATTAGGCCTTGAGGGAATTTTTGTGAGAGATGATGAGATCATCTATAAAAACACTGAGAGTGTGAGAACCCCAACAGTCTCCATGCCCCAGACTTATCCCTTACCTCCTAAAAGGTTTAGGTCTGGTGGTCCTTCTGCATCCTCAAATGACAGGTTCCAGGCACTGGAGAATCGATGTGCTACAATGGAAAGCAAACTGGATAACCTGTCATCTACTGTGAAGACTGGTTTTGCTGAAATTCAAGCCACACTACTGTCACTCTCTTCATTACTTCATGCTGCAAACTTAACTAAGGGGGAGAAAGGAAAAGATCAGAAAGAGGCTGAGCAACCAGGAAGAAAGGAGGAGTTACAAGGGGAAGCTAAAAGACAGGGGGAGCAAAGGAGTAAGGGGGAGCAAGAGAGAGTAGGAATAGCCTCTGGAACTGAGGAGCTTTTTGAAGCTGAAGTAGATGGGGAACAAATGCTAGTATCCAAGGAGGTATTAAGTCAAATACAAGGAAATAGAGCATCCTCAATCAAAATCAATGAACCAGTTCCTGAGAAGAAAGAATCCACATTGGAGAGGCTATGGAGAGAAAAAGAGGAATCAAATAGGATGGGTAAAGGCAAAGACAAGTTGCCTGAATATGTGTTTTCTTCAGAGCCTATCACTTGGACTGATGGAAGTACATATTCCCAAGAAGAAGCTGACTTAATAACAGTAAGCCATATGGAGAGCACCTTGAATAATAAAGATGAGGAATTCAACAATCTGGTGAATGAAGCAATCACAGTGTCTAAAGGAAAACCTGCTAAGTTGGCAGAAGCTTTGAGAGAAAAGATTGTAAATCTGTCAGTAAAGATTAGCTCAGAGAAGAGGTGGGCAGTTGAAGTGTACCTGAAAAGTGGGCATTCAATATTCATAACAACTCAACTGTTGGAAACTTTCTCTGCCAGAGTGCAATATATCCTTGGGATTCTAGTGAAGAAAAACTCTACCATCTTTGATGAAAGTCTCTATATGCAACTGGGCACAATGGTCAACAACAAACTTCCAGAAGTAAGTCTCCAGCCATATGGTGTAAGCTTTAAACAGACAACAGCCAAAGGAACTAAAGGTCTTGGATTCTTAACTCTTGAAGGCAAAACATCTCTACAAAGCAAAGTCATCATGGATGTACTTAAGGTATTACTGAATGCACCCATCACCAAGGAAAGGATTAAGGCAGTTAAAGATATTCACAAGATTTTGGCAAAGAGAAACATGGAGTACAGTGCCAGAATTAAAAAGCTCATTGCCAAAGCAAATTCAAGAAGAAATGCTCAAGGTGGAAACTGTACTTTTGATGACACCTTGGAAAAAGATGATGATGACAATCAGGATGGAGGTGAAGCTGGAGGACCTAAGAGAACAGAACTGAGAGACTTTTCAAAAGAGCAAACTCAAGTCAAAGAAGCAGAATCAAAGGAAATTTCTGAAAATTCTAGCTCAAGCAAGAAAGCTGGTGAAAAGAAAGAGGAAGAAGTACTTGAAGCATTGAAAGGAATTCAAGAAGAAATGGAAATTGACAGTATACATCTTGAAAAAGATACTGTCAACAAAGATGCTGTCAAGGATGTCAACAAAGATGCTGTCAGTCAGGATGAAGTAACAGTCATTGAAGATACTGTCAAAGAAGACATTGTCAGAAGCCCTATAAAAGAAACTGTCAACGATCCTACTGTCAAATCATTCAAGACAGTAAGAATCAAGAGAAAATCAAAAAGACCAACAAAGGGAAAGACTGTCTACAAAGGAGAAGGAAAAGCTACAGGATTGGGACTCAAGAAACCCATCATGAGGAGAAGAATGAATAGCTTTGAAATGATGCAGCTGAAAGCCAAAGAAACAATCACCTCTGTATCCATAGAATTTGATGGACCAAAAGAAGAAGTTGCAAGATACATTCTATGGCAAAACAATGAAAAGTTGATTACAGTGGAATCTGACTTCACTCAGATATCAAAATCAAAGGTGATCTCCAAGAAACTCATTCAAACTTCTGAAACAGTAAAACGAAGAATTGATTTCTTCAATCTGGAAAGGATGGTTGAGCTACTGCAAACCTATGATAATGTTTCAAAGAAGATCATGGATCAAGTTCTCAAGTACTATGAAGCCAGGCATGTTGAATTTATTGAGAAGTTTGGTGATTGGACACTTCACAATGATGATGATGTCTATCAAATCCTTGGTTTGGAGTATGAAGAAGACAATCCTATTCCTGAGTATAACTGGAAAGAAATGGAGAAACCTTATTCAGAACATGAAATGAAGATGTATGAAGCAGAGCAAAGGTTCAAAGAAGAATTAGCATCAAGAAAAAAATCTCGTCAACAGATAGAAGATGAGATTGAAGCTGAAATGAAGAAAAATTACAGTAAAATCAATAAGATCAACAGTGAAGAATCCAACTATCAGCCATGTGTACTGGACAATCCTTTGAGAATCAAGTATGGCAAAGAAGAAATTTATGTAGATAGTTTCTCTAAATTGAAGACCAGTGTGTTAAAAGAATTATACTGGCAAGTGGTTGGATCAACTAACAGTCTTGAAACACTGTGTTCTTGGGAGCTTGATATGATTCTTGATCAGAGGAGAGGAGAGGATCCCAGCCTGGAAAAACAAAGAAGGGAAACTCTAAATCAGTTTCCTGGCAGAAGATTCAAAATGGAGGGAGATGTGCTAAAATTCAGATCAATTGTAAAGCAAAATGTTTACTGGATGGAACTCAGAGATACATTAAACACTGCTTCCTCAATGATCAGAAAATACATTGTGGAAAATGAAGATGATGCACAGTCCCCTGAAGAAAAAGAGTTAATTGAAAATCTCAGAAGAGCTCTAAGGGAAAAGGAGCAAAGTGAAAAGTTCAAATCAAGATAAGTAAAGTTTTTTTTCTTTTGTGATATATTGTTTGAAAACAATTCAGTTTAATCATTGGTCAGAAATGAAGAGTTTATTCTTTCTGATCTATGTTAGTTAAGTTGTCAGCATGATATTTGTAAATTTGTCCTTATTATCCATAAAAACAAATTGGGGGAGATTGTTGGGATTTATGGGTGATGGAATAGACAACTTAACTAGTTTTATTGGTATACTTAGTTTTTGCTAAGTAGAACATACTGTCATAGCCTGAAATGTGTTCTTGTAATTTAAATAAATACTGTCATGTAATAAGTGTAATTCTTGAAAGAAGTTCGATTATGTTCAAGCCTCAAGAAATACATGAGTTCGACAGAAGGAATAAAAGTTACTGTCAAGCCCTGACAGTAAGGTTACAAGGAAACATCATGTTGCCGAGGTCGACAGCAAGTTTCACGGAGTCGACAGCAAGTTTCAACTTGACAGCAACATTGGCGGAAGATTCTAATGACAGCAACTTTGATATACAGTTTGCGACAGTAAGTTTGGAATTCTTGACAGCAATCTCTGCGGGAAAAACATGCTGTCAATCAAAGCACAATTCTTGACAGCAATCTCTGCGGGAATTCATACTGTCAAACAAAGCAAAATTCTTGACAGTAATATCTGCGGGAAATTCATACTGTCAAAACAAAGCGTAATCCATTGACAGCAAACTTTGTGGCAAACATACTGTCATATAGAATCAGCTTGATTTAGGAATTTTCTAAGTCAAATTAAACGACAGAGTATATGTTCAAAAGAAGCAGGCGTGTTGTAATATTCAACCTTTACAGCAAGCTTGGAAAGTCTATAACTGAAGCTCGAGAGATCACATGGAACAACCTGTAAAGTCTAGAACAGATAAAATTGAATACGGCTAGATCTGGGTGGCTCAAATGTGGAAAGCATCTTTAAGTTACTTTGTGCTGATCACATGGGAATAAATCATGGAATGAGCTGCAAAAGGAATATAACAGCAACTCAACAATCATTGATGATTATAGTACAGTAGATTATCACACTATAAATAGAGCTCTCTGTTTATATATTAAAAAGGTGAAAAAAAAACTCAACGACTGTAATCTCTTGAGTATTTGTAGCTTGAGAATTAATTTGTTTTCAAGGTTGTAACAAAACTTTGCAAAATAAATAAAACATTTATTTTGTGAAATCTTCGTATTTGATTTTACTTGTGTTTGCATTTCTTCTACTAGTAAATCACAAATTCTATTTAAGTTGTTGAAATAGTTTTTGAAATTTATTAGTATTGCATTCAACCCCCCTTCTGCAATACTTTCCTGGACCAACAACACGAAATGCACTTTACTCTAAAAAAATAAGAACTCTAAAAATAATTATTGAAAAATTGATCTATGTTATATATAAAAAAGTAACACAATTAACATTAAATAAAATCAAAAAAGATATAAATTTTCAAATCATAAATATTACAAAACTACAATAAGTATTTATAATGATCAGTTAGACTATAACTCGATTATAAAATATGGTTTATACAATTTTTTTTATATAATTTGACAAATTGATCAATATAATATATGATGATTGAGTACTTAGATCAGTATACGATAAAATCAAAAAATTTGATTGTAAATTTCATATACATGCATGGATCATTAAGATCGTTTTATCATATTTAACATCAACTGAAATATTTATAAAATTTTAAAATTGATTTAAAAAATAAATAAAAAAATAAAAATAAAAATAGTATGTAAAATTACAAAATAAATATTAAAATATTAGATAAATTTAATTTTTATCATTTATCATATTTTTAACTTTAAAATTATTTGAATATATATATAATTAATTTTGAACGAGAAATTAGTTCAGTGCCCGTGTTTTGTACGGGCTTTTACGCTAGTATATAATTTAAAGTAGAGAAAAAGGAATTTGTGGTTGGACTCGGGAACTTTTCTCAAATTTTTTAAGGTAATAGTTATTTTTAGTATAAATTTTTGGAAAATATTGGAGATATAAAATTGAGTACAATTTTTTTTATAACTGATACGTGTCTTAATTTGATTGTTTATAATTCAATTAAATATAATGGAGCTCGACATCAATATTAATCTATAAAAACATTCATTTCTAGCACGTCACTCCTCCCACATCATTTTGTAACTATTTTGATACACGATTTTTACCCTTAACATTATTCTAAATTTGTAATGATAATTTTATAATTATACATAGTATTCTAAAATTATAATAAAATCTTCATATTTTTATATAAAATTTCAGTATAACATCATGCAATTTATGCCTATATAATATAGGCAGGCATGCTTGAGTAGTTGAGTACTCCTATAAAAATAACAAAGCAAGTTTCCTTGTTCTAAGTTGCACAAATTGTGGGAATAATATATATGCCCATTATTTTGTAGGGATATGAAATTCAAGGCACCTAAGACCGAAAGATAGCCATGTAAGTCAACACAAGAATAATTAAAGGGTTAGATGAGATATGGTGATAATAATGCGTAGATTTAATTAATCGAAATATTAAGGAAAATCACTAGATCTTCAAAAGTAAATGAATAATATAAGTAATTTATTTTTAACGCAAATTTATTTCTTACACTATCATAATTACAGCAATAAAAAAATATTATTTAAAAAATTACTAACATTTATAAAATGACAAGTCAGAGTTTTCTTTTCTTAATTTTTTAATATTAACAGTGAAAGTACGGCACAATCAATTAATTATTCGTAATTAAATACGACTACAAGACCGTATCATTGTGATTATATTTATTCTTTACAACTGGAAGAGCAATTAGAAACCCTAGGTCAGCTCAATTTGGGGAAAAATGGTGTTCTACTTCAAAGCCCGACCCGAAGTAGGAGATTTCACCATCTTTATGGGTCTTGATAAGCACGAAAATGAAGAGCTTATCAAATATGGCTTCCCTGAAGACATCTGGTATATGTACATACATAAAAATATCATTTTTATTATTATCTTGTTTTTTTTTTTTTTGTGTGAATTGATGGTTTTTAATCTTCTTGGCTTGTTATATGTATGAAATTGGGTATCTTTTTGGATGAATTGTTTGTGATTTGGTGATGAATTAGGTTTAGAATCGTTAGGTTTCGAAAATTGTTTGCATTATTTATTTTTGAGGTTCGAGATATAGGATGTGTACTGTGTAGTGCTGAATTGAGTTTTGTTGTCCGTTTATCGATGTAGTTTATGTAGAATATCGAGTGAATTGCAGACTTTTTGTCTGGTTGAAATTATTGGATTGCAGTGTAGTTTTAAAATAGGCTATGTTTGGGTTCGGGATTATTGTCTGAGGTTTATTATTCATGGATTGGTGTCCGGTCACTAGTAATTCTCAGATGATTAGTCCTTTAAAAATGCTGATTTAGTTTCGTTCACGATTCTGGATAAAACTTAAATTTATGCACTTCTTGATAGTAGGGCATGTTTTGTTCTAAGGCCCCGTTTGTTGGGCGTGAGATATTTTATGTGGAAATATATTTTTAGGTTAGTAAACAGAAAATTATCGGGCAAGTAAAACAAAAAAGACTAAGAAAAGTGGCGAAAATATTTACATTCTAAAAATTTAGGAAAGTATTTAACAAACAATCTATTTCCTTGTTTCCAAAAACTATATATAATGCCGAACAAACAGGGCCTAAAGTACTTGATTAGTTTGATAGTTTGAGGACTGAATAAGAGTATATATCTAGTTTACTCGAAGCAAGAGGCATATTAAGTTGGCTGCCTAGATATTCTTCTTTAATGCTAGTACTTCCTTCACAGGGTTTCTTCTGCCGCAGGTTCCACGTGGATAAAATGTCTTCAGCCCATGTTTATGTAAGATTGCGCAAGGGGCAGGGAATTGATGATATGTCTGAAGGTCTGCTGGAAGATTGTGCACAACTAGTCAAAGCAAATTCCATCCAAGGTAAGTGCTGCATTGATGTATTATCAAGCACATTCAGTCAATTGATTATATATTAAAATGCTTATTATAAATTTGTTGCCAAATTGTGAATAAAATATTAGATTACTGAAAGTCTGGGTATTGTCCGGAGAGGAAAAAGATAGTTATTCATTTTGGATATAATATCTATATCTGTACTACACAGTAATTTGATCGACATTGACTTTTCCTTGGTTATGGGGGGCAGGAAACAAGGTGAACAATGTTGATGTTGTTTACACTCCATGGCAAAACCTGAAGAAGACTGCATCCATGGATGTGGGACAAGTTGGTTTTCACAATTCAAAAGCGGTATAGTAGTGCAATGCTGCTTGAATTTCTGTTTATATTGGCTTAAAGGTGAATTGCTATTTTGTTTCTGGATTCCTTTGTGATTATTATGTGTCCAGGTTCGCACTGTGAGAGTGGAGAAGCGACTTAATGAGGTTGTGAATCGATTAAACAAGACAAAAGTGGAAAGGACACCTGATTTGAAAGGTAAGCTTGTAGTCTGTTTTCTATTTTTGATGAAATATGCTTTTGGCACATAACTTCAAGGAAATGGAGAGGTTCTAGAATCTCCTCAAGGTTATTTTTACATTTGTACTTGCACCTTTACTTGTCTCAGTTATTTTTAGTGTGCAACTATTTTTTACAAGTTGGTAACCTATTAAATATTTTTATTGTACTGTATAATTACAGCTGAACGTGAGGCAGTTAATGCAGCAGAACGAGCAGAAAGGAAACTGCAGCTCAGAGATAAGGTGAGTCTGTTATTTTTATTGTAGGATAGGTGTGACATTGTCTTCCATTCCTCATTAATTGAAGCAATCATTTTGATGTTTCATGTCATGTAAATAATATTCATTTGTTATTAGTCCTTGTATTTGTTTGGACCTATTTTGCATGTTCTAGTTTTTCTTCATTGATTTCCTTTGATTTGCATTTGCAGAAACGAAGGGAGGAGATAGAGAGGCTGGAAAAGGAGAGACAGGCAGAGGTTAGGAGCTACAAGAATTTGATGGTAGCTGACAAGATGACATCTAACAAAGCGATTGCTTCAACCCAGAAATCCTTGCAAGAACTCGAAGAGGATTTTATGTGAACACAATGTAATTTCGATATTTCCTATATTTATGGTCTCGCTGTTTCAGTGAACTTCCCGAAGGGAAAAAGAAGTGAGGAGAAGTATAAAATGAGATGTCTATGCGGAGAGCACAGAGAAGGAAATGGGTGTTTTACTAGTATTAATTTGTTGTGTGATATGTAATTGTTACCCTTGAACCTCTTAATAAGTTGTAACCACAATGTACAATTCGAGAGGTGGGCAGGAACTTGTTTCTGTGCGCAATATGCATTTTTAACTGTTGATGATAAATCACCGCATGAAGCTTTTTGTTGTTTAATAATGTGTTGACATAACTGCTTTGGTAGTGATTTATTTGAAACTTTAGAACAAAGGATTTGACTTTATTAAGGGGATTTGACCGCAGAAGGTGTTGGTGATTCTGTTCTAGTGTTTGAATGTGATCCTTTGCTTGTTTGGGAAGAAAATGCTCACTTGAAAGCATTTTCAATGGCACATTAGCTTTGGCTTATCCAAGGGTTGGCAGTGCAAGTCATTTATATCTTATTAGCCTTTTTAGTTGAATGGTTTGTATTGTGTATGATGTTGCTTTGCTCGATGTATTTGAGTTATGTTTGAGACTATCTTTTCCTTGTTATGTTTTTGTAATGTTCATAGTATAACCCAACCAATCAAGATGTAAGTAACCTTACCCTCATTCAAGATGTACTTAACCTTATCCTCATTCACAAGAATGAAGTGCCTGTTTTCAGAAAGACTCGCTTAAGCGGGATTTCGGGAGGTAAGATGTACGCAGATTTACCCTCATTTAGAATGAAGAGGCTCTTTCCACATAGATTCCCGGCTTGTGTGTAATTTTAAAGAACCAAGAAGAACCAAGTAGCAATTTTAAACATGTGATCACATAATTTGGAAAGTGGTCTAGACAAATCTTAGCTCATGGTTTTGTTCGCATGGAACTTACCTATGCATTCCTTCTTTAACAGGAGTCCAATATCCAAAATTTCACTGTTGATATGCGGTATTTCCTTCAATATTTGGCCCTTCAGTTTTGATTACAAAATTTATTATATTACTCAAATGCAACCAATTGCAATCAATTTCACATCAAGAATCTACACTGCTGCTTCATCACATATCACTATTATTATTATTTTTTTGTCAGGGTATCTATTCCATAGATGAATTATATCGAATACAATATTCGTAGAAAGGGATTTCTTTCATTCAAAAAAGTTTATTATCTAACTGAAAGACACGCATGTTGCCTCCGGATATTTAGACAATAGAAACTTTAAATTTATATCATTGAATTGGCTCGTTCTCTTTATATGATGGATAATTGGATATAGAACGCACTTAATGCAGCAGTCCATACAAACAAATACTCCCTCCGGTCCATTATATAAGGCGTTTGACTTTTCTGCACGTAACTTTAGGTGCTTTGACTACATAGCTAAAATTATTGTTTTTTAAAATTTCTTTTTCTAAATAAAAATTAAAATATTATATTTTTATTCAAAAAAAGAAAAATTGAAAAATAATAAATTTTAACATATAATCAAAGCACCTAAAGTTACGTGCAAAAAAGTCAAATGCCTTATATAATGGACCGGAGGGAGTACTTGCCTGGTTTGGTCTCAAATCTGTCCACTAGATTGTTAATTTCAGATATTTGGTCTTTAAATTTCAGAGAAATGACCCTTTTAATCATAATTTGGAGTTAAAATGCTCAAAATATCACAATCCCTGAAAATGACCCTTATTATCACTGCTCAACACAACAACATGATGCGTTTATGGTTTTCTTTTTGCAATTCAATTATTTTCAAATGGGCCAGCAGTATTGGGCCTGATGGAGCTGCTGTTGGGCTTCGTGCATGTACAAGAGACGCATTCTGTGAATGCGTTTCCATTATATTTTTTTTTTTACTTTTTCCTATAAACGCATAAACATCTTGCGTTTTCAGTATCAATTTTTGTTTTTAAATGTAAAAACGCATTACATGGTTGCGTTTCTAAGAAACGCATGTTAATGATGCGTTTTTAAGTGATAAAAAGGGCTATTTTTCTGGATTGTGATATTTTGGATCATTTTACTCTAAATTGTGATAGAAAGGACCATTACCCAAAATTTCATAACCTATTTTAGTAATTCAGTCGTACAAATATATTAATTAAAAATGTTAATGTTAATTTTTTTACTAGTAATCATTGTATTTAACAATGTATTTTCATTGCATATAATATTTTAACGAATATCTATACTATCTATCAATACTATTATATAAAAGCTGAAACATTAAAAGTTTTAGTACCCGTTTTTTGGTACTTCGTGAATTTATTTATTCACCCTTTATTATGAAGAAAAATAAATAATAACATAATATAATTAATGATAATTAGTCGAGATATTACCTTTTATAAACACCTAAAAACATCAATCGTATCATATCTTTCCATCATTAATATTTCCTTTCGAATTAAAACACGTTATCTTTTTAATTTAAAACAAATCCTACAATCATTATTATATAACCGAAAATATCACACCATACCATAATTTTCAAGAAAATTATAACACCTAAAATAAATAATAACATAATATAATTAATGGTAATTAGTCGATTAACATAATAAAATTAATGGTAATTAGTCGATTGTCTTTTTCACATTAATATAATAAAATTAATAGTAATTAGTCGATTGCCTTTTTTACATTTATTTTAGAAAGAATGACAATAATACACCAAAATCAGACAATCTGTACGAAAATAACACTTTTTGGAACTGGTGGCCAAAAGTACCCCGCAGTTACGCATTTCACAGAAGGGTAATACAAAAAAATCATGTTACGCATTTCTCATGTGGGTAAATAATAGAAAATTTTCTCCTATTACCCCTTTTTAAAATGCGTAATAGCATTTACCTATTTTCAAAATGCGTAATAGAGAAGTATTGTTTCACCTATTACCCCTTTTTAAAATGCGTAATTAGTATAAAACCTATTACCCCTATTTCAAATGCGTAATAGCGGGGTATTTATGGCCACCCTCATCATTTTGGGGTATTCTTGTAACGGTGGGGTGCATTTTGGGGTATTTATGGCCAAAGCCCTTTATTTTAAGTTGAAGATATTACCTTTGTCGATGAGTGGATTTCGTAACAACTTTTGTGTGGTTCTCCGTGAGTTGTAAGGCTAACGATCAACTGTTCAATGGAAGATTTGAGTTGTGTTTGTGGGGTTGAGCTGAACTCGAGGGTGTCTCCAATAATTTCAGATGCCTTTAGAGAAAATTAGAGAGCTGAATTCGTCTTACCCTCAAGGTGCCTACGTATCCTTTATATAGGAATCAAGCTCACGTAGTTCTAATGCGACTCTGTCTCTGCTGGAATGGCTGTATTCGATTACCTAGTTCGTGTTGGACTCAGGTTCCTTTAGAGCCTTTCACGAACTAGTTGATGAAATAGAGTAGAACTCGAGTTCGTACCCCATTATAATTCTCTCGCATATCAGAGATATTCTAGGATCATCTGCGCCCTAGAAATATACTCCAATAATAACTCGTTTATCTGTTCTAGATAGCTTCTAGAACGTTTTGTCGATTATACTTAGGAACCTGGTGCTCAGGAACCTATATCTCAGGAGCCTGTTCCTTAGGAACCTCATTATTTCGGGACATATTGCTTAGGAACCTCTTTCTAGGTACCTGTACCTGCACAAATAACAAACATGTTAGACTGGATAACTCATCTAATATCTTTGCATGTTTTTACCTCTTTTCGTGGTTGTAGCTATACTAATTCGAACTCTTCTACTAGGAGGAACCTGGCCTTCAAATGATCTACTCAGCTTCAAGACCTTTAGGAACCTCCTGATATTCATATTTTCTTGATCATTTCTCTGTTTGATGCTTACTTCATCATATTTAATCTCCACGTCTTGTACTGGATCTATCTTCTTGCTCGTATGGATTGAACTCTAAGGCCTAGTGGGCCTAAATTCAGCCCATGGTGATTTTGGGCATAACAAGTACCCCCCCGGTTCCTTGAAAGAATGTAAGGTGAAAGGAACCTATTTTGCTCTCTGGTTTGGGGTTCAATGCTAAATCTGTCTTCTCACAATACCTTGATTCAATATCATATATCCAAGCCTACATGAGCTAACTCGGCATAGGAAACAGGACATAAAATATTTTCAGTAAACACAATCTTGATCAGCTTCCTTCTTACTGAGGAACCTGTTATCCTGTTACTTTTTTCTTCAGACTACAGCTCTCAAAATCAATTCAATGTCTACATTTAGCTTCCCAGGAAATTTAACTTGTCTCTCATCATCACGTCTCTTTATATTTTCATAATTTAAAAATTTGTAGGGAAGATAACTTCCGACTGTAAATATCTTGGGATGATAATTCAAAATTTGAATTAACCCTTATCTCTTACCGATGCTGCAGTTAATATGGTCTTTTCCCAATATGCACACGCCTCTTGCGCGTGTACCTCGTCAATTACTGCTCCAGTAGTTCTTTGCCACGTGTACAGGGTTGTTCCCTTTTACCTTAATTATATAATCACACGGCTTGGCTCAGAGTCATTTTTACCTTTACCAAACACTTGCTAAACCCTTGGAGAGAGAACAAGAGGAGTCCGACAGTCATCTACTCAATCCGTCTTCTCCGTCGCCGTTTTCTTCAATTCAAGGTATGATTCTAACTCATTTCTTCTTATTCTTTTGTAACACAGAACTTGTTGTCAACTATCTACTTCCTTGTATTCTGCATGTCGAATCTAAATTCTATACATCTATTCTTATTTGCATCTATTTTTCTGTTTACACTTCATGTTTCACACATGATCGTTCAGAATATCTCATTTATAGTAGTTTAATTGTCGATTCATGGTCGCACCATCATGATTTTCATGTAATCTTTGATTGTTTGTCTGTCCTCACATGCTTTTAATCCATCAATTTACACCTTCTTCAAGGTTTCTTATAATACCTTTTGTCTTGTAATTGTACCGTGTCTAAATACTTTTAAAACCCTAGTCTTTCTTTTAGGTTCCTTCAAACCTGACCCTTCTTCGTCTGTCTTTGTAGATGTCTTCCGAATCCACACACTCAGACCACCAATCTTCAATTCAACCTTTATCTACTGTCCCAATCGGTGAAAGAACTAGGTCCAGGGTTGTAATACCCAATGTAAATGAACCTGAGAACATACTCCTTATGCCCATAATATCTCTATCATCTCAGCCTCCCATCCCTGCATTTGTTGATTTAGGAGATGATTGGCCTTCTGATGAGGAGGAGGTGTCAAAACCTGAACTTGAATCCTTCCTAGAACCTGACTTTCAGAGCGAAGTGACCGTAGAGAGAGAATTGTATAAACAGGAAATTACACCTTTTTGTGAGAAAACTGATTCCATCATGACTTCTGGGAAATTAGAAAAACTTCTTGAAGAATGTCCTCATCCAATTTGTAGCATTGTGATTCTTGAGCCTGGTGAGAGAGCTCACAGGTTCGATGTTAGAACCCCTAACCGTGGAATTCCTAATGCTGTCATTTCTGCTGCCTGTTTGAAAGTAGGTTTCTCTATGCCCATCCATCCTTTTCTAAGGGAGGTATTGGAGTTTTATACCTAGCACATATGCAGCTAACTCCTAACTCTTACCGTCTGGCTATCAGCACCTTCATTTTGTATTCTACCAAATTAACAACTCCTCTGTCTGCTCCTGAGCTAGGTTATTTCTTTAGATTGAAAGATACTGGGAGAAGTTCAGGTTGTTTTTACCTATCAGCATGGCCTTGTCATTAGGGTCAATGCATAAAAAACGTTAAACAAAACTTCGATTTGTGGCAAGAACAGTTTATCTATTGCTTTGACTGCCCTGATGTTAGGCATGAATTTAATCGTCGACCAAATGTTCCCAAGCAAACCGTCTTGACTGGAGTTTGTTTAGAGAAAGCGAAAGAGATCCTGAAACTATCAGCCCCCATTAGGGATTGCATGATTTTGATGACCCCTGAAAACCTGACTTCCCTAGGTTTTATTCCTTCTAATACTGGTATGAGCTTCCTTATCATTATACTCTCCCCTTTTGATTATATCTTTGTGAATATATATGTTTACCTCGTGTATGCTCCTTTAATCTTAACTTGTTAACTTACGCAGGCATGGCTCCCAAAGTTCCCTCTTTCATTAAATGAACCAAGAATATGGACGAGATTTTCAAGACTGATGTTGAAACAAAGGAGGTTCCGCTCACAGCAACTCCCATCAGTCAAGTTCCTACTCCAACTTCGATTCAAATTCAACCATCCGGCTCCTCCAAGCGCAAGTTAGCCCAGACTACTTTTGACCTTTCTGGGAGCTCATAAACCAGATCCATGAAGAAAGGTAAAGCTGTGAAGGTTGAATCGGCTGTGGCTCAGAATCAATTTAAAGAATTGATTGATACACACGTGCTCCCAGAAGCAATTGCCAGCTGGGCCAAGATGGATTCCACCGAGGCTATGCATGTCATGAGGTTCTCTGCTGCTCAGAATGCATTTTTCGCTCTCAGATATGTGATGATTTTGCTGAGAAGATGCAGTACAATCTCCGATTGCAAGGAGAGGTTTCTAAGCTCAAGGAGGAGCTGGTTGCTTCAGAGGAAAAAGTGAACCTCACCACGGCTGTTGTTCGTAGAGTCAAAGCTATCGAAACCTCCTTGAAGAATGATACGGTTGAACTTCAGGGTCAAATCAAAACTTTAAAGGACGAGAAACTGTCGATGCTAGAGAAAATCAATGAACTGGAAACTCAGGTTGACGTTTTGAATGATGCTGCTGAAGTTGTTAAGTCTTCTAAGCTCATACAGGAAAAAGCTAGATACGATGAAGGTTACGACGAAGGTGTTAGAGACTACATCCGTTCGACCTGGGAGAAGCTTCCTGACATTGATTGGCCTGCTCTTGGGGATGATGTAGTGAACATGATTGAGGACTTCAGAGCTGAAGCTATTGTAAAAGCAACCGTACCTCCCGTTGACTTGGTTGAGAGGTCACTAGGATCTAATCCTATGATTGCGGAAGCTACAATCAAGGTTCCTCAAGAAACTCCTGAAACAACTCCCCCTGCTCATGCAACAGAAAATTCCTCCCAGCCTCCTTTACCTTAAGAAGACTTTTACGAATCGTTTATTAAACTTTTGATGAGGTCGCGGACCCCTCGTGGTGTCTCGCATGATGTATCCTAATTTTGGTTTCAATGGCCCTTGTGCCTTATAACTTTATGCTTGTTGGTTTTCTAGGGTCGGGGTACCCTATAACTCTCTATGTTTCCAATGATAATTATCTATTTGGCTATACCTCTCTTGCTCCTGCTTGTGTATGCTTAACCCCTTATTTGCATCTTAGAAAATAATTTAGTTTCCATATTCATGTATTCAAGCTTACGCGGGCTAACCCATTGTAAGAAACAGAACACACTTATACTTTCACTTATATTTCCCTCAATACAAATGTAACCTAATCTATCAATATCATAATAGCTTACTTGCAGACGCGGAACCTTTTCCCTTATACTTCGAGTAGTACTTTCAAAACCATAATCTGAACTAAACTTTCCTCAATAACCTCCTAATTCTTTATTGCTGAATAACTAAACCAGGTTCGTCACGAATAGCTGATTAATCCTGCAAAACAAAATAAAAAACATAAAATAGAAACCAGTTATTGTTAGTAAAATTTCTATTGCATAATTCGGGTCAACTTTTGGAAAGGTCACCTGCTTGGTTCCCAATCCTAAACTCTAGGTCCCAACATGCCTCGAGGCATGTTGGTTCCTTTTTTCTCTTGGAAAGGTCACCTGCTTGGTTCTCAATCCTAAACTCTAGGTCCCAACATGCCTCGAGGCATGTTGGTTCCTTTTTTCTCTTGGAAAGGTCACCTGCTTGGTTCCCAATCCTAAACTCTAGGTCCCAACATGCCTCGAGGCATGTTGGTTCCTTTTTTCTCTTGGAAAGGTCACCTGCTTGGTTCCCAATCCTAAACTCTAGGTCCCAACATGCCTCGAGGCATGTTGGTTCCTTTTTTCTCTTGGAAAGGTCACCTGCTTGGTTCCCAATCCTAAACTCTAGGTCCCAACATGCCTCGAGGCATGTTGGTTCCTTTTTTCTTTTGCCTCGAGGAGATTCTAGGAACCTGTGCGCCATTCTGGGAGTCCACACAGATTCCTCTTCTTCATGTGTCAGGCTAGACATCTTATGAAGGTAAATGCTAAGGAACTTATTCCTTCTTCCCATGTGCTAGAGGCGGTTCCACATAAGGGAGAGCTTATTAGGCTTCTCTTTAAGAACAAGTGTGTCGGTATAGGCTCCACACAAGTTCCCACTTCCTCTCGTGCAAGTGGCGGCTCCACGGAGGGGTGAAACATATAGTTTCAGGTTCCTGTATGTCAGTCTCGGCCCTATACATGTTCCTTTAAGGTGCCTTTTGTCAGGACTTTAGGTGCCTTTTGTCAGGACTTTAGGTGCCGTTTGTCAGGACTTTAGATCATGTGCTCAAGGATCTTGAGGCTTTTGGCAACAATGTCGTGCTCAGTCAGCTGAGACTTTTCATTTAAATCTGCCCAGGAAGCTACCTGAGGCTTTTCTCGTGCTTAGGAAGCTACCTGAGGCTTTTCTCAAATCAATCAATCATAATCTGCACATTCTGTCAACTCATATTCATACTTCTCGGAACCTGTTCAACTCAGGTTCACATTCATATTCGTATACTGTCAATGCTACGGGAACCTGTTCGCCAAGGAAACCTGTTTCACAATACAAGTACTAAAACAAGCATTTAAAATTTTCAAATTGGCATATGAAATAGCTAATCATATCATGCACAATACTATCTAAGTAGGAATACTACCCCCCCAGTTCTTTTGGGTAATTATTGTTACGTAAAAGAACTATTAGGAAGCTACAATCATCAATACTGCAATCAAAAGATTCAACGCAGAGCTACCAATGCTCAATACTAAAAACTATCTTGCAAATAGGAAGGTTCACATTAAGTACCCCCCGATTACATGCAAAATTAAATACTGAAGTCAACAATTCTGGTCAGCTATAACTAATAAGCTGCCTTTATTCTTGGGCTGAAAGAGCCTTACTTTTTCCTAAGAAAGCATAGTAAAAGAAGATTACTGATAATACTTCTTGAGATGCTCTGCATTCCAAGCTCTTGGAATAAGATTCCCATCCATATCCATCAAATGGTAGGCTCCTTCCCAAATGGCTGATTTTATCTGGTAAGGTCCTTCCCAATTCGCTCCAAAAGCTCCATGTGCCAGAACTTTGGTGTTTGGCATAACCTTCCTTAAGACTAGGTCTCCAACTTTAAAAGGTCTTGCTTTCACCTTTTTGTTGTAATACCTTCGAACTCTCTGCTGATATGCTGCTAGTTTCACTTGTGAATCTGTCCTCAACTCTTCGATCATGTCCAAATAAAGCCTATGATTGACCTTATTGTTCTCGGGGTCATAATGCTTTCTCCTCAAAGACCATGTTCCAACTTCCACAGGTACCATAGCTTCACAACCATAAGTGAGAGTAAAAGGAGACTCACCAATTGTAGTTCTAGGAGTGGCGTTGTACGACCACAAAGACTCCAGGAAGCTCCTCTGGCCAGCTTCCTTTCTTATCTTCAAGCCTTGTCTTCAAAGTATGCTTGATAATCTTGTTCACAGCTTCAGTCTATCCATTACTCTGCGGATAGTACACTGCTGAAAATGCTTTCTGAATTCCAAACTGCTCGCACAATCCTCTAAGCTCTCTACTATCAAACTGCTTCCCATTGTCAGAGATCAACTTCTGGGGAAGACCAAACTTGAAAATAATGGCTCGAAAAACAAACTCAGTCAATTTTGATGATGTAATCTTAGCAAGTGGTTCTGCTTCCGCCCACTTTGTGAAGTAATCAACTACTACCACTGCATATTTTACTCCACCCTTTCCTGTTGGGAGCTCCCCAATGAGATCTATCCCCCAAACTGCAAATGGCCAAGGGCTGACAATCTTCTTAATAGGAGCTACATGTCTGCTATCAAAATTTGCAAACTTCTGACAATTGCTGCATGCCTGTACAAACTTGTAAGCATCTGTTTTAAGGGTTGGCCAAAAGTATCCTTGTCGAAGAACTTTCAAAGCTAAAGAACCACCCCCCGAGTGATTTCCACACACTCCTTCGTGAATCTCTTCAAGAATATACCTGCACTGTTCTCCAGCTACACACTTAAGCAAAGGCTGATTGAATCCTCGTTTATATATGACTCCATCATAAATCACATACTTGGCTATGTGATATTTCAATCTCCTAGCCTCATCTTGATTAGGAGGTATCTCTCCTTTTGTTAAATAGTTGTAGATGGGAGTCATCCATGAATCTTCAATCGGGAATTCAATGTCCATCACCTCTTTTCTAAAAACACTAGACTGCTCTTGAATCTGAAGTGGAATCACACCCAGCAATGTGGACTCTCTTTGCGAGCCTAATTTGGCTAATGCATCTGCATTTGTGTTTTGCCCTCGGGGTATCTGATCTAGCTTCACTTCTCTGAACTTTGCAAGTAAATCCTGGGAGTACCTCAAATACAAGTCTGTTCGTGGACCTCTTGCTTGGAATCCGCCACGAATCTGCCAAACTACTAACATCGAGTCACTGAACACTCTGATATTCTCGACTTTCATCTCTAAAGCTAGTTTGAGACCTGCAATTAATGCCTCATACTCTGCGTCATTATTAGTAGCACTGAAAGCGAAGTGAATTGAACTATGCAGCCTATGCCCCTCTGGGCTTACTAGCTCTATGCCTGCACCTGCTCCATTATTGTTAGCAGCTCCATCTACATACAATGTCCACCAAGGTGCACAATTATCATCCTCCATCTGTTCTTTCTCCAACTCTCTCGGTACCTCCTGACCAGTAACCTCTACATGAGGTGGAAACTCAATCAAGAAATCTGCTAAAGCTTGGGCTTTAATTGCTGTCTTGGGCTTATATTCTATATCAAACTGCCCCAATTCCACAGACCACTTCAACATTCTTCCTGAAGTTTCTGGCCTGTGCATCACCTGTCTAAGTGGGTACGAGGTTCGCACTTCAATCTTATGTGCATGAAAATAAGGTCGCAGCTTCCTGGAAGTTAAAATCAACGCATAAACTAGCTTCTCCATTCCTGTATACCTCATTTCTGCATCCAGCAACCTCTTACTAACATAATAAACTAGGCTCTACTGTCCCTCTTCTTCTCGAACTAAGACTGAACTGATAGAATACTCTGACACAGCTAAATAGAGTACTAACGTCTCTCCATCAACTGGTTTAGCTAACAATGGAGGGCTTCCCAGATGCTCTTTCAGTTTCCCAAAGGCTATCTCACACTCCTCTGTCCACTCGAACTTACTTCCTTTCTTTATGACTTTAAAGAACTCTTGACATTTGTCTATAAACCTCGAGATGAATCTATTCAAAGCTGCAACTCTTCCTGTAAGAGACTGAACTTCCCTCACAGTTCTTGGTGACTTCATATCAATCAATGCTTTAATCTTGGCTGGATTTGCTTCTATACCTCTGTGATTCACCATTAACCCTAGAAATTTCCCAGATTCCACCCCAAATACACACTTTTAGGGGTTTAACTTCATTCTGTATTTTTTCAAGATTCCAAACATCTCTTCTAAGTGTTTCATATGGTCAGTAGCTTCCTTGGATTTAACCAACATATCATCCACATATACCTCCATGGTTTTGCCAATTTGCTCTATAAACATCATGTTTACTAGTCGTTGATATGTGGCCCCAGCATTAATCAATCCAAATGGCATGCATACATAACAATAAAGACCTCTATCCGTAATAAAAGAAGTATGTTCCTGATCAGGTTCATACATAGGGATTTGATTGTAACCTGAATATGCATCCATGAAGCTGAGTAAGGCATGTCCAGCTGTTGCATCCACTAGCTGATCAATTCGCGACAGTGGGAAGCTATCCTTTGGGCATGCTTTGTTAAGATCTGTGAAGTCCACACAAGTCCTCCATTTTCCATTGGGCTTCTTTACCAAAATAGGATTTGCTAACCATACAGGATAGAAAGATTCCTTGACCAATCCTGCATCCAATAACCTATCAACTTCTTCTTTCAATGCCTGAGCTCTCTCTCCACTAATTGGTCTTCGCTTCTGTCTCACACCTTTTTTCTCTGGATCAACATTCAATTTGTGACACATAACCTTTGGATCTATTCCCTCTATGTCCGAATGGCACCAAGCAAAGACATCCAGATTCTTACTCAAGAAAGAAACAAGAGATTCCTTTAGAATTGGTTCTAGGTGAGCTCCAATCTTCAACACCTTTGTACCATCCTTATCATTTATCTTCACATCCAATGTCTCACCAGCTGGTCCAGCCTTAACCACTGTTTCTGGCATTCGAGGATCCAGATCTATATCCATCTCTGTAACCAAATCTTCTTGAGGTTCCTCCACAGTATGTGGTACATGTGCTTCCTGCATGACATTCCTTCTCTTAGCCACCGGATGACTATCCTCACTACTTCCACTGTGCTTCAATTTTCGAGAATTCTCAACATCCAATTCCTCTGTCATACACACATCACCATCATTGTCCATAGGGGGTGCACTGGGTGCACTTTTTAACAGCAAGTAAGGGGTATCTGGTCCCTGAAAAACTGGAATCTCAGCATGAGGTTCCTCTTCTGTGACCTCTTCAATTCTCACTACTCTGCACGATGCTGGCACAAAACCCTCTAGCGGCTGACTACGTAGATCAACTGTTATGTCATCTGGATTCTTCCCTGGAAAATCATCAGGAACCTCATCCATTGGCTCAGGTAGCTTAGCAGCCTTAGCAACATGCTGCAAAGCTTTTGTGTAGCATTCTCTAGACTCATACTGACAACCTCGAACTATAACAATGCCACATGGTGTAGGAAACTTCATAGTCAGATGATAAATTAAGGTTACTACCCTCATCTCCTTCAGAATTGGTCTCCCAAGGATAGCATTATAATTCATGTTGTCTTCTATAACAATAAATTATGATAACTGTGTAATGCAACAAGGTTTATCACCTAAAGTCACTGGTAAACGAATCTTACCTTTGATTGGGACCTGATTATTGGTAAAACCATACAAGGTATCCTTTGTTGGAGTTAAATCTTTATCCATAAAATGCATCTTCTTGAAAGCTGAATATGACAGTAGATTCACAGAGCTTCCATTATCCACTAGCACTCGATGAACCTCATAAGACCCAATTCCTGCTTCAATTACCAAAGCATCTGTGTGGGTATGATGTACCCAGGAAGCATCCTCTTCAGTGAAAGTAATATCTGCATCCTCCCCTTCAAATAATCTGGGTGACCTCTGAGATAGATTGCAAACGTTGGTCAACGGTCGTTCCCTAGCTTCACGAGTATACCTTTCCATGGCGTTTCTGCCGTTTCCTCCAACATGGGGTCCTTCTATAATAGTTCGTATGCATCCAGTTTTGGGTTGTCCTTCTATTAACACAGGTTCTGATGCTTTCTGCGTCTTCTCCTCTCTATACTTCTTTCCTTCCTGAGCTACCCATTTAGTTAACTGCCCTTGCCTGATTAGAGTTTCAATTAAATCCCTCAGATGGCGACAGTCTGCAGTGTTATGCCCATTATTATCATGAAAATCGCAGTATGGACGCTCATTTTTATTTCCAGGAGGACCAGTTCTGAAAGGTTTCCTAAACCATGAGGACTTTTCATTCACAGCATAAATATGATCAATCGGAGCTACCAATGGGGTGAAAGTTTCATAGACAGGTCTTTCTTTCTTGGGTTATTGTAGGAAGCTGGTGGTGGCACCTGGTTCATAACAGACATGGTAGGATTTACAGCTTTCACCTCGGGTTTCACTTGAGATGTACGACTAACGACCTTCTTACTTTCACGATTGTTAGGGCTTCTGGGCTTTGTCCTCTTGTTTCCTGACCATCCACTTTGTTTCTCATAATCTGGATCCTTCTTCAAATCAGCTAGAGACTCTTCCACCAGACGAAAAGATTCTGCTTGAGAATAGAAATCCGCTAGCATCTCAGGTTCTTTCCCTTGCAAATCCTTCCAGAAATCAGAACCCCTTTTAACTCCAGCTATCAAGAAGTTCTTTATTGTCTCCTCAGATGCTTTTCTAACCTTTGGAACCTCTGCATTAAACCTCTTGAAATATTCTGTTAACGTCTCGTTAGGTCTCTGCTTGATGTTGGCTAAGGTATTGGTAGGTGGTGCAAACGCTACTGACGCCCTAAACCTAGTAACAAAGAGCTTTCCCATGATTTCCAAAGAACCAATTGAATCAGCAGGTAACCTCTTAAACCATTGATGAGCTCCACCCTGTAGAGTTGCAGCCAATAACCTACACCTAGTGGCCTCCTTTACTTGATAAACGTCCATCTCTGTGTCGAAACGACTTAAGTATTCGATAGGGTCAGTGGTTCCATCAAACTTCAACTCATTCGAAGGTCTATAGGATCTAGGTAAAACTGACTTTCGAACTTTCTTGGTAAAGGGAGAAGCAGTTATGGGCCTAGCAGCAAGATTCTTCTCATCCTTGAGTTGAGCCAGTATTTTCCTAATGTCTTCAGCAGTTACCTCTCCAATAGCTTCCGCTTTTGCCTGCTTACTCGCACCTTCATCATCCTGTGACTCTGCAGTACTAGACTCCTTGCTGGTTTCCTCTGAATCTATTTCATCATCCTCAATTATCTCAACATATGGCTCCTTATCTTTTTTCTTCTTCTGTAAGGAACCTCCAGTTTTCGCCTTATTTTTTCCCTTGGATTCAATACGGACCTGGGACTACACCTTCTTGGTAGGAGTTTTATTCTTCTCAGGATTCTCTTGTTCTTCCTCATCACCATCCTGCTTTGGCTCCTCCTCCTCATCCTCTTCAAATTCGTTCTCAGGTCCGAATTATTTTTCCTCGAAATCCAACTGCTTTGGGGTAACCTTCGACTTTCTCCCCTTCTTTGCCTTCATTTTCTTTTTGCTTGAAGCTTGTTCCAGGGTTGACAATCGTTCTCCAAAAGTCTTCAAAACCTCCAATACGTTTGCTGAGGTAACCTTCTTTCCCTGATAAGCACGTTCATCACCATCATGAGTTTTCTCCACAGAACGGGTTGCTTCGCTATCTGAATCGCCTGCCATCTTTCCACTCTTAAGATGTTAACAGCCCTCCTTCTAGCGCCAATATTGATGAGTGGATTTCGTAACAACTTTTGTATGGTTCTCCGTGAGTTGTAAGGCTAACGATCAACTATTCAATGGAAGATTTGGGTTGTGTTTGTGGGGCTGAGCTGAACTCGAGGGTGTCTCCAATAATCTCAGATGCCTTTAGAGAAAATTAGAGAGCTGAATTCGTCATACCCTCAAGGTGCCTACGTATCCTTTATATAGGAATCAAGCTCACGTAGTTCTAATGCGACTCTGTCTCTGCTGGAATGACTGTATTCGATTACCTAGTTCGTGTTGGACTCAGGTTCCTTTAGAGCCTTTCACGAACTAGTTGATGAAATAGAGTAGAACTCGAGTTCGTACCCCATTATAATTCTCTTGCATATCAGAGATATTCTAGGATCATCTGCGCCCTAGAAATATACTCCAATAATAACTCGTTTATCTGTTCTAGATAGCTTCTAAAACGTTCTGTCGATTATACTTAGGAACTTGGTGCTCAGGAACCTATATCTCATGAGCCTGTTCCTTAGGAACCTCCTTATTTGGGGACGTATTGCTTAGGAACCTCTTTCTAGGTACATGTACCTGCACAAATAACAAACATGTTAGGCTGGATAACTCATCTAATATCTTTGCATGTTCTTACCTCTTTTCGTGGTTGTAGCTATACTAATTCGAACTCTTCTACTAGGAGGAACCTGGCCTTCAAATGATCTACTAAGCTTCCAGACCTTTAGGAACCTCCTGATATTCATATTTTCTTGATCATTTCTCTGTTTGATGCTTACTTCATCATATTTAATCTCCACGTCTTATACTGGATCTATCTTCTTGCTCGTATGGATTGAACTCTAAGGCCTAGTGGGCCTAAATTCAGTCCATGGTGATTTTGGGCATAACAACCTTTTTTAAACACCTAAAAACATTCGTATCATATCTTTCGATCATTCATATTTTCTTTCGAATTAAAACACATTACCTTTTAAATTTAAAACAAATCTTACAACATTAATACATACCCGAAAATATCATACCATAATTTTCAAGAAAAATATAACACATAAAATAAATAATAACATAATATAATTAATGGTAATTAGTTGATTGTCTTTTTCACATTTACTTTTAGCTGAAGATATTACCTTTTATAAACACCTAAAAAGATCAATCGTATCATATCTTTCAATCATTAACATTTCCTTTCTAATTAAAACACGTTACCTTATTAATTTACAACAAACTAGTCAACTTATCCGCGCTTCGCGTGGTTCATAAATTTTTATTTTAAAATATTGAAATAGATGAATTATTGTTTATTATTTTCAAAAATTGATTGGTCTCTTAAGAATTTTTTTAAAAAATTGATTCAACATAATTTCATAAATTATAAGTTTGAAAATATTCTCTTTATATATCTAAAAATTTTATAATTTCAAATATATCATAAACATAAAAACTAGTAATTATAATACAAACGTAATCTTTACTGTCAAAAGTTATAAATATTATATATAATAACACTTTTTAAAGCCGACGCCCCTCTCATAACATACATGTTCAATTGTAGTGTAATTATTTAATTAGAATATTAATTTATTTCGACATAATATAACGAACAACGGGTATATCACTTTTTTATCGATTTAGTCTACCGACAAAAATGTATTTTTTCAATTTAATCAGTTTGGTCATAACCCATGTTATTTTTATTACATGTGTTAAGCGAACATTTACATACTTCTATAATTTATTACGATTTCCATAATCACTAATGATAAAGATTGCTTGAAAAGTTAAGGGTCGTCTATACTACAATTGTCCGTAAAGAAATTGGAGTGGTATTCGATAGGGAATAAAATATTACGCAATGTAAACAATTTTTAGTCGTCATTTTATCTAAAAATAAACTTAATTATAAATATAATTAATATTTAATACTGAAATAATAATTATAATGCTAAAAAATAATGTTTTACAATTTCTTAAATAAATAAAATAAATTTAATACATATTTATTAGGTATAATTAATGACTATTTAATATTCCATTAAAAGCTATTGAATGCAAGAAAAACAATTAATAAAAAAAAATCAAAAAACTCAAAATTCAAGAAAAATACCTTAAACGTTTCTGGTAACTTTCTGATCTCCAGGAATTATGATATACTAGGTAACTTATCCGCGCTTTGCGCGGTTCATAAGTTTTCATTTTAAAATATTAAAATTAAGTAAATTATTTTTTATTATTTTTAAAATTGATTGGTCTCTTAAGAATTTTTTAAAAAATTAATTCAAAACAATTTACATAAATTATAAGTTTGAAGAGGCTCTCTTTATATATCTAAATTTTTCATAATCTCAAAAATATCATAAATATAAAAAGTAGCAATTATAATATAAACATAGTCTTAATGATCAAAAGTTATAAATATTATATATAATAACACTTTTTAAAGCCGACGCCCCTCTCATAACATACATGTTCAGTTGTAGTGTAAGAATTTATTTAATTAGAATATTAATTTATTTCGATATAATATAATGAACAACGGGTGTACAACTTTTTTATTGATTTAATCTACCGATGAATCTGGGTTTTTTTAATTTAATCGGTTTGGTCATAACCCATGTAATTTTTTCATGTGTAAAAATAAAAAACTATTTGTATTATTTTTATTACAGGTGTTTAACGAAGATTTATATAATTCTCTAATTTATTTCGATTTCCATAATCACTAATCATAAAAATTGATTGAAAAGTTAAGGAGTCTGCACTACAATTGTCCGAAAAAAAATCGGAGTAGTGTTCGATAGGGAATAAAAAAGGGCGCAATGTAAACCATTTTTAGTCGTCATTTTACCAAAAAATAAACTTAATTATATATGTAATTAATATTTTTATTGAAATAATAATTATAATGTTCAAATAAAGTTTTATAATTTTGTAAATGAATAAAATAAAATAAATTAAATGCACTTTTATTAGGTATAATTAATGACTAATTAATATGTCATTAAGAGGTATTTAATGCAAGAAAATAATTTTAATAAATAAATTGAAAAAACGAAAATTCAAGAAAAATGCCTTGAACGCTTTTGGTAACTTTCCGATCTCCAGGCATTATAATATATATTGATTTTACAATCATTAATATATACCCGAAAAATATCACATCATATTTTTCAATTATTAATAAAATATATTAAAAATCGTATACGTTGTTTATAATAAGGAAATATTAGTATAATCCGTAAACATGAGTATATTAAATTATATCAAGTTAAAAGTAAAATATTATTAAAAATAATGATTATATAAAAACATAATTATAATATTTAAATAAAATTTATAACATAATACAGAAACCCGTGCATTGCACGGGTTATAAACTAGTTATATTAAAACCAAAACATTTGTTAGTTTGGTTTTCGGTACAGTTATCCTAATTATTAAAAATAAATAATAACATAGTATAATTAATGATAATTAGCTGATTGCCTTTTTCACATTTACTTTTAGTTGAATATATTACCTTTTATAAACTTAAAAACATCAATCGTATTACATTTTCCAATCATTAATATTTCCTTTCTAATTATAACACGTTACCTTTTTAATTTAAAACTAATCTTCCAATCATTAATATATATCTAAAAATATCACACCATATTTTCTAATTATTAATAAAATATATTAAAATCCGTATACGTTGTTCATAATAAGAAAAATTATTATAATCCGTTAACATTAGTATATTAAATTATATTAAATTAAAATAAAATAATTATTAAGAAGAACGATTATATAAAAACATATTTGTAATATTAAATAAAACTAGCTTCGTTACCCGTGCAAGGCACGTGGATATTCTAGCTTTATTGTGAAATTTTGATTTTTATTATTTGTGATCATCAATATTCTTCAATTTGTTGCAATGTTACCTAAATATAGATTAACTTACTCTTTTTTCAAGTGCTCTCGCTTTCTAACAGGTTGTGTCCAAAATATTCTAATATCTATTCAATTAGTCATATAGTTCAATGATTTTAGCTATAAATTTAATTCTTTATACTTAGAACAGGATGTCACAGTTTCGATGCTGGACAATGTGAAGATTAACTAACGTTTTCATAGCATTTGGCTTTGGGGGAATTTTAGAGTTAAATCATAAAAAATTGGAAGGCAAAATGATATTAAATAAAATGTGGAATATTGTGATATTTTGGATTTTAGTATTTCGAATTTGTAGCCGTGAACACCTTTCAATTTGTAGTGGTGTTGCCTAAATATAGCTTAGCAACTCTCTTCTCGAGAGCTTCATTTTCAACATGAATTGTCTAAGATTTATAATATCTATTAAAATAGTCATTTAATTCAATATTTTCAGTTGTGAATTTAAATTCACTTTATTCAGAACTGAGAATTTAAATCTGATTACTCGCTATTAACTTTTAATAGTATATTTTATTACAAATTAGACTAATACACTAAATACTATTATTACTAAAATATATATGTTAATTATTCTTGTTATTCCCAAGCTTAATTCCTAATCGCGAACACAATCGTTTAGTTCCGATTCTCGAGTTTTATAAGTATTTCTATACAATTATTATTCATATATTGGCGTAATTATATAATAATTTACCTAAGAATTTTAATCTAAATATATGCACCAATATAAATTATTAAAAGTTAATGGATATTATTAGTTTGTTGTAATTAATTACGTAATATTAAAGTATATATTAAATAATCATATTGAATATAAGTTTATTAAATGATATAACTTTGCCAGGAATAAAATGTGACATGTTATGGTATATACGGAGTATCTAAGCTCACTACATATCATGAACTATAACATATAAAATATCTTAGAATTTAAAATACCAAATATTCTTCATTCATCATGCGACTTACATAGCATATTTATGACTTACAACACAAGTGATTGGTTAGCCTAGTGGTAAGGTGATGTGCATATGAATGGAAAAACTTAGGTTCGATTCTCCACAACAACTTTTTGGAATAAAACTAAATGGATTAAAATGCAGGGCTGAAATAGTAACTTTGCAAGGAATAAAATGTGACATGTTGTGGTATTATATATTATATATATATAATAATAATAATAATAATAATAGATTTATAACATAATAAAAGAAACTCGTGCATCGCACGGATATTCAAAATTTGTCGGTTCGGATATCATCACGGTAATCCATATTATTAAAACTAGGGAATTATGCCCGCGCTACGCGCGCTCTATAATTTTTTATTTTTATAAAATTATTTTAAATTTTAAATAGTAAAAAAAATGTTATATTAATTTTATTAGTAATAAACATTGATTTTAATTTATAACATGTAAAAATTGTGTATAAACTTATGTTCTTTTGACAATAAATTTGACGATAATTTTAATAGTAAGAAATCATAAAAACATACTCCCTCCGTCCCATTTTGTATGACACTTTTCTTTTTGCACGCATTTCAATGTGCTTGGATGGGGTAATTATAGATAATATTTTTTGTTTTGTATAAAAATATAGATTCTATATTTTTATACAAATCGAAAAAAATTTAAAAATATATTTCACAAGTACCTGGTCCGAGTACATTGAAATGCGTGAAAAAGTCAGAGGATCTTACATTTTGGGACGGAGGGAGTATATAAGTATGAGTTGACATTCCATTGGTCTAAAGCATGAGTTGTGTATATATGTATTTGTGATTTTTGACTATCGGTAATGAAATTTAAATTAAATAATTTTGTAAAAATTGTGAACACAGTTATATTTATTTTAGGGAATTGATAAATAAGATCCAAACTTTACTATTTAATCTCCAATTCTAATTTTTCTTCCATATTTACCCATAACCTTATTGTAGTTCTTCATCCATGTTATGGATAATAATGTAATTTGCATGTATGAATAAATCAATTGGAGCTTAAATAGTAAATTGTGGAGCTTATTTATCAATTCCCTTATTTTATAGGAAAATGATTTATACCAGTAAAATCATGATTTTAATTGTGAATCTCATTTACTAACTATACAAAGGTAAAATGTGAAATATTCATGAAATATTAATTAAAATGTGAAATATTAATTTTGTAGTTCTTATTATTTATTATTAAAATAAATAATAAATAATAAAATTAATGATAATTAGCCGATTGCCTTTTTTAATTAAAAGATGTTTACTTTTGATTGATGATATTACCTTTTATAAATAACTAAAATATCGTATTTTCTAATCAATAATATTTCTTTTCTAATTAAAATACCTTAAATTTTAATTTAAAACATAATCTTGCAATAATTAATATACCAAAAAATATCAACATATCTTCTAATCACTAACAAAATATAATAAAAATGCGTATATAATGAATATTGACCGTTAGATTTTTAGTAAAAAATTAGAACCGTTAGATCTGATGTTTAGATATATAATATATGATTAAATTAATTTTCTAAATTTTCAAGGTTCGAATTCCATCAACAACATATTAATTTTAGAATTTTATAATATAAGTTTTAAATCATGCATATCATTAATTAATTTAAATATAAATTATTAAAATAATGATGATATAAAAATATAATTATAACATAAAATAAAATTTATTACATATCAAAATAAATCTGTGCATCACACATGTTATAAGCTAGTTATATATAAAGTTATACTTTTAAAATTGAAACATTAAAAGTTTTGATTTTTAGTTTTCATTCTTTTACACTAATTAATAAATAATAATAATAATACTATTAATAATAACTAATTAATTGTCTTCTTTAACTAAAATACTTTACCTGTTAATTAAAAAATATTACCTTTATAACACCAAAATATCAGTTGTGATAAATCTTCCAATGATTAACATATTTGTTCTAATTAAAACATGTTACATCTTTACTCAAGATTCTGTTATGAAACATATTTAAATTATTCTATTATAAACCTAAGCTTTGAATCACGTAAACAACATACTTAAATTTAAAAAATTATATTTGTAATTTGAAACCATACATGTTATTAATTAAAATTTTATACAAATAAAATTAAATAGGTATTAAAAAATATTTATATAAAAAAATAATTATAACATAACTTTTATAATAATATATCAAAAAAAAATCCGTACATCGCAATAGTTATAAACTAGTATTACAAATGATAATTTATAGGGAATTTGAATAATTTTTTCTAAATTAATGGGCCAGTTTATAAATATATTCCATCATGTTAATATATTAATTACATGTCTCATTATCAATTTTTAAGTTAAATAGAGACCAGTACACCCTTGTTATATTAATTAAATACTATTATAAATACACTATAATTTTTTAATTTTAACCACTAAAAAGGTTTTTTTATTCTTAAAATGGGGCAATTTTTTAATTTTGACCACTAAAGATTTTTTTTTTTTACTTTGCTTAGAACATGCCTCGACAGGTGCCTTACGCAAATAAATATTAAAATTTATAATTAAACTTTAGATTTTGATGCTCACGAGGGTGTTATCATGATCAAATTAAAATTTATAATTTAAATTTTAGGGCTTGATGTCGTCACATGTTTTATAATGTTAATTTGTTTTAAGTCGATTCTATCTTGGTTACCCTTAGTCATCTTTTTCTCTTTAAATTAATTAAATCATGTTTTTATTAGTCATTATATCTCAAAATAATTTTGATTAAAAAGGATACACGGGTTTTTTTATATTAAAATTTAATGAAAAATTAATTTTAAAATATATTTAAAATTTCAAATAAATATAGGAAATATTTATAAATCAAAATTGAGACAGCTACGATAATTTGAAAACTTAAAGATGACATCGGTGTACATATTTGCAGGCATATAAAATAACTAGTTCATAAAGCCGCGCTTCGCGGCGGCGTTATAATATTTTTTATAAAAATTAATACATTTACGTTATATTAATATTAAATTTTAATAATTAAATATCATTTTCTAATGAATCGATTTCTTGCCAAACACGATTCTTTCGATTGAGCTGCTCTCTCGTTAAAATCAAAATATCAACTTTAACATATATTATAAAGACTTATATAATATTTTTTATCCATATAATCGAACAATAAAAATAAAGAAAAAATTATGACATCAATAACAAATTCTAATAGCTAATACAATCTTTTCTAGTGAGCCGTCTTCCCGTTAAATACGTTTTGAGCCGCTCTTATTTGGAACCGAAATTATAACTAATTATATAAAGAAAGTAAATTCCAAGTTTTATATTCTTTAAATTTTTTAATATTTATAGAGTTTTAAAAATGAAAATACATCTTATATTTTTTGTATATATAGATATTCATGTACTTATTTACAACTTCCGCATGGGAATGTCTTTCTGTTATGTTAACATATAAAAAAATAAATTCGAAGACTTTTCGTTACGGGAATAACATTAAATTTATGGATATATTTTTCTAATGCAAGTATAATTAACTTGTATAAAAAAGATAAAATAAAGGATTTCTAGGAAAAAAGATATATAGTTTTAAAAATCTTGTAAGACGTCTCCACCGTCCTCGTATTCTACTTCTAATAAAACATTTTATTTTATGTATTCCTTATATATTCAAACATCTTTATACGGTCTTCTTTAATGAATCGATTTCTCGTTAAACATGGTTATTACTATTTATCCGCTCCCTCGTTAAGACCAAAAACCTAACTTTTACATATATCACTTGTATGATAATGTTTATCCATAAAAATCAAATTCTAAAAATAAAATAAAATTTATAACATCAAAATGATATTTTAATAGCTAATACAATCTTTTATAGTGACAGTCTTCCCGTTAAACACGTTTCGAGCCACTCTCATTTGGGTCGAAATTCCAAATTCATTACATATTATTTATGATATTTATCTTACACAACAACTTTTTCCTTAAAATTAAAACCTGAAAATAGAGTGAATTCCGATTTATAATTTATCTAGACTTTTTAAAATTTATGGAGTTTTAGAAAATGAAAACACATCTTATTTTCTCTTTATATTATAGATACTCCTATTTTTATTTAGGATTCCTACATGAGAATGTTCTTTTATAATGTTAACACATCAATTCTTTTCTTTTAAAAACGATGACTTTTTTTTATGATAATAGTATTGGATTTATGAATAAATTTTCCTAATAGAAGTATAATTAACTTATATAAAAAATATATAATTGAAGAAGATCGTACTTTCTATAAAATATTTAGTTATATGGATGCTCTATATATTCAAACACCTATTCTACTTCTAATAGAACTTTTACTTATATGTTTTACTATAAATTCGAACTTTTATTCTCTATAAATTCGAACTCCTATTTTACTTCCAATAGAACTTTTAATCTTATGCTTTATAAATACTTTTTCTACTTCCAATAGAAACTTTTATTTATATTGTTTTTCTATAAATTTGAACTCTTATCTCTATAAATTCGAACTCCTATTCTACTTTCAATAGAACTTTTAAGCATATGCTTTATAAATACTTATTCTACTTCCAATAGAACTTCTAATCATATTTCTTCCTATAAATTCAAACTCTTCTCCTCTATAAATTCGAACACCTATTCAACTTCTAATATTTTAAATGATATTTTTATATTTATAAGTGTTTAAAATTCTAAAAAAATTAGAAAAATAGATTGAGACGATCTTAGAGCGCCACCTAAGCTCCCGCGTATCCTCCTTTATATATTGATATATATATATATTGATATATTTTTTCTATAAATTCGAACTCTTATTCCCTATAAATTTGAACTCTTCTACTTCCAATAATAATTATGCTTTATAAATAGAATTTTTAATTTGAACTCTTATCCTACTTCCAATAGAATTTTTAATCATATGCTTTATAAATAATAATTATTCTACTTCCAATAGAAACTTTTAATTATATGTTTTTTCTATAAATTTAAGAAACTTTTAATTATATGTTTTTTCTATAAATTTAAGAAACTTTTATTTATATGTTTTTTTTTATAAATTTAAACTCTTATTCTCTATAAATTCGAACTCCTATTCTACTTTCAATAGAACTTTTAATCATATGCTTTATAAATACTTATTCTACTTCCAATAGAACTTCTAATCATATGTCTTCTTATAAATTCGAACTCTTCTCCTCTATAAATTCGAACACATATTCTATTTCTAATATGTTAAATGATATTTTTATATTTATAAGTGTTTAAAATTATAAAATTCTAGAAAATTAGAAAAATAGATTGAGACGATCTTAGAACGCTACCTAAACTCCCGCGTATCCTCCTTTATATATATATATTGATATTGATGATTGATTTTTAATAACATATGATAACATAGTATTTTTTATCTTTAGCGTATATTTCTCAAGATATATTCAAAATTAAAAAAAGGAAAATCGAATATGTGTGTGCACTGTAACTTTTAAAATTCTAAAAATAGTACGTGTGTACAGTAATTTTTTAAATTGTATCTTGACTTTCAACCTCTATTTAATTTTATTAAACTAAAATACCATAAAAAGCTTCCGTTAGAGACACATTGATCATTTGTTTGTAAATCAATTCAAAACCAAAAACGTCGTCGTCACTCACCCAATAAAGAAGACTTTCTGTATAGGGTTTGAAATAAAACCCCCTATCTTATTTGAATTTTTTTACCGTTTGTATCTCTCCCCCCCTCTCTCTAAACCACGCCCTCTCTCTCTCTCTAAAAATCTCTCCTCGCCGTAAAATTCACCGGCGAATCACAGATCGCCGCCGCACGAGTTCGATCTGAAATGCGCGCTTACTCACTCTCATGCTACTCAATCTCTCGATTCCAGTTTCTTAATCTGGTAAGTTAAATCTCTCTCTCTCTCTGACTCTCTCTCTCTCTTTTTTTTTTTGATGATTAAATGTAACCTGTGAGAGTCGAACTCGTGATCCTTTGGATCAATGCATTGACCCTTACCACTGGGGCAGCTCGGACTCTCTCTCTCTCTCTCTCTCCCTCCCTCCCTCCCTCTCTCTCTCTCTCTCTCTCTCTCTCTCTCTCTCCCTCTCTCCCTCTCTCTACCACTAATTTGCAATTGAATTGAATTTTTTGATTTGTGTATTTATCTGTTAATTAGTTAAATCAGTGTTCTAGTTTGTGAAATTCGTGATGTGTATGAACACTGCTAATTTGTGATTCAATTGTATTTTTGATTTGCTATGTGTTTTTTTATTTGATTAAAGATTAGTGTTTAGTTGTTTAAAGTTGTGAATTTGATTATAACTGAATAACTTTAATGTTCAGAGTATAGTGAGCAAGGAGCTGGGTACTGCTACATCGTACTTAAATTGATAATGGTTTGGGGGAGAACTCTTGAAGATAATTATCGGAGAGCAGAATTTGTGTTTCGATCGATTACTGATGAAAGGTGAAAGAGGAAATAATTCTTGTGAGGGAGTTAGTGATAGTGCTCAGAGAGTTCGGCCTTTACACGGGTATGTGTATTTATTTGCATATCAGTTTCGTGTTTTTGTAGTTGGTTCCTTGGAGTAATTTAGTGCCGTTTGAATCATGGGATTCCGAACCGGTTACTGGGAATGGGAATGTAATCCCGTATTAAAATTTTATTCCCATTAATTGGGTTGAAATCTCTTGATCCAAACGGCCCTTGGTAATATCAGTTTGATTTATACAGTAGGTTAATTTAGCGAAAAAGTTAATTGCTAAATAGTTCAAAGTATCATTTGGCACATACTTTGAATAAAATTATGTGTACTGTGTAAATTGAACTTGTATAACTCTATGACTTTTTTTAGGAGGACTAGTGGTCCTACCAGGCGATCGACAAAGGGACAGTGGACTCCTGAAGAGGTATTTACCGTTTCTTTCATTATCAGAATCCATGCCACACACTTAAAGGTTTTCTGAGTGTAGTACTTCTATCATTTAAAAATAACTTATCCTATGCCAAAGACAGGATGTAATCCTTCTTGGACTTCTTGTATGCTGGGGTGTATAATATATCTGTAAACTATTCATAGTTAATTTGAAAGCACAACAAATTCGTATGATCCTTCCGAGTGGCTTATTACAATGCTAATTATTTTTGGTTAACATCTATAGGGGGCATATAGCTTACATGTTACTCTCTTGGTCCTTCTATTTTATGATGCACAAAGCTTTCTTGCACAATTGGATTTTTTTTTCTTTTATTTGGTATAGGAGTTTTACTTTTAATGATGTTCTACCTATACTTATGTTCTTGATGTGATGGTTATTTCATTTTGACTCAGGATGAGATTTTGCGGCAGGCTGTTCAACGATTTAATGGAAAAAATTGGAAAAAGATAGGTATGTTCTAATTACCTGAACTTGTTTAGTCAACATAAAAAACAAATTACTGGTTTGTATAAACAGTTGATGTTCAGGATTTTTTCTTTGATGAATATTTTCAAAATTATCAAGTAGCGGGTTAAAAGTAGTCTTTGTTTCTAGCATAAAAATATATGAAGTTTGATAGATTTGTTTAACTTTGTACAGAACTGGAATAAATGGCTTCAGAATCACTTCTAGTGAGATACTATAAGTTCTGGCCATAAATAAACAGTGGCTAGTTTTCAAATTTGCCTTAACTATGTGATTTTGTCCTGTTACTTGCTTCTTTGTAAATTTGGATTGAAGTGCTGTCTTAGTTGTGTTACTAACTGATGCTTATTTTTGTTAGTAGACGAAATTACTTGAACTAGACCTGAAATGGTGCAATGTACTTTGTAATATTGTTGTGTCGGAAGTAGGTAACTGTAAAAGCAAGTGTAGCTGCCTGGACTTTGGCCATTGGGTTATTTGTGAACTGATCATACCCAATTTAAGTTTGTATAGTTGAATGATATTCACTTCTAGAAAGAGCATTTTATTTAAGACATGTATTAAGTATCAACTACATGGTAAGTTTAAGTTTCATTTCCTTAGGAGTACAGATTTTGGTCCTAAATTAAAAAAATTTCATTCTGTAGGCAGTACATCTGCCGTTTTTTTTTGCTCATTCAGCCCCGTTCTCCTGTTGGCTATTGTAAGGTTTAATGTTGGCAGACTTGTTAGAACGGAAGCTCCTTAGTTCCAAAAAAAAAAATATATATTTATGATATATGTGACAGTAGATATATGAATTTAAAACTCAGTTCACTTGCGTCTTTTTGCCTACCTAAGGGGCACCGTCATTTCTAGTCATGATTGATTTTTGTCTTCCAATTGCCATACTGCCTTTCTTGCTTTATGTGATCTGCGTTTCGTGCAACTCCTCATTGTTGTGCTACAAATTGCTTCACTTAAGACAACCAAACAAATACCACTGTTTCTTTTTATATTATGCTACACTGTATTGATCAATTACTTTTTGAATTGAGTAGCGGAATGTTTCAAAGAAAGGACAGATGTACAGTGCTTACACAGGTGGCAGAAAGTTTTAAATCCAGAGCTTGTCAAAGGTCCATGGTCTAAAGAGGTAATGCGCGAGCGCGATGTTTATACAGATCAATTTAAATAATTTATTAGTTCGAGCATGTCATAGGTTTTCGGATTACAACTTTGTTATTCATCTCATTATCATGTATGTATCTGTTTAGGAGGATGATATAATAATTCAGTTGGTTGAACAAATTGGGCCAAAAAAGTGGTCTACCATCGCTCAACATCTACCTGGACGTATTGGCAAGCAATGCCGAGAAAGGTAAGATTGTATATGAAACCATAAATCTTATAATTCCTTTTTTTTGGTACTTGATACGAATATTTTGTGGTGTAACTTGTATACTTTTCCAGATTGTTCAGCGTGAGTTTTCAAAATTTCCTGTTGAGCATCAGGCGGTTCATCAATCCTGTAGCTTGCTTCTTAATCGTTATATCAAATTTTCCTTGTTAACTATGTTGCATGAAGATTATAATTTTTTACAACCGCCTTAATGCATAATATTCAAAAAGAAAACTGTAACTTTAACATCCCGAATGTTGCTTCATGGTTCATGTTCAACTGTTAAAAAGAAAGAGTATTTTTTTCCTTTGAAATATTGAAATTGCAAGTGGAGCAGATTTCCTGTTACCACCAACTCAAGGTTCTAACCAGGCACCCTTTAGTGTAGCATAACGAATGTATAGTGCATATCTTCAGGTGGCACAATCATCTAAATCCTTCCATAAACAAGGATGCATGGACCATAGAGGAAGAGATTGCTTTGGTTCGTGCCCATCAAGTTTATGGGAACAAGTGGGCAGAGTTGTCAAAATACTTGCCTGGAAGGTTCGTATTCGTATATATAAACATTACAAGTATTACGAATTGTGTCTAAATGTCCATGGTTATTAGCTTTTCCTACTGTCGTCCATTATCCAGTATTCTTGCTCATGGCCATCACAGTATGATGTTCAAACTTAACAGTGGTTAATTCTAGCATGTTTCTGAGTAGTTTGCGTCTATGGTCAACAGGTCAGACAATGCCATTAAAAATCACTGGAACAGTTCTGTTAAAAAGAAAGCGGACTCATACTTGGCATCAGGTTTACTTGCACAGTTCCATGGCCCTCAATCAGTGTCGTCTTCGTCACGGGTTCAGCAGTACATTGGTGATAACAGTATACAGAGAGATGGGAGAGAAGCCGAGGCAACATCAGAATGTAGTCAAGGTTCTACTGCAATGGCTTGTTCCCAGTATACTGATGACATGTCCAATGCAACTGCAAGAGAGGACTTTCTTGTAAAAGAAGAATCTAGTTACGGTAAAAAGTTAACCTATAGTCCAGTGTCCCGAGAAGCTTCATGTACCATGGCAGAGTTGCCTTGTGAATATAATGGTTCGGGCAATCTGCCTGAACATGTTTATCCACATGACTGGGTAACTTCTCCAGGAAAAAATTGGCAAATCGATCCAAATGGGTTACCGAACATGTCTCTGCACTGTGAGGAGGAATCATTGAGGTTAGTGCACAGCATAGCTGACAGAGAAAACCATGAGGAGGAGGTACCTTTTCCAATGCAAAGTTCCGTGGCTTTATGTACTTCTGCTCCCTTGGGGAACAACATAGCTGGATCTGACAAGGCAGAGCAAATGTTGATGTCTGAAGATCCCTACCAAGAAGCAGGGAGTGAAAGTTCATTTGTACCTGGAAATCTTACCAAATGTATAACAATAACCAATGGAGATGGTTTTACCGAGTCATTACTTCACCACTCATCAGATTATCAGACTCCTGAGGGCACCCATCTAGCTTCAAGCTCATATTATCCATTTACCTCTGTAATGATGGGAAATGATTGCTATCAGCCTTTTCCAATTCCTTCGCAGTTCCCCTATGAAAATTGTGGAAATATTTATGGAAGCGATCCAAATCAATTCAATGGCACCTCACTTGGGAATCAAGAAGAGGAGCTACTTAGAATAATAAATGATGGCTTTATATACACCGATGACACCGTCGCTTCTCATTCAAATGAAAGGATAGACAGTGTAGGACAGCAAAGTCATTCAGATACCAAAAAACATTGTTCAATTTTGGCCCCAGAAGATACTTTTGGTTCAACTGAACCAAACAATACTATAAGTTTCCCTTCAAAGAGTGAAAACCCAGTTGAACCAGCTGAGCAACAGGATGCTGGAGGTTTGTTCTCTGAGCCGTCTCGTTCAAATAATACTATCAGTTTTCCTTCACAGAGTAAAAATCCAGTTGAACCAGCTGAGCAACAGGATGCTGGAGGTTTATTCTATGAGCCACCTCGTTCAAATAATACTATCAGTTTCCCTTCACAGAGTGAAAACCCAGTTGAACCAGCTGAGCAACAGGATGCTGGAGGTTTATTCTGTGAGCCTCCTCGTTTTCCAATTTTGGATCTAAACCCAGTTGAACCAGCTGAGCAACAGGATGCTGGAGGTTTATTCTATGAGCCTCCTCGTTTTCCAAGTTTGGATATTCCTTTTCTAAGCTGCGATCTAATCCAAATTGGTAGTGATATGCAGCAGGAGTATAGCCCCCTTGGTATACGCCAGCTAATGACATCTTCTATGGAATCCTTTACCCCATTTAGAATGTGGGACTCACCCTCTCGGGATGACAGTCCAGACGCTGTGCTAAAAAGTGCTGCCAAGAGTTTCACATGTACACCGTCCATATTAAAGAAGCGACACCGGGACTTGGTTTCACCTTTGTCCGAAAAAAGATGTGAAAAGAAGATTGAGAGAAGCTTCTCTAACTTGGCTAGAGATTTCTCTCGTTTGGAGGTCATGTCTAATGAAATTGGTAAACATGAAGCAACTCCAACATCACTACCAACAAATCCGATGAGATGCTCTACCGCTTTGGATGAAGATAAAGAAAATTTAAATCATGCCTCTGACATTGGGGAAAAGGAGGGAAAAGATTGCACTGCATCATTAGATAACAGAATTTTAGCTCAAGAGATTGATAGCAGCATCCGATGTGACAAAAATAAAGATGGGAACATTAGTTGTAATGCTAAAACTGAGAGTAGAACTGCTGGTGCTGCACAAACAGTGAGTACTTTTTCTTTTGATCTCTTGATCTACTTTCCCAATAATTTTTCTCACAGAAGACTATGTGCTTCTGGTTACAGTTATTTCTTATGTTACATAAGGAAAGTAGATACCTTAAAAAAATTATGCCAGTTATCACTCTTACTCTACAAGAAACTGTTTAAAGAAATATATCATAATTATTAGTCTTGCTGTGCTAGTGCTATTTTTTTGCTGGTCATGCGTTCAGAAAGCACAATACTGCTTATTTTGTATATATATTGCTTCAAATTGGAGTGAATACTCTGAATTTGAGTTGCATGATGTTCAAGAATTTAATGATTGTCATGGGAAGTACAAAGTTGTATGTAACTAATAGTTAAAGTTCTCATCTTTATCATATGTCAGGTGCAGCAGCCTTCTGGTGATCTTGAAGAGAAGATGCATGATATGTCGTTCATCTCGCCTGATCATTTTGGAGTCAAATCAAACGGAGTCCCAAGCTCAAGTGCCAGAACTCTTGGAAGTCAGTATACCAGAAGGTTAGAAGCTGCATCAAGTCAAGTTGCTGTTTCAGAATCATCTGAGCGCCCGTTGATATCACTCTTAAGCCCTGATTTTTCTGGCAGAAATAAGAGTGGAAGCCATCTTGTTGCAACTACATCCATACAGCGTCCATCATCAGCTCCTTTAGAGATTACAATTGCCAGTTCTGGGAAATTTGACGGTGCTGAAAACTTTAGCATGTAAGAAATATTATGGCTTTTCCCGATCTTGTGATTTCTTTTATGTATTATGCGAGATATAGATTGAAATTATACATTACTCATTTCAGTTTCATGATAAGATGCACATAAACTTTATTTACGCTTTGCTATGACCTTCCTCAAGTATTGTTACCACCTTCTTTTTCATAATTTCTCGTGCTTGTTGCTCTTTTTGTACCATAGGATGGGTGAAACACCTTTCAAGAGAAGCATTGATTCTCCTTCGGCATGGAAATCCCCCTGGTTTATGAATTCGTTTGTTCCAGGTCCGAGAATTGATACAGACATAACAATTGAGGTATCTGCGTTTTTGTAGTTTCTAGATTTTCTTTAATTTTTTTTTATTATATTGTGTTTTCCCCCTCCCGGGCTCCCCCATTTTCTTACCTTGTGTAATCATGGTCCAACTTCTTGCAGGACATTGGTTTCTTTACGAGTCCAGGGGCAAGGAGCTATGATGCCATTGGACTAATGAAACAATTAAGTGAACACACCGCAGCTACATTTGCTGATGCACAAGAGGTATTAGGAGACGAAACTCCCAATTCGTTATTAAAGAAAAGATGCTCCGACAAAGAAAAAGTGGATTCAACTTCAACTGTTTTGGTATAACAAGTTTGCATAACTTCTACCTTTCTACTATATAATTAGTCCAAATTACCATGTACATATTTATTTTACACCACAAGCATATAAGAACTATGGAATCCTTTATATTTTTTTTCAGACGGAGGGGCGGATGTTGGATTTCAGTGAATGTGATGCAACCCCTTGTAAAGGATCAGAAAGTGGAAGAATTTCGACACCGATGAGTTTTTCAAGTCCCTCTTCCTACCTCTTAAAAGGTTGCAGGTAGCTGGTTCTCCAGGCTCGGCTGGGCATTCTGCTGTAGTGATATTAAAATTTTATATAGAAATATGTATATGTACATGTTGCATACTTCCGGTTTTGAGTTTTTACTTTTTTGTCAGACTAATGACAGTGTATGGATTTAAGCTCTACAATTATGTAATTATAGATGAAAATTTGTTTGTAATATATTTTATGACACTGTTTCTTCATCCTTTTGTTACATTGCAACGATCAACAGATCGACCCTTTTGTAGTTGCAACATGAGAGTGTGACAACATGAGAGTGTGACAGTGAAGTCCCTGGACCTCTTTGTACAAATAACATAAAAGAGTTCAAGACTTCAAGTTCTACAATTATGTAATTATAAATGAAAATTTGTTATATTCTTTCACAACGTGTTTCTTCATCTTTTGGTTACATTGCAATGATTATCAGAACGGCCCTTTTAAATTTGCAACATGAATTCCTGGGACTTTACCAAATAGTGCTTCTAGTGTTTTAGAATTCAAGTGCTCTTTCTGCCAAAATGTTTATTAATAAAAATAAAAAACGTGTTAGTAGGAATATATTTCTAAGAAATTTCAGGCATACTTTAATGGATGGGAAATCAAAATTACACAAGTTCCCCGAGTCTCTTAGACATTGCTTTAAAATAATTGGAAGCAAATGTCAATCTTTAATTTCACTGTTTTCGTACTTACAAAATCTAATCGTAAGAAGTAAACAATACATTCAAAACATTTCTAGCAATTGCAAAGGTAGATGTTAAAAAAATCTACTGTCAAAAGAGGACCAATGGAGTATGGTTCTCCACATTAGCTCCAAAATTGATTTACTTCTATACCTTCCGTCTCAAAATACACATGTCCCTTTAATTTTTTACACATATTTTAAGATACATAAAAATAATAATTTTGCATATTATCTTTTAATTTTTTTTGTGTAAATTAAAATGACATGTATTTTAAGACGGGGAAGTATTATTTACGTTGTGTGCGCACTAAAATAAACGGCTTTTGTTGTTTTTGTATCTACCATACAAGTCAAATATAAACATCTTGCTTCAAAAACTAACCAGTATTATCATTAGTTATGTATGGTAAAACTTAAAAGTAATTCAGAAACTATCATGCAAACTAATTAATAAGATTAAGATAGTACAAACTTTATCCACTGTAGTGGAAACACTAGGCTTTTCAGTCCCGATCCTAAAGGTAATGGTTAAAATGCATCTACTATTTACAGATTTAGTTAATCTTACTACAACAGATGCCATCATCTTCTCTTGTTTTTCCAAGCATATAGATCACTACTTGCGTTTATCAAAATACCGGAATTCTTCTCTTCGTGTTGCCAACACCACCAAAAGGTTCATGCTTCCTCTATTCCGCAAGCTGTTAGGTTGGACGCGATTTGAAGCTGAGGTTTCAGAAAACTGAAAGTGAAAGCTCAAAAGGTCGGTAAAGGTCACACTCTTTGCCTACTAGAATTGCTACGCATAGGATGCTGCACTTCTAGATAGTCATTAGGATCATCTTCATCATCAGATGATAGGTAAGATGTACCCATCCATGCCTTGAAACCTTCATTTAGGCGCCTCTCTACCTCTGGTGTCACTTCCACCGGGTTTGCTTCCAGCATTTCAAGTCCCATGTTCCGACCAGCATAGTCACTCTCATCAAGAACAGCTGCTGCTTTTCTTCTTAAAAGGTATGATGTAACCCCATATAGAATGACCAGCGCCCAAGATGCAGTTTCGTAGCACCAGAACAATGGCACTGAACAGCTGCTACCTAGAGTGAGAAGTGTAGAACCCAAAAAAAGAGCAAGGAGACCAAAGACTATGGCAAAGACCGCATTCAAAATGGAAAGACAGCGGACACCACCTGAAAATATATAAAAAGAATAAAGAATTATATATATTGTCAGAAGTTTCTTAATGAACAATCCCATTAGAAACTAATTTTCTCAATTTCTAAAAGACATCAATAAGTCATATGCGAAGATTTTTCCCTTTCCCACTCCTCTAGGCGGGATTGTCATTATCAAATCAAGGCTTGAATCAACTGTCATAGAAAACACTGACACAAAATAAATCTGGGTCTTCAGCCTGTTGGCAAGGCAGAAGCCACCATCAACTCATGTACTGAACCCACATGGACCACGGGACTCACTCGAGCAAGGGATATATAAGCATTCAATGATACTCAGACCAAAATCTTATGCATAAAACACAAGCAGCATCATGACAACTGACAAGGTCTCAGAGAAAATTACATATAAACTACTACTACATCCTACTGTAATATACCACAATATCATCAGCTACTTAAAAGAAAAGATAATTAGAGGCATGCAATAACAACATGCTTATTGGTTGGATATATACAAAACCCTTGCTGATAAGTGAAAACACTAGCTGGATCACATTAAGCCCCTGTAACGTACTATATTGGCAGAAATACAGAGCGTGGAATTGGGATGTCATATAATCCTAACTAGGCATGAGCTTATACAAAGTAAGAAAAAAAAACAGATGCATACCCCTCTTTGAAGCACAATAGTTATTCTCAACCACCTTCAAGCATCCATGTCTTGTGGGAGCAGTGTATGCTACAGCCATACCTGCAGAAATAATGTATAAGTAAAAACTAGTCCTGATGATTAGAAAAAAGTGAGATAAAAAAAAAAAATGCATCGACCAAAACACCACATTAAACATCTATCCAGGAAATTTAATGTTACCGAAACTTCACTTTTAATCTCTCAACATACTAATACAGTTTGAGCCTAAGATATGGCACATTTGCACATTACAAACTCTCACATATGAGAGGCCAAATGTTGCTGCAATTTACTTGTACCTAAAAAATGCTTGCAGAATTATGAGAAAAGTAGAAAAGTGTCAAACTACGGCAATAGCACATTTCTCAAACTCATCTTCTTTCAACTGTTGGGATATGTTTTGCGAAAAGACAAACTTGCACACCCAGTACGTAGGGACGATAAAGAGTTCATGTAAATGCAATTGTAGCTCAAGTAACTTGAGAAATAGATAATCCAGCAAAGCATGGCTAAAAGATAATTCCTCTAAAGGATCATATTGTTTTATACGCTAAATTCTTTTCTAAGCGCAATCCAAACCAGCTAGGAACAAAGGATAAAGGAAATAACTTCAGTCAGTCATAAATGCTTTTACTTATATACATAAGACTGAACTATCTAAAATCTCCACATATATTTACAATATCCTTTCAATCGAACCACTGAAATACAAAATTACAGACCAATGACACATTTTTCACAAGTCATATCATAAATAACACCATCATTAAAGATTTCACATTTAACAAGACGGTAGATTACCTTAACTTTAATATTTGGAGTTATATATACAATCCGACGTTAATTTGTGTTTTCAATTCTATTCTTGCAAAACTAATGTCTGTTTAAAAAAATTAACAATAAGCAATCATGCGTTAAGAAAGTTTTGGCAGTGGGCACGATAATGGAAATGCTATCTTTTATATATGGTTCATTTTCGTGCAAAAAAAATAAAAAATCTTCAAAAACATCATGTCTTCGTAGCAATGCATAAATAAACCCCATAGAAAAACACGCCACCAAAACCTCCAAACTAAACAATTCAATGTATACATGTGTGTGTACTGTCTACACAGATTAGTTGAGTACTACATAGCAATAGTGCATAATTCGCTAAACTTTTGTCTTTCCGACATAACTTAGTTCTACCAAATCACGTAATCTATTATAAAAAAAGAAATGCAACGCAACCACAAAATTCAAATATATTGAAAATCACATAGCACATTTCTAACCTGCAACAAAATAACAACAAACCAACATTTCAACTAAAACACACAATCAACTACACAACTCTAACAATTATCACAATTCACATTAATTATCATAAAGATCCCAAATTAAATCAATCACCGTAACTAAAATTCCAACTTAGGAAAACATATCGAAAATCACATATAGCACATTTCTAACCTGCAACTAAATAAGCAACCGAAACAAAAAACAGCAAACACGATGGAACAAACACAACCATCCAATAATAATCCACCGTTTGCTGATCCGTTAAATAAAACGCTCCCGGAAACACATCGAAATCACCACTCTCACTCCCACCACTCACATTAATCGACAAGGGTTGAATTCTCAAATCCCTACAAAAGGGTCTCTTACCACCATCACCAGGAAACACAATCTTCACACTAATCGAGGTAGACACACCAATTACAAGTACAATACACAAAAACAACGAAATTAACACTGGTCTTTGTAATTGAATCAGAGCTTTGTCTTCTTCTCGGAGATTATCGTACTCGTGTTTTGGCATGAATGCTTGACGAAGTGCGTTGCTGAGTAAGGCCATGGAATTGGGTTTGTGTGTATTGTGTGTGTATAGGTTTGATTTGGGGAATTAGGGTTTGGAAATGAGTGAGATTTATGAATTTGAGAAATATAGGACTTAAGAAAGAAAGAATAACAACACTATAGCATGAAATTAGGGCCGACAATTTTGGACCCGCGATCCGAACCCGATCCGAATCTAACCCGCATGGGTTGGTTTCGGGTTTATATTTTTCGTGTTCGGGTCGGTTTCGGGTTTATCCTAACTTGACCCGAAACCGACCCAAATATATATATATAATTATTTTTAATATATAAATTATTTATATTATTTATAATATATATATTATTATTATAATATATTTTTAATTAATATATATTATTTTAAATATATATTATTTTTAATATATATATTATTTTTAATAAATATTATTTTTAATAAATATTATTTTTAATATATATATTATTTTTTAAATTTTAAAAAATTAAATTTCGGGTCAGGTTACCCGAAACCGACCCGAAACCCATTCGTGTCGAGTTCGAGTTGAGCACCTGTACCCATTAAATTTTCGGGTCGGGTTCGGGTTGGGTCAAAAATGCGACCCGAGTCTACTGACCCGACCCGAACCCGACCCGCAACCCGAAATTGCCAGCCCTACATGAAATACGTAAAAAAAATACAAAACAATTCAAAAAAAATAAACTTTATTAAAAAAAAATATTGAAATAATACACAAACATTTTTGTTTGTTAAATATAGGATAACTAGCATAATAACCCGTGCGAGGCACGGGTCATCTTCTAGCAATTGATATAAATTCTGTGTAGTTTTATGATTTAAGGATATTTTTGAATACAATGGCACCTTTTATGTCCATACATATTATAATATCACTATTTTAATTTATGTATTATTTTATTTATGTATAGATCATATGAGCACTAAAAAGGGGATGTTTTGTAGAATATAAATATATTGTATAGGTTATAACACAGTTTCTTTTATAACAATGATAAAAGGACATATCATTAATGTGCATAATAATCTTCATACAATATTTTCCAGATAAAATTAGTACGCTCCTTAATATTTATTTCTTTAAATATCTCATCAAGATATAAGTCACTCTATTTCCTTCTCTTTGAGTAAACTTCTTAATTAACTTATTTTCTTCGATAACATTGTCAACACGGCAAGATCTTCACTTATAGTATTCAGATTTTTAATAATCTAAAAAGAGTCACCTTTCAAAACAACATTTGTTAAATTCAAAAATCTAACAAATTGGAGGATTACAACAATTGCCATAACTTCACAATTTTTTGAAAATATTATCTCTTTAATTTCATTGAAAAATTACCAATGAACTCACCTCAAAGTTTTTTTTCTTTCAGAAAGCAGGCTTCATCACAGTTAATTTTGTATGAAAAAGATAGAAGTAATCACCTGATTTGATTCAAAAATAAGTTTAAAATAATACATTTCTTATTCTAAACCTCAAAATATTGCTTTAAAAGAGCTATACCACAATATCCCTAGATTAGAGATTTTTTTTAACGATTTTGATAATCTTTCTATCGTTAAAATAGTAAGAATAGCAGTCATAATCAAAGTATTAAAAAAATTAGAATCACTCTATCGTTTTTTTTTTTGATAAGCCAAGATTTGTATTAGAATTGGAAAAATACAAATCATGTTACCTCTCAACTATGTTGAGAATTGGTAACCTTGAGACAACTAACTCTTGAATAATAACTACTCCACTGAATAGTTAATCATCATAAGACCTGCTAAGTAATTATCTGAATGGTTTCTCTTATTTGAATCGAGGCTCTTTCTTGTAATAAGTTTCCTGCTATGTTCCAGTCATCCAACCTGAGAGGACTTTGAGTTTACTTAGGCCCATCTTGGCTAGCCCATCTGCTTCTGAATTTAACTCCCTTGATATATGGATGAAGTTGCTGTTCGCTATAATATTTGCATCAAGTTGATTTCCTCCCGAGTGGTTTGAGTTGCCTCCTTTGATTCTGTTGATTGTGTGTATTAACTCTGTCGAGTCCGAGAAGAAGGAAAAATGTGTATCTTTATACTTGCTTGCCTTGATGTTATATATTAGCAATAACAATGCTTCCCACTCCATGTTAAAAGCAGATTCCTGCATTGAAGGTCCTGAAAGAATGAAAATAACTTTGTGTTGGTTGTTCAGAATGAAGCCTCCCACCCCTGCTTTAATGTCAGAGTTTTTAGATCTTGTCCATGCTCCATCCGTAAAACAAAGTAGCTCTGTCACAGACAAGGCTGATTGGATGAGCTCGGATTTTACCCATTTAGTGTGCAGTCTTAATATTTGCATGGGATAGTAATTCCATATGTTTTCTTGGCTTGGTGGTACTATTTTTGCAGCCTTCCCCCATGTGTACGCTCTGTGCTTGATAAGAAACTCAAGATTTGAATGAGATATCCTCTCATTGTTGAAGATATATTCATTGCGTGCTAACCATAGTGACCATAATAGTGATGCTAAGCACAAAAACACCCCCGTCTTTGATTTGTTATTTTTGATCTCTTTTAGGACAGAGAGCAGATTGAATGGCTGTTGTATATTAATGCTGATATCCATCCATTTGAAGAAGAAAGTCCATGCCTTTTGAGCCTTTGGACAAGACCAAAGCAAGTGATTTATGTCTTCCACCATACCATTACACCACTTGCATTCCGTACTCAAATTAATACCTCTGTCCTTCAAAAAACCTGAAGTTGGCAATATTACGTGTGCACACTGCCATAGGAAGAACTTGACCTTTGGTGGCACCTTTGAACTCCATAAAGATTGCCACGTACCTTCTGTTGTTGAAGTTGTGGTGCTAATGAGGTCATAAACCTTCCTTTAAAATAATAAGATTGTAGCTATAATAAAAAATATTCAAAAATTTGCATGTTTCACATACAAAATCAAAGGAGCGGACATAGTTTATAAATAGTTTAATCAAACCACTCATTTGCCAAATTTTATGCAAAAAATTTAGATAATATAACAAAATTAGACAAATTCGCAAAATGTGTACAAAGTTTTGTTACATGTATTAAATATCTAACTAATTCAAATAAAGTATAATAAAGAAGATACTATTATATAAAGATATAAAACATATTTCAATTAACATTATACGTAATAAACATTTATTTAAGTAAAAAAAGATTAATGTACATCACACATGATACCGTTATCAAAATTTGAAATTAAAAATCTGTAAAATGGGTTGTATAGATAATCATATATGATATTATTTTTTTTGAAACTATATATGATATTAATTTTTGATAATAAAATACACATATTAGTTATATTTTGAAATTCTCGGTACCACAAGAAATTATCTACGCAATGATGAAAGAGATTGAGGTGATGTATAATCAATATGCGAAAAAATTACATATTCTAAGATTTTTTTATCTTTTTTGGCATATAATTTGAAAAGACTCAAAATGTATAATGTAATTGTTCGATCCTAATATTTTGTCTACTTGGATATTATGCAAAATCCCATATTCTAATATATCGACCTTTATTAAATTGGCTTTGGATTTTAATCCAACCTTATTTTTAATCCAAAACTTAAATTGATAGCAAAAATAGGAAAAGGGTGAGACCAGAGGGTTAACTAATATGTTTTTTTAGTTCAAACTCAAAAACATATTTAGCTCAATGGTTATAAGGATGAGTTTCTTTGAAGAGGACATGAGTTCAATTCCCCACATGAACATAATTTGCTTAAATTTTTTGTTTGAATAAGAGAGTAGTGGCAACTTCATGTAATTTTCTAATATTTAAGGGCAAAATTGTACTTTCACAGGGGGTTTATTGGCTCAAAATGCCCCTAAAATAACCCTATGTTCTCCTATTATATATAGAACTAGCATAATAACCCGTGCGAGGCACGGGCCATCCTCTAGCAATTGTTATAAATTCTATATAGTTTTACGATTTAAGGATATTTTTGAATATAATTGCACCTTTTATGTTCATATATATTATAATATCTGTATTTTAATTTATGCATTATTTTATTTATGTATAGATCATATGAGCACTAAAAATAGGATGTTTTGTAGCTTATAAATATATTGTATAGCTTATAACACAATTTCTTTTAGAACAATGATAAAAAGAAATATCATCGATGTGAATAATACTCGTCATACAATACTTTCCAGATAAAATTAGTACGCTTCTTAATATTTATTTCTTTAAATATCTCATCAAGATATAAGTCGCATAGAATTATATTCCGAAATTACGAGAGGGTTGATTCCCAACAATAACATAATTTCAAATATTTTTTGCATAAATATTAAAGGGATGGTGCTTTTGTAATTTTTAAACATATGGGGATATTATCGTAAGTTCACAACCATTAAAATGACACTTTTTTGCACTTGTGCTGTGGTTTAATATATAGTAATAGATAGATCGTGTACCATATTATGAAATCTAAAATATAATATTTTTAAAATAATGTGAATCACCATTATTTTTACTCAAAAATTAAAATAATAGTAAAAGTAAGATAATGGAGAGATCGGGTTTATGTAAAATATTTTTTTAACTCAAAACTAAAAAGTCAATGTAGCACAGTGGTCGGTAGGATAACTTGTGTAAAGGAGGTTCTAGGTTCGATTCACCACAAAAACTCATTTTTTTTCATTTAAATAAAAGAGTGGCATTTCATGTAATTTTAAAACTTGTAAGGGTATAACTGTAATTTCACAAGGCAATTATTGGCTCAAATTATGTCCTTGTTGCTCTATTATATATACCATTATTTTTACTCAAAAATTAAAATAATAGTAAAAATAAGATAATGGAGAGGTCGGGTTTATGTAAAAGGTGTTTTAACTCAAAACTAAAAAGTCAATGTAGCACCGTGGTTGGTAGGATAACTTGTGTAGAGGAGGTTCTAGGTTCGATTCATCACAAAACTCATTTTTTTTCGTATTTATGTAATTTTATAACTTGTAAGGGTATAATTGTAATTTCACAAGGGGTTTATTGGCTCAAATTATGTCCTTGTTGCTCTATTATATATAGAAAGAGAAGAGATGGATGGATATCTAAAAAAACAAAAAATTATATGGGTTTTTTCATAAAATACTTAAGCCCATTAACTCTTTTACAAATATACCTCTTTTAAAAATATATTTTTTAATCAAAAATAAATTTTTTTAAAATACCAACTTTTATAAAAGATTATCGTTTTATCTATGCTATGCATTGAAAACACAATTTTTTTTATAATGACAGAAACATATATAAATATAAAAAGTATTTTATTTTATTAATTCTTTTAAATATAATTTTACGACATTTTATGTTACTGTTACACAATTTCTGTTCAATATAGCATGTCTTGAGGATCGGGAAACAATAAAAACATAAGTGTTAATTGAAAAAGAAAGGTTAGTACACAATTTTTTTGTAAAATGCAGATAAAACATGAAGTAATTAATTAATGATCATGCTATATTGCTAATTGGATCTTTTATGGTGTTGAATGAGTTAATTCCTTTGAAAACTACTTAATGATCATGTTACGTTATACATAAATTACATTTAATTACAATAAAACTGATTGAGTGATTGATAAAGTAAATCAACAGGCATAAGTTTGGAAGCACGGGCGGAACCAGAGGGTAGCCAATCCCAACTCAAGCCCCGGTTGAATCGAAAATTTTAGTAGTAGAGATTTTTTTCAAATACCAAATTTTATTTAAAAATTAGTAGAATTTTTTTATTAAGTCCCGGTTAACATGAAAATTTTAATGATATTTTATTTAAGTCTCGATTGTTCAAAATTCTGGTTCCGTCATTGTTTGGAAGCATTTAGACCAATGTCAAATGAATATTCCCATATAAAGTCAAGAAAAATTAAAATTTCACCGTATTGAAGTAGCTCGTTGCCAGTGACCTTAATACATTGTTAATTGATCAATTCTTTTACGTACATATATAACTTCTTAGCTTAGCTCAAGTTATCTGTAAAACCTTCAAGATCTTATAAAACGTACATGTAGTTAATTAATTTTCTGTCACAATATGTGAAATATCAACATAGACATGACCTGCAAACTCATAGAGATGTTTGCTTTCTCACTAATGGATATAAAAAGATTAAAATATAGATTTCAATTAAATAAAAAAGTTATATATATTATTCAGTTTTCTTTAAGGGATTCATGTGCCTGAGGATGACCTCAGGCAGAACCCTGAGGTTAAAAGCTTTCCAATACAATTTTAAGGGTATTTAGGTAAATTTACTGATAAAAAAATTGATATTACAAAAATGTCCCTGCGGGACCACTTATTCTATAGGTTATTTGTCTTATAACCTCAGGAGAACTACCTGAGGACATCCTCAGACCCATTTTTCTCTTTCTTTAAACTATTTCTAAACAAAATTGTGCTTGATTTTTGAAATCGGAAAAATAACATAAATATTGGTAATGATACAGGTCAAATGGTCAAACTTGTTATATATTTTTTGTCTTTTCGAATGCAACTACAAAAATAAAAGTTTTAGTAAAATCATAAATTACTTTATAAAGAATACATATCCTATTAGTGACACATCCTTCTTCTCGTATATACTGGTGACTTGTCCATAAAGTAAAATAAAATAGAAAATTTATTTTACAAAAATTAAAAATAAAATTTACTTGCTTAGCAAAAAAAAATTTACCTTAATAAACATTAACTATGACATGAAATTCGTTACATTTAAGATACACCAATTATTATGTAACGGAACTCAATACAAATAGTAAAATCAGATAAATGTAAGGGAAATAAGGTAGTCAACTTAACTAATATATCATTTTTAGAAAAACATAGCAAATAAAATTGTATAATCATGAAATTCCTCTTCCTCCCACTAATACACAATTTTTAGAAAAATCTAGTAACTAAAATTGTATGATGAAATTCCTTCTCCCTCTACCCCCTCTATCCTTCTCTACCTTTCTATTAGGGGTGAGCAAAAAACCGAAACCGAACCGAAAAAACCGAAATCGAAACCAAACCAAACCGGCGGTTGCGGTTTCTGATTTTTAAAAATCGAGACTTTCGATTTCGGTTCCGGTTAAAGGTTAAAACCGAACCGGCTAAAACCGAACCGAACCGATTATTAAAATAAATAAATATATAATTTTATTAATTTATATAATTTATATGTATTCTTAAAATTAATAAATATATTATATCTTGAATTATAATTAAACTTAAAAACGATGTCGAATGAGTAAAGGGAAGATGTCGGAGGTGGATATATGTAATAAAATTCTTTATATTAAATTTTTAATTATATATTGAAATACAGATTTTTCGTATTAATATAAAAATTCATTTCTTAAAGTGAAAATGTTAATGACTCTAAACACTTTATTAAGAGTGCAGTTGAAATAAAATACTGCCATGTAACATTGTTTCCATATCCTTATCCAAGGTACAACTTGAATCCACAATCATTTTTATGTTTAATCTGCACAATTTTAGCAGTAGAACTGAGGACCATTTCATGTATCACGTGAGCTTGATTTGATACTTTTACTACTCATATTTAAGAGCAGATTCATGTGTGTTTGTGGAAGGAAGTATATTTTATATTCTACTTGAAGAGCCAGTTTTACTATCCCTTACAACAAGAAAGTCGAGAACCTTATAATTTATAAATTTAAAATCTGGTAATATATTAATGATTTTTTCGTTCGGTTTTACAACCGAAACCGAATCGTTAAAAACCGAACCGAGCTTTTTAAAACCGAAACCGACGGTTCGGTTACGGTTACGGTTTTCAATTTTTAAAACCGAACACATGCGATTTCGGGTTCGATTTCGAGTAAAACCAGCCCGAACCGAACCGAACCGTGTTCTCCCCTACTTTCTATATGTGAAGATTATACTTTTCGGGAAGCTAGTAAATTTATGTGGATTATATATATATATATATATATATATATATATATATATATATATATATATATTACTCAAAACCAAGATTATATTATTGTCCACATGCTCAAAATATGATCTTTACAATTTATATGTTAACATTCGTCTCCTTGTAAATATAAAATATTTGATTAATGAAATCATAAATAAAATTATATTTCATTGAAATAATAAAATGTGATTATATTTTGGAAAATATTATAATTGCATCATATATAATCTTTAGATTTATAAAAATTTAAATATGTGAGTAAATTAGAGATGAATTAAGCAATTTAAATATATAATTGAATTTGAGTTTAAAATGACATCTTTTTAAAATTTAGGATTTTAAAATATATATTATGATTGAGTTATAACAAATACAAAAAATAACATAAGATGGATTGAAAAATAAGATCTTAGATATTATATAAATGAATAGGTCATTGATATTCGTATAATCATATGATTAAAACTTTTGGATTTTAAGTTGAATCTAATTTTAGAAAACTTAGATATTGAGTATGAAATAGTAGGTCAAAAATAGAGAGTTGAGTTTAAAATGGTATATTAATATGTTTAAATATTTATGTATGAAAAAGAAGAACGACACAATTACATGAATAACTTTTACGTAAAATAAATAGATTATGTTATGACTAGACTCATAGTCTTACATACATGACTATTTTTAAAAAATATATTTTTATGATGTTAACATCGCATGAGTTTACGTACGTCCATGTTATACGCGAGCAATAATGCTAAAATGATCATTTATATTACATTCAGTTGTTCAAATTAACAAAGTTCAAATCACGTCATTGAAATCTATATTAATATATACCAATTAACAATAATAATATTATTATTATTATCGTATAGATATTTATCCAAATTTTAGGAAACCTAATCAAAATTTAAAATATTTGGTTCATGACAATGCGCGCAATATTATAAAATTGCTATCCAAATATAAAATAAAATAAAAAATATTATCTCTTATCATATTTCTAATTACAAATTCCTGTCAAAAAATTACAAAACTATTACAATATTATACATTTTAATGTAAAAAAATATTTCAATAACTATACGAACCCATGTCTCATACAAATTTTTACGCTAATATCTAACTTAACAATAGTTGGGTGCTTTTATACTATATTATTATAATAAAGTTGTCGGTGTGGTATTTGTTACACAATAACAATAATTAGAATCCCGTTTGGGAAATCTTAATTTTCAGAAATAAGTTAATTATTCTGGAAAAAACTACATAAATATGTATTTTTTTCTAAAATAAGTAACTTATATTTATTTATTTTTTTGAAAAGCAAAATCATTCATTCATAATATTAAGGCCCAAGGCCGAGAATCCAAATATTCAGACAAACAAGATAATACATTGCAACCGAACAAACTCGATATTGCAGGCCCATGATAAGAATTGATAAACTAAATGATAAAACTAAGTCCAAAATAAATACCAGCCTAAGCCCAACCAAAGTACCAATAACAGAGAATAGCCCAAATAGAGAAGAAAAACAGAAACGCTTGAGTTACCATGCATCCATACCAACGAAGACATTGCCAGCATGCAGAGGTTCTTCTTCCTGAGCTACCATAATCTCAAGTGCTGGGTTGTCTACTTCGTCTTCCATTGCTTCGACATTAACTTCCTCCTCCAACACCCATTCGTACTGAGGACCGAACAAGCCTAAACCCATGTCCTGATTCCAAATTTCCATGACTCTGCCAAAAGGATGCTTTATAATCACCATTTGCTTCCATTGAAAAGCTCCATGTTGTGCCAAATAAGTTGCCAATTCATTGTCTACAGGATCATCTAAACGAATTCATAAAGAGAAATTCTTGTCCCTCCTCCTCGTGTTAAGTTGCCTGAGTATAAAGTCATCATCTGGATGCCCCCCAGCTTGTAGAGAATCCTTCCATTGCTAGTAAGCATTGACATGATCTGATTCCAAGGTTACTTTCTGATAATTTCTTGGAAAAGCAAGTTTCAATCCTTCCATAAAAGCGAAGAACTCATTACTTCTTCTTCTCTTTTTTCCCAACGATCCTGCCAACATACTCAGGATGTTGCCCTTGTGATCTCGGGCCACAACACCAATACCACTAATGTTTCCACTAGGAAGCCTTTGATCACTGAAATTTCCATGCACATTAATTTTTACGAAGCCACGCCTTAGGAGCTCCTGATAAGTGGATTTATATCCACTTGGAGCGCTTCATATCGGCTTAAATTGATTGTTTTGGACTCAAGTTTGTGTAGTTTTGATGTGTTTTGCTTAGTTGTGCAGATTTACGAGAATGTTGATTAAGGTTGATGCTTCTATCGTTTTTGGAGATTAAATTGATTAAAATTCGGATTTTCCGGGAAGGCTGCGCAGTTTTGCCCATATCTGGAGTTCTAGAAGTCCGTTTGAGGCCCATAAGCAGTCCACGCGAAGCTAACGAGATTCTCTATCATTCTAAAGTGGTCCAGAGGTCCAATTACGATTGGAACGTTCCAGAATATCTGAAGAAAAGTCAGCCACGAATTTTCCTTAAAAACAGACTCAGTTTAGGAAACGTATTTTGCAGAAATTCTATTATAATTCTGTTTTGGTATTTTCTTGCTAGGCAAGACTTCAAGAGGCTATATAAACACATCTTGGGACACATTATTTTGTATTTAGGCATGTTTCTAAGTTTGTTTAAAAGATTATGGACTTAAAATGTATTCTGGTGAATTTTCCAATGGAATTCTAGTTGTTGCCAGACAGTGTTTGAATTTGAAATCCAGGATTTGAATTGGAAATTCTGGGATTGAATTCCAATATTTGAAATAAAATTTGTGTTTCTGAACACAATCTTACCGCTTTTTCTAGTCTTATTAAATTCTTGGCATGATATCTGTTTATCTTGGTAAATTACACTTGTATCTTGGGATTAAAATAAATCTTATTTTTCATATTTAAATTTGAAATTCTGGAATTCAATTCTAAGAATTGAATTCGATTATTTGAAATAAAAAAAGAAATGACGGTTTTAGATGTTATGTATAATGAAGATAGTAAGGTGTAAGGTGTTATTTAACTATGATGCTCAATATTGTATTTATTGTCTGGATGTTAATCATATGGTCGAGAATTGTGATTCTGTGGAGTTATTTAGGGAGAAAGGATTGAAAACTCTGGATCTTTGTTAATGAGAACTCTGAAAGTAGTGGCTATAGAGATAAACCATCTCTGGAGACTACTGATGAGAATACTCTGTTGTTGGCTTCTAATATGTAGGCAGGAGGACGTTCAGTGACTTCAGTCTGCTACAGGGATGGTAACTGTTGATGGTGATGGTGTTGGAATGTCTCCTGCTACCTTGTGGATTGCAGAGGGTGAAAGACTTTGTTCTGGATGTTCATAGTCTGCATTATGATCGAAAACGAAAATCAAGAGATGAAAATTGAAAATTCTAACGAATTGTTATGCAGGAGGGAAGCACGCCTATGTTGCAGGTTCCATCTTGGAGCTCACGGGATGTTGGGTTGGGGACAAATTTGAAATTGAGATTGGATGGTTGTGCTGCCATGCAGGAAATGGATGCTGGAGCAAGTGTGCCCTCAAACAAAATCGCTGGCTTGGATGATGGGACATTTAAACCTGAACTTGCTAACTCCCACATCTTGCTGGTGATCCAGATGGCGAGGGTGTGAAGACAAAGGATGTTGCTGAGCCAAAGTCATGCCAAGGTTGGGATTGCTGCTAAGGAAGCTGAACCTGATCCGGAGGACAATCATAATTGGTGCTTAGTATTACTATTTAGTGCTTTCTCGGTGCTTTCTTAGTTCCAGTTTGTTTATTCTAGGAATTCTGAGCTTAGTGCTCGTGACATTTATTTTGGGATGTAATCGCGACCTTCTCCCTTGTGGAGACAAGGTGGTATTGTTAAGTATCATCTCTTTTCTAATATACTATTATAATTAGCTTTAAAAAAACCGATAATGAATGTCTGAAAATGCAGGTTTGTATAATGAGGATTTTTTTTGTTTAATGGGCTATAAAGGATTCTTTTTAGTTAAGGGTAATGACACAGCCTGTAGGAGATATTCTCCCTTGTGAGGTTCGTTTATTTGTTCGGAACATCTATGAACATAGTTGCTGCATTTACATTTTAACACTTTTATAATGAGGATTCTTTTGTTGTTTGAAGGTGAGATGTACGCATAACTTATCGTTATTTCTAGAAGAAAAGATGTTTTTCGGTAAAAATATCGGCTAGGAACAGAAACAAGATATGAATCTAGAGTTTATGTTCATGATGTTGGCCAAATTGATTTTCTTTTTGTTCATATTTCATCATTTCTGCAAGAGTAATCTAGAGTTTATGTCTAATCGTTTATTAGATTCTCATTTCCATATATATCCAAGGAAAATTCATTCTTTCCTGGTTTCTACATCTTTTTTGCCATTCTCATCAGAAGGCCAAAAGTAAGTTCTCAAACTTTCAATAAAGTTAAAGAAGAAACTGCATCATTAAGCTACTCTTTAACTTTGTGTTTTTGGTGTTTTTATGTAAATGTTACAGTGTCTACAGGCTTGAAAAGCAAGCTCCAACACATAAAAGAAGAAGATATTCCTGCAACTTGGACATGTCCACCACCAGAAACTCCAACAAAATCCATGTAGTTTCTTGCTCGATCATGGAGTCTCTCAGCCATGGAGCTCAGCAAAGCTCTTTCTCATCTTGAGCGTATGCATGTAGTGATAACTCTGAATCTCGACCGGGTTCTTCCTCGCCAACTCTTACCTCCGAAGTGGTGTAGCTGTTGTGGGGTATCTGCAAAACAACACCGGAGGGGGGGTTTGGCCCCGAGGTGCCTCCGACGTGAGAATAAGAGTCGGTTTTGGAAGATAATAGTCAATCAGAGTATCACAAGAGTAACAAGTGCGTGTATGAGTGTAGTAAAATCATCCCCCCCTAAACCCCATTCTCTAGGGTATTTATAGCCCCAGGTCTAGGGCTTAGGGGTAGGTTACCTTTGCTCCTGATCGTCGGATCTGGGGGATGGCCAACTGAATTCCCGGGATGTGGGATACGTGTCCCAACATGTGGGGGTCGTCGACTTGAGTGTGCTGGTGCCGTGGCAGACAAAATTTGACACATGCAAACTATTTGGCATTTAGTGTTGGTCAGCGCCAGGTGTGGGAGCATTGGCTGAGCTGGGGTGCCACGTGTGCTGAGTGTCACCAGTCTGGGGTCCCCTAGTCCGGGAGGAGGCCGCATGTCTGGGGTCCCTAGTCTGGGGTGGAGGCCACATGTCTGGAGTCCCCTAGTCTGGGGTGGAGGCCACATGTCAGGACTCCCATAGTCTGGGGTAGATGTCACATGTCTGGAGTCTCCTAGTCTGGGATAGAGGCCGCATGTCTAGAGTCCCCTAGTCCGGGAGGAGGCCGCACGTCTGGGGTCACCTAGTCTGGGGTAGAGGCCGCATGTCTGGAGTCCCCTAGTTTGGGGTGGAGGCCACATGTTTGGAGTCCCCTAGTCTGGGGTAGAGGCCGTATGTCTGGATTCCCCTACTCTGGGGTGGAAGCCACATGTCTGGAGTCCCCTAGTCTGGGGTAGAGGTCGCATGTTTGGAGTCCCCTAGTCTGGGGTAGAGGCCACATGTCTGGAGTCCCCTAGTCTGGGGTAGAGACCGCATGTCTGGAGTCCCCTAGTTTGGGGTGGAGGCCACATGTCTGAAGTCCTCTAGTTTGGGGTGGAGGCCACATGTCTGGAGTCCCCTAGTCTGAGGTAGAGGCCGCATGTCTGGAGTCCCCTACTCTGGGGTGGAGGCCACATGTCTGGAGTCCCCTAGTCTGGGGTAGAGGCCGCATGTCTAGAGTCCCCTAGTCTGGGGTAGAGGCCACATGTCTCGAGTCCCCTAGTCTAGGGTAGAGGCCGAATGTCTGGAGTCCCCTACCATGGGGTGGAGGCCACATGTTTGGAGTCCCCTAGTTTGGGGTGGAGGCCACATGTCTGGAGTCCCCTAGTCTGGGGTAGATGCCGCATGTCTGGAGTCCCCTACTCTGGGGTGGAGGCCACATGTCTGGAGTCCCCTAGTCTGGGGTAGAGGCCGCATGTCTAGAGTCCCCTAGTCTGGAGTAGAGGCCACATGTCTCGAGTCCCCTACCATGGGGTGGAAGCCACATGTATAGAGTCCCCTAGTCTGGGGTAGAGGCCGCATGTCTGGAGTCCCCTACTCTGGGGTGGAGGCCATATGTCTGGGCTGGGCTTCTCTTATTCTCATGAGTTGGAATTGCTTGTAGCTCTGGGCCTAAAGTTGGGCCAAATTGGGCTTGGGCTATTTCTAGCCTATCATTTGCCCCCCACTCCCTCATGCGGATTTTCCGGATGGGGGAGTAGTTGCTTAAGGAATTTTTTCGCCTTGGTTGCCCCCCAGGCCCGGGGTGTGTACTAGGTGCACATCCCCGGGGCTGGGAGTGTTGTAGCTTCTTTATAAGTCCAAAGTATCATTGTTTTTGGTAACTTAGAAGATAGAATTTTTGTTTTGTTTGCCCCCCAGGCCCGGGGTGTGTACTGGGGTGCAAATCCCTGGGCTAGGATTGTTGTAGCTTCTTCATAAGTCCAAAGTATCACTGCTTTGAGTAACTTAGAAGATAGAATTTTTGTTTTGGTTGCCCCATGCCCGGGGTGTGTATTGAGGTACACATCTCCGGGGCTAGGAGTGTTGTAGCTTCTTCGTAAGTCCAAAGCTTCGTTGCTTTGGGTAACTTAGAAGATATAATTTTTGTTTTGGTTGCCCCCCAGGCCCGGGGTGTGTACTGAGGTACACATCTCCGGGGCTAGGAGTGTTCTAGCTTCTCCATAAGTCCAAAGTATCATTGCTTTGGGTAACTTAGAAGAAAGAATTTTTGTTTTGTTTTGGTTGCCTCCCAGGTCCGGCGTGTGTGCTGAGGTACACATCCCCGGGACTAGGAGTGTTGTAGCTTCTTCACAAGTCCAAAGCTTCATTGCTTTGGGTAACTTAGAAGATAGAATTTTTGTTTTGGTTGCCCCCCATGCCCGGGATGTGCACTGGGGTATACATCTCCGGGGCTAAGAGTGTTGTAGCTTCTTCATAAGTCCAAAGTATCATTGCTTTGGGTAACTTAGAAGAAAGAATTTTTGTTTTGGTTGCTCCCCATGCCCGAGGTGTGTACTGAGGTACACATCTCCGGAGCTAGGAGTGTTGTAGCTTCTTTATAAGTCCAAAGTATCATTGCTTTGGGTAACTTAGAAGAAAGAATTTTTGTTTTGGTTGCCTCCCAGGTCCAGCGTGTGTGCTGGGGTACACATCCCCGGGGCTAGGAGTGTTGTAACTTCTTCACAATTCCAAAGCTTCATTGCTTTGGGTAACTTAGAAGATAGAATTTTTGTTTTGGTTGCCCCCAGGCCAAGATGGGAGAGTAGGGTAAAGTTTGAATTTGTTTTGTTGCTTAGCTCCGGGCCATATTATTTAATCCCATGACCCGGGGTTTGGCCATACTTAGAAAGTGAAAAAGGTTTCTAAGTAGGAATTTGCTATTGTAGTTGATCTCCGGACCAAGATACTCACTCTATGGCCCGAGATTTAGCCATACTTGGAAAGTATGAAAACTTTCCAAGTAAGAATATTCTGTTTGTTGATGAGCTCCGGGACAAGGTAAGCAGTCCATGGCTCGGGGTTTAGCCATACTTGAAAAGTATGCAAACTTTCCAAGTAGGAGTTTGATGTTTGTTGTTGAGCTCCGGACCAAGGTACACAGTCCATGACCCAGGGTTTAGCCATACTTAAAAAGTATGCAAACTTTCAAAGTAGGAATTTGTTGTTGAGCTCCGGACCAAGGTACGCAGCCCATGACCCGGGGTTTAGCCATACCTGGAAAGTATGCAAACTTTCCAAGTAGGAGTTTGCTGTTTGTTGTTGAGCTCCGGACCAAGGTACGCAGCCCATGGCCCGGGGTTTAGCCATACCTGGAAAGTATGCAAACTTTCCAAGTAGGAGTTTGCTGTTTGTTGATGAGCTCCGGACCAAGGTACGCAACCCATGGCCCGGGGTTTAGCCATACTTGGAAAGTATGCAAACTTTCCAAGTAGGAGTTTGTTGTTTATTGATGAGCTCCAGACCAAGGTACGCAACTCATGGCCCAGGGTTTAGCCATACTTGGAAAGTATGCAAACTTTCCAAGTAGGAGTTTGTTGTTTGTTGTTGAGCTCCAGACCAAAGCATTTACTACTATGACCTGGGATTTGGCCATGCTTAGAAAGTATGGACTCGAGATCGGCCCGAGCATATGTACTTGAACTTGACTTTGGATTAGTTCCGTCGATGGGATGGTAGTCCGGGCCCAAGGTAAGCCCAAGCTTTTGCATTTTCAATGTTCTGAACTTCTTCCCCGGGTCCTTTCTTGAAATGACCTAAATGCTTTTTCCGACTTAGTTTCTTTTGATAAGTTGAGTTTTTCGTTTTATTAGTAGCTAGGGCTTCGGTAACCAGGGCTCCAGTAGCCGGGGCTTAGGTAGTAAGGGCTCCCGTAGCCGGGGCTTTGGTAGCCAGGGCTTCAGTAGCCTGAGCTTCAGTAGTCTGGGCTTCAGTAGCCTGAGCTTCATTATTCAGGGCTTCAGTAGCCTGAGCTTCAGTAATTAGGGCCTCAGTAGCTTGAGCTTTAGCAGCCTGAGCTTCAATAGTCTGGGCTTCAGTAGCTTGAGCTTCAGTATTCAAGGCTTCAGGAGTCAGGGCTTTAGTTGCCTGAGCTTCAGTAGTCAGGGCTTCAGTAGCCTGCGCTTCAATAGTCCGGGTTTCAATAGTCCGGGCTTCAATAGTCTGAGCTTCAATAGTCAGGGCTTTATTAGTCTGAGCTTCAGTAGTCAGGGCTTCAATAATCAGGGCTTCATTAGTCAGGGCTTTGGGCCTGAGCTTCAGTGGTCATGGCTTCGGTAGCCTGATCTTCGGTAGCCTGGGCTTAAGTAGCCTGGGATTTGGAGGTCAGGGCTTTCAGTACTCTGAGCTTCAGTAGTCATGGCTTCGGTCCTGAGCTTCAGTGGTCATGGCTTCGGTCCTGAGCTTCAGTGGTCATGGCTTCGGTCCTGAGCTTCAGTGGTCATGGCTTCGGTAGCCTGAGCTTCGATAGCCTGGGCTTAAGTAGCCTGAGCTTTAGTATTCAGGGCTTCGGAGGTTTAGGGCTTCAGTAGCCAGGGCTTCGGAGGTTCGGCCCCTCCTTCTAGCGCCAATGATAACTCTGAATCTCGACCGGGTTCTTCCTCGCCAACTCTTGCCTCCGAAGTGGTGTAGTTGTTGTGGGGTATCTGCAAAACAACAACGGAGGGGGGGTTTGGCCCCGAGGTGCCTCCGGCGTGAGAATAAGGGTCGGTTTTGGAAGATAATAGTCAATCAGAGTATCACAAGAGTAACAAGTGCGTGTATGAATGTAGTAAAATCATCCCACCCTAAACCCCATTCTCTAGGGTATTTATAACCCCAGGTCTAGGGCTTTAGGGGTAGGTTACCTTTGCTCCTGATCGTCGGATCTGGGGGATGGCCAATTGAATTCCCGGGATGTGGGACACGTGTCCCAACATGTGGGGGTCGTTGACTTGAGTGTGCTGGTGCCGTGGCAGACATGATTTGACACATGCAAACTATTTGGCATTTAGTGTTGGTCAGCACCAGGTGTGGGAGCATTGGCTGAGCTGGGGTGCCACGTGTGCTGAGTGTCACCAGTCTGGGGTCCCCTAGTCTGAGAGGAGGCCGCATGTCTGGGGTCCCCTAGTCTGGGGTGGAGGCCACATGTCTGGAGTCCCCTAGTCTGGGGTGGACGCCACATGTCTGGAGTCCCCCCTAGTTTGGGGTGGAGACCACATGTTTGGAGTCCCCTAGTCTGGGGTAGAGGCCGCATATCTGGAGTCCCCTAGTCTGGGGTGGAAGCCACATGTCTGGAGTCACCTAGTCTGGGGTAGAGGCCACATGTCTGGAGTCCCCTAGTCTGGGGTAGAGGCCACATGTCTGGAGTCCCCTAGTCTGGGGTAGAGGCCGCATGTCTGGAGTCCCCTAGTCTGGGGTGGAGGCCACATGTCTGGAGTCCCCTAGTTTGGGGTGGAGGTCACATGTCTGGAATCCCCTAGTCTGAGGTAGAGGCCGCATGTCTGGAGTCCCCTACTCTGGGGTGCAGGCCACATGTCTGGACCCCTAGTCTGGCGTAGACGCATGTCTAGAGTCCCCTAGTCTGGGGTAGAGGCCACATGTCTCGAGTCCCCTAGTCTAGGGTAGAGGCCGCATGTCTTAAGTCCCCTACCATGGGGTGGAGGCCACATGTTTGGAGTCCCCTAGTTTGGGGTGGAGGCCACATGTCTGGAGTCCCCTAGTCTGGGGTAGAGTCCGCATGTCTGGAGTCCCCTACTCTGGGGTGGAGGCCACATTTCTGGAGTCCCCTAGTCTGGGGTAGAGGCCGCATGTCTAGAGTCCCCTAGTCTGGGGTAGAGGCCACATGTCTCGAGTCCCCTAGTCTAGGGTAGAGGCCGCATGTCTGGAGTCCCTACCATGGGGTGGAGGCCACATGTATAGAGTCCCCTAGTCTGGGGTAGAGGCCGCATGTCTGGAGTCCCCTACTCTGGGGTGGAGGCCACATGTCTGGGCTGGGCTTCTCTTATTCTCATGAGTTGGAATTGCTTGTAGCTCTGGGCCTAAAGTTGGGCCAAATTTGGCTTGGCCTATTTCTAGCCTATCATATAGTATATAAATAACAAACCTACATATCATATGTTACTTCATGGAAGTTAAGTACATATCTGTGTGTTGTGTGAATGCACATTTAGAGATGTAGCATGGATAAATAGGCCGATTACAAGCTATCTAATCTTTGGTTTGATTAGTGTTGTCAATTGAGCTGAGATTGTAAACTAACCTTTGGTTTGATTTTCCTATCTAATCCATATCCATACCCCTAGATTACAAGATATCTGAAGTATGATTATGTTCCCTCATAGAATATGAGATTAAATAATCCAATGCAGGTGTAAAGGGTTGAGATGTTCCTACGACACGTGCCCTGTGCTATACTTTGTTAAACATGTACCTTGAATCCGACATATATATATAATCAGTATCTGCTAACATATTTAGGATGGCTTATTTTTTTCTTTACGGTAGCTCATTTAGAAGCAGGTGTAGACCTGAATTAAAGGACCGAACAGTCCTTATATTTGAAATATAGTCACTTCTACTATCCATCACAATTGTAATTGGCAACTTAATATTCATCTATTTGTACAAAGTCCCTACCCCAAATGCTTAAACTGTAACTGTTCCAGACTATCATATCTTATTATTTCTAAAAAACAATTTACATGAACAGGAATTGTTTTTACTTCATCAAACTCTCAACCCTGATTTTCTTTCGAATTAGCAGCTGCTGAGGAATGGGGTACTGATGAGGGACAAAATAAAAATAAAAGGAATCTTTTATTTTATTAATAAATAGTTAATTCTATTTATTAATATTAAGCTTTAATTATTGTATTGTGCTTTAATAATTGTGCTTTTAATAAGTGTGCTTTAATAATTGTATTGTGCTTTAATAATTGTTGGGGTGGTTGTTAGCCCTTTAGTTCACTATTTATAGTGATTGATATCAAACATTGGAAGGACCTTTGAATATACATCTTTTCCTTTGGAATAATATTGAAATTATCCTTGAGGTCTTGTATAATTCATTGGGTAAATCTTTGTATTGTTATCATCTTCATATAATCTCTCTTTTCATTTGATTTTACGAGTTGTCTACAAGTTGTCCTACATCAAATTGGCATCAGAGCTGAAATCTTGGTTTTCCTGCTACTGTTCACCGGAGTTAAGTTATTGATCATCAGCATTGTTACTGTTCACCACCACCGTTTACTGTTCACAGTCGCTGCCCACCATCTTTTAATCACCATAAAACCAACACACCACCACCACCCACCAGAACCCATCTTCTGCCCTAATTTCCAAAATTTCTGAAGTACTATTCATCATCAATATCACTATTCACGGTTGGAAAAGTACTGTTCACTACCTGGAAGCTACTGTTCATGGCCAGAAAACACTGTTCATCCATCAGAACTGTTTATTGCTTCCCCTCATCCACTGCTCATCCGTGTTTTGCTATGGTGTTGAATCAAAAGGGGTAACTCATAAGCCTTTCTTTTCTATATATACGTACAATATACATATGTATAAACATATTGTGGCACCTACCCCAACCCATTTTAAATTAAAACTATATACACATCCATTTGTTAAACCCCACCTCACCTCACTACTAGAAAAAGTAGAATAGACATCGCCCCTTTAACATCGGTTCATGATGTACCCGATGTAAAAACTGTCAATAACATCGGTCGAAAAATAACCGATGTCTTTAATATATTATGAAATCACATTACCAGCCAACCGATGTCATTGACATATTATTGAAAAATCAATGACATCGGTCAGGAAAAAACCGATGTCATTGATATATTATGACATCAGTCAAAAATAAATCGATGTGTAAAGTATACTTAAAAAAAATTTCACTCCGCGCCCACACAAAATTTCCCCCCTTAACCAATATTTTAGTTCCCCCCTTTATTTCCCCCCTTAGCCAATTTTTTAATTCCCTTTCTTTGAGCTCTTTTAGACAAAAACAAAGTACTACACACTCATTAAAACAAAATATACGATAAAAACATAATCTCTATTTCTCTCCTCTCTCTCTTTCTCTCCTCTTTCTCTGGCGACTCTCTGCGACGGTTCTCTCTCAACAGCCACCCTCTCCCCCCCCCCCCCCGCTCTATCCCTCTTTCTCTTAAGAACCCTAATTCACTCCTTCACTTTTTCTCTTTCTCTTTCACTTTCTCTCGCTCTTTCACTCTCAACCAAAACCCCCCAATTTGTAACCCTAATTTGTAATCGATTTGTAACCCCCAATATCCGTACTAAAATTGAAGAAGAAGAGAAGGAGAAACTTCAAAAGATTCAACAAGAGTGAGCATTTGTATGCTTTAAAAGTAATTTTCCAAACTTTGTAACATTTTCTTCATCTTGACTTTTAATTTCTTAACTCGTTTTCTCATGGTTTCTAGATGAACCTCTTCAAATCACTTATAGCTACTATGATGGAGCTGGTCACGGGCAGGTCTTCCAGGCTAATCTCTCCACCTCTCTTTCGCTCTATTGAATTTGTACTCATAGTATTCTATAATTAGGGTTTTGAGAATTTTTTGCATTGCTAATTTCTTGAATTAATATGAGTTATATATATGATTCTATATATGGATGTATTGTAACTGAGATGATTTTATTGAATTTCCTGATTGCAATTGTTGCTAAATTCACCAAGATTGTGTAACACCGGATTATTATCCATGCCTGTGTATCCTAATTAAAAGGGTTTCGGATTATGCTAATTACGTAATTACTCGTATAATTTCAAGTTTTAATTTGACATATCTCGGATTATGCTAATTCCCGCTGCTGATATACTATGTTCTGGTTGGAATATTGACGTGCATTACGCATTCTCTGTGGATGTGTTTTTCTAAGAGTATAATGTTGTAGTACTTTTACAATAAAGTAAGAAAAGTGTGAAACTAGATTGTTGTATCTGTATTAGTTTAGTAGTACTCATTTTATATACTTAGACACAATAATCACTGCATGCTGGACAACCAGAACTAATAGCACTTGAGAAAGCACTGAAATCGACCATGGTTCCTACTGGGACAACAAGAGAGGTGACAATAACTACTTAATGTAGTTGCCACTAGTTACTTAATTGCGAGATGAATTCTAATTTAGTAGTGTTATGTAGGTTGATTTTGGTAGAGAGGTCTCCTTGTATGAAGTTGAAGCGACAAAAGTGGAACCTGAATTTAGTAGGTTTTACTCTTACTTATTCGACATTGAGAGTGAAGGCGATCCTATAGAAGAGATGGACAGAACTACGCCAAGTGCAATATTTATTGTTAACTTTGACAAGGTATTGTGTGGAAGATACTAATAAAATAACTACAAGTTACACAGTAAATGTAATCACTATCATAATCACAGATCATTATTTGGATTAGATACCGAAGGCCACTGTCAATGTTCTTATATCCCTTTAACGGCAATTGTTGTTAATCTTGTTATTCCCCAGTCTGTTGTCATCCCTTCAAAGTTACTGTACAGTTTCATCATCGTGATATTTAATCAAATAGCTGCCTCTTCTATGTACAGGTGAGGATGGATCCATATAACAAAGTTGATCTTGACAATTTAATGTATGGTAAGATTAACCAATTAACTAAAGAGGAGTTGAAGAAACAAGAGGGAGACTACATTTACCATTATCGTTACAATGGCAGAGGATCATCTCAAATTTAGCTAGGCTCTGGCTGGTAAATTTGTATATGCTAAAGAAATTCTGAGCATACTATTGTTTCGTGTAAGAACTTCATGTTTTTTCCGTCTTTTAACAGAAATTCTGAGCATACTTTGTGAAAATTTCTATTTACGTCATACTTATTTAACAGAAACACTACACAGGTACCGAAAGAAGTTTTGCATGTTCAATGATGATATACAGGTGAATTGAAGTTGCATACGTTTATATCTACACAACTTTACTTTAGAAAATATTTAACTGAAAATGCTAATTTGCAGGGAACTTGTGGAGTTGCTTTGGCTGGACTTCTTGGAAATGTGAGGGCACAAGGTCAGTCTTTAACCAATTTTACGACCCAAAAGATAGTTGTTGTTGGAGCCGGGAGGTAAGGCATAACCAAGATAGTAAAATGCTTTTTTTAATTTGACTACAAAATTGGCATGGATCATTGATGTTTTCTGACAAAAGTCTATCCATTACATGGTTGTAGACTTGTAGTACAGGGCTTGTTGTTCTTAATATGGCCATACAGGCTGTGTCAAGAATTTCTGGATCAGGAACTGATCCTCACTTCTTCCTGCTTGACAAAGATGTATATTTTAGTCAACACATTGATTTCTTTATTCCTTCTCGTTATGTCTAATCTGGATTGATTCTTATTCATGTTTCATGTTTGAATACAATGACTTGGGATTTATGTAAATTATAATGCAGGGTCAAACCACATGTCCTTCTTGGGTTATCTGGAGTTGGCGGTGTCTTCCATGAAGAGGCAAGTAAATTTCTCGTTGAGCTTTCGTATCAATTTTGATCTTTAAGTAATCATGATCATTATCTTGACTTTATAAATGTAACTTAAATTTGTCATTGGGTGCTAGCTTTATCATGGCATCAACAATGATTTCTTTATTGTCTATATATCAGTTCCTTACTAGAAAAATCTGATCTTTGTAATTCTCTGTCTCCTAATGCTACTTCTGCTTCATGTTGATTAATTTTTTATCACAGAAGCATTAGTCTACATAATCTTTCTTATGATTAGATCTAATGCAACTTTACTACAAATTGCCTTTAATTTCCCCCTGAATTACATTGGACCTAACCATTCATATATGTATGTAATGACAGGAAACAGAAAAGTAGGCCATGTAAATCAAGAAAATAATATGTATCTGTTCTCGGGGTTAGAAAATAATACGTATTCAAGAGAAATTGCAGGTTCCAGACGAGGAGTTTCTAAAGGTACATCGATCTGTTCTCCATCACGTGGCTGCTCGAAATCTAATCCCAACTAGATTTAACTTTTTTTACTCTAGTTGATTTGTAATATGAAAGTTGACTTGTTTTTGTTATTTTTTGCCATATGGTTACTTTCTTGGGGAATCATTGGAGGTTTGCATTTTTATCACTTGGAAGGCCAGAGTATCTGCTGGACTCAGATGTTGTATCTACCCATTTCCAAGGAGTGTTTCCAGAACTACTTAAGCTGTTTGATCGAAGATGGCAGTAACTGGAGCAAGGGAGATCAGAACAGTTCGAATCATCTTCCAATTTCTGGTGATTGCAAGAATTTGCATGTAACCGATGAATTGGTGCATTCTTCACTATATAGATATTTTCATTTTCAACTATAAGAATTTGCATGTAACCGATGAAGTGGAGGTTGTTTTAATTAGGTTGTTTTAACTATGGTAGTTAGAGCGGTATAGTTTGTTTTTACTTGGAGTAGTATGTCAATTATGTTCTTGGTTTGATTTAGGCATTTTGACTTAAAATGTAGCTAGTTTGTTAATTTTGCGGATAGTCATTGTCTCATTGATGTATATACTTAATTATTTTGATAATGATAATGAAGTTTTTGTTATTTTCATAAGTGTTTGAGTTTTGGATTGATAAGTTACATCAATACAGCATTCATTTTAGTATTATTTTGGTGCATAAATATATATATGAATACAGTAATAAATACAATACGTTGTTGATGCTTTTCACATCGGTGTCTAACTGATGTTAATATGTATGATACACATCGGTTATATTATAGTAAATGATGTCTCAAACACTCTTTGACATCGGTTAGTTGTTAGTAACGATGTCCCAGATAGTATCTAACATCAGTCAGGTTCCAGGGAACGATGTGATAGACACTTTTTGACATCGGTTATAAACCGATGTGAAAAGGCAGTGAACGATGTGATAGATACTCTTTGACATCGGTTTAAAACCGATGTGAAAGGGGTTGGACATTTCTCTACACCCACAAAGACATCGGTTGAAAAAAGGCCAGACATCGGTTTTTAGCCGATGTCTATTGACCTGTTTCTAGTAGTGCCTCCATTATTTGAGTCAAACTTCAATTAATTTAATTAAAGTAGTAAGCACATCAATAATTCAATATACTACTTTATTTCTTTTGTCCAACTCCCCACCTAATGTTTTAATCCATAAACTGCAGTTAGGTGCCTTAAAGTTTCTGAAATTACAATCCAATCCCCCCACTTGCAGAAACATACAATCCAGCCCTTGAACTTTACAGAAATCACATTTCTGCCCCTGCAATTTCTTAAATCTACTAAACAGCCTTGAAGTTTCTGAAAAATTACAATTCATCCACTGTACTTCCAGAAACTGCATATCATTCCTCACAGTTTCAGAAAATTACTGTTCAGCCCCTGTACTTTAGATGTGCCACTGTTTAGTCCATGTACTTACAGAATTTGCCACAACTTCTGGACTCTGACAGTTCAGCCCCTACCAACTATGTTTTGCGGTTTCAGTTGTTAATATGTGTTTTAAATCATGTCTAAACGCATAAAATCTGCAATTGACGACGTAGTATATAATATTCTTTGTTATGAGGAAGATTGTGATCTTTTACACTATGAAATTTATGTTCGTCGTCATGAATGGAAATTACTTGAATATGAGCTTACATTGAGAGAAATTGATAGAGCACGTGATGAACTTAAGAGGTTGGAAAAGAAGTACAAAATTGAATTGAGAAAAGAGAGTCACAAACGTGCAAATGAGGAAATAAAGAGGATTGGTGACACTATTATATCTCAACTTCTACGTCTTGCGGAATTGGAAAATGCGAAGAAGGATGAAATTTCAACGAAAATTGAGCATCTTGAAGATACATATACAGAAGATCCAATTAAAAAGCTCAAAGAAGTTGAGAATAAAGAGGTCATTCGTATAGATCAAGAAGAAGAAGAAACCAAGCCACAACTTGACTACTTCCAAATCATTTGTGAGGATCATAAAGAAGAAATCGAGCCACAACTTGATTTATACAAAACTCGTGGTCGAGTTTTTTCTAAGAAAGGGAGAAAGAGGGAGAATGATGGCCTAGAAGGAATCATATCAGATGATTCAACCATTGTGTCGCCCGAGCTAAAAGGATCATCACATGACTTGGTGATGATCACTAGTGATAGTATCGAGGGCCTAAAAGGGATCATATTAGATGATGTGTCGCCCGAGCTAAAAGGATCATCACATGACTTGGTGATGATCACTAGTGATAATATCGAGGGCCTAGAAGGGATCATATCAGATGATTCAACTACTGTGTTACCCGGATTAAGAGGATCATCACATAACTTTGTGATGATCACTGGTGATAATATCATTAATGATATTATCGAGGTCGAGCATATATATTTCATTATTCCTAAGTACGTGCTCGAGCCTCCTTCACTTGCCGATCAGTTTTCGAAGTTCTTTGCCCCTCAGCCATTCCTCAAAAGGTGCAGAACTTTTATCGTGGTCCCATCTCCGACTTGCATTGTCCTAGCTTTTTACAAAACTCGTGGCAGAGTGTTCTCAAACAAGGGGAGCATGATGGGGAACGGGAGTGAAGAACCATTTCGCCGGCTTGCCCGTGATCTTGCATTTTACAAAACTCGTGGTCGAGTTTTCTCTAACAAGGGGATAATGATGAGGGACAAAATAAAAATAAAAGGAATCTTTTATTTTATTAATAAATAGTTAATTCTATTTATTAATATTAAGCTTTAATTATTGTATTGTGCTTTAATAATTGTGCTTTTAATAAGTGTGCTTTAATAATTGTATTGTGCTTTAATAATTGTTGGGGTGGTTGTTAGCCCTTTAGTTCACTATTTATAGTGATTGATATCAAACATTGGAAGGACCTTTGAATATACATCTTTTCCTTTGGAATAATATTGAAATTATCCTTAAGGTCTTGTATAATTCATTGGGTAAATCTTTGTATTGTTATCATCTTCATATAATCTCTCTTTTCATTTGATTTTACGAGTTGTCTACAAGTTGTCCTACATCAGGTACCTACTTATTTTTCATATAATCATTAATTAAGCATAATCTTATTATCCAATCTCGTCGAACTTGTGATCAATGTCATTGTTATTAAGCATAATCTTATTTTTCATATAATCATTGTTTTTGGCCTTCTGATGCCTTTTTGCAAGTTCTTAAAATATTTTAAAGATCTAAAATAAATATCATAATTTCAAATTTTAACATCTTACAAAACTTTCCAGCATTCTTTTTACTCGTAGGATGGTAGGAGTAAGGTATATGTGCCCAGGTCACCCTCTACAAACCCTAATTCCAACTGGGACACACTGCATATGTTTGGTTTGGTATTACTAGAGTCTATATTTGGGTCATCCTTAAGTAAGTCTTGACTCTTGATAATTCGTTAAATGAAGAAAATTTAGACCTCAATGTAGCAATGTTATAACAGCCATATGTCATATAAACAATCAATAATTACCAAAAATCCATTTCCAAAATTTCGTACCTTGACAATTATAATTGCAGCCCTGAGAGGAGCTGTTACCCTAAGGACAAGACTTCAGAAGAGAGCGGCAACTGTATCTCTGCTGGAGGAACAAGTTGATGAAGGCAAAGACTCAAACTATTCACCTGCATTGAACTTTGTTTCTAGAGGAGGTGAACTTCTCAAACGCACTAGAAAAGGTAATTATTACTAGTTAAATATATAATACTTGCGCAAGGGTGATTAGCATTAAAACCTTTGTGAACATGCTGATGCAGGGGATCTTCACTAGAAAGACGTCTCATTCAAAATAAGCTCAAATTGGCAGGTAACAGATTATTCAGACTTGTAGTCATATCTTATATAGTGTCACTGGATGGTACAATGTGTTGGATATTTTATTGTAATTGGATTGGCTAGTTGATCAATGTAATCGTAATGTTACATCGAACAAGTCGGGAGAATGCGGAGTGCATGCTCTGTTCGAGTTCGTTATGATTTCAGAATTATTGCTTATGAGACATGTCTATTGGCATCAAACACATCTGTTAGAATGAGATGTGTCTATTGGGAAAAGACACATCTTGAGATGTGTTTGTTGGTATTAGACATGACTGTTGGAAATGAGATGTGTCTTTTGGCAAAAGACACATCTTGAGGTGTGTCTATTGGCAAAAGACACATCTGTTGACATCTATAAATAGGTGTGGCATTGATCATTTTACACACTGGTTCATTTTGAAATACACAGCAAAATACATTCTCTCTTCTTACAGAATTTCTGAATTTATCCGATTGAATTATTTGGGTGAACCACAAATAACTTCAATCTGAAAGTGTTCACACGACTTCAGAAAAATCCAAGTTATCACCCAATTTCCCAACAAAGATTGAAGTTATCTATTTTCTGAAGATGGCGAACTCAGAATCTGCAAAAGACATGACAAGCAAGTTTACAAAACTGGACAAGTTTGAGGGTCAGGACTTTAGAAGATGGCAAAAGAAGATGCATTTTCTATTGACGACGCTGAAGGTTGTATATGTTTTGAGTACCCCCATTCCAGAAGTGGTTGAGGATGAAACTGCTGGAAAAACAAGGAAGCGTTGCAAATGGGAAAACGCTGATTACATTTGCCGCGGTCACATCGTAAACGGTATGTCTGATTCCCTTTTCGATGTGTACCAAAATGTTGAGTCAGCGAAAGAATTATGGGATTCTCTTGAATCCAAGTACATGGCAGAAGACGCTTCTAGTAAGAAGTTTCTGGTCAGTAATTTTATGAATTATAAAATGGTCGATTCTAGACCGGTGATGGAACAATACAATGAATTGTTAAGGATTCTGGGTCAGTTTGCCCAACACAATCTGAAGATGGATGAATCTATCTCAGTTTCTGGTGTTATAGACAAACTACCACCATCATGGAAGGATTTTAAACACTCCTTGAAACATAACAAAGATGATATGACTCTGGTTCAACTTGGAAGTCACTTCAAAATTGAAGAGGCTTTGAGGACTCAAGAAATTGAGAATAATCCTAAGGGCAAGAACCAAGTCGGTAACTCTTCTGTGAATATGGTTGAAGATGGTGGATCTTTTAAGAATTCTAAGTATGGCAAGAGTGATAAACGAAATTTTAAAGGAAACAACAACAATTCTTCCAACAAAAGGCCTAAGATGGCATGTTGGAAGTGTGGCAAACCTGGACATTTCAAGAAGGATTGTCGGGTTGGTAAAGGCAAGCAAGAAAAGCAAAATGATGGTCCAAGTGGATCCAAGGATCCAGAAAAGCAACATGGTCAGATTTTAATGAAAAATTGTAATTCTGGTCAGAATTATGTGTCACTAATATCTGAGGCATTTTATGTGCAGGATGACAATGTTGCTTGGTGGATTGATTCAGGAGCAACGAGTCATGTATGCAAAGATCTTCGTTGGTTCATAGACTTTCAACCAATCGAAGATGGATCTATCTTAAAGATGGGAAATGTTGCAACTGAACCGATCAAAGGACTAGGAAATGTCAAGATAGTTTTTACTTCTGGCAAATGTATATTGTTAAATAAAGTGTTGTATGTTCCCAGGATTCGGAAGAATCTCTTGTCTGGTGTTGTATTGAACAATTGTGGATATAAACAAGTTTATGAAAGTGACAAATATATATTGTCAAAACATGGCTCTTTTGTTAGCTTTGGATATTTGTGTAATGGTATGTTTATGTTGAATGTAAATACTCCATTTATTGATGAATCTGCTTGCATGGCGTCTACTAGTACTAGCAATAAATTGAATAAACCAGAATTATGGCATGCTAGACTAGGACATGTACATTACAAAAGAATAAAGGATATGTCAAAAATGAGTCTCATACCTGCTATTGATTTAGACAATGAAAAATGCAAAACATGCATGTTAACAAAGATAACAAGAAAGCCCTTTAAGGAGGTTAATAGGGTGTCTGATGTTTTAGAACTAATACATAGTGATTTGTGTGATTTCCATTCTACACCATCATTAGGAAATAAAAAGTATGTAGTTACTTTTATTGATGATGCTACTAGATATTGCTATGTATATTTATTGCATGCTAAGGATGAAGCTCTTGACTTCTTTAAAATTTATAAAGAAGAAGTAGATCTACATCAGAGTACCATGATTAAAAATCTACGTACTGATAGAGGAGGTGAGTATTATGATCCGGTTTATTTTTGAAGGGTTTCGAGCATCAAACGCAGCGGAAAAATTAAAACAAAACCAATAATTATCGAAACCCTACCGCAGGATCCATGCAAAAACATGATATTTAATTCGGAGATTGATGATTTACCTTAAAGAAGCTTTAATAACGGATGAACATCAGAGATCCTAGCTACTTGAATCACCACGCATCCCGCTCTCACGATCTACGCTCTACCGGTATCCACACGAATGCTTGATCTTCGAAGGAGCGATGTACTAGCATCCGGAAACTGATTTCTCTCCATCTCCATCTTCTCTCTCAAACGGCTAGGGTTTTTTTTAAACGTCTAACCCTAATTTGAGACTTTAAGATGTTTATATAGAGAGATAAATTAGTATTCTATGGCCCAATCATATTGGCCTTTACTCAAATTCGAATTCTTAATTAAATAATTAATTAAGTCACACTTAATTAATATTCTAAAATAATTCGAATTCTAATAATTAGTAAATTCGAATATCTATTTAATCAATTAATTAAGTCTGAATTAATTAATATCATAAATAGATTCAAATTTATATTTAATTTAAATTCATAATTTAAATCAATTCTCCTTCAAGCATTCTTAGTGTGTGACCCTTTAGGTTATCATTACGTTGGCAATAATTTTATTATTCAATATAAAATTATAAACAATGAGCGGCATCTAGTAATACATCATTGTTACCCAAGTAATAATAATAAATCGGTGATTCGATTAAACCTTTCGTGACTAATGTTCCTATGTAATATAATCCCTTTAACCAAATATTATAGATTAAACTAAAGGCATGTTTTTAGTCATCCTCTTCAACATTTAATCCGGGTTTCCTTGATCAATGAGTAGACTATTAAAACAAATCAATATTTGAGCATGACCATGCATTTTCATAGTCTCACTCAATCAAGAGGCCAATAATATCTCTCCTAATAATAGGAGGGTTAAATCCTATATCTATCATTCATATTTCTCATACGACTCATAATATACCCGATGTCCACTTTTATCATCACCCGGTCAAAGGTAACTTTTAATGTAGTCAAAGTATATTAATCCTCGTATAGAAATATAATGATCTCAAGTCTAAGGATCATTACACCATTATCACTGTGAGTCTTTCTAATGACATTATCAACATGTAGAATCTCACTGTGGGTCAATCCAGTGCCATGTATAATATTACATGCACCTATGTTCTTGACTTTAGTATCACTATACCTATGACCAATGAGATGTGGTCATTAGTCAACAAACATACTAATCTTTATGCATTATAATTGTCCCATATTAATAATGCTCGATTAGGGATATTTAGGAATATAAACACTATTCATATAATCTCATTTTTAAGTCACATACTTAAAGATATAGAATACATGTTACATATTCCAAGGACCTTTATTGTTCTAATATTTATATCGTAGTAAATAAAGACATAATAAATTAATGTAGAATAATCGATATAACATAATCACTGAATAACAAAATAGTCTATCCTAGAAGCACAACTAAATTGTCTCTAGGGCACTAACACTATCAATTTTCAATCTACTGGTATAATACATCAAACCACGGCTCCTTATACACCACAGCAAAATGGTGTGGCAGAGCGAAAGAATAGGACTTTGAAAGAAATGGTTAATTCCTTGTTATCCTACTCGGGTTTAAGTGAGGGATTTTGGGGTGAGGCTATGTTGACAGCCTGTCATTTATTGAATCGAATTCCTAGTAAGAGGAATAAGATTACCCCTTATGAACTTTGGTATAAAGAGTCACCAAAATTAAGTTTTTTGAGAGTTTGGGGATGTAGAGCAGTTGTAAGACTCACTGAACCCAAAAGAAGAAACTTGGGTGAACGAGGTATAGATTGCATATTTGTTGGTTATGCTGAGCATTCCATAGCATATAGATTCTATGTGTTAGAATCTAATGACTATGTATCTGTGAACTCGATTATCGAGTCAAGAGATGCTATTTTTGATGAAAACAGATTTACATCTATACCTAGACCAAGGAACATGCTTCAGAATTCTTCTAGTAGGAACTCAGTTTCTACTGAAGATGTGAATGGACCGTCCGAACCAAGGAGAAGCACTAGAGCTAGAAAAGCAAAGTCTTTTGGAGATGACTTTCATCTTTATCTAGTAGAAGGCTCTAGAGATGAAATTGAATATCAATATCAATATTGTTTTGTCATTGAGGAGGATCCAAATACTTTTAGCGAAGCTATGAAATCTAGGGATGTTGCATTCTGGAAAGAAGCTATCCAAGATGAAATGGATTCTATTATGAATAATAATACTTGGGAATTGAGTGATCTGCCCCCTGGCTGTATAGCATTGGGAAACAGATGAATCTTCAAAAGGAAAATGAAGTTGGACGGTACCATAGATAAGTTTAAAGCCAGATTGGTAATCCAAGGTTTTAGACAAAAAGAAGGGATTGATTATTTTGATACTTATGCTTCTGTTGCTAGAACTTCCACTATTAGGTTGTTAATAGCACTTGCTGCTATACACAACCTTGTCATTCACCAAATGGATGTGAAAACTGCATTCTTGAATGGTGAATTAGATGAAGAGATTTATATGAAACAACCCGAAGGGTTTGTTATGCCTGGTTGTGAGAACAAGGTGTGTAAATTGAAGAAATCAATTTATGGTCTGAAACAAGCACCGAAGGATTGGCATGATAAATTTGATACTGTGGTCTTGTCTAACGGTTATTTTCTCAACCAAGCAGACAAGTGTGTATATAGCAAATTTGATGCTTCTGGTAAAGGAGTTATAATTTGTTTATATGTGGATGACATGTTGATTTTTGGTACTGACCAAAATCAAGTGGATAAAACCAAGAAGTTCTTGTCATCTAATTTTGATATGAAAGACATGGGGGAGGCTGAGGTGATTCTTGGTATAAGGATCAAGCGTGAGAACAATGGCATTTCGATTTCTCAATCTCATTATATTGAGAAGATTCTTAAAAGATTTAACTTTAAGGATTGTTCTTCTGTTAGCACTCCTCTTGATCCTAGTATTAAACTCCTACCTAATACAGGTGTTGCAGTATCTCAACTTGAATACTCAAGGGCTATTGGTAGTCTCATGTATGCCATGATAAGCACTAGGCCAGATATTGCCTATGCTGTTGGAAAGCTTAGTAGGTATACTAGCAAGCCAAGTTCACATCATTGGCAAGCCTTAAGCCGAGTGTTCAAATACTTGAAAGGAACCATGGATTATGGTTTGACATATACTGGATTTCCTTTGGTTATTGAAGGTCATTCAGATGCAAGTTGGATTTCCAATAAGGAAGATCATTCTTCCACAAGTGGATGGGTATTCCTTCTTGGGGGAGGTGCTATCTCTTGGGCATCGAAAAAAACAAACTTGTATTACTGATTCAACGATGGAATCTGAATTTGTGCCATTATCAGCGGCTGGTAAAGAAGCTGAATGGCTAAGAAATCTGATTTATGAGATTCCTTTGTGGCCTAAACCGATATCACCCATATTTATCAGATCTGATAGTGAGTCTGCCATGGCTAATGCTTATAGACAAGTGTTCAAAGGCAAGTCTAGACACTTAGGTGTTAGACACAGCATGATTCGTGAGCTTATCACGCATGGTGTTATATCAGTGGAGTTTATAAGAACTCAACATAATTTAGCCGATCATCTAACCAAAGGGTTGAGTAGAGATCTTATGCACAAGTCGGCTGTAGGGATGGGATTAAAGTCCATCAAAAACCTCTCATGTTGAGATACCCAATTCCCATCTAATATGACATTAGGTGCTGAATTCAATGTGGAAAGCTTAACATCTAGAGATTGGAACACATTAGTATTGTCATCCCAAGGTATGTGTTCAGACCTGCAAGTTAAGGAGGTTGAAGTTTATCTTCTTAATAGTTCTTTTGAAAAATTGCATATGCAGGTGCGAGAATAAAAGAACTACCTATTTGAGCATGAAGTTTAGCTGCTTCGAGAAGCTTGGACTTGGCTTTGATATGTTTGAGAAGGATTAGGACACTAGGCTAGTAAAATATGGTGTCAAGTAAGAACATTTGAGAATGTAAATTTATGTGTATATTATCTTCATGTATTCACTATGAATAGTAGAGGTTCAATCCATAGTGATACCTTGATATTCGAATATTTTGAATGTGTAATATACTAATGTAAAATTCAATCGTCATGATATTTCATTTATGCATAAATTTGTCGTTTGTTATGATTTTGTTTAGTTAATCATGGATTACGCTAAAATGGGGGAGGATTGTTGGATATTTTAGTGTAATTGGATTGGCTAGTTGATCAATGTAATCGTAATGTTACATCGAACAAGTTGGGAGAATGCGGAGTGCATGCTCTGTTCGAGTTCGTTATGATTTCAGAATTATTGCTTATGAGACATGTCTATTGGCATCAAACACATCTGTTAGAATGAGATGTGTCTATTGGGAAAAGACACATCTTGAGATGTGTCTGTTGGTATTAGACATGACTGTTGGAAATGAGATGTGTCTTTTAGCAAAAGACACATCTTGAGGTGTGTCTATTGGCAAAAGACACATCTGTTGACATCTATAAATAGGTGTGGCATTGATCATTTTACACACTGGTTCATTTTGAAATAAACAACAAAATACATTCTCTCTTCTTGTAGAATTTCTGACTTTATCCGATTGAATTATTTGGGTGAACCACAAATAACTTCAATCTGAAAGTGTTCACACGACTTCAGAAAAATCCAAGTTATCACCCAATTCCCCAACACAATGCCAATGTCTGCACATTATATTCCTTAATTTTTACATTACAACAAAACTTCATAATAAAATATTGATCGAAAACAGGTGGTTGTCAAAATGAAAAGTAAGCATATGGCAGGAACATTCACAAATAAAAAGAAATGTAAGCAACACATGGAGAATGTTTTTATACATGAAAAATTATCTTTTAACTTGTACCTCACTCGCATCTGATCCGAAAATGTGCCTGCAGTTGTAATCTCTGCAGTCTACTATGACATTCCAGCATGGCCAGGAAGGGAGAGAGAAGACAGCAATGAGCGGAGGGCTTACTTTGGTATAAAAGCTTCTGAAAGAATAATCGAATTTGAATACAAACTGATATGGATTGAGGGGATCCAGAATATGTTAGATAGTCGTGCCCACGTATAAATCTCAGTGGGAATGTTACAATGGCATAATGGAAATAAATTTAATCTTTGAACATTTTGCAGAATTTTAATATCAGATTCATATCCTTGAATTATAAGATCAAGTAGCTGCTGCATTGAATAAAGAAAAAAACCCTTAAGTGTTATGTTCTACAGGCATAGCAATAAAAGAGAAGATGTTACACCAAAATATTTACTAAAGTGTTAAATATCAAGATACTATGACATAAGTACTTAGGTAGTAGCCACCAAGTTGTTAAAAAATGTTAAAGTCAAGCTCACCATGTTCACCAACCATGCTCACCAACCAATCTTAGACTTTATGTACTAGTTTTCCTCTATATAAGAGCTTATGCTCTCATGTAATAAACAAGATCAATACAATGTAGTTCTAATATTACTACCGTGTTTTTCTCTCCTCTCTACTAGTTCCGTTTATTACTTCCGCATTGCTCATATTCTAACATGGTATCAGAGCGGGAGTAGAGAGGAGGAGTATTTCAGTTGAAGCTTGTGGTTTTTCAAGGAAAACATTAGCTGCCCAGATTTATATTTTCAACCAAAAGCCCCAAAAAAACATAACCCAAACCAAGATACGAATACCTACTAGTGTAGAGCTGTAAGGGGCAATTCACTGGTTGAATTCCAGCTTGTAAACACCACCATACATGCTGTCACGTGCCACCTGTATTATGGAGACCTTACAAGGCAGATCCGACCAGTCTTCTTAAGGGAAGACTGATTCATCTCCTCCAATCGATTCAATCCATTCAACGACCTTAAAATTTCAGTTGGTAGATATCATGATATCCCACCATTTTATTATGTTGCTGCAAATAAAATTGTTGGGGCTAGGACTCTACGTTCAGGTGATGTTCCTTGTCAAGGCGAGTTCATTCATCAAGAAAATCAAAGCAGCAGAAGTAGTTGTATTTTATACAACACAGTTCACTGCTATATCTTGCATTCATTAGCACCTTCTATATTTTTTGACGGCCTAAAATATACTTTGTGGTCGAAAATTCGATAACCGGTATCCCAAAAGACTCAATAAACTCAAGATCGGTCGATCCTAAAAATGGGTATAGTTGGACGCTCAGATTAAGCTCAAGGGCTACTAGTGTCCACTCTTCAATCCCAAGATAGGTCTTTCATCCGAAAATGGGATTTCAAGTGAGGGGGCGTGTTAAATATCAAGATACTATGACATAAGCGCTTAGGTAGTAGCCACCAAGTTGTTAAAGAATGTTAAAGTCAAGCTCACCATGTTCACCAACCATGCTCACCAACCAATCTTAGACTTTATGTACTAGTTTTCCTCTATATAAGAGCTTATGCTCTCATGTAATAAACATGATCAATACAATGTAGTTCTAATATTACTATCGTGTTTTTCTCTCCTCTCTACTAGTTCCGTTTATTACTTCCGCATTGGTCGGGTGTTAGCATATGCTCCATTGTCGTCGTGAAGATGCCCATTTGTTTTTAATTCTTAGCAGCAACCAGAAACTACAGTATTAGGAATTCAGTTGATCCTCGATTTCATTGATTCCCTTTACCATTCTAAAATTGTCCAGTTTTGATGGATAATTTTTATTTTTTAAATGTAAATGTTTCCTGAGAAAGTCTGACAACTTGGCACTAGCAGCTCGCCCTCGTTCCAGGCAGTGACGATAATCATCCACTGAGTAGAGTGAGGGGATGAAAACATAAAGATGGTCATTAATTAATACTCCCTCCGTTCCTAAATGTTTTTCCTGTTTACCTTTGACACGTTTGCCAATGCACCTTTTTGATCGTTAATATTTTCAATTTCGTGTTAGTATCAAATATAAAATTTCACTGTATTAAAGTACTCACAAATACGAATCAAACAAGATCACTCATGAATATATTTTATCTTTTAAATTATGCATAAATTAGTAGTCAAGCGCTTACAATGAACAGGAACAAAAGTCAAAACCAGAAAAACTTTCAGAAACAGAGGGAGTACAATATAAGTTTATTACATGTACAAGCAAGCAAAATTTACATCAGCAAATATGACATAATTGATAGAGCTGGAGGATAGAATCATGAAAGTAAACTTTAAATATCATGTGCAACGTACTACCTGGCATGACACCTTGAGTAACAGATGTAATAATTCCATGTTCGAGTGGTTCACCTCTCACTTGCAACGATGCTCCAGAAAGTATCAAGACAACAGAATTTAGAAAACGAAAAACTAAGTATGCAAATGCCTTCAGTGTATGCAAGTAATAAGCACAAATAGAAAGACAAAATTGGAGTAAAGAAATGAACCTTAGACCATCTCCAACCCAAGACACTAAAATAGTGTCCTAAAGACACTATTTTGATGATAAAATTACACCATTCACAAAATACACTCCAACCCATGATCACTATACTTGACACTAAAAGGAATCTTTCACCAAAAATAGAATATTCTAACTTTGTTCAATTTACATTTTTCATATCTATTACATTTTATATTGTAATGTTATGGTCGCACAATATTAAATTTATTAATATAAAAATTATTTATAAAAAAATCAATATCCAAATTTTGTTGAAAATTGTATTTTAGAATTACGACATTTTAGAATTAACAAGAGTTAAGGAACAAATAGTAGGACATAGATAAAAAAAATAATAAGAGCTAAGAAGAAAAGAAGTTTCAATTGATAAAAATTTAAAGTTAAAAATTACTATAAGAACAAATAAGTTGGAAAAAATTACAAGAACAAATAGTAGGACATAGATGGAAAAAAGTTATTTATTTATAGGGGTATTGTTGGAATTTTGAAAGTCACCAAATTTGGTGATCAAGGATCACCAAATGTACTTTTGTCACCAAATTTGGTCATTTGGTGACCCAAAACTCATTTGGTGATCTTGGGTCACCATTTTAGTGTTGCATTGGAGTGACTTTGACAATATATCCATCATTAATATAGTGATTTAGTGATGGATTGGAGTTGCTCTTATACATAAAAAGATTAGTAACTCTTAACTAATTCATATAATGACTACAGGTACTCATATAATGACTACAGGTACTCGCGATACCTAGCAATGATACAACAGGTCTTTCCCTATGCAGAAATACAAGTACAGCTCATCAACTACATAATTTAGGTAAAGTGTGTGCTGGGAAGCAAATCAATCCGTATACATATCACAATCAGTAAAGAAACATGCAACTCATAACTGCAAAAAAAAAAAAGTTTTTTTGGAATACGTAGGTTGAATAATTGGAGACTTGGAGGCAAATCAGTAAAGTGAAAAGATAGGGCCCAGAATCAGACTCACCTGCGCTTCTAGCTTGTTAGGGTCTAGCATAACATAACCATTTTGGGCTACAGAACAATATATTGCCACTGTTCAAAAAAATCATAGAGTAACAAAATGATCAAAAAATCGATGACACTAGAAAGGTGAAATAAGAAAGGGTCTAGCTACCAGCAAGATGCTTCAGGGGATTAATATTATCGCAAAATGAAATGAGATTAATATTATCGCAAAATTAACTCTCCTTTCGTCAATAAAGTTAACTAAAATTATATACGAATCTTCGGGATTCCACGCATCGCCTACTGTTGAACTGAAAGTAATTTCAATTTTATAAACAAACAAATTGAAGCAGATTATGTATCTTGAGACCAACTTGCAGAGCCATGAGCACAGTTCAGAAAATTTCGAGAACAGGCCAATGGTCTCAACTGGTCTGCTGATCGTCCATCAATCTCCATTATCTGCCCGTCAACGGATACTAACAAACAAACACATTACACTCAACACACCTAGCTAGTACCACCACACAAACACTACAAGTTTTTATCAAGTTTCTTTTTCTTGCAAAATATCAAAGATTGTTCTTCACCAAATTAACCAACTTACACAAAACAACACGTTTCAAATACTAAACCCAACATAATAATAAAAACCTCATTTTGACATGTTGGAATCATATTAGTGGAACAAATAGCTAGTAAGATATAGGCACATGTATAAATAACTGTTAGAATATAATATAAAGATCCAATTGGGCCTTCCTCTAACACCTTAAGGTTTTAGATGAGTTGGTTACTTAACATGGAACTGCCATGCCATAACTTTGTCCTTCAATGGTGCAAGGATGCTATTGAATGATTATGTTCTATATGCATAATATGTTGCAATTGAAGAATACCAGGCCAGTTAAATGAGATCTACGACCTACACATCCTTGGATAAGAAGAGAAAAAAAAAATGAGAACCAACTAAACACAAACGTCAAATACTGAAATGCGTTGTAAGATACACTTAGGGGCATTAAGCTACTGTTGAGCTAAATTTTAAATTTCTTGCTATCATACAGCTGGGAAAAAAATATCAAACACTTATTAACATCAGAACAATTCATTCAAAGTTGATAAGAAATCATTAGGATATAAAGTAAACAGTGTTCAGGCTAGCTCATGGAAGTGTGGACATGTACCAAACAGCATAGAGAGCAGAAAGTATGAAAGTGTTGACATTTGGACAAATGGACATGCTTAGTGTGGACATGATTCTATTCGAACGAATCATGCTTTTACCGCTAAATTATTCCTGCTACAATGAAATTATTTTATGCAAAGGGCTTCGCGGTTTCCTGATAATTGAAATACCAACCTGGGTTGCAAGAATACAGATAGCACATTCTTATCAACATTGGCCCCAAATCAGCCATTTTGTTCTATAGTCTTGCTTCTTTCTCTTTTTTCCCAGGGTTTGAAAACATCTGTAGTTTGTCGATGGGACTTGAGAAGTTATTAGATCTTGGCTTTATACAATGAGAGATTTACCTGAGAAGGACTAAACATTTTGCGAGCACAAGAACTAATAGGTGGGCATAAGAAAACACGGAATGCTCAGACTTTAGGGATTTATAACTCAACCAATTGTACACTACCACATTACAGAACCAAACGCGGAAAACATCTCACTCGTAAGTAGGATCTGATAGGATTAGATGCACATATAATTTACTGCTATACTTCCCATTACCAGTTGCTTAATACTTTCCCATCCCCCCCTCTCTCGATCAACTAGATGCAAGCCTATTTGCTATGAGATAACATGGTAATGCATATATAATATTTAAATCAAACAAGGTGAATGGAGAAAAATTTGAAAGCATAAGAGGATGAGTATGCAGAATAATTACAGTAATAATTAAGAATCAACAATCAACATACAAGTGAACACCAGTGGCTAACAAGAAGAGAGAAATGAGAAGAAAGTAAATAAGGGAGTGAACCACCGCCACTCACTTTAAGATTTGTTTTTGGTACTACTAAGGTAAATGAGATGAAGATCTCTACTCACTTGATCACCACCGCCACTCACTTTAAGATTTGTTTTTGGTACAACTAAAGTAATCTTAATTAGCTGTTTCAAACAAAAGAATTTTTGAGTTGTTGAAAAGTGCGCTATCATTTACTACAGTAAATGATTTTAGTTGAATACTGGGCCGCGAGGATATACGAATCTTTCAGAGCCAGGATTCCCATTGAAATTCTTTCCTAGTATGCTGTTTAACCTGTTTTCCTAGGAATAAAAGTTCTGGCGTAAACTAATCCTCATCAAAGCATAGCGGACAAAATTGCAGAAATCTTCTCAGAGTTCTAGTATATGGTACACCTGACACTGTACACAAATATAGTGTGTAGGTGTGTATAGGATTTGTGAGATAGACCCCTCTTGTAATAAGATATTAAAGAACTAAAAAAATATATTTTAAGTAGCTGCAGATGATAGCTTATAGTTCATTTGCAATAGACTTCCGGTTCCTCACCATAGCCAATTCGAGTGTATTGGGTATAAACATCCGAGGAGAAGTGACAATCTTGAATGATTTGTTCTTCAATGGTGCAAGGATGTAATTATATACTGCCAAATGAATATGTTCTATAAGCGCAATATAGTGCTATCAAAAAAGATTAACATATATTGCAGGCCAATTAAATAAGATCTAAGACTCACAGCCATTGACATGCTTAGTGTTCATGCTCCCAATTAACCTGTTTACATATATCACGCTTTCACCACTAGACTATATCCAGTACAATGCAATTATTTTATGAAAAGCAGTAAAGGACTTTGCGATTTCCTGGTAACTGAAATAGCAACCCAGGTTGCAACAGATAGCACCATTCTAATTAACACTGGCCCCAACTTTCCCATTTTGATCTATAGTCTTGCTTGTTTCTCTTTTTTTCCCATTGTATAAAAAAATCTGTAGTTTCATTTATGTCTATGTGACTTGAGAAATTATTAGATGTTGGCTTTAAACAATGAAGTGCATACAAAGGGACCAAAGTAAGAAACAAAAACTAATATTTAGCAAATAGGAGAAACTTGAAAGCATAAGAGGATGAGTATTACAGAGTAATTATAAGGATCAAGGGGGGATGTAAATTGTACTAATAATCAAGAAACAACATACAAGTGAACACCAATGGCTAACACTAACTCAATCAGCTTGTTATGCCCAGGAATCTGAACCAGAAGTCCTGGTGTTAGTAGTATCAACACCACCACTGCTACAAACATTTTTCTTGCCTTAGATCTCTCTCCTCACTTAGATCACCACCACTCACTTCAACATTTGTTTTTGAGTACTAAAGTAACTAATCTTAATCAGCTGTTTCAGACAAAAATTAATATAATCATTAATTAGCTCTAAGTAAGCAACTATTTTCTTTTACAGTAATTTTTGAGGTACTGAAAAATGAAACTGGGCCATCAATTATTACAGTAATTTTTAGAAAAAATATCCATTCATTCTTTTATCTTAATAACATTATAGCTTTCAAATTTTATATAGTAATCAATATAGTACAAAATAAATAATTTGACATTAAATTTAGGGTACAGTTAAACCTCGATTAAGTAATATCCGATAAAGTAATAACCTCGCTTAAGTAATAAATTTCGTCGGTCCCAACTTGGGCCAGTGTTATAAAGTAATATTCTCGCTAAAAGCATAAGATAATAAAAAATTAGAAAGCCATTAAGGGCCCAAGTAATATGTAAAGTAATAATTCCAGAATTATATATATATATAATGTATATGAGTTACAAAATTCAATTCTTTTTAAAATATAAATCGATAGCAGCTTGTTTCTTCTTTCCACCAAAGCCAAAATTAACCTCATCCTTGACTTTATGTAAAGCATATATAATTCCTGGTATGTTTTGCTCGTGTTATAACAAGTAATTGTTCAAAGTATTGATGAAATTCTATCATGTTAATATTATCATTTAATATTATGTTGTATGTTCATGAATTTATATTTTAGAATTACAATAAACTTTAGATGATTGAGTTTCTATACGATGTACACAACACATGTTACATGTATCTGATGCAATTTTTTTATATGCATGAATCTAGTTTTTAGATATAATTAATCATAACAAAAGTAATTTTAGATCAAATACATTGCATGTGATTGATTCTTGTTTTTAAGCATAAAGTATTGTTATACATAAGCATAAAAATTCGGTAAAGTAATAAAATATTACTTTATCGATAAAGTAATAAAATATTATTATATCGATAAAGTAATAAATTCGGTAAAGTAATATTTTTTTCCGGTCCCAAGAGTATTACTTTAAAGAGGTTTAACTGTACTTATCATAAATACCATTTTAAATTATTTTTTTGCGATTTTAGCATCGTCTCAAAATATTTGCAAAATAATTTTTTTGAAAAAAACATTTTACAAAAATACCAACTTTTATAAAATATTTACAAAATTATGTTCAGCAACCAAATCAACGAGATGTAACCTGTCGTAAACTTTAGTTCAATTTACATATGTGATTGCACGCGAGAGCTTCTTGCCAAACAGGTTTACGAAGAATTTTATTCATTTATCGAGATTAAAAATACGATATTAATTGTTAAAATTATTTATTTGACCAATTTATTCGTTTATCAAGATTTTGTAATCTTGTGTTTATAAATTTACTTTCTCATTTCACTACGTGTATATACACACAAATTAATATTATGCTGTGTTTTAGTTCCATGTTTGTTTACTTGAGCCATTTTGTATCTTTAAGTATTAATCAATTGATATCTTTTCATGTATCTGTCGTTGGTATCACAATGAATGGGTGAGTGCCTAAAATACCCACTATTTTAGTTTCTCTCACCAAAATACCCAGATTCGGGGAGTACCGCCCAAAATGCCCACGGGATACGCCTTTGGGGTAGGAGTATCCACGGGATACGCCTATGTGATAGTAGCATCAAAAGGATACGCCACTGAACCAGCTGAAAATTCTTGCGATACGTCAGAGATGACTTCAGATACGCATCTTCAAAATGCGCATCAGGGGATACGCATTTTGAAGATGCGTATCTGAAGTCGTCTTCATCGTTCCCAGAGGTCGCTAAAAATGACGATTCCGACTTATACTTTCAATCTCTCCGTTCTCTCTCTGGCCTCACTTTCCGGTTATGTTATATGCACCATTCAATTCGTTTTTCAGTCCTCTACAATCCTATACCAATGTTTTATCGTTTATTTTCCCGGATTTAAAACACCCAAATCAAACCAATTTTCCGATTTACATATTCCGACGAAAGCTTTTGCCGCCCCTGCGGGGCCACCTACGATAAAACCGATCATCGAACGATGAAGCTGACGACTGCCTGGTCATGTGGTGTCGATTTGGAGGGTGGGAGACGAGTTATGGTTGGGGAATCGATGAGAATGGCGAAGTCGCCCAAAAAGTCGCCGGCAAGTTCTCTCTAAAAATTCTGGCGAGGCTTTGATTTTCTGGCGTCTACAGTAGGGGTGGATACGCCTACGGGAGTCGCGTATCCCGTGGGTAGTAAAGTCGGTGTTTTGAGATTTGGGTATTTTGGTTAGTGGGTAGTGAAAATTTAGGCATTTTGGGCATTCTTTCACAATGAATGGCCTGGAGGGATCATTTTATTTAACTCATAATTGATGAGTTTGTGGCTTTAATTTAAAACAGTAACTAAACTTTCCGAAGATTAGGTTAGCATACGCGGTTATGTTGAATAAAAATACAGAACAACTTACAACTTTCCGAAGATTAGGACTTACTTACAAACTCTTACCACTGTGTTTGTTAAGCTAATGTAAATTTACCTTACTTTTGATGCATTCACTGCCATAGGAGCTATACAAAATTTCTCAAACTGTTTGTTGCATGACTGGCATTGTTGTTAAGTGTGCAACTTGTTCTTGACAACTGCAATACCTTAATTCCACAATTGACAATACTATCGTTCACTAAATCCGTAAAAAATTCAATCACACATCAATATGTTCACTTTATCAATGAAAGTCTGGATTATTGGACAATGAGGCATGTCCTTGATCTTTATTACAGTATAGGTACTTCTTCGATCATCCGAATCCCCAACATGATTACTTTTTGTGTAAGCTCTGAGTTTTGTATTACCAGTCTCCCTTCTTGTAGAGCAGGCTGAACTCTGTATTTTTCCCATTAAGGAACCTTAAAATTCTCTTTTCTGTCAACCAATATGACAAGGTTGAGCTTGACACAAACCTGTAGTTAATCTCACTCCATAGTCCATACATCAAATTTGGCTGAGGCACATTTGCATACCTAAGACTCCCAGTTTCTTGTTTAAACATAGTTGCGTTAACTCCAGCACCAGTCTCGTTATTTGATAAGCTTGTCCCTGTAACAGTAGATTTTTTCACTGGATTATTGCTTTCTTTGCCAATCGCCAGAACTTCTTGAACATATCTCCTATGGCAGATAAAATTTCCATCTGTACTTTTGTAACTATTTATCCTGAGTAAAAGTCTCATTCTTCCCAAATCAGACATGTAATATTCCACCATCATTGAAATTTTAAACTCATCACATGCTTTTATTAGTTCCAGTATAGAGTAACCTACCGCCATAAAGTCTAACTATCAATATGGTCCTGCCTTTGAATTGGTAAATGTAGTGTGCTCAATAGAACGTTTTCCAGTTAGATGTTAATTTTATAATGCTCGGGTTTGTTCACTATTTGAATCGATTTGATCGTAAGCATTTGTTACACCCCAAATACTGATTATTTTATCGATTCTCATTGATTACAATTAATTTCTTGTCTCTCTTTTGAGAAGATCTGCTAATGGTATTCTCTTGTCACATTAGTGGTCTTCATTTCTGCACATAAGCTTATGCACATTGGGGGGGGGGGGGGGTGTTGGTTATTTCAGGTCTCAATTGTTAGCCTTTTTTTCATTTTAGATGATAACCGAAACACATTCACATACCCATCTTATATTTGACAAGGTTTGAACCCTCAACCTCCCATATTTAAAATTTCTTACTTGTACTATGGCTTATAAGTATGACAGCCTTTACAAGAGTGGCTCAAATATAAAGAATCTTGCAATATTGTGTTGGGTATATTACACTAAACAACGCAATAATGAGACAGTGATATATATATATATTAAAACAAGAACAGGCAATATCCAATTAACAAAACAAATCACGAAGGCATAAACAAGAACGTAATCAGTAACTGTAATTAACAAGAAAAATAAGAACACTTATCTCTCACAGTAGCTTAAGCCAAGACAACAAGAGAGAAAGAACAGCTGAGTCACCAAGCCCTTCGAGAAGACTTGGCTGTTCTTGAAGAGAATATTGCCCCACTTACGTTGTGATTGGGTTGCAGCAATATCACTTCCAGGATAAAACAGCATCGATCAAAGGGTTCACAAATACACCAGTGATCAACAGCGACCAGCATCTCAGTTCGCCTAAGAACTATGTATTTCTCCTATATGTATCGTGAGAGAGAACAGAGGAAGAAGAAAACGAATTGTGTTTCTATCCTTAGGACGTATCTCTTCTATTCCCTTAACGTTTATTTTCTTCTGTATTGTATATATAATACCAAAAATAAACGTAACTGATACTCCATAAAAGGAAAGTAAATATTCTGATTTAATTGCATTAACTGCATCAGGATTTATTTTTCAGTTACAGTAGCATCAGGATTTAGTCATCAGTAATATCAGAATTCAGTGTCAATCAGGATCAGGATTTAGCACTCATCAGGAACTGATATCCATCAGGATTTAGCCCATCAGTATTTGATGTATGACCAAGTCCATCAGGATTTTCTCCAAGTACTGATCCAAATTTCCATCAGGATTTAATTCAAATACTGATCCAAATTTCCAGTACTGTTGCAACAAATAAATCTGAAACTTGTTAAAATAAATCAATATCTAATTCTTCTTTCAACTCAATTTATTTATGGATTCCACTAAGAAAATGTCTTAGATCCAAACATGAAAGTTTAAGTCCTCATTACAAGAAACAAACTCCACTTGTTAGTTTCCGGAAATTTCATCAAGAACATATTATTAATATGCCTCAAACTTTCCATTTTCTAACAATCCCCCACGAATCCATACAGAAATGCAAATACATATCTATCCTCATCATGACTTGTTTTTCAGAGTAGGTACCCTTCCGAGTTTGAACCCTCCTAAGTCCTCTACTTCGATGGCTACCGGATTCAGATGGAATATTTCACCTTGAATCTTTATCCGTTTGGTGTAACCACACTCCATAGACGACGACAAGTCAAAGGCTATGGTGCTAATCTACGGCTTTGAGACGTTAATGGTCATGTCTCGATCCTGTTCGTCGAATGCTTCAAGGAATAACCCTTTCCTCTAATTGCGACCACACAATTACATTCGCTTAGCTGGGCATCTCCAGAGATGTACTGCTAGCATCTCGTCATATGACTTGACCCCATTCAGAGTTCAAATAACTCTTGCTATTCTGGCAGTTACAGTACCTTTTTAGGTTTACAGGGGATAGACTCCAGATACGTGAGTATCAATCTATGTAGTTAAATGTACAACCAATTCACCCTTACAACTTGTTATTACCACATTGAATACACTTTCGAGGGATCTCCTCTCATGTGTATTGGGTTCCCGCTGTAGATGAATTATTATGGGCTATCAGTCCCATCCCCAACCTAGACTTAAGAACTACAGCATGCTCAAGCCCTTTAGTCAAAGGATCAGCTAAGTTTTCTTGAGTTCCAATAAACTCAACAGCTATGATCCTGTCAGACATTAGACCCCTTATAGACTTTAGTCTAACTTGGATATGTCTCTTTGTTTTCACATTATACTTCTTGCTGTTTATCTTGTCGATAGTTGTACGGCTATCACAATGAACAGCAAAAGCAGGAAGTGGACGACTTACTACAGGCAACACTGACATGAGTCCATATAACCATTCAGCCTCAGTCCCCGTGGCATCTAATGCACACAACTCAGCCTCAAAAGTAGACCGAGTTATGATAGTCTGTCTAGAAGACTTCCAAGATACTGCTCCACCTGCTAGGGTAAACAGGTATCCAGTCACTCCATTGGAACCAGACTTCTTAGCTTTCCAACTTGCATCACTATATCCCTCTAGCACTCCAGGAAACCTCCTGTAGTGCAAACCAAGATATATGGTGCCTTTTAGATATCTAAGTACTCTATCAAGAGCATCCCAATGAGTCTTGTTTGGACAGCTTGTATATCTTGCTAACTTAGACACTGAATATGAAATATCTAGCCTAGTACCATTAGCAAGATACTGCAAACTCCCAATAATCTGAGAATACCTTAATTGAGACACAGATACTCCTGAACTATTCTTGACAATGGCAATTTTAGGATCATACGGAGTACTTGCAATTCTACAATTTGAATAACCATACTTCTCAAGTATAGATTTCTCTATATAATGAGATTGTGACAAGGTTATTCCATCAGTTGACTGAGTCAACTTGATACCAAGAATCACACTAGCCTCTCCCATGTCCTTCATTTCAAAATGCCTTTTCAAGAACCTTTTTGTCTCGTTAATAATCTCAATATTGGTTCCAAACAATAAAATATCATCCACATACAGGCACACAATAATACATTCATTTCCTTTAACCATGTAATAGACACACTTGTCACTTTCATTAACTACAAATTCTGACTCTAAAACAGTTTCATCAAACTTTTTATGCCAGTCTCTTGGAGCTTGTTTTAAGCCATATATAGACTTGATTAACTTACATACTTTCCTCTCATTTCCAGAGGCAACAAATCCCTCAGGCTGATCCATATAAATCTCTTCTTCAAGTTCACCATGAAGAAAAGTTATCTTTACATCCATTTGATGGAAGATAAGACCATGTACAGAAGCCAATGCTATAAGCATTCGGATTGTTGTCATTCTAGCAACTGGAGAGTATGTGTCAAAGTAATCAATGCCTTCTTTTTCCTTAAAGACCTTAGCTACCAGCCTAGCCTTATACTTATCTATTGAGCCATCAGGGTTCATCTTCCTTTTGAATACCCATTTACATCCTATAGTAGAACACCCAAGAGGTAGATCAACCAACTCCCATGTTCCATTAGAAACAATAGAGTCAATTTCACTTTTTATAGCACCTTTCCAGTACCTAGATTCTGAAGAATCCATGGCCTGTTGAAAAGTTAAAGGTTCATCCTCGATATTGTAAGTGATAAAATCACTTCCAAAATCCTTGACTACCTTAGCACGCTTACTCCTTCTAGGTTCCTCTACTTCATCAGGAGTAGAGCTACTACCAGGATCTGCCCCCACATTTGTCATCCTTTCCACATGATCAGGAATGGATCTCGATGTGTGAGTGGGATCATCATCAGGAATATCCTGAGGTATACCAGTCTTCATAGGGAACACATCCTCAAATAATGTTGCATCACGAAATTCAACTATAGTGTTAGCCACTATACCGTCTATGTAAAATTTTAACACTAAAAATCTCATAGCCGTAGTGGTTTCAATATAGCCCAGAAAGATGCAATCAACAGTTTTCGGTCCTAGTTTCTTTCTCTTGTGTTCAGGGACAAGTACCTTTGCAAGGCACCCCCACACATGAAGATATTTTAAACTAGTCCTTTTCTCTGTCCATAATTCATAAGGTGTCTTGTCCATATGTTTCAGAGGAACTCTATTCAGAATATGGCAAGCCGTATTCAGAGCTTCTCCCCACATGTACTTGGGCAACCCAGAATTAATCATCATACTATTGATCATATCCTTAAAGGTTCTGTTCTTTCGTTCTTCCACCCCATTAGACTCAGGTGTGTATGGTGGAGTTACCTCATGAACTATACCATTGCTCTTGCAAAATTCATTAAACAAGTTACTCGTATACTCACCACCTCTATCTGATCTCAAACGTTTAAGTACTTTACCAGTTTGTGTTTCAGATTCAGTTTTGAACATAATGAATTTATCTAGTGCTTCATCTTTATGTTTAAGCAAATAAACATAACAATATCTACTACAATCATCTATAAAGGTAATGAAATATCTATTATGTTCCTTGGTCAAAACACCACCAAATTCAAATATGTCAGTGTGCACTAAATCTAACACATTCGAATCCCTAACAACATTATGAAAGGGTTTCCTAGTTTGTTTAGTTGTCACACATACTTGACATTTAGATTTCTTATCAATGGCATGTTTTGGAATCAACTCTAAGTTCATCATATTATTTAGAGCACCAAAATTCAAGTGACCAAGACGTGCGTGCCACAAATCAGATGATTCAACACAATTAACAGAAGGAGCAACATTATTATTAACAAAACTGCCCAAAACAGGCTCAACATTTATTAAAAATAATCCATCCGACAAGTAACCTTTGCCAAAGAATACACCAATATTTGTAATAACTACTTTATTACATTTCAAAGAAACTTCAAAACCATTCTTCACTAAACAACTTCCACTTATTATATTTCTACGAATATCAGGAACATGGTGCACTCTAGTGAGGGATAGAACACGCCCAGAAGCGAACTTCAGGTCCACGTTTCCTATTCTAAGTACTCGAGCTACACTCGCATTCCCCATCGTAACAGTCATTCCATGAGTCTGCTGATAAGATACAAATAGAGTAATATCAGTACAAATATGTACATTAGCTCCAGTATCAATCAACCATTCATGAGACGAATAGGTGGAAAGAAGTACAGGGTTGTAGGTCACATACCCGTTGTCAGTTTCAGAAGCAACAGCCTCACCAACAACCATGTTAACCATTGACCCACCAGTGGTTCCAAGCACAGTGTTAGCTTGTGCTCCCACAACAGGTTTCTTAGATTTCTTTTCAGGAAAGTCCTTGCTCCAATGACCAACCTGTCCACAAGACCAACATGGTTTGTTTGCCTTTGGTTTCTTAGCCTTGTTCTTGTCCATAGACTTAGTGTTTTCCTTCTTAGTGACAGACTTTCTTTGCTGTCCAACAGTCACTACATTCACCTTCGAACTCCCAGAATGTTCAGTAGGCATCACATGTCCTTGTTTGGACTTGTGTTGCTCCTGTACAGAGATGTCCAACATCAGGTTTGTCCAAGTGATCTCTCCTTTCTGTCTTTTCAGGGAGAGTGCAAACTCTTCCCAAGACTTAGGGAGCTTTTCAATCACAGACATAACCTGAAACTTTTCAGGTAGGTCCATTCCGGACTCCTTCAAAGCATGAACCAACATCTCAAACTCATGCACCTGCTCAGTCATGGATTTAGTATCCACCAGTTTAAATTCAAGGAACCTAGCCACAGAATACTTCTTCAACCCTTGTGAGTCAGTATTATGTGTCTGGTCAAGCTTCTCCCATAAGAGCTTAGCAGTGCAGGAGTCAGATGAATAAACATCGAATAGAGTGTTCGCTAAAGCTGCCAGAATTGCAGCCCTAGCCACCCCATCTTTTTCCTCCCACATAGTATAAGCCTTAACAGTTTCAGCTTTCTCCTTAACCACAATTGGTTTCTCATACTACACCACCGGCCATAGACCCTTTACCGTTAACCATAGTTTCATATTTTTCTACCAACGAGAAAAACCAACACCCCCACTGAATTTATCAGGTATTCCTGACAAATCAATAGGCTGTGGGAAACGGTACGTAGTCCAATCCATGGTAGGTGCAGCAACACCAGACCCAGAGCTAGTCTCAACAACAAGAGTTTCAGTTTCGTTAACCATCTTGTTAATTAACAATATATAACACAATTATTCTCTTTAAGATTTTTGGGTATATTACACTAAACAACGCAACAATGAGGCAGTGATATATATATATATATTAAAACAAGAACATGCAATATCCAATTAACAAAACAAATCACGAAGGCATAAACAAGAACATAATCAGTAACTGTAATTAACAAGAAAAATAAGAACACTTATCTCTCACAGTAGCTTAAGCCAAGACAACAAGAGAGAAAGAACAGCTGAGTCACCAAGCCCTTCGAGAAGACTTGGCTGTTCTTGAAGAGAATATTGCCCCACTTACGTTGTGATTGGGTTGCAGCAATATCACTTCCAGGATAAAACAGCATCGATCAAAGGGTTCACAAATACACCAGTGATCAACAGCGACCAGCACCTCAGTTCGCCTAAGAACTATGTATTTCTCCTATATGTATCGTGAGAGAGAACAGAGGAAGAAGAAAACGAATTGTGTTTCTATCCTTAGGACGTATCTCTTCTATTCCCTTAACGTTTATTTTCTTCTGTATTGTATATATAATACCAAAATTAAACGTAACTGATACTCCATAAAAGGAAAGTAAATATTCTGATTTAATTGCATTAACTGCATCAGGATTTATTTTTCAGTTACAGTAGCATCAGGATTTAGTCATCAGTAATATCAGAATTTAGTGTCAATCAGGATCAGGATTTAGCACTCATCAGGAACTGATATCCATCAGGATTTAGCCCATCAGTATTTGATGTATGACCAAGTCCATCAGGATTTTCTCCAAGTACTGATCCAAATTTCCATCAGGATTTAATTCAAATACTGATCCAAATTTCCAGTATTGTTGCAACAAATAAATCTGAAACTTGTTAAAATAAATCAATATCTAATTCTTCTTTCAACTCAATTTATTTATGGATTCCATTAAGAAAATGTCTTAGATCCAAACATGAAAGTTTAAGTCCTCATTACAAGAAACAAACTCCACTTGTTAGTTTCCGGAAATTTCATCAAGAACATATTATTAATATGCCTCAAACTTTCCATTTTCTAACAATCCCCCACGAATCCATACAGAAATGCAAATACATATTTATCCTTATCATGACTTGTTTTTCAGAGTAGGTACCCTTCCGAGTTTGAACCCTCCTATGTCCTCTACTTCGATGGCTACCGGATTCAGATGGAATATTTCACCTTGAATCTTTATCAGTTTGGTGTAACCACACTCCATAGATGACGACAAGTCAAAGGCTATGGTGCTAATCTACGGCTTTGAGACGTTAATGGTCATGTCTCGATCCTGTTCGTCGAATGCTTCAAGGAATAACCCTTTCCTCTAATTGCGACCACACAATTACATTCGCTTAGCTGGGCATCTCCAGAGATGTACTGCTAGCATCTCGTCATATGACTTGACCCCATTCAGAGTTCAAATAACTCTTGCTATTCTGGCAGTTACAGTACCTTTTTAGGTTTACAGGGGATAGACTCCAGATACGTGAGTATCAATCTATGTAGTTAAAGGTACAACCAATTCACCCTTACAACTTGTTATTACCACATTGAATACACTTTCGAGGGATCTCCTCTCATGTGTATTGGGTTCCCGCTGTAGATGAATTATTATGGGCTATCAGTCCCATCCCCAACCTAGACTTAAGAACTACAGCATGCTCAAGCCCTTTAGTCAAAGGATCAGCTAAGTTTTCTTGAGTTCCAATAAACTCAACAGCTATGATCCTGTCAGACATTAGACCCCTTATAGACTTTAGTCTAACTTGGATATGTCTCTTTGTTTTCACATTATACTTCTTGCTGTTTATCTTGTCGATAGTTGTACGGCTATCACAATGAACAGCAAAAGCAGGAAGTGGACGACTTACTACAGGCAACACTGACATGAGTCCATATAACCATTCAGCCTCAGTCCCCGTGGCATCTAATGCACACAACTCAGCCTCAAAAGTAGACCGAGTTATGATAGTCTGTCTAGAAGACTTCCAAGATACTGCTCCACCTGCTAGGGTAAACAGGTATCCAGTCACTCCATTGGAACCAGACTTCTTAGCTATCCAACTTGCATCACTATATCCCTCTAGCACTCCAGGAAACCTCCTGTAGTGCAAACCAAGATATATGGTGCCTTTTAGATGTCTAAGTACTCTATCAAGAGCATCCCAATGAGTCTTGTTTGGACAGCTTGTATATCTTGCTAACTTAGACACTGAATATGAAATATCTAGCCTAGTACCATTAGCAAGATACTGCAAACTCCCAATAATCTGAGAATACCTTAATTGAGACACAGATACTCCTGAACTATTCTTGACAATGGCAATTTTAGGATCATACGGAGTACTTGCAATTCTACAATTTGAATAACCATACTTCTCAAGTATAGATTTCTCTATATAATGAGATTGTGACAAGGTTATTCCATCAGTTGACTGAGTCAACTTGATACCAAGAATCACACTAGCCTCTCCCATGTCCTTCATTTCAAAATGCCTTTTCAAGAACCTTTTTGTCTCGTTAATAATCTCAATATTGGTTCCAAACAATAAAATATCATCCACATACAGGCACACAATAATACATTCATTTCCTTTAACCATGTAATAGACACACTTGTCACTTTCATTAACTACAAATTCTGACTCTAAAACAGTTTCATCAAACTTTTTATGCCAGTCTCTTGGAGCTTGTTTTAAGCCATATATAGACTTGATTAACTTACATACTTTCCTCTCATTTCCAGAGGCAACAAATCCCTCAGGCTGATCCATATAAATCTCTTCTTCAAGTTCACCATGAAGAAAAGTTATCTTTACATCCATTTGATGGAAGATAAGACCATGTACAGAAGCCAATGCTATAAGCATTCGGATTGTTGTCATTCTAGCAACTGGAGAGTATGTGTCAAAGTAATCAATGCCTTCTTTTTCCTTAAAGACCTTAGCTACCAGCCTAGCCTTATACTTATCTATTGAGCCATCAGGGTTCATCTTCCTTTTGAATACCCATTTACATCCTATAGTAGAACACCCAAGAGGTAGATCAACCAACTCCCATGTTCCATTAGAAACAATAGAGTCAATTTCACTTTTTATAGCACCTTTCCAGTACCTAGATTCTGAAGAATCCATGGCCTGTTGAAAAGTTAAAGGTTCATCCTCGATATTGTAAGTGATAAAATCACTTCCAAAATCCTTGACTATCTTAGCACGCTTACTCCTTCTAGGTTCCTCTACTTCATCAGGAGTAGAGCTACTACCAGGATCTGCCCCCACATTTGTCATCCTTTCCACATGATCAGGAATGGACCTCGATGTGTGAGTGGGATCATCATCAGGAATATCCTGAGGTATACCAGTCTTCATAGGGAACACATCCTCAAAGAATGTTGCATCACGAAATTCAACTATAGTGTTAGCCACTATACCGTCTATGTCAGATTTTAACACTAAAAATCTCATAGCCGTAGTGGTTTCAATATAGCCCAGAAAGATGCAATCAATAGTTTTCGGTCCTAGTTTCTTTCTCTTGTGTTCAGGGACAAGTACCTTTGCAAGGCACCCCCACACATGAAGATATTTTAAACTAGTCCTTTTCTCTGTCCATAATTCATAAGGTGTCTTGTCCATATGTTTCAGAGGAACTCTATTCAGAATATGGAAAGCCGTATTCAGAGCTTCTCCCCACATGTACTTGGGCAACCCAGAATTAATCATCATACTATTGATCATATCCTTAAAGGTTCTGTTCTTTCGTTCTTCCACCCCATTAGACTCAGGTGTGTATGGTGGAGTTACCTCATGAACTATACCAATGCTCTTGCAAAATTCATTAAACGAGTTACTCGTATACTCACCACCTCTATCTGATCTCAAACGTTTAAGTACTTTACCAGTTTGTGTTTCAGATTCAGTTTTGAACATAATGAATTTATCTAGTGCTTCATCTTTATGTTTAAGCAAATAAACATAACAATATCTACTATAATCATCTATAAAGGTAATGAAATATCTATTATGTTCCTTGGTCAAAACACCACCAAATTCAAATATGTCAGTGTGCACTAAATCTAACACATTCGAATCCCTAACAACATTATGAAAGGGTTTCCTAGTTTGTTTAGTTGTCACACATACTTGACATTTAGATTTCTTATCAATGGCATGTTTTGGAATCAACTCTAAGTTCATCATATTATTTAGAGCACCAAAATTCAAGTGACCAAGACGTGCGTGCCACAAATCAGATGATTCAACACAATTAACAGAATGAGCAACATTATTATTAACAAAACTGCCCAAAACAGGCTCAACATTTATTAAAAATAATCCATCCGACAAGTAACCTTTGCCAAAGAATACACCAGTATTTGTAATAACTACTTTATTACATTTCAAAGAAACTTCAAAACCATTCTTCACTAAACAACTTCCACTTATTATATTTCTACGAATATCAGGAACATGGTGCACTCTAGTGAGGGATAGAACACGCCCAGAAGCGAACTTCAGGTCCACGTTTCCTATTCTAAGTACTCGAGCTACACTCGCATTCCCCATCGTAACAGTCATTCCATGAGTCTGCTGATAAGATACAAATAGAGTAATATCAGTACAAATATGTACATTAGCTCCAGTATCAATCAACCATTCATGAGACGAATAGGTGGAAAGAAGTACAGGGTTGTAGGTCACATACCCGTTGTCAGTTTCAGAAGCAACAGCCTCACCAACAACCATGTTAACCATTGACCCACCAGTGGTTCCAAGCACAGTGTTAGCTTGTGCTCCCACAACAGGTTTCTTAGCTTTCTTTTCAGGACAGTCCTTGCTCCAATGACCAACCTGTCCACAAGACCAACATGGTTTGTTTGCCTTTGGTTTCTTAGCCTTGTTCTTGTCCTTAGACTTAGTGTTTTCCTTCTTAGTGACAGACTTTCTTTTCTGTCCAACAGTCACTACATTCACCTTCAAACTCCCAGCATGTTCAGTAGGCATCACATGTCCTTGTTTGGACTTGTGTTGCTCCTGTACAGAGATGTCCAACATCAGGTTTGTCCAAGTGATCTCTCCTTTCTGTCTTTTTAGGGAGAGTGCAAACTCTTCCCAAGACTTAGGGAGCTTTTCAATCACAGACATAACTTGAAACTTTTCAGGTAGGTCCATTCCGGACTCCTTCAAAGCATGAACCAACATCTCAAACTCATGCACCTGCTCAGTCATGGATTTAGTATCCACCAGTTTAAATTCAAGGAACCTAGCCACAGAATACTTCTTCAACCCTTGCGAGTCAGTATTATGTGTCTGGTCAAGCTTCTCCCATAAGAGCTTAGCAGTGCAGGAGTCAGATGAATAAACATCGAATAGAGTGTTCGCTAAAGCTGCCAGAATTGCAGCCCTAGCCACCCCATCTTTTTCCTCCCACATAGTATAAGCCTTAACAGTTTCAGCTTTCTCCTTAACCACAATTGGTTTCTCATACTGCACCACCGGCCATAGACCCTTTACCGTTAACCATAGTTTCATATTTTTCTACCAACGAGAAAAACCAACACCCCCACTGAATTTATCAGGCATTCCTGACAAATCAATAGGCTGTGGGAAACGGTACGTAGTCCAATCCATGGTAGGTGCAGCAACACCAGACCCAGAGCTAGTCTCAACAACAGGAGTTTCAGTTTCGTTAACCATCTTGTTAATTAACAATATATAACACAATTATTCTCTTCAAGATTTTTGGGTATATTACACTAAACAACGCAACAATGAGGCAGTGATATATATATATATATATATATATTAAAATAAGAACAGGCAATATCCAATTAACAAAACAAATCACGAAGGCATAAACAAGAACGTAATCAGTAACTGTAATTAACAAGAAAAATAAGAACACTTATCTCTCACAGTAGCTTAAGCCAAGACAACAAGAGAGAAAGAACAGCTGAGTCACCAAGCCCTTCGAGAAGACTTGGCTATTCTTGAAGAGAATATTGCTCCACTTACGTTGTGATTGGGTTGCAGCAATATCACTTCCAGGATAAAATAGCATCGATCAAAGGGTTCACAAATACACCAGTGATCAACAGCGACCAGCACCTCAGTTCGCCTAAGAACTATGTATTTCTCCTATATGTATCGTGAGAGAGAACAGAGGAAGAAGAAAACGAATTGTGTTTCTATCCTTAGGACGTATCTCTTCTATTCCCTTAACGTTTATTTTCTTCTGTATTGTATATATAATACCAAAATTAAACGTAACTGATACTCCATAAAAGGAAAGTAAATATTCTGATTTAATTGCATTAACTGCATCAGGATTTATTTTTCAGTTACAGTAGCATCAGGATTTAGTCATCAGTAATATCAGAATTTAGTGTCAATCAGGATCAGGATTTAGCACTCATCAGGAACTGATATCCATCAGGATTTAGCCCATCAGTATTTGATGTATGACCAAGTCCATCAGGATTTTCTCCAAGTACTGATCCAAATTTCCATCAGGATTTAATTCAAATACTGATCCAAATTTCCAGTATTGTTGCAACAAATAAATCTGAAACTTGTTAAAATAAATCAATATCTAATTCTTCTTTCAACTCAATTTATTTATGGATTCCATTAAGAAAATGTCTTAGATCCAAACATGAAAGTTTAAGTCCTCATTACAAGAAACAAACTCCACTTGTTAGTTTCCGGAAATTTTATCAAGAACATATTATTAATATGCCTCAAACTTTCCATTTTCTAACAATCCCCCACGAATCCATACAGAAATGCAAATACATATTTATCCTCATCATGACTTGTTTTTCAGAGTAGGTACCCTTCCGAGTTTGAACCCTCCTATGTCCTCTAATTCGATGGCTACCGGATTCATATGTAATATTTCACCTTGAATCTTTATCCGTTTGGTGTAACCACACTCCATAGATGATGACAAGTCAAAGGCTATGGTGCTAATCTACGGCTTTGAGACGTTAATGGTCATGTCTCGATCCTGTTCGTTGAATGCTTCAAGGAATAACCATTTCCTCTAATTGCGACCACACAATTACATTCGATTAGCTGGGCATCTCCAGAGATGTACTGCTAGCATCTCGTCATCTATTCTGGCAGTTACAGTACCTTTTTAGGTTTACAGGGGATAGACTCCAGATACGTGAGTATCAATCTATGTAGTTAAAGGTACAACCAATTCACCCTTACAACTTGTTATTACCACATTGAATACACTTTCGAGGGATCTCCTCTCATGTGTATTGGGTTCCCGCTGTAGATGAATTATTATGGGCTATCAGTCCCATCCCCAACCTAGACTTAAGAACTACAGCATGCTCAAGCCCTTTAGTCAAAGGATCAGCTAAGTTTTCTTGAGTTCCAATAAACTCAACAGCTATGATCCTGTCAGACATTAGACCCCTTATAGACTTTAGTCTAACTTGGATATGTCTCTTTGTTTTCACATTATACTTCTTGCTGTTTATCTTGTCGATAGTTGTACGGCTATCACAATGAACAGCAAAAGCAGGAAGTGGACGACTTACTACAGGCAACACTGACATGAGTCCATATAACCATTCAGCCTCAGTCCCCGTGGCATCTAATGCACACAACTCAGCCTCAAAAGTAGACCGAGTTATGATAGTCTGTCTAGAAGACTTCCAAGATACTGCTCCACCTGCTAGGGTAAACAGGTATCCAGTCACTCCATTGGAACCAGACTTCTTAGCTATCCAACTTGCATCACTATATCCCTCTAGCACTCCAGGAAACCTCCTGTAGTGCAAACCAAGATATATGGTGCCTTTTAGATATCTAAGTACTCTATCAAGAACATCCCAATGAGTCTTGTTTGGACAGCTTGTATATCTTGCTAACTTAGACACTGAATATGAAATATCTAGCCTAGTACCATTAGCAAGATACTGCAAACTCCCAATAATCTGAGAATACCTTAATTGAGACACAGATACTCCTGAACTATTCTTGACAATGGCAATTTTAGGATCATACGGAGTACTTGCAATTCTACAATTTGAATAACCATACTTCTCAAGTATAGATTTCTCTATATAATGAGATTGTGACAAGGTTATTCCATCAGTTGACTGAGTCAACTTGATACCAAGAATCACACCAGCCTCTCCCATGTCCTTCATTTCAAAATGCCTTTTCAAGAACCTTTTTGTCTCGTTAATAATCTCAATATTGGTTCCAAACAATAAAATATCATCCACATACAGGCACACAATAATACATTCATTTCCTTTAACCATGTAATAGACACACTTGTCACTTTCATTAACTACAAATTCTGACTCTAAAACAGTTTCATCAAACTTTTTATGCCAGTCTCTTGGAGCTTGTTTTAAGCCATATATAGACTTGATTAACTTACATACTTTCCTCTCATTTCCAGAGGCAACAAATCCCTCAGGCTGATCCATATAAATCTCTTCTTCAAGTTCACCATGAAGAAAAGTTGTCTTTACATCCATTTGATGGAAGATAAGACCATGTACAGAAGCCAATGCTATAAGCATTCAGATTGTTGTCATTCTAGCAACTGGAGAGTATGTGTCAAAGTAATCAATGCCTTCTTTTTGCTTAAAGACCTTAGCTACCAGCCTAGCCTTATACTTATCTATTGAGCCATCAGGGTTCATCTTTCTTTTGAATACCCATTTACATCCTATAGTAGAACACCCAAGAGGTCGATCAACCAACTCCCATGTTCCATTAGAAACAATAGAGTCAATTTCACTTTTTATAGCACCTTTCCAGTACCTAGATTCTGAAGAATCCATGGCCTGTTGAAAAGTTAAAGGTTCATCCTCGATATTGTAAGTGATAAAATCACTTTCAAAATCCTTGACTACCTTAGCACGCTTACTCCTTCTAGGTTCCTCTACTTCATCAGGAGTAGAGCTACTACCAAGATCTGCCCCCACATTTGTCATCCTTTCCACATGATCAGGAATGGACCTCGATGTGTGAGTGGGATCATCATCAGGAATATCCTGAGGTATACTAGTCTTCATAGGGAACACATCCTCAAATAATGTTGCATCACGAAATTCAACTATAGTGTTAGCCACTATACCGTCTATGTAAAATTTTAACACTAAAAATCTCATAGCCGTAGTGGTTTCAATATAGCCCAGAAAGATGCAATCAACAGTTTTCGGTCCTAGTTTCTTTCTCTTGTGTTCAGGGACAAGTACCTTTGCAAGGCACCCCCACACATGAAGATATTTTAAACTAGTCCTTTTCTCTGCCCATAATTCATAAGGTGTCTTGTCCATATGTTTAAGAGGAACTCTATTCAGAATATGGCAAGCCGTATTCAGAGCTTCTCCCCACATGTACTTAGGCAACCCAGAATTAATCATCATGCTATTGATCATATCCTTAAAGGTTCTGTTCTTTCGTTCTTCCACCCCATTAGACTCAGGTGTGTATGGTGGAGTTACCTCATGAACTATACCATTGCTCTTGCAAATTCATTAAACGAGTTACTCGTATACTCACCACCTCTATCTGATCTCAAACGTTTAAGTACTTTACCTGTTTGTGTTTCAGATTCAGTTTTGAACATAATGAATTTATCTAGTGCTTCATCTTTATGTTTAATCAAATAAACATAACAATATCTACTACAATCATCTATATTGGTAATGAAATATCTATTATGTTCCTTGGTCAAAACACCACCAAATTCAAATATGTCAGTGTGCACTAAATCTAACACATTCGAATCCCTAACAACATTATGAAAGGGTTTCCTAGTTTGTTTAGCTGTCACACATACTTGACATTTAGATTTCTTATCAATGGCATGTTTTGGAATTAACTCTAAGTTCATCATATTATTTAGAGCACCAAAATTCAAGTGACCAAGACGTGCGTGCCACAAATCAGATGATTCAACACAATTAACAGAAGGAGCAACATTATTATTAACAAAACTGCCCAAAACAGGCTCAACATTTATTAAAAATAATCCATCCGACAAGTAACCTTTGCCAAAGAATACACCAGTATTTGTAATAACTACTTTATTACATTTCAAAGAAACTTCAAAACCATTCTTCACTAAACAACTTCCACTTATTATATTTCTACGAATATCAGGAACATGGTGCACTCTAGTGAGGGATAGAACACGCCCAGAAGCGAACTTCAGGTCCACGTTTCCTATTCCAAGTACTCGAGCTACACTCGCATTCCCCATCGTAACAGTCATTCCATGAGTCTGCTGATAAAATACAAATAGATTAATATCAGTACAAATATGTACATTAGCTCCAGGATCAATCAACCATTCATGAGACATATCGTCAAGAATTCCTGACTATTGCATAGGAACAGGTTCATCTTCGAAGTATTTTTTTCCTTCCAATATTTTTCTATTGGAGCTTCCCTCATTCCTTTTATCGAGCATAATGATGCGAATCGGGCTTTAATGACGAATAGGTGGAAAGAAGTACAGGGTTGTAGGTCACACACCCGTTGTCAGTTTCAGAAGCAACAGCCTCACCAACAACCATGTTAACCATTGACCCACAAGTGGTTCCAAGCACAGTGTTAGCTTGTGCTCCCACAACAGGTTTCTTAGCTTTCTTTTCAGGACAGTCCTTGCTCCAATGACCAACCTGTCCACAATACCAACATGGTTTGTTTGCCTTTGGTTTCTTAGCCTTGTTCTTGTCCTTAGACTTCGTGTTTTCCTTCTTAGTGACAGACTTTCTTTTCTGTCCAACAGTCACTACATTCACCTTCGAACTCCCAGCATGTTCAGTAGGCATCACATGTCCTTGTTTGGACTTGTGTTGCTCCTGTACAGAGATGTCCAACATCAGGTTTGTCCAAGTGATCTCTCCTTTCTGTCTTTTCAGGGAGAGTGCAAACTCTTCCCAAGACTTAGGGAGCTTTTCAATCACAGAAATAACCTGAAACTTTTCAGGTAGGTCCATTCCAGACTCCTTCAAAGCATGAACCAACATCTCAAACTCATGCACCTGCTCAGTCATGGATTTAGTATCCACCAGTTTAAATTCAAGGAACCTAGCCACAGAATACTTCTCCAACCCTTGCGAGTCAGTATTATGTGTCTGGTCAAGCTTCTCCCACAAGAGCTTAGCAGTGCAGGAGTCAGATGAATAAACATCGAATAGAGTGTTCGCTAAAGCTGCTAGAATTGCAGCCCTAGCCACCCCATCGTTTTCCTCCCACATAGTATAAGCCTTAACAGTTTCAGCTTTCTCCTTAACCACAATTGGTTTCTCATACTGCACCACCGGCCATAAACCCTTTACCGTTAACCATAGTTTCATCTTTTTCTACCAACGAGAAAAACCAACACCCCCACTGAATTTATCAGGCATTCCTGACAAATCAATAGGCTGTGGGAAACGGTACGTAGTCCAATCCATGGTAGGTGCAGCAACACCAGACCCAGAGCTAGTCTCAACAACAGGAGTTTCAGTTGCGTTAACCATCTTGTTAATTAACAATATATAACACAATTATTCTCTTCAAGATTGTTGGGTATATTACACTAAACAACGCAACAATGAGGTAGTGATATATATATATATATATATATATATATATATATATATATATATATTAAAACAAGAACAAGCAATATCCAATTAATAAAACAAATCATGAAGGCATAAACAAGAACGTAATCAGTAACTGTAATTAACAAGAAAAATAAGAACACTTATCTCTCACAGTAGCTTAAGCCAAGACAACAAGAGAGAAAGAACAGCTGAGTCACCAAGCCCTTCGAGAAGACTTGGCTGTTCTTGAAGAGAATATTGCCCCACTTACGTTGTGATTGGGTTGGAGCAATATCACTTTCAGGATAAAACAGCACCGATCAAAGGGTTCACAAATACACCAGTGATCAACAGCGACCAGCACCTCAGTTCGCCTAAGAACTATGTATTTCTCCTATATGTATCGTGAGAGAACAGAGGAAGAAGAAAACGAATTGTGTTTCTATCCTTAGGACGTATCTCTTCTATTCCCTTAACGTTTATTTTCTTCTATATTGTATATATAATACCAAAAATAAACGTAACTGATACTCCATAAAAGGAAAGTAAATATTCTGATTTAATTTCATTAACTGCATCAGGATTTTTTTTCAGCTACAGTAGCATCAGGATTTAGTCATCAGTAATATCAGAATTTAGTGTCCATCAGGATCAGGATTTAGCACTCATCAGGAACTGATATCCATCAGGATTTAGCCCATCAGTATTTGATGTATGACCAAGTCCATCAGGATTTTCTCCAAGTACTGATCCAAATTTCCATCAGGATTTAATTCAAATACTGATCCAAATTTCCAGTACTGTTGCAACAAATAAATCTGAAACTTGTTAAAATAAATCAATATCTAATTCTTCTTTCAACTCAATTTATTTATGGATTCCACTAAGAAAATGTCTTAGATCCAAACATGAAAGTTTAAGTCCTCATTACAAGAAACAAACTCCACTTGTTAGTTTCCAGAAATTTCATCAAGAACATATTATTAATATGCCTCAAACTTTCCATTTTCTAACATATTGGACAGGATATTTTGTCAAAACTACTAGCAGAATTGTTTTTGGTTAAAATGCAGTAATCAGTTTTCTTTCTGTATATAGATATTCTCTATCCAAGTAATTAATATGTGTGAACATGAGCTACATATAGCATTTTAAATTTTATAGGCATTAGTAATAAAATCACTATGAAGTCGTGTTTTCATTATTCAAAAGAACCAGGCACGCCTGGTGGAAGGCTAGACGTGTGACACTGCTTTTGGGTCCTTCACGACCTTTTCGTTATACAACTGATAGCCTAATATCGAACTTGCAATATACTCCCTCCGTCTCTAAATATCATTCATGTTTTGACTGGACACGTTTGCCAATGCACACTTTTGGTCGTTAATATCTACAATTTCGTAATAGTTTTAAATATAAAAATTTCATTGTATTAAATTACTCATAAATACGAATCCAACAAGATCACTCATCACTATATTTGGTCTTATAGATTAGACGTAAATTAGTAATTTGTCTCATGTTATGAACAGTCCCGACATATGAAACGAGCATGATAATATGAGACGGAGGGAGTAGTTATTATATTTGATTAAATTTTCATTTATGCTGCATATACGAAACTTCTCGTCTTCTACAAGTATCTTTCTAATAAGACTTTTTCTTTTTTAATAACTTGATTATGCATCCTACTTGTTATGTTTTTAGAAGTTTACTGATGATGCCAAGTCTTCTGCGCTTACTCTTCTTGGTTTCACGTGGTTCCATAAGCTTGATTTTTACTTATTATTTTTCATTTTCAGCTTGCTTTAGATATAACGGAAGATGAAAAGCAAGAACTTGCAGATATTGAAGATTGAGAGAAAAGGTAGATTAGTTAGTCGCATTCTCCCTTTCTGCAGTCCTATGTGTAAAACTGCCTCTGCGGTCCTTTCATCAAATTTTCAATATTTGTAATATATTTTAATGTTGCCTCGCAGTTTGCTGGTATTAAATGAGTAATCAGTCATGTCTCTTTTTTTGTTTTTTGTGTAAATGAGTGATGCAAACTGAGGACCTGAAGAACTTTTTCAAGTTTATCTAGTGTTTATGGACTATGGTTTATATTCTATCATAATGAAATGCTTATATGGCTTGTATTATTTTTGTTGTCTTACTAGGGGAGTTTCTTGCCTTATTGTTGGTTGTGGTGGGCATATGAATTCATTGGAGGATTTCGAAGATCACTACAATGCACGACACACTGCGTCTTGTTCAGTGTGTTCCAGAGTATACCCTGCATCACGCCTACTTAGCATACACGTCTGAAGCCCATGATTCATTCTTTCAAGCAAAAGTTTCTCGTGGTTACACTATGGTATACGATTTCTTCCTTCATCCCTTTTTATAAGGTGTATGATCCGCCCATACCAGTTGAATATTTACGTATAGAATATAAAAAATAGTTGCGTGTTGGCCCTATCTATCACAATTTGAATGTAAATGGTCTCAAATATCACAGCTCAAAAACTTGGTCCCAAATATCACTCCAAAACACAGTTGCGTGTAGCGTTTTGATTTTTTTTTTTTAAAAAACGCTGAAGCGTTTAGCGTTCTAGAGGAGGGAGGGAGGGAGAACGCTGCTTAAACTAGTGTTGGGGGAGGACGCTGGACGATTTAGCGTTGGGGGAGGGGGAAACGCCACTTCATTTGTTGTTTTGGGGGGAGAACGCCACATAGTGTAGCGTTTGTGTGTGTGTGTGTGTTTTTTTTTTTTGTTTTTTTTGGGTTTTTTTTTGTTTTCTTTTTTGTTTTCTCCAAAATATATATTTGCAAAAAAAATATTAAAAAACTTATTTATAAATGCTCAACTAAAATATGAATTTAAATTTTTTTAAATTCGTATACGGTTTATTCGTCATTCTGAATATTTCTAAACCCAAAATGTAATTGTTGAACCCCAAAAGTTAACTGTTGAAACCCCAAAGAAATAAAGATAAAATTTAAAAAATTTAATTAAAAAATTGAATCCGACGGCCTGATTTTTAAACGCATACGAGTTTAAAAATCAGGATAAGTTAGGGTTTAGGGTCTAGGATTTATGGTTGTAAACAACCCTAAACCCCAAACCCTAAACCCTAATTTCGTATACGGTTTATTCATCATTCTGAATATTTTTAAAACCCAAAATGGTAATGTTGAACCCCAAAAATTAATTGTTGAACCCCTAAATTTAATAAAAAAATTATTTTTTTAATTTAAAAATTTTAATTAAAAAATTGAATCTGGCGGCCTGATTTTTAAACGCTAACGCGTTTAAAAATCAGGATAAATTAGGGTTTAGGGTCTAGGGTTTAGGGTTGTAAACAACCCTAAATCCTAAGTTCGTATACGGTTTATTCATCGTTCTGAATATTTCTAAACCCAAAAATTAATTGTTGAACCCCTAAATTTAATTAAAATTGTATTTTTTAAATTAATAAAAAAACAGTTTTAATTGATCACTTGTTTATTACTTTTTAATATTATTTACAAATGTATATTTAGAGGGGAAAAAAAAAAGAACAAGCCAAGCCAAACGCCACATAATGTGACGTTATCGTCCTTATTCAAATGACCGACGCATATAACAGACTTTAAGCGTCGGTTGTTTAAATAACCGACGCTATTATTACATTATATGCGTCGCCCAATTAACCGACGCTATAGACCTATACCTATAGCGTCGCCTTCATATACTACGCCCAATAACCGACGCCTAAAGCCTATTTTGACCGACGCTAAAAGCCTATTCTGTAGTAGTGCCATTTTCAATTTTTGAAAAAGCAGACAGCAACTCAAGACACGCTAGACGCTTTAGCGTCTTCAACAAAAAAAACAAACGCTATATAATGTAGCGTTTTGGAGTGATGTATGGGGCCAATTTTTTCATTTGTGATATTTAGGGCCATTTGTATTAAAATTGTGATATTGGGGGGCCTTTATTCCCAGATTTTACACTCATTTTCAAAAAAATGGCCAGACTTTCAATTTTGCAAAATGGTAGCCAGCCTTGCCTTTTTCCTTTCAAAAAAGTGGCTGGAAACGATTTTCAGCTTATTTGGCAGGGGTAAAATGGGAAAATATGTTATTTTACTAAAAAAAAATTAAAAATCCCAAAAATTATCCAAAAAATTCCCAAATTAATATGTGTCACCATATGATTGGCTATATTCGTAACAATAATAATAATAATGGCCCCATGCATGCACATAAATTGACTAATTAAATCTTGACAGCTCATATTTGTGGATTTTTTGGTGAATTGATGTGCATACATGGGGGCATTATTATTATTATTACGAATATAACCAATTATATGACGACACATATTAATTTGGGAATTTTTGTGGACAATTTTTGGGATTTCTAGTATTTTTTTCCCATTTTACCCCTGCCAAAAAGTTGAAAATCGTCTGCAGCCACCTTTCTGAAAGGAAAAAGGTAAGTCTGGCCACCATTTTGCAAAATTGAAAGTCTTGTCACTTTTTTGAAAATGAGTGTAAAATCTGGCCACCACTCTGAAGTTTTTTGCAGACTGATGATTGATCTTTGACTCATATAATGATAACATTATGTCTTGTAGAACATTTTCAATTTTAAAGTTCTCCTTCCAAAATGCAAGAGTATTAATGTATATATTGTTTTAACAGTATGAGTGCCTTGTCGGGGGCTGTGATGCAAAGCTATAAAAGCCGACAGCAACATCTGCTGGACAAGCATAAATTTCCCACTTCTTTTGAATTCTTCAAGAAATATCTTCCATCAAAGAAACAAAGGTAGAAGAGCCATCGTAAACAAGCAGTCAAAGTGGAGGAGGCTTCCTGTGCAATGTAAGTTGATGAAGAAACCATAAGCGAACTAGTTTCTACAGTTTCTAAATTGAGTACTTCTGATGGCTCGCCTTCATCTAGGCCTGTCAACGGGTCGGATTCGGATCGGATTATCCTAAATTCATATTCGAATTCGTTAAGAATTTTCAGATTCGGATCAGATCGGATCAGGAGTCGGATATTTTTTAGATCAATTCATATCCGATCCGTTCGGATTTCGGGTTATCGGATCGGACCTCCGATCCGTTTAATAAATTTTAAAAAATTAATTTTTTTTAATTTTAAAAATAGTATTTAAATTTTTTTTTGATGAAATAAAAATTAAAATTGTGACAGACAAATCCAAATTTATATTTCAAAATAATATAATGTATAAAAAAATTAATATATTATATTATATATTACATAAAAAATATAAAAAATATAATATATTCAAATCGAATTGTTATCGGATCGGATCATACAAAATCCATATCCGCTCGTTATCGGATCAGACCTTTATCGGATCAGATCATTAATGGATCGGATTTTTTTTGGAAGGATCCATATCCGCTAATTTAGCTTCGGATCGGATCGGGTCGGATATCCGATCCATTTACAGGCCTACCTTCATCCATAAGCTTTGGCCGCCGTCACACCCGTGGCCTTACATTCGTCCCTATATCACTTTAGCAGGATATAATCTGGACTGTGCACCTAAACGAACATCGCAATAAATCCTCAAAGTGAGAACAATTTTGAGTTTTTTAGTATTATCAGCTGAATGTCATGAGCTAACAGACTATACTGTTTTTTCTGAGGATTCTTAAATTGAGTTGCAGATTGCCCCTATTTAGTTGAAATGGTCGAGGGCACAGAGATGTATAATGTTTAGGGGCATAATGAGAGATGCCAATTTTGGTGGTTGTTTGCTTCTTTCGAGATAATGAGATTTCTTTACCCATATTTTTGGGTACTTATCTAATTTTTTTAGTACACGAAATAGTTAATATTAAAATATACATTTGTAACTCATTAATGTTTTCCCAATGATTTATTCAAATTTGTTATTTTTATCGACAAATAAAAGTGTAGGAGAAAATGATCAAAATGCCTTAAAATGAGGTACCCATGACCTAAAATACTGATTTTCGGAATGACCGATACTAAATACCTACGGGACACGCTACAGCGTGTAGCGTCTTTCTCGTCTCTCTCTTCTCCCATCAGACTCGCCTCTCTCTAATTCTCTCCGTTCGTCTCTCTTCGTCTCCACCATTATCATTCTCTCTCTGACCATACCACTGTCTCCTCTCCCTTCCTCGATCTTCTCTCTCTCGTCTGTATCTCTTTCCCCGTATGTATGTCTCCCGTATATAATTTGGGGATTTTAAAGCCAGCATAAGAAATGGTTTTAGGAGGGTATAAGGTTGTAGATCGTCAAAAGACGATTTGAATGGTATATATAATAAGAACGGAAAGTTATGGAAAAGATACGAACAAAGTGAACAGAGTTTGGTCGGGAATTTCCTAGGAAATCGCCAGAGAAAACAAATAGAATCAAGTTTTCGGTAGAATGATGGAGAATAATGACACGCAAGTCACAGCATCGTGTGTGTTTGATACGCTGTTTTCAATGTCGTGTCTAGGTGACACACCATTAACAAAGCGTATTATAGACTCCCCCGTCAAAACCGTGTCACAATGATACGCCTGTTCTAGCAGCGTGTCTCATGATGCGTCAGTCCCATGTGGCGTATCACGTCATTATTTAAGGCCATCCTGAACACCCGTGGGTATTTTAATTCGTGATATTTAATTTGTGGATGGATAGGGTTTTCACCCTAAAAGTAGTATGCTTGGGCAAGTATTAATCATAAAATTTTAATATATCAACTGTGAGTTTTAATAATATATTTTAAACATTTTTGTATATTATAAAATTTTATGTGTAATTTTAAATTTATTATAGTTTGAACTTTGGAACTTAGCAAATAGAACACCTATGATACTTATAGTTTTTTTTCGTTGCAAAAATGATACTTATAATTTAATACATTAAAATGTGAAATATGTAAGAATAATTCATAGCGAAATTTTATCAAAATTTAAATTAAAAATCTATACTATTATATAAAAGCCGAAACACTAAAAGTTTGGTTGGTTGGTTGGTCTGTACCTGTTGATTTTACTTATTTACCCTTAATAAATAAAATATGTTATTTTACTTAATTATCCTTACTTAATTATTATTTATAATAATCTAATAAATAGTTATTAGCCGATTGCCTTTTTAACTTTTACTTTTAGTTGAAGAAATTACCTTTTATAAACACCTAAAATTGTACCATATCTTACAAAAGCTAATATTTGTTTTCTAACTAAAACATGTTACCTTTAAATTTAAAACTAATCTTGCAATAACTAATATAAACACATAAATAGCACAATGCATCTTAAAATCATTAATAAAATATAATAAAAATCTACATACATTGCTAATAATAAGAAAACATGAGGATAATCCTTGAACATGAGTATATTAAAATATTAAAAGTAAAAAAATTATTGAAAATAATGATTATATAAAACCTAATTATATTATTAAATAAAATTTATAACATATCAAAAGAAACGTACCTGCTGATTTTACTTATTTACCCTTAACTAATAAAACATGTTATTTTACTTAATTATCCTTACTTAATTATTATTTTTAATAATATAATAAATAGTTATTAGCCGATTGCCTTTTTATCATTAACTTTTAATTGAAGAAATTACCTTTTATAAACACCTAAAATTGAACCATATCTTACAAACGATAATATTTGTTTTATAACTAAAACATGTTACCTTTAAATTTAAAACTAATCTTGCAATCACTAATATAAACCCAAAAATATCACACCGCATCTTACAATCATTAATCAAAATCTATACTATTATATAAAAGACGAAATATTAAAAGGTTGGTTGGTTGGTACCTGTTGATTTTACTTATTTACCCTTAACTAATAAAACATGTTATTTTACTTAATTATTATTTATACTAATATAATAAATAGTTATTAGCCGATTGCCTTTTTAACATTTACTTTTAATTGAAGAAATTACCTTTTATAAACACCTAAAATTGTACCATATCTTACAAATGCTAATATTTGTTTTCTAACTAAAACATGTTATCTTTAAATTTAAAACTAATCTTGCAATAACTAATATAAACCCAAAAATATCACACCGCATCTTACAATCATTAATCAAAATATAATAAAAATATATATACATCTATACTAATATATAATAAGCAAACAGAAATATAATTTGGTTGTTTGGTTCAACAATTTAAAACAATGGTGACCGTTATATATTTAGTAAATAGATGATAATCGTTAGATCTAATAATAAGGAATATTCTATATTTAAATCCCGGATCGAATCCCGTCAACAACAAATTTACATTAAAATTTTATATTATTAGTTCTAAACAATACATAAGATTTATTAAATAATTTTAAAAATTTAAATTAATTCCATAATAAATTATAAAACTCTATTTTGTTTAATAATATAATTTTAAAAATATTTAAAAGTAACCCGTGCTTTGCACGGGCTATAAGCTAGTTATAATAAACTACCTAACATGCTTATAGTTCAGGACACTAAAAGGTGAAATGTGGAATAGTACCCTCAAAATTTTATCAAATATTTAAATTAAAAATTACAATAAACTAACTAACAAAAAGAAAGAAAAAAGAAGATTTATCATTAATACATTAAATAATATAACTATAAAAAAAATCTAATTTTAAAAAAACAGCAGTAATTTTTTTTTGAAGGGAATAATAGGTAAAAATAAATTTTAAAATATATAGTATTTTTTTGTTCTGGAAAAAAAAAAAGTTCAAACATGACGTGTTAAAAGCTTAACGGAAAAATATGGTCCAATCAAGTATCCGAGTAGGCAGCCAAGTCAGCATTAATACGTAAACCAATTTTAATTTGAAAATAAAAGAAAGAAACCATATTTTGTTTATAAATTTAACGTCAATAGTCAATACCCAATATAAACATACACACAGCATATACACACAACAGTCTATACGCGTCTCCTTCCCCATTTTCCCCAGATCTAAAGATGGACGCCATTGATTCTGTTTTCGATCCATTGAGAGAGTTCTCCAAAGACAGCTATCGTCTTGTCAAGCGTTGCCACAAGCCTGATCGCAAAGGTCTCCTCTCTCCTCTCTCTCTCTCGCTCCCTCTCCCTCTCTCTCTCTCCCTCCCCCTCCCCCTCCCTCTCCCCCTCCCCCTCCCCCTCCCCCTCCCGCTCCCCCTCCCCCTCCCTCTCTCTCTCTCTCTCCCTCCCTCCCCCTCCCTCTCTCTCTCTCTCTCTCTCTCTCTCCCTCCCTCCCCCTCCCTCTCTCCCCCTCCCCCTCCCTCTCTCTCTCTCTCTCTCTCGTATCTTTATCTTTTCTCTCTACATCTCATATACATACATGTATGTTCAATTTTTATTTATCTATGTTCTATTGAAGTTGTTTCGGTTACCGATCTGCGTTTTTTTGTTGTGATTGTGAATAGAATTTACTAAGGTGGCGTTCCGTACGGCGATCGGATTCGTGGTGATGGGATTCGTTGGATTCTTCGTTAAGCTTATCTTTATTCCAATTAACAACATCATCGTCGGCGCTACTTAATCAGGTCCTTTCATTTTATTTTTTTGATTGTTGCGAATGTTGATGCTAGGTTCTGATTTAGTTTTCATGTTATGATGAAACATGTATTTATGTGTTTATCTTGTTTGATTTGCTGAATTTTTTATTGAAATGCTGTTTTTGTGTGTAATTACATATGATGTTTTGGGTCAAATTAAAGTCTTGGTGATGAATTTTGAGATTAGGTGATACATGTGTTACATTTGTAATTGAATGCTTTTAAAAGTCTCTCGTAATTTGAACATCCGTTGTGCAAATCTTGTTCTAGGTGATTGTGATTACTGATTAGGGAGAATCTTCTTCTGACTAATCAAATGGATTGTGGTTATATATATATCTTGTTGAATTGAATGTAGTTATATTGTGAACGAAAGGACTCTTAAATTTGGTGTAAATTGAGTTGGTATTCTGAGGTAGTATGAGTAAACAGAATTGTGATTTGTTATCTTACAGAGTGTTAGAAGTTTTTCTTGGTAAATGCGGAATGAGTTCACTTTTGGTTATTTGAGTTTTGGTAGTTGCTAAACTTGAATCAAGTTTGATGTTGTATCCTGTATCCAAAAATCCTACTTGACTGCCTTTATCCTTAGCTTATCCTTAGCTGCTTATCAAAACATGTAGTAGGCTAGTAGCTGTTTATATAATGTACTGTTGAACTTAACCCGTGTGTGCTAAATTTGTGCTAAAGTGAAGTTACTGACTTAACTTTTTGGTTAAATTTTATGTAGTGGATGCGACAGTGATGAGGATAGACACCGGGGAAGACTATGTATTGTGTCGTTATGGATTTAAAAAAAGAAAAATACTAGTTCGGATAGGTTAAACTCTTTGTACTCGGTTGTTCTTTTAGTTTTGTAATGTTGAACTTGTTGAATCGATACACATTCGTTTCATCCTTAATGTGATATTGAATCGTTTTTTAAATTTTTAATCATAAATCATCTTTGAATCTTTATTTTGCTGTAAAGTCAGTCATGATTCAAGGAATTTGAAAATAAAGAGATACATCTGCCGTTTATTTGAGTGTACAACAAATTGTACCACAGATTGGAATAAAGTGGAGTATCATATCAAGTACTAACATATGTATCGGAAAAATAGGAGAAAAGCTCTGTTTTGGAAATCTCTGCTGATCGTACAAGAACCTTGTGTATTGGGGAATGAGTGAATCACGAAATCATGCGGATATAAACTATATTTACTCATCATGTACTGAGCACAGTTTCTAAAACTTGGGTAGTTTTTTGATTCTGTTGATCTCCTAGGATCTTTGTCTTCGCCGTTGTTGTAAACTTGTAATGACATTGGCTAAATATATCTATGCGTTCTATGCTGCAAATATGAAACTACTCAATACCAGGAACGAAGCTAACACGGGTCAAACTTAAATCCAGAACCAAACAAACATAGCAGTGTGCAAACCATAAAAATGCATGAAGCTTACAGCGGGGAAGTAGCAATGTTTTATATGTCAAACAATTTACTTTTCTCCAGCATTTCTTCTTCATAAGCATAATGATCCTTTGCAACAGAAACGTTTTAAATGGATCTAAAAGTTTCACAACACATTACTAGAGTCGTCAACTATAGAGAATTCCCGTTCTTTCCAATGTCCAAGATTTAGTGAAGATGCAACAGTGATTCGAAATCTTTAGACAATAGTTCAATCCTGCAAGTAAAAAACCAAACCAAATCAGAGTATTAGACATTACGCCGCAGGGAGTTCAGGGTGTCAGAGAAGGACAAACCAAGTAGGCATTTGGAGAGAGGTTAACACATGCATTGTTACTATTATCATATATAGCTATCAGACATAGCACAAATAATATGAGACTCTAGCAGAGAGGGTAACAAACGATTACATTTTCCACACATGTTTCCTTTCAAATTGTGAAGTTGCATATAACACTTAGATTTGACCTCATTGAGATCCAAATAGAGAAGATTTAACTTTTTCACCACAAGTATTACAACTAAGAAAAGACAATTACTTCCGTTTGTCCTCTGATGGCTTCAGTCCCATGTCTTGCCACTATCCAAGTATCCAACAGCATCTTGGTTAAAAAGCAACAATGATTCAGATTCCTGTTTGGCTGCATCTCTGAAAGGAGTTTGTGGCTTTAAGTCGTAAATGGCATGTTTGGGTACACTTGCTTTAAGCCGGTTTTAAGTTAAAAAACTGCTTTAAGTCATAAGTTCCATTTAGGTACTTTTCACTTATGACTTATGACTTATGGAGTTTTTTTTTTTTTTTTTTTCAAAATTCTTGTAAAGTTTAAATATTATGAATTTGAAATTTTTTTAAGTCAAATTTCATTTTAAGTCAAAATTATTAAAACCTCATTTAACTTTAAGTAAAATTACCCAAACACATTCATTTAACTTAAAGTAAACAACTTTACTTTCTCCTTTAAGTTAAAAACACCTCCATTAAGTCAAAAGTAACTTATTTTAAGCAATCCCAAACACCCTCTATTGACATCAGTTTAGTCCTGCCAGTAAAATCCAAACCAAATAGTGTTAGAATATAATATAAAGATCCAATTGAACCTTCCTCTAACACCAGGTTCGAGTCTCTCCTACCCTCAATATTCTCATTTATTGAAATATTGAAATTGTGTGCTATGGTGGGCCAAAAAGGGATGAGATCCACACCTAGTATTGAAAATCAGATCGATCGGCCAAAAAGGCACGAACATCTAGTGATTCATTCTTTGACCCAAATAATGAGCTTTCGTGTGAGGGGATGTTATATGATCTTGGTATATTCAATTCCTAACACCTTGAGATTTTAGGAGAACTGACCATCCTAATATTCTCATAATTATTATGGACACGAAAGGCAAGTTATGCCCCAAAAGATGGGCGTCGTGATCCACTTTTCAACCCAAAAATGGGCTTTCATTGAGGGAGAGTGTTATGATCTATCTATACTAATATATAATAAGCAAATTAGGGGATAATTGGTAGTTTGGTTGTTTGGTTTAACCAATCATTAAAAGAATAGTGACCGTTAGATGTTTAGTAAATAGATGACAACCGTTAGATATAAAAATAAGGAATATTATATATTTAAATCCCTCATCTAAAGATCCAATGTTCGAATCCCGTTAACAACAAATTTACATTAAGATTTTTTATTATTAGTTTTAAACAATACATGTCATTTATTAAATAACTATTATTATTACTAATAATTTTATTAATTAATATTACAAAATTAAATTATATCCATAATAAATTATTATACTCTATTTTGTTTAAACATATACTTTTAAAAATATTTAAAAGAAACCCATGCTTTACACGGGCTATAAGCTAGTATAATATAAAGATCCAATTGGGCCTTACTCTAACACCTTAATGATGTTTTAGAGGAGTTGGTTATTTAACAAATAAACATGACACAGTGCAGAAAAGAAAAATAGTTGTATCTATACTCTTTATTAAAAGCAAAAAACCCCCTCTTAATGATATGACATGCACAATGCGGTACGCCATTAAATATTAAATTAATTTAATTAATTCAAAACTTAAATCATTAAAAAAATAAATATAATAAAATCATAATATTATCTAAAAATTAGATTGAAACCCCAAGCGATCTCACGATTGAAAAACCAGATCAAAATTCAAACATGTTCAATTTATTTTTTTGGAATATAGTCCAGATTAAAAAAAATCGATGAAACAAGATTTTTTAAAAGATTTTAAATTATTAAAAAGTTTAAGTATAATAATAAAATTATAAAGACCAGACATATTTGAAGAAAGTGGGTCACTGGGTCCTACGCAGCGCAGTAGACTGCACCTATACTTTAAACATACACCAGATTCTAAGCCGTGCACGGGAATTTTAGAAATTAATTAATAATTTTAATAAATTGTATAATTTTATATTTAAAATTGAATAATTTAATTGTGAAAAAAATAAAATTAGTATAATAAGTGCATTTCTTTATATATTGTAAAAAATTTAATTCAAAATTACCTTAACTATATATTTTATTATATTTATTATATATGTTATGAGATCATTTAAATAAATAATATTTTATTATATTTATTATATATGTTATGACATCATTTGCATTAATCAGTTACCAAAATTTAAAGATTAATTCAAATCTATATTAATAAACTTACCATAGATAATATATATTGCATTAATGAATTTTAAATTTGTTATACATACTTTCCATAATGGAAATGGGTCAAATAATCATATGGATCTTCTACAAACCAAAAATGGATATCAAACCAAAAATATGGATAGTCCATGGATCTAAATAAAATTAAAAAGTTTAATCCAAACCTCAATATGAATATCGAACCTAAGGCATGGGTTATCCACTAATTATAATATATAGATGTGTCGTACGTTCAATTTGTAACCTGTTCATTAAATTTAACTGTTACATTAATCATTCTAATTAAAACCAGAAGCTTCAGGTGTTCGAAAAGGCTTCAGGACACAAGGTTAACCGAATGAAATCATCAATGTATTTTTTAGTGCAAACACGAGCACTGAGAATCGCACTAGAATATGTGAGGATTTACAGATGTTGGAAGCTGATGATCGAAGCACGTATTTGGGACTTCATAATACAATGGGTAGAAATAAATCAGTTATTTTGGGATTTGTTGATGAGTGGATTTTGTAACAACTTTTGAGAGGTTTAGGGGTAGTTGTATAGACTAGCGATCAACTGTTCTGTGAAAAGTTTGGGTTGTTTGTGGGGGTTGAGCTGTGCTCGAGGGTGTCTCCAATAATCTCAAGTGCCTTTAGAGAAAATTAGAGAACTTAATGCGTCTTACCCCTGAGGTGCCTACGTACCCTTGTATATATAGGGATCAAGCTCACGTAGTTCTAACGTGATTCTGTCTCTTGCTGGAATAGTTGTATTCGGTCACCTAGTTCGTGTAGGACTCAGGTTCCTTTAGAGCCTTCCACGAACTAGTTGGCTAAGTAGAATAGAACTCGAGTTCGTACCCTACTATAATTCTCTCATTGATCAGAGATAATTCTAGGATCATCTGCGCCCTAGAATTATACTCCAATATCAATTCGTTTGTCGGTTCTAGATGGCTTCTAGAACCTTCTGTTGGCAACTCGTAGGAACCTGGTACTCTGGAACCTATATCTCAGGAGCCTGTTTCTCAGGAACCTCCTTATTTCGGGACATATCACTTAGGGACCTCCCTTTAGGCATCAGTACCTGCACAAATAACAAACTGGTTAGACTGGATAGCTCTTCACATGCCCTTATCATCTCTATGGCTGTTGTTATGCAAACTCGAACTCTTCCGCTGGGAGGAACCTGGTCTTCTAATGTTCAGCTCAGCTTCCTGACCATTGGGAACCTCCTGATACTCATACTTCCTTAGTCATTTCTTCTATCTGATCTTCATAACTCGTACTGGATCTATCTTCTGGCTCGTATGGATCGAACCCTATAACTTAATGGGCCTAAATCCAGCCCATGGAGATTTTGGGCACAACAAGTACCCCCGGTTCCTTGAAATCATGTAATGTGAAAGGAACCTATTCTAATTCTACGATCCAGGGTTCAACGCTAAACCATTCTAGTAACAATACATCGCTTTAACATTTTATATCCAAGCCTACATGAGCTAACTCGGCGTAGGAAACAGGACATAAAATATTTTCAGCTTAATATAATCTTGAGTAAGCTTCCTTTATACCAGGGAACCTGTTATCTCGTTATTTTCTTCTTCTTGCTTCAGCTCTCGAAATCAACTCAATGCTTGCATTTAGCTCCCCAGGGAATCTAACTTGTCACTCAACTCCACGTCTCTTTAAATTTAATAATTTAAGAGGGGATAATGGTTGGTAAGCAGGAGATAATTCAAAATTCAAATTCAAACTTATCACTTACCGAAGCTGCAATTAATGCGTGAGTTCCCTAGGTTCACACGCCTCTCACGCGTGTACCTCTTCGTTTTACCGCTCCAGTAATGCTCTGCCACGTGTATGGAGCTGCTTCATTTACCTTGACTATTTAATCACCATCTCACCCCCTCAGGTCCATTTTTACCTTTACCAAATTCTTGCAAAAACCCTTGGAGAGAGAAGAAGAAAACGGACGGTCCATCGCTCAATTCAACTTATTCTTTGCCATTCGCTTCGATTCAAGGTACGATTTCGATTCATTTCTTTCTGTCCTTGCGTATTTTCAACTAGATTTCTAACTTTTTGTTTACTTCGATCTTGCATGTTGTCTTTTATCTGATAGTATATGTATATGTCTACATCTGTTCGTCACACTCCATATTTCACACACACGAACGTTCACGATCTCTGGTTTATCAGTACTTTAACCGTCGATTCATGGTTGCGTCGTCATGATTTTATCATAATCTTTAACTGTCTGTCTATTCATATGTTTCTAATTTTGTTGATACATGCCTTCTTCAAGGTTTTCTGTAATATACCCTGTCAATAATTGCACCGTGTCTAAACACTTTAGAACCCTAATCTTTCTCCTAGGTTCCATAAAACCTGACCCTTCTTCGTCTATCTTTTTGCAGATGTCTTCTGAATCTACCCATTCTGACCACCAATCTTCAATTCAACCCTTAGTTGCTATGCCGATTGGTGAGAGAACTAGATCCAGGGTTGTAATACCCAATGTAAATGAACCTGAGGACATACTCATTAAACCCACAATATCTCCATCGTCTCAACCTTCTGTCCCTGCATTTGTTGACTTAGGAGATGATTGGCCCTCTGATGATGAGGAGGTGTCAAAACCTGAACTTAAACTTGAATCCCTCTTGGAACCTGATTTTCAGAGTGAGGTGACTGTTGAGAGAGAGTTGTACAAACAGGAAATTACACCTTTTTGTGAGAAAACTGATTCCATCATGACCTCTGTTAAATTAGAAAAACTTCTTGAGGAATGTCCCCGTCCAATTTGTAGTATTGTGATTCCTAAGCCTGGTGAAAGAGCTCACAGGTTTGATGTCAGAACCCCTGATCGTGGGATTCCTAATGCTGTCATCTCTTAGAAAGGTTACCTGCTTGGCTCCCAATCCTTATCTCTAGGTTCCAACATGCCTCGAGGCATGTTGGTCCCTTTTATCTTTTTGCCTCGAGGCGATTCTAGGAACCTGTGCGCCGTTCTGGGAGTCCACACAGATTCCCCTTCTTCATGTGTCAGGCTAGACATCTTATGAAGGTAAATGCTAAGGATTTTATCCCTTCTTCCCATGTGCCAAAGGCGGTTCCACATGAGGGAGAGCTTATTAGGCTTCTCTTTAAGAACAAGTGTGCCGGTCTAGGCTCCACACAGGTTCCTTTAGGTTCCTTTTGTCAGGACTTTAGGTGCCTTTTGTCAGGACTTTAGATGCCTTTTGTCAGGACTTTAATTCACGTGCTCAAGAAACTTGAGGCTTTTGGCAACAATGTCGTGCTCAGTCAGCTGAGGCTTTTCAATCACATTTGCTCAGGAAGCTACCTGAGGCTTTTCTCGTGCCCAGGAAGCTACCTGGGGACTTTGCTCGATGCCCAGGAAGCTACCTAGGACTTTTTCTTGATGCGTGCTCGGGAAGCTACCCAAGGCTTAATTCATACTCAGGAAGCTACCTGAGGCTTTGGTTCAAGTCAGTCATTCTCAATTTGCATACTTTGTCGAATCACATTCATACTTTGCTCATACTTTCAATGCTACAGGAACCTGTAAATCAAGGTGACCTGCAAATACAATACAATGCTACAGGAACCTGTTAGCCTAGGTAACCTGCAAATACAATACAAGTACTAAAGCAAGCACTTAAAAAGTTTCAAATTGGCATATGAAATATCAAATCATATCATGCACAATACTGTCTAAGTAGGAATACTACCCCCCAGTTCTTTTGGGTAATTATTATTACGTAAAAGAACTATTAAGGAGCTATAGCTGCAAAGAATGCACTCAAAATATCCAACGTAGAGCTATCTATCGCTCCATACTTTAAAAAGAAATCGTCTTGCAAGTAGGGAGGTTCACATCAAGTACCCCCCGAGTACATGCATAATCAAATACTGAAATCAAAATGCTGGTCAGCTATAACTAATAAGCTACCTTTATTCTTGGGCTGAAAGAGCCTTACTTTTCCTAAGAAAAACACATAAAAGAGTTACTGATAATACTTCTTGAGATGTTCTGCATTCCAAGCTCTCGGAATGAGGTTCCCATCCATATCCATCAATTGGTAGGTTCCTTCCCAAATGGCTGACTTTATCTGGTAAGGTCCCTCCCAATTTGCTCCAAAAGCTCCATGTGCCAGAACCCTGGTATTTGGCATGACTTTTCTCAAAACTAGGTCTCCAACTTTAAAAGGTCTTGCCTTCACCTTTTTGTTGTAATACCTTCGAACTCTCTGTTGATATGCTGCTAACTTCACTTGCGAATCTGCTCTCAACTCTTCGACCATGTCCAAATACAGTCTATGATTGACCTCATTGTTCTCGAGGTCAAAATGCTTTCTTCTCAGGGAACCTGTTCCAACTTCCACAGGTACCATAGCTTCACAACCATAAGTGAGAGTAAAGGGAGACTCACCAGTTGTAGTTCTAGGCGTGGTGTTATACGACCACAAGACTCCAGGAAGCTCCTCTGGCCAGCTTCCTTTCTTATCTTCAAGCCTTGTCTTCAAAGTATGCTTGATAATCTTGTTCACCGCTTCAGTCTGTCCATTACTATGTGGATAGTACACTGCTGAAAATGCCTTCTTAATTCCAAACTGCTCACACAATCCTCTAAGCTCTCTACTATCAAACTGCTTCCCGTTGTCAGAAATCAGCTTCTGCGGAATGCCAAACCTGCATACAACGGCTCGAAACACGAACTCAGTCAATTTTGATGATGTAATCTTAGCAAGTGGTTCTGCTTCCGCCCACTTTGTGAAGTAATCAACTGCAACCACTGCATATTTCACTCCTCCTTTTCCTCTCGGGAGCTCTCCAATGAGGTCTATCCCCAAACGGCGAATGGCCAAGGACTAACAATCTGTTTGATAGGTGCTACAGGACGATTATCAAAATTTGCAAACCTCTGACAATTACTGCATGCCTGTGCGAATTTGGTAGCATCTGCTTTGATGGTTGGCCAATAATATCCTTGTCGAAGGATTTTCATGGCTAAAGAATTACCCCCCGAGTGATTTCCACATACTCCTTCATGAATCTCCTCGAAGATGTACTTGCATTGTTCTCCAGCTACACACTTGAGCAAAGGTTGATTGAACCCTCGTCTATACAGAACTCCATCATAAATTACATACTTGGCAGCATGATACCTCAACTTCCTGGCATCATCTTGACCGGGAGGTAGCTCCCCCTTATCCAGGTAACGATGTATTGGGGTCATCCAGGAATCTTCAACTGGAAATTCGATGTCCATCACTTCTTCTTTGAAAACACTAGGTTGCTCTTGAATCTGAAGTGGGATTACCCCCAATAATGTGGATTCTCTCTGAGATCCTAGCTTGGCTAATGCATCTGCCTTGGTATTCTTTCCTCGAGGTATTTGATCTAGCTTCACCTCTTTGAACCTCGCGATCAACTCCTGGGAGTACCTCAAATACAAGTCTGTTCGTGGACCTCTTGCCTGAAAACCACCACGAATCTGCCAAACTACTAACATTGAATCACTGAACACTCTGATATTCTCAACTTTCATCTCCAAGGCTAACTTGAGACTTGCAATCAATGCCTCATACTCTGCATCATTGTTTGTGGCTCTAAAAGCAAAATGAATCGAGCTATAGAGTTGGTGTCCTTCTGGACTAACTAGCTCTATGCCTGCACCTGCTCCACCACTGTTAGCAGCTCCATCTACATATAGTGTCCACCAGGGTGCACAGTTGTCATTCTCTGTTTGTTCTTCCACCACCTCTTTTGGCCCTTCCTGGCCAGTAACCTCCTCATGAGGTGGAAACTCGATTAAGAAATCTGCTAGAGCTTGAGCTTTGATTGCTGTCTTTGGCTTGTATTCTATGTCAAACTGTCCTAACTCCACAGCCCACTTTAACATTCTCCCAGAAGTTTCTGGCCGATGCATCACTTGCTTAAGTGGATATGAGGTTCTTAACTCAATCTTGTGAGCTTGGAAGTAAGGTCGCAGCTTCCTGGAAGCTAGAATCAATGCGAAAACCAACTTCTCCATTCCTGTATACCTCGTTTCTGCATCAAGTAACCTTTTACTATCATAGTAGACTGGGCTCTGCTGTCCATTCTCTTCTCGAACCAGAACTGCACTAATGGAATACTCTGATACGGCCAAGTAAAGTATCAATGTTTCTCCATCCACGGGTTTGGCTAACAGTGGGGGGCTCCCCAAATGCTCCTTTAACTTTCCAAACGCTATCTCACATTCTGCTATCCACTCGAACTTGCTTCCTTTCTTTATAGCTTTAAAGAACTCCTGACACTTATCAGTGGACTTCGAGATGAATCTGTTCAAGGCTGCAACTCTCCCTGCAAGGGACTGAACCTCTCTCACAGTCCTTGGTGACCTCATATCAATTAATGCTTTAATCTTGGCTGGATTGGCTTCGATACCTCTGTGATTCACCATAAAACCCAGAAACTTTCCTGATTCTACCCCGAACACACATTTTTGAGGGTTCAGCTTCATTCTGTACTTCCGCAAGATGCCAAACATTTCTTCTAAGTGCTTTACATGGTCAACAGGTTCCTTGGATTTGACTAGCATATCATCCATATATACCTCCATAGTATGGCCAATTTGGTCTTTAAACATCATATTCACTAACCGTTGGTATGTGGCTCCAGCATTAATCAATCCAAATGGCATGCATACATAGCAATAAAGACCGCTATCCGTAATAAAAGAAGTATGCTCTTGATCAGATTCATACATAGGGATTTGATTGTAACCTGAATATGCATCCATGAAGCTGAGGAGGGCATGTCCAGCTGTTGCATCCACTAGCTGATCAATCTGTGGCAGTGGGAAACTGTCTTTCGGGCATGCTTTGTTGAGATCTGTGAAGTCCACACAGGTTCTCCATTTCCCATTAGGTTTCTTTACCAAAACAGGGTTTGCCAACCATACTGGGTAGAAAGATTCTTTAACCAATCCTGCATCCAATAACCTGTCGACCTCTTCTTTCAACGCTTGACCTCTTTCTCCACTAACTGGTCTTCGCTTCTGTCTCACTCCTTTCTTTTCTGGATCAATATTCAACTTATGACACATGACCCTTGGATCTATCCCTTCCATATCTGCGTGACACCATGCAAACACATCCAGGTTCTTGCCCAAAAAGGTAATAAGAGATTCCTTCAAGGCTGGGTCGAGTTGAGCTCCAATCTTTAACACTTTCGTATTATCTTTGTCACTTATCTTCACATCCAACGTTTCACCAGCTGGTCCAGCCTTGACCATGGTTTCTGGCATTCGAGGATCTAAGTCTACCTCTATCTCTGTGGTTGAGTCCCCTAGAGGTTCCTGATGTGTAGACGGTTCTTGAACTTCAGGCATGACATTCCTTCTTTTTGATGCTAGCTTACTGTCTTCACCAACTTCGTCATGTTTCAGTTTTCTAGATTTCTCTTCATCCAAACCTTCTGTCATACACACATCACCATCCTTGTCCATAGGGGGTGCATTTTCTATCAGCAAGTAGGGGGTATCCAGTCCCCGAAAAACTGGAATCTCAGCGTGAGGTTCCTCTTCTATGATCTCTTCAATTCTTACAGCTCTACAGGATGCTGGCACAAAATCTTCCAAGGGCGGACTACGCAGGTCATGCGTTATTTTGTCTGGGTTCTTTCCCGGAAAATCATCAGGAACCTCGTCCATGGGTTCAGGCAATTTGGCAGCCTTAGCAGCATGTTGCAAAGCTTTGGTGTAGCACTCTCTAGACTCATACTGGCATCCTCGAACTACACCAATTCTATTTGGTGTTTGGAACTTCATAGTTAGGTGGTAAATGGAGGTTACCACCCTCATCTCTTTCAAGACGGGTCTTCCCAGAATAGCATTGTAGTTTATATTCTCCTCTATAACGATGAATTCTGCCAGCTATGTAATGCAACATGGTTTGTTACCTAGAGTTACTGGTAAACGAATCTTACCTTTGATAGGAACCTGATTATTAGTGAATCCGTACAAGGTATCCTTTGTTGGAGTTAAGTCTTTATCTAGAAAGTGCATCTTCTTGAAAGCTGAGTAAGATAACAGGTTTACAGAGCTTCCATTATCAACTAGCACTCGATGAACCTCATAAGACCCGATTCCTGCCTCGACCACTAAAGCATCGGTATGGGGATGGTGCACCCAAGAAGCATCTTCTTCAGTGAAAGTAATATCTACATCCTCTCCTTCAAACAGCTTTGGAGACCTCTGTGACAGATTATAAACACTGGTCAAAGGACGTTCTTTAGCTTCACGGGTATATCTCTCCATGGTACTCCTGCTACTTCCTCCAATGTGGGGACCTCCTATAATTGTGCGTATGCACCCAGCCTTAGGTGGTCCTTCCATCACAACAGGTTCCTGTGTCTGTTCCTTCTGAGTCTTCTCATCTCTATACTTTTTGCCTTCTTGAGCCACCCATTCACTTAACTGCGCTTGTCTGATTAGAGTTTCAATTAGGTCCCTGAGGTGACGGCAGTCTGCAGTATTATGCCCATTGTTATCATGGAAGTCACATTATGGACGCTCATTCTTATTCCCTGGAGGACCAGTTCTGAAAGGCTTCTTAAACCATGAGGACTTCTCATTCATCGCGTAAATGTGATCGATTGGAGCTACCAAAGGGGAGAAAGTTTCATAAACAGGTCTCTCATGTTTGTTGTTGTTATAGGAAGCTGGTGGCGGGACCTGACTCATGACAGGTCTAGTAGGATTCACAGCTTCAACTTCAGGCTTTACCTGGGATGTACGACTAACCACCTTCTTACTGTCACGACCATTGGGGCTTTTTGGTCTCGACCTCTTGCTTCCTGACCATCCACTTTGCCTTGCGAAATCTGGATCCTTCTTTAACTCGGCCAGGGATTCCTTCACAAGACGAAAAGGTTCTGCCTGGGCATAAAAATCTGCCAACGTCTCTGGTTCTTTTCCTTGAAGTGCTTTCCAAAAGTCTGAGCCTCCTTTGACTCCAGCAATTAAGAAATTCTTTATGGTTTCCTCAGATGCTTTCCTCACCTTTGGAACCTCCGCATTGAACCTCTTGAAGTATTCCGTCAATGTCTCACTAGGTCTTTGCTTGATGTTGGCTAAAGTATTGGTAGGTGGTACGAATGCAACGGATGCTCAGAATTGAGTGACGAAGAGCTTCCCCATACTCACCCAAGAACCAATCGAATTGGCAGGTAACCTCTTGAACCATTGATGGGCTCCACCCTGTAGAGTTGCAGTCAGTAACCTGCATCTGGTGGCTTCCTTCACTTGATAGACATCCATCTCTGTGTCGAAATGACTGAGGTATTCAATGGGGTCAGTAGTTCCATCGAATTTCAACTCATTCGAAGGCCTGTAAGACCTAGGCAGAGCCGAATTTCGAACCTTCTTGGTGAAAGGAGAAGCAGTTATAGGATTCACAGCAAGATTCTTTTCGTCCTTGAGTTGAGCCAAAATTTTCTTGATATCTTCTGCTGTTACCTCCCCAGTAGCTTCCGCCTTTGTCTTTTTGCTCGTTCCTTCCTCCTCTGTCGACTCTGCAGTGCTTGATTCTTCAGTAACCTCGTCTGAATCTGTGTTTTCTTCTTCAATTATCTCAACAGATGGGTCCTTATCTTTCTTCTTTTTCTGTGAGGAACTTCCAGTCTTGGTCTTCTTCTTTCCCTTGGACCCTGTACGGCCCTTCCTAAAAGTTTTACTCTTCTCAGGATTCTCTAGTTCTTCATCACCATTATTCTGCTTTGGTTCTTCACCATCTTCTTGAACCTCCTCTCGATCCTCAGATTCTTCTTCCTCAAAGTTCAACTGTTTCGGAGTAACCTTCGACTTCTTGCCTTTCTTTGCCTTCTTTTTCTTCTTTTTGCTTGAAGCCTGCTCCAAAGTCGACAATCGTTCTCCCACAGTCTTTAAGACTTCCATCATAGCTGCTTTGGTAACCTTCGGTGCTTTGGGAGGAGATTTGTTCCCATCGTGAATCTGTCACTCAGAACGGGTTGCTTCGCTATTAGAATTGCCTGACATCTTTTCCACTCTTAAGATGCTAACTATCCCCTCCTTCTAGCGCCAATATTGATGAGTGGATTTTGTAACAACTTTTGAGAGGTTTACGGGTAGTTGTATAGACTAGCGATCAACTGTTCTGTGAAAGGTCTGGGTTGTGTTTGTGGGGGTTGAGCTGTGCTCGAGGGTGTCTCCAATAATCTCAAGTGCCTTTAGAGAAAATTAGAGAACTTAATGCGTCTTACCCCTGAGGTGCCTACGTACCCTTGTATATATAGGGATCAAGCTCACGTAGTTCTAACGTGATTCTGTCTCTTGCTGGAATAGCTGTATTCGGTCACCTAGTTCGTGTAGGACTCAGGTTCCTTTAGAGCCTTCCACGAACTAGTTGGCTAAGTAGAATAGAACTCGAGTTCGTACCCTACTATAATTCTCTCATTGATCAGAGATAATTCTAGGATCATCTGCGCCCTAGAATTATACTCCAATATCAATTCGTTTGTCGGTTCTAGATGGCTTCTAGAACCTTCTGTTGGCAACTCGTAGGAACCTGGTACTCAAGAACCTATATCTTAGGAGCCTGTTTCTCAAGAACCTCCTTATTTCGGGACATATCACTTAGGGACCTCCCTTTAGGCATCAGTACCTGCACAAATAACAAACTGGTTAGATTGGATAGCTCTTCACATGCCCTTATCATCTCTATGGCTGTTGTTATGCAAACTCGAACTCTTCCGCTGGGAGGAACCTGGTCTTCTAATGTTCAGCTCAACTTCCTGACCATTGGGAACCTCCTGATACTCATACTTCCTTAGTCATTTCTTCTATCTGATCTTCATAACTCGTACTGGATCTATCTTCTGGCTCGTATGGATCGAACCCTATAGCTTAATGGGCCTAAATCCAGCCCATGGAGATTTTGGGCACAACAGGATTCCTGAAAGATAAGGTGAACAAAAGGGTAGCAAACTAGGATGGAAAGTTGATTTTGAAGGCTAGCACTACTAGAAAAACAACAATAGACATCACACCTTTAACATCGGACAATAAAGCCACCGATGTCAAAGCCTTTTTTAACATCATTTTTTAAACCGATGTTATAGTAGTTTCTCCGCATCGGTTTTTAAAGGGACCGATGTCTAATTGCGTTTTAAAAAAATAGCTGCATCGGTTTTTAAAGTAACCGTTGTCTAATGCGTTTTAAAAAAAAATAAAAACACAGTACGCGTACCTTTTCTTTTCCCTCTTTTATTTCACCTTTCCCCTTAGAAAAATTTTAGTTTTCCCCCAACCAAAATTCTAATTCCCCCTTTAACCCCCCGCGCCCCCTTTTCCCCCTTTCCCCCCTTTCCCAGCACTCTCTCTCACTCTCACTTCTCTCTCTCTCTCTCTCTCACTCTCACTTCTCTCTCTCGCCATCTCCCTCTCCCATCTCTCTCGTTCAACAAATCGAAGAACACAAACCCTAATCGAAGAACACAAACCCTAATCGAAGATTACATGCAAATGGAGTTGGTTCGATTGGACCCAATTAGTTAAATCTCTAAGGTGGGTTTATTTAGCTCATTCACACTCTTTAATTTCTTTTCAAATTAAAGAACTCTCTTTAATTTCTTTTCTTCAATAGATCTGGAATTAGCTCGTTGAAATTAGCTCGTTCGGTTTAAGGTATCAACTCTTTGTTCACTCTCTTTAATTTTATTCTCTTTTTGTTCAACAGATTTGGATTTTTATTTGCATGCATGTATATTCTCTGATTTATTTATGTATGCATATACATATGTATGCTATATGTATATTCTCTAGTTTATTCTAATTTTCTTCCATTGATTTGCAAATAATATGACTGTTATTAAATGTTGTTTATATTCTCTTATTTTAATATGACTGTTATGATTTGTATATGTACTTTTTTTTTTTGTGTAAAAGCCTCTGAAATTTGGATATTTATTTTATATGATTTACCTCTGAAATTTGGATATTCCCTTTATATGATTTACGAAACGCTAGCTCAAATAATTTCTAAGAAGGTCTTTTGTGCCTCACACAAGTAGGCGAATGTTAAATTAATGTGTTTTGTTTTCCCAAATTAAAGTTTTGTTCTTTAATTGATAAATGCAAGTTTTAATTTATCAATGTTGTGATCTTTGTTAATGAATTTGATAATACTTAATCAATTTGGTTTTGCAGGAGCATATCAATTTGACTTTCGGACTTTGATTAAGTTTGAAGCATTTTCTGATATTTTTCGGACTTCAGAGGTTAGCGTGCTCCTCAACTCATGATATATATGATTGTTTTAACTGCTTATTTGTTATATGAATGTTTAGTTCATAGCTTCATAGTTATAGCTTCATAGTTATTCATGCCCTTGTTTGTTTCATGTACATGTCATTGTTTGTTTTTCTTATCTGCATTTTGATTTGTATTTTTTGTGTTTAAATGGCAATCAGGTAGGTTGATTTTGGTTATATATACGTGTCTCTGAATTTATGGATAAGTCGTGGATTTTGAAAGATAGGGATTCCTTAGAATATGAAATGGGGGTTGAAAAATTCTTGATATATGCGGAATAAAATGCTCCTAATCCTAAGAAAATTCCTTGTCCATGTGGAAAATGTGTTAATTTCAAAAAATTCTCCGTAAAAATAATAAGGGGTCATCTATATGAAAATTGTTATAGTTTAGGGTATACTGATTGGATTTGGCATGGAGAAAAATGTCCCGATACTAGGTCTTCTGTTAATAGTACATGCCCTCCTTCGGAGAATATTGCTGCATCACAAACGAAAAAAGTTTGTGAGGCAGCATACGATAAGAGTGATTACGATAGGGAGACAAGAAGAAATTGAGGAAGCCTCCAAGGAAGTATGAATTTGTTGGTAAAGATATTTGGAAGAAATTTGTTAGACAGAGGATAGGTGATGACTGGATGGTATGCATTGTTCTATGTTTATTTGAATTTTTTGCTCAGGGAACAAATCTAATTTACTAGATGGCATACCTAACTAGATAATAAATCTGACTACACTTGTAGACGCTTCGTGAATCACAGAGCGGAAGAGTGAAGAAACGAAAATATCCACACCGCACATCCAGGAAAGGCTACATTGGCTTGATAAAAGAAGACGTAAGAATGTGTAATTGTTATTGTAATTTTAGTTTGATAATGGATATTATACATGTTTTTCCATTTTGTTTAGGTAAAGGCAGGAAAACTTGAGCCCGGGGATGAACCTGATCGAGCGATTTTATGGAAGAAGGCTCGCTTCAAAAAGGACCAGACATTTGATCCTGAAGTGGCTGTGGTAGTTGAAAGAATTATAAGCTACTCTTTGTGTCTCATCTTTTTGATTTAATTTATAGAGTCAGTGAAATAATAATGAGTATTTTATCCATGTATGAATGCATGTTGTGTTGATAGGATAACTTTCTAGAGCTGAAACGCACGGGTGAATTTCAACCATCTGGAAGTGGCGATGTATTAACTAGAGCACTGCAAACTCCTGAGCATTCGGGTCGGGTTAGAGGAGTTGGAGGCTTTGTCACCCCAACAATGTTCTTTAATTTGCCAACCCCAAAAAGAACTAGAATCACAAAGTCTGACTTGTTGGCCCGTGATCGACAAAGGGATGAGGAAATGGAGAGAACAAAACGGGAGCTGGCTGAGTTTAAGGCTATGATTAGTGGTTTACAGAGTACATCCTCTCCACCTTATTCCGACAAAGCAAGTTTCCAGCTGGTAGGAAAAGAATCACCTCATTCAGTACTCAAACCAGCAGGAGTTGATTGTTGATGACGATGTTGAATGTGTTCCTATTGACCCTACTCCACCTGAAAAGAAGGTAAAAAAATTGTACGTATATGATAGTGGACACAAGAGACAGGACTATAATTAATCAACACATGGAAATTTAATTTTAAACATCTTGTGATAAATGCAGGGTCCGCGATCGTGTGAGCTGTCTGTGGACAACATAACAAATATGGTTGCATTTGGCACGATTTTTTATGAGCCTAAAATGAATAGTCTAGTTCATGGAGTGCCTTTAAAGCCGGGATGTATTCGCGTGTCAGTGGACGGAGCCATCCAACCAGATGCCTTAATTCCCGTGCCCATTGAAGGTGAAATAGAGAAAGTGAAACAAGCTATTGGTTCTATGATAGCATGGCCTCAAGACTTGATCACCTTTGCACATATTGGTTCTATGGTATGTACTTTTTGACATTCTTTTAGTCATTGAGCAGTTGTACAAAATTAAAATATACGGTTATTCAAGTACATTTTATGGTTGAATGTGTTGTTATTAAAGTTTTGTTTTATTATTTGCTATTTAATTGCAGAAAATTAGAAAGGAAGGATCATCATCAAAGAAAAAAGAGAAAAGTGAGTTGCGAAGAATTGCTACTTTGTTCAATGAAATGCAGCCAACTGAGAATGTGCCAAAGGGCTTTAAATCGTTGTACAAACATGCAACATCAACTATGAAAGAGTGTGGGATCTCTATAGAAATAAATTGTCATGCTGAGGTGTTTGGATCTGAAAGAAGAATATACATATTGCATGAGAATTTAGTCGACTTATTAACATTTAAGGAGATTGGGCAAGGTGCAATATCTGCGCACATGTCGTAAGTTTTTCCCTACATTCTTGTCTCATTCTGCATATTTTATATTGTGATATTTGAGTATAATCTCTCTATTTGTAAGTACTTGTACACTTTGGTTCGTGAAAATAACGATTTGGATTTGTTTGGTTTTGTTGATCCGGGAGCCACATTTACCATCAATAAAGATTTTGAGTCTTATGTTGTTAAACGATTGCTAGATGGTAGTTATGATCGCATGCTCTTGATGCCGCATAATCAGTAGTAAGTGTTTTTTTTGCTAATTAATTAAGGTTTTTTTTCTAATTTTTTAAAATTATGACTGGTATTCTAATGAAAACAGTTATCATTGGATTTTGGTCGCAATTTGGACTGGTGAAATTTTTATCCTCAATCCTTTGTCTCATCCACCACATTTTCCGGAGTTGGAAAGAGCATTATCAAGGTAAATTTAATATATTTGCTGTCAGATTTAAATGTGTATCGATTTATTTCTTAAATTGCTCTATTATTATTGAGACATGACCACATTCTTTTTTATAGTGCACTTAAATCCTACAATGCTCAAACTGGAAGGGGAAGCAAAGTCCCTAAAGTAAAGAATCTTGCTGTAAGTATTTCAACACTTCATTTTGTTTGATCGATGAGATTTTTGTTTTTTACGACTGATTGATAATGTAAGCTTTTTATTTAATAAGGATCTCCTAAACAACCTGGTGGCCGTGAATGTGGTTACGTTGTTATGTGCTACATGAAAGATATAATCTGTGATAAAGAAATGACTTTTACTACCAAGGTATATTTTATGATATTTTGATGGAACTTGACTGCATGTAATATAATTATAATTGCTAGCTAGGTTAGTTAAAGATTTGAACATTATACTAATTGTTATTTGGTGTTGGTGTGGTATATTCTATTTAGTGGGCGAGCAAGAGTCGGAAGTCTTACACCATGGAGGAGTTGGACAAGGTGCGTATAGAGACGCTCACGTATATCCAAGACAAAATGTTAGGGGATTAGCACTTCTAGATAGCACTTCTGTCTCTTTTTGGTATATGTATGTATTTGATAGTTGTACGTATGGCCTGGATTGGTATATTTTGTTTAGACAGTGGTAGTACTTGTTGATTAGAAGGTTGGTACTACTACATGCAGGGATTAGAAATGGAATTTTTATGCTTCTGAAAATTATGCTAGTTATGTCGTCGGTTGTACATTGGTATTTTGGATAATGTTGGTATTTTGGAATGTTGATGTTGGTGTAATGGAACGAGTTATTTGGTAATCAAAGTATGCGACTTTTCTGGTTTCATTTTGCGATATTGTGTACTATGGTTTTATTTTTTTTGGTTAATATATATCGGAATGCACAGTTGTGACTTAAAGCAAATTAACAACACAAAGAAAGTGAAACTGATGTTGATATGAATAAATGACAACAGTTTAATACTAAAAAACCAATGTCTAATTGAGCCAAAGACATCGGTTAGTTTAAGTAGGCGATGAGCCTCAAAGAACCGATGTTAATTTTGATCTTTAACAACGGTTAAGAATGTAAAGCTCCAAGCAGGCGATGTCTATTGTACTTATTAACATCAGATATATAAACAAGCGATGTAAAAAGTCTTCTTCGACATCGGTTCCTTAGAAAAAATGATGTATTTGTAAATTTATCCCCTATATGTCACATGTTTAAGTTGACATACATCATATAATGTAGTAATTTTGAAATGCTAGTCTAGTTATATATTGATTATTATTTACCAAAGAAAATGGAAAATAGAAGGAAAACGTTGTCTGCATCTACTTTAGACATCGGCTTAAAACTGATGTAAAAGTGTCTGGTCTTTCTCTACACCTGCAAAGACATCGGTCAAAATTTTTTTTGACATCGGTTTATAGCCGATGTCTAAAGCAGTTTTTCTAGTAGTGTAGTAAAGAAGTGTTGATCAAATCGGTGGTTCAAACGTTACTGAGTTATGCAGTGAGTGTATTTTTGTTACCACTCGAGATCACAAAGGATATAGAAAGAAGCATGGCACGTTATTGGTGGAGTTCGAAGCCTAATAAGGAGGAAGGAATTCATTGGTTGAGTTGGGATCATACGAGTCATCATAAAGCAGTTGGAGGTATGGGATTTTGAAATTTGAGAGATTTGAATCTTGCACTCTTGGGTAAACAAGGATGGCGGTTCCTTATCAAACCTGAGAGCCTGGTGAGCAGAATGTTTAAAGCTCGGTATTTTCCCTCAACCAATTTTCTGGATTTAGTTCTTGGAAGTAATCCAAGCTTTGTGTGGAGAAGTTTGTGGGAGGCCAAGGATCTAGTTAAAGCTGGTGCTAGATTAGATGGTTGATAGGAACTGAGCAAAAGATTGATATACTTAATCAACTATGGTTATTGGACGAAGAAAACCCATGTGTCACTACCGTCTCCCAATCGTTACCGCACAACAAAGTTTCATCTCTAATGCTTATGGAGCACAAAGCATGGGATAATGAAATCATTGAGGATTTAGTTAACGATTGTGATCAACAATGTATTAAAAACATTGTTTTGGGGAATGAAGTAGATGAGGATAGATTGTTCTGGAAGCACGAAGAAGAGTCAGGAAATTACTCTGTGAAGAGTGCATATAGACTGATTCAAGTGCAAAAAGGTTTATGGCACACGGAATATAATGAAAGTTTATGGAAGAGGATGTGGAGAATCAAGCCCCCCTAAAAGGTGCTAAACTTGATATGGCGTGCTCTCTCGGGTTGCTTACCTACAAACACTATGCTTCAACAAAAACATGTTCCATTGTTAGGAACGTGTCCAGTTTGTGATGGGGAGAATGAATCAATCTTTCATGCATTGGTGTTATGTCTTGTTGCAAAACAGTGCTGGCAGAAGGCTTTTCCTGAGATAAGTACTGTGGTGGGAGTAGACTTTTCACGTGGTTAAACCAAGTTTTGGAACAACTTAATGCAAGGAAACGTGCAGAGGCTGTTACTTTATGTTGGGCAGTGTGGAAAGCAAGAAATGAAAATTTTTGGAATCATAGAAAAGCTCGAATAAATGTTGTGGTGTCGTCAATAATGCATTACCTTAAACAATGGAAAGAAGCCTAGAATAGGTATACTATTCTGCTTTCTCAGCCTTATTCGGCAGGAGATGGTGTTAGTCTTTGGGTCAAACCTCTGGAAGATACAATTAAGGTGTCAATTGATGCAGCAGTATTTTCGGATTTTTCTGCTTTTGGTATAGGTATGGTGGCTAGGGACTCGAGTGGATATCTAGTGCAGGCGAAGGCAAAGCTTTTCCAGGAGACTTCTACACCTGCATTAGCTGAAGCTATAGCCATTAAGGAGGCCTTAAGCTGGACGAAACAAGAGCAGTGGGAGAAACTTGTTATCGAATCAGACAGTCCGGTAGCAGTACAGGCAATAAGAAGCCAGGTGCCGATGCAATCTCCTTTTGATAAGGTTGTGGAGGACTGCAGGAACCTTATTAAAGTCTTAAGTACAACATCGTTATTTTTTTACAAACGGTCTGTTAATGAGGCTGCTCACTACATTGCGAGAGAGTCTTATTCTTTTCCAGATCGAGTTCTTGTTGGGAAATCTGTTCTCATGGAGTTTATGTCTATTTTACAAGCTGCTTTAGCTCCTTAATAAAATTCTATACTTTTACGTCAAAAAAAAAACCAAAATTATTATGAGCACATGAATGCAAAAGCATGCAAACGAAAAAAATATTAGAAACGCAGATTTACAATGTAAAAATAAAAGAAGATCGATATATTAAGAGAAAAGCTTTCTAGCAATATAAACAATGAGTAGGAAAATTTTACCTCTAGAATTCAAATATGGAAAACGGTACACAAAGAGTAAAAAGCTTGTAAAAAATTAATTTTTGGTCGAGACTTAATTAAGATAGTATTCTTAGCGAAATTTGGTTGATTCGAATTGGATAAAATATTAGATTTTATTAAATTTATCTTTTTTGAGTGAGGCCGGAATTCTGGAAAAAAATCGGATTAAACAAGATATAAAAGGTGCGGTAAATTTAAGTTCTTGTTCTAGAGTTTTTAAACAAAAGAAATTAGTAAGGGGGTAGTAAATTATTTTCATCCAAAAAAACTCGGGAGCATAAAAAGAAGTGAAAATGAAACTATTTTACTTACATTTTACTTACTTTACTTCCTTCCCTATTTAACACTAGGGAGTAAAATCGGCAATTTCATAAACGACACGATAATATTGTGTTTGTGTTTACCTTTTCGGTACACGAACACGAAGATACACGATTACGAAATTACATGGATAAATTTAGTGACGATTTTGGGTTTACTCTTAAGTAAATGACACAAAATTAAAATATACGAAAACATAAATAATTAATTAAAAAATTTAAAATTATATAAATACATATTATAAATAAATGTTTTACAAAAAAAGTATAAAAAATAGTTTAAAATTTATGTTTAACAAGATTTGACATACTTAACTCATTATGAATTATTAACTTAAGAGTTAACTAGTGAAAATTTAATCGAAAAATCTAATATTTAATTTTTTTTATTTTATTTGTTATATTTTTATTTTTATTTAATACAACACGAAACGTACACGAAATAAAGATACACGAAACGACACAATTCTTAATGGATCGTATTTGGATTTAACATTTATGTACACGAAACACAAAAGTATACGACACGAAAATATACGATACGAACGGATTGCTGGATCTACTAGGGAGCAAGGCCTAAACGCTTGTAAACTTATTCAAATACCTTGAGAGGTTAGGATTAAAAACAACGCATTTTTGTGAAAAATTTGACCAATGGGATAATACCTAGGTACGGTAAAAACCAGATATTGAAAGATCCACCCGAAATTAAATGATAATATTAATTTTGTGAAAGCGTAGAATAAAAGCAACTCCCATATGGAATAGGATTGGGATCAGGATTTTTCTAAGGAGAGCGAGAATCTAACCCAATAACTTTGCACCTATTATATGTACAAATATATTCGTACCAGGATACCATAAACAAAGTCTTGTAAAAATTTATATTGGTCGAGGTTATTGTAGTTCTTACTAACATATTGAAGTCATATCTTATAGAGTGTTCTGTTACGGAAATTTATGGTAGACATTGGTCTCCTGATGACTTACAAAGTTATAACGAGAACGAATACGAAATCAAGAAGCATCAGATGAAGAAGAGGAAGATTAATCAAGATGATAGAGCTGAATACTTGATGATCAAGTCTCGTAAAAAGGCTGCGAAAGTTAGTAAAAATTGTAACAAGATTAAGTCACGTAATGTTTGTGCATATGTGTGATAGTGTTAGTGCCCTAGAGACAATGTAATTGTGCTTCTAGGATAAAATATTTTGTTATTCAGTGATTATGTTATATCGATTATTCAACAATGATTTATTATGTCTTTATTTACTGCGATATAAATATTAGAACAATAAATGTCCTTGGAATATGTAACATGTATTCTATATCTTTAAGTATGTGACTTAAAAATGAGATTATAAGAATAGTGTTAATATTCCTAAATATCCCCAATCGAGCATTATTAATATGGGACAATTATAATGCATAAAGATTAGTATGTTTGTTGACTGATGACCACATCTCATTGGTCATAGGTATAGTGATACTAAAGTCAAGAACATAGGTGCATGTAATATTCTACATGGCACTGGATTGACCCACAGTGAGTTTCTACATGTTGATAATGTCATTAGAAAGACTCACAGTGATAATGGTGTAATGATCCTTAGACTTGAGATCATTATATTTCTATACGAGGATTAATATACTTTGACTACATTAAAAGTTACCTTTGACCGGGTGATGATAAAAATGTACATCGGGTATATTATGAGACGTATGAGAAATATGAATGATAGATAAAGGATTTAACCCTCCTATTATTAGGAGAGATATTATTGGCCTCTTGATTGAGTGAGACTATGAAAATGCATGGCCATGCTCTAATATTGATTTGTTTTTAATAGTCTACTCATTGATCAAGGAAACCCGGATTAAACATTGATGAGGATGACTGATAACATGCCTCGAGTTTAATCTATAATATATATGGTTAAAGGGATTATATTACATGGAAACATTAATCATGAAAGGTTTAATTGGATCACCAATTATTATTATTACTTGGGTAGCAATGATGTATTACTAGATGCCGCTCATTGTTTATAATTTTATTATTGGATATTAAAATTATAGCCAACGTAATAATAACCTAAAGGGTTACACAATAAGAACGTTTAAAAGGAGTTTTAATTTAAATTTCGAATTTAAATTAATTAATGATAAAATTCGAAATTGGTTATTTAATTAATTAAGTTGGACTTAGTTAATTAGATTTCGAATTTAAATCATTAAAACCCAAATCAGTTTGGTTTTAGTAGAAGCCCAAACCGATTAGGGTTAAGCCCAGCTCATTCTCTCTTATAAATACATAGAGATGTATTGGTTTAGGGTTAGAGACTTTGCCAAAATCGTTTTTAGCAAATACCCTAGCAGCTCTACATCAAGAGAGGCTAGAGAGAGAGAGAGAGAGAGAAAGATGGCAGATTACGGCTAGTACCAACTCCGGAGATTGTGGAGACAATCGTGCGTTCGTGTGGACTGATTAGCGAAGCAGATCTCACGAAGAGGGCTGTGTGGTGATCGTTCTTGGACCTCCATCTGTCAACCGAATCGGAAAGCTTTTAAAAGGTACAGATTCTGTTCTCCATAATCAACATGTCTTATACACGGATCCTAGGGTTAGGTTTCGGTTTTTTATTGTTTATTATCGTTTTTCCGTTGCGTTTGTTGCCCCGAAACCTATCAATGGTATCAGAGCTACGTGTATAAGAGGTTGGTTTGGTTACGTGTTTACTGTATTATTACGAGTATGCATGTTTGATGAATCTGCCATGATACAGTTATGTTATATGTGTGATATAATGAATCTGTATATTCTGATATGATGATGCTAACATGTTTAGAATCTGCCATGACTCATATGTATGCGATCGGTTAATGATATGTATGCTGCTTGGTTTGTATGATGATATAAACTGTCCGATGGATGTTATTGGATATGATCCGTAAACAGGGATTAGGGTTATGTGAATGCTGATACATGTTTTATGGTAACTGGAATTAAGGTCGCATGTATACTGATATATGCTTCTGGAATCGAATTCTGGTAAGGATTTGCTTGTATTTTGATACGAATTAAACGTCTTGTTTTGTATGGATCCTGCGATTGGGTTTCGATTTTATTGTTTTTATTATTGATTTCCGCTGCATTTGATGCTTGAAACCCTTCAATGGCATCAGAGCTACTTGCAAAACGCTTTTAATTCGGTTATGTGTTTAACAGTTTTGGTGTATATAAACATGTATGTGATTTGCCATGTTTTTGTGATTATACGAGATGTGTATGTATATGTTTTGAACATATGATATATTAGTGGATTGTATAATCATGGGATGATTGTATAAATTGCTGAGTGTATATGATACATGCTTGTTCTTATTTTTGGAGATTGTATACGGTACGATTTTCGAAAAATTGTGCAAATTTAGTGAAATTTGCGTACTGTGTCCGATTTACGCAAATGAGATATGCTTTCTGACTGGAATCGGGCCACTGAGCAAGACTGACAAAGTCAGGTTCGCATTTGTAAGCCGTTTGACATAGTTTACTGCCTGTAAACAGCGATTTATGCTTTTCAGAATTTGATTCTGATTTTCTGAAAATCGTTTTATGAGCTATAACTTATATGATTATATTGGATATGATATGTTGATGATGTTCATATATATATATATATATATATATATATATATATATATATATGATTTATGTTTGTTCTTGATATGGGGATTGTATACGATACGATTTCATAAAACCAAAATTATTATGAGCACATGAATGCAAAAGCATGCAAACGAAAAAAATATTAGAAATGCAGATTTACAATGTAAAAATAAAAGAAGATCATCGATATATTAAGAGAAAAGCTTTCTAGCAATATAAACAATGAGTAGGAAAATTTTACCTCTAGAATTCAAATATGGAAAACGGTACACAAAGAGTAAAAAGCTTGTAAAAAATTAATTTTTGGTCGAGACTTAATTAAGATACGTATTCTTAGCGAAATTTGGTTGATTCGAATTGGATAAAATATTAGATTTTATTAAATTTATCTTTTTTGAGTGAGGTCGGAATTCTGGAAAAAAATCGGATTAAACAAGATATAAAAGGTGTGGTAAATTTAAGTTCTTGTTCTTGAGTTTTTAAACAAAAGAAATTAGTAAGGGGGTAGTAAATTATTTTCATCCAAAAAAACTCGGGAGCATAAAAAGAAGTGAAAATGAAACTATTTTACTTACATTTTACTTACTTTACTTCCTTCCCTATTTAACACTAGGGAGTAAAATCGGCAATTTCATAAACGACGCGATAATATTGTGTTTGTGTTTACCTTTTCGGTACACGAACACGAAGATACACGATTACGAAATTACATGGATAAATTTAGTGACGATTTTGGGTTTACTCTTAAGTAAATGACACAAAATTAAAATATACGAAAACATAAATAATTAATTAAAAAATTTAAAATTATATAAATACATATTATAAATAAATGTTTTACAAAAAAAGTATAAAAAATAGTTTAAAATTTATGTTTAACAAGATTTGACATACTTAACTCATTATGAATTATTAACTTAAGAGTTAACTAGTGAAAATTTAATCGAAAAATCTAATATTTAAATATTTTTATTTTATTTGTTATATTTTTATTTTTATTTAATACAACACGAAACGTACACGAAATAAAGATACACGAAACGACACAATTCTTAATGGATCGTATTTGGATTTAACATTTATGTATACGAAACACAAAAGTATACGACACGAAAATATACGATACGAACGGATTGCTGGATCTACTAGGGAGCAAGGCCTAAACGCTTGTAAACTTATTTAAATACCTTGAGAGGTTGAGATTAAAAACAACGCATTTTTGTGAAAAATTTGACCAATGGGATAATACCTAGGTACGGTAAAAACCAGATATTGAAAGATCCACCCGAAATTAAATGATAATATTAATTTTGTGAAAGCGTAGAATAAAAGCAACTCCCATATGGAATAGGATTGGGATCAGGATTTTTCTAAGGAGAGAGAGAATCTAACCCAATAACTTTGCACCTATTATATGTACAAACATATTCGTACCAGGATACCATAAACAAAGTCTTGTAAAAATTTATATTGGTCGAGGTTATTGTAGTTCTTACTAACATATTGAAGTCATATCTTATAGAGTGTTCTGTTACGGAAATTTATGGTAGACATTGGTCTCCTGATGACTTACAAAGTTATAACGAGAACGAATACGAAATCAAGAAGCATCAGATGAAGAAGAGGAAGATTAATCAAGATGATAGAGCTGAATACTTGATGATCAAGTCTCGTAAAAAGGCTGCGAAAGTTAGTAAAAATTGTAACAAGATTAAGTCACGTAATGTTTGTGCATATGTGTGATAGTGTTAGTGCCCTAGAGACAATGTAATTGTGCTTCTAGGATAAAATATTTTGTTATTCAGTGATTATGTTATATCGATTATTCAACAATGATTTATTATGTCTTTATTTACTGCGATATAAATATTAGAACAATAAATGTCCTTGGAATATGTAACATGTATTCTATATCTTTAAGTATGTGACTTAAAAATGAGATTATAAGAATAGTGTTAATATTCCTAAATATCCCCAATCGAGCATTATTAATATGGGACAATTATAATGCATAAAGATTAGTATGTTTGTTGACTGATGACCACATCTCATTGGTCATAGGTATAGTGATACTAAAGTCAAGAACATAGGTGCATGTAATATTCTACATGGCACTGGATTGACCCACAGTGAGTTTCTACATGTTGATAATGTCATTAGAAAGACTCACAGTGATAATGGTGTAATGATCCTTAGACTTGAGATCATTATATTTCTATACGAGGATTAATATACTTTGACTACATTAAAAGTTACCTTTGACCGGGTGATGATAAAAATGTACATCGGGTATATTATGAGACGTATGAGAAATATGAATGATAGATAAAGGATTTAACCCTCCTATTATTAGGAGAGATATTATTGGCCTCTTGATTGAGTGAGACTATGAAAATGCATGGCCATGCTCTAATATTGATTTGTTTTTAATAGTCTACTCATTGATCAAGGAAACCCGGATTAAACATTGATGAGGATGACTGATAACATGCCTCGAGTTTAATCTATAATATATATGGTTAAAGGGATTATATTACACGGAAACATTAATCATGAAAGGTTTAATTGGATCACCAATTATTATTATTACTTGGGTAGCAATGATGTATTACTAGATGCCGCTCATTGTTTATAATTTTATTATTGGATATTAAAATTATAGCCAACGTAATAATAACCTAAAGGGTTACACAATAAGAACGTTTAAAAGGAGTTTTAATTTAAATTTCGAATTTAAATTAATTAATGATAAAATTCGAAATTGGTTATTTAATTAATTAAGTTGGACTTAGTTAATTAGATTTCGAATTTAAATCATTAAAACCCAAATCAGTTTGGTTTTAGTAGAAGCCCAAACCGATTAGGGTTAAGCCCAGCTCATTCTCTCTTATAAATACATAGAGATGTATTGGTTTAGGGTTAAAGACTTTGCCAAAATCGTTTTTAGCAAATACCCTAGCAGCTCTACATCAAGAGAGGCTAGAGAGAGAGAGAGAGAAAGAGGGCAGATTACGGCTAGTACCAACTCCGGAGATTGTGGAGACAATCGTGCGTTCGTGTGGACTGATTAGCGAAGCAGATCTCACGAAGAGGGCTGTGTGGTGATCGTTCTTGGACCTCCATCTGTCAACCGAATCGGAAAGCTTTTAAAAGGTACAGATTCTGTTCTCCATAATCAACATGTCTTATACACGGATCCTAGGGTTAGGTTTCGGTTTTTTATTGTTTATTATCGTTTTTCCGTTGCGTTTGTTGCCCCGAAACCTATCAATGTGAACGAGTTTAATCCGTTTAATGATGTGAGCACTAATGAGAAATTTGTTTGGGGAAGGAAGATTGGGTGTGATGTAGTTGAAGAGTGTTTTTCGAGTACTAGGCCTACGAATATGAAAAGGATGTAAAACCATCCTTTTCATCCCAATTTGGATTCTCCTCATCAGAATCAGTCACCGGATAGTCGCTGTTGTGCTTGCGATTGACTGGGGTTTTTATGTTTGTCCTTCAATCCGGAAGCTTTGAATCCGGAATTAGCAGGCACTTCGTATTCATTATCGTCTTTTACGTCATCAATTTTAACAAGCATGTCCTTCACTTTACATACTTCCTGTAACAATTAAATGTATATAGGATCAGTCATAGTAGAAGCTGGGCAGTTATAGTAGAAGTTGGGCTTGGGCTAGTTTATAAAATGGGCCAAGTGTTACCTGACGCATAAATTTCTTTATTGCAGCTCGGTACAGTCCTGAAAGTAACATAGGTCTTGCTTTGTTTTCTGCAAAGATAGAAAAGAATAATGCAATAAAAATAATCCTCTGCTAAATATATAAATTAATCTATTTCAATAGTAATTTTTTTATTACATATCAATGTAAATATCGTCCTCATCGAACAGGGAAGCTAAATCCTCCATCTTAGCTTCCGAAGGAACCCCAATTACAACCAAAGTTTTTATTTTTCACTACATTTTTGCAATATCAAATTTAAAATAAGGTTGATCAATAAGCTTATATAACACATATGTCCATTCTAGTTGAGCAATCTAGTGAATAGCTTTCAGTTAAAATTCTTTGATTGACATGGAAATATGCATATTAAATTATTATTACAGGTAGGTGACACGGGCTTGTCAAGGAAGCTTCTACAAATGCAAGGTCTTATTATGATGTGGTGTGTAAAGTGGTGTGGGTGAGAACAGATTGGTACCAGATCTATCAACAAAACGCAGAATTCCAGTTATTTCATACTCCATTGATCAAGATAACAATGGTACTCCATTGACTCAAGGTGGCACAACTTCTTAGGGATTTTATTCTGTAACATTTAGTAGTAGTATAACTTGGTTATTTCGCACTTTTGAAGTTGAATTGTCGTACATTGAAGTTAGAATTAGTGCATGTGCTTGGTTTTAGTACATGTTGTAAGAATTTGTAAAACTTCAGTATTTTTGCTTGCTGCATCCTTGGTCAGTTGTTGGTTTGGACCTTCAATTTTTTGTTGTCTTAGTTTGGACAGGTTGGTATTATGTATAAACAAAGCAGCCATTTCAAATTTTTTATAAAAAACCGTTGCATTTGATGCTGCAGTATCATAGTTTCAATGTTGCAATAAAAAAAATGTTGTTGTAATAAAAATAAATGATGTTGCATTTAAAAAGAATGGTGTTGCTTAAAAAAAATAATTAGTGTTGCATTAGATTCAACTAGTGTTGCATTAGATAGTGGTCCCCACTACTGACGTGGCATCTTGGTGGGTCCCACTGCTGATGTGGCACCATGGTGGGCCCCACTGCTGATGTGGCACCATGGTGGGCCCCACTGCTGATGTGGCACCATGGTGAGCCCCACTGCTGAAATGGCTTAAAATCTTATACAACACCATGTGGTGTTGCCTTTATGTGGTGTTGCAATATAGACCTTATGCAATACTTTATTGGCGTTGCAAAAGATTGTAAAAGTGTTGCATTAGGGGTCTTATGCAACGTCAATATTGGCAACACTGCTGTGGTGTTGGCTATAACCTTAGGCAACGCTTTTTAGGTCTTTTGCAACTTTATTTGGGGGTTGCGTATGCTCACTTATGGCGTAGTGAGAATAGATCTGAAGATGAACACAAATAAGAAAAATGTACCTGGCGATAAGTATAAACCCCTTTAGAGAGGATTTGCATGTAATCTTGAAGTCGCAGACTTAGGATACGAACCGCCACAACAATAATTCATAGCCTAAATGATTAAAATTTACATATTTATATATATCATAAAAAAAATCTCATCTACCTAAATGTAATTCTATTCTTACTTTATTTTACTTTGTCTTATTTACTTAACAGGTACCAAAAAAGAAACGAATCTTAAAAACACCCTCTTCACTGAGGGGACAAATGTTGGACCATGAAGCGCAAATCAAATAAGACCAGTGTTGTGAAAAGCGCAAATCGGACCTAAGCGGCGGGATGACCTTCTAGCGCTTAAGCGGTTAAGCGGACGCTTAAGCGGTTTTAAAAGCGGATCATTAATCGGATTATAAATAATTATATATTTATATAAATAAATATAATATTATTTTTTTAAAAAAAAAGCTAACAGTCACATATGATATAACATATTATGATAAAAATTAAAACTAGTAATCTCTACATTCATAAAGTCATACTTAGTCATAATTAACTTAGAAAATACAAACATCATAATTATCATAATACGAGATCCGAAAGATAGAAATATAGATTGTAGCATGATAAGTGGATTTTATATCTACTTGGAACATTCTATAATGGCTTAAATTGATTGTCTTGGACTCAAGTTTGTGGTAGTTTTGATGTGTTTTGCTTAGTTGTGCAGATTTACGAGAATGTTGACTAAGGTGGATGCTTCTATAATTTTTGGGGAATTAATTGATTAAAATTCGGATTTCTGAGAAGGGCTTGCGCAGTCTACACTGTTTTGGCCATATCTTGAGTTCTAGAAGTCCGTTTGAGGCCCGTAAGCTATCCACGCGAAGATAACGGAATTCTCTATCATTCTAAGGTGGTCCAGAGGTCCAATTACGTCTGGAACGGCTCTGGAAAACTGAAGAAAAGCCAGCTACGAATTTCCCTTAAAAAACAGAATCAGTTTAGGAAACGTATTTTGCAGAAATTCTATTTTAATTCTGTTTTGGTATTTTCTTGCTGGGCAAGATGTCTAGAGCCTATATAAACACATCCAACCCTTGTAAATTTTATCATTATGATCATTAGGAGTAGAACCATTACATATCAATTACTTAGTTTTATTTGTATCTTTTCATACTTTGTTTTTATCATGGTTTCATCAGATCCCATGATGACGAGAGGTTCGATTATGAGATAATCATTGTCATGGGATTCTAACGGATTTATTTATGGAGCTTTAGTATCTTGATTGCTTTACAGATCTATGTGTGATGTATATCTGATATCCTCGTATGGTTATGCTTACTTGATAGATGCGTCATGAACATCTAATTTGTTAATCTCTTGTGAAGCGAGAGTGGATCTTGAGATTTAGAACTTGCCATGCTAGCATAGGATAGATTGATGTTTTAACATCATGATTTGTGGCGTAAATAGAGATATTATGCTGCCCTATGTGATCAATGTGGATAACTTGTTCTTCAACCGTTATGTTTTCAAATTCTATAGAGATATAGGGTCTAATCGTAAGTGGTGTCTATTCATCTTCTATCTCTTTTGTGGATGTATGTTTAGTTTGGTATTCGTATATTGAGAAGTAGCGTGTACTTGTTTCGTGTTATCCGATCAGATATCATAACCATTGCATATAGTGATTAAAGGCGTCAGATCTAAGCGAAGTATTTAATGAAGTTAGGATTCCATGGTTTTTCTTGCAGAAGTAATTAGATTTCAATTCTTGTTAGTTAGTTAATTCATAGTTTTGTTAATTTGCTTTTTAGTTAATTTAGATAGTTAAAACCTAAATCTTGTTATTTGTCTTAGCAGTGATTAATAACCATACATTGTTGCATAGGTGCATGAACTGAATTGAAACCATAACCAGATCTCTGTGGGAACGAACTTGACTTCTACAACGACGCTTGCGTGATTTTTAGTGCAAACAAGTTTTTGGCGCCGCTGCCGGGGATCGAACCCGGGTCACCCGCGTGACAGGCGGGAATACTTACCACTATACTACAACGACGGAAACATATGCATTCTCTCACCATCCTTTGTAATTTTTTATAATTTTTATAATTTTTATAAAATTTTTATAATTTTTTTAATTCATCCGCTTAATCTGTCTTTTACCCACTTAATCCGTCTTTGACCCGCTTAATCCTGCTTAAACCCAAAAAATGCTTAAAACCCCGATTTTACTGAAAGCTATTCGTTTTACCCCCGATTCCGCTTAAGCGGCCGCTTAATGCGCTTTTCACAACACTGAATAAGACCCACTTAATTTAATTAATATTAGATGTTAGGCCCTGGAATATAGATAAATGTATTTAATTAGGTTATATTAGGCCAAATGCCTTATAAATTTAAGGAACTAAGTAAATTAGTTAAGAGGGGACTCACCAAAAATCCCCTATAAATATAATTTTTGTCTAAAGGGGTTGGCAAATTGAGAAAAAGAGTCCTAATTGTAGATTTTGATATCATATCTTAGAAGGGTGTATTTAATTGAGAATTTATTGAATTTAAATGGATTCTCAAAATCAGTAGGTATTCATTTGAGATTTTAAACAATCTTTTAAAATCTGCAGGTATTCAATTCAGATTTCAAATAATCTTTCTAAATATGTGGGTCTTCAATTGAGATTTTAAAAAATCTTTTAAAATCTGTAGGCATTCAATCCAGATTTTAAACAATCAATCAAAATCTCAAGGTATTCAAATTTCAACAGATTTACTAAAGTCATGGATTTTGAAATATTTGTGGGAGATTTTATATGTAAAATTATCAACGTAAAATTTGTTCCTACTACACAATATTTTGATGGATTTGTGATTTACAACATTTCTAATCATTGGTTATGATTTTATATGTAACATTTCAGATTAGACTCTTTATTGTATATTTTTAAGTATTGAAGCCTTTGTTATCATTGGTTGTTTCAAATACCAGTATTTTAGATTTGTGGTAGTGTGGTATTGTTTAGAGCTTGTTACAACATAAAGTACCTATTATTAAAAGTACAGCAAGTTGCTGGGCCATCTTGTTAAGCAAGTTGTCTTGTATTCATTATTCAAACCGGAGAGTACCTTAAACAAAGGTCAATCTCACTTTTTCCAGTTAATCATTCCAGAAGATGATCAAGGATAGGGGAAATCACATTAATAGGGAAATCAAGTTAACTAGAAGTGGACAATATAGTGGTTCTACCAGCCAAAATTCATTAATGTACTATTGCAACACCAGCTGGGAGAGGGAATCGTTAAATGAGAACCTTTTAAAAGTGGGAACCTCCTGTTCCTGTTATACGAGCTATTATTAACTTACGAATCCTGTTATCTTTAATTGATATATAGATATTATAAAATAAAAAAATGAAAGAAATCAATCTCGTAGAATCTGTGGTATTTTGTAATTCTACAAAAATCTATCAAAATCAATCCATCAAAATCTATCAAAATCTGTAGGGAATTAAAATAATCTGTGTAGAGATTTTAAAGAATCCATGGATTTATTCATTCTATTAAAATCCATGAATTGTTAACAATCCAACAGAATCTCAATTGAATAGACCCCTCTTAGATTATTATTACCCTCTAATTATTCTCTCTCTATCAGAAAGTATGGAAGATATTAAGATAGCGAAGAGGTGGAGGAAAGAAAGGAAATTAAAGCTAGGGCAGATATTAGGTTACATGAAGGTCGTATCAATTAAGCCTATTGATGTTCTTTCTGATAGGCTAGAAATAACCCAAGACCAATTAGGCCCAATCTCAAGCCCAAAAATAACAAGCAATCCAACTTGTGAGAATAGGAGCAGCCCAACCCAAGCTAATGGGCCCCGGGCCCGGAGTCACTACCACATGGCAGGGTCCCCTCTCCAGACTAGGGGACCCCGGATTGATGACACCTGGCACAGGTGGCAGTCCAGCTCAGCCGACATTCCCACACTTGGCGCTGACCTACATTAAAGGACAAGGAACAGCATGTGTCAAATTATGTCCTCAACAACACTGCCACACTCAAGTCAACGGTCCCCACAAATAGGGACACGTGTCCTACATCCCGGGAATTCAGCACCTGGTCCCCCGGATCCAATGGCCAGGAGTGGAGGTAACCCACCCCTAAACCCTAGGCCTAGGGCTATAAATACCCCTAGAAAATAGGGTTTAGGGGTGGGACATTATCACGCACCTGCACACATTTATTGCACACATTTATTACTCTTGTGATACTCTGCTTGATTACTATCTTCCAAAGCCAACTCTTACTCTCACGTCGGAGGCACCTCGGGGTCAACCCCCCTCCGGTGTTGTTTTGCAGGCACCCCACTACAGCTACACCACTTCCGAGGCAGGAGTTGGCGGGGAAGTACCCGATCAAGATTCAGAGTTATCACTTTCTATGCATTTGGATGAACCGTGTTTGGAAGTAAAAGATATGGAAAATCTTGGCGAGAATATAAAAGTGTACTTGGATTTGGACAGGGCAACACCAAGTCGTATACGTTATTGGGAGGCACTTTTGGTGGTTTTTGATTGGGAGTTAGCTAAGGCTAGGAGGAAAGAAGCCTTGGATCGAGCTAGAGTGCGTGGAGAGATATCTACTGCAGAGTTTCTTGATGAAGAAAGGGATTTGCACTCGAGTACTGAAGCAGATGTCAGGTTTTTCTTTGAAGGAAATAGCTATAGTGAAATTGAAGTATTGCAGTCCGAAATTGAGTCGCATATGCATTTTGGCTCAGCTAATTTAGTGGAGTACTCGAAACCTGTTCTTAAGGACATCCAAATTTACAAGGCAAAGGCCTTTCTTAAAGAAGAATTTCGTGCCAGAAGCATAAGATCATGTCAAGAGGTGGATTCTGGTTATGATGGAAAGAATGATCGAAAGGAGACTCAAGGGGCAGAAGGGACAGGTTCGTCTTCTTCTTGTGACTTTTATCAAGATGAACAGCTAAAGAGAAGCAACAATATTAGAGTTGTAGAGAACTACTTGATTCATATAACTCATTGAATACAACTGAGAAAACTGAATGGAACAAGCCTCCACCAGTAGATATAAATAACCCAAAACAGAATCAAGCTAAGACAAACAACTGATCTAAGACAAACTAGCACTAAGACAAATAGGACTAACAGAAAAGATTCCACATCAATAAGACAAGGATCCCTTTCTGAGATTATTATCACACATGAAAATGTTCAGAGAAATATAACTAGACCAAGAACTAGACCATAAGTAGATAGATGATTGAGACTCTTTCTCTTTACTCCCCCTCAAGCTGGGAGGGAAGCTCAGCTGCAGCTCCTAGCTTGCTCAGAAGATAATAATGTGACCTGGTAGGCAAAGCTTTAGTGAGAATGTCAACAACCTGAGAATGAGATGGGACATGCTTGGTAATGATAGCACCAGCACTAGATCTAGCCACGACATGTTGTTTTTTGGTTTTCCACGAGATAGGTGAGGATCCAAGTAGTACACAAAAACCTGTTGTGGACCTCCTTGTCATTGGGCACGTAGCCCAGTCACTGTCACGGAATGCCCTGAGTTCAGCTGTTGTAGATGATGCCAGGAGGATGCCCTGGCCAGGATTCAAGTGGATATATCGAAGAAGTTTTGTAGCAACATCCATATGAGCTGAAGTAGGATGTTGCATAAATTGAGTGAGTATGTGAACAGAGAATGATATATCCGGACGAGTGATGGTGAGATAAATGAGTTTGCCGAGTAAACGTTGATAAGGATGCACATCTCTGAGATATTCACCACTGTTAGCACTAAGTCGTAGGTGAACGTCCATGGGAAGTTTTAGTGGTGTAGCATTGGACAAATTATACTCAGCAATAAGATCAACTGCGTACTTCTTTTGAGATATGAAAAACCCAGCTGAAGACCTGCTAATTTTGAGTCCCAAGAAATAATGCACATTACCCAGGTCTTTCATGTGAAAATTACTGGACAACATAGTTTTGAGATGATTGATAGTGTCAATATCATTCCCAGCAATAAGCAGATCATCGACATACACCAGTACGAGTGTAATTGTGGTTGCTGTAGAGTAAGTGAACAAGCTATAGTCTGATAGTGACCGAACATACTGCAATCCTTTCAAAGTGGTTGAGAGCTTGTCGAACCAATTTCGAGGCGCTTGACGAAGGCCATACAAGGACTTTTTTAATTTGCATATCAAGGCAGGCTTAGAGGGGTTCAACTCCCCCTGATTGAGCACAATTCGACTGCCAAGATGAGTGTAGCCTTGGGGAAGTTTCATGTACACCGTTTCATGCAGTTCCCCATGAAAGAATGCGTTTGTCACGTCCATTTGTATCACATGCCAATTCTGCAGTGCTGCCACAGCCAACAAGGCTCTCACCGTCGTCATTTTTGCCACAGGGGCGAAGGTGTGCTCATAGTCAACCCCATAAGTTTGTCAACAACCCAAGATAACTAACCTTGATTTATACCTCTCAATACTACCATCAGGTCTGAATTTGGTCTTGTATAGCAATTTACAGGCAATAGCTTTGGCATTTGGAGGCAAGGCAGTAATTTCCCACGTATTGTTTGCCTCGAGTGCATCCAATTCCACGTTCATGGCTGCCACCCAGTTGACATCTTTGACAGCTTGTTTAAACGAAACTGGATCACTGTGAGTGGTCAATGAACTTACAAAGCAGTGAAACTCAGGCTGCACTGATTGTGAAGTCACAGTGATCAAGTTTGCAGAGGGGTTTGGCAATGGAGCTATCACATAGGAATCCATCCAACTAGGACGTTTATGTGGTCTGGAGGACCGTCGAGGTGGTGGTGTACTCGAGTGTTCATCTGCAGTTGGTGAATCTTCAATATTTGCATCTGAATTACTCACAACACTTGTGGCAGTGTGGGCACATCAAACATGTCATCAACAGCATAGGGATTAAATGTGCTGTGAGGCATGTGTGTAGGAAGGGGATGCATATATGGCTTTGGTGAGGTCAAATTTAGAGGAAAGACATGTTCATTGAATGTCACGTCTCTTGACACAAACATCTTCATAGTTTTCAAATCAAGCAACCGATAACCCTTTTGAGTTGGGGGGTAACCAACAAAGACACAGGGTATCCCCCTTGCAGCCAGCTTGTCATTACTACAAACTGGATTGACAGCAAATGCAAGACATCCAAACGATCTCAGAGATTCATAGTCAACAGGCTTCTTATACAGTAGCTCGTAGGGGCATTTGTTGTCAAGAACAGGTGAGGGCAATCGATTTATTATGTATGCTGCTGTCAGCACAGATTCACCCCAGTGGGAGAGATGTAGGCCTGACTGAAACATCAAGGCTCGAGCTACTTCAAGCACATGTCGGTGCTTTCTTTCAACTCGTGCGTTCTGCTGAGGTCTGTAGTTGCAAGACGTTTGGTGCAGAATGCCTTGGGACTGAAAGTAGTTTTGACATGCACTGTCTTTGAACTCAAGTGCATTGTCTGTCCTTACACCAGTATAGATGTCTTGAACTGCTTCTGCACAAAGCTATGGAAGATTTCCAAAGTTTTCATAAAATCTGACTTGTGTTGCAACAGATAAATCCAGGTCACACGTGAGTGGTCGTCCACAATGGTTAGAAAGTATCGAAATTTCTGCCTGGTAGGCACTCTATAGGGCCCCCAGATATCCGTGTGGATCAATTCAAACGCCTTGGAAGCACATGACTCACTTGTGGAAAATGGCAGCTTAGTGAATTTTGCCATGGGGCATGTCAAACAGATTTGTTCAGGCACATTGACACAGTGTTTTATGCAGTCAATATATTTCAGTTTTGACGAGGGTGCATGACCCAATCTGTTGTGCCACAGTGTATACTGACTCGACAGAGTTGCATTATTCACAGACAAGCATTAAAGACTTACATTGGCATCCAGTGACGAGCAGGGTTGATTAGACAGGTGATACAGGCCATTTGACACCAAGCCTTCACCTTTCACCACGTTAGTTTGAGAATCCTTGATTGTGCATTTAGTTGGTGAGAAGACCACATAACAGTTGTTGTCCTGAGACAACTTGTGTATCGAAAGTAGGTTGTGAGTGAACGTTGGCACACACATCGCATTGAGCAACCTCAGTCCATTCTTCAGGTACACATCTCCAACATGTGACACCACAGCTTTTGCACCAGTAGGCAGATTCACAGTCATAGTGGTCTTTGCAACCTTAGCATTGATCAGCAGATCAAAGTTAGAGGTCATGTGGTCTGTAGCCCCCGTGTCCATGATCCAGAGATTCGACTTAGCTTGCACAGTGTTGCAGGATATCATACCAGAAAAGGGGCTTATGGCCACTTCAGTGCTGTCATCAGACATCAACTGTGAATTATTGGGAATGAGTTGTAGCAGTTGCTGAAATTGTTGGGGTGAGAAAAGTATGGGCTGAGAGGTGTCATTGTCAACAGGGCTAGAACTGGTGCAGCTGTAGCCCCACGAGATGGCATGGAATGCCTAGAGTAAGATCTATTATATTGATTTCGGTAGGACTGAGTAGGAGAGGGTTTTGGCTTGTATTTATAGTGCCACTTAGGGTATCCAATGACATCCCAACATTTATCAGGGGAGTGCCCTTTCCCTTTACATACATTACATGTCAAACCTCTTTTGACAGTTACAGAACTTTTACCAAGCATAGCTGACATATCACCTTCATAGGTCAAGGAACTCTTGAGAATATCTCTCTGAGATTCCTCCTGCTGTATGGATGCACATGCTGTCTCAACATTAGGCAGGGGTGTCAACATCAACAAATGACTACGTTGTGAAGAATAGATGTCATCCAGGCCATTCAAGAATTGAAACAATTTACTTTCTTCCTTCTGAGCACTAATAGCCTTCAGAAGCTTCGAGACATCATCACTCACTGTGGTCACAGACGGCAGCAAGTTCATAGAGTCCAACTCTTCCCATATACTACTCAAGGAAGTGTAATACTCTGCAACAGTTCTTCCATTTTGTTGCAAACCAAACAATTCTTTGCACAATTTATACTTTCTTGACCCATGAACCAACTGAAAACGTTTTTCCAACTGCACCCAAACCTCAGACGCAGAGGTGAGAAACAAGACTGACTGTTTAATCGAGTCACATACATTGTTCAAAAGCCAAGAAATCACCATACTGTTGCAGGTGTCCCACTGGATTGACTCAGTGACATCTGAAGTGTTCTTCACCTCTGTTCCAGTTACAAAACCGAGCTTTCTCTTGGAGGACAGCTGGATCTCCATAGAATGCTTCCAGGAACGATAGTCACCTGCACCTTGCAGCTTTGTGACACTGATGGACAGTGGGTTATCCGAGGGGTGCAGGAACAACGGGTTCTGCATATCACTAAACGAAAACTTACTCCCACTTGTCATAACTCAAGGCGACACAGCACAAACACAGCTTACTGTTTGCAAACACACACTTTGGACACACACAGAGTTTTCAGCAATGAGGATACACTATATGAATCGAACACACACTCTCTCTATTCACTCGACTCTTCTACGTATGTCTTCTCTATAGCAGCTCTGATACCATGTGACTTTTATCAAGATGAACAGCTAAAGAGAAGCAACAATATTAGAGTTGTAGAGAACTACTTGATTCATATAACTCATTGAATACAACTGAGAAAACTGAATGGAACAAGCCTCCACCAGTAGATATAAATAACCCAAAACAGAATCAAGCTAAGACAAACAACTGATCTAAGACAAACTAGCACTAAGACAAATAGGACTAACAGAAAAGATTCCACATCAATAAGACAAGGATCCCTTTCTGAGATTATTATCACACATGAAAATGTTCAGAGAAATATAACTAGACCAAGAACTAGACCATAAGTAGATAGATGATTGAGACTCTTTCTCTTTACTTCTCCAGAGCTATTTTATGGCGAGGAGACTGGGGATAACTTTGAGATGAAGACCATGGGAGTTGTGGAGGAAGGTGATGCATCTGGAAACATTGATGAAGCAATCCTTCAATCTCCGGTATACTGCCCAGTTGCATGGCAGGTTCCACTACAAGGAATGGGAGTTATGGAGAAAGGTGATGCATTATCTGGAAACGTTGATGAAGCAATCCTTCGATTTCAAGAATACTATCCGGTTGCATGGCAGGTTCCACAACAAGGAATGGGAGTTATGGAGGAAGGTAATTCGTTATCTGGAAACATTGATGAAGCAATCCTTCGATCTCCGGTATACTGTCCGGTTGCATGGCAGGTTCCACAACAAGGAATGGGAGTGTTCTGTTAAAAAAGGGTTCAAGTGCACCTTTGAAAAAGGGAATTTCATATATAGAAATCAACTTCAAATAACATTTCTACTGTTGTTGGTACTTTCATGAGTGGAAAATAACTTCTTTACATTATTTTAATTTTGCTATTCTGCATTTTGCTTTTGATTTTGTACGTTTAGGAAAGAGGTTTATAGTCTGTACAATATTGTTTTGGATTTGGATTGTAAAATCTGACTGAATGAAGATGTGATTTTAATTAATGTTCTTGAGTTTTTGCTATTACAATCTCTGTGACTCTGTCTTTACTTACATTGAAGGGTTATTAACACATCAGCCCTTAAAGTTTGGTCGAAAGTACACATAAACCCTTAAAGTACAAAAACGTACCTCCTTACCCCTAAAGTATGTCCGATGTACAATTTAATCCTTTTTCCGTTCAAATCCATATATTATTAAACCGGTTGGGGATAATTTTGTCATTTCAGTTACTTTGTAACGCTACATAACAATAGTATAAACTTGTTGGCCCTTAAAGTATGGATATGTGTACACTTTGGCCATTAAAGTATGGATGTTTATACACATTTACACATTTAGTAAAAAATATTATTTTAATATTTCTATTAAGTGTACTTGTCTTTTTCGGACCTTTAATTAACATAGGTTTGCAATATATTTTTTCGAGATTTTTGACTTGCACCAAAGTAGAACGTTCAAATTTTAATATAAATATAAAAAATGAAAAAAAAATTATGTAAAAGATATTTTTAGCCCGTGAAAATGCCTAAGGAAATAAGTTGTTATGGAAATTATGTTTTTTTTGTCATTTACGGATCTAAAAATAACATGGTTTTGTATTTTATTTTTTCAAGTTATTTGACTTTTACCAAAGTTGGATATCTGAATTTTAATACGGATTAAAAAAATGAAAAAATAATATGTACAAATTATATTTTTTAGGCCGTTAAAACAAGCGAAATTGAATTTTCTTTTGCCCTTTTTCATAACCTAGCAATATTAACAAATTGGCCCTTGAAGTATGCACATTTGTATAGATTAACACATGAAGTATGCATATTTGTACAGATTAACACATAGATTCCGATATTACCCCTATGTCGGACAACCGATATGCAACTTTTATCTCCGATCATCGGAAAAAGGGCCGATACGTACAAAAGACATACTTCAGGGATAAGGAGGTACGTTTTTATACTTTAAGGGTTTATGTGTATTTTCGATCAAACTTTAAGGGCCGATGTGTTAATAACCCTACATTGAATGAAGCCTATACTTGCCATTTTTCTTCTTCGTAAGGAGGTATTTTGATGTGTGGATAACTTATTTACTATATAGTGTTAGACTGAGGTATTTGTAAAATTCTAAAGAACTGATGGTGTATCTATCATGTTTTTTGATGCAGATACTCTGTTCATTTCTGGTCATCCATTTACTTTTGAATTGGTTTCTGATTTTAAATCAATGCCAGCAAGTTTACTTTATGTTTGGCTGTTAAGGTTTAAAACACGGATTAATCTAATGTTCAGTGTCCATGTGCAGCTGGATTTTATCTTTAAAACTAGTGCGAGCTCCTCTTGTGGAAAATTGTGTTGCTGGTTTTTATGTTCCTGCTTTTTTCGTCTATTTACTGTTAATACTGTTTTGGATTTTGATTTGTAAATCTAATTGAAAGATTAGTTTATTGGAATAAATGTTCCTCAGTTTTTTCTTTTGAATGTCTCTGCTTTCACTGGCATTAAATAAAGCCTATACTTGATATTTTTCTTCTTTTTATGGAGATATCTTTTAATAATTAATACTCATTTAGCGGTAGGTGTTTGTATATATGGATACGGATGCTGTTTATTTATCATGTTTTCTGGTGCGATATTCAATTGGTGCATATCCGATAAATCTTACTATTGAATCACAGGAAAGCCATGGTGCAGATGCTGTCAATTGTTGGTCAGACATTTGCCCTTGAATTGGTTGCTGATACTAAATCACCAAAGGCAAGTCTACTTTTGGCCTAGGTAAATCACTATTGCTAGGTCATTTATACCAGTGGTCATCTGGTCCTCTTCTTTTCTTTCTAATACGAATTCATGATGCTTCATTCATGACACTCTGTTATTTGTTGGTCATTAGGATACTTTTGAATTGGTTTCTAAATTTAAACCAGTGCTAGCAAGTTTACTTTGGCTGGTAATGTTTGGCTTTTAGGGTTTAACACACTGATTAATCTAATGTTCAGTGGACATGTGCAGCTGGATGTAAACTAGTTGAAAATATGTTGCTGGTTTTATGTTCCTGTGTTTGCAAACGGCAATATCGTTTGGCCCTTGATACTTTTCTTTCTTGGTCTTGATAACAATGTTGTACTGGGCTACATCACACATACGAAGTTATGTATATCTGCAAATTGACTGTTGTGCTGCTTTCATGAACATAACTAATAATTGATAATATCAGACTGGGAGCAGAAAGACCTGTGCTTTAAGGGGACTGTCCAATGCATTTTCATAAGAAAAGCTATCAAAAGATCAACAAGGGTTGACACCCCGAGTTTTCAAGCGACTTAATCAGGCATAAATGAGGTGTGTGTTGCAATTTCTGTTATGATAGTTAGATTAGTAGAACCCTCTCTTGATAATGGTTCAAGTTTTACTCTATTAAAAAGCAAGCTAAGCATACTGAACAACTTTCCTATCACTGCTGTTGTTTGTCTTTAGAGATCAACTGTTCGACTTAATCCTTTTATGCATTAAGCAAATTTTGATTCATTTACTTCAATTAAGCTAATTTTACTCGCCATTTTGTTCTACAGATGTACGATGAATGAACTGCTGATTTGCTGGACCCAACTCAAAGGAACCTGTAGGTCAGAAAAGATGTTAAAACTGGTGTATACGAGATTATTTGGGGGAGGACTGTGTTTGCACGGTATTACTAAATAATTTACTTAACTGATCTAGATGCCACACCACTTTGTAAGACATCAATTTATGTACAGAGCTACTAGGAACAATTTATGTTACAAATATGTGCTCTAGATATTAGCTTTTAAGAATTCAAATCTGAAACTGCACAAGCACAACCATACTATCTCAGCCATGGAGCCATGCTACAGTTCTTATCAACACTGCCCATTTCCTGAGACTCCCTAGCCTAGCTATCTTATGCTTAATATCCATGTGACACTGTATTGCCCCTCTTGAAGAAAGGAACTATCTAAAATTAGGCTGTAGCAATTTGTGCCAGTTCTATAAATGCAACAATTAGGCTTAGTAGCAATTTGTGCCAGTTCTATAAGGCAATAATCTTCTATATTTCTGCCAGTTCATTAACTGGCACATGCTTCTATTCTTCTTTTCCATTTTTCTTTATTTTTTTTAAAAGCTTATAAATGCATTACCATGTTCAAAATTATAATCATCAGCTAGTGGTTCTGATCATTCATTCGTGGAGTACAAATAAGATCTATGTGGACATTGTTCTACCTCGGTATCACATGATCCTTAAGTACGAAATTTGGATGATAAAGTCTTTCGTAATTTGGTGTTTTTACAGAGTTGTAACAGTGAGTTAAGATATCTGTATAGACTATGGTAGCTAAAACTTTACAATGAAGGAAATGCTCCATTTACTAGCGGAGTTTGAACCAGACAGCCTAAAACTTTATAACATATTTGAGTTTGCTTTCTTTTCACTTTCGATTTCTTGCTATCTAATTGTAATACTTTTCTAGTACCAATATTAGTCCACTAATAAATCTCACATTGACAGATTGACTGACTAATTGCTGAACTAAACACTGCTTGTCATCTTTCTACTGATTTCGAGTTGCTGACTTAATTTTTTTACTCTGTTGATTTAGGAATACGTGAGTAAAGCAAAAGAGCCTCCGAGCCCCACGTGCAAAGAAGTATATGAGGTTATATCTAATGTTAACGGTATTACTGATGATGAAGTTATGTGGGCTGTCAAGAGATTCGTGAATGGCAAAGTTGATGAGTTTGACATGCTTAAAAGTCTACCGTTGTGACAAAAAAAAGAAAAAAAAAGTCTACCGGATAATCGGAAAAAGCGCAGCCGGATCTTGTTGCTTATTAATGAATAGTTGTATTTAGGCATGTTTCTAATATTGTTTAAAAGATTATGGACTTAAAATGTATTATGGTAAATTTTCAGATGAAACTCTAGTTGCCAAACAGTGTTGGAATTTAAAATTCCGGAATGGAATTCCAGTATTTGAAATAAAATTTGCGTTTCCGAACACAATCTTATGTCTTTTTCTGATCTTATTAAATTCTTGGCATGATATCCGTTTATCCTGGTAAATTACACTTGTATCTTGGGATAACCAATGTCGATAATGCAGGGTTAATGATCGAGGATCCTTTATGTTCAATAGGCTATAAAGGATTCATTTAAATTTACGATTATGACACAGCCTGTTTGTGAGGTTCGTTTATTTGTTTGGAACAACTTATGCACTTCTATTTTACTCTTCCTGCTGCATTTTAAGATCAGTTGTTCAACGTCAGGTTCCACTACATAATTTCTCATAGAATCTTCTGCTCAATGTTATGATTATGGAACCATTACTTTTGAGTTTATTGTTTTTGATTGCATGAAATGGTGGACCTTTGGAAAATTAGTGCACCACTATTATCATTAAACATGATTACTCTTGCAGAAATGATGAAACCTGAACAAAAAGAAAATCAATTTGGCTAACATCATAAAAATAAACAGCAGATTCGTATCTTCTTTCTGTTCCTAGCCCAGATTTTTACCGAAAAACATCTTTACTTCAAGAAATAACGATAAGTTATGCGTACATCTCACCTTCACCTTCTGAAATCATTTGATGAAGTAACATGTAGAGTTAGAAGTATATATAATACACTCAGATTAAGTAGCTTACAAGTAACAATCAGCTAATGTCGAAGGACCCTGGAAAAAGGCCCAAAGGGAAATGTATGCAGTATCTAACTTTGGTTAGTGACAATGGACCCTGGTCATCATGAAGCCCGCGGCTCGAGAAATACTAATCGATTCTCTTTATGGCTTTATATATGTGATCTTTCTTTTTAGGGTCCTGGTCCCTGACAAATGATTGTCAGGGACCGGTTATTTAACAATCGGTTCCACGGCAATCAATGGTAAAGGCAATAGACGATTGACGGGTGTGTCGAGGACCTTCGGCCCTCATGACTACCTAACTCATCCGTTTACTGTCTTAAATGCTTCGCATTTCCACGGCAGGGATATTTTTTTTGATTTTTTTTATATTTTTTTGTTGGATAGAGCCAATTATTTTAAGCATCTTTCGTGAAGGTACCCTTGACGGGAAACTTAGAATAGATGAAATATAATTAATTTAGTGTTAGTTTGTAGTTTGTATTTAAGGATTGGTTTGTATTTGAGCAAAAGCCTATATATATATATATATATATATATATATATATATATATATATATATATATATATATATAAGGACTTATCGTAGTAACCTCGCTTGCATTTTTGAAAAAATTTAGCTTGCATTTAGAAAAAAAATTAAAAATAAGTGTGTACATATACATAGGTCTTGTTTTCTAAACAGACCATCTTAATAAAGTTCCAGACTCAACAAATTTCTTAATTTACATTTGTCTTTTTAAAAAAAAAAAAAATACTCAACACCACTTAGCTCTTTGTCCTCCCCTGGTTTACTTTTCTTTCTCTTTCCCTCCTTTATCTTCCTTGAAAAACACTTTATATTGTCCTCTTCATTTTCTCTTTTTCTCAGCTTTCCCTCACTTTCTGCATCTTTGCATGCAACAATTCTCATTTTTATATATATCCAAGGAAAATTCATTCTTCCTGGTTTCAACTACATCTTTTTCGCCATTCTCATCAGAAGGCCAAAAGTAAGTTCTCAAACTTTCAATTAAATTAAAGAAGAAACTGCATCATTGAGCTACTCTTTAACTTTGTGTTTTTTGGTGTTTTTATGTTAATGTTACAGTGTCTACAGGCTCGAAAAGCAAGCTCCAAAACATAAAAGAAGAAGATAATCCTGCAACTTGGACATGTCCACCACCAGAAACTCCGACAAAATCCATGGAGTTTCTTGCTCGATCATGGAGTCTCTCAGCCATGGAGCTCAGCAAAGCTCTTTCTCACACAGATTACACGGTCAAAGATGCCGAAAAGTTCCCTTCGTTTCCTCTAAGTAGTGTTGATTCTACAAGCTTCATGGCCTCGAGTGAAGCTGCAGTAAGTCGTGCACTTTTTAAGATGAGTAATAAGTACATTGCTGCAAACCAGAAAAGTAAACTTTAATTTCCACTAACATATCACTAACTTTAAGTTTGAAGTTCGTCTATCATATTATGTTAACATTTTCCTTTTTTATAAATCCCGAACATTTACAGCAACAGCAACCATTACAGCAGACAGATAGGCCTCCAACTCCTCCAAGAGGAAGCGATGATACAAAGGTATGTTTCTCGCTCTCTTGACATCTAGTATATGAATAACACACCTACATTTCGTATGTTACTTCATGGAAGTTAAGCACATATCTGTGTGTTGTATTTAGAGATGTAGCATGGATAAATAGGTCGATTGCATGTGCCTATTAGCAATTGAGAGCTGAGATTGTAAACTAACCTTTGCTTTGATTTTCCTATCTAATCCATATCCAAACCCCTAGATTACAAGCTATCTAAAGTATAATAACGTTTTCTATGTATAATAACGTTCCCTCATAGAATATGAGAGTAAATAATCCAATGCAGGTGTAAAGGGTTGAGATGTTCCTACGACACGTGCCCTGTGATATACTTTGTTAAACATGTACCTTGAATCCGACATATATAACCAGTATCTGCTAACATGTATAGGATAGCTTATATTTTTCTTTACGGTAGCTCATTTAGAAGCAAGTGAGTAGACCTGAATTATAAGGACCGAACAGTCCTTATATTTGAAATATAGTCACTTCTACTATCCATCACAATTGCAATTGGCAACTTAATATTCTATCTGTTTGTACGAAGTCCCTACCCCAAATGCTTAAACTGTAACTGTTCCGGACTATCATATCTTATTATTTCTGAATCACAATTTACATGAACAGGAATTGTTTTTACTTCATCAAGCTCTCAACCCTGATTTTCTTTTGAATCAGCAGCTGCTGAGGAATGGGGTACTACTTATTTTTCATATAATCATTAATTAAGCATTATCTTATTATCCAATCTCTTCGAACTTGTGATCAATGTCATTGTTATCTATGCAGCTCTATAGGAATCTCATGAGGGGAAAGACAATGGGTAGATGGATAAAAGACCAAAAAGAAAGAAGAAAGCATGAGCTTAGAACTCAGAATGCCCAATTGCATGCAGCAGTTTCAGTGGCAGGAGTTGCTGCTGCTGTGGCCGCTCTTGTAGCCTCTTCGTTGACATCTCCAGAGACATCAGTTACCCAACCAAAAGCAGCATCTAAGACATCTACTGCACTTGCAACTGCAGCAGCACTAGTAGCATCACACTGCATTGAGATTGCAGAAGATATGGGAGCTGATAATGAGCAAATATTAACAGCTGTCACCTCTGCAATCAATGCAAAGACTAATGGTGATATTATGACTCTAACTGCTGGAGCAGCCACTGGTAACACTTCAACTACTTCGAGAAAGCACACAGAATTTGAGTAGATAACGTTACTAGGCAATTACGACGATATTGGGGGTTTGGGGTATAGGGTGAGTTTTAGGATATATGGGTGTTAGCTACTACTCTGAACACCTTTTGTTTAGTGTATTGTCTTTTCCATATTCTTGTCTCTGCACAGATATTGATAGGACCATCCCCTGTTTTTGCCCTTCTGATGCCATTTTGCAAGTTCTCAAAAGATTTTAAAGATTTACAAAAAATATAATAATTTCAAATTTTAACATCTTGCAAAACTTTCCAACATTCTTTTTACTCATAGGACGGTAGGAGTAAGGTATGTGCCCAGGTCACCCTCTACAAACCCTAATTCCAACTGGGGCACACTGCATATGTTTGGTTTGGTATTACTAGAGTCTATATTTGGGTCATCCTTAAGTAAGTATTGACTCTTGATAATTCTTTACACGAAGAAAATTTAGACCTCAATGTAGCAATGTTATAACCGTCATTTGTCATATAAACAATCAATATTTACCAATAATCCATTTCCAAAAATTCGTACCTTTACAATTATAATTGCAGCCCTGAGAGGAGCTGCTACCCTAAGGGCAAGACTTCAGAAGAGAGCGGCAACTGTATCTCTGCTGGAGGAACAAGTTGATGAAGGCAAAGACTCAAACTATTCACCTGCATTGAACTTTGTTTCGAGAGGAGGTGAACTTCTCAAACGCACTAGAAAAGGTAATTATTACTAGTTAAATATATAATTATTACTAGTTAAATATATAATACTTGCGCAAGGGTGATTAGCATTAAAACCTTTGTGAACATGCTGATGCAGGGGATCTTCACTGGAAAGACGTCTCATTCAAAATAAGCTCAAATTGGCAGGTAACAGATTATTCAGACTTGTAGTTATATCTTATATAGTGTCGCTTGATGGTACAATGCCAATGTCTGCACATTATATTCCTAAATTTTTAGATTATAACAAAACTTCATAATAAAATATTGATCGAAAAACAGGTGGTTGTCAAAATGAAAAGTAAGCATATGGCAGGAACATTCACAAAGAAAAAGAAATGTAAGCAACACATGGAGAATGTTTTTATACATGAAAAATTATTTTTTAAGTTGTACCTCACTCATCTGATCTGAAAATGTCCCTGCAGTTGTAGTCTCTGCAGTCTACTATGACATTCCAGCATGGCCAGGAAGGGAGAGAGAAGACAGCAATGAGCGGAGGGCTTACTTTGGTATAAAAGCTTCTGAAAGAATAATCGAATTTGAATGCAGAAATAAAAGTGACAAACTGATATGGATTGAGGGGATCCAGAATATGTTAGATTGTCGTGCCCAAGTATAAATCTCAATGGGAATGTTACAATGGCAAAATGGAAATAAAATTTAATCTTTGAACATTTTGGAGAATATTAATATTAGATTCATATCCTTGAATTAAAAGATCAAGTAGCTGCTGCATTGAAAAAAGAAAAAAATAAAATAAGTGTTATATTCTACAGGCATAGCAATAAAAGAGAAGATGTTACACCAAAATATTTACTAAAGAAAAGAATTAAACATAAAGGTTCAAGAAAGCTAGTAATGATCCTCTCAATTGATAAATAAACAGAAACTCAATCTTCCTACAAGTGCAAAATTTTACATGTAACTGTAAACCATAAAACTTCCTACAATAATACAGTAATATTTAACAATGAAAAAAGGAATTCTAACAATGAAAAAAGGAATTCTAACAATGAAACAAGAAGCTACTTAAGCTGTTGGGGCAGTGGGGCAGAGCTTATATCTTGATCTCGTTTCCCAAACAACTATGAACTATACATTTTTGGAACAGGGTATGAGAACATGATGTAAAACATTGGAAAATCAACTTAATGTCAAATATTAAACACTGGTCTGGTGTTAGCATATGCTCCATTGTCGTCGTGAAGATGCCCATTTGTTTCTAATTCTTTGCAGGAACCAGAAACTACAATATTAGGAATTCAGTTGATCCTCGCTTTCTTTGATTCCCTTGTACCATTCTAAAATTGTCCAGTTTTGATGGATCATTTGTATTTTTTAAATGTAAAATTTTCCTGAGAAAGTCTGACAACTTGGCACTAGCAGCTCGCCCTCGTTCCAGGCAGTAAAGATAATCATCCACTGAGTAGAGTGAGGGGGGATGAAAACATAAAGAAGGTCATTAATTAATACAATATAAGTTTATTACATGTACAAGCAAGCAAAATTTACGTCAGTATTACCATGAAAGAAAATCTGAACAAAATTTTGAACTAAATCATCAACAGATATGACATAATTAATAGAGCTGGAGGATTGAATCATGAAAGTAAACTTTAAAATAGCAAGTGCAAAGTTCTACCTGGCATGACACCTCGAGTAACAGATGTAATAATTCCATGTTCGAGTGGTTCACCTCTCACTTGCAACGATGCTCCAGAAAGTAATAAGACAACAGAATTTGTAAAACGAAAAACTAAGTATGCAAATGCCTTCGGTGTCTGCAAGTAATAAGCACAAATAAAAAGACAAAATTGGAGTAAAAAATGAAACTTATACATTATTAAAAAGATGGGTCCCGGTCCCTGACAATAGGGATGAGTTATTTAACAATCAGTTTCTCAGCCGTTGGATCGTTGATCCAACGGCTGAGATTAAAAAAAAAAAAAATACGTTTCGCGGAAAATTTCCGAGGAACGTAAATTTTTTTTGTAATCCAGGGGGCCGTTGGATCGTTGATTGATCCAACGGTTCAGAAACTGTTTGTTAAATAACCGGTCCCTGACAATCCTAAAAAGATTAGTAACTCTTAACTAATTCATATAATGACTACAGGTACTCACTATGCCTAGCAATGATACAACAGCTCTTTCCGATGCAGAAATACCAAGTACAGCTCATCAACTACATAATTTAGGAAAAGTGTGTGCTGGGAAGCAAATCAAGCAGTATATAATATCACAATCAGTAAAGAAACATGCAACTCATAACTGCAACTAAAAATGTTCTGTGGAATATATAGGTTGAATAATCGGAGACTTGGAGGCAAATCAGCAAAGTGAAAAGATAGGGCCAGAATCAGACTCACCTGCTCTTCTAGCTTTTTAGTGTCTAGTATGGTAAAGTGTCTAGCTCACCAGCAGGATGCTTCAGGGGGATACCAGCATCAATGAGGGCTGCACAACCTGCGTTTATGGCACATGGGAGAAGCTTTATACAAGTTCTGTTAAGTTGTGCAAAATGACAATGGAGTTTGTGTCCCGCTGTAGTGCATAAAAAGATTTCTTATAATGACATAATTATATGTATTTACTTTAATATTTTAATTTCGATCGGTGTTCAATTTGTGTGCCCGTGCGAATGGGTTATCAACTAATATATTATAATTTTAATTTATTTAATTTTATGTAAATAAGTTTGATCAATTCTCATCATTGAACACTTAAAGTTTTGTATGCGTCAAATATTGTGTGCTAAGTGTCAAATATTGTTAAGTCAGAAGATTTACAGTGGTACTGTGATGTAATGGCATACGAATATTGTTAAGAGTTAGGCAGACTATAGTCTATATATAGGACTTCAGAGAGTTCTTGTAATACAACAGATATATAAGATCAATACAATGTAGTTCTAATATTACTACCGTGTTTTTCTCTCCTCTCTACTATTTCCGTTTATTACTTCCGCATTGCTCATATTTTGACATGGTATCAGAGCGGGAGTAGAGAGGAGGAGATTTTCAGTTGAAGCTTTGTGGTTTTTCAAGGAAAACACAAGCTGTCAAAGTTGCAGAAGAAATCAAACTGCAAAAGAAAAAAAAACTGCCCAGAATTTGTTTTTCCTATCCAAATCAGAATCAAACCAATCCTACATACCTGTAAAGAAGAGCTGTAGACGATACAAACACAGAAGTTCGGAAGCAAACTGAGCTCACACGCGCCTACACGCGCCACCAGAAGTCTGCAGAACTCGTCTCACACGCCCACGCGCCGGCGTGTGGGGCATCCTACACTGATTTTCCGGCGAACTTGCAGAAGACATTCTTATTCGCCCCGTTCTTCCGATTCCAACCGTGGTAACACTTTTCAGTTCTGTGAAGTTTTATTTTTCTGATAAATAATTGTATGTATATATGCGTATATACATGTGTTTTTGGAAAGAAAAAGGGAAGATGCTTCAGAGTCTTGGACTGGTTGGGCCATGGACAAAATCTCTGAAAATTTAGGACTCAAAACTGAAGATGCAGTTGATGCTGGACAGTATGGCTATGATAAAGCAGGGGATGTTAAGAATTCAGCTACGGAGAAGGCTGACTAAGGGGAGGACAAGGCATAGCAAATGGAGGAGTTAAAGAAAGAAGCAAAAACAAAACAAAAGAAGATAATTGCACATGGGCAGACAAAAAAAAAGGGGCAAAAGCATCCACTAAAAAAAGCAAGATGCAAAAAAAAAAAAAAAAAAAAAATGTTGTCGACATGAGACTGATAGCAATATAAAAAAAAATAATAATAAAGAAAGCAAAGAAAAACAAAAGAAGAAAAAAAAGGGATTAAAAAAAAGGGGTCCTTAAAAACAGTGATTTTATGATTTTAGATCCGATAAAAAAAAATTACATTTATTTTCTTAAGGGAAAGTAGTGTTAATATTAAAAAATCCGGATCTTTTGAAAATGTTTCACTTTGATTTAAGAGTTTGCCCGGTTATAGATTTAATTGTGTAGTATTCAAGTGGTTGTTGATATTACGGTATCTCTCCAATTTTTTACGATGCTGCAAATTAAATAGTTCAGGGGCGTTATTCCGACGAATCAGCAGAAGTAGTGTATATAAAGATGTACACACAGTTCACTGCCACAAATGGAAAAGCAAGCAGCAGAAGTAGTGTATATACAGATGTACACACAGTTCACTGCCACAACGACAAAGCAGCAGAAGTAGTAGTATGTATACATTACAGACATACACACAGTTCACTGCTATATCTTGTTAATACTGAGTGATCACAAAGTCGAGTCTCAGTTCCTTCAAAATAATCAGTTCAAGGACTGATTGGTGGTCATCCACCGTGGTGCTGAAAAACATCATTTTTTTATGTTTTTTACATGGCCTAAAATATACCGTGTGGTCGCAAGTTCGAGTCCCGGTATCCCAACATTCTCAATTACATATTCCCAAGATAGGTAAATCCCAAGATGGGCAATCTCAAGATGGATCTTTAACTCCAAGATGAGCAAATCTCAAGATGGGTCAATCCTAAGATGGGTCTTCAATCCTAGAGATGGGTCTAGTTGGAAGCTTAGGTTATGCTCAAGGGCTTCTAAGTGTTCCACTCTTCAATCCCAAGATAGGTTTTTTATCCCAAGTTGGGATTTCGAGTGAGGGGGCGTGTCAAATATTGTGTGCTAAGTGTCAAATATTGTTAAGTCAGAAGATCTACAGTGGTACTGTGATGTAATGGCTTACGAATATTGTTAAGAGTTAGGCAGACTATAGTCTATATATAGGACTTCAGAGAGTTCTTGTAATACAACAGATATATAAGATCAATACAATGTAGTTCTAATATTACTACCGTGTTTTTCTCTGCTCTCTACTATTTCCGTTTATTACTTCCGCATTGCTCATATTTTGACATGGTATCAGAGCGACAGAGCTCATATTTTGACAGTATGACAAGTGATCTTCAATTTCATCATAAACTTTAAGAGAATACAACTTGATTGTATTTATGAATGATGTAAGTACATGATTTTAACAAAAATATCATATAAGTATATGTTGATTTTGATGTCTTTTCGTATAATTGTCATGTTTTGTTTTTTTAATTATCAACTAACTAGATAAATAAATTAATATTAGGGATTTTTTCATAAATATATAGGAAAAAGTAAATTTGTGCACATTTACTTTTGTTAAGAATAGTTATTTGCAATTTTACCAACCTAAGTTTCAAAATTGCAAAAATACTAGGTCCACTTTCCCTCCCCCCTCCTTCCTCCCTCATTTCATCCGCCTGTTTTTTTTTTCGGGTGCTATTTTGGTTGCAACTGATGCAACCACATTGAACCACATCGACTTCAACAGACTTCAACACTTTTTTTTAAGGTGGGATGATTTTGGGTTGCATGGCCCCGCAGGGGCATATTCAACTGAATGCAACCACATTCAACTAAATGCAACTAAATTTCTGATTTCAAGTTCCATTTTTCAGTTATCATTTTCGACATCTTTTTTGAACTCTAATATATATATATATATATTAGAAATTTAGAGTTCAAAAAAGAGGTCGAAAATGACAACTGAAAAATGAAACTTGAAATCAGCAACTGAATGCAACCACATTCAACTTTTTTTTCTTAAGGTGGGATGATTTTGGGTTGCATGGCCCCGCAGGGGCATATTCAACTGATTACAACCACATTCAACTAAATGCAACTAAATTTCTGATTTCAAGTTTCATTTTTCAGTTGTCATTTTCGACCTCTTTTTTGAACTATATATATATATATATATATATATATATATAGAGTAGGGATCTAGAGAAAACCCCTTTAAAAGGAGAACTTAGAAAACTAAATTAAAATATAGCACATATGGTATTCAAACTGATCGTTGGGAGATGGAGAAAAATGTGGTGAAATTAGATTTTAAAAAAATATCACCGATTGACGGGAAAAATCAAATTAAAAACGGAGGGGATTAGGTGGGATTGTGTGTGTGAGGGTGTATTTGATTAGTGTGTGGGTGCCCCTGGCGGGGCCATTGATTATAATACATCCAATGGTTAGGATTAGTACTTAGTTTTCTTCAAAAAAAGAGTTCTCTTTTGATCATTTGCCTATATATATATATATATATATATATATATATATAGTTCAAAGAAGAGGTCGAAAATGACAACTGAAAAATGAAACTTGAAATCAGCAACTGAATGCAACCACATGCAACTAAATTTGCAACTAAATCCAACTGAATGTAATTTTCATTTTTCAGTTGCATTCAGTTGAATATGCCCCTGCGGGGCCTTGCAACCAAAATCCACCAAAATCACCTCACCTTTTTTTTAAAAAAAAGTTGAATGTGCTTGCATTTGGTTGAATATTGCCCCTGGCGGGGCCTTGCAACCCAAATCCACCAAACCTTAAAAAAAAGTTGAATGTGGTTGCATTTGGGTGTATATTGCCCCTGGCGGGGCCTTGCAACCCAAATCCACCAAAATCTCCCCACCTTTTAAAAAAAAAAGTTGAATGTAGTTGCATTTGATTGTATATTGCCCCTGGCGGGGCCTTGCAACCCAAATCCACCAAAATCACCCCACCTTTAAAAAAAAATTTGAATGTGGTTGCATTTGGTTGAATGTGGTTGCAACCAAAATATCCCCCACCTTAAAAAAAAGAAAAAAAAAGAAAAGAGAAAGAAAAAAAAAAGAAAAAAGTGTTGAAGTCTGTGTGGTTGAATGTGGTTGCATCAGTTGCAACCAAAATAGCACCCACCTTAAAAAAAACGTAAGGAATGAAAGTCGGCGGCAGAAAGGGGAAAAGGGAAAGGGGGGAGGGTTAGGGTTGATATTTTTGCAATTTTGAAACTTATGTTGGTAAAATTGCAATTAATTAAAGGAGATGGTATTTTTGCAAATAGAAACTTTAAATCTAGTATTTTTGGTAAATACCCTTAATTTTACGACACGGACAATAATACTAATTTTTCTATATACTACTCCCTCCGTCCCACCAGATTGTATACATTGGGGGACGGGGACGTAACACGCATTTTAAGGTACATTTTAAGGATAATTTCATAACTTATTTTTCAATTTTTTTGTATAAAAATAGGTATGTTAAATGTTAGTTACAGAGGCATGCCTGTATACATCTGATAACAAGCCTAATTGTTTGTAATGCTTTGCATTACTTACATGACCTCTTAACTGAGGGTACCTCTAGTTGTAGAGTTTCTGTTTGTATTGTACTTGTAGTAGGCATCAAATCCTAGTTGTGTAACTGTACTTATAGAGTCTAGAATAATGCTTGAAAGAAGTTCCAAGGTTCATGCCTCAAGCAAGAAGATAAAGACTGTCAAATAATCACAGTTGGGATTTGAAGAAATGAAGAATTTGCCTAAGTACCAATTCGAGAAGTATATTTGTCTATTCGAGAAGTCCAGCATTCGAGAAGTCAGGGATTCGATATCTCAAGACACTATTCGATATCTCTGAATACACTGTTCGATATCTCATTCGATATCTCAGAGATTCGATATGTCTATGTACTCTATTCGAGAACTCAGGAAGTCAACAAGTCAAAGTAGTATTCGAGTTCTCAAGGAGTCAACAAGTCAAAGTTCCATTCGATATCTCAAGGACTCAGAAAGCTATTCGATATCTCAAGGATTCGACAAGTCAAGTGTTCTATTCGACAACTCAAGGAATCCTGAAGAAAAGAGCTATTCGAGAAGTGATTCGATATGTCAATATAACAGTGTTCGAGAACTCAGAGTTATCGATCAAGTCAATTCAAGTTCTCGAATCACCTACTTAGTCACTTCTCGAATACATTCTTGGAGACAAAATATTGAAGAAATTGTACAAGTCAGAAACCTGCAACAAGCCAATGCACTTTATGGACCACAATCTGTAACGTGCTCTGGAAAGCTTACAAGGAAGCTTGGAGAGATATAGAAGAGACAAGGGGCTAAAGAAGTGGATCTGAACAGGCTTTGCAAAGTCAAATCTGTAACCGTTTGGACACTTACTCAAAAAGGATAGACAGACTAGAAAGTAATTTGTTCAGCTACCTTATTTGTAGTAAGTAGGGTGTATCCATGTTCTATAAGGATACAGCCTCACTTCCTTAGTCATTAACTTTGTGAGTCAAGTTTTTTATACACTGTAAGCTGTATCTCTCTGAGAAAAACGAAGCTGAGAATACTATCATTTGTATTCACAGATTGTAGCAACCTTTATCTAATAATACATTAGATTAAAGTGATATTGTGTCTTGTGTTGTTCTTTATCCGCACCTTCACTCTTGCACACACAAACACTTACTTGCTACATAGACTCGAACAAGAAAAGTTCAAGAATCCATTCACCCCCATGTATTCTTTTACTGTATTCAATACTCAACATTAAATTTTTATATATATAAAATTTTTAAAAATAAGTTATGAAACTATACTTTATTGGAATCTTAAAATACGTGACAAGCAGTGAAAAAAACTGTATAGAATTTGATGGAACGGTGAAAAAAACTGTATAGAATCTGATGGGACGGAGGAAGTTTATGTTAAATGGTCCTCTATACATAATTTACGAACAATGCTAGATAATCCAAAAATTGTACAAAATAACGTAACTCTCACATGGTATGTTTTAATTAATGATCGCATTGTTTATGTCTCATATTTTTATTAAAAAATTTACCAATTAAATGAGGACACGTGAATATTTGGAACAATTTTTTGAATTGTTCTCTAGTTTTTTTAAAAAAAAAAATTACAGATACTGTATTTTTTAATCATAAATTGATAGGTGACATCATCGGACGATGTGGACTTGTCGTTGTCTACTTGCGCGTCTTGTCGGTGGGAGCCAAGAATATATTTATGTCAACAACGGACCCTAAGGGTTAAGAGAAGATCCACTTTTGACGACCACCTGCAATAAAAAAAACTAATTATTTCCCAAAGCCAAAAGCAGTAAAAAATAAACATATTCTAATTTATATACTAAAAATTTTATTTATTTGTTTTGATGCTGAGAATGTAAAAAAGAAAAGCCATTACAATATTTTTTTCCCCAATTAATTTGTACTTAAACTATTTATATTAGTAGTTTAGTTAGCTGGTAAATATGGAAATTAAATTTCCAGGGGATGTGATCTTTGCGTGATTCAAGGGCAAGTAGTATACATTCTTGGTTGTCAAACACTGCTTTGATTTTTTAGTTTTCTTCAACCTTTCAAGGTATGTTTTGCTTAACTGTATCTTATGTTTTAAGCTTCATCAAGTTATTAATCCCCTGTATCTTCATTTATTAATTCTTTATGTTTGTTTTCTGCTAATGTTCTTGAATTCTTGGGTTTTTTAGCTTCTGTTATTTAAGTTATTGAGTTGGGGTGGGGGGTTCTTGGGTTTTCTTGATTATCTGGAGTATATGAAGTTTAGCTTCTTTTTTTTATTTAGCAAATATTTCTTTCCTGGTTGAATTGCCTGATTTGTAATGTATCCAGAGGTTTTAAGTGTTTTTGCTACAGTTGATTATGTGGTAGAATTTGGCTGGTTTAAAAATGGTGCAGGCTAATCAAATTTCGCCTTGTTGGAACTTAATTAGTTCACCTGTTTCGATATAAGAGACATTTGTTTTAGTAAGGGTGATATATGCTTCCACTTGATGCTCAATTTGCTGTGGAGAGTTGGGCCCTTGAACTCGATCTAACGGGAACACAATTATCTTCGTAGGATTATCTAAAATGTAGTTGAGGAAGTAGTAGCTATGCTTATTAGTTCATGACTTGGTGTAAGTGATTTAGAGCACTTTTATCCTTTTGAAATGTAGTAGTTAGTTAGTCCTTGGGCCCGTTAAGCCAACATGTATAATTGTACCTTAAATGATAAAGAGACTAATACATAAGGTAATATGTATCTCAACTTTTAATCTTAAAGAACACTTTGCAAACGATTACCATAATGATAGAAATCTTTTTAGAGTTTCTTGATTGTTTAAATATTTTATGGACGTTTTCGACAGGTTTATCTGGAGTTGCATTTTAGTATCTTTTTCGCTTAGTAATAGAACTGAATCCTTGTCGTACTGGTGCTGAATTATTATATTCTGATATGCTCTCTGAATGAACTAAATCTTGATATTCACATAGTGCTGCTATTGATTTATTTCATTGTGCTGATTGGGAAATTTGCAGGGTTGTACAGACCAGCAATTCTTACAGATTGCTTTATTAATTTATGAGTATGAGTAGTGAATTAGGTCGTATATGCCAGGTGGAAACAAGGAGATGGTTGTGGTTGATTGGCATAGTGTTTGCTGTGGTCTTGATGGCTCAGTATGTAGAACTTCCTTATGGTAATATAATATCGTCTGTACTACCTGACGGTAGGACTCAAGTATCTGAAAAGGGTTCCCTCCCTGTTAATCTTCCTAGTTACCCTAACAAATCCAGCAACCCGGCAGATTTGGATAATCTGAACTCTACTAGGACAACATTGTCTAATGAGAAAACTGATACAGTAAAAATTACTGAGGAGAAGAATTTAACCCAAGAAAGTGACTCCTCCCTTGTATCCAATTCTGCATTAGATGATCCTTCACTGACTAGTAAGCCAGAAGATAATGTTGTCCCAACAGAAGAAAATGAAATTTCAGGTGACAGTTCTATGTCCCATTCATTGGCATCACCTATAATGTCTCCAACTAGTGTAAACTTGACGACGAGGGATGTAATGTCTAGTGCTCCAAGCATATCATCAATGAACAATGATGCACAGGAAAAACTTCACAACACTGATGGACCTGGGTCTCCACAAAGCAATAATAACTCTCCTGTGAAGGAAAGGCCCGAGAGTCAAGAAGCCAATATTCTGTCTATATCTGAGATGAATGAAATGTTGAAAAAGAATCGTGCTTCATCCTATTCAACGGTATGCTAACAGTTAAAAGACAAATTCAGTTTGATCAAAGAACATATAGGGAACAGTTGTTTACATGGATGTGGTCTGGTTCTGATTTAATTTCTTTTCCCTGGGTTTTAGGGACCACGATGGTCATCAGCAGTTGATCAGACTCTACTTGAGGCAAAATCACAAATTGAGAGTGCTCCCATTATTAAGAATGACCAAGGCCTATATGCTCCTCTTTATCGGAATGCGTCTATGTTTATGAGGTATATATGAACTAATTTTGCAATATATGTTAACTAGTTAAAATGGACAAACTTCTTTATTTCACTGTTCTGGATGGGAATTGCCTGTGATGTATGACCGACCAGTAAGTAAAATGAATATCCCCCCCCCCCCCCCACAAACACACACAAATATGTTATTGTAGACACAAAGGGATGGCAAGAAGGGATACTGTTGAACCAAGTGCTCCTCTATCAGTTCTAAACGTTCATATGTGACACAAGAACAGAAAGATTAGTATGGTATGAGGATGGTGATGATGGTCATGCATAATGATATGGAATCCATCACATTCAGCAGAAAACCATTTTTAAAATTATCAATAGCTTAGTCTTGGAAGTTTAATTATTTATATATATAATTTGACAAACCAATATATAGCAGACAACTAATAGTGAGATTGACCTAGTAAATACAAATATTTTCGTTGGGGTCGTGTAGACTATAGATTCATGCATTTATTTTTTCCCAGCTGACAAATTTTAAAACAAAATGTATCTTTCCATATTTTTTTGCATTGTTTAGCTTCGGAAGCAACTGTTTGTGGTTTGGATGGTACAACTCTCTGCCTTGTTTCATAAGTGTAAGCTACTTGTTTATTCGTGAATGTTCCCCGTTCAGTATTGATATATGGGAATGGAATGAGAAATGTGTGAGTGAATCAGTGAACTGATTTTGTATTTAAGATTTATAGGCAGGAAGCAGAGGCACAAAGTAATCATATCTTAATTGCAAACAATGTTGGTTATGACACTTGCTTACACAATCATGTGATGTAGCGTGTTAATATTTTATTGTCAAATGTAGGAGCTACGAATTAATGGAACAGACTCTGAAAGTGTACATCTACAAGGAAGGCAAAAGGCCAATATTCCATCATCCACCGCCGGTACTTGCTGGAATTTACGCTTCTGAGGGATGGTTTATGAAGCTACTGCAAGAAAATAAGCAATTTGTTACTAAAAACCCAAATGAAGCACACCTCTATTACTTGCCTTTCAGTTCACGTACACTAGAAGAAACTTTGTATGTTCCTGATTCTCACAGTCACGCAAACTTGATCAAATTCTTGGACAAGTACCTTGACCTGATTGTCGCGAAGTACCCCTTCTGGAACAGAACTGGTGGAGCTGATCACTTTTTTGTTGCTTGCCATGACTGGGTACGTCAGATATTATAGCTTGTGATTTTACTAAAATGCTAGTAAACCTTTTATCTGCAGAATATACATTATCTGTTTTGTCTGGTGTGAAAAACAATATGTTGCATTTTAAGATTGCCAAATGCCATCATTGATATTTGATATACAAATTTGTTTTTTGCAATTACGAATTTTCCAAGGAGATGCTTACAACGTGAACATATATCATATTTTCAGGCGCCATCTGAAACACGAATACGTTTCAACAATTGCATTAAAGCGCTGTGCAATGCCGATATCAAAGAAGGTTTTAGATTGGGGAAGGATGTGTCTCTTCCAGAAACCCTGGTTCATTCAAAGAAGAATCCCTTAAGTGACATAGGAGGCAATGCTCTTCGCCAACGAACCATACTTGCTTTCTTTGCTGGCCGGATGCATGGATATCTCCGTCCTATGCTGTTAGAGCAATGGCAAGACAAAGACCCTGACATCAAGATCTTCAAAAGACTGCCCAAGTCCAAGAAAAATAGGGTCTATGCCGAGTACATGAAGAGTAGCAAGTACTGTTTATGTCCAAAAGGCTATGAAGTTAACAGTCCAAGAGTAGTGGAGGCAATCTACTTCGAATGTGTACCTGTAATAATATCTGACAACTTTGTGCCACCGTTTTTTGAGATTTTGAACTGGGAGACGTTTGCTGTTTTCATACCAGAAAAGGATCTTCCAAATCTGAAAAACATTCTTCTCTCAATCTCAGACAGAAGGTACCAAGTAATGCAACAGAGAGTGAAGAAGGTACAACAACATTTTCTTTGGCATACCCAACCTATAAAATACGATATATTTCATATGATACTCCACTCTGTGTGGTACAACCGAGTTTTTCAGGTATAGATGTGCTTGAATTTTATAAGTAGATTAGAGAAGAGTTTCCTGGATAGATATGAATTTTATAAGTAGATTAGAGAAGAGTTTCCTGGATAGATATCAATTGGTACATACAAATTTTGTTGTTAATCTCCCTCTTCTTCGTTGGACATTTCATTATATTCTTCGTGTAAATAATGATTAGTTATTTGTTTCTCCATTGGATACATGTATATTGGATACATGTATGTGTCGCCGCTGCAATCGTCTGTTCTTTCTGTGACGAATGAAGTTTTGAAATATTAATTTAAAGGAGCTGATATGTGCGCGATCTACATTTATAGGTACACACTCAAAGCTGTCAACACTCAAAGTTGTCAAATATTCCAAAATGCCCTCAAATGATATTTTTTGTCGAATCCTTTTTTTTGCCCTCAAATAACTTTTATATTTATGTTCTTTCTTCACCTGTATGACTACATGAACCATTCAAGCAGCTAAATTTATACAAAATCAGTAACCCAAATCAGCCTGATATTGCAAAACCCTGTACTAACTATCAAGACTCGCAAAAGCTGAACATTATCAAACCTGCATTGCATTTTACAAGTTTAACAAGCGTAGTTCAAGTTCTGTGTAACAGATAGATTTAATTTAGCAAGAAGAAATCTTGCAGACACCTGTGGTGGTCACATACTCACATTTGACAAGTTTCAGAACTGGATATCTATTTGCTACCAGTTGCTCAGTATAACAAATGAAACAATACACAATGCACCAAGCAACAATCACTAGAAAGTACTTCAAAGTTAAACAAGAGGCATCCATCTATGAAGTATGAACCAAACTCATCTCTTAAATTATTCATGTACAGAACATGTTCAATTCATCTCGAACCCTGACCACTAATATTTTCGTAAATATATTGATCAAGGTGAATCAAAATAGAGAAATTATTTGAGGGCATTTTGATGTCTTCTTTTACTTTTAGGAACAAAATATTTTTAGTAGATTGGATATATTTTCTAATAATATACCCACTTTTATTATCCATGGATCAAAATCCACCTTTTATTCAATCATGTCAAAATAAATTTATATTTACTTATTAAGCGAAAAAAAAAACTTATAGTTACTAAACAAGGGTCCTGGTCCCTGACAAAGGGACCCCTGTATAACAATCAGTTTCTCAGCCGTTGGATCCTTGATCCGATGGCTGAGATTCCATAAAAATATTTTTAATGATCCGTTGATATTTTTCGCGAAACGTAAAAAAGTCTATCCGTGAAAAATTTTCGCAGAACGTAAAAAACCCTATCCGCGGATCATAAAAAATATTTTTATGGAATCCCAACCGTTGGATCCCTGACAATCATTTGTCAGGGACCAGGACCCACTAAATAATTGTATTATAGAAAATTGTCAGGGACCAGGACCCACTAAATAATTGTATTATTTTCTACAAAATTTAAAATAATTAACATATTATTTACCTTATTAACTAAACGTGAACAATAGTTTTGGGACACAAAAAATAGAAAATATTGGACAATATAAGCGTGACGAAGGGAGTAAGTTTTAAATTGTTTTCAGTTATATATATTATATAGAATTTTTTATGGATCAATTTGACCATAAAAAATCAAACAAGATCGATAAATTGGGAGGAGGAAGTATATTATATAGAATTTTTGATGGATCAAATCGATAAATTGGGAGGAGGAAGTGGAACCTTAAGGGTTAGGAATCGAACCTAGTTTTCCACTCCACTAGCTAATATCACGTTAATTAATCAACTCATCTAAAATCATGTTAAGTAAAACTCTAAGCTTAAGGGCCCTAACAGAATCTTATAATCAATACTAAACTATAATAATCAAATTAGAGGATAATTGTTCGTAATTTGATTCAATGGTTCAATCATACAAATAATAATAATCGTGAGAACTTTAGTAAATTGATAAGAATCGTTAGATCTAACACTAATAAGGAATATTTCATATTTGTGCTAATTTAACGAATACCCAAGGTTCGAACCCGTTAACAACAAATTAAAGTTAAGAATTCATATTATTAGTTCTAAACAATACATGAATTTTTGACTAATATATATTAAATTAAAATTAAAATAATTATTCAATTAGAAAATTTGATAAAAATTAATTTTATTATAAGAAATTATTATATCATATTTTAAAAAAGTGCATCGCACGGATTGAAAAATAGATGACGGACACTTATTTTTTGTGCATTAATTTACTTTTCGTGTCATGATAATTATGAAAATATTTGTGGTGGCAGAAAATTCAAGAGTTCTCTAATTGATACTATAATTAATGATTGCATTCATATAATCTTAACAATTAAAATTGGAAAATGCTAGATATTTAAAAAAATTCCAAAATTTTTAACTATAAAATAGAATCCACATATCACAAATTAAAATATGTCATGTGTTATGCCACATCATTAATTAAAAATTTTGAGAACAAATTTGATATATCTAGCGACCAGCAATCACCCAAAATTCCCCATTCTATCAAGTATCAACTCAACATTATCAAATTATTTTGGAAATAATTTTGAAGATTTTGTTTGTTTCCTAACATTACTCCTATAATAATATATTATAACGGTTCATATAATTTGTATTTCTTCTATTTTCCAGCTTGTACAGTTTGTAGCTAGTTTGACAGGTCAGGACAGGTCAGCCACAGGTCGGCCTATGCTTTATAAATATTATATATTTTTTTTGAATCATAAATATTATAATATAAATATTATATTATTATTTATGAGTTTTAGATATTAAATTATATGAATTTTTAAAATTATGTTGCAAATTTCATTAAATTCATGAAGAGTAATTTTATTATTTTAGTTTTTATGACATCTTTTTGAATGAAATTTCATGTTTTCTAAATAAAAATTAGGAAGTTTTTATATTTTTTTCATTCAAGTGGTTTTATTATACTATATGATTAATTTTTGTTTCTTTTGAAAAACGTATAAACGTCGTTCATAATTTTTAAAATATGGTCTACAATTTAACATTTTTTTTAATTTCCATTTAGTATAGTTTAGTAAATAGAATTACTAATAATATTTTTAAAATAATAAATTTGTTCTAACGGTCAAACCATATTAACTGTGTTACACTAATTATGTATAGAATATAATTTGGCAGGAGTTCTACATTCAAGAAGTGGAAAATCTAAATCTGAAAAAGAGGCTCTTGACATTCTGGTGAAATTCATCAACTCTCAGTCAGACATCAAGCCTATTGCTAAAGAGGGAAAGTCAGACAAAGATAAGGATTATCGATGTAATAACCCTAACTTTAACAAAGCTACAGTGATCACATGAATAGTAAATTTCAAGGATTTAGAGAAATGGTATATAAGTACTACATAATGTAAACGGAAAATGAATAAACAGAAACCATATTAGTGTTGTACATTGAAAATAAGAGACTCGAAATGACGATAGATTCCAGAAATTCCTGAATATGGATTTTGAGGATTTTGATTTCGAATAAGCTTCTATTGGATATTAAGGAGCATGGAAATACTATAAGAATTATATATTGAGGGATTAGTGAATTTAGATTAAAGGGATTATTAAGTTAAGAGAATGCCAAAGGAAATTGGATTTGTAAATGATTTCGAAAACCACTGAGATAATGAGGTACACCCGAAACGAACCACAATTAGATGAGTATGGAAACCAAGCAACCAAGATTGGTAATATAACAAGGATACATACCATATTATTCACCAATGTGATGGGCATTTTACTTAGAAAATTTAGGAAATAAGAGATTAGGATTATCCAAGTGGCATCACTTTCCATTAACTTGTTTTTAAGGGTAAATTAGTACTTTTGCTTGGCTTAAACCACAAATATCTTCCGAGGCTTCCATAACACTCTAGATAAAGCAAGATTAAGATGAGATAAGAACAAGCAAACACAAAAGATCATTATTTTCCCCATTTTTACAATTTTCGGCCAAAACAGCAGCAGGTCAGTAAAACAGCCATAACTCCTTCGTTTCTCAGCCGAATTTCGTGTTCTTTAGCTTTTTGGAAACGTGGTGAGATGCTCTACAACTTTCATTTAGAAGTCTCCTCCAGAAAACGTAGGTAAGGCCTTCGTTTTTGCGAATCTTCCAGCTGATGAATGGTAAATGAATAGTGAAATCTTAGAATTAACCTTGTTTTCATGGCTTCTTTAGTTGATTCAAGCTATTATAAGGTGGTTTAAGCATAACCCAAGGCTTACTAGGTGTTATTAAAGCTTCAAAGAGGTATAAATGCTCTTGCCCCTTGTATTTATGGTGAATATTGAGTTGGTTAGTAGTTAGATGATATAAATGTTAAGTTTATAATGATTTTGTGTTATAAATGGTTGGATTTGATATGAGATTTGTGTTGTGGGCTTGTAACCATGGCTGGTAATGAAGACCACATGGTGTAGGTGATGATTATTGGGTTTGATGATTGAATTGGAGGAGTTGGATTTTTGGAAAGTATGAAAATACAGCGGTTATAATGTCTGATTTTCGGTAAACCAAGAAACTGCCCTGTTTTGGAACAACAGAGGCATATGGTAGGTTCCTGTTTAGAACACCAACTGACCATGATGAGATAGAGCTTGGTTCATAGATCGTTTTGATATAAGGTGCATTAAAATCTGATGAACGGTTTAGGAGAAAAGTCAGTTTTAGTGAAAGACGTTCGAGAACCGAGAAACATTAATTGTGTTAACTTTGAGGCTGTAATTACCCTACTTAGACATTTTTAAAAATTATGAAACTTTGGGATATTGTAGTAAGGTAGTCAAAGAGTTGTTACCAGTTGACCTTATGATAAAATTCGAAATCCATATTTTCTGAGAATTTTTACAGTTAAGTGTAAGCCTTAGGGGAAATGGTGAAAACCCCTGAAACTTCGATTAAGGTTATAAATAGTTAAGTTCTTGAACCTTTGGGGTAATAGTGATACGTTAAACATATATTAAAGTGTCAAGGGTAATGTTATACAAGAGTGTAGTGAGTAAGAGATGTGGTATTCTAACGACGGTCCTTTTGTGTTTATAGAAACTCCGGAAGAGGGACGAACCATACCGTCAGGATACCGGAACCGAGGCAAGATCTTTTCTATCCCTACTTGGAAATTATTTATCTTCAAGGAAACTTGATTTCATGAAATATATATATGTGATGCTATTGTTACTATATTGTTAAGAAATGGTTTTCTTTGATTATTAATGTAAAAAGGGAAGGTATATGAGTATGATATGAATATGGATATGAGTATGAGATGGATATGAATATACATTGAGATGATTATGCATGAAGTGAACATGCCTTATGATTAAGGGAAGATGAAGGAATGGTATCAGTCGTTATATAGAGTTATATATAAAGGAATGGTAACAGTTGTTATCTAAAGATATATAAAGGAATGGTATCAGTTGTTATCTAAAGATATATAAAGGAATGGAATCAGTTATTATCTAGGGATTATACGATTTATAATATTATATTCTTTCTAAGTATTGTGATTTGATAAATATTATTGAATGGTATTTAATATTTTTGAGATAAATGGAATTACTGTTACAGATGAAGAGAAACTGATTTTATATTATGGTATAAAATTGTTGTGTAAAAAGGAAATGGAAGGATTATAATGAGAGATATAGTCTAAATTTCTATGTTATCTTGAGATAATATATTGAAAAGAAGTGTGAATTATTATCTGAATATAGAAGAGCAATTGATATTATGTTGTTGTACCTTCCTTTTCTTATAATAGAAAGTGGATGATGTATTATTAAATAGGAATGTCATTTTTCTTAAAGTCTATAATTATTTTCCAGATTATTATATGATATTAGAAGTGAGACTGGGATTATAATACTATATATTTCTTTCGTACAAGGATAATTGGAAAGTGTATATAAATATTGAATGGAAATAAAATTCTTTCCATAATAACTGAAGTTTGCGGTTGTCTATTATATATATATAATGGTTTATTTTCCTTTGATGTTAATAGATAGAAATTATCTTGCTGAGCTATTTTAGCTCACTCTTGCTACTTATCTATATACAGCTAGGTATGCCGATTCTACGCAGAACGCCCCGCAAGAGAGTAGGGGAAAGGTGACCTTCTGAGAGCACGCTAGCATCGATTCTTGAGGTAGTGAGGAGGCAGACGGGTCCTGGTAGCTCTATGTATAATTAAGTGTGCAAGCATGTAATAAACTTTTGATTGTTGAAATGCTTCATGTCGAAGTATCATTCAGCAATGTATTTAAGTGTGAGCCTGGGTTGTAATAACTGTTAACTTTAAACTTTTATTGTGATGAATGTTGTTCTCTGAGCATATGACTGGTGTGTGTGTATATTATTGCGGGGTCAATTGCATAGGTATTAATTGTTATATAAAAAAAAGACCCAAGGGATATTGATATTGAATAGAAATTGGTCCGTGATGGCCGGATTTATGACCCCGGATTTGGGCTGTCACAGTTTGGTATCAGAGCTTAGAGTCATAATGCTCAGGAACAAGAGTGATAATAATAAATGTATCAGTTATAATAGAAATTGTGAACTCACATCGAGTTCAAGGGGGGGTTTATCGAACGAAGCGTTTATTCTAAGTAGTGATTATAATTTTATAGATTATTGCTAATAAAGGTTATTATGCCAAAAGTGTTAAGCTTATGTAGCACACGAGAACGATACGAGAAAAGGGAATACTTGATGTATCGGGAAGTGTACGTTAGATAACCTCGTGAGTAATTCCAGGGTGATCTATCATCTCTTATTCAAAAGGGGGCCGGTATCTTTTCAAAACTTTTTGGTATCCTTGAAATGTGTTTCAAAATTGTATTAGTCAAAATACTCCTCTAAGATTTTTTTTCGGAAGATGGTATTTATCATTGTGATTTAAATTTCCCTCTATATTTCTTACTCCAACTAAGAGGAACAACCATATATGTATACACAAGGACGATCTGTCTGTGTGATTGAAAGTCGGAGGGGACGCCCTCACTTGTGTGACATACGGGTTCTTCCATCATATTGATTTCTCAAATATCCTTTTGTTTCGAATAAAGGTTATTTAAAACTCTTAATGTTATAAATTGTTGTGGGACCCTTGCTTATATCTGGGTTTGTTTAAATTTAAGGTCTCTTAAATTCTATCAATTGTTTCGAATATAGAAGATTTCAGTAATGGATGGGATAATGGAAGCGAGGTTTAGGGTAAACGTGATTATACGAGGAAACTCGAGATTTCAAAGGAAATTTCAATAAGAGATAATTAGAGTTAGAAGCGTTCCGATATAAAAGAGGAAGGAAGTTCGTGAAAAGAAATGGGTATATTTGATGATTAGTAAGATAAAATAATATGAGGAATTTTAAGGTATAATTGAGAGTTTCTATTGAGAGTAAGGTGTATTTTGAGGAAAAAGTCAGAATAAGGTTAAACAAAGGAAGTGGGGATAATTAATGAAGTTTGTATGTTCTGTCTAAATTCTATCGCATTTTAATATTAAATGTTGAGATTCAAGAATATTGACGTGTATAAGGTGATTGACTTAAATGAAAAGGTTATTGTGCAAAAAGGTGATACGCTTAATTGCTAAAGTTTAGTTGAGAATATTATGGTATATAAATGAGCTAACTAGTGATATAAGTGTATATGCGAATGATGTACATAGGAATGATGTATATTATACCCTAAATTTGGGTGATTAATGAAGAATGTTGTTATATACAGAACCATGCCGCCTAAGCGTAATAATAGAGCGAATGCAAGGGAAAATGAGAGAGAGGAAGGAAGTCATAATAGGCAGGGTGGTAATCCCTTTAACCAATTTATGGAACTATTGAGGCAGAATTTAACTAATCCACAGGATCCTCAACAACCACCTGTTCTTCCCAATCAGACAGCTAACTCCTTTCGTGCTTTTAAGTCATTAAAACCCCCAGAGTTTAAGGGAACTGCTAACCCAGTAGTAGCCAGAGCCTGGTTAAAAGAGATGGAGAAAGCTTTTGAGATATTGAGGATAGAGGAGGATCAGAAAACAACCTTTGCAGCCTATCTCTTAAAGGGAGAGGCAAATTATTGGTGGGAAGCTAAGAAGAATCTAGAGGGAGCGGGAGTGATAACTTGGGAACGTTTCACTAGGGTATTTTTAGAAAAGTACTCCCCTAGGTATCTAGAAAACCAAATGGAGATGAAATTTCTGGAATTAAAGCAGGATAATCTATCAGTGGCCGAGTATGAAACGAAATTTACTGAATTGTCTAGGTTTGTTCCAGAATTTGTGCGTACTGAGGAACAACGAGCAAAAAGGTTCCAACAAGGATTGAAACCATGGCTACGGACGAGAGTGGCACCGTTTGAGTTAACTGATTATGCTGCGGTGGTTCAAAAGGCATCCATTATAGAAGCTGAGAGTGAACAAAACCAGATAGGTCGAGAAAGTAAGAAAATGAGATTTGAGGGCCGGAAGGGAGGTTCAAGTGAAGGAAGTTACTTTAGCAAGGTTAGTAAGGGACAAAAATCTCAGTTTGTGGGAAAGTCGGGGAGTAACAAGGCTGTCAGTGAAACTGTGAATCAAGGTGGCAAATCCTCAGGAACTTTTCAGTCTAATCAAGCACGACCACCCTTACCAGATTGTAGCAAGTGTGGTAGAAAGCATACGGGAGTGTGTAGGAGGTCGGAAATAACTTGCTTTAAGTGCGGACAGAAAGGACACTATTATAACCAGTGCACATCAACTGACAAGATTGATATCAAGTGTTATCAATGTGGGAAACTAGGACATTTTGCTAGAGATTGTCGTTCTGGTGGGTCGTCTGCGCCAGGACAAAGTATGACTGCTTCAAATAGACCTACTGCCAGAGTGTACAATATGACCTTAGGAGAAGCGTTGAAAAAGCCGGATACAGATGCAGGTGAAATATTTTCTTTAATTATTTACACATGTAAGTATAAATGTTTGGTTAGGGATCGACTTGGTCAATGAATGGTGTAGGTAGGTTGACAATCTAGATAAGGAAAATCAGTATCTGTTAGGGGCCAGGAAATTCTATGCAACGGAGAATAAGTATTTTGAGAAAAGCACAAACTTGATTAGATACGAACAGGAAATATATATTATAGATAGTATTTTCTTACAATTGTTTCAAGGAATCTTATTCTAGTCAGATTTCTGGAGGATTTTACAGAGACAGGATATAACAAGATTGAAGTGTTCATATTTTATGTCATGATAGAGATCAAAATACAGATAAACCATAGTGAGATACACTACCATGTAAGGAAAGGCCAATGTGGTGGCCGAGGTACTAGTAAAAAGGGAGGAGAATGAGGAGATAAAATAGAACGATTAAGTACAGGAAGAGATTAGTAAGGGAAGATAATGGAAAGCACTACTATTGATAAGCTAAATGGCATGTTGATGAATGACAAGCAAGATTATGTTGGTGTATCTTTGCGCAAACAAGATAGAGATATTATGAAGGAAAAAGGATAAAGAAAGTGGTGTAAAAGTCAAAAGTGTGGATGAAAGAGATATCTATGGACATTTTCAACGTGATTCCGGGACGGAATCCTTTTAAGGGGGGAAGGATGTAATAACCCTAACTTTAGCAAAGCTACAGTGATCACATGAATAGTAAATTTCAAGGATTTAGAGAAATGGTATATAAGTACTACATAATGTAAACGGAAAATGAATAAACAGAAACCATATTAGTGTTGTACATTGAAAATAAGAGACTCGAAATGACGATAGATTCCAGAAATTCCTGAATATGGATTTTGAGGATTTTGATTTCGAATAAGCTTCTATTGGATATTAAGGAGCATGGAAATACTATAAGAATTATATATTGAGGGATTAGTGAATTTAGATTAAAGGGATTATTAAGTTAAGAGAATGCCAAAGGAAATTGGATTTGTAAATGATTTCGAAAACCACTGAGATAATGAGGTACACCCGAAACGAACCACAATTAGATGAGTATGGAAACCAAGCAACCAAGATTGGTAATATAACAAGGATACATACCATATTATTCACCAATGTGATGGGCATTTTACTTAGAAAATTTAGGAAATAAGAGATTAGGATTATCCAAGTGGCATCACTTTCCATTAACTTGTTTTTAAGGGTAAATTAATACTTTTGCTTGGCTTAAACCACAAATATCTTCCAAGGCTTCCATAACACTCTAGATAAAGCAAGATTAAGATGAGATAAGAACAAGCAAACACAAAAGATCATTATTTTCCCCATTTTTACAATTTTCGGCCAAAACAGCAGCAGGTCAGTAAAACAGCCATAACTCCTTCGTTTCTCAGCCGAATTTCGTGTTCTTTAGCTTTTTGGAAACGTGGTGAGATGCTCTACAACTTTCATTTAGAAGCCTCCTCCAGAAAACGTAGGTAAGGCCTTCGTTTTTGCGAATCTTCCAGATGATGAATGGTAAATGAATAGTGAAATCTTAGAATTAACTTTGTTTTCATGGCTTCTTTAGTTGATTCAAGCTATTATAAGGTGGTTTAAGCATAACCCAAGGCTTACTAGGTGTTATTAAAGCTTCAAAGAGGTATAAATGCTCTTGCCCCTTGTATTTATGGTGAATATTGAGTTGGTTAGTAGTTAAATGATATAAATGTTAAGTTTATAATGATTTTGTGTTATAAATGGTTGGATTTGATATGAGATTTGTGTTGTGGGCTTGTAACCATGGCTGGTAATGAAGACCACATGGTGTAGGTGATGATTATTGGGTTTGATGATTGAATTGGAGGAGTTGGATTTTTGGAAAGTATGAAAATACAGCGGTTATAATGTCCGATTTTCGGTAAACCAAGAAACTGCCCTGTTTTGGAACAACAGAGGCATACGGTAGGTTCCTGTTTAGAACACCAACTGACCATGATGAGATAGAGCTTGGTTCATAGATCGTTTTGATATAAGGTGCATTAAAATCTGATGAACGGTTTAGGAGAAAAGTCAGTTTTAGTGAAAGACGTTCGAGAACCGAGAAACAGTAATTGTGTTAACTTTGAGGCTGTAATTACCCTACTTAGACATTTTTAAAAATTATGAAACTTTGGGATATTGTAGTAAGGTAGTCAAAGAGTTGTTACCAGTTGACCTTGTGGTAAAATTCGAAATCCATATTTTCTGAGAATTTTTACAGTTAAGTGTAAGCCTTAGGGGAAATGGTGAGAACCCCTGAAACTTCGATTAAGGTTATAAATAGTTAAGTTCTTGAACCTTTGGGGTAATAGTGATACGTTAAACATATATTAAAGTGTCAAGGGTAATGTTATACAAGAGTGTAGTGAGTAAGAGATGTGGTATTCTAACGACGGTCCTTTTGTGTTTATAGAAACTCCGGAAGAGGGACGAACCATACCGTCAGGATACCGGAACCGAGGCAAGATCTTTTCTATCCCTACTTGGAAATTATTTATCTTCAAGGAAACTTGATTTCATGAAATATATATATGTGATGCTATTGTTACTATATTGTTAAGAAATGGTTTTCTTTGATTATTAATGTAAAAAGGGAAGGTATATGAGTATGATATGAATATGGATATGAGTATGAGATGGATATGAATATACATTGAGATGATTATGCATGAAGTGAACATGCCTTATGATTAAGGGAAGATGAAGGAATGGTATCAGTCGTTATATAGAGTTATATATAAAGGAATGGTAACAGTTGTTATCTAAAGATATATAAAGGAATGGTATCAGTTGTTATCTAAAGATATATAAAGGAATGGAATCAGTTATTATCTAGGGATTATACGATTTATAATATTATATTCTTTCTAAGTATTGTGATTTGATAAATATTATTGAATGGTATTTAATATTTTTGAGATAAATGGAATTACTGTTACAGATGAAGAGAAACTGATTTTATATTATGGTATAAAATTGTTGTGTAAAAAGGAAATGGAAGGATTATAATGAGAGATATAGTCTAAATTTCTATGTTATCTTGAGATAATATATTGAAAAGAAGTGTGAATTATTATCTGAATATAGAAGAGCAATTGATATTATGTTGTTGTACCTTCCTTTTCTTATAATAGAAAGTGGATGATGTATTATTAAATAGGAATGTCATTTTTCTTAAAGTCTATAATTATTTTCCAGATTATTATATGATATTAGAAGTGAGACTGGGATTATAATACTATATATTTCTTTCGTACAAGGATAATTGGAAAGTGTATATAAATATTGAATGGAAATAAAATTCTTTCCATAATAACTGAAGTTTGCGGTTGTCTATTATATATATATAATGGTTTATTTTCCTTTGATGTTAATAGATAGAAATTATCTTGCTGAGCTATTTTAGCTCACTCTTGCTACTTATCTATATACAGCTAGGTATGCCGATTCTACGCAGAACGCCCCGCAAGAGAGTAGGGGAAAGGTGACCTTCTGAGAGCACGCTAGCATCGATTCTTGAGGTAGTGAGGAGGCAGACGGGTCCTGGTAGCTCTATGTATAATTAAGTGTGCAAGCATGTAATAAACTTTTGATTGTTGAAATGCTTCATGTCGAAGTATCATTCAGCAATGTATTTAAGTGTGAGCCTGGGTTGTAATAACTGTTAACTTTAAACTTTTATTGTGATGAATGTTGTTCTCTGAGCATATGACTGGTGTGTGTGTATATTATTGCGGGGTCAATTGCATAGGTATTAATTGTTATATAAAAAAAAGACCCAAGGGATATTGATATTGAATAGAAATTGGTCCGTGATGGCCGGATTTATGACCCCGGATTTGGGCTGTCACAGTTTGGTATCAGAGCTTAGAGTCATAATGCTCAGGAACAAGAGTGATAATAATAAATGTATCAGTTATAATAGAAATTGTGAACTCACATCGAGTTCAAGGGGGGGTTTATCGAACGAAGCGTTTATTCTAAGTAGTGATTATAATTTTATAGATTATTGCTAATAAAGGTTATTATGCCAAAAGTGTTAAGCTTATGTAGCACACGAGAACGATACGAGAAAAGGGAATACTTGATGTATCGGGAAGTGTACGTTAGATAACCTCGTGAGTAATTCCAGGGTGATCTATCATCTCTTATTCAAAAGGGGGCCGGTATCTTTTCAAAACTTTTTGGTATCCTTGAAATGTGTTTCAAAATTGTATTAGTCAAAATACTCCTCTAAGATTTTTTTTCGGAAGATGGTATTTATCATTGTGATTTAAATTTCCCTCTATATTTCTTACTCCAACTAAGAGGAACAACCATATATGTATACACAAGGACGATCTGTCTGTGTGATTGAAAGTCGGAGGGGACGCCCTCACTTGTGTGACATACGGGTTCTTCCATCATATTGATTTCTCAAATATCCTTTTGTTTCGAATAAAGGTTATTTAAAACTCTTAATGTTATAAATTGTTGTGGGACCCTTGCTTATATCTGGGTTTGTTTAAATTTAAGGTCTCTTAAATTCTATCAATTGTTTCGAATATAGAAGATTTCAGTAATGGATGGGATAATGGAAGCGAGGTTTAGGGTAAACGTGATTATACGAGGAAACTCGAGATTTCAAAGGAAATTTCAATAAGAGATAATTAGAGTTAGAAGCGTTCCGATATAAAAGAGGAAGGAAGTTCGTGAAAAGAAATGGGTATATTTGATGATTAGTAAGATAAAATAATATGAGGAATTTTAAGGTATAATTGAGAGTTTCTATTGAGAGTAAGGTGTATTTTGAGGAAAAAGTCAGAATAAGGTTAAACAAAGGAAGTGGGGATAATTAATGAAGTTTGTATGTTCTGTCTAAATTCTATCGCATTTTAATATTAAATGTTGAGATTCAAGAATATTGACGTGTATAAGGTGATTGACTTAAATGAAAAGGTTATTGTGCAAAAAGGTGATACGCTTAATTGCTAAAGTTTAGTTGAGAATATTATGGTATATAAATGAGCTAACTAGTGATATAAGTGTATATGCGAATGATGTACATAGGAATGATGTATATTATACCCTAAATTTGGGTGATTAATGAAGAATGTTGTTATATACAGAACCATGCCGCCTAAGCGTAATAATAGAGCGAATGCAAGGGAAAATGAGAGAGAGGAAGGAAGTCATAATAGGCAGGGTGGTAATCCCTTTAACCAATTTATGGAACTATTGAGGCAGAATTTAACTAATCCACAGGATCCTCAACAACCACCTGTTCTTCCCAATCAGACAGCTAACTCCTTTCGTGCTTTTAAGTCATTAAAACCCCCAGAGTTTAAGGGAACTGCTAACCCAGTAGTAGCCAGAGCCTGGTTAAAAGAGATGGAGAAAGCTTTTGAGATATTGAGGATAGAGGAGGATCAGAAAACAACCTTTGCAGCCTATCTCTTAAAGGGAGAGGCAAATTATTGGTGGGAAGCTAAGAAGAATCTAGAGGGAGCGGGAGTGATAACTTGGGAACGTTTCACTAGGGTATTTTTAGAAAAGTACTCCCCTAGGTATCTAGAAAACCAAATGGAGATGAAATTTCTGGAATTAAAGCAGGATAATCTATCAGTGGCCGAGTATGAAACGAAATTTACTGAATTGTCTAGGTTTGTTCCAGAATTTATGCGTACTGAGGAACAACGAGCAAAAAGGTTCCAACAAGGATTGAAACCATGGCTACGGACGAGAGTGGCACCGTTTGAGTTAACTGATTATGCTGCGGTGGTTCAAAAGGCATCCATTATAGAAGCTGAGAGTGAACAAAACCAGATAGGTCGAGAAAGTAAGAAAATGAGATTTGAGGGCCGGAAGGGAGGTTCAAGTGAAGGAAGTTACTTTAGCAAGGTTAGTAAGGGACAAAAATCTCAGTTTGTGGGAAAGTCGGGGAGTAACAAGGCTGTCAGTGAAACTGTGAATCAAGGTGGCAAATCCTCAGGAACTTTTCAGTCTAATCAAGCACGACCACCCTTACCAGATTGTAGCAAGTGTGGTAGAAAGCATACGGGAGTGTGTAGGAGGTCGGAAATAACTTGCTTTAAGTGCGGACAGAAAGGACACTATTATAACCAGTGCACATCAACTGACAAGATTGATATCAAGTGTTATCAATGTGGGAAACTAGGACATTTTGCTAGAGATTGTCGTTCTGGTGGGTCGTCTGCGCCAGGACAAAGTATGACTGCTTCAAATAGACCTACTGCCAGAGTGTACAATATGACCTTAGGAGAAGCGTTGAAAAAGCCGGATACAGATGCAGGTGAAATATTTTCTTTAATTATTTACACATGTAAGTATAAATGTTTGGTTAGGGATCGACTTGGTCAATGAATGGTGTAGGTAGGTTGACAATCTAGATAAGGAAAATCAGTATCTGTTAGGGGCCAGGAAATTCTATGCAACGGAGAATAAGTATTTTGAGAAAAGCACAAACTTGATTAGATACGAACAGGAAATATATATTATAGATAGTATTTTCTTACAATTGTTTCAAGGAATCTTATTCTAGTCAGATTTCTGGAGGATTTTACAGAGACAGGATATAACAAGATTGAAGTGTTCATATTTTATGTCATGATAGAGATCAAAATACAGATAAACCATAGTGAGATACACTACCATGTAAGGAAAGGCCAATGTGGTGGCCGAGGTACTAGTAAAAAGGGAGGAGAATGAGGAGATAAAATAGAACGATTAAGTACAGGAAGAGATTAGTAAGGGAAGATAATGAAAAACACTACTATTGATAAGCTAAATGGCATGTTGATGAATGACAAGCAAGATTATGTTGGTGTATCTTTGCGCAAACAAGATAGAGATATTATGAAGGAAAAAGGATAAAGAAAGTGGTGTAAAAGTCAAAAGTGTGGATGAAAGAGATATCTATGGACATTTTCAACGTGATTCCGGGACGGAATCCTTTTAAGGGGGGAAGGATGTAATAACCCTAACTTTAGCAAAGCTACAGTGATCACATGAATAGTAAATTTCAAGGATTTAGAGAAATGGTATATAAGTACTACATAATGTAAACGGAAAATGAATAAACAGAAACCATATTAGTGTTGTACATTGAAAATAAGAGACTCGAAATGACGATAGATTCCAGAAATTCCTGAATATGGATTTTGAGGATTTTGATTTCGAATAAGCTTCTATTGGATATTAAGGAGCATGGAAATACTATAAGAATTATATATTGAGGGATTAGTGAATTTAGATTAAAGGGATTATTAAGTTAAGAGAATGCCAAAGGAAATTGGATTTGTAAATGATTTCGAAAACCACTGAGATAATGAGGTACACCCGAAACGAACCACAATTAGATGAGTATGGAAACCAAGCAACCAACATTGGTAATATAACAAGGATACATACCATATTATTCACCAATGTGATGGGCATTTTACTTAGAAAATTTAGGAAATAAGAGATTAGGATTATCCAAGTGGCATCACTTTCCATTAACTTGTTTTTAAGGGTAAATTAGTACTTTTGCTTGGCTTAAACCACAAATATCTTCCAAGGCTTCCATAACACTCTAGATAAAGCAAGATTAAGATGAGATAAGAACAAGCAAACACAAAAGATCATTATTTTCCCCATTTTTACAATTTTCGGCCAAAACAGCAGCAGGTCAGTAAAACAGCCATAACTCCTTCGTTTCTCAGCCGAATTTCGTGTTCTTTAGCTTTTTGGAAATGTGGTGAGATGCTCTACAACTTTCATTTAGAAGCCTCCTCCAGAAAACGTAGGTAAGGCCTTCGTTTTTGCGAATCTTCCAGATGATGAATGGTAAATGAATAGTGAAATCTTAGAATTAACTTTGTTTTCATGGCTTCTTTAGTTGATTCAAGCTATTATAAGGTGGTTTAAGCATAACCCAAGGCTTACTAGGTGTTATTAAAGCTTCAAAGAGGTATAAATGCTCTTGCCCCTTGTATTTATGGTGAATATTGAGTTGGTTAGTAGTTAAATGATATAAATGTTAAGTTTATAATGATTTTGTGTTATAAATGGTTGGATTTGATATGAGATTTGTGTTGTGGGCTTGTAACCATGGCTGGTAATGAAGACCACATGGTGTAGGTGATGATTATTGGGTTTGATGATTGAATTGGAGGAGTTGGATTTTTGGAAAGTATGAAAATACAGCGGTTATAATGTCCGATTTTCGGTAAACCAAGAAACTGCCCTGTTTTGGAACAACAGAGGCATACGGTAGGTTCCTGTTTAGAACACCAACTGACCATGATGAGATAGAGCTTGGTTCATAGATCGTTTTGATATAAGGTGCATTAAAATCTGATGAACGGTTTAGGAGAAAAGTCAGTTTTAGTGAAAGACGTTCGAGAACCGAGAAACAGTAATTGTGTTAACTTTGAGGCTGTAATTACCCTACTTAGACATTTTTAAAAATTATGAAACTTTGGGATATTGTAGTAAGGTAGTCAAAGAGTTGTTACCAGTTGACCTTGTGGTAAAATTCGAAATCCATATTTTCTGAGAATTTTTACAGTTAAGTGTAAGCCTTAGGGGAAATGGTGAGAACCCCTGAAACTTCGATTAAGGTTATAAATAGTTAAGTTCTTGAACCTTTGGGGTAATAGTGATACGTTAAACATATATTAAAGTGTCAAGGGTAATGTTATACAAGAGTGTAGTGAGTAAGAGATGTGGTATTCTAACGACGGTCCTTTTGTGTTTATAGAAACTCCGGAAGAGGGACGAACCATACCGTCAGGATACCGGAACCGAGGCAAGATCTTTTCTATCCCTACTTGGAAATTATTTATCTTCAAGGAAACTTGATTTCATGAAATATATATATGTGATGCTATTGTTACTATATTGTTAAGAAATGGTTTTCTTTGATTATTAATGTAAAAAGGGAAGGTATATGAGTATGATATGAATATGGATATGAGTATGAGATGGATATGAATATACATTGAGATGATTATGCATGAAGTGAACATGCCTTATGATTAAGGGAAGATGAAGGAATGGTATCAGTCGTTATATAGAGTTATATATAAAGGAATGGTAACAGTTGTTATCTAAAGATATATAAAGGAATGGTATCAGTTGTTATCTAAAGATATATAAAGGAATGGAATCAGTTATTATCTAGGGATTATACGATTTATAATATTATATTCTTTCTAAGTATTGTGATTTGATAAATATTATTGAATGGTATTTAATATTTTTGAGATAAATGGAATTACTGTTACAGATGAAGAGAAACTGATTTTATATTATGGTATAAAATTGTTGTGTAAAAAGGAAATGGAAGGATTATAATGAGAGATATAGTCTAAATTTCTATGTTATCTTGAGATAATATATTGAAAAGAAGTGTGAATTATTATCTGAATATAGAAGAGCAATTGATATTATGTTGTTGTACCTTCCTTTTCTTATAATAGAAAGTGGATGATGTATTATTAAATAGGAATGTCATTTTTCTTAAAGTCTATAATTATTTTCCAGATTATTATATGATATTAGAAGTGAGACTGGGATTATAATACTATATATTTCTTTCGTACAAGGATAATTGGAAAGTGTATATAAATATTGAATGGAAATAAAATTCTTTCCATAATAACTGAAGTTTGCGGTTGTCTATCATATATATATAATGGTTTATTTTCCTTTGATGTTAATAGATAGAAATTATTTTGCTGAGCTATTTTAGCTCACTCTTGCTACTTATCTATATACAGCTAGGTATGCCGATTCTACGCAGAACGCCCCGCAAGAGAGTAGGGGAAAGGCGACCTTCTGAGAGCACGCTAGCATCGATTCTTGAGGTAGTGAGGAGGCAGACGGGTCCTGGTAGCTCTATGTATAATTAAGTGTGCAAGCATGTAATAAACTTTTGATTGTTGAAATGCTTCATGTCGAAGTATCATTCAGCAATGTATTTAAGTGTGAGCCTGGGTTGTAATAACTGTTAACTTTAAACTTTTATTGTGATGAATGTTGTTCTCTGAGCATATGACTGGTGTGTGTGTATATTATTGCGGGGTCAATTGCATAGGTATTAATTGTTATATAAAAAAAAGACCCAAGGGATATTGATATTGAATAGAAATTGGTCCGTGATGGCCGGATTTATGACCCCGGATTTGGGCTGTCACAATCAAGACAAGAGTGGCAGTAAAGGTGGATCTCAATGAAGGAATAAGGGTGGTGATGACAAGGAGAAAAGGGATGGTAAAAGCAAGAAGAAAGATGATGACAGAGATGGTGGAAAGGTGTATGAGAGAAAGTGTTAGGTCCGGAATAACGTAGAAGGGGGGTTGAATACGTTATTTAAAAATATTTCGATTTTTGATGTGGATATGAAATCAAAAATACTAAATCGAAATAACACAACTGTGTGGGAAATATCTTTTAATAGATAAAACCCGGAGGTTTGTTACACAATCTAATCCTACGGATCAGCTACAAAATCAAACACTCCTAGGATAGTTTAGGCACGAGGACCTTCTACCCGACACTTCCTGAAAGCGGGCTAAGCCGGCTTTCCTACTAGATGGACTGTCTAGCAGCTTACACAGAGATGGTATAAGAGAGAGAAGAGAAAGTTGTGTGTTGAGGTGTGTTTTGAAATGAAATACAACAGGCCTATTTATAGGTTTTAGAAAGTCACTATGCTGCACTATTTCAACAACTCCCGTGGGCCCCACCTGCATAGTAACACTATTACAACAACCACAAAAACGTATCTGTTGAAAATATTTTGGACGTGGCCCCCATCAGCCACTATTTGAACAGTACTATTCACGTGGGCCCCGGATGAATAGTAAGTTTTGTTACTATTCATGAATAGTGATTTCGGTTACTATTCATGTGAATAGTGATTTCGGTTACTATTCATGTGAATAGTGATTTCGGTAACTATTCATATGAATAGTGATTTTGGTTACTATTCATATGAATAGTGATTTTGAATATGTGATTTTGGTTACTATTCATATGAATAGTGATTTTGAATACTATTCATTTTTCTCTTAATTTGACATCCTTAAATATGCAGCCTCCAAAATGGAGGATATCAATACTGCTCTAAACTCAATCATACCTCTTAACAGTTTTTCTGAGTTAGATACTTCGATTCCTTTGTGAAGTGTTGACGCCTAGTGCAACTGGTCTGGTTCACAGACGACTAACATTCACTCATGGTCTTTGTATCATGTCTTTAAGACCACTGTAATCTTTTGGCCCTTCAACTGAATCATCTGTACATCTTATTCTGTCACTGAGGCTTGATCATGTTAATGAACTTCTTTCAGCGACTTGATCCTTGTTGATGCTTGTTCTTCAACTTTCACGATCCTTGTATAGAGTTAATATTATTTATCTTTTATCCTAGTTGAGTTATATATGTCCTCTATTACATATTACATTACATTATGCTTTACAGAAAGAGTGGAAAACAGCAAGTCTTAGGCATTACTAACAGTAATCTCACCACAACACAAGACTCTGAGTCTAGGGTGAATGTTGTTAGCAATGACCTACCAAAATCTGAATCAATGGCTTCTGCAACTGCTTTGCCAACTCAAAAAAAGGAGATGCTAATCAAGAAACTACTTGTGTATATCAAAAAGCATACTGCTAATGGTATACTACAATGGTCCAAAGACAAAGGTCTTAAATTTTTCTCAAGCAACAAAGGAAAGAAGCTGAAATGGAAGATGTCAGCCAGAAGGGCAAGAAAGGTGAAGACATCTACATCTCAGGCACTCACAATCATTCATGGACTAGACTTGCCCTGTCTCAACATAGACTATGATGAAGATGAGATAGCATATCAACTGGCTCAGAGAATCTATCATGTAGCTATAGTTGATGACTGCCTGGAATTCAGATACACTGATGGGAGACTCAAGAGATTCAAGCAAGGCATGTGTGAACACTGGGGCAAGTTACATGATCTACAAAGAATAATGGTGCTACTCAACCTTGAGAATGAAAAGGAGAGAAGGTGGAAAATTGAGATAGCTCATTTTATCAAGATGAAAAGAGATCATGAGGAAGAGTTGAGAAAGAAGAATGAAGCCTTGAAGATAAAGAGAGAAGAAGAGTTAGCTGCTCTAGAAGCCAAAGCTGAAGAATTGAGAGCTAAAGGGTTATGCAGAGTCAAGTATAATCCTTACATTGTGGAATACATGAAATATGGCAGAAATGTGAAGATTAGAATGGATTACATTAGCTCTTACTCTGAAGCCAAACTGAATGAAGTCATCAGAGACCTATCTAGCTCACCTCTCATTGAAGAACTCACTGCCATGGAAAACATCATCCAGGCAATGGGTGATGCAAAGAAAGCCAAGGAAGAAAAAGAAAAGGAGGATCTACAAGCCAAATCTCAAGGAGGAGAATCAAAGGAAAATGGCTAGTATCTCTTCATAACTGTAAGAATGCTTCCTTTGTAATAATATTCAATCAATTTCATACATGTACTTGTCAAGATTTATCTTTATGTATGTTAGGCTTGTTATCAGACATGAAATTGTGACTAAGGGTCTTACTCATAATTTGGGGGAGATTGTTAGTCACAGAGACATCTAATAACAAGCCTAATTGTTTGTAATGCTATGCATTACCTGTTAGGTCCGGAATAACATAGAAGGGGGGTTGAATACGTTATTTAGCAATATTTCGATTTTTGATGTGGATATGAGATCAAAAATACTGAATCGAAATAACACAACTGTGTGGGAAATATCTTTAAATAGATAAAACCCGGAGGTTTGTTACACAATCTAATCCTATGGATCAGCTACAAAATCAAACACTCCTAGGATAGTTTAGGCACGAGGACCTTCCACCCGACACTTCCTGAAAACGGGCTAAGCCGGCTTTTCTACTAGATGGACTGTCTAGCAGCTTACACAGAGATGATATAAGAGAGAGAAGAGAAAGTTGTGTGTTGAGGTGTGTTTTGAAATGAAATACAACATGCCTATTTATAGATTTTAGAAAGTCACTATGCTGTACTATTCCAACAACCCCCGTGGGCCCCTCTAGCCACTTTTTGAATAGTAGCCGCCATATGAATAGTAGCCGCCATATGAATAGTAGCCGTCATATGAATAGTAGCTGTGAATAGTAACCGTGAATAGTAATCGTGAATAGTATTACTATTTTTGGCTGCTTCTTTTGGGCGTCTCTCTTTTGTTTCAAATATTCTGCTGAATTAATTCTTCTCGGAAAATAGTTCAAGTACCAGATTAATTTAATTATTTATTATAAATAATTAATTAATCTGTTACTTAGTTAATTTTCAGAGTAAATTAATTTTTGACAATACCTTGAGATATTATGTTTGTCCTTGATCGTCAATAAGCTTTTGCAATTCTTTCTATGAATTAATGTGTTGATCCTTCTCGTATGTGCTGACACTTAGTGCACTGGTCTGGTTCACAAGTGACTAGCACTGATCTTGATCTTCACACCTTCGCTATATTCCAATTGATTAGCCTGCAGCAGTATCTTCAATAAATACATGGAATCTTTTGGCCCTTCAACTGAATCATCTATACATCTTATTCTGTCACTGAGGCTTGATCATGTTAATGAACTTCTTTCAGCGACTTGATCCTTGTTGGTGCCTGTTCTTCAAATTTCACGATCCCTGTATAGAGTTAATATTATTTATCTTTTATCCTAGTTGAGTTATATACGTCCTCTATTACATATTACATTCATTATGCTTTACAATCTCCCCCTATTTGAATGTTAGGGTTTGACAAGCAAATACCTAGAGGATAACTCAACTGATACAAATAAAAAACAAAGATAAATAATTTTAAAGTACATTCTGGATCATATATACATTTTCCAGATTTCCAAGTGCAAGACAATTGTTCCTCTAGACTGAACATATCTTCAAGTTTGCCTTTGCTTTCTTTCCACATAGCACGAATATTCCAATTAGCTTTTTCTTTCCCAAAATAAAGTTAATTCTGTGTCAACAACCTTTTCCTTGCCCTTATTACGCCTAGTAGCTTCTTGATCATCCACCTTCTCCCCCTCAGTTGGGTTATCCTCCAGAGTAGTAGGATGTGGAGTTGGTAAATTAGACGAAGCTGTCTTCCCCAAGGAATGAATTGCATGACTAAACCGGGATGCCATGGAACTTAATTGAACCTGGAATGCATCATGTTGAATAAGTTGCAAATTTTTTATTTTTGCAATGGACTTACAGATATTTTGCAACTCTTTCTCCATTGTTTGGACCCGTGTAAGGAGTCTGCTGTATTCCTTTCTGGTTACAAGTGCATGTGGTTGAGTAGGTTGCTCACTTGTACGTTCTGCAGGTGTTTCACTCAACACTCTATACTCACTCGGTTTAGTGGTTTGGGTTACACTTACATGTTCTGTTGGTGTTTCCCTCAACTTTCCTCCAGAGCTTCCACCGATATGTGTACCTGCAAATGAAATCATCCTAGCCCCTTTTTCAGAGGTCATAGATGGTGCAATGAAAGTTCGTGAGCTTCCGTCCTCGCGTGAAGCGAGTTGCCGACCACTGGTAAAGAGTGGTAAATCTTGAAAGAGATCCAGAGATTTTATATCTGGGAGGTTAAACTTGAATCGATTAAATGGCACAAAACCCAAGTTTCCCTCGTACGTCTGTGAAGACATTTGGTTCATAAAAGAACCTCCTACCGATGGATCTTTCCATAAAATGGAAGATTCACCAGCAGTTATTGAGGTAGGTAATTCCACCTCGGATGCCTGTGAAGGCATTTGATCTTTAGAAAGATCATCAACCACTCGTATGTTCCGTGAAATGGAACTCAAGATAGTTGCTTCCATCAATTCAACCTTATTTACATTTTCACTCATTTGACAAGGAAGAATTGTTTCACTAACAGTTGCAGTTACCTCAGGTTCATTTGGTTTACTTCTTTTAGAATGAGGTAGAGCTGCTGATGTTACTAACTCCTTATGTGGTGCTGCTGAGGCACTATCTCCCTCAATAATGTGGATGACTGGTCGTTTAAGTGACAATTGAGGTGTAGGAGTTTGTTGTGTTTGTGTTTGCATTTGTAGAATGGGCTCTTCGACCTGTGTTAGAGTCGGTGGGATTTCCTGCTCTTGGTCGGGTAAGATGGCCACTGGGGGCTGTAGAAACTGTATTTCCTGTGACACAATAGGGAATACAGAGTTTGAAATAGCAGGGATTGAAATATTACCTTGTCGTATACCTGCTCTCACTGGTCGTGGTAACAACGGAAGTGGGACAGTCTTTAGATATTCAGTTAGGACTGTAGGCACATCCGTATATTTCTTTTTGCTTATGTAATTAATTACATTCGTCTTCATAGAAGAACATTCCACCTTTTGACCATTTTCCAAGCGTACCCTGTCTTCATCATTCAAAAAATCATTTAGTATTAACTGTAGAAACCTTGGATATAAACATTTGACATTTTGAGTCTGAACATCTCTTGTTCCCAAGCGTTTCATTTTTAAAATGATTTGACCAAGCACTATTTTTCCAAAATTAATCCTCAAATTATTGGCGACCGCATACCCTATTATTTGAATAAATTCAGGTATTCGATCTTGATTTGTTCTATCTGAGGAAAAAACATGGTTAAGAGTGTGAAAGAAGAAATTCCAGTACTGGGTTAGAAATGTTCTAGAAAGATTACCAGTATTGAAATTGCCATCTTGGTACCTTATAAAACGAAAGAACATTTCAATTTGTTCAGGTGTAGGATCAGAAACGAGATTTTCCATAGGAAAATGAAGAATTCGATTAACATCTCGTTCAGTGACCCTAATCGACCTACCAAATAGTCGATATGTGAATGCACACCCGTCCTGTCCAGAAGTGTTAACCGCACTGCAATATAGTTCACGCAATGCATCATGGTTAAGCTGCACTTGTGTAACTAAAGCATAGCGAATTAATGAATGTTCATTCAGAAATTGTGTCCAAGCCCGAAATTGCTCATCCTGAATGGTTTCGATTTGCTGAATGGAAACAGGATTAACTTTAGCAATTAAAAAGCTTCCCTGCAATGCCATTTTCAAAACTTTGAGGAAACTAAAAAACAAGGGTTAGTACGTATAACAAGAATATGAAATCCGCCCTAAAACCACCAGCTAGATTGTGAGATCTTTCCGATCAAAGCTCGAAATATTCAGCAATTGTGTGTATATGCTCTGTATATCTGAAAAATGATGATGTTAAACACAAACAAAAACTCATCATTTATAATGTTTCAAGGATTAGAGGGTTAGGTGTGATAGTGACAGGTTATGTTTAAAGTCTAACACCGTTCAGTAATTTCTCACCTAACTACCTAATTAGCCGAAAAAACATCTTATCACCGAAACCTGTCGGCCGAAAAAACATCTTATCGCCGAAACCTATCAGTCTATACACATACACATATAATACTTCTAATTATTATGGATTTAAAAATAGTCGCACAGTAAATCAAGAATTAATCCACAATAATCAGATAACCTCACTATTAAATAGACATAAAATTAACAAAATATCATTAATTGATATATGTCAATAAGATATTTATTTAATTATGCTACAATTAACTCAATTATTTACTAACTAATTACCATAAAATATAGCATTTATATGCGTGGCAATTAATATAGAGATAACTATAATATGAGGATTGGATGCAAATAAATTCACAAGTTCTAAACATATGGACATTTAAAATACATGTGAACTTATAACAAATTGCAGTTATTGATTATCCAAAATTAAATAGACAGATTTAACATCCCAAGTTCACCAACTAACTTGGAGAAAGTGGATTCATCCAGTGGTTTAGTAAAGATGTCTGCAATTTGTTCATCTGTGGGAACAAAATATAATACCACAGTTCCATTCATGACATGCTCTCGTAAGAAATGATACCTGATATCAATGTGCTTCATCCTGGTGTGTTGAACTGGATTGTTGGCAATGGCAATGGCACTCGTGTTGTCACATAGAATTGGAATTTTGTCCAACATGAGTCCATAGTCCTGAAGTTGATTCCTCATCCACAAGATCTGAGCACAACAACTACCTGCCGCAATGTATTCTGCTTCGGCTGTCGAGGTAGATACTGAGTGTTGCTTCTTGCTGTACCAAGATACCAACCTTCTTCCTAGAAACTGACAGCTTCCAGAAGTACTTTTCCGATCAATCTTACAACCTGCGAAGTCAGAATCTGTATAGCCAATTAGGTCAAAACCTGTTCCTTTAGGGTACCAAATCCCAAGATTGGGGGTTCCCTTAAGGTATCTGAAAATACGTTTAACAGCTATAAGATGTGACTCTTTAGGGTTAGCCTGGAATCTAGCACATAGACAAGTTGCGAACATAATATCTGGTCTACTAGCAGTTAAGTACAAGAGAGAGCCGATCATACCTCGATACTTCGTGATGTCAACTGACTTACCAGATTTATCTTCATCAAGCTTGACTGCAGTTGGCATCGGGGTCTTGGCAGTAGTTGCTTCTTCCATCCCATACTTCTTCAGAAGATCCTTTATGTATTTTGATTGGCAGATGAAAATACCATCAGGCTTCTGAACAACTTGAAGTCCAAGGAAGAAGGACAACTCACCCATCATGCTCATCTCGTACCTACTCTGCGTTAGCTTAGCAAATCTCTTGCATAGCAAATCATTAGTAGAACCAAATATTATATCATCCACATATACTTGCACCAGAATTATATCATTTTTATGCTTTTTATGAAAGAGAGTTTTGTCGATGATACCTCTTGTAAAACCATTTTCAAGTAAGAACTTGGAGAGAGTATCATACCATGTTCGAGGGGCTTGCTTGAGACCATAGAGAGCTTTGAAGAGAAAGTACACAAAACCTTCAAAATCCTTGTCTTCGAACCCAGGGGGTTGTTCAACATAGACTTCTTCCTCTAGATCTCCGTTAAAAAATGCACTCTTCACATCCATCTGAAAAACCTTAAAGTTGGAGTGTGCAGCAAATGCTAAGAACATCCTGATTGCTTCAAGCCTTGCAACTGGAGCATAGGTTTCATCATAATCAATTCCCTCTTCTTGAGAGTAACCCTTTGCTACCAATCGAGCCTTGTTCCTCGTAACAATACTATTTTCATTCAGTTTATTCCTAAACACCCATCTAGTGCCAATTACAAATTTATCTTTTGGTCTTGGCACCAGCTTCCATACTTTCTGCCTTTCGAACTGATTGAGTTCTTCTTGCATTGCAGTTACCCAATCTGGATCATCAAGAGCTTCATCAACCTTTTTAGGTTCAATTTGAGATAAAAATCCTGCGAAATTGTATTCATTCTGTGTTGCTCTTCTAGTCTGTACACCCGTGTCCGGTTCACCAATGATCTGTTCAAAGGGATGCGCTCTACTCCATACCCTTTGTCTCGGCAGATTTGATCTTGATGATACCCTAAATTCATAATTGTGTTGAGTGTGATGACTAGTAGATCCAAAATCATTGTTTGCTCCCCCTGAGCTGTTGCTTTTAAAGTTTGATGAATCAGAGTTTAATGAATCAGCAGATGCATTCTTTGATGTTTCTTCACTTGATTGGGGTTCATTTTCATCGTTCACTTGCTCCCCCTTAACATGTGCTGCTGTCTGATCTACTGGTATAGATTGAACAATAGAGTCTGAAAGAATATCAGAAGTTTGTAGATCAGCATTTATTTCTTCATTCTCAAATCTCAGCTGGTCATGTTCATCAAAATCTTCAAGTCCTGTTATCTTTTTATCATCAAAAGACACATGGATAGATTCCATGACCACTTTTGTTCTCAGATTATACACTCTGAATGCTTTTGTTGATAGTGGGTATCCAACAAAGATTCCTTCATCAGCTTTTAAATCAAATTTGGAAAGCTGTTCTGGATGAGTCTTAAGAACAAAACATTTACATCCAAACACATGAAAGTACTTCAGGTTCGGCTTCTTCTTTTTCACCATCTCATATGGTGTTTTACCATGCTTGTTTATGAGTGTAGCATTCTGTGTGAAACAAGCAGCTTGCACAGCTTCAGCCCAGAAGTAAGTTGGCAGCTTTGCTTCATTAAGCATGGTCCTTGCAGCTTCTATGAGAGTCCTGTTTTTTCTCTCTACTACTCCATTTTGTTGTGGAGTTCCAGGTGCAGAGAATTCTTGCTTTATTCCATTTTCTTTACAAAACTCTTCCATGACTGCATTCTTGAACTCAGTGCCATTATCACTCCTTATGATTTTCACTGTATGCTTAGATCCTTTGTCTAGTTGTCTGACATGCTCTGTTAAGATTGATGCAGTTTCTTCTTTCTTGTGCATGAAATATACCCATGTATATCTGGTGTATTCATCAACAATAACCATAACATATCTTTTCTTTCCAATAGACATTATATTTAATGGACCAAATAAATCAACATGCAATAAGTGATATGGCTCAAGAATTGAGGATTCAGTCTTACTTTTGAATGAAGTTTTCCTTTGTTTTGCCTTTTGACATGAGTCACATAGGCCATCTGGAGTAAAAACTGATTTGGGCAATCCTCTCACAAGATCTTTCTTCACTAGCTCATTAATGTTGTTGAAATTCAGATGAGAAAGTCTCTTGTGCCAATCCCAGCTTTCTTCAATTGATGCTCTACTCAGTAGACAGATTGCAGTGCCATCAGAGTTTGTTGAAAGCTTAGCTTCATAAATGTTACCATGCCTGTATCCATTCAGAACAACTTTTCCTGTAAATTTGCTTACAACTTCACCGTGTTAATTCTTCAAAGAAATCCACATGATAACCTCTGTCACAGATTTGACTCACACTTAGCAGATTTTGTTTGAGTCCTGAGACTAGAGCTACAGATTCAATGATGACATTCCCAAGATTGATATTGCCATATCCCAAAGTCCTTCCTATGTTGTCATCTCCATAAGAAACACTTGGGCCAACTTTCTCCACAAATTTTGATAGCAGGGCTTTATTTCCAGTCATGTGTCCTGAGCATCCACTGTCCAGAACAAGGATATTTTTCCTGTTACCCTGCAATCACAAAAACCACTAATGATTAGTTTTAAGGACCCAGACTTGCTTGGATCCTTTGGCCTTATTAAGTTTGTTAGCTTTTGCAGCAGAAGTCTTATCAGAGTTTGTGCTAACATTTTTATCAGAGTTTATACATGTAGAATCAATCTTGAATTTATTCAAAGAGGGTTTAAGTTCATAATAAGCATAATACAAATTATGATACTCTTTGCATGTATAAATAGAATGCCAAATACTTCCACAGTGAAAACAAGGATTCTGTGGCTTAAACCTAACTGAACCACTCTTAACTCCTGACTTAGGAGGTATAGAGTTTATATTTTTATTCTTCTTGCAAAAAGTAGCAAGATGGTTAGGATTTCCACAGTTGTAACATTTCTTCCTAGGAGCATTGGGAATAGGCATATAGTTATTGCTTTTATTGATGCCTACCTTTCCATTTCTATTTTTCCTAGGTTCTTTTACCTTGTTCACTCTTTTTATATCCTTCAGCTTGTGTTTAAGATGTTTCTGAGACAATAATTCAATATTTACTGATTTGACTTCCTGTTTTGGTTTGTCAGATTTTGGTACAAACCTCACAGGATTAATTTTGGGCTTTGCAGCCCCTTCAGTAAATACAGGTTTAGAGGTCTCAGCTTCTAGATTGACATTTTTCTTTTTATCAGTGTAACCTAGACCTTCTTTCCAACAATCATTCTCTATGATAATCTGAGTAGTTTTACCAGAGTTAGTCCAAGTTTTAATAATGTTTCTTTCTTTAGCAAGTTCAGATTCAAGATAAGCATGCCTTTTCAATAATTCAGTTTTAACAATAATAGCATCATCTCTCTCTTTCTGAATTTTTCACATCTGGACTAATTCTAATTCTAGATAGTCATTTCTCTTTCTAAGCTCTAGACTTTCAGATTTTATTCTTTCATTTTCTAAAGTCTGATCTCTATAGCTAAGATGCAAGGTTTTAAGAAAGATTCTTAACTCAGATATATCATTAGTATCAAAAGCTAGAGTAGAATGAGGTACCTTGGTCTCAGTAGCTTTAGAGATACTATCAGCATTTGCCATCAAGGCATAG